>OU744340.1:11839990-14339990 GCA_916610165.2 Gymnosoma rotundatum
TCTTTTACAAAGTTGAAAGAGGATGAAAAATAAAACATCACAAAACACTACGATAATTTATTTATATGCACGGGCACTTTGCAAATATTAAATTATATTAAACAACGGGAATTTTTAAACAAAATTTTTCTAAAAATTAATATAAGTAGCTGCTAATATAATCTTTCTTAAAAAAATAATACAAAATCTTTATTTGTTTAGCCACAAAATAATAAATTGCAAACCTCTCAAAATTGTATAACGTCAAAAAAAAAAAACGTATGCGATTTATCCAATTTCCGTGAATTTAAAAGTGTCCACAAACAACAAATCTCCAGAAAAAGCCTTGAAAATTCACTATACCATGCCGAATTTTGTTATCTGTCCAGCTGCTTACTTAAATTTCTACTTTTCATTACATTTAATTTTTGGCCTAATGTCCGGCTAGATTGGCAAAATAGCTTTATAAGCGCCGTTCATAAATATTTTTTACCGGCTTGGTTTTACATTGTGCACGTGTTTTTAAATAAATTTAAATATGACAAATTTGCTTCAAGCTATTATTTAACACAATTTTGTATAAAAAATGCAGGATTTTTAATTACGACTTTCCACGTTTTCATCATAACTTCACACTTCTTGAACTCTCCTAACAGGTGTGAACTTGTGATTATTAACGCATTGAAAACGTAATTTTTTTACGTGCATTAAAATGCAGTGCCTTAAATTGCTATAAAAGACACAACTTTACGAGTATTAGAAAATAATAATTATAAAAACTTAAAAGTCACTTTAATAGTGATCACTTTTAAGGCAGCATGAAGTTAACAATAGTAAGTTTAAGAAAAACTAATAAAAATTATATTGGTTAATCATCTCTTTCTTGTTTATAGTTTTATGTGACTTTGCTTGTCTGTTTTTTTAATTTTTTGACTTCAGATGATTCAGCAGAAGCGAGCAGCAGGTAATTAAAAAATACTTAGAAAATTACCTAAGTAAAATATTGCTGCAAAAATTGTGTATATTTAATTCATTAAAAAAAAACAATGTTAAAAAAAGAAACGTTTTTTTGAATAACGTACTAAGTCACAAATGTAACTAAGGACTTTTTTCAAAATATAATTTAATATTCTTAATTACAATGATTGTTTTTTTTTATGTTATACAAAACATTTATTTTAATATAATTTTTATTATTAAGAAATCTTGCATATTTAAATTATGAACTCTGTTTTTTTTTCTCTCTACTATAGCCTGCATATAAATCCACAACCCGATGGCCATGATGCAGTATATGCACTTAATATTTCAAAAATTGTTTCTAGTAGTTCCACTGGTGAAATTGTGGCAGATATCGTCATTAATTATGTGGCTGAGAAAGGGGGCTACAAAGTGTCTTAACTTCGTTTCTAGAGCAGGTCATTCAAGCGTCTAGCTGCCCATAAAGGATAACACCTATTTAAAGTTTTTATTAATAACAAGCTAATTTTATCATTTTGAGACATCATTATTATTAACACGTCAAGATTAAATTTAAAACAATACAGAAAATCAATTTTAAGTAACAAACAGTCGTGTTTCTATTTGCCCCGTTTGTATGTTTAGCTAAGGGCCACCTGTGTTTTGGTCGATATTTTTTTAGAGTAGGAACTTGAAATTAGAATTGGTAGTCTACTGGTATCTAGTATTTCTCTTTAAGTTTGTGGTGAGCAATTTGGTGACTTGAGTTAGAATTGCGATGATGAGATATGAACTTAATACTCTATTCAAATTAAGTTCTTTTTAATTTTCTTTCTTATAAATTAAACTCTAAATTAGTAAATTTATTTAACGGTTCTATGATATTTAAATGGTTATATACATTAATCTCTTTGAGTCCTGACGACGTCACCTAAAGTAGTAGCGAAACATGGAAAGTAAATCATAATATTTTTATATTGCTTAAAAAATCTTAAAGGTACAGTATTATTGGTGTTTTTTTATATTCGACTTAAGGTACTTTTACTCACAGCGGTTCAAAATGTATTAATTTTCTTTTTACTATTATAATTTTCTTTTTACTATTGGTTAATAGTAATAAATACTCGTAAAATAAAAAAAAATATTGTTTCAATTGTGCCCTGAGTAATTTTTAGACATATTACACTTTAACAATTTACTATTTTATAATTTACATATTCGCTTTTAAATATTGAAATTTTTAGTTATTTAAGACCGCAAGAGATTTTATGTGATTAGATTGCCGCCCAAAAAAATTAGTTGACTTATGACACTTTTACAATTACCGGCTTTTACTGTCTTATGTTTTACACTTTTTTTTAAATTAACGTTTTTTAAACTAAATATAATACTTAAAAATTAATATTTTTTGTTTAGTTTGAAACTGTAAATATTTGAGAGTTATTACACTTTTACAGGTAGCAGTTTAAAGTTGAATATTTTATGTCCCATATCTTATTTTAAGTTAATGAAGTTCATTCGAATACAAAAAAAAAAAAATATTTATTTATAAAAATCCCGTATTGTTTATTTATTTTCAGCAAATAACAAATTTTTGACATGTACCATTTGTACAAATAGCCGTTAAAAATTCATTGTTAATTACCAAATATCATTTGGCATTAAACTCTTATTTGAAGTTATAATATTAAATAAATAATAGTTATTAATTTGTATAATTATTTTTTTGGACATAATACTTTTTTACACATACCATAAAAAATTTATTTTATAAAATTTCCAACTTTTTTTTTTTTTTTATTAAACCATTTAGATATTTTACAAAAAAATAAAATCAATTGAACTGTGTGATTTTTATGCGGTTTTTACAGTTTATGCCATTAAGTTTGGCGGCCATTTTATAATTTATAATTTTATTCATGATTTTCGGGCTTAATGTTTATGGCATATATAATTTGTTCATTTAAAAGTTTTGAGTAAAGATTAAGACACCTTCTTATTTTTATACTTTTATTAATAGAATAATTAAAATTGTTGACTTAGTACATTTTTTATTTAAGTGTAGGTGTTTGAAGAACTACTACAATGAAAAAAACGTGAGCCGCTCGTCAGCATCAGTTTATCTATCATCGTTTGAAATAATTTTCTGCTGTTGCACAGTGGGGGAATTGAAAAAAAATTAAAAGAGAAATATGAGAACTTAAAAAATCTTTTTATTCGTTGAAGATGCCCGCCCACCTGAGAAGTATTAGTAAACAAAATTAGTTGGTCTCTCAATATAAAAATTTTTAATTTAATAAAAAAATAGAAAGTAATAATAATATAATAGCTCACCTCGAAAAGTAATCAAATAAGGCAAAGGCTAAGTAAGGATCATAACTAAAAGCTTAAAAATTAATGAATTAAAGTCATAAATAAGAATATAAATATGGCCCACCTAAAAAACACTCCTCCTTTGCATGTAAATAATTTTTAAAGCAAGAACCTAATTTTTGAGCAAAGGAAAACAGGAGGAAGGAAAAAAATACGTGTGGATTTTACATAGATGGTTCGCCTAAATAAGAAGAAAATTCTAAAGATATTTAAATTTCAGCTTATAAAACTACAAGGGCATAAGCAAATAAAACAAGGTATTGTTAAAGTGTGTACAAGAATCATTATTATTCAAATTGGCCCGCCAAAAATTTCTGACACTTTCCAAGATCTGTTAGTTGTTCAAATAGCCAAATAACTTTTTAACAAATAACACGTCTCAGAATCAAAAGGCCTAAAACGTAAGAAAATAATTTAACTACTACCAAAATAATTATTCGGTTTTGTTATTCGAAAACTCCAACACCCCCACTGTGCAACAGCACACTGTTATTTATGTGTATTGTTTGAACATTCTCAATATTGATTATTAAAGTGATAAATGATTGACGATTATTTAGACAAAAGCACGTTTTGTTGAAATAAAAAATACTTTTAAATAAATAAAAAAAAGATTTATAAAAATAAAAACTCTTCTTAGTTTGTTAAACACTTGATGTATGTTTCGTTAAGTGTTAGACAAAGAAAGAAAAAAATATTCCACATAAAAGATGCACCTTAAAAGCAATTACTTGCGCTAATATGCAATAAACAAAGAAAAGGTCTTTGAAAAATAAAGGGTCATCCAAAAAACGCGCCTACATGTTTCTTTAAAATAAAACACAAACTATTTTTTTTTCAAGCTGTTTTTTTATTAAAAGTATGATCCATTACAATTATAAGTGGAATAGAATATCATTCAAATGTCCACCATGACTGCGTCTGCAGACATCAATCCGTATATCGAAATTTTCAATGACTTTCCGACATGTTGCTGGTGTTATTTCACGAATTGCAACTTGAATGTTGTTGTTTTTTAGATCATTAATTGTTTGTGGCATACACTCGACTTTTCAAAAAACCCCACAAAAAAAAATCTAATGGTGTTAGATCACATGACCTTGGAGGCCAATTGAAATCTGCATTTCGTGAAATTACAAGTTGAGGAAATTTTGATCGCAAAACGTAATGTTTTCTCGAGTTGTGTGACATGTAGCACCGTCTTGCTGGAAATAGACGTCAGAAACATCAATATGACTCAACTGAGCCTACAAAAAGTCTCTTAACATTTATTGGTATCGCTCAGCATTCACAGTAACAGCATTTCCAACATCATCTTTGCAGAAAAATGGCCCAAATGGTGCATTTGCCCAAAATGCACACCAAACAGTAACTTTTTGTGGGTGTAGAGATTTTTCATGAATAACACGAGGATTTTAATCACCCCAGATACGAAAATTTTGCTTATTGACGAATCTATCCATCCTGAAATGAGCTTCGTCACTAAACAAAATTTTGCTTTGGATATTTTTCAAAGAACGCCCATTTTCATAATAACTTTGAATGATGTAAACGCGTTGTTGCAATGTGTACCTGTCCATGGTTAAAACTGTACTACCTTCTAATAAAACAAAATGGCTTATGTCATTTGAAAAGATGTCACGTGTAAAAATTATATAGTGCTGACATCTAGGCATCACATTTGGATGACCCTTTTTTTTTAAAAAGATTTATGGTTTTTTTAATTCAACATGATGTTATTAAAGTCAGTTTAATATTAAGAGATCGTGTAGCAGCATGTTGTTTAAAGTAAGTTTGTCTAAAAAATAAAAATAAAAAAAAATAATAATAAAAAAATACAAAAGCGTAAACAAGCAATAAGACTTTTAAGTAAATTAAACTTATTGAAAAATGTTGATAGGGTCTGGTCGTATTTCAACAAATGGTGAATTTAGTTCAAAAGGATTAGCATAAAAAGTTATTTCGAAATTTGTTAAAAAAAAGGGGAAAAAAATCAGTAGCAAATGTCTAGTATTTCAAAAATTAAAACACGAGAAATGGGTGGAACCATGGAAATACTTTTATTTTGCACGAAAGACCGGGGATGGTCTATCGAAATGATCTTGAAGAAAATTAATGAAATGGCTGATTCAGTAACAGCTTAATAGCTTTTAGATAAGGACTTAGCGCCAATGTGTTGCTGTAGACAAAATACGGACTACACCAGGAATGGAATCTCTACACCCGGAATAAAATCACAAAAAAAAGTAATAATAAAAATAAATAAATAAAATATAATAAAATCGAGTGTCTAGATTATTTATGGTCTTAAGTGTAGAGTATAAACGTTGAATTATTATCACTCACTACAAAGAATGGGCCTTTTTTAAAGGACTTCTTAAAATCTTCTTAAAGGAAGAACTAACAAAACAACAAATTTAACAATTATATGGCAAGGTTAAAAACTGTTAAAAATTGCTTAAGAAAAATTCATTTCCTTTTGTTTTATAAATTTTTAATATTTTTAAAAATATATTTTTTGTATTATTCTTTTGTAGCTTTGTTTGCTTATTCTTATCAATTATCATCAAACTTGGGCGCAAGCAAATTTGTCTTTAAAACAAACAGCTAATTTACAACAAAAAACTACTGCTGATCAAGCAAACATTTTAAGGTAAAAAGTTTAAAATAAAAACAAGTTACCCTAATGCACCTAAATGTAATAAGTCGCAAATTAAAAAAGTGCTTAAGAGTGGCAAAAAATTCTTATAGACTTAATTACTTGCTTGTAAAAAGTAAAAATGAAAACTTTTGAGATATTTATCGGTAAAACTTATTACGTCGCAAATATTAGTTTTTTCAAAAAATAAAAAAAAAACAACAATAACAACAAAAAATAAAAAAAATTTTAATTATTCTTTTATTTGTAAAAATTTATAATTTTTAAATTTCCTCTTTTATAAAAAAATAAATTAATAATAAAAGTTATAGTAAAAATTACAAAAAAAATCAATTTCTCTCTTTTAAAAAAAAATTAATTACAAACAAGTAGAGGGCTATATTCGGCTATAACGTATCTTATATACCCTTCACCATATATTTAAATCTAGTTTAGTGAAGTAATTTTAATCAAAAAAGCAAATATTTAGGTGACAGAGAATTAAGAAAGAATTAAGAAATAAGAAAAAAATAATAATAAATAAAAAATACATAATTTTACATAAAAATGTCATCGGCTCTAATGGGTTAACCATTTTTAAAAAATTTTTGTATTTCCCTAAATATCTCTTAAAAAGCTTTAAAATGATAGCTATATTGATATTTTAAAAAATTTGAAAATTTCAGAGCCCCGTAACGGACGGACAATCGACCTTGTTATGCCTCAGAATTCAGTATATATACACTTTATAGGGTTGGAATTAGGAACTGCAAATGAAATGAAAAACTAAGTTATACTCTTTATCCACTTTTTGTGGTGAAGGTTATAATTAAAAAAAAAATAAATTAAGTTTTAAAGCCTTGCATATTTATAAAAATGTCATATGTCCATAGTTCAACATTGCTTAAAATTTCAAATAATAATATAAATCAAAACTAGTATGCGATTTATAAAAATAATAATAATAATTAAAAAATAAATATTTAACCGCTAATGTTGAAAGTGTATTAAGTCTGAAGTTTAAATTTTTAATTATTTTTGTTTTATTTTTTTTTTTTGCTTTAAAATACAATTTAAAGCTTGTCTTAAATAATAAGTTAATTTAAAATAATTTTTTTAATAGCAAATAATTTATATTTTTTGTATTTGGTTTTTCTGTTACAGCTTTAATCAACCCAACAGCCAACGTAGCGAGTTCTTGTACTTTGATCCAACAAATGGTCAGCTAAATGTTAAAGGATCATTTAATACTTATTATGCTGATACTATGAACGATCTTATAGTGGACTATGTGGCGGATATAAATGGCTACAGAGCGTCTTTTAAAATATTTAAAAGTTTGCCATCCAGTAGTATTTCATTTGAGACTCGTTTATCGAACAATTCTTTAAAAAGTCTTGCTGGATAAATGTCAATTATTTTAAGTGATTTTCAATTTAAGTTGATATTTGCTTTACAAGGTTTTATTTTACAATAATGTGAAAATAAAGATTGGAACAGTCAAACTAATTTTAATATAATTTGCATCACATATCTTTTCTACAGAATAATATATATAACACAGGAGCATTTTGTTAATCTAGCCGGACATTACTTATTTTTAGTTTATATTGGTTCAAAAAACTACTGGGATTAATGAAACTGTTATGGTAATAGGCTGTTAGAAAACAAGACAAATCGGACTAAGGGGAAAAAAGTTCCCCTAAGAAGAACTAATCCTACCTGTGAAAAATCAAGTTTTTTTAATTTTCCCGTCATTTTGTTTATTAAATATAATTATGAAAACTTAAGTTGGATTCAAGAGGTTATAAAATACCCGCCCCTTTTTGTGGAAGGTGAAAAAAATATTATTTGAGAAAATAATATAATTATTAAATGAAATCGATTATATACGCCTTAAAACGATAGAAATTGATTTAAGAAAGCAGGAGTCCCCCTTAATCTCACCCAAAAACATCAGTGTGAAAATATTCTTTATACAACTTTCCAATGCCTTGCCAATCCCCGCCTTCCAAAAATATTATTAAAAATTATTTTTGTAATTTATTACTTTATGGTATTTTATTTATCTGAAAATAATTAATTTAGTCATACGTTTAACTTATTTGTGACGGTAAATTTTATTTAGAATTATAAAAATTAATTTATTTTAAACAACTTCTCCTTTGCACTAAGATGATGATGAGTGCCATGGGCCTTTTTCGTCTGATTCTTTAAAGACCTGTTACGAATATGAGTCCTCTTTAGCGTTAAGTACAGGTGGAAGCATGAAGGAAAGGTAATAACCTTTTTTTTGGAGTGGGTCTTATTTTAGTGATTACGGGGGTAGACACAAAAACACTGAACGTTTTTTTCTACAGTATACAAGTAGATATCGTAAATTTTATAGTGATCTATAACATTTTGAGGATCGCGATGAAGATCGCTCTCGAAAACCTTTTCACTTTTTTTACAAAAAATTTAGCAAAAATATTCCTTTTTGTAATTTCAAACGAAATTTTTTATCATAAAATTAAAAAAAAAAAATATTTTAAATAAATATAAGTGGCTAATAATATAGCTTTTCACGAGAAAAAAAATTCAATGCAAAATCTTTATTCGTTTAGCCACAAAAAATATATACTGCAATCCTCTCAAAATCGTATAAAGTCAATGAAAACGTGTCTTAAAACGACAAATCCTCAGCAAGAGCCTTGAAAATTCACTGTACGATACGGAATTTTGCTATCTGTCCAGTTGCGTACTAAAATTTTTGCATTTCTTAAAACTAATTTTTGACCTGGGTTGGCCGACTAGATTAGCAAAATAACACTATTTGGGCGTCACAATGGCCCTATTCAAAAATTGTGTAGCATACTTTTAGTTTACACCAACAAAACATATAGTAATGATTAAAATATGCTACACAATTTTGCAAATGCTATGATGCAAGACTATTTGCACAAGATCGTGAATAGAGCTACTGTGTCGCCATTGTATACAACGGGTGGCCAAAAAAAAACAGAAGCATCTAGAGTTAGGAGGTGAAATTTGGCTTGAATGTTTCTCTTAGGAAAGGAAAAATTTATGCGACATTTCGAGAAAATCTATGCGACATTTCGAGAAAATCTAACAAGTGCCACGCGATCCAATAAGATTGAAATTTTGCATGTGTATATTTTTTAGTAATATTGTGACATTTTTCCCACCACCTTCTATACAACCAAAATTTAAAAATCGTCATTACTTTAATATTAGTAATCAGATAAGAGCTTCAGTTTTCATGTGAATATATTTAATAACATTGTAACACATTCCCAATTTTCTATAAAAAAAAACGGTCAAAGGCCATGCTCACCTCCCCTACAACAAGCGACAAGTTCTTTCACTCGCCAGCTTTTTGTTCCACATTCGGTCGGCCTCTACCACTTGCATTTGCTTTCTAATATGGTACAACATAATTTAGTTTTATTTCGAAACCAAAGCTTTATACGGAAACTTACAGTACAAATGAATTCACCAAATAATTCGCTGTCTAGCCATTCCCTCAACTCAGTTTCAAATCTATCTCTCTCTCTCTCTTATGCGATGATATTTAGACCAATTGTTAGAATATTTTAAAAGAGAAAGCCTTTATGTTTTGTTAAATTTAAACAACGGGATTTTTTTAAATTATATTAATTTTCAAAAATTCTTTTTTTCGTGCTATTTTCCCGATTTATTATTTAAATCACCGATATTGATTATTGAGGGTCAAAGCACGTCTCTGTTATTCCCTTTCTAATAATAGTTGTTTAAAATTATTTTTTACAAACATCACATCGTTTGTTTTGCTTAATCTCTAGCTACAGTTGAGGTTCACACTGAAAAATAATTACAAAAAAAAAATTCGGGCAGTTGAATTTTAAATAGCGGGTCCTCCATGCAACGTTTTTTTTCAACTACTGCTTATTTCGAAAATGGTAACACTTTTCTTATATATGATTTGACAGATAATAAGTTTTATCCTTCCGCAAAACGAATATGGTTGTGTATACGCTTGAAGCCGAAGCTACATTCGATGTTTTGCGCCCCGTTTTTGAAGTTCGCATTATCAGGCGCAGAACTAATGTCGTTTGGCTAGCTCGGATATGCGATATGACACCGTTGGACTATTATTAATGGGGCGCCGTCAAAGATTAGAGTTATGCCGACAAGCCAAAGACAGTTGACTCTGCACACAATCGATACTGTGCTTAAAAATTGGACCGATCGTGTAGGCTACTGCATGGCCAGCCGAGGCAGCCATTTGAATGAAATTATTTTCCATTATTAACCGGGAGGATTGTACTTTCAAATAAAAAAAAAAATTGACAAAATATTCAGTAGTTTTTTTATATGTAGCATTTTCAAAAAAAAAAAAAAGTTATTTGGCGAACCCTATATATATTAAAATACATAATTGTAGCTACAAAATACAAAAAAAAAAAAACTGGAAAAGTGTCATTTTTACTTTTAAATTCTCTACGAAAGTTCACGGTTGCTAAAAAATCGTAGCAAAGCCTCACTAATATCTTTTCTTTTAACGGTATCTGACATATGATCAGCATTTTTAAGCAAAAACAGTGTTGTTATTATAACAACCCTGTTAATAATTTTGGTTGCTGTTACATTTAAGTACTTTAATTCTTACAGTCTTATTCATAAAAATTTTAAACTGCTTAATAAGAGGTTAATCAGAAAAAATCGCTAAAGTAGTATTCACAAATGTTTAATAGCACTATTACGCTGTTATTAATCATTAATAAATTTCAAAAATTTAATGTAGCAGTTACCCTTCTTTTAACCTTTAATAAGTTTTGAAAAGCATTTTTCCCGTAAAAATTTTTACTGAGAAAGTGTGAAAAACTATTAATAAAAAATACAACGAATATAATAAATTTAATTTCTACAAAAGGTAAGTTTTTAAATGTAAATGCAAATATTTCATAAAATGGAAAATTAATGCAGAAAAATGTCAAAACGTCCTAAAACTTTTAATAGGAGAAGTGATCCGTTTCAACTTCCTAATCATCTATTTAATTCAAGATACAGATTTAATAAGGAAACGTCTCAAAAAATTATAAACATGGCCAAGGATGAGATATAATTAGATAAAAGAGGCGGTGGAACTTCAGCCAAGTTACAGGTTTTGATGGCTTTGCATTGTTGGGGCCTAAGAGATGTAAGTATGCGAGGCGAATAGTTTTCGATACTTACGAAATAGATTTTAGTTGCAGTGATAAGATGGAGAGGCAGTGCGTATGATTGCCGAATCTTTAGTAAGTCAGTTATCAAGCAACGTTTTAAAAATGGCGATTTGAGAGGACGCTTGTTAGCTAACTCCGGGTATAAATTACAGCTACTTACTTATATGTATTTACATCATTTAAGACCACAAAATGCAAATGAAATCAAATACAATGACGCCCAAATTATTTTGGGGTTCGGAAGCAGCGTTTTCGTGGTTTATTAGATGGACTTAAAATTAGTCTTTCAAATGCAAAAAATTTAGTTATCAGTTTCTCTGTTTTACACAATATTGCAAATGAATAAAACGATACGTTTCCAGGTAATAAATATCAAATTAACTACTAACATTTAGAAAAAATAAGTTTAGAATAGAGAAAATATCATAATTTAAATAATTGTTCTTTTATAATCAAATCAGTGTATTTTATTGATTTGAAAATAGAAATAATAAATAAAAAATTCACAAATTTGTATCATAAATAAACAAAATAATATAGTGATGTACAAACAGTAATGCCAAGCTCGGTATTTGGATACTTTTTTGTACTCGTTCAGTGAATTTTAAAATTGAAAAAGGTTTAACACCATTTTTTATATTTTTTGAAATTTTTTCTGATATAAAACAATAAATAATAATAATTTAAGT
This sequence comes from Gymnosoma rotundatum, assembly GCA_916610165.2. Classification (NCBI taxonomy): domain Eukaryota; kingdom Metazoa; phylum Arthropoda; class Insecta; order Diptera; family Tachinidae; genus Gymnosoma; species Gymnosoma rotundatum. Next base: position 11,851,837 of record OU744340.1, read on the forward strand.
TATGGCAAATAATATTATTGATAATTTAAATATTCTTTTTTAATTATAAAAACATTATTTAAATATTTGGTTCATTATTGTATGCATCACTAAACGTAAATTGACATATAATATGACATGATGTTGCCAACATAAAACTACAATACTTTAAAAACCGTTTAATAGTTAATTTTGGGTTATTAAACGTTTGTGAATAAAAATTCTTGTTAATGGTTAGTAAAACAAAAAGTGTTTAATAACTAATGTACGCATTAAGCTTAAAATAGGAAATTTTTGTGAATAAGACTGTTAGTACGAGGGCTGCTATATATATTTCTGGCCTGGCAACACTGAGTGCTGCCAAGTGCAATCTGACATTTCCATTGGAAAGTTTGTCCTTTTTAAGCATAATCGTACTCAAAACGTTTTGACGTACGACCATTATTTGTGTTGTTTACAGTGACTTGAAAAAATTAATATAGAAAAAAATGGAATTAACTCGTGAACATTTTCGTGCCATCATGTTTCACAACTTTCGACGTGGATTATCACGACAAGAGTGCATTGATGAACTTAAATCTTTGTATGGCGATGAAGCACCATCCTATAGCACTGTGAAAAATTGGTATAATGAATTTAATCGTGGCCGAAGCTCGCTCAAAGACGAATTCTGTGAAGGTCGTCCAAAAATCATTGTTCACCATGAGAATGCGAGCTCTCACACATCGGCTCGAACCAGAGCGTTTTTGACCGGCCAAAACGTCGAATTAATGGTTAATCCGCCGTACAGCCCTGACTTGGCACCTAATGACTTCTTCTTGTTCCGCACACCAAGAAAAAAATGCGTGGTCAACGATTTTCGTTGCCAGAAAAAGCTGTTGAAGTGTTCAAAAACCATGTTTTAGGGGTGTCTCAATCGGAGTGGAAAAAGTGCTTCGACAACTGGTTTGAGCGCATGCAAAAGTGTATAAATCATGCTGGAGAATACTTTGAAAAACAATAAAACCATTTTTGATTATAAATATTCGCATTTTCACTATTAGGCCAGAAATATATAGAGCAGCCCTCGTATTATAAATGAACATAAAATTTGCCATTAGCCCATAAATTTCGTATGCTGTACACAAATCTTAACCTTGAACCACTATAACTTGAAAATTTGTAAACATTTTAAAAAGATATTTTAGATATCATCTACGCACAGTATTTAAAAAAATAAAATTTAAAAAAAAATTAAAATTCTAACATTGACTTTAGCCATCTTCGGCCACCCTCGTGGCACATTGCGGCGTCAAATAAACATCGGCTTGGTTTCTTTTATCGTGCACTTGCTTTAAAATAAATTGAAATATTTCAAATTAGCCTCAAGCGTTTATTAATGTAATTATAATTTTCAAATCCATAAAAAATAAGAAGTTTTATTTGTGACCTTTTGCTTTTTAATTATAACTTCACACTTTTTAAAATCTCCTAACAAGTGTGAAATTGTGATTATTAAGGCATTTAAAACGGAAATTTTTTACGTGCATTAAATATCAGTGCCTGAAATTGCTATAAAAGAGCCCACTTTAAAAGAAAACGATAATTACAAAAAGTTTAAAGTCACTGTAGTAGTGATCACTTTTAAGGCAGCATGAAGTTAACAATAGTAAGTTTAAGAAAAACTAATAAAAATTATATTAATTAATCATCTTTTTCTTTTTTGTAGATTTGTGTGACTTTGCTTGTCTGTTTTTTTAATTTTGTGACTTCAGATGATCCACCAGAAGAGACCACTAGGTAATTAAAAAACACTCAGAAACTTTCTAAAGTATAATTTTGCTGCAAAAATTGTGTAATTTGATTCATTAAAAAAATAAAAGTTAAAAAAAGAAACAGTTCTTTTTAGCCTGTAATTTGAATAACGTCCTAAGTCACAAATGTAACTAAGGACTTCTTTCAAAATATAATTTAATATTCTTAATTACAATAATTGTTTTATTTAATGTTTTACAAAACATTTATTTAAATATAAATTTTATTGTTAAGAAATCCTGCATATTTAAATTATGAATTCTGTTTTTTTTTCTCTCTACTATAGCCTGCATATAAATCCACAGCCTGAAGGCCCTGAAGCAGCATATGCACTTAATATTTCAAAAATTGTTTCTAGTAGTTCCACTGGTGGAATTGTGGCAGATATTGTGATTAATTATGTGGCTGATAAAGGTGGCTATAAAGTGTCTTAGTTGCGTATTTTAAGCAATTGATTCAAACGTAAAAATACGTATGTCTCAGCTTGTGTAACGCATTTTTAATTAAAAATTATTTTCACAATAAAATTGCAAATTTTAATGTTTGTTAAATTTGTTTATGCAAATTAAAATTTTCAATTACAGTTATGTATTTATTTTCAATTGTTGCATTTTTCCTCCGCTTATTTGCTTATGTGGGTTATAACTATGATTTTGGCATTATTTTCTAAGGAGTATATGAAGACACCAACACTTCTTGACACATGTAGGGATCTTGCCGCTGTGCCATTTTTAAATATAACGCCGTACGTAGTGGTATTTTGTCAATCTAGACGAACATTAGAGCAAAAATTAGTTTTGAGAAATGTAAAAACTTAAGTACGCAGCAGGACAGATAACAAAATTTAACATCGTATAGAGAATTTTCAAGGCTTTTGTTTTAGATTTCTCGTTTTGGGACACGTTTTAATTGACTTTTTACTATTTTGAGAGGATTGCAATATATTTTTTGTGCCTAAACGAATAAAGATTTTGTACTGATTTTTTTCCTGTGAAAGGTTATATTAGCAGCCACTTATATTGATTTGAAAAAATTGAATTTTTGTGATAAAAAATTTCGTTTGAAATTAAAAAAAAGGAATATTTTTGCTAAATTTTTGGTAAAAAAAAGTGAAAAGATTTTCGAGAGTGATCTCCATCACGATTCTTAAAATGTTATATATCGCTATAAAATTTACGATCTCTACTTGTATACTGTAGAAAAAGGTTATTACCTTTCTTTCATGCTTCCACCTGTACTTAACGTTGAAGGGGACTTAGATTTGGAACAGGTCTTTAAAGAATCAGACGAAAAAGGATCATGGCACTCATGATCCTCTTAGTGCAAGTAAATTAATTTTTATAATTTTAAATAAAATTTACCGTTATAAATAAGTTATACGTATGACTAAATTAATTATTATCAGAAAAAATAAAATACCATAAAATAATAAATTACAAAAATAAATTTTAATATAATTTTTGGAAGGCGGGGATTGGCAAGGCATTGGAAAGTTTTATAAAGAATATTTTCACACTGACGTTTTTTTTTGTGAGATTAGTGGGATACCTCCCCCTGCTTATTTAAATTAATTTCTATGGTTTTAAGGCGTATATAATCCATTTCATTTAATAATTATATTATTTTCTCAAATAATATTTTATTTCACCGCCCACAAAAAAGGGGCGAGGCTAAGATAGCATTTTAGAATCTCTTGAGTTCAACTTTAAGTTTTTAAACATTTTTTGACCTTAAAAGTTGTAATTGCTAAACAAAATGGAAAAAAAAATTAAAAAACTTGCATTTTTTAGAGATAGGATTAGTTCTTCTTAGGGGAACTTTTTTCTCCTTTGTCCGATTTGTCTAGTTTTCTAGTCTATGGCCATAACAGATTTTCTTCACAAGTTTCATTAATCTAGGGGCACTCAGTAAATTTTAAGAGCCAATATAATCTAAAAAAAAGTAAAAGTAGATTGTCAAAATACAATTGTGAGCCGCTATATAGTCATGCGAGTTTATATCTTTACTATTTCGATACTTTTATTGTGGCATTAGACTCTTCTTCAACTTGACTATATAGTCTGGAGCAATAGCTCACAAATAATTTATTTTTTATTTTTAAAGAAATAAGGTAACGTCGCAAATGCATATGAAAAGTTTAAGTTAGGTCTGCTTGAAGAAAAATTAAATACTTGTTATGAAATGAACGGCATGTTCGTTATGTTTATCTTGCGCTAAGCCTTAAAGTGTACTAACTCAATATTTTAAATTAAAAAATTTTCAGAAAATAATTTATTTCTTAATATTATTTAAGATCATTTATAATGTCTTACCTTTTAACTGTAAAATTGTTTAAAATTTTATAAAATTTTTCAAGGTTTGTTATTTTAAATATTAAAAGCTTAACAATACGAGGGCTTCTCTATATATTTCTAGCCTAATAGTGACAATGCGAATATTTATAATCAAAACTGGTTTTATTGTTTTTCAAAGTATTCTCCAGCATGATTTATACACTTTTGCATGTGCTCAAACCAGTTGTCGAAGCACTTTTTCCACTCCGATTGAGACACCTCTAAAACATGGTTTCTGAACACTTCAACAGCTTCTTCAGGCGACGAAAATCGTTAACCACTCATTTTTTTCTTGATGTGCGGAAACAAGAAGAAGTCATTAGGTGACAAGTCAGGGCTGTACGGCGAATGACCCATTAATTCGACGTTTTGGACGGTCAAAAACGCTCTGGTTCGAGCCGATGTGTGAGAGCTCGCATTGTCATGGTGAACAATGATTCGTCTTCTCTTGTTGGTTTTTAGAATTTCTCCGATGACTTCAGGCAAACAAATTGTAGTGTACCACTCAGAAGTGACCGTCCTACGTTGCTCAAGCGGAACAGTCGCCACATGACCAGTTTTGCCGAAGAAACAGGCGACCATTTGCTTCGAAGTGCTTCTTCCACGAACAGCTTTCGTTGGATTTTGCTCGTCTTTGAAGACCCACACGGTCGATTGTTGTTTCGTTTCGGGCTCATACGCATAGATCCATGATTCGTCACCTGTTACGATCTTATAAATGTCTTTTGAAGCACCGCAATCGTATTTTTGCAACATTTCTTTGCATCAATCGACACGAGCCTTTTTTTGAGCGACTTTCAAATTGTGCGGGATCCAACGAGAACAAACCTTTTTTACGGCCAGGTGTTCATGCAGTATCAAATGTATGCTGGTGGAAGAAATGTCCAAGGATGTCTCCATCTCTCGGTATGTTGCATGTCGATCTTGTATTATGAGTTCACGCACGGCATCAATGTTCTCTGGCACAACAGCCGTTTTTGGACAACCTTCACGGAATTCGTCTTTGAGCGAGCTTCGGCCACGATTAAATTCATTATCCCAATTTTTCACAGTGCTATAGGATGGTGCTTCATCGCCATAAAAGATTTAAGTTCATCAATGCACTCTTGTAGCGATAACCCACGTCGAAAGTTGTGAAAAATGATGGCACGAAAATGTTCACGAGTTAATTCCATTTTTTTCTATATTAATTTTGTCAAGTCACTGTAAACAACACAAATAATGGTCGAACGTCAAAACGTTTTGAGTATGATTATGCTTAAAAATGACAAACTTTCCAATGGAAATGTCAGATTGCACTTGGCAGCACTCAGTGTTGCCAGGCCAGAAATATATATAGCAGCCCTCGTAAAATAAATATTTTTTTTACCGAAAAGCATTAAAAAGTACGAGTAAAAGGTGTAACAAATTTTTAATTTTAAAGGTGTTAATAAAATTGTTTCAATATTTTCTTTAGTAACTACATATTAAAATATTATTTACTAATCATTTTTTTTTATCCGTTATTCGTAAAAATGTGCTATGTCAAATAAACAAAAATCTCCTTTAAATATTTTGTAACCATTTTATTTTATAATTGAAGACACGGGAATATATTTTTAAATATTTAATTTTCATAAAAAACTTCGTGATTTTCTTTAATTATCCCGATTAAATTAATAAATATTTAAAAAAATATTCCCGTGTCTTCAATTAAATAATTTGCAAAGTGCCTGTGCATAGAAATAAACTATCTTAGTGTTTTTCGATATTTTATTGTTCATCCTCTTTTAACTGTATAAAAACAGCCGAAAAAAAGTCAGCCGTATACAGTGTAGAAAGAAAAATTGAGTTACTGTTGGTTATTGTTTTTTTTGCTTAAACTTGAATTTTTGTCTTTGCTTTATTGTGTGGAAAAAAAATCTTTAGTTTATTTAAAATGTTTGTCAGAAGTTTCCTGAAGAATTAAATAAGCGGTAACGAAATGGCCATCGAGACATGCTTTGACCCTCAATAATCAATTGGTAATTAATTTAATCGGGATAATTAAAAAACACGAAGTTTTTTATGAAAATTAAATATTTTATTTAATACTTTTTGATACAAATAGCTAAATTTGAAACTTTTACCCCTTTGTGCTTAAAAACGTACTAAGTCAAAAGTTTCATTATTGTCAAAATAAATATTTTAAATGGATGATTGAAAAATGTAAGATTAATAAATGTATATTTATGCGAAAAAAAAAAATTTTTCATTTGTGAACAGCAGCTTTAAAAAAACATTATTTTGGTATATTTTAGTTAAACACGATGAGAAATGAGTCAAATACGATAATCAGGGATGCAAAAATTAGGGACTAAATGCGTTTGTTTACGCATAGTAAAATATTTAAAAACAGAAGAAAAATATTTAAAATTTATTTAAATTTAGCACTTAAGTGCTCAGTCACAAGCTGAGTTGTTATTCATGTAAAAAAGAAGCCGCTTTTCTGAAACTTCTCCTATAGATTTAAAAGAAAAAAAAATCTTAGAGACCAGAAAGTTAATTTGAAGTCAAAGAGTAGGCCAGTAAAAAGGACTCAAATATAAAGATTTTGTATTGTCTTTGCAACAAGGGATTTTTTTTAGGGATTTTCTAACTTTGCAAATAGTTGAAAAAATGCTGCCTTTAAAAAAATACATTATCCTTCTTTTTTTTAAAGACCTATTGACTTTTACTCGAACCGTTAAAATTTTTTTTAATTTTAAATATCTTTTAAAATGTTTGCAACATTTTTATTTTATTTTTATTTTTGTCAGACTCTAAGAGGATTATCCTTTTTTCCATCTGTGCTTATGGCAAGAATTTCAAGAAATGTCAATATTTAAATAAAGACTTAAAATATGTTTAAAAAATTACAAATAACATTTTTGTGTGTATTTTTAAATATTAAAAAAAAGTAGTTTAATATTTTGTTTCAATTTGTATTAAAATTTACTTTTCTCTTTAACTTGAAAGAAAGTTGATTTAATTAAAAAATTTTTCTCCATTTCGATTTTTTATTTCGGTCATAAGATAAAAATATGTTTAAGTAAATAAGTGATTTCCTTTACAGTGGTAACAGATAATTTTTAACTTTTATAGAATAAAAAAATTTTATGCAAAACTTTAAAAACAATTGAATGAGATTTATAGTGAGTAAAAAAGAATTAAAATTAAAGGTTTATTAAAATTTGCATAGAACTTTACTGATATTAATTGACAATGCCCGTGTAGAAATTAATGGTATGTCTTTGGTTGTGTTATCACTCCTTATCATTTTCATATGATCTTATTTAACGTGGAAAATAGTTTATTTTCGTGGGCCTTTAACTTTCATTGACCGCATAGTAAGAAATAAAATGGCGTGAAACCACATTACCTAGACCAGGGATGGGTAACCTTTCTGTAATGCAGGCAAAAATTGAAGACAACCAAAATAAAGCGGGCCATTAGCGTTAATTTTGTAGGTGAATGAAAATTATGTTTTCAGCAAACGGTGAAGAAAATTTTTAAAAGTTGAAAAAAAAAAAATATATTTCGGATAATACTTTTTATTTCTGCACTAAAACATTCAATATAATAATAATAGTTTTTATAAGTATATTGTTACGTTTTTCACTTTTTAGAACAAACGTACGGATTCTTTTGATTGCAAATACCACTGTGGCTAAATTCTGTATTCTTTCTTTATGGCTTTCTCTGACTATACTTCTTGATCCTACCGGTCTTGTGAATCTCATGGTCTCGTATTTACTAAACATCCACGCTACACTACTGTGTTACTCCGGCGAGACATGAACTACTCGATGCGTTGTTAAGTAACCTTAACTATCCACAGACAACTTTACCACGCCTTTCATTTACTTTAATCCAATAGCCACAGATCACGTCTGCCATACACTGTTGTTATCCTTTTACACTTCCTTGTGCTAACCGCTACCGTTCTTACTTTTTGTTATAAAGGGCTTCTTGGCAATTATCTGTTACTCTTTTATTATTAAATTGGACATCTCCACTAAATTATCTGCCATGGCTTTACACAATAATTGTCTTTTGCCTCTCGGGAGTTTTGTACTACTGCTTCTCAATTTTTAATTACTTTATAACAATTTTTATGTTTCGTTGTGCACATGTCCGACGGTGGGGATCGAACCCACAATCTTCTGTTTTACAGCACGCACCTCTACCAACGCAGCTATTGAGACTGCTCAGCTTTAGTTGGCTAATTGTGGTATTATTCTATACACACACCATTAGGTGAATTAACTTTATTCACCACGCTCATACGGAAACAACAACAGGCGTTGCCAGATTTTATTATTCGTAACAATATTAATGAGACACTTGCCACTGCTTACTTGTGGACTGTTATAGAGATTGTTTGATGCTGTTGCTTTGTACCTTCGATCGAATACAAGACAATAAAATACAATATATTTCTAAGTTTTGTTTTGTTGCCTGTCAGTGCTTAAGGGCCGCCCTAATCTAGACAACCAATTTTGTCTTATAAAAGGAGTGGGTAACAGGTTCAAGTAATTTATTTCAAAGAAATTGCATTATTTCACAAGTTAGACGTAGACGTAGCTGATGGCTCTGAATTCCCAGAAATTTATAAGCTCAATCGCTAGGATTAATGTTCTTCTTTGGTGTATTTTCAGATACCAAAAACAAAAAACTTAAATGGATAAAAACCAAATCGGAGCTAGAAGAAAACAGGGAGACGCACAGGAACTAAGTAAATCACCTAAAGAAGTTAAGACCTTGAATATTTTTCATGAAGTCGTACAAACTGTATCGAGTTCAAAAGTACGTTAACCTGTTGTGGCTTATGGACTCTCAATATTTTGGAAATATTAATTTCAAAATGCATACAAATGCCTCAGTGTAAAAAAAAATTATTTAATGATGACATCTTTATTGCTTCTTCAGGAGCAAGGACAAGAACTGTTAACGAACGAGTCAATCAATATTTGACAGCACTGACGGACTATTTCAATAGGTGGGGGCCTCAACTTGAACATTCATAAGACTGATGCTATGATGTTCAAAGGAAGGCGGAAAAAAAATATACCTGAACTGCCGATCCTTCAGACCGTATTTGAGAATTGTAAGTGAGATGTTCAGGACTTCGGATAGGTTCAAGTATCTTGGTGTCACTGTAACAGATGTCGTAGCTAGTACGCAGAATATATCAACATACCCGAATAGTATCAACATACCCTAAATATATACGAATAAATCACTCCAGAGCAAATACTACGAAATTATACAACCGTACAAAAAGCACGAGAATGGTTTTGTTATATATACGCGGCACTTCTATGTGAGCTGCAAAGGAGAGAACAAGCTAGAACAACTAGAGAAGCAATTTGTATAAGTTAAATTATAAAAGAAATTTTAATAAATTACAAATAAAAAACCTGAGTGTAAGAACAGAAAAACTTTATTTAATAATTGATGTGAGCTAATCTTACATGGTGTCAGAAGAAACGTGAACGAATAGTGTTCAAGTTGGTATAGACAAAAGGAAAAATTACAAAATGGCGGACGAAGGGCAAAGTCGTACGCCACGTTCTTTAGATTGTGCCAACATAGCCACCGAGTGGCCGAAGTGGAAACAAAATTTCATTGTCTGGATGATTGCCACACAAAAAATGAGTCAATCAGAAAAGAACAAGATCGCAACGTTTATATGGCTGATTGGTGAGCAGGGCGCGGTAATCTACAACACGTTGTTTCCAACTGATGGCTCACAAAATTCCATGCTGGGGGAAACGCGTGTTGGAGAAGAGGTGCTGCAACGCTCGTTAGACGAGGTGATAAAAAAATTTGACGATTACTGTCTACCGCAGAAGAACGTAGTTATTTAGTCATTTAAATTCAATATGATCTCGCAAAAGGAAAAGCAGTCCATAAATGAATTCGAAACCGAGCTGCGAAAGCAGTTACCTTTTTGTAACTTCAAATGTTCGTGTGGTGCATACTTTGAAGAGCGAATGTTGCGTGACAGAATTATAATTGGAGTAAACGACAGCAAACTACAATTGAAATTACTAGATGGAAGAGATGAGTCGTTGACGAAAGTACTTGAAACATGCAAAATTTATGAAGCAGCTCATGTCAATAAACATATTTTAGCAGCGAAGGCATCATTAATTGCAAGCATTACGGCTGATGAAAAAGAAGAAGGAGCAGTGGTTGAAACTATAAAAAGGTTTTGCTATAATTTGCAATGTCGCGATAGAGAATCAAAATTGGTGCTCGCCCATATTTTCCGAGTTACGGTCCTCTGAATTTTTAAAATTTTTTAAAATAGCAATATGCATATCATATAAAAGCTTTTGAAGAAGTCTTAAAGGAAATCCTAAAATTTTTTAAAAATTCTTAACCCATTACGAGCCGCTGACAGTTTTATGTAAAATTACAGACGGGCCTCGATTATTGGTAATGGTTGGGACCAGATGAATTACGGATAATAGATTTTCAATTTTAATTATACAGTTTTTTTTTAATATTCCTATTATATAATAAGTGAATATTTGTGTACATACATATTAACATTAAAAAAATTACTTCAAGAATTTTATGTACATTTTTAAATTAAATACGAGTATGTATGTTATGGTCTGTATGTCTAATCTAAATTTTGCAACTACCCGATGCAGTATTCACACTCAGAAAGAATATTTAGTTTTGTGTGGTATATTTTAACTTTTCTCGGATCATCAGTCCTGTAATTAAAGCCACTTGCTTTATAACGCTCTTTTCTGTACCATTCGTAAAGTGTTAAATCTACTTTGGTTTAAATATCATATTTTTGAGCTATCGTTTTAACACTCAAGTCATTTTTTAATGCTCGTTAATTATTTCAACTTTCTGTTCAATATGTAAAATATTTCTTTGTACCACAGTTAACGATGCCATAATAAATATATTTAGATCCAACCACCAGCACTTCTCAAATTTCAAAGTAAAAGTAATCACTTGCAAATGCTTCTGAGTCATCGTTTTCTTTTATATTGTATGTATGCATACATATATGAATTTGAAGTTAATAAAAAAAAAAAATTCATCCAACACAGGTGATAAAGGTAATCATGGTTAATCGAAGCAAACATTTTGAAAACATTGCAAACAAATAACACTAGACTGATCTTTGGCCATCACGGGTAATCGAGGTTACCCTTTCATCGTACCGCTTCTCCTAATTTTAAAATAAAAGTTTGAATTTTTTTGTGTTTGCTGTTCACTCTTTGACAGTCAAACCAATTTTGATATAATTTAAATAACAGGTCTCTTCTACGGGCTTACACATATAAGAATAAAAGTTTTCTATTATTTTAAATTAAAAAAGTAATAAAATGTGTAAATAGTGAATTGAAGTATGATTTCCATCATATTTTATAAATCTACAAATGAATATTTAGAGATATTTGGAAAACTGCCGCCGTCATCAAATAACCATCGGCTTGGTCTTGCTCTTGAATAATGAAATGTACCAAATTTGTCTCAAATGTTAATTTAAAGATTTTAATTACAACTTTCCCATTTTCAATTATAACTTAACACTTCTTAAATTCTCTCAACCGGTGTAAAAATGTGATTATTAATGCATTTTAAGCGGATTTTCTTAAAGCGCATTTAAATATAAATTTTATATAAAAATACAAAGATTTTAATTACTGCTTTCGATAAATTATTTATAACTTGACACTTTTTAAAATCTCTTAACAGGTTTGAAATTGTAATTTTTAACGCATCTCCAGCGGAATTCATTTAAGTGCATTTAAAATGCCAAATATCATTCGAGCGTTCGTTGATATAATTTTTTGTATAAAAATCACACAATTTAAATGACGATTTTCCACTTTTTAGCATAAATACACATTTCTTAAATACTCTTAACAGGTGTAAAGTTCTAATTATTAACGCATTATCAAGGGAAATTTATTTACTTGCATTAAAATTGCAGTGCCTTAAATTGCTATAAAAGAGGCAACTTTCTTAGAGAAAAATTATTATAAAAAGTTAAAAGTCACTTTAGCATTTTCAAGCAACATGAAGTTAACAACAGTAAGTTGAAGAAACACTTATAAAAATATTATTGATAAATCATCTCTTTCCTTTTTTTTTGTAGATTTGTGGGGTTTTGCTTATCGGCGTTCTTTATGTGGCGGCTCCCGACCAATCCTATAAAGCAGCTTTGCAAAACTAACTGGTTAAATTTCAAATTTCATAAACGGTTTTCGATTTAAATTCATATTCCTTGCTATGTTCTATCAAGTTATCCTATCCTTCTAATGTTATGTAATAATATTTAACTAAAAGTAACAATCAGTCAAAATTTTCCTTCTTGTTTTGATTAACTATTTTAATGGTTTTAAGTAAATATTATTATTTGAAATAAAATTATTATTGATCAATACGAGGGCTGCTCTATATATTTCTTGCCTAATAGTGAATATGCGAATATTTATAATCAAAAATGGTTTTATTGTTTTTCAAAGTATTCTCCAGCATAATTTATACACTTTTGCATGCGCTCAAACCAGTTGTCGAAGCACTTTTTCCACTCCAATTGAGACACCTCTAAAACATGGCTTTTGAACACTTCAACAGCTTCTTCTGGCGACGAAAATCGTTGACCACGCATTTTTTTCTTGATGTGCGAAAACAAGAAGAAGTCATTAGGTGCCAAGTCAGGGCTGTACGGCGGATGACCCATTAATTCGACGTTTTAGCCGGTCAAAAACACTCTGGTTTGAGCCGATGTGTGAGAGATCGCATTGTCATGGTGAACAATGAATTGTCTTCTCTTGTTGGTTTTTCGAACTTTTCCGATGACTTCAGGCAAACAAATTGTAGTGTACCACTCAGAAGTGACCGTCCTACGTTGCTCAAGCGGAACAGTCGCCACATGAACAGTTTTGCCGAAGAAACAGGCGACCATTTGCTTCGAAGTGCTTCTTCCACGAACAACTTTCGTTAGATTTTGCTCGTCTTTGAAGACCCACACGGTCGATTGTTGTTTAGTTTCGGGCTCATACGCATAGATCCATGATTCGTCACCTGTGACGATCTTATAAACGTCTTTTGAAGCACCGCAATCTTATTTTTGCAACATTTCTTAGCACCAATTGACACGAGCCTTTTTTTAGCGACTTTCAAATTGTGCGGGATCCAACGAGAACAAACCTTTCTTACGGCCAGGTGTTCATGCAGTATCGATTGTATGTTGGTGGAAGAAATATCCAAGGATGTCTCTATCTCTCGGTATGTCGCATGTCGATCTTGCATTATGAGTTCACGTACGGCATCAATGTTCTCTGACACAACAGCCGTTTTTGAACGACCTTCAAGGAATTCGTCTTTGAGCGAGCTTCGGCCACGATTAAATTCATTATACCAATTTTTCACAGTGCTATAGGATGGTGCTTCATCGCCATACAAAGATTTAAGTTCATCAATGCACTCTTGTCGTGATAATCCACATCGAAAGTTGTGAAAAATGATGGCACGAAAATGTTCACGAGTTAATTCCATTTTTTTCTATATTAATTTTTTCAAGTCACTGTAAACAACAGAAATAATGGTCGTACGTCAAAACGTTTTGAGTACGATTATGCTTAAAAATGATAAACTTTCCAATGGAAATGTCAGATTGCACTTCGCAGCACTCAGTGTTGCCAGGCCAGAAATATATATAGCAGCCCTCGTAGAAACTTAATTAAAATGAAAGTAGAAATAAACTAAAACTGAACTAGAAAGAATTTAGAACAAAACTTGCAACTAAAATATGAGGAAATCAGAATTTAATTGAAAATGAAATACAACTGAATGAACACTAACCCAAACGAATGTGAACCTAAAGTAAAACTGAACTAAAACAAAATTCGGTATAGGCTTAGAACTAGAACTGAATTGTAGCAGAACTACAACTGAGTTAGAACTGAACTAAAAATATTTTAAATAAACGTTGTTAAAATTGAAAGAAGCTAGAACTAGATTTAGAAATGAACCTCAAAAAAGCAACTGAACTACAGCAGAAATGACACTGAACTAAGACTAAGGAAGAAGGGATTTAGAACTGGATTGGAACTGAACTAGAACTAAGCTTCAGCTGAATTATATCTAAACTAAAATTGAACTAGTAGTGAACGGAAATTGAACTAGAACGAATTTAGAACACGAGCAGAACTAGAAATGAACTAGAATGTACTTAGAAACTAATTGACAATGATTTGTAACAGAATTAAAACTGAACTAGAAAGAAAACAGAACTGAACATAAGATCAAGAACTTAACTAGAAATGGAAATTTTGTTTTAAGACAAATTTAACGAATTGTCAATTTTGTTTACATTCTTTTTGTTACCACTGTCCTTAGAGGTATTAGTTTTTTATATAAAAATTGTTACACATGTAAATTATTTAGTCATGTATGTAAATGTTTTAAGTGCTTTGTAAAATTAATAGGATTTTTGTTTTTATATGTCGACCTTATTTTTTGCAAGTTTTAAATATTCAATTTCAAAATATAAAACAAACGAGTACGGGAGGTAAAGAAGGTTTTTTTGCGCACTTGAATTCGAACAATTTAATTTAGAAATAGAATGTAAAAATATTATTTACAAATTTTGTTTAAGGCCAAACAGTTTTTGGCATGAAAATAACACTAAATACAAAGGGTGTCTCAAAATTTAGTTTTATACTCTTCATCACAAAAAGTGGAAAAAAGCTATAAATAAGTTTATCATTCCGTGTGTAATTTCTACAATATGCCGAGGCAAACTTGATTTCACAATGAAAATAAATATGTCAATCGATCAGATAAAGTGTCGATGTGCTATGATCGGTGTCGACGTGCATGATCGGTCCATGTCCTTCGAGGCAGCAGGCAAAACACCACGACTACCTCTAAATTGTTCACATCATTTGGAACAATAAAGTAACTCCAATCAAAAAAAATAAATATTTGGGGCGATAGAGAATTAAAAAATAAGAAATAAAATCAAGTGAAAAAGTTGGCGCTCGCCCATATTTTCTGAGTTATGGGACTCTGAAATTTTCAAAATTTTTTTTAAATATCAATATGGGTATCATTTTAAAGCTTTTGAAAAGATCTTTAATGAAATACTAAAATTTTTAAAAAATGCTTACTCCATTAAGAGCCGGTGGCATTTTTATGTTAAATTTAATTTTAATTTATGTAATATTTTTATTTTAATTTTTAATTCTCTGTCACATTTGCCTTTAAAAAATTTGAATATAGCACTCTAATTTTATTTTGTTAATATATATTTTTTTTTATAGAATTATATTGTTCAATGCAAGCATTTACATGTTAAACGTAACACTGGGACTTGAAGACCAAAATGAGCATTATTCTGTTTAAACTTTTTTTTGACAATTTTTTACAAATGCCGCTAAATTTCGTTGATGCAAAGGTTGCGGACTCGGATAAATCTTTAACGCAATTTTTAGCATTTACCATAATGAAAATTGATTATACTTCTATCATGCTGAGCTCTGAATCAGTGTTAACAGTAATTTTTTTCTTTAGTTTAATTTTTAAAGTAGAAGTTCGTTCTGATGACACTTCCACCGCAAAATATATATCTTCACTGTTTAGAATGATCTAGTGCTTGATGAATAAAGCGTGTACCTCCCTCCTGTGTCTGGCACCATTTCAGATGCCACTAAACTGTCAGCTATTAAATTGTTTTCTAATTGCCTAAAAGTGAATTTTAAAATTAGTTTAATACACAACAAAAATTTGTTAATAAAAATTTTTTAAAAGAAAAATTTTAATAAAAATTTTTTGTAAAAAATTTTGATAGAAAAATTTTTATAAAAAAAAATTTATAAAAAAATTTTTATACAAAAAATTTTATAAAAAAAAAATTTATAGAATAATATTTATAAAAAAAAATTGATATAAAAATTTTTATAACAACAAATTTAGGTAATAAATTTTATAAAAATAAAATCTTGATAGAAAAATTTTAATAAAAAATTTTTATAAAAAAATATTTTATAAAAAAAATTTTATAGAATAATTTTTATAAAAAAATTTTATAGAATAATTTTTATAAAAAAAAATTTGATATAAAAATTTTTATAACAACAAATTTATGTTATAAATTTTATACAAATTTTAATAAAAAAAGTAAAAAAAAAATTTTTGATAGAAAATTTTTATAGAAAAATTTTAATAAAAAAATTTTGAAAATTGGCTGACATATTTTCGGCATTTTGGTAGTTTATAATTTAATTTCTAAATATTTTTAGAAAGAATAAATCCTGATTGAAAAAAAATAAAAAATAATTTTTGATAGATAAATTTTGATAAAAAAATTTTTTTAAAACGAATTAAAAAATTATTTAATAGAAAAATCTAGAGAAAAAAATTTTATTAAAATTTTTATAAAAATAAAAAAAAAAATTATGGAAAAACTTTATTTAAAAAAAAATTTTATCAAAAAATTTGATTAAAAAAAATTTGATAGAAAAATTTTAATAAAAAAATTTTGAAAGAAAAATTAATATGAAAAATTTTGATAGAAAAATGTTAATATAACAATGTTTAAAAAAAAATATTAATACAAACATTTTATAAAAATTGTTTCATAAAAAAATTTGACAAAAAATTTTGACAGAAAAATTTTAATAAAAATTGTTATAGAAAAATTTTAATAAAAATGTTGATAGAACAATTTAAAAAAAAAAAATTTTAAAGAAAAATTTTAATAAATATTTTTATAGAAAAATTGTAATAACAATGTTGATAGAACAATTTTAATAAAAATTTTTATGGACAAATTTTAATAAAAATTTTTATAGAAAAGTTTTAATAAAAATATTGATAGAACAATTTTAATAAAAATTTTATGGAAAAATTTTATAGAACAATTTTAATAAAAATGTTGATAGAACAATTTTAATAAAAATTTTTAAAGAAAAATTTTAATAAAAATTTTTATAGAAAAAGTTTAATAAAAATTTTTATGGAAAAATTTTAATAAAAATGTAGGTAGAACAATTTTAATAAAAATTTTATAGAACAATTTTATAAAAGTTGTATAGTACAATTTTAATAAAAAAAAACTTTAAAAGAAAAATTTAAAAAAAATTACCAAAATTTTAAATGCATGATTTTAATGTTTAATGTCATATAGCTATCGCAATTGTCCTTGATATAATGTATTCTGGATGTGCAATTTTGAAGGTCATATTCGAGAATTGTTGGCCGTGTGTCACGAAAGAAATGAACAATGTTGGCCTCCAAGGGGTCAATTTTTTTTATCAGTATATAACAGTGACTTTACAGGAAATAATCTAAAGGTGTCAAATCGCACGATCTTGAAAGCCAGTTGATAGATCCCTTACGCAAAAGAAACTTTACGCCAAATTTTGATTTTAATAAGTAACGTCAAGCGTTAACATCACCGTATGGCACCATTTCTGGGAATAATGTATTTTTGCATCGACTGTAATGTGAGTTTCGGCTTCATTTTTTGAGAAATCAGGTGTGTGTGTATGTAAATCGCACACTAACAATCTATTTTGATGGATAAAGTGGAGTCTGTTGGGTTTGTTCTGGATTGGTTTTATTTTATATGCAGCATCTTTAGGTTATTAACAAACACTTTAAGTCAAAAATGAGTCTAATCGCTGAACACAAATTTACGTAAAAAAAGTCGTCTAAAAGATGAGCGATTTTATGATTAATACTTTGGTAGCTTTGCTTATGTGTCAACCAATTCATGATAATGAGAGATGTAAATAAGTAAGCGCAGTATAACAGTTCATTTGACAGTTAACTCTTGCGCTACTTTTAGCCGGATAAAAAAAAGAGCCATTTTATAAGTTACTGTTGGTGTAATTTTATTAAAGTTATTATTACTGCCTTAAATATCTGTAAATTGTTTAAATAAATGAATAAAATGTTTATAAAGCTTAATCAATTAGATATTTTTATATATTTTTCCAACTATCTCCATGGACAAGTTCTTAAAGCAATTAATTTCCATTTAATTTGCTACCAATCGTTTTTGTTTTTTTGTCATTAAATGGCAATTTTTACTATTGTAAAATAGGCAATAACTATAAAACTTTTATTGTTGTTAAATTGTTATGTGTTGTGGCAACAAATAAAAATAAATAAACTTTCAATACTTGTTGTTGCTTGTGTTTAGTTCTTATTTTACAAAAAAACAGCACAACAATTTGCATGTCGAGATCAAAATAAAAATATTGTAATGGAATTAATTTAATTTCTAAATTGTATAGAACTTGTTCATATACTCGCTGCGTGCTATAATTTTACAATTTCAACATAATTTATTTGCCATAAATTATTGTGCAGCAATAAATTTTCACATAAATATTCATACACACAGCGCTATAAATAACTAAAAATAAAAAATAGAGGAAGAGAGTCAGTGTAATTGGATTATGTTGAAGTGAAGCGTATAATAAATGTATAATTTAAGCTACAGGTTATTTTAAATATTAGAAAGATATATAAATAAATATTTATTGCACATTAAGTTTAATAAAATACATATTTAATTTAATTTATCTTTTTATGTCTTCTGTGTTTATCTCGTCGGTCATTTTTGAACCAATTTTGATATTTTTTTTATATATTTAATTGAAAGGTAATGTAAGCAAATTGGTCACATTAAAAACAAAAGTTTCATTAATTTAAAATTTAAAGGAGCTCACCTTAAACACACATGACTTTTACATGTCTTTTAAACCGTAGTGGACACAAAAATTTTTTTTTTAACAAACTTTGTAGCACTAAAGCTCACAGTAACAGAAATTTGTAAAATCAAGAAGGGTGCTTTATTCGTATATACCCTTCACCATCTATATAAATCTTGTTTAGTGAAGTAACTCCAATCAAAAAAGCAAATATTGGGGGGACAGGGAATTAAAAAATACGAAAAAAATAAATAATTACTGCATATACATTTTTAAATAAAAATATCATCGGCTCTTAATGGGTTAAAATTTTGTAATTAATAAAATTTTTTAGTATTTCCTTAAAGACCTCATTAAAAGCTTTTAAACGATACCCATATCAATGTTTTTAAAAATTTTTAAATGTCAGAGCCCCGTAACAAGGAAAATATGTGCGAGCGCCTACTTTTTAACTTGATGTTTTTTTTTCTAATTTTTTAATTCCCTATCGCCCCAAATACTTATTTTTTTGATTGAAGTTACTTTATTGTTTCAAATGATATGAAAAATTTAGACGAAGGCGTGGTGCTTTGTCCGCTGCCTTGAAGGACATGGACCGATTTTGCTGATTTCAATTAGCACCTCTTCCACTTTTTGTGGTGAGGGGTTTAAAAATAAACTTAAAAATTAAAGGGTTTCCCATTGATGTTGTAGTTTTATTTATATGATCCTATATTTTGAACCGGTATAGTAAAAGAACTGTGTCTGTTATAACCACAACCATAAATATTTAAAATTATTAATTAAATGGTGTGCCCATAGATGATAAAATTTTATGTCTACGGTATTATATATTGAAATGCTTTAGATATATAGAAAAAATAACCCAGCACATTTATTGATAAGTATGCTTAACAAAAAATAAAAAAAAAATTAAAGGGTGTCCCAACAGTTGATGCATTTTGTTTGCATGACCCTTTATTTTCAACCTTTATAGTTAAACAGGTTTGTAGTTCCATGTCTGTTGTAACCACAACCATAAATATTTAAAACTAGTTATTAAAGGGTGTCCCCATGGATGATACAAATTTATGTCTACACCATTATCTTTTAATTGCTCTAGAGAGATAGAAGTAATTAGCACAGCACATTTATTGTTAAGTCTGCTTTAAAA
The DNA here is from genome assembly GCA_916610165.2 of Gymnosoma rotundatum. Lineage (NCBI taxonomy): Eukaryota > Metazoa > Arthropoda > Insecta > Diptera > Tachinidae > Gymnosoma > Gymnosoma rotundatum. Next base: position 11,871,807 of record OU744340.1, read on the forward strand.
AAAATATATTAAAAATTAACTTAAAGGGTGTTCCAACAGTTCATGCAATTTTGTTTGTATGACCCTATATTTTCAACTGTTATAGTTAAACAGGTGTCTTGTTCCATGTCTGTTGTAACCACAACCATAAATAAATACCATAAATTATTAATTAAAGAGTGTCCCCATAGTTGATAAAATTCTATATCTATGGCATTATCATTTAAATTGCGCTAGACAGCCAGTAGTAATTAACACAGCACTTTTATTGCTAAGCCTGCTTTAAAAAAATTATAAAATTAGGAATTAAAGGGTGTCCCCATAGTTGATAAGATTTTATGTCTACGGAATAATCTTTTAAATCGCTCTAGACAGACAGTAGTAATTAACACAGCACATTTATTGATAAGTCTGTTAAAAAAAAAAATAAATTAAAAAATTAAATTAAAGGGTGTCCCAACAGTTTATGCAATTTTGTTTGTATGACCCTATATTTTCAAACGTTATAGCTATACAGCTGTGTAATTTCATGTCTCTTCTAACTACAATTATAAATATTTAAAATGAGTAATAAAAGGGTGTCCCCATAGATGATAAAATTTTCTGTCTATGGCATTATCTTTTAAATCGTTGTAGACAGGCAGTAATTATTTACACAGAACTTTAATTGCTAAGTCTGCTTTAAAAAAAATTATAAAATAATTAAAGGGTGTCCCTATAGTTCATGCAAATTTTTTTAATGTAAACCTTTATCTTAGATCGTTATGGTCAAACTATTAAAAAATTACTTCTATGTCTGTCATAACCGCAACTATAAATTTTTAAAATCGGTAATTAAAGGGTGTCTCCATAGGCTATGTTACTTTATGCATATGGCCTCTGTCTGCCTGTCTGTTTTAAAGCAGTTTTTTCTTGCCTGTAATTATTTATTTCTTTATTATACAATTCTGTTCTGATTCAGTTCTTGTTATGTTATAGATTTTCCATTGTTTAAACAACCCTGTGTTTGCTTGTTATATTGATTTCTTGAACAATGTTTCAACTCTTTTGGTGTTAAGTAAGAGCATCAATTTGATGTTGGCACTGCTGTTTTATTACGTCTACGATTTAATGTTAAATGAAGTAATACATATTAGAAATATGATGTCGTTGGTATTTGAACCTGAGCAATTAGAGCAATTAAATGGTTATTAATCAAATCTATAGATGAACTTATTGCCGCTGGTGGTGGTTTAGCGGCCAATTTTCTTCTCCCAGCTGGTAGTTATTTAGTTGCCCAGAAAAGAAAAAAAGAATCTATCCGAATCTAGTCATGATGATGTGGGCTCCATTCCTTATAAGTTAACTTCCTTTGGCAAATTCAATTTCGTTCAATTCTAGTCCAGCTTCAATAAAGATTTAGAACATAATATTATTTAAATCAATTAATTATCCTATAGTTGTAAGTTTCTTAAATCTTTGTGACATTAGACATAACCAGCATGCTAAGATTTACTATTCTTGTAAGGTCAAAAAAGAATTAAATAAATTTTTAATGTGTTAAAATTTTAATGCGTATTTTAAAAAAGAAAATATATACGAAAATTTTTTTAACTCGGTAATAATAAGCCCTCTTCTTTGCGAGTTTTTAAGTCTATCTATTACGAGTACGATTACATTTTTAATTCGCCCAATTTTCTAGTTTAAAGTATTTATTTATTTAACTTTTTGTTCAGCTTAAATTCAGTTTTTATTTAATAATATTTTACTTGAAGGCTGACTGACAATTTATTTGTGATTCCAAAACCTTCTGTTGTTATTCCCATAATGTGACATATCTGTGTTTCTCTCTCTTATTGTTTTTCTTTCCATTTAGTTGGCTCTGTTTTTGTAATGAATTTTATTTTTTTTCAATTATCATATAAATTCTTTAATAAAACAATATTTTCATAATCTTAGAATAATTTTAAGAATAGCAAAACAGACACAAGAATAACAATTTTAGATTTAAGTTCCAAATAAGCTGCAAATGATAGCTGTCAAAGTATTCAATGTACGTCAAAAGTTAAAAGTTGCCCAAGTTACGTACTTTACGTTGACGGAGACGTACTGATTGTGACAACACTCATAAGAAATCCATGTATTTTATTTACTTATCAGTTGAAACAGACAAACTATAACGTATAATGGATTCTTTGCGCCCTAGCCCTTACCCTACGTTTCTTCTAACCATCAAATTAATTAACAGCCTGTTTATAGAAGACGTCAAGAGCGAAACGAAACTGGACGGCTTATGGACGAATACGTAATAATTAGCGTCCGTGTAACACGTTCCGGCTTTTTCGTTTAACTTAAGTTGTGCTGCGTATAAATATATGTGTGTCAAATCGTAGTATTGCCAAATGTATTAATTAATGTTTTCTATTTACTTTTTCTTATACATTGTTTATTTTTGCCTTAAATGATGGTAACCCCGCTTCGGCGCTTAAAAAGAAACAGCTGTGTTAAGTAAACAAAACAAAATTATCAAACAATCAATCTGTGAAACAAAAATTTGTGAAAATAAAAAAGTTTAAGCAATACTTATAAAAATAAACACTAATTTTTAAATTGTGATACGAGTATTCTAAGATGGTTTGATTATTATGTTTTTATTATTGAAAGTGATGGGCAGTTGAACAACAATATTAACTCCTGACGAATGGTTTTTTTTCTTCGCTCATTTTCTGACACTACAATGCGCGATACATAAACCAGAAACAATTGCCATTTGTTACGTTTTTTACAAAAGCAAAATGACATTCGCGTTTTAAAAATCCAAACATGGGAAACGGTAACGTTTTTGTGCGCCCAAACGGCAAATTGTGTTCTATAAGCTGGCTGTAAGACATGTATATAACGCCGGCCGCACAACGGTATTAATTTGTCCATTTCCTTGTATGTGGCGGAAACGTGTTGATGTTAATGTTCTGTGTGAGCATCATTTTCTGTTTGTCGTCAGAGTTGTTTCAATGTTTTTAATAAGGAAGAGAGTGTTCGCATTGCTGATCAACAGATGACGTTAATTCGAAAAAGAAAAATCATACTAAAAGACATATTTGATGATAAATAATATTTCTCGGACAAATGTTCGGACAACGATAATTGCTCCTAAACGATACATAAACATTGTGAGCCTAAATTAGCCGAATTCATGTGCGAAATGATGTTCGTATCAATTTGATGGCTGGTGGAGACGTATGGCTAGTTCAGTCACTTTTAGCGATTATATTTTATAATATATTTTTATTTATAATAATTATAGTTTATAACCAATGCAATTATCGGGGAAAAGTAAAGTTGTTTAACTACCGTACAATCCGGCAGATACCTAGATCATGGTGTGTACCAGGTAGCAAGAGCAGCCACTGTAAAAAACTGGTGTACAATCTGTTCCATTACTTAATAAAGCCAAATGAAAAATTATGCTGAATTATGTAAGAACGGAGGAGAGAAAGCAGGAAAAAAAATTGACAAAATTGAACTTGTTCCCTCCCTACATTTGACGAAGTACGTGTTTATAAAAAAAGAGAAAATACTTCCAATGATGAATGCACTGGACTTACTACTGGGGGAGCAGGTGTAGAGGAAGGAAGTTAACTGTGGAAAAAACAACCTTAAGCTACTAAGAATATGACCCGGAACTCCGTTATTACATCTCTGTAAACAAGGGAATTATTAGTAGAGAACTATTGGCTGCAGGTTGATCTATTGCATCGTTTAATGGCGGAACGGTCTTACAATATTTTCATTCTGCGTCAGGATGATAAGATCAGTACCTTGAAATTGTATACAGCATGAACTATTTAACTAAAAAATAAGTAGGCGAAAATATTTTTTAAATTAGAAAGGCTCAAATAGACTAATGCGATGATGGCTTCGAACTCCGGAGGAATCTCTTTTTCACTTCAGGTATACATCGTTATATGAAATGTAAATTTGTGTGTGCTAATATCCTACAATCAAGGCAGTAAGAACGAGTCAATAGAACTATCCAGCTCTAAAAAAAAAATTGGCTTAAATATCTGGACATATATATAAATGTTTTTTTGACCTTTTTAAATAGTTTTTCTTTTCTAATTTATTAAGCACTAGGTCAGTTTTATAAATAATAAAAATGTTTATTTATATTTTCAATATTTCGCCACACCTTTGGGTGGCATCATCAGGAAACAGGAAACAAAAATTAGATTTTCTTTCTTTTTTAAAATAACAAAATTAAAATGAAATTATTTTTTCAAACAAAAACAGAAAAATCAAAAACCAAACGACAAAAAACTCAAATATTTAAAATTTACATTTTTATAAATTTAAAACTCAAAAACATTCAAGTAAAATAACTCATTTTTATTATTTATAAAACTGACCTAGTGCTTAATAAATTAGAAAAGAAAAACTATTTAAAAAGGTCAAAAAAACATTTATATATAATTTAAAAGTGAGCACGCGTAAACAATATAACGATGAGTTATAATTTATTTAAAAGAAACCGGTTGATGAGAGGACTTATTAATCGTTTTAAAACGTTGAGGGATAAGGTTGTAAAAACGCAATCTGCAATAACCTTTTTAATTCGATGCCGTAATTCAGGAATTGTACCAAAATTTATAGTAAATGCAACAAAGAATATTCCTAATATTTTCAAGATGGAGGGAAAATGGACAATCAAACACATTATGGAAAAATACTTGTGTGATTTAAGGGATAAAATATTAAGATGTTCAATTCTTGAGAAACATAAATTATTGAGGTATTTTCAAAGGGAGCTGATAATGATTGAAAATGATTTGGAAAAACATTTATCCAGAGAAGCAATGGAAAGATTTTTGCAGTTTGAAGACAGAATAGGAGCAGCTTTAAAAGTTAAGGTAAATAAAATACATAAAAAGAAGTTTGAGTGTTTGAGGGAATTACAGAAGAAGGAGTTAGGTATTAAATTAAATAAAAAGTGGTTTGTAAATAAGACTAATTTAGATATTCCAGATGAGGTTCAGTGGGTTCTTTCATTAGGACATAAACATGCATTACCCATTAAACGAGAAGATTTTCCAGTTCTAAAAATGATAACGGATGGAGAGGATTTAGTGCAAACTTTAAAATCAAAAGAAGAACAGGAAATAGCTAGGACTAAATTAACTTCAATAATAGATAATCATTTAAATAAGATAAAATTAAATAACAGGGATAGATTTATGTTAGAAAACGTAAAAAAGGCGGATAGTTTTTTGAGAAGAAATAGGGATATACTTATCTTAAAAGCTGATAAAGGTAACACCACAGTAGCTTTAAACAAGAGTGATTATGTTTTAAGAATTAACAATATTGTAGGGGATGTTGCTAATTATAAGTTAGCAAACAAAGATCCAACAACCAAATTGCAGAAGGTTAATAATGTGTTGGTTGAAGAACTTTTTAAACAAAAAGTTATTACAATTTTAGAGAAAAACAAGCTTAAAACCAATGTTTCTACAGCTCCAAGATTGTATGGTTTACCTAAAATTCACAAAGAGGATTTTCCTTTAAGACCGATTTGTTCTTTTATAAATTCTCCATCTTATGAGTTATGTAAATATATTACAATGATTTTAAAAAAGATTACAGAAAATTCAAAATATAATGTTAAAAATTCGTTTGAATTTAAAGAAAGGATAAGGAACATAAATGTTCTGAATGATGAAAAATTAGTATCTTTTGATGTAGTCTCATTATTTCCAAGTATACCTGTTGATTTGGCAGTGAATATTATTGAAGAAAAATGGAACGTAATACAGGAATATACTAGAATGGAAAAAGGTTTATTTTTACGAATTTTAAAATTTTGTATTGAAGATAACAGATACTTTCAATATAATGATAACATATATTTACAACAAAAAGGACTTCCAATGGGATCTCCAGCTTCCCCAGTTGTGGCAGATATTATTATGGAGAAATTATTAGACACGTGCATTAATGAAATTAGTATAAAACCAAGAATAATGACAAAATATGTGGATGATTTGTTTTGTATTATTTCTGCATCTGGTATTGAAAATATGTTGGAAACATTTAATAGTTTCAATAGTTGTATAAAATTTACAATAGAAATAGAAAATGATTTTAAATTACCCTATTTAGATACGTTAGTAATAAGGAGAGGGAATAAACTAAAAATGGATTGGTACCAAAAGCCAACAGCTTCCGGGAGAATTATTAATTATTATTCAAAGCATAACAAAAGAATAATTATTAATACGGGAAAAAATTTGATAGAAAAAGTACTTAAGCTAAGTGATAAGGAATTTCACAAAAGCAATAAAGATAAAGTTAAAAAGATATTAATTGATAATAATTTTCCAATGAGAGTGATAAATAGTTTGTTTAAACAGTTAAGGTTTAGAAGAGCAAATAATACAAGAGATGTTACAGAAACTAAAGTTTATAAGTCTTTAATTTATGTACCAGAAATAGCAGAAAGGATTGAAAAATCAAAAATTTTTGATGGAGATAAATATAAAATGGCATACAAAACTTATAATACTTTAAATAGATTATTTAGTAAAACAAAAGATAAGATTAAAAAATGGGACATGTCAAATGTAGTTTACAAAATACCTTGTAATGGTAATGATAGTGAGAATTGTAATAAGGAATATGTAGGTACGACAAAAAATAAACTAAAAACTAGAATAGCTGGACATAAGTCTGATCAAAGATACAGGGACGTTAATAATTCACAAAAAACTGCATTATCTTCCCATTGTGCCAGATTTGAACATAATCCTAACTTTGAAGATGCATCTGTTTTAAATATAGAAAATAATTATAAGCGTCGGTATATGTTAGAGATGTTACAAATAATTAAAATACCAGCAACAAAAAGAATAAACTTTAAGGCTGATACTGATAATGTTGCGCAATGTTATAGACATTTAGTGCATAAAAAATAATTAACGTTTGAGAGTATATGATTGTTTGTAACATTTCTAACGTGAAAGTTTATGTTAATGTATTTGTATTAAGTTTTTTAAAATTTTTAAATAATTTAAATGTTTTTCTGTTTTTTAAATTTTTATAAGAATGTAAATGTTTAAAATTTTTGAGTTATTTTACTTGAATGTTTTTGAGTTTTAAATTTATAAAAATGTAAATTTTAAATATTTGAGTTTTTTGTCGTTTGGTTTTTGATTTTTCTGTTTTTGTTTGAAAAAATAATTTCATTTTAATTTTGTTATTTTAAAAAAGAAAGAAAATCTAATTTTTTGTTTCCTGTTTCCTGATGATGCCACCCAAAGGTGTGGCGAAATATTGAAAATATAAATAAACATTTTTATTATTTATAAAACTGACCTAGTGCTTAATAAATTAGAAAAGAAAAACTATCTGGACATATGTTCAGGGCGTGGTCTGAGTAGATTTTATAAGTTGCTTAATTGGAGATCGGCACAATTATCGATCAATATCTATGACTGATTTCGGATTACGTTTCTTGAGTTTGGCAGGACCGGGATGGCACTTAAATTTTTTTTTAAGAATATACAAGGATAAAAATGGAGTTGAAATAAAAATGATCTATAATTTTCCAGTGAATGTGGTGCAAGGCGGCCACATTCAGTGGATGATTGATAAGTAGTATACATTTTTTAAAGAACGAGACTTAAGGTGTCATGCCAAATAAAATAAAAATGGTTCAACAAATAAAGGTGGTAAAGTATTAACCTTGCAGCTCTTCATTTCCTTATCTAATCTATTGGCTTAAAATATTTCTTTTATAAAGGAGCCCAGATGTAACTTGGCAGAAGATTGCCAACTCAGCAATAACTAACAACAGCACCAGCATAGATGTTTAAAGAAAAGCGACTAATAATCTTTAAGCCTTTCTTTTCCAAAAGAAAAGGGTAGAGGAAATAGATTGCGAAGAAAAGTAATAGAGCAGAAGTCTAAAATTTTACGCTGCGTTGGGTTTTAAGAACTTACTTAGTTCCTAAAACCAGGCAAGTATAGACGTAGATAATTAACAACTGCAACCAGCTGGGATATGAACTCAAGCTTTTAAAATATTCATATGCTGGATAGGCAGCCTAAACCTTCGTATTTCTTAAACTAAAAGCGTTAAAGGAAAGCAGGGAAGGTTTGTAATATTGTAAGCATCTTCCACTGATTCTCCAGACTTTCTCTTCCTCCTCCTCCTCACTTTGTTTGTAGTACTAACTACGGTTTTTGGTTTGTTAAAGTCTTTTGTATATTTCCACTAAAATGTTGCAGTGTTTATATTTCTTCTTTCGTTTCATAAAAAAACTTGTTTATTTAATTTCCGTTTTAGTGCTTTCATTTGCGAAAAAATGGAATCTGATTAAAATTTCAACAACAAAATCTTTTCGATAAATATTTGTTTAAAAACAATTTTTGTATTTTTATTTATATTTGCAAAATTTTAAACATTTTGTGTGGTTGCTTTTTCACTTCCTTTGTTGCCACCGAGATGTATGAATTAAGAGAGTGTGTATGTGGTAAAGAGAGGTTCTATTCATAAGTTATTTAAAATAAATGAAGATGAAATTTTAAAATACAATAGTAATATTGTCTTTGAGACTTAAACTTTCTTTAGAAAACCTACTTCTGTTAAGACAAGGCTTCCTATAGCGAATTTCTGCAAATACATCACTACCAGTTATTTTTCCTTCTTTTGTTTAATTTTAGAATATTTTTTTTTATTTCTTAATTTTCTTCAACTCTCGTATTTCTTATTTCAAACAACTAAAGCAATTGATTTTATTTCTTGTTATTCTTATCTTAAAATTTGTATACATGTGCGTGAGGTTGTATGTATATAAAATTTTTCCAGTTGTATGTCTTAATATTTTACATTTATGATTTTCAACCAAATGGTTATTGTGGAAACGAGACTAGATGTTTTCTTATCCTCCCTGTGGTAAAAAATACTTTGAAATTAATTTTTAAAGAGAAGATAATCTACCTACAAATTAAGGATATCACACATAACGGAAATGGGAAAAGCTTTTGAATGTTGGGCAAAGAAGGTAGGTAAGCAAGGAAGAACTCTTTAACTTCAAAATTTCAAAATTATAAACTGAAAAATTAAGTATTCCCCAAGTAACACTACGTCTTCATATGCCCTTTACTTGAAATAGACATGAATAAACATAATGCAGGCAAGGCCAAAGCGTCATCTAAAGTCTATGCCAACGCTTAAAATAAAGATGTATTTAAACAGTAAACTAATGTATAATCTTAAGTCTAAGCTTTAAAAATTTAATGTAAAGACTAACCTTAAGTTCAATCTAAAGTCAAATTTAAACTATAGTCTTACATAAAGTTCTAACTGAATATTAAACTGAAGAGTAAATTAAGTTAAACCTGAAGTCTAAACTTAAGTATAATGGTAATTCTAAAACAAAGTATAATCTGGTCTAAAGTCTACACTGAATTCTAATCTAATCTTACCTAAAGTCTACGCTTAAGCCTAATCTAATTTCTAAACAGAAGTCTTATCTAAATTTAAAACTAAAATCTAAACTAGAGTACAATCGAAAACCTTAAATTAAATATAATCTTGTCTGAAGTCTAAGCAAAAGGCTAAGCTAAATTTTAAACTAAAGTCTAGTTTGAGGTCTGAGCTAAAGTATAATCTGCAGTCTTGTTCGTCTAAACTAAGGTCTAAGCTAAAGTCTTAACTAAAGTATAATCTCAAGTCTAGTTTAAGTCTAAAATGAAAACTAAAGTTAAGTCTAATTGAAAGTATAATGTAAAATCTAAATTAAAGTGTAAGCTAAAGTCTAAACTAAAGTCGAATCTAAAGTCTAATTCAAAGTATAATTCAAAGTTTAAAATAAAGCCTAATCTACAATATAATCCAAAGTATAATATAAGGTCTTGTTTAAAGTAAAATCTAAAGTTTAAACTTAAGTTAACTCTAATTGAAGGTATAATCTATAATCTAAACTGAAGTGTATTCTTAATACTAAATTAAAGTCTAAACTAAAGTCTAGACTAAAGTCTAATTTTAAGTTTAATTTAAAGTATAAAATAAAGCTTAAAATAAAGTTTAATCTATAGTTTAATTCAAAATATAATATTAAATTTAACCTAAAGTTTCATCTAAAGTTGAAATTAAAGTGTAATCTAAAGTCTAATTCAAAGTATAAAATAAAGTTTAAAATAAAGTCTTATCTACAGTATAATTCAAAGTATAATATTAAGTTTTATCTAAAGTATAATCTAAAGTTTTAACTTAAGTAAAGTCTAACTGAAAGTATAATATATAATCTAAACTGAAGAGCATTCTAAAGACTAAATTAAAGTCTAAACTAAAGTCTAATCTAAAGTATAATTTTAAATATAAAATTATGTTTAAAATAAAGTTTAATCTATAGTTTAATTCAGAGTATAATATTAAATTTAACCTAAAGTTTAACCTTAAGTTTAAAATATAGTTAAGTCTACTTGAAAGTATATTCTAAAGTATAAACTAAAGTGTAATCTAAAGTCTAAACTAAATTCTAATCTAAAGTCTAATTCAAAGTATAAAATAAAGTTCAAAATAAAGTCTAATCTACAGCAAAATTCAAAGTATAATCTTAAGTATAACCTAAGTTTTTTCTGAAGTTTAAACTTAATTCTAATCTGAAGTATAATCTAAAGTCTAAACTGAAGTCTTATCTTAAGTATAATTTAAAGTATAAAATAAAGCTTAAAATAAAGTTTAATCTATAGTTTAATTCAAAGTATAATATTAAATTTAACCTAATGTTTAATCTAAAGTTGAAACTAAAGTGTAATCTAAAGTCTAATTCAAAGTATAATATAAAGTTCAAAATAAAGTCTAACCTACAGTATAATTGAAAGTATAGTATCAAGTTTTATCTAAAGCTTAAACTTAAGTAAAGTCTAATTGAAAGTATAATCTATAATCTAAACTGAAGTGCATTCTAAAGACTAAATTAAAGTCTAAAATAAAGTCTAATCTAAAGTATAATTCAAGGTATAAAATAAAGTTAAAAATAAAGTTTAATCTATAGTTTAATTCCAAGTATAATATTAATTTAAACCTAAAGTTTAATCTAGAATTTAAAATTTAGTTAAGTCTAATTGAAAGTATATTCTAAAGTCTAAACTAAAGTGTAATCTAAAGTCCAAACTAAATTCTAATCTAAAGTCTAATTTAAAGTAAAAAATAAATTTCAAAATTAAAGTCTAATCTACAGTATAATCTTATGTCTAACCTAAAGTTTATTCTGAAGTTTAAACTTAATACTAATCTGAAGTATAATCTAAAGTCTAAACTAAAGTATAATCTACAGTTTCAAGTCAAAACTGAACTCAAAATGAAGGTGTAGACTAAAGCTCAGAAGGAAGTGTAGACCAAAGACTTGAGCCTAAACTGTAAGATATATTTTAATCTAGGATTCAGACTAAATTTAATCATAGATTTTAATATTTATTTCAAAGCTAAGGTCTTAGATACAGGTCTAAATTTAAGTCGATACCTTTGGCCAGACTTTAGCCTACATTTAAAACAATGCTATAAGATAGATTTTATTCTAAACTTATGATAAGATTTTGGTCTACACATTAGATTAGATTTAAGTCCAAACTGTAAGCTAGATATAATTTTATATTGTATTGTATAATAGTCTTAAGACTAGCCTTAAGTCTATATTATAGAACAGTGAGGGATAGAGTTTAGTATAGACTTAAGATTAAATTTTGGTCTAGATTATAAGATAGACTTTGATCGTGGGGAAAAATTTAGATTTTGGTATAGATTTTGAGCTTGATTATAGTTTGGACTTAAGGCTAAATTATAGTTACAAAAATTATCGTTTCTAGTCTAGAGTTTAATCTAGTCCAGACGTTAGTCTTAATTTCAATCTATATTAAAAATTTAATTGTGGATCGGGCTTGGTTTAGTCTTGGCTCAGGGCTATTTTCATTTGAGCTTAAGATGCACTTAACGGCTGGACTAAAACAGCAATTCACAAACAGCAAAAAGTATGTCACACGCAGGAGTATTCGAACTTAATTTTTATACCTTCACCACAAAACCTATTAAAACGGTATAACTAAGTTCGTCATTCCGTTTGTAATTTTTACAATATCTATTTCCGACCCCAAAAAATATATATATATAATGAGCTCTTGTTCATAGCGAAGGCGATTGAGCGATGTCTGTCTGTCCGTCCGTGTTAGTGTTAAAATCAATTTTGCCGAGGCTAGAAAAAATTTAAAAACGCCAATGGATCAGATATAGTGTCAAAAGAGGTGCTTTTAGAAATCAGCATGATCCGACCATCTTCTTCGAGGTAGCGGAATTTGGAAGAATGAAGTAACTCCAATTAAACAAAAAAAAAAAAAAAATATATATATATATATATGAAGTAAAAATATTGGCGATTGCCCATATTTTCCGAGTTACGGGGCTTTGAATTTTTAAAATTTTTTAAAATAACAATATTGTTATCATTTTAAAGCTTTTAAAGAGATCTTTAAGGAAATATTAAAATTTTTAAAAAATTCTTAACCCATTAAGAGCCGATGATATTTTTATGCAAAATTATACATATAAAGTACTTAATTTTTCCTTCTTCTTTTTCATTCGCTGTCACCCCGATTTATGATTTTTTGATTGGAGTCACTTCACTAAACTAGATTTACGTAGATGGTGAAGGTTATATAAGATTCGGCAAAGCCTAGTCTGGCACGCTTACGTGTTGTTTTTAATTTTTCCAGACTTTTCAGGAGCAGTACAATATATTTTTAGAAATTTTTTAAAGGCCAAAAACTAATTTAAGGTGTAAACACCAGACTAACATTTATATATTTTGTCTACTTTGATTTCATTATCTCCAAGGCCTGCCTTTTGTCGTACTCTGCTCGTAGTTTAGTTTACAGTTGGATGAGAAATTTTGAAATTTTACTTATTATCGAACTATTAAAAGTAAAAAGTAATTTATGTTTAAGCATTAACAATATATTATGAAAATAATTTGGCAAAAGTAAATATTAATTGATATTTAATACCTGGTCTATTACATTTGCATGCTGGAGAGTTTAATAATATAAATATCTTTTAATTTATAATGAATTTAAATTTTCAGGAATTTTATTTTTATTTTATTGTTCTTGAATGGTTTAATATTTTAATCAACAAAATTATTTATTTCTTCTTACTTTTTGTAATTAATTGTTGCCAAACGATTCCTTAGTCTTCTTAACCAAATATTATTTTCATGAAAATTCTTACCTGAAATGGAAAAGAGAATTTATGTCAATTTAATAATGTGTTTGAGGTTTTATTTGAAAATAAAAAATTCTGAAAATAAAACTTTCAAATAATCAATAATTTCAATAAAAGCATTTTAATTAAATATTTTGTGAATTGTTATTAATAATAACTGACTTCAGTGACTTCTTTTCTTTTCTTTTTGTTTTTTTTTTGTTATTTGTTAATAACAAATAATAATTATTGGTTATATTGTTGTTGTAAAAATTGTGTACAGTTGATTGGTTTAAAAAATAATTTGAAACTCTTCTTGAAACTATTTCTGAGTTGAAGAAAATCAAACGCAAAATAAAATTAAAAACTACAATAAATATTTTGTCTTATAAACGAGGGGCAGCTTATAATTTAAATTATTTTACTTGCTGAGATATAATGAGAATAGTCTTAATCCTGTTGCAGGGGAATTTATAAAGATCTGTGATGGGAATCGAACTTCCAACTTAATTTTATTTGTACGGTTTGACTAGATAGGTAGCACTTTTGCCTTAGATATAGATATTTGCAAGAGGCAAGAAAGGAGAGCGTTTCTTAAGAGAGAGAAAGAGATCTTAAAGAACAAAAAGTTATAGCCGGGGACAGTGTTGTCAGTTATGGTGATTTCTCGCCAAAAGTGGTGACAAAAACACCCTTTTAGCGATAACAATTTTAAAATCGCGGCATTGAAAATACTTCTCGAAATATTTGTCGATTTTTTATGATTTTCTCTAAAGAAAGTAGCGACGTATTATTAAAAAAATTCAAGAGAAAAAACATTTACAAGATTCGTTTTTGAATATCGACAGCAATTTTTTGTTTTTTGTACAAAATTTTTAACTGAATTGAACAACACTGTTTAGAATGTCACGGAAATGTTAATTTAACATGAAAGTTGTTTTCAATATTTAAAAAATTTGCTAAAAGAAATACTTGATCGTCTTCCAGAAAACATGTATAGTTTTGAAGTATATTGTCAATTTTCAAAATTAAATTTTCTGCAGTTAAAGAAATTTTTAAAAGACTAAGAGACTCAAATTACTTACAGTCGTATTCACAAAAATTTTAAACTGCTTAATAAGAGGTTAATAAAAAAAAATCGCTAAAGTAGTATTCACAAATGTGTAATAGCACAATTACGCTGTTATTAATCATTAATAAATTTTAAATATTTAATGTAGCAGTTAGCCTTCTTTAAACTTCCCGTAAAATTTTGTACGGAGAAAGTGTGAAAAACTATTAATAAAAAAAAAAAAAATACAACGAATATAATAAATTAAATTTCTACAATAGGTAAGTTTTTAAAACATACTTAAATTGAAATATAAATATTTCATAAAATGGAAAATTATTGCAGAAAAAAGTCAAAACGTTCTAAAACTTTTAATAGGAGAAATTATCCGTTTCAACTTCTCAATCATCTAATTAATTAAAGATACAGGTTTAATAAGGAAATGGCTCAAAAAATTATAAACGTGGCCAAGGATGAGAAAGAATTAGATAAAAGAGGCGCTTTGCGTTGTTGGGGCCAAAGAGCGGTAAGTACTTACGAAACACATTTTAGGTTCAGTGACAAGATGGAGAGGCAGTACTTATCATTGCCGAATTTTAGATAAGTCAGTTATTAAGCAACGCTTTAAAAATAGCGATTTCAGAAGACGCTTGTTAGGTAACTCCCGGTATAAATTACAACTTTACATATCTATTTATTTACACCATTTGTGACCACAAAATGCAAATAAAATCAAATACAATAACGCCCAAATTATTTTGGGGTTTGAAAGCAGCGTTTTCGTGGTTTATAAGATGGACTTACAATTAAGCTAGATTTACACTACTGAAGGTATTTTGAAGACTTATCAAAATTTTGAAAATTTAATTTGATGTCCTATTTACACGTATCAAAAATTTGATCAAAATATTCTTTCAATATTTTTCAAAATCTTATGACAAAAAATTGATCAAAATTTGTTGAAGCTAATTTACACTATTGGTAAACTTTTTATATTGAAAATATTGACTTTGATGAGCTGTTTTGCTTCTTTTGTGAAATAACTTATTATTGTAAAAAAACAATTAATAAGTGTGGAACCGACGCAATCATCATAGCATAGACATTTTTAATATTGGAGGAACAAGTAGCGTATAATAATGCAAAAACAAGAAGAAAACAAAAGGAACATTGGGTTCGACCTTTTCTTTTGGAAGGTGTGACGCCGACATATACAAAAATTTTGTGCGAATGTCACCAGACGATTTTGATTATCTCGTCACCCCATCAATAGAAAAAGTCAATGCTATTATGCGGGAATCTATATGCCTCGGAGAACGCCTGGCAATAACCTTGAGATTTTTAGCGACTGGAGACAGTTACGCAAGTCTGATGTTCTTGTTTAAAAGATCAAAATCATCGATATGCAATATTGTGCCTGAAGTCTGCGATGCATTATATAAAGTGTTAAAAGATTAATTTTTAAAGGTACAAACTAATTTATTAAATAAAAAAACATATAAAAAGTAATATCTATTGGTGCAGATGCCAGCAACATATAAGAAATTGGAGAGTATTTCCTAAAGTATAAATAAAACGTGGAATTTTTCCAATTCAATCGGGGCATTAGATGGAAAACACGTTGATATTATAGCACCAGCACACTGTGGAAGCGTATATTTCAATTATAAAAAGAAAACTAGCATTTTTTTGATGGCGCTTGTGGACGCGAACTACAATTTCGTTAATATCGACGTTGATGCAAAGGGTAGAGTCGGATGGCGGAGTATTCAGTAGATGTTCGCTATCGAATGGATTATATAACAATACGTAGAATTTGCTGTAACCGACACCACTGCCCTGTAGAGAAAAACCTATTCCTAATGTGATTGTTGCAGATGATGCGTTTCCCTTAAATTCCGATATTATGAATCTATATAGTTTTCAGAATCTAAACACGAAGGAAAGAATTTTCAATTACAGGTTGTCCAGATTTAGGCATGTTTCGGAAAACGTGTTTGGATTAATATCTGCCCGATTTCGCGTTGTCAGAAAAACAATGAAACTTTCTCCATCAAATGTTCAGCTTATTAATTCAAAAGAATGAACATGCTGTCAAATTATTTATATTTGTCAATATTACCAGAGGCGATTTTGAAGCTTATTTACACGGTATCAATAAAATGTTCAAAGGTTTTGTTCAATAAATTTTGATCAATAAATTTTGAGGAAATTTTGCTGTTTACACGAGTTAAAAGAATTTTGAAAAGCAATTTTGAAGAAAATTTCAATCGTGTAAATCTAGCATTAGTTTTTCAAATGCAAAAAATTAAGTTATCACTATATCTGTTTTGCGCAATATTGCAATTAAAGAAAGCGATACGTTTCCAGGTAAGAAATAATAAATTAGCTACTAACATTTAAAAAAAATATGTTTAGAATAGAGAAAATATCATAATTTATTTAATTGTTCTTTCATAATTAAATCATTGTATTTTATTGATTTAAAAAATAAAATAATAAATAAAAAATTTACAAATTTGTATCATAAATAAACAAAATAATATAGTGATGTACAAACAGTAATGCCAAGCTCGGTATTTGGATACTTTTTTGTACTCGTTCAGTGAATTTTAATATTAAAAAAGGTTTAACACTATTTTTTATATTAATTTAAATTTTTTCTTATAATAAACAATATATAATGATAATTTAAGTTATGGCTAATAATATTATTGCGGATTTAATTACTCTTTTTTAATTATAAAAATATTATTTAAATAATTGGTTCATTATTGTATGCCAACATAAAACTACAATACTTTAAAAATCATTTACGAGGGCTGCTATATATACTTCTGGCCTGGCAACACTGAGTGCTGCCAAGTGCAATCTGACATTTTCATTGGAAAGTTTGTCATTTTTAAGCATAATCGTACTCAAAACGTTTTGACGTACGACCATTATTTGTGTTGTTTACAGTGACTTGAAAAAATTAATATAGAAAAAAATGGAATTAATTCGTGAACATTTTCGTGCCATCATTTTTCACAACTTTCGACGTGGATTATGACGACAAGAGTACATTGATGAACTTAAATCTTTGTATGGCGATGAAGCACCATCCTATAGCACTGTGAAAAATTGGTATAATGAATTTAATTGTGGCCGAAGCTCGCTCAAAGACGAATTCCGTGAAGGTCGTCCAAAAATGGCTGTTGTGCCAGAGAACATTGATGCCGTGCGTGAACTCATAATGCAAGATCGACATGCGACATACCGAGGGATACAGACATCCTTGGACATTTCTTACACCAGCATACATTCGATACTGCATGAACACCTGGCCGTAAAAAAGGTTTCTTCTCGTTGGATCTCGCACAATTTGAAAGTCGCTCAAAAAAAGGCTCGTGTCGATTGGTGCAAAGAAATGTTGCAAAAATACGATTGTGGTGCTTCAAAAGACGTTTATAAGATCGTCATAGGTGACGAATCATGGATCTATGCGTATGAGCCCGAAACGAAACAACAATCGACCGTGTGGGTCTTCAAAGACGAGCAAAATCCAACGAAAGTTGTTCGTGGAAGAAGCACTTCGAAGCAAATGGTCGCCTGTTTCTTCGGCAAAATTGGTCATGTGGCGACTGTTCCGCTTGACGAACGTAGGACGGTCACTTCTGAGTGGTACACTACAATTTGTTTGCCTGAAGCCATCGGAGAAATTCGAAAAACCAACAAGAGAAGACGAATCATTGTTCACCATGACAATGCGAGCTCTCACACATCGGCTCAAACCAGAGCGTTTTTGACCGGCCAAAACGTCGAATTATTGGCTCATCCGCCGTACAGCCCTGACTTGGCGCCTAATGACTTCTTGTTTCCGCACATCAAGAAAAAAAATGCGTGGTTAACGATTTTCGTCGGCAGAAGAAGCTGTTGAAGTGTTCAAAAACCATGTTTTAGAGGTGTCTCAATCGGAGTGGAAAAAGTGCTTCGACAACTGGTTTGAGCGCAAATTTCGTAACCGTGTCGCGGTTTTTATTAAAAAAAACTAAATTTATTTTTTTTGTTAATAACTTTTATTTATTTATTTTATTTAATTGGAAGCTTGGCAACTTCTTGACCAAATGGGAGAAACAAGACTGTCTTAAGCTAATTACAAGGTCTTCTTATATATTAAAGTTATTGTATTATTTGTTAATAATTGCATTTTCGTTTGGGAACGGAAATGCCTATTTGACAATATCTATTGCAAATTGCTTTCTTAGTGGAAAGTTAGTAAATTTGTGACGGTTGCAATTCTCAGAATTGCGACCGAAAAATATACTTTGTTACATTTCTGCATTTAGTGCTTTAATTTATTAATGAAGTTAATTTTTTATATTAAATTGGGACGGTTGCAATTCTTGGAATTGCGACCGAAAAATAGTTTTGATTTATTGATTTCATCATAATTTCTTTAAACAAATCGGAAATGGGTTTAATATTACACTTTGTCTTTAATTATGTTTGCAATAAATTCGTCTATAGGGTCGTTCCTAATGTGAGTGTTTGTGTATGTAACTTCTCCCTCCTTTAGATTAGAATTCTCCTGAATTCTTTTATTTAATTTTATTTTTATCTGTTTATGTTTAGTTAAAATTAACACAATTAAAATAAGTACTACAATTATTATAAAAAAGTTACATCCATATGTTAATTTTGTATGATAGTTTAATGTTTTAATATTCTTTACATTATTTTTTTGTTGTAATTCAATTTCTTGAAAAGATAATTTATGTGTAAAATTCTGAGTTGTATTTGGATTTTCGATAATTTGTTTTTCTTTTATATTTTCGATAGTGTTTGAAAAATAATAGTCTTTAATTCTTATTGAACAATTACTGAAATTTATTAAATAATTTCCGTTTAACATAACTTTTTCGGAATTACAAGTTTCATTAACACTGATGTTCATTGCATTCTTAATTATAATTGTATCTATATCCAATTGTATAATTTCAAAATCTTTGTTACTTACTAGTTGACAATTATTTTTTATTGTACAATGAGTGCTTAATTTTAAGTCTTTTAAATGCTTGTTTTCTTCAAATCTATATGTTTTATTTTCAAACTCGAAGCTTTTTTCTGTAATAGCATCTATTTCGTTATTGTGAATATTGGGTAGTGGAACAATAATTCTTAATTTAACAATTATGAATTTTTTTGGTATTTTTACTCCTAAAACTAAGTATGAACCATTAACAAATGTTGTACCACACTGTATATATTTCAACTTGTTGTAATCGATATTGTATTTTTTAATTTCGTTACTGGTTAGAATACTTGGATGTACTAAACCATATTTTGCAGAAATTACATTGTCTTGCAAATGCTCTATTCTACTCTTTATTAGTTGTATATTACTTAATTGCTCTAAATATCTACTTTTATTATTTTCTATTTTTAAAAACTTATTTATAGAATTTAGTTCTTCTTGGATTTTTTGTCTGTCATTTGTAATTACCATCTTTAAATGATTTATAGATATATTAAAATAGTCATTAATTATAATTTGTTGATTGTTGTTGTTAACAATTTCGTCAATATTAAACAATTGTTTTTGTATGTTTTGCCTGTCTTCGTCGTCCATAGTCCCAAATAACCATTTTTGTATGCTTCCTATTCCATTGATTAGTCCTCGTCTTTGTCTATTTTGTTTTGGCAATAATGTCAATAATTTATTTTTAGCGTCGCTTAGTTCTAAATTAAGCATTTCTTTATTATCAATCTTCATTAATTTTATGTTTTCTGTCATGTTGTCCAAAATGGTTTCTATATCATGCAAATTTATGATATGTAATACTACGTCCGTCTCCTGAACTATTTCTTGACTTTTGATATAAATGTCTACAAATCCTTTTTGTTCTGTAATTCGTTTTGTGTTCATTATTCCTTCAATCGGTTGTGTCCATAAAAGTATTATCAGCATTGTCCATAACTGTAAATTTAAGAGGTCGTTTGATGTTACAATGATGCACTCTCTCTAATTTGAATTTTTTATATTTTGGTTGTTCTTTATGCCTAACTGCCTTGTAATTCTTAATGAATCCTTCTTCCCTACTTTCGCTGTAATCTTCCCTAGATCTGTTTAATTTCTCAATTATTTTTCTTTTATTTTCCTCTAAATTCCTTTTTATTATACCATTTTCAATTTTTCCCAAATGTACGTCACTAGGTGTGCATTTAATGCTTGAATGGTAGCGCTCATTATAGCTTCTAATTGCTTTTTGAATCAATTGTTTTATTGGAATATTTCTCTCTAATTTATATAATATCCTGAATTTTTCGGCTATTGTGTTATGCAAACGCTCTATGTCTGCATTACCCGTGTGACTATTGGGTTTAGTTAGATGTAATTCAATGTTTTCTTTTTCTAAAAATTCTTTTATTCGGATTGCTTTAAATTCGTTGTCTGCCACTATTTTCTTTGGTTTTCCTATTTTGGCAAAATGATCTTCTAATTGCTCGATAATAGTAACGTGGTTTCTGTCGTTTAGCGGGTATGCCGCCCCAAATTTAGAAAATTTGTCTATTACTGTTAGAAAATAATTCCTTTTCATTACATACGTGTCTATATGAACGATCTCGTTCCTTTCTGAGGGTGTTTCTGTGACTAAAAATTTAGATTTTATTGGTTTTCTATCGTACTTTATTTCCTGGCATATCTCGCATTGATTAATTACCAATTGAATTATCTCCATGAGTTTTGGATAGTAAATTTTATTTTTAAGTTGGTTATATGTTTCGACTATCCCTGAATGCATGCTTTCCCTAACGTGATATAATGATATTTGCTTGACTGCTTCTACTTCTGTTTCTATATCTCTAGCTCTTGTAGTACACTTAGTGAAATTAATTTGATTGTCGTTGGAAAACATTTCTATTAATTTTTCTTGAACTATGTTGTAGCTTCTGTCTGAAAGTTCAGAAAATATTCCTATTTTACCTTTAGTAATATATCTTCTAAATATTTGTCCCATTACTTCAAAATCACTTTCCGCTATATATATTATCCTTTTTCCATGTAATTCCTGTAGTTCTTCAACTTTATTGTTTGTTAATATAATTTGTGTCTTATACTTGTTTACTATTTCTTCCTTAATGTAGAAATGATCGTGCAAATTTTCATCTGCTGAATGGATTGTTGCCATAGAAACATTTTCGTCCTCCATATTATCTATTATTTTAAAATCTGATTCATTATCCCAGTTTTCCCGAACATTTTTTTCATTAACATGTTCCAATCTACTTAGAAAATCGGCGACTCTATTCTCTTTTCCTTTAATATACTCGACCGTAAAATCATATTCACCCAATTTTAAAATCCATCTTTGATGTCTTGGCGACATGTCCTTTCCTTTGTACTTTGCATGTAAAAACTTAATTGGTTGATGATCCGTTAAGATCTTAAATTTTCTCCCGTATAGATAGGGTCTTAGGTAATTAACGCTCCATAATATTGCCAAGAATTCCTTGTCCGTTGCTGCGTAATTTCTTTCATGATTGTTTAAGGTTCTTGAGATGAAACAGACCGGATGTCCTTCTTGTGATAAAACGGCTCCAATCGCGTAATTGGAGGCATCAGTGGTTAATGTGAACATTTTTCCAAAATCTGGATATCTCAAAATGGGATGACTACTAATCAATAATTTTAATTTTTCAAATGCTTCTATATATGTTGGGTCGTTTATGTTTACTTTTATGCCTTTCTTTAGATATTTTGTAATAGGTTGGGCTACCTTCGCGTAATCTTTTATGAATTTCCTATAGTAACCGGTGAGCCCAAGGAAACTTTTAATTTGTTTCTCTGTTTTTGGTAGCGTGATTTCCTGAATTATTTTAATTTTGTTAGGGTTTGGTTTTAGTCCGTCTCTTGTCAAAATATGTCCCAAGAATTCCGTCTCTTTTTTTAAAAAATTGCACTTGTCCATTTGAACTTTTAAATTGGCTTTTTCTAATGCCGTAAAAATCTCCGTGATCGCCCTTATATGTTCTTTCAATGAGGTGCTGAATATCAATATATCATCCAGGTATACTACGCAGGTTTTGTTTATGAATTCTCTTAGGGTCTCATTCATAAGCCTTTGGAACGTCGCTGGGGCGTTTTTTAAGCCGAAAGGCATCCTTACGAATTCATATAATCCATGTGGTGTCACAAATGCGGTTTTCTCTCTATCCTGTTCCCTGACCAAAATCTGGTGATAACCCTTCGCTAAATCCAGAGTGGTGAAGTATTGTGCCCTGCCTAGTTTGTCCAGAATGGAGTCTATGTTTGGTAGTGGAAATTTATCGTCGATAGTTATTTCATTTAATTTCCTGTAGTCCACCACGAGTCTATATTTCTTTTCTCCTGAATTATCGAGTTTTTTAGGCACCACTATCAAAGGGCTTGCATAACGCGAAGAACTTTTCCTGATTATCCCCTGTTCTTCCATTTCCCTTATTTGTTTTCTCACTTCTGCCTCGTGTTGGGGTGGGTATCTGTATAGTTTTAAATTTATTTGTTCTTCGGTTGTTGTCCTAATTTCATGCTGTATTTTCATTGTACTAGTTAATCTATCTCCTTCTTTGAAGAATAATTTCTGGAATCTATTTAATGTTTTTAAAATTTCTCTTTTTTCTTCTTCATTCAGGTGTTCTAATTGAATTCTGTTTTGAAATTCTCTAGAAAATTCTATTGCTTCTAATGCATAGATCTCTAAATTATTATATGGATTTATTAAAAAATTTGTTACTTTATCATTAAATGAGATATATCCGTCCTCCAAATTTACCATTGTTTTAAAACAATTTAACAAGTCGATTCCTATTATAAATTTATATCTTCGTCCCTTTAATTCAGCTGCTTTCCATCTAATCTTCGCATAATGGGGTAAATTAAATTCGTCGGGTGCATCCGTCACTACTTCATATCTAATAAAATCTTTTTTGTTAATGGTACTAAACTTTATTGGTTCTTTTAATAAATTTTTTCTAAAGTCTTTAACGTTACTGTCTATTAAACTAACACTCGCCCCTGTGTCTATTAATGCGTCATATATTTTTCCTCTTATTTTAATGTTTATGATGGGTAAAAAATCTGAGGTCGTTTTGAAAAAAACTGATCCTGGCTTTGTCGGGGTTGAGCCATGTTACTACAACATGGGTCTGGTTCCGAGTGTCCTGCCAATTGATCATATTCTTCTCTTTGATTATTACCTTCAAAGAATCCGTTTCGTTCTTGCCTAGGTTGCGTCAAGCGATATTGGCTGACGTCAATTCTAGGGTTTCCTAACTGGGCGGTTCTCTGATTATTAGTATTTACTTGATTATTATAATTTATTTCATTCACTTGCTTATTAAATTGAATATTATCTATTTCCATGGGTTCAGTTTGGCTTTGCCTGGGTTGATTCCAACGATTTTGGTTAAAATTTGGCCCAGGGTGTCCTGCCTGTGTGAACCTTTGGAAATTTCCTGACGTTTTGTTATAATTGTTATTAGTTTGTGGAACTCTATAGCGTCCTGAGTTATTAAATTGTTTGTTCCAATTGTTCCAATTATTATTATTCCTGTCATTATTATTCCTATTATTATTATTATCATATTTCCTAACGTTATTATAATTATTACGATTGTAATTTTCTATACGTTCTTGCGTATAATTATTATGTTTATTCTTGTAGCTTTGGTTCATATTTGAATCGTATTTAGTATTTTTGAATTTCCTATATTCTTGCCTAATGCAGGCATCTTCGAACCTTCTTCTCGTCAAAATTCTAAGTATGTCATTAATATTGTCCACCTCATAAATTTTGTCCAACAATACACCTTGCGTCATTTCTTTCACGGTATTGACTAAAAGGCTATCTATGTTCGATAAGTCAATGTAGTGATCGTCCTGGTAATATATGATTAATTCGTCTGCCTTATACTTAATGTTTTGTAACTCTATTATAAGTTCGCTTACCGAGTATACCTTTAGGTTGGCTATTATTTTATATAGATGGTGTGGTTCCACGTTGGGTCGGTACCTTAATTTTAGTGTCTCCTTTATTACGTTCCAATTGTCTGGTGTAGGTATATTGATGATGATGTCCTTGGCTTGTCCTTGGATGATTTTATAAAAAATTATTCGAACCACTTCTTTTTTAAGATTTTCGTCCGAAATTGTCGAAAGCAAATACTCGATGCTGCTGAAGAAACTATTTATAGTCACCTCCCCGGTTCCAGTAAAGGTTGGCAGATGATTTACCATCTTAAAAATGTTGTCCCTCATAAGGTTGGATTGGTTTAATGGTTGTTCTTGTTGTTGCTGTTGGTTTCGTTGTTGTTGTAATTGTTCATTTTGTTGTTGCAAATTTATATACGCTTGGCGTAATTGCTCCAGTTGTTGGTCTTTTCTGGCCAATTCTTCGGCCACGTTCACCGATGCGATGTGAGACTGTTCCTCCATTCTTCTTTGTTGGTCGTATGCTTGTTGCCTTTTTGAATACAGCTTGCCTTTTTATTTATTGGTGTCCACTGATTTTTCAATCCAGAATAGTTTTGTATCTTAATTGTGTTCACTGATTTTTTTTTTTTCAATGTCAACTAAATTAAGTTTTGTATCTTAATTGTGTTCACTGATTTTTTCAATGTCAACTAAATTAAGTTTTGTATCTTAATTGTGTTCACTGATTTTTTTTTTTTTTTCAATGTCAACTAAATTAAGTTTTGTATCTTAATTGTGTTCACTGATTTTTTTTTTTTTCACTTTTCACACGATTCGTATCACTGGATCCTTATATTTTAAGGATCCTACCGACTGCGCCAATTTCGTAACCGTGTCGCGGTTTTTATTAAAAAAAACTAAATTTATTTTTTTTGTTAATAACTTTTATTTATTTATTTTATTTAATTGGAAGCTTGGCAACTTCTTGACCAAATGGGAGAAACAAGACTGTCTTAAGCTAATTACAAGGTCTTCTTATATATTAAAGTTATTGTATTATTTGTTAATAATTGCATTTTCGTTTGGGAACGGAAATGCCTATTTGACAATATCTATTGCAAATTGCTTTCTTAGTGGAAAGTTAGTAAATTTGTGACGGTTGCAATTCTCAGAATTGCGACCGAAAAATATACTTTGTTACATTTCTGCATTTAGTGCTTTAATTTATTAATGAAGTTAATTTTTTATATTAAATTGGGACGGTTGCAATTCTTGGAATTGCGACCGAAAAATAGTTTTGATTTATTGATTTCATCATAATTTCTTTAAACAAATCGGAAATGGGTTTAATATTACACTTTGTCTTTAATTATGTTTGCAATAAATTCGTCTATAGGGTCGTTCCTAATGTGAGTGTTTGTGTATGTAACTCGCATGCAAAAGTGTATAAATCATGCTGGAGAATACTTTGAAAAACAATAAAACCATTTTTGATTATAAATATTCGCATTTTCACTATTAGGCCAGAAATATATAGAGCAGCCCTCGTAATAGTTAATTTTGCGTTGTGAATAAAAATTCTTATTAATGGTTAATAAAACAAAAGATGTTTAATAACTAATATACGCATTAAGCTTAAACTAAGAAATTTTTGTGAATAAGACTGTTATTAGTATTTGTAAAACAGTTTTTATAATTAATAATATCTATTTTTTATATTGACAATATTTGGCTGTATTAGACAAGGAACTTGTCGAAAAAGTTTGAAAAAAAAACTGGCAACACTGGTCTGGGATAAGTTGGAGCAAAGCAGAATCATTCGAAAAACAATGTTCTACTCTTAACAAAGGAATCAATTCCTTCTAGAATTGTTTTGTATTCCAGAAAAGAAAAAGATAGATTTTCCAAGGCGGATCAGTGGCAGATGCCCTTACGCTTCTCCTTTTTCACCTTATCGCCTTAATAATGAAGTGGTTTACGCCATCCTTTCAAGGTCTAGCCGAGGTCGCACAATTCATGCAATCAGGCATGTCAGTTTACTGTACCACGTAATTTGAGCCAGATCGTATAAAGCATCGTAAATTTGCTGCCCGCTAAAAAAGATTGGAATGCCACAGAAAACATCGATTATTAGGTGGTAAAGCGAAGTCCACTCCATTAATTGGCAGCGACTTGAATTGTGTGGTGCACAATGACATTTACCCAACAAATTACATACAAAATAGATTGGAACTAACAACAAAGTCTTCAAACCCTCGTTTTTCCCCAATAGAATACAAAAAAAAATTGAATTTTTGTCATTTTTATTTTTTGCCAGCCGGCAGTTAGTAAATGAATAGAAAGAAAAACTTAAATAGCTAAAAGAAAAGAAGAAATTTTGTCATATTTCATACATCGTTTGCACTCTTATTAAACTTATAAAACTTTTTTGTTCAGTTTTGCGTTCCTTTCATAAATCTTAAACATTTATTGTTCGCAATTGTGTCAAAGAAATAAACGAAACAAATTATTTTTTATTTTCTTATTCGCCAAAAAAGTTTTTGTTTCCCATTTTTGTTGTTGTTGTTGTTGTATAAAAGTAGGTGTTGGACAATAAAAGTTAACGCCATGAGTTATAATAAAAGTTTTTTTATTACCTTTATGACAAATTAAAAAGCAAAATAAAATTGAAATGAAAAAAAAAGAAAAAATTTAATAATAAATAATGTGTTTTGAGAAATTTCTGTTGTTTGTGGTTTTATGACAAACAACAGTTATAAAGCAAAATTTTTATTATTTGATGTAAAAAAAAACAATAAGAAATAAATCCTCCAAGTGGCATTTTGTTTTTATTTTAAAACGTTTGTTTTTCGTTGTTTTATTGTTAAAAAATTACAATCACCGTCTAAAATGATTGAAAAGATGAGATAATATAGATTAAGATCTACAGTACTATGGGTACACCATTTAAGTTTTAATTTAATTCATGAAGAATCATACTTCTTGTTGCAGCTGATGTGGCAACACCAGCTCTGTGTCAATTTCTAGTGTCTGTCTTTAAGAGTAAAAAGATAAAAACATGTTTTTCAAAATCACAATTAGTATGGAAACACCCTTTAATTTTAAAATTTATTTTTCACCACTATTTTAAAATTTGGGCATGTGCGGATTTGAATGGACATTAAATTTTTGAGTTTTTTTTTAAATCATTTTTATTTTTTATTTTTCGGAAAAATTCTAAGCGTTTGTGATAAAACTTCATTTTTTATTGCAAGAACTTTTTTTCAGTAATTTTTTTTTAGTGACATTTTGACGAAAATGTGATTTTTTTTAGTGAAATTTAAATCGCCTGGTAAAATGTCGATTATTTGCTCATCTAGAGTTTATTTTTAAAAATTTCGGTTTTCCTTATAATACAATTGTGTTTTATCGCTTTTTAATGAAATTAGAAAAAAAAAAGTTTTTATTGTGTTAATTTCTAATTGTTGAGATTTTTCTGTACCGTATGTTTTTCTTATTTAGACACGGTCAGTATATTTTTTTGGCTGTCAACCTGTTGTCTGTTGTTTTGTTTTATTAAAATTACCTGCACCCTTTTTTGGCGTCTGTTTGAAATCCATTTTTTTTCTTCATTTTTGAAAATATATTTTTTATGTTTTTTTTTTTTTTTTGTTTCATGTAATGAAAATTACAACAAAGTTTTGTTTTGTAATTTTTATCGAGGAAAAAAACCAACGCCCAGAAGGACAACGAAGCTGAGACAACAACATCTATATATAAAATTAAATTTGTTGTTAAAATTTTTGTACAATAAAAACATCATAAAAGTCAAGAATTCAAAAATGATGTTTAAAAGTCCCTTTTACACACACAGAAATACACACACACAAGGGTTTTTTTCATTTCCTGATATTTTGTTTTGTTTTTTTGTTTGAATGAAAAGGAGACTGTTATTTGTTTTTGGGAAATTACAAAATATATTTTGTTGCTGTTTTAACTATTTTAACACTCCTTCAAACTTGCATCACTTAAGGCAGGATGTTTGATTATGGTTATGGTTACATACATCTGTACATAAGCATGTGTGTTTACATGCCACCAAAAAAAAAAGAATTGTATGCATTTTAATGCTGTTGAGACTGTATAAATGTTTTGTGTATGTTTTGTTTTTCTCTGTATTGTATTTCGTTTAAGTGTTCATAAAGTTCTTTAAAGTTTATAGCGAGTTTGTTTTTATTTGCTAACGATTATTTTTATATATTTTTTAGTTTCTTTTATTGTTGTAACATTTCTTTTGTTTAATAAAAATGATAACATTATCGTAACATAAAACTTAAAGGTTTTCCAAATGTTTTCGAAATTTTTGAACTTTTCAGTTGGATTTTTTTTTTAATGATAAGAACAGTGTAAACAATTTTGTGCTGAAGAGGCATCGAGACATAAGAATTTTTTCAAATTTTTTTCTTGACGATTATAGCTAAACTTTTATTATTGTTGGGTCGCCCCACAAAGGCAATTGACACTTTTTTAAGGAGAATTGACCAATCCCTTTGTAAAACTAGCCGCCACCTGTGATAAATGGTTCTCTATTAAGGACAACTGGCAGCCCCTTAGAGACTACTAGCTGATAACTGGGTAATTGTGTGTTCCTAGGGACAATTGGCTGTCTCCTAGAGACAATTGGCTGTCCCCTAGAGACAATTGGCTGTCCCCTAGAGACAATTGGCTGTCCCCTAGAGACAATTGGCTGTCCCCTAGAGACAATTGGCTGTCCCCTAGAGACAATTGGCTGTCCCCTAGAGATCCCCCCGGTGGTACTTCGAGTCTGGCTGTGGTAACATAGGCTTTGATACAGGTATCTTCGGGGTATAGGGGGAACCAGTCCCCCAATGTGCAGTTGCCGAATATGGATAGACAGTGGGATATTGTCGAAGGATGCACCAGTATCCTTAAATGATAATTATATATAAATGAATAATAGTAAATAAATAACTTGGCACCATGGGAACTGGTAGCTCATACAGAGAGCCGCCGACGGTTATTGGTGAGCTCCCTTCGGGGTACACGTGGTGGCTGTGTTTAAATACAAGTTTATATCTGCAGGTCTGGTGTGGAATAGATGGAAGTGCACTGTTAAACTCTCAACAGAGGAGTCTTATGGGTAGGCTCCGACCCTATAGCAAGGGGTAGGTCCATGGTCCTACAAGCTATGGTCTTAAAATTGCACAGAATAGTGATTGGGCATCACTGTCTGTTAAGAGCTCCGAGCCAGGTACAGATGTTAATCTAAATCAAATATTTCTATCCCGTAAGACGCCCCCCCCCCCTCCCCGGGGTCATTAAGAGTCTAAGCTAAGCTAACCTAGACATAGACGAAATGTTTTCGGGGTATAGGGAGAACCAGTGCCCCGGTGTGCAGGCACCAAATCTGCATAGACAATGAATGGGATATTGTCGAAGGATGCGTAGCCCATACAGAGAGGCGCCCATCTCTGTAACCGGTTATTTATGAGGCCCCATTGGGGTACACGTGGTGGCTATTGGTTAAAGTTAATGTCCGCAGGTCTGGTGGGGTGCTAACAAAGTTTGCTGTTACACTTCAACAGAGGGGTTGGATAGTCTCTAAACATTTAACAAGGGGAAGTTCATGGTCCTGAAAGTAAGTCTATATCTGTGGTGCGGAATGGGTGGAATAATAGACGGGGTTGAATAGTCTAAGATAAGGGCCTCGGCCCCGGCCCCGGCCAGGTGCTAACGTTAATCTTGATTATATCATGTCTCCTACAGACAATCGGCTGCCCTCCGGTTACAATGGCTGACCGTTGAAGCAATTAGCTTTCCTCAAGAGACAATTTGCGTTCTTCTGAAGATACTTTGCTGTCCTTGGAAGTAATTCGATGCATCGTGGAGACAACTAGCTACCTGCTGGAAGCAATTGAGCGCCACCCTAGATACAATAGGCTGGCGCCTAGTTACAATTGGCTGTCGAAGGAGATAATTGCTGGCACACTAGAGCCAGTTGAATGCCCTTGGTCACAATAGACTGCGCAATACACTGCGCCTTATGGAATATTAACTTATCGCTCGCTGAATACATCTAGCTGCCGCCTGAAGACAATAAGCTCTCCCTGGCGACCCTCTGTTGAAATCTTAGAATCCTCTTAGATATAACTGACCGTCTCCTAGATACAATATACCATCCTTGGGTACAAATTACGTTTCCTGGGTTTAATTGGTATGCCGCCTTGGCTTTCTCTGAAGATAGTAAGGTCCCTTTGTGGGTAATTCCCAGCACTCTGTTAAATACTGATTGACATCTGGGATAACTGATATCCCTTAGGTAAAATTTAATATTACTGGGTAAAATTGATTATCCACGGGTACGAATGGCGTCCGCTTGAAGACTTTTTTTCCTCTGGATATAATTAACTGCCCCATGGGGACATTTGTTTACCGATCTTGAAGTAATTTTCATCCCCCAAAGACAATTTGCTGCAGTCAATTGGTAGAAAATTGGCTGTCTGCCCAAATGGCCTTTTATACAGACTGAATTTAAAAATAATGCTTCCAAAACCGGGAGAAATGTGAGAAAAAATTTTTATACCTGGCAAAACAGTGATACTTTTTATCGTAAGGGAAGCAATTTGCTTCAGTATCCCTCCTACCATAATTATATTTAAACATGATATACTTTCCTTTGTTTTTTGAAGTGAATTAAAAATAATTTTATTCTAAAAAATTTTAAAATTGAACATAAAATTAAAAGAATAAAAGAAAATCAATAAGCGATTTATTTAAAAGTGAAATTAATGTTTTTCACTTTAAATTATTTAAAATGATGTCACCAAATCTTTAAAAGATATATAATTCATATTCACTTTTCAACTCTCTGAATCATTAAAAATTGCTCATTCTATTCAAGTTTAAATAGATTTTCTATAATGAAGTTTTAATAAATCTTTAAATACTATCAGGCGTACACAACAAGGTGGTTGATTTAAAAATAATGTTCAGAAATTTCTAGTTGGAGAGGAGATAATTAATGCAAATTGTATTTATTTTAAGATAAAGTTGAAAAACTACTGCAGCCGCAGTAGAAATAAAAACAACGACAATAACACTGGATCTAGAATAAATAGCAAAAACTGTTGTATTTATGAAACTTATTTACTAACAAAACAAAAATAAAGGTAAAAGGATGTAAAAGAAAATTATCCTTAAGGAAGATATTACAAAATAATGATGGTATTAAAATACATGGTGGCATTAACTTGTTATTAAATTTCTATCATGTTTGCTATTGTTTGTAATACAATACCTAATGAGTGCATGTATGTGTGTGTCTCTGTGTGTGTGTGTGTGTGTGTAGCGTATGTCTGCTTAAGTATCTGTTGTATTTGAACATGTAATTATTTATCGTTTCTTGTTAACAATTACATGTAGAAGCAACAAAAGAGAAATTGCTTGTCGATAACATATAATTTTTTCCAACAATAAATAACGCGTTTACTATGTTCTATGAGGTAAGTTCTAAAAGGTTTTTTAAATCTTTAAAACTTAATAAGGATTCTTAGAAGCTTTTAAACTGCTTTCACGAACACTTTAACTTTCGACTGCTGAAATACATTCAGCAATTGCTGTTTGGTTGGCTGTTTGGTTTAAAGAAAAGTAGTTGTTTAATACTAATGCATTTATGAATTGTTGTTGAATTGTTGTTGTATTTGCTATACGAGTAGTTATAAGTTTTATAGCTATTGGCCTTTATTACACAGGTTTTGTTTGTTTTTTCTTTTTCAGTTTATATAAAGAAATAAATTGCTTGTTTTACTATGACAGACTTAACTATTGAATGTCTTGTTATCTAAATGTGTAAAGGAATTGTCTCAGCCTTCCGTTATTGTTGTATTATCCTTAAAAGATTAAACTTTCTTTATACACATACACGAACAGCCTTTCGTGGGCGGGCTTGAGTTATGAAATTTTATGTAATTTTATTTAACTTTTGAATCAATAATCGTTTCAAGTTCAAGTTTTTTTCATCGCAAAATATCGGGCTTTTTTCTAAACCCGATAGAACTTTAAATTTTATAAAATAACACAAAAAATTAAATTGCAATAAAGCATCTTTTTATACAAAAGATCAGAACATGACATAAATAATAATTATTTTGTTTACATGGCCACCGTGGCTGCTCATGACGAAGCCCATTTTGGACGTCCAATTTTGGTCACTTTTTCAAGTACTGCTAGCCGTATGTCACAAATAACAAGAACAATGTTGGCCTCCAAAGCTTCAATTGTTGTTGGTTTATCAGCATAAACCAGTGACTTTACGAGGCCCCACAGAAAATAATAAAGAGGATTCAAATCGCGCAACCTTAGAGGCCAGTTGACAGGCCCCTTTCTCGAAATCAATTTGTGGCAAAATTTTGATTTTAATAACTCAATGATTGCAATCGCCGTATTACACGTAGCGCCATCTTGTCGAAATCACATTCCGTCCCGATCAATGTCATCCATAGTTTTAAACAAAAAATCATTGACCGTAACGTGAGATCCAGCCTCATTTTTGAAGAAGTAAAGACTGATGATGCCACCAGCATGTAAGCCACACCAAACGGTGCATTTTTCTGGATGCAATGGAGTCTGTAGGGTATGTTGTGAATTCGTCTCACTCTATATGCAGCAATTTTGCTTACTAACAAACCCGTTAAGCCAAAAATGAGCCTGATTACTGAACATAATTTGGCGATAAAATAACGGGTCAGTTCTTAACTGATCTAGAGCTCAATCGGCAAAAGAACGACACATATTATGGTCCCGTGGCTTTAACTTCTACACTAGCTGTTTCTTACACGGGTGTAGGTCAAAACATTTGCGCAAAATTTTACACGTAGTGGACGAACAGAGCCCCCAATTCCTGCGATCGAAGACGAATCGATAAATTTGGATCTTCTTAAACACTTTCGTTTTCGTTTTAATACGCATATTCCTTGGACATGTTGGTGTTATTGCATCTTTTAGAGAGTGTATGGTACGAATTATATCCAAAGTTGGGCGACTGGCTTGATCAGACAAACGATTATGTGCACCATCAAAATCACCAAGCAAGTTGCTCGAATCGATGACTGATTTTCAAAGTAAATTTGGATGATCTGACAGCAGATTTCAGGCGTGATATAATGATTCAATAATATAATGTTCAAGCATGCTATAATGATTTGCCAGAGTTACCAGAAAATAAAAAAAATATCAATATCAAAAAAAATTAATTTTAGTGTTATTTTTTATAATTTCAAGTTATATTTTGCTTTAAAAAACACCCTTTGCAATGGATTTTTTTTTTAATTGCCAGTTTGTTTTTGCACTTCAGGATGGAAATTTTTTTCATACATTCACTAAAAGCTGTCCCTTACTTGTGATATACCGACTAAAAACCATCATGTTTCCCTTAAGAGGTCTTAACATTTCGTCACCACTTAAGCATTTCTTTCGAGTGTCTAACTCTGTTGTTATTCTGCCCCGATAAGAATGTGTTCTATGAAGCTCAGTTTTTTATTCTAGTGAGGTCCACTTCTTGTTCGTTAGTATTTTTTACAAAAAAATGCTACAAATTTAAAGTTCTATTCCTGCTCCATTATCTAAACGGTATTATAAAGTCTATTTTTAGCAGCACCACCTTTCGGTTGTTTTGCCGTCGGTTGCATAGAAAGAATTGATGCTCCACATCATCATCATTGTAGTCGTATACTTCGTAGATACAATATTGTGAAAAGCATTTATTCATTGTGTAAAGTGTTTACTTAAAGTAATCATGATCATCTTTAAAGGTTTTATTTGATTTCATATCAAAATTTAATTAAAGTTTTAATTGTTTTAATACTACATTTAATTATAAAATAAACACAAAATATTTCAATTAAATAATTATTTAAATCAATTATATATTTAATTCAAAAAGAAAAGCAAAATTATTTTATTAACAAAAATAATTGTATCAATTAAAACTTGAATTAAATTTAATACGAGAAATTTTTTAATTAAATAAACAATCGAAACAATTAAAAATTTAATTAAAAAAAGAATTTAAATAAAAACTAATAAAAAACTTCAATGGAAGTGCTTATAGAAAGAACTATGTCCTTTACAGTATTATGGACTAAAAAAATAAAATTTTAAGTTAAAGGGTGTTCCAAAAGTGACTTGGTCCTTGCATACGTAGCCTTGTTTGTAAGCCCCAAGAGGCAGATATTTTAAGTTTAAGTAGTTTTATTTTCGATATGCAAATAACCAAAAAAAAAACTAGAATAAAATATAAAGGGTGTTCCTATAGTGACACTACCTTAACGAGTATGAGTTTTTCAGTTTTTTAAGCGCCGTAGCAGAGATTTACAATTTAAATAAAGTTTATACAAACATGTGCGCTGTAAAAATAATTGTAGATTATATATTTAAATATTAAAGGGTGTATTTATAAAGGCCGTGAATTTAGCGAATATGGTCTTATGTTTTAAAACTATATAGGCAGACGCCTGAAATTCGCACAGGATATGTTTGCTATGTGTGCTATGAAAAAGTAAAATGAAAATAAAACTAAATAAAGGGTGACCCAATAGTAACGTAATTTTTATAAATACAAAATTTTTTTTTTTAACCTTAATAAGCTGGGATTATAAATTTAGTTCGCTTTAAAATCAAGTTTTAAAAAATGAAGCAAAAGGTGTCGCAATAGTTAAGTGATTTTCAGGGAATTTTATTTTAAATCTACTAA
Source organism: Gymnosoma rotundatum (assembly GCA_916610165.2). Classification (NCBI taxonomy): domain Eukaryota; kingdom Metazoa; phylum Arthropoda; class Insecta; order Diptera; family Tachinidae; genus Gymnosoma; species Gymnosoma rotundatum. The sequence continues at coordinate 11,906,755 of OU744340.1, forward strand.
AAGTATGTATAACTATATACGCTTTAATAAACTTAAATATTAAAGGGTGACCCACAGATGGTAAGAAAACCTCCCTATTCGTACTTGATTTAAGAATTAAATATCCAACTTTAAAAAGAAAATCTCTTTCACATTCTGTTAAACTAATTGATAAAAAAATTGTTTATTTATAATTAATGATAGAGGTTAAAGAATATTTTATTACCTGAAGCAGCGCACAAGTGATATCAGTTAAGTGTAATAACATATTCGAGCATATTACGTATTCATCTCCTGCAAATACTTTAATACCCTTCAGCACTCTTTTCCCATCATAACAGCCACCATCAAATCTCAGTACAATAATACACTTTTAATGGCCTAAATAAAATACGTTTTATAGCTCGTAGTCTTATTTCTATTAAAAACAAATATTCCTTTGATGAGAGTGTGATTTGTCAAGTGTTATTTATATTTTTGTGGAGAAAATTTATCAAGTGATTTTATTTAATGTTCTGGTAAAGTAGGTCGAAAGCATGACTGTTTTTTTTTTTATTGATTTTACTAATTAAAATCCTCTTAGAAAAAAAACTCAGTGAAAATGAAAAAAAGTTGAAATCGAATTATGAAAAATTAAAATAATTTGTTAAACGAAAAGAATTTTTATGCCAACATTGAAGTGCAATCTTATGTAAAATGATGTGGGTGGGGAAACAATTTAGACAAATTTAGAAATTTTTTTAAAGTAAATAGAAAATATTATATTGTTATGAAAATAAGAAATGCCAATCCTATTTGATATTTTTAGCAATAAAAGCGAAGATCATTGTCTTCGTTGTTCATGTGAATAGGCATAATAAACTGAGCTTAAATATTTATTACTTTCACCACTAACAATGAGTGGTATGTGTAAATAGAATCACTAAAAAAAGGAAGCTAAAATAAATTACTAAGCTGCATTGGCTCCGCTTTTAGCATTGCTAGATGTGCCTCTGCATTTGTTAAGCAGAAATTTACGACTATAAGTTCAAATCCCAACAGAGTCTTGAGTAAAAAGAAATATAGTCCAGTTTAAGGAGCTAGAAGTACTCAATCGAAATAATGTTTATCGCTTAACAACCAATTTCCAAATCACTTAACTCTAGCCTTTTTATTTTTGGCATCGACTTATGAATGTCGACAGCCTTTTACAGCTCCATTCCCAAAAAAAATCGTCCGCATACATTTGTAAATAATATTTTTTTCTAAAAATGTTTAGAAATTAAATTAAACAGAACCAAAAAGCTGAAAATAAAAATAAAATATAATTACAGCAGCATTTGATGCAAAGTGAGGTGGGTTTCTTACAGCATTCATATCCACATTACTACTGTTCGAGGTCTTCATTCCAATGACAGCCACTGCTGAACAACACCTTTGGCAACATCTGTTGCAATGCAAAGATGCCCCTTCACCGATAGTTTTAGTTTTAGCTGCATCTTAATTACTTCCTTAAGGTTCTCACCAACAATTTGATAAAGGGCTGTATTCTACGTGGGCAACCAGTTTCGTGCTGTAATCTGTGCTAACGGTCAGACTTCAAAAGTCAATAATTTTGTTTTAAAAAAAGTCATCCGATTTATTTTTAATGTAAATCTGGATAATTTGGTTCCGATTGGTTTATAAGTTTGGCTCCGCAATTAAGGGCTGTGAGACAAGATCGCCAAGGCCAAGGCTGCTGTAGTCAAGGTGGTAAGCAGGTTGACTACAAATCAGGCTGCCATTGGTTCAACCCTTGCGGCAGTCAAAAAATAAAAATGTTTTTTTTCTGTTTAATGGTATAAATACATAATCATAATTAACATGAAAAAATGCAGCCTCCTTCATGATGACTTGCCTGAATATTCTCATCATAAACAAACATCCGATACGTGAGAATTTACAACAAATTTATTTCAAAACTTTACGAATATTTGGCAATAGAAAAAATAAAAACTTATAAAATTTTTTTTGTATAAATACACACACTCATAAGTCTGCATACAAACATAACTACATACTCAAAGCTATTTCGCTTATAAATTTTCTTGAAATCTTCTCGTGTTTGTCTTGATGCATTTACAAAATCTGTTATAAACAAAATGCCAAAAAAGATCACAATCAATTTCTCAATAACATTCTTGGCTGTCTGCACAGTTCAAACATGCTTTGTTGCTTATTCGAACACACACACACACACCCACCTACGTATTTAGACACATGCACTTTATAATTTTACGGTTTCATTGTTTCCAGCTTGTCACTTCAATAAACTCATACACACTCACACACACGCACACAATGATAATTTATTATTGTGTGTATAGAGAAACTCTTAAAGTAACTGTATTTAGTTGTTGCCATTTTATTTTTAGGTGCTTTTTTTTTGAAACAGTATTTTTCACGTGTTTGGATTTCCAGCTAATTTATGATGTCAAATGAAAAGTATGAAAAATGATTCCCTTTGTAGGGACTACAGCAACAAATATATAATAAAAACATTTATTTTATGTGTTTTGCTTGAAAACGAGATAATAAAAAATGAATTAATATTGTTGATAAAAGATTTAAAAAAAAAATGAAAAAAAAAATAAATGAATTATGGAAAAAGGAATTTTATACTGAAAAGTTCTTTAGGAAGCTCATGCAAATCTTTGTACGGCATCAATCAAAAATTGTCGTTAGCAAGTTAGCATGAAAGCTATTGATGATATATAAAAATCGTGACAATTTTTGCTAAAAAAATCATAAATTAAAAAAAAATTAAAAAACTCTTTAATCGATTATTCGAATAATATTTTTTCTTGCTTGAAAACTTTAAAAATGTATTCGTAAACGTTATGAGACTTATATAATTAATGAAACTTTCATTATAATAGATGATATTAAAACCGGTTAATCGATTAGTTGTTTTTTTTTTGTACTCGAAATATATTAGAAAAACCCTTGATCCTCAAGGAAAATATGTTAAATTATTTCTGTTTTTTCAGACCTGTTGTGCTATAGACCCTTTATAGTCCTGCTTATACTGCTGCTTGGATGCTATTTGTTTTTGTAGACTTATAACATTTAGACTAATCGTTAACCACTCACAGTCGGATTAACTACGACACTAAAAACTTTTCAATCGATTACTTGAATATTATTTATTTTTTTATTTATTTTTTGTTTTTGAGAGAATAGCAGAAAATTTTAAGCTTCTAAAACTACGGAAAAAATATCAAATACTTTATAAAAACAAAATTTGCGACTTAAAAATGATAATTAGTTAAACTGGGTAACCGAATGTTCGACAAAAAAAGAAAAAAAAGCAATAGAAAGTAAAAAATTATAGGAAATTAATTGGAACTAAAATACCTGAATATTGTTAAAAAAAATTTATATAAGAAGGGATGGGTCGAATAAAGTCGGATAATTTTTTTTTAATTGTCAACTTTAAATACATAAAACTGAAATTGAATTGTAAAGTTCGGCTTGAGATCCTCTTTGTTAATAACAATTCAACTAAATAAAAAAAGTCTAAAATAACTTATTTAAAACTGCAATTTTAAAACACTTCTAAGTATTGATTTGTGCAATCTATAAGATTTTAATTTAAACCGAATAAATTATAAAACTCGGAATAGTTTAAAAAACTTCCTTTCAACTTTAGTTAACCAATTATTGGAATAAATTTTTTAATTTAATAATTTAACCTTTTAATATATATACATTTTTTTTTACTAAGTTATGAAAAAAAAAACTCGAAACGTAAAAATAAAAAAAAATCCAAACCGGTTATCCGATTATTCGATTAAGAATTTCTTACTTTTTAAAAAATAATAAAAAACAATGAAATACAACAGTGATAAATCGATTAATTTTTAACCTTAAAAATTTCAAGGAAAAATAATTCACGGTTTCTAAGAATGAAATATTAAAAATAATAAAAAATTTTAAAAAACTAAAATAAGGAAATAAATGAGATTATTTTTTTATTAGCGTTAAAAATGGAGAAAAACTAACCCGCAATTTTCAGTTAACGAAAAATGAATGTCTAGTATTTTTTATGGTAAGTATTCGAATAATTGTAAAGTTAAATGCAAAATTTAAAGAGAGGTATTATTCTTGAGGTAATTGCAACAACTAGTTTTAAATTTGAAAACGATTATTCGAAAACAAAAAAACTGAAAATATTAAAATATATTAGATATTTGTAAAAACCGATTAATCGATTATTCAATTTTAAAATATATTATATATTTGCAAAAACCGATTAATCGATTATTCGAATTATTTTTATATAATGTTATTGTGGTTAAATAAAATTAAGTTAATTCATGTGCGGAATCCTAAAATTTATTTATTGGATAATTAGGCTTATAATTTACAAATAAAATAAATAATAATAATTTTATTTTCTTTAGGTCATTAAAAGTGCAGTAGGTTATACTTAACAGTATAAAAATTCGGCCTTAAACAATATTTCTGATACTCTTTAAATTTAATATGTCATTATTTGATTTCTAAATTATTCGATTTATAATTTATGAAAGAAGAATCTAGAGATTATTTTTTCGTTGTTTAATAAAGAATTGGAAAAAAATTCGTTAACGATTAATCGATTATTCATTTTATTCAACTATGAGCTCATTAGAAAATTTAACCTTATATATATAAGATTTTTTATATTAAGTTATAAAAAAAATCGAAATGTAAAAATAAAAAATCCAAACCGGTTATCCGATTATTCGATTAAGATTTTCTTACTTTTTAAAAAATAATGAATAAAATTTGAAATATTAAATAATAATAATTTGTAAGAAAACAGATTATTTTTAAAGCTAAGATTATAATCGAAAGTTAAATGCAAAATTTAAGGCCAGTTTTCAAATTTGTTTAATATTTCCTTTACTGCTTGTTCCTAAAAATATTTGAATTTAATTTTTTACCTTTGAGTTTTGTTAACTAGTTTTAAACCGCTTAACCGATTCATGGTGTATTTTTAAATCTAGTTCTTGTTATTTAGTTTATATTCTTAGGGTAATTGCAAAAAATTTTGAATTTGCAAATGTTTATTCGAATAAAACTTTCTTTAAGAAAATTAAAATTTTAAAATATATTAGATATTTGTAAAAACCGATTATTCGAATAAAACTTAAAAAAACCGAAAATTTTAAAATATATTAGATATTTGTAAAAACCGATTAATCGATTATTCCCATTATTTTTATATAACGTAATATTTTAGAATTTAGAGATTAGAGAAGAATTTAGAGATTAATTTTTTTCGTAGTTTTTTAAAAGTTTTAAAAAAAATTTCGTTAACGATTAATCGATTATTCGTTTTAAGAGGTACTTAACTATGAGCTCATGTCTCTATATATATTTTTTTTGCTTTTTATTAATAGCTTTAATCCAGCTTGGCTATTTATCTTGTCTACAGTTTCTAATTAATTATTTTTAGTTTAATTCTCTGCTGTCAATTTAAAACCATATTGTTCCATTAAAAGTAAAAGAGAAAATTTAAAAACCATTAATAATGGCTTTGCTTCTCTCCTTTCAACAACCATATCAATACAAATTTCAAAACAGCAACTTTTTTTTTGGTTTTTTATATAAAAAGAACACATAAATGGAAAGGATGTTAACAGAAGTTCTTTTTAACATTGAAAAAAAAAAAAAAAAATAAAGGTGAAATGAACAACTTTTTCTTTAGTGTTCTACAAGCTTTACATTAAAAGTTTAGCCAAAGTTTTGAGGTTTTTTTACATTTGATGTTGCAATAGTTAGTAATGTAAATGAAAATATCTCAAATTTATAAATGACATCAATTTTTCCAGTTGTAAATTTGACAAATTTCCATTAATTCTGGTATATATGTGTGGTATACCAGAAACATGATTTTAGAAATCATCTACTAAGATCTATTTTTGTTAATATCTATAGTAGTTTAAAATTAAAGTTTAATAAATTAAGTTTTTTAACATTCAAGCTGTGTTGTGTGTTTGAAAAAAGTTTTCAATATTTTTTGTTTCATCTGTAGCTGACATACACAACATAACAGCTAAAGCATGTGCACATGTGAACATATCAACGTGTACAACATCATTAAATATGATTAACGATTAATTGCTGATTTATCTCATTTAATGCATAAATACAGTAAATAAAGATAATTTTGTAAATACCATTTCTCTCATACGAGTGCTACTTTTTTAGGAAGAAAATATTATTTAGCAAATATTTATTGTTATACCCTTTACCACAAAAAGTGGAAAAAGGGTATATCTAACTTTGTCATTCCATTTCAACCCCATAAAGTTTATATATTCTGATTTCTGATTTACGTCTGTCCATCCGTGTTAGTGTTGCTCACAAAAAATAATATAAATATGTAAATCGATCAGATATAGTGTCGAAAGAGGTGCTATTGAAAATCAACATGATCGGTCTATAGTCTCCGAGGCAGCAGGCAAAACACCACGCCTACCTCTAATTTTTTCATGTCATTTGGAACAATTAAGTAACTGCAATCAAGAAATAAATATATGAGGCGATAGAGAATTAAAAATTAAGAAAAAAATATTAAGTGGTAAAATTGGTGCTTGCCCACATTTTCCGAGTTACGGGGCTCTGAAATTTTCAAATTTTTTAAAATATCAATATGGGTGTCATTTTAAGGCTTTAAAGGGATCTTAAAGGAAATACGAATATTTTTTTTTAAATGCTTAATGCGTTGAGAGCCGATGTCATTTTTATATAAAATTACTTCTTTTTTTTTTATTAAAGACACGGGAATATTTTTAAATATATAATTTTCATAAAAAAAACTTCGTAATATTGATTATTGAGGGTCAAAGCACGTCTCGATGGCCATTTCGTTACCGCATACTTAACTCTTCAGGAAACAGTAATTCTATTTTTCTTTCTTCACTGCTGAGTTTTTTCGGCTCTTTTATACAGTTGAAAGGTTATGAAAAATAAAATATCAAAAAACACTATGATAATTTATTTCTATTAGTTATTGTAAATAAATATTTTTTTAAAGAAATATATAATAATTATCAGCGACCTTAATGGCAAATAACTCAAAGTAAAATAACCCTTTCAATGCAGCAAATTTGTTTTTCAAAATAAAATTAAAACCAAAATGTTTAAATTTGAGTTTTATTTTTATTTGTTTTTGCTCTAGATTGTTTTTTTAATGTTTCATCAGATTAATTATGATGAGCCTGTTTATTTAAATTTAAAGAGGGAACGCTGTATAACAAACTAACGGACCTATGCAATTCGCAATCATGTTTTCTTGATTCGTGGTCTATAATTGAGCCCAATAATTTGCATAGTGTTATTAGAGTCAAGTCATTATTCTGTCAAGATCTAGTCGTTGTTTAGTTTTAATTATTTATTGCCTTTTTAGAGTGCTGTCATAGTGTAGCAATAGTCTAGACATAGTCCAGTTATAGTCTAGTAATAGTTTTTTGTTGATGTAATAACAACGCACAGCAACCCCGAGGCTGCTCTTGCATTACTTCAAGGTGAAGTTCAGTAATAGGGTTAAATGGCGTTCATTATTAATTCTACCCCTGGAGTTAATGTCGACGTCGTTGACGGCGTTTCAACGCCGAAAAAGTTGAAACAGATTGAACTTTTACGGCGTTGCAACGCGTTGAGATTAACTGCTCTTATACAATTTCATACGATTCAACTTTTTTTTTGACATTTGACGCCGTCAACGACGTCGACATTAACTCCAGGGTACTTCTACATATTGCTCAATTACTTATAAAACGTCTTAACTCAAAATACGAAATTTTTAAATAAGCCGTCATTTCATTTCATATTTGGAAACTTTATTTTGAGCGACACATTTAAGTTGTGGAGTAAACTTCAAAACGTAAAGATCGTATCGCGTTCTAAAACATCGTCACATTTTGTTTTGTGACTGTAGATATGAAAAGGTGATCTTTTTAAATTGTATTGACTTTTTGCATAAAATATATTATTTGGAGATATGGCTGTGTTGATGAAAAATTTTATTAAAAAAAAACCTCCGTTATATTTTTTTTATAAATAGCGACACATTTTAATATATGACACAGACCTTCTTTTAAGCGGTAATAAAAATACAAAATTAAAAATGAATAGAAATTATTTGGGTTCTATAATATTTACAGTTCAAATCCTAATTTAATAAAAATTAAATTATAATCACGCACGGCACAGCGTACATACACTCATGCATAACTCATAACAATCAATATGATACTGAAACAGCATCTATAATGTTGTGAGTTAACAAGTAAGAATGGCTAAACACCAAATTTGCATTTGTGACCAATCGATGATTGCAACAAAAGCAAAAACAAATGTTCAAGACGAAATACAGAGAGAACAGTGAAGAAATATTTTGGTTTGTGTGTGGACTTTGTCTTATCAAATTAATATTGATGCGAATTTTACTCGTATTCTTATTTACAAAGTTAGTTGCTTAAATAGTTGATGTTTACAATGTACACAACTAAGAAAGATTGCTGATGAAGGACGTAGCGGTCCAGAAATTGCAGCATTACATTCTGCTGGCGTTTAATTTTTGTGGTTTTCTTTGGAAGACATCCGCATACATTTGTAAAATAATTTTACTGTCTAAAAAATGTTTTTTGAAATTAAAAATAAATCAACTGAAGGCATAATAATTTCGATTTATTTATAATTTCCACAGCTCAAATCCTAATTTAATAAAAATTAAATTAAAAAATTTAAGGGCGAATCATACATGTTACGGAACCGTACATGCGTAAGTTCTACCCACATTTAATTAATTTTATTATTTATTTGTTGGATGAAGTCGTCAGCATTTATTTCAAACTTAACAGTTTTTCTTAATTTTCCAAAACCGGTCATTATTTGAACGGCGTCACCACACAATACTACGGAGCCAGACTGTAAACAAATCTTTATCACGTTCTACATATTTAAACAGCAGACTGAAAAGCTAAACACTTTTTATTGTTTTGCTTTTTTTACTTTCTCAAGGTTTCATTTCCTAATCTAAATTCCTGATTCTTTTAAATAAATCGACACTTAAATGAATATAAATCAACAGGACTTTTGCTATTTCTGATATTAGCAAAATGATTAATTTTCTTCTCCTTTTCTTACATTCAAACAAATACTCATTGCCAATTAACAAGTGTTAAAAATAAATACAATTCTCTAACATGCAAACCATTTAAATTCAATTTACAACAATGACCACATTATTAAGAAAATGCGCCATAAAGAAAACAAAAAACAAATTAAATAAATAAATGTAGAAATGACTGATAAAATTATAAAGAGACTTGGCTGCTTTATAGAAAGCAATTTGTCTTCCTTTTTGATTTTGGGTTTTTCCTTCATCTTAAAATTGGTTTTCTTTTGAATGCCAAATAGTAGCGAACATATGCTTAATAGCAGAAGAAAGAAGTGGGTGGATATAACAACAACCAACAAATTTAATGCCTAAATGCTGGAAAATTTGTACAGAAACATTTGTCAATTAGCAGTGACAACAAATCCAGATGCTCAAGTTGTGTGAGAAGACGCAAAAAAATGGGAGGATTTTCAAGACAACAAGGATATCATAGTAAATACAACTAATATTAAATTAAACATCAACTCAATGGCCGTAACTAAAATCAAACCACATTCTTGCGTTTAGAAATGTTTTATTATTTTTTGCTTTATTTCCAATTTTCTTGTTTTTTATTTAGTGGAGAAATTTTTCCATTAATATTTGAAATTAGACAAAGGTGGCTACTTTTTTGGCTGTTCTAGCAGGGCAGCAAATGCTTCCTCTAATATGTGACACTTGTTTTAGTACAGATCTTTTTAAATTACGAGGTGAAACCGATAAGTCGCCACTAAATAATTATAGAAACGCAATTTTTTTATTGTCATGATCATTATCCTTTAGCTCTCCGCAAAGTAAAAATATGGAACATTTTTAAAAAAGCTTTAATTTCAGAGATATCAGAGACCCTTGATTGCGTTGACGGAAATTTTAATTATCACCGTTAATTGAATATTGTAATACACGAGCGTGATGGAAAACATGAAAGCAAACAGCGTGATAAGAAGACTGACAATATTTTATAATAATGTGATCGGCATCTTTTGTAACATTCCTCTACCATTCAGCGAAAAAGGCATAGAAAGATACTTCTTTGTGTAAAAAAGTAAAATTCTGTAAAATTGTCAAATAAGTGTTTCAGAGGAGACTTAAATGCGATAGAGGATATCCTGAGAAAGGCTGTAAATTGGCCACAGGAATACGGATCCTTGATAGATAACGTATATGAAGACAGACTGATAAAGAATAAAACAATGCTTTATAATAATATGATCGGCATCTTCTATAATATTTCGCTATCGTCCTGCAGGTAAATTTTAGAACTCACTTCTTTGTGAAAACAAAATCAACTGGCTAAACTGCCATCATCCTCTGGCCCTGGTTGGGTTATGGTTAAATAAGGCAGTTGCTATAATTTTCTAGACTGCAAGTAGGGACAATTTTAGCTCGTGCATCCATAAGACTTCCCTTCTCCACTTCTAATGTGCTTAATTGAGAAAGAGGTTTTTCCTTCTTAATTTCAAATAACGCGCCATCCAAAATAATAACTTCGCATCAGGGACTGACAATTGTAAACCTAATCAACCTTATTCTTGGTTGGCGTCAATAACATCGTCGTCAATTTTGAGGCAACATTACTTCAACACAACATCCATACATATTTGGTATTCCCTAACAGTTTAATGTCGTCGTTGCCTGTTTATCGATAATGTCAATAAGTACTTTCCTTACGACAATGACTGATGAGGAAAGTAAGAATAAATTATGTAAAGAAGACTTCTTAGACAGAAATCAAAAAGTAGTGCTTTATTTCTTTACTTAAGGTTCGAAAGTTATTTCCGGCTGAATAAAACAACAATAAACAAATGCAAGTGGACCTGTGGACGAACCAGGCTTACAATTTGAAATGATTTATTTCAACACGTTTAAATAGGCGTTGTCTATGACTTGGAAAAGTTCCCATTTATTTGAGACTCCCTCACTCATACCCTTGAGTTGCCTTTGGAACTGGAGTTGATTTGCCATAGTTTCTTCAAAGGCGCTTAGTACCAGCTCCCTTAATATACCGCCTCCAGTAACTTTATATTCTCTTTTGTTTACCTTTAAAAAGAATTTTGTCAAACAAGAATTTGTAAAGCACTTTTTGCCCTCCATCACAATTTTTTTTTTGGTGGGCCAAGGACGTTTAGGGCGGTCGCAATAATTCGAAAACCTTTGGAAAGTAATGGATTTTTTTAAAACTCTTAAACCAATTTTTCAAATTGGTTGGGGTGGGTTGCTAATCTTCCGTTTTTCCATTTCCAACTAAATTTCTGCAGTTTTTATAGTTTATTTAATTTTTTTGTTTGCATACGACACTAAAATCACAGACGACAATATTAACGGCAATTCGAGACAGGCTGCTGTAGTCAAGGTGGTAAGCACGTTGACTACAAATCTGATTGTCCTGGGTTCAATCCCCTTGCGGCAGTCAAAAAAATAAAAATGTTATATTCTATTTGATGTGATAAATACATAATCAGATCTAGGATTAAAACATGCAGCCTCCTTCGTCGGTATTTTTTCATAGCATATTCGTCGGCGAAGTAAAATAATTTATAAAATGGCTATATCTATCTCCTTTCACCACCTGTGTTCTCTCTCATCTATCCTTTTCCTAAAGAATGTAATGTAGGTTAAAAACTAAGTAGGTATTAATGCCTGAACTGCTACTTCTCTTAAAAAAAAAATTACAACGCAATTTTGACAACGAGAATACCGATTTTCAAAAAAAGATTAAAATTGGCGTCGACTTTTATTGCCGACTCCGTTCAGAAAAAGGGTGAATTTATCGAATGCTTAGGAACAAAATTAGATACTGGTACAGACTCCGCGGCATAGCCTTAGCATCTTTTTTGAGCCCACCAGCATGCAGTTATTTTCGACAATACTTTTAGATTTCAGTGGCTGCCTGGTTGCGTCCATTGTCTGGTCTCTGTGTCTGCGAGATTGTATAGAAAAGCAGAAAGTTTTATATCAAAAGCCAAATTGATTAAATGAAAACTCCATTGTAGAAAAATGAAAGAAAAAATAAAAATAGTTACTAAATGTTTGCTGTGTTTTTGTGTAGAACTTTTTTGAGTTGTTATTGACTTTTGTCTTATTGATTCAATGGAGTTCTCATTTAATCAATTTGGCTTTTGATATAAGACTTTCTGTTTTTCTATACAAAATTTGGGTAAAATCCACTGATGAGCTATTTGAGCGGTAGTGAAATGGCCATATGGATATGTTTTCCCCGCAGTAATACATTTCATTTTGTAGTTTAGTTTAAAATAATAAATATTTCATGAGAATATCATGAAATATTTATATTTGAAGGAATCAAGCACGAATAAAGTAAATAAATTAGACGATAAATATATTTATATTTATATATATTTTGTTCATTTCAAATTTTTATAAATGTTTTTGCTGTATCAATTTGAGCAACTTTAGCAACAATTTAAAAATACATTTTTTAGACCTCTTAAAAATCTAGTATTAAAACCACTACACGCAGAAAAAAACATAGTTGTGATATGGTCACAATAACCATAACCAATAACAATGTATAGTTGCGGAGAACCAATTATAGTTGTTTTCACCAAAACTTTAGTCACGATAAACATTTTTTTTGCTAGAGAAAGAAAAAAAAAATAAAAATTTATGTACAAAATAAATAAATAAAAATAATGTGCAAAATATAAAAACAAATAAAAAGAGAACCAAAAAAAGTTGAAATAAATATGTTTGTATGTATTGTAAGCATATAAATCTTTATTTTTGTGTTTGAAGCACAATTGTTAAATCATTTATTTGGGCTTACAAACCTTTGGCATTGCATTATCTACTTTTATCAATCAGAAAAAATAGTCTTTTATTTTTAATTTTACACATATATATACGTACAAACAAACACAATGACCTGGTGTTGCATAGATCGGTTGATTCACTGAAGCCTGTGAGATCTTTTTATTTTTTAACAGCTTACATACGAGGGCTGCTCTATATATTTCTGGCCTAATAGTGAAAATGCGAATATTTATAATCAAAAATGGTTTTATTGTTTTTCAAAGTATTCTCCAGCATGATTTATATACTTTTGCATGCGCTCAAACCAGTTGTCGAAGCACTTTTTCCACTCCGATTGAGACACCTCTAAAACATGGTTTTTGAATACTTCAACAGCTTCTTCTGGCGACGAAAATCGTTGACCACGCATTTTTTTCTTGATGTGCGGAAACAAGAAGAAGTCATTAGGTGCCAAGTCAGGGCTGTACGGTGGATGACCCATTAATTTGACGTTTTGGCCGGTCAAAAACGCTCTGGTTTGAGCCGATGTGTGAGAGCTCGCATTGTCATGGTGAACAATGATTCGTCTTCTCTTGTTGGTTTTTTGAATTTCTCCGATGACTTCAGGCAAACAAATTGTAATGTACCACTCAGAAGTGACCGTCCTACGTTGGTCAAGCGAAACAGTCGCCACATGACCAGTTTTGCCGAAGAAACAGGCGACCATTTGCTTCGAAGTGCTTTTTCCACGAACAACTTTCGTTGGATTTTGCTCGTCTTTGAAGACCCACACGGTCGATTGTTGTTTCGTTTCGGGCTCATACGCATAGATCCATGATTCGTCACCTGTGACGATCTTATAAACGTCTTTTGAAGCACCGCAATCGTATTTTTGCAACATTTCTTTGCACCAATCGACACGAGCCTTTTTTTGATCGACTTTCAAATTGTGCGGGATCCAACGAGAACAAACCTTTTTTACGGCCAGGTGTTCATGCAGTATCGAATGTGAGCTGGTGGAAGAAATGTCCAAGGATGTCTCTATCTCTCGGTATGTCGCATGTCGATCTTGCATTATGAGTTCACGCACGGCATCAATGTTCTCTGGCACAACAGCAGTTTTTTGACGACGTTCACGGAATTCGTCTTTGAGCGAGCTTCCGTCACGATTAAAATCATTATACTAATTTTTCACAGTGCTATAGGATGGTGCTTCATCGCCATATAAAGATTTATGTTCATCAATGCACTCTTGTCGTGATAATCCACGCCGAAAGTTGTGAAAAATTATGGCGCGAAAATGTTCACGAGTTAATTCCATTTTTTTCTATATTAATTTTTTCAAGTCACTGTAAACAACACAAATAATGGTCGTACGTCAAAACGTTTTGAGTACGATTATGCTTAAAAATGACAAACTTTCCAATGAAAATGTCAGATTGCACTTGGCAGCACTCAGTGTTGCCAGGCCAGAAATATATATAGCAGCCCTCGTACAGTTAAGAACTGTTTTTTTAATGCCGTGCTTTATAACAGCAAAAAGTAGAAGTGCTGTGTTATTAACAGTTGTCTCTTTTTAATGTTACAAGCAAAGTTGCTTTGTTACAGTATTTATTAAAAAATCAGCATTTTTGGAGCCAAAATCGGGAAATCGGCACTTTGATAAATTTGAGCCGAAAAATCCGCAATATGGCAGGCCTGGTCTCAAGAACCGTTGAGAACTCTTTGAATTGTTGAAGAGTTTATGTCTATGCTAAAGCTAACCATATATGTTAAATAATTCTCATATGAAAAGTCGAATATTTAAAGTTAGCAACCAAAACTTAATTATTGTATTCTTTGACCAAGTTAAAAAAAAATTTTAATTTTTATATATATTTGAGTATTCAATTTGTTATATGTTTTAAAAATTTTTCGTATCCGAGAGTATCTTTGGAATCTTATATATTTTTCTTATTTAAGGACCCTACAAGTTTTCTTTTTTTTAGTTTTCGTTCAAAAATAAAACTGCGTTTTCTTTCTTTATAATTTTATTTTAAGTAAAATAAAATGAAATCTAACAACATTGCTATTGCCTGTAAAGTTCACGATACGTCAAGTAGATTTACGATAATTGCTTTAGTAATAAATCCGTTAATGTAAGCTTTACCGGCAATATTAATAGTTTGTTAATTTCTTTTAATAATTTAAGTCTAAAATTTTCACAGAAAAGAACGTAAATTTACTTTACGGTTTTTATTTTTTAACCTAAATATCTATAACTTACTCCTAAAAGTATGCTGAGTTTATTTTATTTTAGTTTCGATGCCTAAAAGTGTGCTGGCATTTCATAAAACATTGCTTCCAACACCTTTAACTATTCTAAGGTTTTCTGACATTAATTTTCAACACCTATAAGTATGCTACAATTTAAAAAAATAAAAGGCATGAAATGTGTGGCCTAGTGATGGTTTATTTAACATCGTGGAAGAAAAATCTTGCTTATTTTTTAAACAGTATAAAATATATAAAGAAGCCTCTTAAAGTATGCAAGGTTTTTAACAAATAGAAATTTCTACAAACTATAAAATTTTTATTAACTTACAGCCGTTTTATGTGAGTGTCACTCATGTTACAGTCAATTTAATGATTTGGATGTTTTTTTATTTTTTAAAAACTAAATTTTTTAGTTTGGTTTTATTCAAGGAGTTACTTACTTAAGGATTTTGAGAACTTGCAATAATTATTTTTATTTTTCTTTTTAAATTAAAATATTTTTATGTTCTTAATTAAAAAGTCATAAGTGTAAGTCTTTAATTGCAATTATAAATTTTATTGATTGCGTAGCGTACTTAATTTTTGATATAAAACAGGACAAATGTACAGAAAACAGAAGAAACAAAAAACAGATGCTAAAAAACAGCTGCTCGTCACATTGTGAAGGAAAGATATTACTGGATGTAATAATAACCCGACTTAATAGGTGTTATTCGTTCTGCTGTCAACAAGAACTCATTTCTAGGTATCGGTAAATGACATCAAAAACAAGTTACTGGAAAATAATTGTTTTTGTGAGAAATTGCATGACAGCTACCCCTCGACATTTGAAGTCTCCATTATGTACTATAAGAGAGAGATTTAATAAATTTAATTCACGTCACTGTGATAACATTTAAAAAAAATGTCTGAAGATACAGAAACGGAGAGAAAGGTACCCCCACGGAATAGTGCTCAGAATATATGTAGAACCATAAAAGTAAGACCCTCCAAAATTTAATCAAATATACTCTAAGCGACTTTTTAGACAAACGTTTGGGACATTGGATAAGGGGAAGATAACTCGCCCCACATAAATTCTTTTTTAATTTTCTTATATCTTAAGAACTTCAATAGTGTTTGTCATAAATATAATGAAGTCTCACTTTAAGAATAAAGAATATTTTAAAACAAGAGTTTAAAGGGTACAGGGGGAGGGAAACACGTACCTCTTTTACAATATAATTTTTATTTATTGTGTATTTAAAAGTTTTTTTAATTTTAGGAAAAGTACTTTTATACAAAGACCAAGCAGAAATCTCAGGCAAGGGGAGGGCGTAGAAGGTACCTCCTTACAAAAATAAATATTTTGTATGCTTTATAAGGAAAGTTAAAGTCAGAGTACCGAAACGCTCTCTAACTTCTCACACATGAGAGAGCAGTGAAACATTTTAGTTTTTGTTGCTTCTTTTCATAAATGTGTGAGCGGCTAGAAAATATTTTGTTTTTTTTTCATTTATGAATGTGATGATGTAATTTTTGTTCTTTCTATTCAAAAGTAAAAAAATGAGAAAATACTTTTTTTTCACGTAAATGCTCATTTATGAGAACTTGAAAATTTTATGCTCATAAATGAGAAGTTTTCAATGCTGAAAAATTCTTTGCACTCGTTTATTTTATTTATCCCTTATCATATATAAATGCTTATAAACGTAAGAGAAGGATTAATTTATGTGTGATCATTGTGAAAAACTTTTTTGATGGTCATTTATGTACGTGAAAATTAGAAAAAAATCGTTAAAATCTCGTTTATGAAAAATATCATAAATGTGTATAGTTGAATGGTCATAAATGAAAAATTTTGAACTCTTCAAATTTACTGTGGGTTTGTTTAAAAACAGTATAAATATTTGAGGGGGTGGGTTAAATAAAGGAATCGTAGAGGAAATAAAACTGTTTCTTCAAACGAAATAATTTTTAATTATCACATATATGGAGGACTAAGAGTATAGAGGAGCATACTGGCGATTGTAGCTGGTGATTATATTGGGAAGAATATTTTTAATTTTTATTTAATATCTTTTAACTTTAATATATGACGTTTAAGCAAACAACTAATTCAAAGCTTTTTTTAATATTAAAACTTAACACTTATTTTCATGTTCTTTTATGTTGTTTATGGTCGACAACAAGAAAAAATTTCCTGTTTGCTTTTATTTTTGCATTAATTTGCAATATTTTTTATTTTGCTGCTGGCTCTGGTTTGTTTGCATTGCATTTATCAAGCTGTACTGTGATACTTTCGTTAAGTTGTTTTCTTTTGCCAGTTTTAATACTCTTTTACTAGATTTAATTACTTTTCTTGTTTAGGCCGAGAAGTTGCGGTTCTGCCTGATTCGTTTCAGCTGTGGTTGTGCTGTTGTGTTTTTCGTTTTTCCGTTAAGTGTTGCTGGTTTGTCGGTTTCATCATGTTGCTATAAATGGTGTTCTTAACCATGGCATTTCCGCTGCAAGTGTTGAATGTGGAAGTTTTAATGGTTGGTGCTTTTGTTGGTTATGCATTTAAAATTAAATTTTTTCTTTAGTTGGTTTAAAATGTTTTTAAAGTTGTTTGCTTGAGCTTTTTGTTTTCAAGAGAAATAAATTTTTGTTTTCAAATTTATCGTTTTTCTGTCAATGAGTTTGTTCTTTTTATTTTCGTTTTGCATTAATATTTGCAACAAATATTCTCTTAAATTTGTTTCTTCAAGTATTTATTGCGTTTGATTTTCTTGCCTCAACAGATTAAATTTATAGATTAAATTT
Source organism: Gymnosoma rotundatum (assembly GCA_916610165.2). Classification (NCBI taxonomy): domain Eukaryota; kingdom Metazoa; phylum Arthropoda; class Insecta; order Diptera; family Tachinidae; genus Gymnosoma; species Gymnosoma rotundatum. The sequence goes on from OU744340.1 coordinate 11,924,702, forward strand.
AATTCTTTTTATCGACTAAACTTCTTGCCTTTTGTTGGGTAAGAAATTGTTTTAAAATTGTTTTTTTCTCTTCCTTAATTCTTTGCAACAATGTAGGAAAGGTTGCAATCAGCAAGAAAATATAATCACGATAATGCAGTTCATTACATGCAGACAACCATAAATATTAAATCCGATAGAAAATAAATGAAGAAAAAAAAAAAGAAAATAATAATGTGAAACTATAGAAAATATGCACAAATAGAGTACAAGCTATCGTGCCAAAGAAGTATAATAAATTGAGGTTAGCACGTTAAGGGTAAATAAAGTTATTTAGCACATTTCTATGGTAATAAATAAGAAAACGGCAGTTAAACAGCACAGGTAGAGAGAAGTAATAAAGAAAGGTGCAGTAAATAACTAAATCTTGAAAAGAATAACTGGAAGGTATAAATTTTACACGTTTTCGATTTAAAAGAATTTAGAAGTATTAAATACTTAGCATAACAATGTTTATAGACATTGTAATTGATATTGCTGTGATATAAAAAAAATATATAACAACATTTTAAACAAAGTGCGTACTTTATAGCATAATACTCTGTTCATTATTTCGTTCAAAATGTTGAAAAAGCCCATATAAAAGAAATTACGGCGAAATAAATAAGAAATAATGTTGCTGAAGTTGTACTCTGTTTATTTGTGAAATAGTCACGAAATTTTTTTTTCGCAGCATGTTTCCCAACTAAAAAATGTTCTTGGCAACACTTTTTGAACTTCGAAAAAACACAAGCAGCAGCACTTTTTTCGTAAGGAATTTTTTAAAAACAATTTTTTCAGACCGTTTGTATTGATTTATTTTTTATGTTAAAAATATTTATAAAAGAAAAATTAAAAAAGTCGACATTTATAAAATGACAAAAAATTATTCGTTTGCTTATTACCGCTTCAGTAAACTTTAAACTTTTTCCAGACAATGTGGAATTCTTAAAGGCGATAAAACCGTTTATTAATATCTAAAACGCTGTTTTGGCACTAGCAGCTAAAGCCTGGTACTCTGTTCAGTTTTTCATGCGGAATGCTGTCAAATCACATACATAAAAAATTTGTATAAAAAAAGTCATGAAAAAATGTTGCAGAAGTAGTATTCTGTTTTTAGTTTGGAAAAACATATAAAATGTTTCTGGCAACATTTTATCCAAGCTGTGAAACAAAGCAAGTAGGCATTATTTCATGCGGAATTTTTCACACAACAGCTGATCGTATGTCTATTTCTTACGTTTTTAAAACAATGATACCACACTTTAAATGTCGAATATTCCACATGAAATAACCAATGCTGCTCAACAATTTTCACAAATTTTAACAGAGTACTAGGCTTAATTCTCAAATTTTTTAAGCGAACAGAACCGATCAGGGTACTAGGATTATGACTGTAATGTTTTTGACAACATGTTTCATTTTTACTCTGCAGCATGTTGACAAGAAATCTACTTTGCATTATTCTGCCAGGAAAAGCACTATAATTTTTGTAATATTTAAAGGCATTGCCATATTGATCTAAAAATTTATTTAGTATGAGACATTTTTCAAAACTTTCTTAAGAACATTTCTTTTGTACCATTTTACACAAATAGTGATTCTTTCTATAAGTTGAAAAGCTTTATGTAATATCATTGATTAAATTGTACTTAAGAAATACATATGTATATACAAAAATATGATTAGCAACATGCTGCTGAAACCGTAATTATTTTTTGCTCTCAGTATGTTGCCGCAAAATATTTGATACGGTGTTTAAATGTGGATTTAAATGCGGACAAAATTTTCGTAGAGACAAAGATTATTTTACTGAGAGTATTCTGCAGCACTATTCACCTGTTTCTAAATTTTTTCCCGGACCCACAAGGCTGCCATAGCTGCCGTCTTGACGAGCCATTAATTTGTTCAACCATTGAACAATTTCATGCGCGCACATTAAAATGGCTTGTTTAGACCATCGTTGTTGAATTCATATTTTTGTTGAAACAGCACTGTCAGAACATTTGTTCATACAAAGATGTCTGCTTCAATGTCACTGTCAATTTAAAAATTCTAAAAAATTAAATTGAGGCGATATTTAAACCAAAAAGCCTGTGTATTTTTTACTTGTATGTTATTTTATGTGAATTAATAAAATAACAATAACAAAAATTTAATAATAAAAAAAAAATTATGAGCAAACGAAGCTTAATGCTTCGCCAAGTTTTCTCTACACAGACAAACTGGAACAAATATTTGTTACCTTTTCTGCCGACGTTATGTCAATGAGCGAACAAATTCATTGTTCGCCAAGACGTAGTGTATCTTTGGCTTGAGCAAATGCAGTATATAATTAGACTTTTTTAAGTTGAAAATATGGTGCAAAAAAGTCAATTAAACATTTTTTGGCCACTTAATTTGTATGTCTTCTTTGTAGCAACATGTTGCCAAAAAAACAAATCTTTTTTGATGAATTATTTAAAAAAAAAATTATTTTCTTTTGTATTTCTTACCTATTCTGCCAACGTTATGTCAATGAGCGAACAAATTCGTTGCTCGTCAAGACGTAGTGTAAGTGAACAAGTCATATTAATTTTACAATGTGTCAACACAGCAGCGAGTCATTAGAAAAAGTAGTATTTTCTTGATGTGAAATTATATAATTTTTATTATTTTGGTATTTTATTTATTAAAATATGAAGAATAAAAGAAAATTGCTTCCACTAATGGCAAACACTATGTGATGTCACAATTCAATTTAGTTTTTTATTTAATTTTTACACTGGCAACTCAGTTCAATTTTGCCTGGAAAAAAATTAAAGTTAAAACACTTCTCTCCCTCTCTCAAAGAAATGTCAAGCTATTTGAAATACTTAGATTTCCTAGCAATTTTTATTAGCAACATGACATGTTTCGTTACAGTAAAAGATTTTTAAGTTAATTTATGTTTTAGGCAAATAATTTAAAATTTTTATTAAATATTATTTAAGCGCATAATTTTATTAAGTACATATTTCTTATATAATTAAATCCATTAGAAAAATGTTGCTAGTAGCAACAAGAAAACAACCTATAATAAGCATTTTCCGGCTACTATTACTACTATTTTGAGTAGAAGTTCTACTTTACGGTAGTGGATGCTGCCAAATAAAACGCCTTACGAAACCGCATGAAATTAAAATCTTTCTTAATATTAATGCATTTTCTCTCAAGCTCTCAATGTTCAATATTTTCTCTTGCAACATGTTGCCAAAGTTTTATGGTTTTTTTTACAAAAAAATTACATTTGTTGTCGAAAAAATGAGAAAAAGCAAGAGTAAAAAGACATTTAAAAATTACAATAATTCAAAAAATTTTTAAATTTATTGCTTATATTGACTGTACAAAAGTTTTTAAATATATTCCAATTAAAAAGAATAAAAAATTTTTAAATAAACAACAAAAAATTACAATAAAATCCACATCTGTCGCCGAATCTCATTTCATTTGTTTTTATTCTGTTGTATTTCTATTCTTAAAGCAACATGTTGTCAACGAGTATTCTTATTATTTACTTTTCTTGAAGTATAAGTCTTATACTTTAAGAAAAGTTTAAGTTTCTTGAATTTAGAAAAGTATATATTTGTCAACATGTTGCAGGAATTTATTATAGAATTTGAAAAAAGCTTAGGAAATTGTATATATCATAAATTAAAACAAAACATTATTATTAAAAAATGTTGATGTTGCCTTAAGCAATTGTATTTATTTATTTTTAATATTTTTAAACGAATTATTATTTTTTAAATTATTTATTAAAATAATTAATTGTATTAAGAAGCGTAAAATTATATTTTTAAAAGCTTCTTAGCAACATGTTGCAATTATTTCAAATTCAATTTTAATTCCATTGCAAATATTTAGTTTATACTTGTATTTAATATTGTTTAATAAATTAGTTTTATGCTTCTTTTGGTAACATATTTAAAGCAACATTGTCAGCATATTGCATCTTTGGCTTGACCAAACACATTATAAACAATTAGACTTTTTATGTCTAAAATATGCTGCAAAAAAGTCAAATAAACATTTTTTGTCCACTAAATTTATATGTCTACTTTGTAGCAACATGTTGCCAAGAAAATTTTTTTTTGACGAATTATTTTTTGAAAAAAAAAATCATTTTCTTAAGTATAAAATATTATTCTTTTACCAATACGTTGCTGGCATTTGTAAAAACAAAAGGTTTCTAGCTTCATATATACTAGCAGCAAAATGTAGTTAGCAACAATTTTTTTCTAACTGCAAAATAATATGAAGGCAAAGAATACGGAAATTTATACTTCTTAAGCGTAAGATTAACACCACTAGCAGTTGTGAAATTTCTTAAGCAAAATATAGTTATCAAGTTTGAACAGAGTAGTTTAGTTTAAGAATTTTATTTTGTTGTCAACATGTTGCCAAGATAATTATTTTAGATTTTGTTGAGCAACAAAATAATATACAAAATGTCTACAAATTAAAACAAAGTTTTATAGCTATCAATTGAATATAAAACATTATGTGCTGAATACCAAAAATCTAATGCAAAAAAATAAAATTATATTTATTAAATTATATTTTACATTTTGGAAAGTATTTTTGTTTGAATGGGTAATTCCTCTTTGAATAAAAGTGTCAATAGACATATTTATGTATTTAAACACTCAATTATACCCACCCCTCTTTTTCGATGGTATTTGCCTTTGTTGAGTGTTTATTCTATTTAATAGCATAAATATATTTTTATGTATTTGTGAACTTAAACATTTATATTTAAATACAAATATTGCTTTTAAATAAATTTGTCTATTTCAATTCTTAACATACGTAACAGAATGTTAAACACAACTTTTTGTAAATATTTTTTGTTTTTTTTTTTTGTAGTGAAAACATTTTATGAATTTAAGGATTTTTATATAAGAATTCAATTTGCATACACAGCCAATAAAAACATTTAGAAAAGAGTAATAAAAATACAAATGCTTAAAAATAAGAAAAAAAAATATAAAAAAGGACTTTTTGTTTCCAAGTTTCAACGCAAATACAAAGTGAAAAAAAGTTTTTTTTTTATTGCAAATATGAACTAAAAAAAATCTCCTAGAAACCAATTGATATCTTCAAACAAAATAGGTTTAAGCTGCTATTACCTTAAACTATTTCTTTATGTGGGCGAGTTAAGCTTACAGCTTAGGCAGAGCGGCTTATCATTCTTAACTTCTTGACAATAGGATCATGCAGTGGAACACAATGGTGGATAGGTATGTAAGGATGGATGCAAAAGAGCGTAAGATTAACACCACTAGCTATTTGTGAAATTTCTTAAGCAAAATACAGTTATCAAGTTTTAACAGAGTAGTTTAGTTTAAGAAAATTATTTTGTTGTCAACATGTTGCCAAGAAAATTATTTTATATTTTGCTTAGCAACAATATAATATAAAAAATGTCTACAAATTAATTTGACGTCTTTGCAAAAATGCTGAGCAACTAGAGCTTTGTTTGAATTTAGGTGGTACAGGAATTAGATCTGACCATAAGATATAACGACCAGACAGACCAAATAATTTTAATATATCATACTTATATAATCTAATTTAGAAACCCCTAAAAGTATGCTTCATTTTTTATAAAGTTGACATAATTAGAATCCCTAAAGAAAATTTTGCTACAATTCAAGAGGAACTAAACAAAATAAGTTATAACAATATAATTTTATAACTTTAGTTACTTTTTTTACCCAAGGACTCATAATTGGCTTGTAATAATAAATACAATCTAAAAGTAAGCACTTATTGTTTTTAATCCAATGGTAATCAAGTTTTTTTTTTATTTATGAGGACTTTTATACATAAACTTTTTTTATGACTTCAAACGATAACTTCTTACAGAAATTACTTAAGTACTTTGACATTAAACGCTCAAGAGTACTAACTGTACTTAAAACAAATACAATAATTTTTAACATTTTTAAAAACATTTGGCACCAAATTCAGTTTTATTCGCAAAGAATTTATATTTGAATTTACCAACTTAAAACGTTTTTTGTGGTCCGTGTTAAAGGAGACAAATGATAAATGTAGAAATAAAGTGTATTTTATCTGAAAGAAGATAAACTTTTAAATGTTGTAGTAAGCAAAAGAAAACATATTTTACTGGTTGTTAATGAAGAGCAGATTGCTCTTCTCCCTTCTCCAAGCAAGTTGTTCTCTAACCTCAAATATTTAGAGCATAATTCTTATTAAATAATAAAGAACAAAAAACAAGTAAGAGTGCTATATTCGGCTATGTTGAATCTTTTATACCCTTCACTATCTTCGTAAATCTATTTAAGTGGAATAACTTTAATCGCAAAAGCAAATATTAGGGTGATAGAGAACTAAAAAATAAAAATAAAATTTTGGTACTGCATATAAAAAATTTTACATAAAAATGACGTCGGCTTGTAATGGGTTAAGCGTTTTTAAAAATTTTAGTATTTCCTTAAAGATCTCTTTAAAAGCTTTAAAATGATACCCATATTGATATTTAAAAATATTTGAAAATTTCAGAACCCCGTAACTCTGAATAATATGGGCGAGCACCAATTTTTTCACTAGCTGACTTTTTCTTACTTAGGTAATTTAACTAATATGGCCACATCCTTGCAACTGTTATACACAAGCACTTAAAAGAAACGCAGAATATACAAGAACAAGTAAAAGTACTTTAAATTAGAAATTAAAGGGTGTACCCAAAGTGATGAACTTAAATTTATATGAAATTATATTACAGACTGTTATAGACACACATATGAACTTTATCCAGAACGTGCATTTTTAAGTCTTTGTAGAATGTATAAAATCTGAAATTGGAACTTAAAGGGTGTTCCCATAGTTGATGTTATTTAATTTAAAGGAGTCTAAGCTTCGCACGTGTTTAGACTGACACTTGATGATGAAATAAAGGGTGTGACTATTTATCTATTATTATTAGTACAAACAAATTAAAGGGTGTCCTCATACCTAATGTAATTTGAATTTTATGTTCTTATTTTTTGATTCGTTGTAGGCACAAACTTGATATGTACACAGAATGTGTACTTTTATGGCTGTTATAACAGCACCTATAGGCATTTAAAAATATAAATTAAAGGGTGCCCCTATATGTGATGTTATTTTAATTTATATAGCATCATCTTTTGCAATTTACACAGAATGTGTAATTCTCTCTCCGTTAGAACAACAAGTACAAAATGTAAATTAAAAATTAAAGGGTGAGCCCATACGCAATGCAATTATGGGCACATATACTTATGTTTTGAAGCGTCGTATATTGTAAATTGACCTTTAAACAAAATATTTATTACAATTTTTGTTTCATATAAAATGACCCTGTGCGTGTCTGTTTAAGAGTTTTTTTTTCAAAAATAATTAAAAATTATGTTTTATATTTTATAATATTTTTAACTTCGTAGTGCAGTCTTTTGTCTCGTCTATAGCCTACATTTTAGTCTAGTCCTTAGTGTGGTTTTTAGTTTTATCAATGACTAGAATGAAGTCTCGATTGTATTATTGTTTTTAACCTTCTTCTCACCTAAGCTATATTCCACACTTTAGCGTGGTCATAAATTTTTCTTATACAATGTGACCTTTAGGGTAGTAGCATGTTTTACTTCTTAGTTTTATTTACTTGCAGTTAAATAGATGCCTTTCGACAGGCTCTCTTGAATATTTGATGAAACAACAGAATATTTTTTCCTTCTTTAATAGTCTCGATTGATTTTCTTGAAATGTCTACTAAAAAGAGAAAAGTAACTGCACAAATTTATTTAAAATAATTTTTTACTACATACATCACTTTTGGCAAATGTAGGGAAGCAGCAAAAACATGACAAAAAACAAATTTGTTTAAATAAAAGTCAAATAAGGAAATGTGTTGAGAAAAAGAATCAACATTTAAGTAAAAGTTTGCCAAAAATGAAGATAATTATGTGTTCATTATGTGTTCATTCATTTTATACATTTTCTTAAAATTGAACTTTCTTTAAACTTTAATGACATTTATAAGACAAATTAAAAGCAACACATATTTCTCAACATGTTATAAACTTGGTTTGTTTCTTTGCACAACATTTTTATATCTTTTTAATTTAACAAGTAAATTAAAAATTCTTAAAAATAAATTTTAGTTTTTATGTCTTAAAAAAATTTGTGGAAAGGAAAGGAAACAATTAGGAATCAAATTTTGTACAAGAACGTCTGGCGTGTTTTTGGGAGTCAGCCAAGTTTTATTTTGAAATATTTAAAAAGAAGAAGCGATTCATTGCTATATAAATTTTGTGTTGTATTTTTTAAATATCATAATAACATATTCATATCCTGACTGCTGATGTTTAATCCTTAAACAACATGTACATGTGTATTTAAAATAACAATACATTATCTTAGACAGTCCATTGGGAATTTCGAGTATTTGTATAGTCATTTGTGTATAGAATATGATTTTTTTTCATCTCATTATTATACAAGTTGAACCGCATTGCTAAATGAAAAAGTAAAAAATTTAAATATCTCTTAACAGACAATAAGGAGTGTTTATGTACCTTTCAAAAACTTTTGAAAAGTTTCTAAGAAAATTTTCATTGTAAAGTCGATATTGCTCCCTTTAGTAATTGAAACCATGAATATAAAAGACATAAAATAACATTTCAATGAACTACACCAGATCAAAGGCTATAAAAAAAATAAATAAATAAATAAATAATAATAAGAATAACAGTAGAAGCGATTTACAGTGTATTAGACACTACTTAACAGACTATTGGCAAACATAAACATAAAAAAATTGTTTAATAAGTTCCACAAGGAGTGTAAAGACCGAAGAAAGGGATGGACAAAATTAGTGACTATAATTTTTACATGAGTTGTTGACGAGACCTTAATTTACTCTATATCCATTCTATAGTTACTCCAGCCCATATTTCAGTACTCGAGTTCATACCCGAGTCTATAGTTGAATCTACATTCGAGTCTTTAATCGAGTGAATTATAGAGTCTATAGTGGAGTTTACAGTTGATTTTATACTCAGGTTTATATACACGAGTCTAAAGTCGAGTGTATAGTCGAGTCTATAGTCGTCTAGTCTATAGTCGGGTCTATAGTCGAGTCTAAAGTCGTCGAGTCTATAGCCGTCGAGTCTATAGCCGTCGAGTCTATAGTCGTCGAGTCTATAGTCGAGTCTATAGTCGAGTCTGTAGTCGAGTCTATAGTCGAGTATATAGCCATCGAGTCTATAGTCGAGTATATAGTCATCCAGTCTATAGTCGAATCTATAGTCATCGAGTCTATAGTCGAGTATATATTCATCGAGTCTATAGTCGAATCTATAGCCGTCGATTCTATAGTCGTCGCGTCTATAGTCGAATCTATAGTCATCGAGTCTATAGTCGAGTATATAGTCGAGTATATAGTCATCAAGTCTATAGTCGAGTATATAGTCGAGTATATAGTCATCGATTCTATAGTCGTCGCGTCTATAGTCGAGTCTATAGTCGAGTGTATAGTCGTCGAGTCTATAGTCGTCGAGTCTATAGTCGTCGAGTCTATAGTCGTCGAGTCTATAGTCGTCGAGTCTATAGTCGTCGAGTCTATAATCGTAGAGTCTATAGTCGAGTATATAATCGTCGAGTCTATAGTCGTCGAGTCTATAGTCGTCGAGTCTATAGTCGTCGAGTCTATAGTCGTCGAGTCTATAGTCGTCGAGTCTATAGTCGTCGAGTCTATAGTCGTCGAGTCTATAGTCGTCGAGTCTATAGTCGTCGAGTCTATAGTCGTCGAGTCTATAGTCGTCGAGTCTATAGTCGAATCTATAGTCATCGAGTCTATAGTCGAGTATATAGTCGAGTATATAGTCATCAAGTCTATAGTCGAGTATATAGTCGAGTATATAGTCATCGATTCTATAGTCGTCGCGTCTATAGTCGAGTCTATAGTCGAGTGTATAGTCGTCGAGTCTATAGTCGTCGAGTCTATAGTCGTCGAGTCTATAGTCGTCGAGTCTACAGTCGAGTATATAGTCGAGTATATAGTCATCAAGTCTATAGTCGAGTATATTGTCGAGTATATAGTCGAGTATATAGTCATCGATTCTATAGTCGTCGCGTCTATAGTCGAGTCTATAGTCGAGTGTATAGTCGTCGAGTCTATAGTCGTCGAGTCTATAGTCGTCGAGTCTATAGTCGTCGAGTCTATAGTCGTCGAGTCTAAAATCGTCGAGTCTATAGCCGTCGAGTCTATAGTCGTCGAGTCTATAGTCGAGTATATAGTCATCGAGTCTATAGTCGAGTATATATTCATCGAGTCTATAGTCGAATGTATAGCCGTCGATTTTATAGTCGTCGCGTCTATAGTCGAGTCTATAGTCGAGTGTATAGTCGTCGAGTCTATAGTCGTCGAGTCTATAGTCGTCGAGTCTATAGTCGTCGAGTCTATAGTCGTCGAGTCTATAGTCGTCGAGTCTATAGTCGTCGAGTCTATAGTCGTCGAGTCTATAGTCGTCGAGTCTATAGTCGTCGAGTCTATAATCGTAGAGTCTATAGTCGAGTATATAATCGTAGAGTCTATAGTTGTCGAGTCTATAGTCGTCGAGTCTATAGTCGAGTATATGGTCGTCGAGTCTATAGTCGAGTCCATAGTCGTAGAGTCTATAGTCGAGCCTATACTCGTAGAGTCTATAGTCAGGTCTATAGTCGAGTCTATAGCCGAGTCTATAGTCGAATTTAGAGTCGAGTCTATAGTGGAGACTATAGTCGAGTCTCCAGTTCATTATATACTCGGGTTTATGGTCGAGCCAATAATTGTGACTATAGTTTTTTCTGTAGTCCAGACTATAGCCAAGTTTATACTCGATTCCATACTTAAATCTTATATAATTTTGAGACTCTAATCTATATTTGGGAGAACAGTCGAGTTAACAATCGGGAGTCTAGTCGAGACTTTAAACGGGTCTATACTCTAAAGTCTTGTCGACTATATTTTCATGATTATATTCATGTCTATACTCTAGCCTACTTTTTTCTCTATAGTCAGTAGTGCTGTGGCATGTATTCTCGAGCCTATAGTCTATTTCACATGTAAATCTACAGAAGTTTTTATACTGAATTCTATAGTTGGGTCTGTAGTCAACTCCATATTCGACTCTATAGTCGACCGTATCATCGAGTCTAAAAACAAGTACATGAGCGCGCCAATAGTTGATTTGATTTGATCAAGTGCATATCCAAGAGTGGAGAAGCGTATGGTTTTAATTCCATTAGTCGTGTACTTCTTCTAGTCTATGGTCGGGTCTATACTCACAAGCTATATAGACAAGTTTATAATCCAGTCGCTTGAATTCAAGTCTTTATGGTCAAGTTTATGTATCTGATTTCTTGCATATTAAAAGACACATGGTCTCACAACTTTCTCTTAAGCATTTTTTCAGACAACATTTTTATTTTGTACTCTATGCTGCACCTTACAAACGCCTTTATTGTGTTTCATTTCCGTAACGTTATATTCTTGCAGTTATTGTCTTTTTGTGCGCCGTGACAAGAACAATGCTTTTGATACAAAAAAAAAAAAAAAAATTGGCAAGTAAATAAGAACAAAAATTGCTTAAAATGTTTTTATTTAAGTTGACATCGCTACACGCCTGTTTATTGTTGTTTGTTTTTTGTTGCTGTTGCTGATGTTGCAATGTGTCTGCCACTTTCAGAACAGTTTGGCTAAAAAAATAAAAATTTTAAAGCCTGTGTTTTAATCACACTCACACATGTACATAAACTTGAATTTTCAATACTTTGTAGACGTTTGTTTATTTTGTACATGTGTGAGTAACAAGCAGTGGATTAGTATTTGACTTTGTGTGTGTGTGTGCATAAATTGCTTATTTAACTTTGTTGGCTGTTGCAAGTGAAAGAGTTGAAAACAACGCAAAAATTAGCTTTTGGAAAAATTTTGCATTTAGCAAAACTACCACAAGACAAAGCAAAACGAAAAAAAAACTAAAAGGATGCAAGAGTGAGAGGGAGAACCCATACAACTACATAGAAAAATTTATAAACAAAAAATTAACACCTTTTTTTTGGCGGTAATTTAAATAAAACAAGTTAAAAAAGCAATTAGTAAAATGGGAAGAAATCAAAGAAAGAAGCAAATTCACACAAATATATTCAGTAAAAAAATTAAGTCTCTTATATTAAAACATTTTAGAGAAAATAAACAACAATTTCAATTAAAATTCTTTTAAATTCATTCCGCAGTATTTAATTTTTGTATTATTGTACTTTTGCTTTGAATTTAATAGCCGGCTTATTTGTTCACTTTTTTTTTTCCTTTTACACGCTTTTTATTTGTGTTTCGGATTGTTTAACTTTTTGTTCTTGAGGATAATATATTTTTTTTCTTTTGCTCAGTGGTCCTGTCATAAACACTGAAGTAACTTTTCTGTTTATATTTTACTTTTTCATCTCGTTTCAGTTTAAGTTTTATAAAGTGGCTTTTAAACGAAATTTCTTTTTTTCTTTTTTTTCTTTTCTTTCAAAACCCATTCAATTACAGATTGTTTGTATTTGAACAGAACAAAAGAATGAATAGAAAAGGCAATATAAAATTTAATACTAATATTAATACAGAATTTTTCTTTAAAATAAACTAAAACTCGTTATCATGTCGTTGGCATAAATGAAATTTTTTTAAGCTATCACTGTGATAGTTAATTTTTTTGAATCTGTTTTTCAATAAAAAATTATTTTCACTTAACGGGGTGAAAAAATGCTTGTTGTTTATCACAGTGATATGTAAATTTTCTTTATCTTTTTTAAAGGGTTTTAAAATAGTGACTTTTCTTGAAAATTTGTTTAATTATCACAGTGATAAATATTTATCCCTTAGAAACTTTTTCTCATGTATCACACTGATATATAAACTTTCTTTCAAATTACTTTGGAAAATTTTTAACACCCATCTCTGTAATTCAAAGATTTAACTCTTGACTTTTATTTTATCGATTATCACAGTGATATGAAATTTTTCTCTAAACAACGCTTATCATTTTTCACGGCGATATGTGAATTACACCTAAACATTTTTATTAATTATCACAGTGAACACAGGAAATTCTGCAGACTTATCACTGTGATATATAATTTTTTCTTCACAATTTATGTCACTTATCACAGTGATATGTTAATTTCTCCAAAACAGTTTTGTCATTTATCATAAAAATATAGAAACTTTCTATAAAAAATATACAGATTTATCACTGTGATATATAAATTTTATTTTGGCAATTTGTAACTCATGTTACAGTGATATATTTATAAATTTTTTTTTTAACCAAAGTTTGTAACCTACAACAGTGATATGTAAAGATCTGCTAGATATTTTTATAACTTATCACGGTGATTTATAATTTTTCTATAAAAAATTTTACAGATTTATAACTGTGATATAAAAATTTAATTTGACAATTTGTAACATTTATCAGAGTGATACATTTATTTAATTTTTCCTTAGCCAATGTTTGTAACTTATCACAGTGAAATGTAAATATCACCCAGACATTTTTATCACTTATCACCGTGATATATAAATTTTATTTAAAAAATTCTACAGTTTTATAACAGTGTTATATAAATTTTATTTTGGCAATTTGTAACTCATATTACAGTGATATATTTATAGATTTTTTCTTTAACCAATGTTTGTAACTTATCACAGTGACATGTAAAGATCCCTAAAAATTTTTTATAACTTATCACAGTGATATATAAATTTTCTATACAAAATTCTACAGATTTATCACAGTGATATATAAATTTTATTTTGGTAATTTCTAACATTTATCACAGTGATATATTTACACACTTTTTCTTTAGCCAATATTTGTAACTTATAACAGTGATATGTAAACATACCCCGGGTTTTTTTTATCGCGTACCACAGTGATATATAAATTTTCTATAGAAAATTGCACGGACCTAAATTAGTGATATATAAATTTTATTAGACCATTTGTAACATTTATCACAGTGATATATTTACGAGTACACACTATTTCTTAAGCCAATATTTGTAACTTATAACAGTAAACATTTTAGACATTTTTATGACTTACCACAGTGATATGAAAATTTTCTATAGAAAATTCCACAGACTTATGAAAGTGATACATAAATTTTATTTTGACAATTTGTGTCACTCATCACAGTGTTATAAAAACATTTTATATATATATTTGTATTACTTATCAGAGCGATAAGTTAATCTTCTTTTGACTTTTTTTCAATTATCACAGTGATATGTAAGTGAAAACTTTTGTAAATTTGTTGTAAAATTTCATTAGGATTTTTTTTTATTACTAATCATAGTGATATTTAAATTTTCTCTGGAAAATTTTTGTCACTAAGGTCGAAAAAAACTTTAACAATTATTGCTACAATATTTTTTAGAAAAATTTTATAAGCTATCTCAGTGACATAGAAATTATCTCTCAAAATTTATATTTTTTGGAAAATTTATCACAGTGATATTTAAAATTTTTTTGGAAAATTTATCACAGTGATATTTAAAATTTTTTTGGAAAATTTATCACAGTGATATTTAAAATTTTGTGTGATATTTTTATCACTGAGAGCAGTGATATATGCAATATTTTTAATACAATTTTTATCACGTCTTACACTGAAATTCTCTATCATCTATCACAGTGATAAAAAATTTTTTTTTTGGAAATTTTTATCACTTATGATATATTCTGAAGATATAATAACAATATTATAAAAATTTTCTTTAGAAGATTTTTCGTCGCTTATCACAGTGATACCAGTTGCGTTTTGGTGTTGACTTTAAAAAATTTGCTTAATTATCACTTTTATGAAAGTCATAGGTTAAAAAAAATATATTAAACTAAAAAATCTATTTCTTAAATTGCTTTGATTTTACAGACAAATTATTGACTCAGCTGTTTCTGTGATAAATTGTCATTCTTTTTAAACTGTCAATAATTCAATGCAACCATCGTTATCACAAAACAAACATCTGCGACTTATCACTGTTATTAATTAGTTTGCATGAATAGTGCACAGAGCTAATTAATTATCTTAAAAATATACATACATACATTCCAAAAATTATTAGAACAATGCGTGAGCATATTCAAGTTTAAAGCAATAGAAATTAATTTTCATAAAACTTTAAGAGTTTTATTTAATAAGCACGTGCAAGAGTTGATAAAATGCTAATAAAATTGTAATTAATCGTGACAATCGGTTAAAGAAGATAATAAAGGTTTATTGTCTTTTGTAGTTGACACAAAAGCGTCTAAATTAATAAATAATTTGTCAACTTTCATATTATTTATAGCGAAAGTTTACAAAATATATTTATTATTGTGATGAGTGGAATCATTGTACAACTTTATATATAAATTTATCCTTGTAATGAATGATGTACAGTTTTTAAAAGTTTTATCACTGTGATTCTAAATTTAATTTGCATATAGAGAAATTTTATGCGATATAATTTTGTAAAAAGTATTAAAAGCATGATAAATTATCAAATTACCCATGGAACAACGCACAGTGGCGTAAAAAAAAATGGAATATAAATCTCGAACTTCTAAACTATTTGCCCGCTTTTCATTAAACAAATTGCGATTTAGAGTGGAGGATATAAGCTTTTCGTCTACTGTATTTGGATACACCATGTTTTAAAAAAGGAAAGTAACACAACACATAAAACTAAGCAATCTCGAATTTGAAAAATGTTTCAACACTTATAAGTTTATCAAAAGTGAATCGATTTCAAACATTTTTTAAATTTTTTAGTTTTAACGTGTACGATATATCCTATACAAGCACATATTAGTTTAAAAAGTTTTTAATTGATAAATTTTCCTATTTTTTATATACTGTGAAAGCTCCCGTGGGCGAACACCGACCATCAGATCAGTTTTGTCCGTTGTGGAGAGGTGTCCGTCTACGGGAGTGTTGATTAGAAATGGTCGGCATTCACTGCTATTAAATATTCTATTATGTATTGATATGCAAGTAAAAAAAATTTTAATGCATATTCGGACATCGAAGGGACTGGAGAAATTGTCCGCTCAGTAGAGGTGTCCGCAAGTAGAGTTTTCACTGTATTATTTTCCATTCCAAGATATTTTCGCGAAAAATATATCAGCGTGATGTACGATAAATTTTTTTTGATAAATTTTAGTTTCATTTTTATTTCTAAAAATTGTAAAAAAGAAAAATTTTATACAAATGTATGAGAACGTATGAGAAGAAAACAGAAAAAAAATTAGACACCAGCAGAATGTAATGCTGCAATTTCTAGGTTGTGTACATTGTAAACATCATCTTTTTAATAAGTAAAAAATAATAAAATAATTTTAATAAAAAATATCACTGTGATAAGCAATTAAATTTTTATAGAATAATTCTTTAGCTGCCTCTATTTTACGATTTAAAAGTTAAAGAGCATACATTAAATTACATCAACTGCTGGGACACCCTTTAGTTCATGATTTTACATATATCATTCTGTCTAGCTTTAAACACAGTTCAAAATTTTTTCATTTATGAGCATTCAGTTATAAATATTTATAATATTTTTCATAAACGAGATTTAAAGATTTTTTTTATTTTTCACGTTCATAAACGATCATTAAAAATTTTTTCGTACTACGATCACATATGAATAAGCTCATCTCTTACGTTTTTAAGCATTTATATATGATAAGGGATAAATAACATCATTCTCATTATTGCTGCTTTTCATAAACGAACGCAAAGAATTTTTTGACTTTGAAAACTTCTCATTTATGAGCATTCATTGATGAGCAAAAAAAAAAAAGTTTCTCATAAATGAGAAAAAAAAATTATTTTCTTTTTCACGGTAATTAACAAAAACAAAAAATTGTCTGCCTGCGATCCCACATGAATGTATATATGTATGCAAGAAGGGTGAAAAGAAAAGAAAGTGCGTATTATAAAAGACAATATTATAACTAGACTAGGTAAAATCTCTGAGAAATTAACAATAAAGCATACAAAAAACAAAATCTATTCAAAGCTATAAAAATGTTATTTTATTCATAATAGTTCAAAAGTACAAATTTTATATCTGAATATACACCAAAACAAAAAAAAAAAAAAAAAAAAAAAAAAACAAACAATTTGTAACATACGCGTATTTACGCTGCATATAACATAAAAAATATGCGTATATTCACACACGTGAATGCTTAATGAAAAAATTTTTTTACGAACTTTTCACTTATGAAAAAAAAATTGTAAATTCTCATAAAATTGTAAATTCTCATAAATGAGCTTTTTAGTGAAAAAAAATATTTTCTCATTTTTACCCTTTTGAATAGAAAGTAAAAAAAATACATAATCACATTCATAAATAAAAAAAAAAATATTTTGTAGCCACTTACATATTAACAAAAAGAAGCAACAAAAACTAACTCTCATATGTGAAACGTGAGAGAGCATTTCGGTACTCTGGTTTTAAAGTTTTTGTATATAACGGTTTAAAAGTATACGAGGGCTGCTATATATATTTCTGACCTGGCAACACTGAGTGCTGCCAAGTGCAATCTGACATTTTCATTGGAAAGTTTGTCATTTTTAAGCATAATCGTACTCAAAACGTTTTGACGTACGACCATTATTTGTGTTGTTTACAGTGACTTGAAAAAATTTATATAGAAAAAAATGGAATTAACTCGTGAACATTTTCGTGCCATCATTTTTCACAACTTTCGACGTGGATTATCACGACAAGAGTCGTGATATTGTAATATAAATTGTTAAAATAATAAATTCCGTGAAGGTCGTCCAAAAACGGCTGTTGTGCCGGAGAAAATTAATGCCGTACGTGAACTCATAATGCAAGATCGACATGCGACATACCGAGAGAAAGAGACATCCTTGGACATTTCTTCCACCAGCATACATTCGATACTGCATGAACACCTGGCCGTAAAAAAGGTTTGTTCTCGTTGGATCCCGCACAATTTGAAAGTCGCTCAAAAAAAGGCTCGTGTCGATTGGTGCAAAGAAATGTTGCAAAAATACGATTGCGGTGCTTCAAGAGACGTTTATAAGATCGTCACAGGTGAAGAATGGATCTATGCGTATGAGCCCGAAACGCCTGTTTCTTCGGCAAAACTGGTCATGTGGCGACTGTTCCGCTTGAGCAACGTAGGACGGTCACTTCTAAGTGGTACACTACAATTTGTTTGCCTGAAGTCATCGGAGAAATTCGAAAAACCAACAAGAGAAGACGAATCATTGTTCACCATGACAATGCGAGCTCTCACACATCGGCTCAAACCAGAGCGTTTTTGACCGGCCAAAACGTCGAATTAATGGGTCATCCGCCGTACAGCCCTGACTTGGCACCTAATGACTTCTTCTTGTTTCCGCACATCAAGAAAAAAATGCGTGGTCAACGATTTTCGTCGCCAGAAGAAGCTGTTGATGTGTTCAAAAACCATGTTTTAGAGATGTCTCAATCGGAGTGGAAAAAGTGCTTCGACAATTGGTTTGAGCGCATGCAAAAGTGTATAAATCATGCTGGAGAATACTTTGAAAAACAATAAAACCATTTATAATTATAAATGTTCGCATTTTCACTATTAGGCCAGAAATATATAGAGCAGCCCTCGTATATTAAAACTCTGCAAAATTATATAATTTTCCGAAAGAGATTCATAATTAACAAATCTTTTATAATTATTTTTCTTAAAAATCATGATTTTAATACTAAATTTTTTTTTGCACTTAATTTTGACAGCGCTAAGTGCTGATTAAATTAGCTGGTTAAATTTTTAATAATATAAAAAAATTACAAACAAAAAATGTACAAAAAGATAACTAAATAGTATGTAGCACAAAAAGGGAGAAGATATGTTGTTGTGTAGTGTTTTTTTAACTCCCAACTTACTCAGGAGACTACACATGAGTCAGCCTGTATAGAGTTTTTCTTCCTCTACCCGCTTTAGTTTAGCATGTGACATTTCAATAGCATGTTTAAACAGTTGACTCTTATGTCAAGTATTTAACTTTGAAACCAACATCTCTACTTAGTTGAAAAATTTAAAACTTTTTTTTTGTGCTCCTTGAATGTATTTTGCTGCTTATTTATATTTTCAAGAGAAAAAAAAACCAAACAAAACTAAATATGTAGAAATAAATGTTTCCTTTCTTCATTTTGCTTTTAAAAAATTCGTAATAATGTAATCAAATTGTGATTGTGATTTTTACAAGAATATAATTTCTTAATAGAGCAAAATGATAAGTTTTTTTAGCAGAAAATGTTTTGTTATTTTATGATAATTTTAAATAAAATAGCTCAACACTTATAAAAAAAAAAATACATTAAATAGCACACATTTTTAGCTTTTATGTAAGGAAACAAATTTCTTTAAAATTATTCTTAAATTTTTACTATATAATTATATACTGAAATTTTATACTTAAATTTTATACGAAAAATATATACTAAATTTAATTATACTCAGCTTTGCTATTTAATTCTTATATTCTGCTAATGTCCTCAGTTACTGTACTTTTGCTTTCAATTCTAAGACCTAGCAAATCTTTTAAAGCTTTATTATATGAAGCTTTAATACCTGGTTTTTATACTTAACTTTCGAACTAAACTTATTAGAGAACATTTTTCTCTCACAAGAAACAAATATTTCTCACAAGAAACAAATATTCTTCTTTTTTAAAAACTAATTACTTTCATGAAATTTTTTTAATTGAAAGTAAATGGATAAAAAAATTATACTATCTTTGTTAGCTTAAATAATTTTATACTTAATTTTTTTTGAATTTTAAATACTCAGCTGTAAATCTTTAATACTCTACTTGCTTGTGCTTTTAACCTCTGATCACAGTTATACTTAAATTATATACTCAACTTTATACTTAGTTATATTAAAAGTAAGCATACAAATTTTAACCTTGAGTATAAAAATGTATTTTTTTTTAACTTAAACTCTTAAGTTATACTTAGCCTTTACACTTTAGTTATTTTATCTTAAGTTTGTCCAATTTTTTATAGTCAACTCTGGAATGGTCATATTTAAAATATTTTTAAAGTAAAGACCCTAGATGAGAAGTTATATTATTTTTGTTAGATTGAATAGTTTTATACTTAAACTTTCTCTTTAAATTTTAGGTACTCAGCTTTCAGTTTTTAATACTCTGCTTGCTTCTGTTTTCAGACTCTGATTATAGCTATACTTAACTCGTATACTTAACTTTTATAATATGTAGTATACTTAGTTTTATACTTACTTAAAATAAACCTAAGTACTCAAATTTTTGCCTTAAGTATACAAATTAAAATTTTTATTTTTAAAAATTCTGGTCATTTTAGTTATACTTGTTTTTTATACTTAAGTTTTTTACCTAACGTTTATCGTATATTTTATATAAAACTAAGGAAAACTCATATTTGAAAATTAATGTCCCTAGATAAAAAATGTATACTATTTATGATCGCCTAAATTATGTTATACTTAATTTTTTTATTTAATTTGAAGTACTTAGCTTTTATACTTTAATGCTCTGCTTTTACTTGCTTTCCAACCCTGATAACAGTCTTTCTTAACTCGTATTCTTAATGTTTATACTAGTCTATTTATTTTTATACTTACTTAAAATAAAGGTATATAACTGTACATAAATTCTAATGTTAAGTATACAAATTTAAATTTTTATTTAAAAAAAATCTGATAATTTTAGTTATACTTAGCTTTTATACTTAAATTTTTTTCAATTTTTTATACTCAACTCTTGCATTTTTATATGTAGCTCTTTCTTTGACTTTTATTATGAACAATTAAACACTACTTTTACACTCAAATTTTATATACAACTCCAGTGTGACCAGATCCAAAAAATATTTGGAGCTAAATTGGCACCAAAAAAGTGCTAAAAATTTTTTTTTGTGCTAAAACGTAGTGCCAAAATTTAAATGTCTTAGTTTTAGGTAAATATTTTCTTGGATAGTTTATAATTTTATCATTTATGCTTGTGTTGCCGTAAAATTTTTATTTCCATTGAAAAAATTTCTTAAAACCGTAAATGATTTATTAAACATAAAAAGTCTTAAAAACACAATAAAAATAATAATTCAGTCTTTAAATTATATATCACATACACCAGTGATTAAAAATACTTGACTATTTTCAATGCATATGTAGTTGCCTAACAAATGCTGTGGGAAAATGTGCAGTAATGTTTTTCTTTCTGCAGCAAAGCAATCAGCAAAGCAATTACTTTGAAAAAGTTTGCTGCTGCTTAAGCAGTCAGTTGTTCTTTACTTTTATTTTTGCTATTGCTTAACACTTTACTTGGAAGTTGTGGCTAACTACGATTGTTTTTTATTGCTATTACTTGCTATAGCTCGCTGCTATGAACCCTTTTAACATTGAACACGCACTTATGTATTTATTACTTACAATACATTATAAAATACGTTTTAAAAAAGTTGTTTTTATTACACCTTTAAAAAGCAACAGCAAAAGAAGAAACGAACATCAACTTACTGCTTAAGCAACAGCAAACATTTTTAAAATAAATTTTTTGCTGATTGCTTTGCTGTAGAAAGAAACACATAGTCAGCTTAAGCATTTTGTTTCTTTCTCTTTTTTGCATTTGATTTTGGCTTCGTTTATAATGCAATGTTTGTATATATACTTAACTGTTATACCTATGTTTCTGTTATAATTAAGATTATGTTGTACTAAAGTCTCTGCTAATGTTAAGTTTCTGTTATGCTTACAGGTAATTAGTTATTAGTGCAGTTCAGTTACCTTTCTTGTGCTGCACAATTTAAATTGTTTAAAGGTGTATTTAAAGATGTGTCCTCAAATTCACGCAAGATTTAACATAAATTACCCTGGTTTGTAGTGACTGACAACAGTGCTCGGTAACCTCAAAGAATAACTTTAATATACAAAACGTGATGGAATATAACATAACGTAAATAATGGGCCACCTATTATTTTTTATTGTCTGCTTTATTTTATACCCTTCTGCCTCTTTTTAGCTCATTTAACAGCAAAGACAGGATTGAATAATATTTATTTAAAGAAATTCTCTTTTACGAAATGTTTACAGTTATCTTGGTTGGTGAGCAGTCCTGAACCAAAAGTAAATACTTTTCTGCCATCCCTATTTATTTGTTTATTTAACTTTCTTTATTTTATCTACCAGGCAAATAAATCAATAACAGACTGTAAAATAAAAAAAAAATAAATAGATGCTTTAAAATTACAAGGATATAAAACATTCCATATGAATAAAAAACTTTTAAAAAAAGTTGAAAAAATACAGACAAAAAATAATATCCAACAGTTCCTACAATTGAAAAAAAAATCTTTTTTCTTAAACGCCTTAAAATTTGCTTTATCTTTACTTAGGTTAATTATTTTTGATTTAGTGAGATCGTGCCAGAATTTTGCTTCAGCTATTTTAGCAACAATATTACTGAAACAAATAAAAGTCATTTAAAATTGTTAAATCGAATTCTAAATGATTTTATGTAGACATTATGTCAAGTTGATTTAAATGATGATTGATGTTGGTCTGACACACAGACGCATATTTCAAATTAAGGAAAAGGCATTAGAAAAAATTGTTGAATTGTGTTGAAGTAGACATTTTTAATGCAGGCAAAATCAAAGTTCAGCTGTCACAAAATAAATGCCAAATTGCTGTAGTAAAAAGGAATAAATAAAAAAGGCCATTTAATGGAAGCAGATAAAAACAAACAAATTGAAGTGGAAATAAAATCTTATCGATCTATTTATTTTTTTAAGATATAAAAACGACCCCTCTTAGGTAGAAAGTTAAATAAAGTCAAGCAAAAAAGCTTTAAAAACAGAAAAAAATTAAAATTTTCAGATTTGTAATACTTTGCGTATGATTAATATTAATAAAGGAATTTTAAAAGGAAATCCTTCATAATTCTTCTGCCCGAAAGGATAAATACGAACTTAAGAAACCCTTTAAAAGCTAACATAATAAGTTTTAATATAAATTAATAATAACCATCAAATATTTTTGGAAACATATAGAAAAATTTAAGGATATACTTACAAAAACAAAACTTTCAAGAATACTTTTTAACATGAGCATATTAAAATTATTTCCTTTAAATAATTAAAATATAAGAAAAATAGACTTTTAATATTATATTACTATCTATTCCAACTTATTAATCTCAGCAGGGAAAATGTTGATACTTTTTAAATCTCTGTTTAAATTAAAATGTGCCGTATATTTTATAAGTCTTTATATTTTTGCCTTCCTTGTAAATTTTGACCAATTTTTATCGATATATTTTGCTTTTTAACAATATTTTTATGCAAATTTTATTTCACACTAGATTTCCTTCCAAAATGAGTTGAAAAAAAAATTTTTATTTGTTGATTTGTTTTTTTTTTTTTTTTTAAGCTGTGGTAAAACAAAACATTATTGACCGTTTTATGTAATAATAATGAAGATGATGTTGATGGCTTTGGCAATATTACAAAGCAAAGCCATTTAATGTTAGCCAAAAAAAAAAGAACAGAATAAAATGTTTTTCTACTCATGACTACAGAGAAAAAAGACTGAGTGGAAGATAGAAAAGATTGTAGAAAACCTAAAAGATGTTTAAATGTAAATTAACCATAATAAATTATGTATATTTTAATAAATCTTTTACTTTTATGCATTGTAGGCTTCAAAAGAAGTAGTATAGCGCATTTAAGTTCATGTTTTAAAGCTAAGATTTCTTACATTTGTTTTAAGTAATAAAATATAGATAAGTTTTCTTTGAAAGGGGCAGTTATACATAGTCATATACTGTCTTTAGGAAAGATAATTTAGTTAAAAGTAATTCATTGAATAGAAAAGTGATAAATTTCGTATAAGAAGACAATTAATCTATAAATTGTCCACGGGAAAAACATGTTCTCGAAAAATTCTCAATGGAAGATACAAGCTATCGATTGCTGCTCTGTTAAAAAAAAATATATCGATAAATTTTGTACATATAAAATAAGTCATCTATAGATTTTCTATTAATTAGATAAGTTATTGATAACTTTCCTATGGTAAAGACAAGTAATCGATAACTTCCCTTTGAAAACTTATCTAGTTAAACTTATCTATGAGAAAGGTAAGCTAATGGTAACTTTCTTATAAAGAATGTAAATTCTCGATACTTAACAGCTTTCAGTGCAGAACGTGAAAGCCCGATAATTTTTTTGTAGAGCTGAGATTGTTTAAAAATTTTCTGTGGACCAGTAACGTTTTCAATTACTTTAGACTGCTATGAGGAAAAATTATCAAAACGATAACACTTCTATGAAAAAAATTATATTATCGATCACTTTTTGATGGAAAATATATGTGTATGAACTATGTATTTTTTCTGTAATGTTATCGATAACCTTTGTAACGAAAAGTTATAACTTTTCAATAAAAAAATACGGTATTGATAACTTTGCTATAAAACAGTTATTATATCAATAAATTTTATATAAAAATTTACGATATCGATAATTTTCCCTTAAAAAGGTAACGATAACGATATCTTTGCATTGAAAAAAGTTATTACATCGATTACTTTTTTATAAAAAAGTTATGATATCAATTACTTTTTATACAAAAGTTGTGATATCAATAAGTTTTCTATTAAAAAGATATGATATCGATAACTTTGCTATATGAAGTTATTATATCAATAACTTACTATAAAAAAGTTATAATATCGATAAATTTTCTACAAAAAAGTTTTTATATCGATGTCTTTGCTTTAAAAAATTTTGATATCGTTAACTTTTCTAAGGAAAATTTATGTTCTCGATAAGTATCTACGGAAAATAATATAATTGAAAACTTTTCTACAGAAAAGGATTATTATCAATAACTCTTCTACGAAAAATGAATATTATCGATAACTCTTTTATGCAAATATTATAATAACGATAATTATTCTATGGAGAATTTATATTATCAATAACTGTACAATGCAAAGGTTATGTTAACTGTAACTTTTCTATGACAGAGGTATGTTATCAATAACTTTTTTAATATTAAAGTTATGATATCGATAACTTTTTTATAAAAAAAATTTTGATATCGATAACTTTATATGGAGTAGTTATGTTATCGATAAATATTCTACCAAAAATTATACAATCGATAACTTTTCTTCGAAAAATGAATATCGAACATCTATAACTCTTGTATGCAAAAGTAATAATATCGATAATTATTCCATAAAAAATTTATATTATCGATAAATCTATAGTGCAAAAGCTATGTTACCAATAACATTTCTAAGATAATGTTATGCTATCAATAATTTTTCCATGGAAAAATGTTAGTTTTCGATAAATTTTGTATGAAAAAGTTATGTTATCGATAACTTTTCTATGAAAGAGTTACGGTGTTGGTAAGTTTTTTATGGAAAGGTTATAGTGTCGATATGAAATTTATGATATCCCAAAAATTTATCTAACTTTTCTAAAGAAAACTAACATTATTGTTAACTTTTCAATAGTTTTTTTTATGATAGCTCATGGTATCGGCAACTGTTCTTAAGAAAACTCATGTTACTTTTCTGTAAAAAGTCTCGATAGCTCTTCTCTGAAGAAGTAACGTTGTTGGCCACGCTCAAGATATCAATAAAAATCTAAATCTCTTTATTTAAAATGAACAATCATAAACTTTTTTAGATTTTAGCTATTTAGTCGTACTTATGAAGAAAATATTGAAAAAAATACTCTAAGTTAAAAAATAAAATTTTGCATGTTGACAAAAATGTATCTGTATATATAGAACAAGAATGGACATAGACTAGAGTGTATTATCAGCTTAGCAAAAGCCTCAACAGATTTGTATTTTAAGACAGGCGAAATAGGAAAAAAAACTTAACGCTTTTTCAAGTATTCAAATGTTTGATTTTTTAAGATTTTCTCCTTTCTTTTTTAATTTTGCTGTTGTCATTCGAGCAACAAAAGGAATGTATATCAACAGAAATGTGTTAAGAATGTTGAATAGATAATAGCCAAGGAATAAGTAAGATGTATGAATGAAAATAATAATAGCAGATTATTTTTACAAGTTTGTTTTTGCCTGAAGCAAAGTGGATAAAGAAAACAAACTGTAAAACATATTAAAAAAAACCTTGAAGCTTAAAAATCTGTTAAAAATTTTTACACTAAAAATAAAAAATGCTTTTAATGTCAATGTAGGAGTCAAAATTTTTCAAATTTACTTTTTGTTTTTATAATCAAGTTCGAAATAATGTTAATAAAATATACTTCAAATTAAATAAATGAGAATTAAATCCTGAAAATTATTATTTGTAATTTTAGATTACGGGACGTATAATTAATATTAAATCAGAACTTTAATCAGAAAACTGTTAGAACTGTTTATATTTTTAAAGTTTAATTAAAGTTAAAAAAATCATAAACCTTAAATACGTTGTTGTTTTCAGGTTCACTGTACTGCAGTTGTAAATTTATTAATGTCATAAAAGACTAGAATTATTACAAAATCTTTTTCAGTTTAATTTTTAGCAATGACTTGGTAAGACATAAACCAACAAAATTAATTCTCGTAATATTTTATTAAATTTATTGTCCTTACAATATTTAAGCTGTAAGCTTTAACACAACCACTCTTTCAACAACTAGTTAATCCTTTTTAATAATTTTATCTTGAGTTCTCTCTATTACACTGTACAACAAAATCAAATTTTTTTAAAAATTACAAGGTCCGGGCTATAAATTCTGATAGAGGAGACAAAAAAAAAGATATACGTGTATCGGCGTTTTGAAAGTTTACATCTGGATTTCATTTGAGAGGGGGTTAAAGTTTTCCAGCTCTGGCACATTCTTATTGTTAAACGGCATAAGAAACCATGTGACCCTTACATTTTAGGTAAAAAATATGTTCAGCAGATTTATGTAAAATGTTACGGAGAACATTTTTGTAGAAATGTTAACCTTCTAACTCCTCAAGATATGGGTCTTTTTTGTCCTTCTTTTAAGAAATAGCAAAAAACAACATTAAAACAGGGTTTTAGAGGGTTAAAATGTTCCACAAAAATGTTACCCGTTAAATTTTACTATAAGTACCTGAATACACCAAAAAGGAAAATTCAACCATTAAGTCAGAAATAAGACCCAACAAAAGACAGCTTAGGGTTAATTTCGCATTTATTAAGAATTTTGTTTTAAATCAAATTTGGATAGCATTAATTACATTTTTTTTTAGCTCTAGGCAATTCCACTTCATTATCATACAATGTCCAGCATATTTCAGCGATAAGCGAATGAATTCTTTTACCTTTAAAGCGTTCTTCAATGAGTGCGCATGTCTGATGAAATTTTTCACCATGCTCATCAGATTCTGTTGAAAACTGGTTCTCAAAGTAATACATATGGGAATTTAAAAAATGAATTTTTGTTGACATATGAACGCAATAAAAGGTTCCTGTTTCAGCGATTGTTCCATCAACATAATGACTAGGACTTCGGAGTTGTAGCACAGGTACTGGGAGTTCGTCAGAATGCGGAAATGGCCTATATCTATTCAATTTTAATATGGAAATATTTTGGAACACGTAGCACGTAGCGTCATTATGTTCACCTGGATCTAACCACCGCATAGGAATACCAAACTGCATTTTTAAAAATAAGAAAAAAACATCAAGTGAAAAAATTGGAGCTCGCCTATATCTTCCGGGGTACGGAGCTTAAAAATTTTCCAATTTTTTGAAATATCAATATGGATATCATTTTAAAGCTTTTGAAAAGATCTTTAAGGAAATAGCATTAAGAGCTGATGAAATTTTTATGTAAAATAATACATATGCAGTACCAATTTTTATTTTAAATCTCTGTCACCCCAATATTTGCTTTTTTTTGGAATTACTTCACTGAACTAGATTTACATATACTATATGGTGAAGGGTATATAAGATTCGGCATAGCCGAATATAGCGCTCTTAATTGTTATTTACAATCTTTAAGGGGAGAAATAATTTTGCGAAGTAATTGAAAATGTATTTATGGCCTCAATAAGGTGTTGTTTTATCATTATTTTTTTTTATCATTATTATTTCTCCTCTTAAAGATTGTAAATAACAAGTAAGAGCGCTATATTCGGCTATGCCGAATCTTATATACCCTTCACCATATAGTATATGTAAATCTAGTTCAGTGAAGTAATTCCAATAAAAAAGCAAATATTGGGGGTGACAGAGAATTAAAAAAAATTGGTACTTCATATATATTATTTTACATAAAAATTTCATCAACTCTTAATGCTATTTCCTTAAAGATCTTTTCAAAAGCTTTAAAATGATATCCATATTGATATTTCAAAAAATTGGAAAATTTTTAAGCTCCGTACCCCGGAAGATATAGGCGAGCTCCAATTTTTTCACTTGATGTTTTTTTCTTATTTTTAAAAATGCAGTTTGGTATTCCTATGCGGTGGTTAGATCCAGGTGAACATAATGACGCTACGTGCTACGTGTTCCAAAATATTTCCATATTAAAATTGAATAGATATAGGCCATTTCCGCATTCTGACGAACTCCCAGTACCTGTGCTACAACTCCGAAGTCCTAGTCATTATGTTGATGGAACAATCGCTGAAACAGGAACCTTTTATTGCGTTCATATGTCAACAAAAATTCATTTTTTAAATTCCCATATGTATTACTTTGAGAACCAGTTTTCAACAGAATCTGATGAGCATGGTGAAAAATTTCATCAGACATGCGCACTCATTGAAGAACGCTATAAAGGTAAAAGCATTCATTCGCTTATCGCTGAAATATGCTGGACATTGTATGATAATGAAGTGGAATTGCCTAGAGTTTAAAAAAAATTTAATTAATGCTATCCAAATTTGATTTAAAACAAAATTCTTAATAAATGCGAAATTAACCCTAAGCTGTCTTTTGTTGGGTCTTATTTTTGACTTAATGGTTGAATTTTCCTTTTTGGTGTATTCAGGTACTTATAGTAAAATTTAACGGGTAACATTTTTGTGGAACATTTTAACCCTCTAAAACCCTGTTTTAATGTTGTTTTTTGCTATTTCTTAAAAGAAGGACAAAAAAGACCCATATCTTGAGGAGTTAGAAGGTTAACATTTCTACAAAAATGTTCTCCGTAACATTTTACATAAATCTGCTGAACATATTTTTTACCTAAAATGTAAGGGTCACATGGTTTCTTATGCCGTTTAACAATAAGAATGTGCCAGAGCTGGAAAACTTTAACCCCCTCTCAAATGAAATCCAGATGTAAACTTTCAAAACGCCGATACACGTATATCTTTTTTTTGTCTCCTCTATCAGAATTTATAGCCCGGACCTTGTAATTTTTTGGTGTGTTGTACAGTGTTATCCAACAAATATAAAATAAAAAACAAAAAAAAAAAACGTTCCTTTCATTAACTTTCTTTGCGCTACATTTTCTTCTACATTAGACAAGTAATGACAATATTGTCTTCTTTATTTTTTATTTTAATTCTTTGCAATATTTCTGTTTCCCTCTTTACGTTTCTACTTTTGATAAATTAAAGTTTGTTAAACTTGTCATCCCTAATGGCTTAAAGTTACTGAAACGCATTTAAGCACATGCTTCGCTTAAAGTATGAATTCTCCATTTTAAAACAAGACAAATTTAATTATTCATAACGACAACAAATTTCACTTGAAGTTAACTACAAATGAAAAACTACAAAGTAAAACTTTAAATGACAAATTACTGCCTGGGGATGAATTCAAGTTTCAAGTGAAAGGCAGAGAAAGTGAATTAAAATAATTAAACTTAAGACAGGAAAAAAACTAAAAACGATAGTGATTATCACTGTGGTTCTTACATTATTGAGATAAAATATGCTTCTCAAGAGTTTCTTAATTGTCGTCTGAAATACAATTTAATTTTATTTAATTGCAAAATCATTGGGGTTTTAAAGTTGAATGAACTCTACTTCAGATTAAAAATTTTAAGTTTATTAAACTTTTAAATTATTAATTTTATTTATGTTAAATGATAACTTTGCTATGAAGTTACGCAATAAAATATAAAGTTTTTTTTTCGTTTCTTACAAAGGACTGTGAAAAATTATATTTATCCTTAAAAGGTAAAGATGCTTCGCAGAGCTGAACTATTAGCGAAAGACATTAGTGATCATATTTCTAAAAAAATATCAGTCTCTTAATAGATTTTCTATTCAGTAGTTTAGCAATCAAAAATTTAATCATCGATAAAAAATATTTTCGCAGAAATAATTAATACAAAGAAAACTTAGTTTCTCTAAAAAAGCTGAAACTAATAAAGTTATCGATAACTTTTCTTTAAAAAACGTTTATCGATGTTTTACTTTTATGGAATTTTCTTTCTGTTTTCATTTGCAAAGTATATAAGATAAGCTAAATTTTGCTTATCTAATAATAAAAATTTTAATCGATAAAATTTTTGACATTTTCTTTACTTTTAACTTTTGCTTTAGGAAAACTAAATTATCGTCAACTTTATTTTCTAAGTATTAAGCTGCCCACTAATGTTCTAAAAGAAAATTTTGTAATCAATCAAATTTTCTTACAAGAGAAAAGTTATCGATAACTTTAAAAAAGTTGAGTTAAGTTATCGGTAACTTTTTTTAAAGTTAAGTTATCGATAACTTTTTTAAGTTTTAGCTAGCTATAACTGATAACTTTTTTTTTAAATTTTTACTGTCGATAACTTTTCTTTAGAAAGTTTTCTAATCGAAAACTTTGCTTAAAAAGTTATGTTAACTAAAAATTTTCTTTACTAAAATATTGTTATCGATAACTTATATTATAAGAATTAAGTTATAGGTGACGGCTGTTAAAATATGTTAGATTTTTAACAATTTTTTTAACTACGTTATTGATGGACTTATTTTCGAAGTTGAGATGTCATAGATTTCTCTACAAAAACTTAGATAGCGATAAATTTTTCTATAGAAATTATCCACAGCAAGCTAACCTTAAAAAAATAACGTTACGAAATCGCTTTTTTAATAAAAAAAATTAGTTATGCATATTTATTCTATGAAACTTATCGGCGAGTTATCGAAAACTTCATTTTTAAAACTTAAGTTTCAATTTGATCTCTATTTTTTTGTCATTTACAAGGTTTTTTTTATCGATAACTTCAATATCGATATCGATAACAAATGGTTCCTGCTAGGCTTTGAACAACAAATATTTTATTTAGCTTTAGTTTTAAAAACAATTTATAAATTTTATAAACAGAAACAAAAAAATTTATTTGTCGTGGAAAAATTAGTTAAACAAACGAAACCGATAACTTTTGTCTAAATAAACTAGACAATTGATAACTTATGTCGAAAAGCATAGGCAGATTAAGTTAGCTTTCCCAAAGTCAGTTTAGTTATAGATAATTTTCATAAAGGCAAATTAGGTGACCGA
Organism: Gymnosoma rotundatum; assembly: GCA_916610165.2. Lineage (NCBI taxonomy): Eukaryota > Metazoa > Arthropoda > Insecta > Diptera > Tachinidae > Gymnosoma > Gymnosoma rotundatum. The sequence goes on from OU744340.1 coordinate 11,956,254, forward strand.
TGACCCTTGTGTAAAAAAATCAAGTTATCGGTAAGTTTCCTCTTAATAAACAGGTAAACAACAGCCTCTATAACGAAACTTCAATTTTTTGAAATTTGTTTATTAAAAAACACAAGTTAATGACAATTTTTCTATATTACTTATCTATTTAAAAATGTTTTAAACGAAGAACAAAAATTGGAATTAGTTTTTTTCTGAAGAAAATTTATGTAATCGATATTTTTCTGTGGATCAAAGTAAATTTTCTATAGAACTGCAAACTAGCTAATTTTTTTTTTGTGTTAAGCTTTAATAAAACAAAATACTTCTGGAAAAATAAAAATTCAAATATTTATTGCCGAATAGCAAAGTAAAGTTATCGATAACTTTTTTTTGCGGAGTAAAACTGTCGATAAATTTTCTAAAAAAAGAAGTCAGTGATAATTTAAAATTACGTAGTAAATGATTAAATTTATTTATCTATAACTGTTCTGCAAATATACTTAACTGTGTTTTAAATTTTGATTATGTTTTTTTTTGTTGGAATATTAAATTATCAACTAATTTTATTTAAAATGTAGAATTTTTTTGCATCGTATATTTTATAACACGATTTATAAAATTATTTTAAGTATTTATGTAGTCACACATAAATTTTTATCCTTTGGTTAGTGTCAACTAAAATTCTTCTACGATTTACTTTATGTTTTTTCTTGGCAGCAGGAAACCAATGTTTTACTTGCCGTTAAAAAAATCCTTGATTGCGTCAACACTTTGTTTACGAAAATGTGTTAATAAAATTTCAAACGTATAAAAATCGCAACATTTTTCTCCTTTTTGTTTATTATTCTTTAGCACTTAACAGCTTTACATAAAAGCAACCACTATATGTGTTGGTTATAATAAAAAGTACAGATACTTTTACTCGTCTAACAGCTCTTTTACAAAAATAAAGACTCGTGTTAGATGTAAAATAAAGAATTTTTCAGCAAGGTGAAATTTTTTGTACTGTTATAAATATATAAAACAATGACCAGATAACTGGCGAAATTTTTTGATGAAGTTTTAAAGGGAAAGTAAAGATCAGGTTTTACATATTATTTATTATAATATAAAAAAAAATTATTTTATAAATTTTGAAATTATTGTTCTTTTATAACAATAAATTAAGCTTGGCCATACATTTTTCGCCATGTTCCTCAAGCGCTATTTAGTTTTCTTTTGAAGTTGTTTTTAATTTTTAAAAAATCTTTTTAAATGTGTAAATTATTTGAGCATTTTCAAAAAGAGTGAATATTAATATCAATCATACGCACTGTGGTGCCAAATAAATCTGACAATTTATTGCTTTCGTTGATTTATTTTTAAAATCTTTTTGAAACATAAATGAAGGAGCTTTTAATTAATATTTTTAATACGCGTTATTACATAGTGGAAACTGTACATAAGGCTCTTTAAAAAAAGAGAATTTTAAATAATTAATAGAAATATTAAATAAGTTAAATTAAATAGCTAAAATAAAAATTAAATTCAAAAATAAATAATAATGGAAAATAGACTGCAGTAGTAGTTTTGCTTTATTTTTAAAACATTTTTCTAAATACATTTTTTTTAAATTTAACACTAAATAAATGAATTCAGAACAAAATAAAATCCAGAACATGGCATTAATTTTTAAAAGTGATCTCGGGCATATGACCACCGCGGCTGCTCATCACGAAGCTCATTATGGACGTCCAATTTTGTGTCACTTTTTCAGTCAGTCAGTACTGCTGGCCGTATGTCACGAATAACAAGAGCAATATTGGCCTCCATAGCTTCAATTGTTGTTGGTTTATCAGCATAAATCAGTGACTTACTTGGCCCTAAAGAAAAATAATCGAGAGGTGTCAAATCTCACGAACATAGTCGTCAATTGACAGAACCATTTTTCGAAATCAACTTATCGCCAAATTTTGATTGCAATCACTTGATGGTTGCGGTCGTCATATGGCACGCAGTGCCATCTTGTTAAAACCACGTTTTTTCGGATCAATGTCATCCATATTTTTAAACAATAAATCATTAATTTTGGTGCGCTAACGATCTCCATTGACCATAACGTGAGATTCGGCGCCATTTTTTAAGAAATAAGGTCCGATGAGGCCACCAGCGGCAAATGCGGCGATTTTGCTTCCTAATAAACCCAGACGAACCTTAGAAATATTCCAGGGATAATTGTTTTATTTTATTCAAAAATTTTTTTTCGGTTTAAGATTTAGGAGATTTAAAAATTTTAACGTTTCTCTCTAAGCTAAAAAAGAATGCAGATTTTAAATAGTTTATGAAACTACTCTAAGAACTCTTTTCAAAAACATTAATTGTTTTTAGTTTTTTATTTCAAAATTGTAAGAAGTTATTAAAAAGTTTTTGAAAAAAATTGCAAATTAATATTAGTCATACGCACTGTAGTATCAAATTTAAAAATAATCCTATTTAAAATCTCTTTTCCAATTTTAATGTTGCTTTGTTAAAATTTATAATAGAGCTTTTACTTTTCTTAAGTACAATATGCTTAAGTAGTATTAAAAATATTTATTAGTTGGTAACATTTTTCATTTCATATTTTTCGGAACGTTTTGTCTTCTTTACTATTAACTTTCGCCTTAGCTACGTTTTTTTTTCAAGTTAACAATGACTTTCCTTTTTTTTTTTTTTGTTTACTCTTGTTGTTGAGCTGTTGATAATTTGTAATTTTCAATAAATTTTACACTGAACAATGACAGTGATATAGTTTATATTTGCAAAATATAAAACATACCAACCGCACCTGTAATCATCTACAAGATGATATTTTTAATGATGATATTTTTCCTTACAAACAACATTTTTTATAGCTTTTACACTTTGCAATACAATGTAGCAGATTGTTTTTAACTAAAGAATGTAGTCAACAAAATACATTGTAGTAAAATTCTTATTAAAAATTTTGCAGTAAAACATTATACTTTCCAACTTAACTTCATTTTAATTTAAAGTTTCTCTTACAATTTTGTTGCATTATGGCAACTATCTTTATTTTTTGTTTAACAGTTTTATTAGAAATAATTTTTTAATTTTGATTCGCAACTGTTTTATGGTTGGTTATTAACTTCTTTTATTAATTTCCAAAGAATAAAGAAAGGAATTTAAATTTATTTTTAAAATCATAAAAAGAAATTAGTTAGATTAAAATACTTAAAAATACTATGTTAGAATTGTTTGTGATAAATCAAAGAAATATGTTTAATAGACAGTTGTAATAATAAAACATTTACATGTTTAATATAATGGAAAATTTACATAGAAATCTTAAATTGAAGAATTTAAGCAAACAAATTTCAATTTAAAATACCGGAATCTTAGAAAGTATAACCAAGCATTACTAAAATTCCAAAATCTTCGAATAAAAAATAAAAAGTTTTTATAAAGTCTCGTTAGAAAATAATAAGATTGATTTTATATTCCAGCAGCCTTTGAAAGCTTCAAGTGTTTTCATAATAAATCATTTAAAAAATTGTTTTTAGCTGCTATCGTTAAGAACTTATTAAAGTTTTTCACAAAAATATGCTTAATTAATATTAATCATGCGCAACGTGTTACAAAATTTAAAAAAACCTTAAGAAATTTTACTTAAACCTAAATTTTGGAAAATTTAATTTTAACAATCAATAATTCAGGTTTTCAGGTTCGGTTTTTTTATATAAGCCAGCACAGTGGGGCAAAAAGTTTTTGATTCCTTAAAATGCTGTTTTTATTTTCATATGAGTTCACGTTCTTTTAAAGCTAAGGCCTTCATTTATTTCACAATTTTTTACAAAGCAAAATTGCTGCATTACATGTAAGTCTCAGTTTCTCTCCTTTAAAAATTTTTTCTTCAAAAAATTTCAATTATTTTACTAACTTGATATTTAAACAAAAAAAAACAAAAATCGCTCCAGATGCCAAAGCCACTACGAGTTAATGAAAATGTCAAAATGTAAATGACGTGGTATAAGCAGATTGAATGGAAAATAATAAACACATCGTTCAGAGAGAATGTAAAATCTATATAAGAAGAAAAAAGGAATAAAAAATAATAAAAAGCATAGAAAAGTGGATTTTATATACGCGAAAAATTATTTACTTGATTTATTTTTACAATAAGTTAACAGCTTTAAGTTTCATTTTTCATAATAATTACATATATTTTTTCTAAGATGTACAAATAAATTTACTTAAGGCGGGCCAACTTCTATAAAAAAATTTGGTAGAAATCTTTATTTTTTATTTTAAATTTTTTCAATTGGGGTTTAGAAAAATTATAAAGTAAAATCTATAATTGAAAAAAAAAAAACATATGAGATAAAGAACATTGCTAAGATTTTAATAGCTTTAAAAGCTACAAATATAAAACATTAATATGGATGTTACTGCAATTTTAATATAAGCTTACTTCAAGCCGACCATATTTAAGAAAAATTTAAATTTTTACTTATTTTAGGTTTTAAATTTTGTTAAAAAAATACTTTTAAACCATTTCGATTTTAAAATTTCAGCTACTTTAGGCGGGCCATTATTACAAAAATTATTATTATCTGTAAAGCTTTTTAAGCCGTTATTAAAAAAATATATATCAATTAGTCATAACAATTCTTCCAAAAGAATTTTTCAGGCGGGCCATATTATCATAAAATATTTTTTTCTTTTCGTATAAGTTTCTGGCGGGCCATATTTAAAAAATGAAATTTTTACTTATATTTTAATAATAGGAAAACTTTAAAAAATGTCAGGCTAATTAAATTGAGTTTAAAAATGTATATATCTTAGGCGACTTATTACTAAAATACAAAGCTTTACAGATTTTGAGAGCTTCCGAAGCTGCAATTAGGTAGTTCAAATTGTGTTAATGATTTTGGATTTTCCAGTAGAACATTTCAGGCGGGCCATATAAAGGAAAGAGAAAAAAATACCTCATTTTATATTAAAAGCATAAATAATAAACTGAATAAAAAAATTTAAAAAAATTTATTAAATTTTAGAATTTTAAAGATTTGAAGGCGGTCCACTGTTAGAAACGCCGGTTGTCTATATATTTTTTGCAAGCTCTTTAAGTCACAATAAAAATATATTAATTTTATTAATCATGGTGAACATTTAAAAGGCATATTTTAGGCGGGCCATATATAGGAAAAATAAATTCTTGTTTTAAATTAAAAACTTAACTTATCTAAATGTTAAAGCAGGCGATGTGAAGTAATTTTATCTGATTTTTTGATTGTCAATGTGTATCTGAGCATTCTATGTCGCAATTCAAAATGTGAGTTGTATATATCATTGTGGATTACGCAATACAATATTTCAGGCGATTAATATTCGTGAAAAAATACCTGCTTCTTCTTCATTCTTCATTTTATTTTTTCCCAAATATTCATATAAACAATTTTAACAGTTAAATTAAAAATAAACAGTCACAAAAACAAATTTCTTACATGCTACAGCATTTTCCAAGAACTTCCTTAATCAAAACTAAAAGTACGTATTTTTTTAGTACATCTTTCAAACATTAAACAAAAAATTAACAAAATTCCAAAAAAAAGGGATAAAAAAAGGAGGCGCTTAAGATTCTACTTAAAATTAAAGATACTTAAAAAACTAAAACTTAAAAACTAACACAAAAATAACAAAATAATAAAAAAATAATAATAATAATAATAATGAAAATAAAAACAAAACAAATTCATATTATATAAATTTAAATAAAATAAGAATAACAATTACACAACAAACAACAGAAAACAAAAAAGGATTCATATTAACATAATATTAACATAAAAAACATGAATTCACAATTATATATACAAAAAAAAAAAAAATAAATAAATACAAAATAAATTATTGAACAGTGTTATAGACAGTGTTCCCTATATTTAATGAACGCAGCCTCCTGTGGTAAAACAAGAGGTCTGCATTCTCATAGAGAAGGCCAGCTCCCCTAAGAGTCAACAAGTCCACAGGCGAGTAATATCTCGAAACCCGAACGGTCTCCAAACTCCCCACCCTAGAGAAGCACTCCCTAATCAGGGAGTTCTCGGAGGATCGCGCGCCTTCCAGGAATTTCACAGCTGATTCCACCATGTAGGCATCCATGCGCGCAAAATCAATTGCGCCGTAAATTGACCTACATGATGGCCTGCGAATCTCCCCATTTGGTCCTAAATAGGGCCTCAAGCCCAGGCAAGCAACCAAAATCATTCTCTCCCATCGCCTAAGCCTCTCCATCTGGTGAGAAGAAATACCAAACCAAGCCGGAAAGGCATAGGCAATGACAGGGCGAATAACCTGGCGATAGACCAGAAGACGCACTCTCCTATCAAGACCTCCCCTACGCTTCAAAATACCCTGATATGAGGAGTAGATGCGCTTGGCTCTTTCGAGAATATCGTCAATGTGCCGATAGCTCTCGAAATTCTCGTGGAAGGTGACACCTAGGTATTTTAGCCTGTCCGATGTCCCAATCAGTTCTCGTCCGATAGTCAAACTTGGTATGTATTGTCTACAATTTGGGTAAATATATTTCCGTCTTCCCTTAAACATTACGGCCACGGTCTTCGCAACGTTCAAGGTAAGACCCCATTTTGTAAAATAGTCCCTCAGTACCGTCAAGTATCGGTTCAGTCTATCATTAGTATTTCTTGCTCTTGCACCTGATGAGGCAATCAGAATATCATCGGCGTACATAAGTAAAAGAACCTCCCGTGGCGGTTGCGGTATGTCAGAGACAAAGATATTGTATAGCACAGGGCCCAATAACGAGCCCTGTGGCACTCCAGCAGAAATCAAGCCCTCGTCGGACCTTACGTCACCCACACGTACTCTGAAAGATCGGTCCCTTAGAAAATTGTCCACTATACGGCAAATGCCGACACCAAATCCCATGCTTATCATTTTAAATACAAGGCCATCATGCCAAACCGTATCAAAAGCCTTGGCAAAATCCAGGCTAACAGCTATTGTTGGACACCTTCTATTCAGACCCCTGGCAACAAAGTCTGTCAGTACCGTCAGAGCGTGCGTTGTCGAAAGTCCGCTTCTAAATCCAAATTGAAAATCTTTCAATATGTCCTTGTCAATTATCACGTCATTTATCTTTGCCAGGAGAAAGAACTCAAACAGCTTACCGAAGGCAGACAGCAGGGAAATGGGCCTATAGCTTCCGTATGCACCGGGATCCGATCTGGGTTTCAGAATAGGAACGACGAGGGCCGATCTCCACGCTTTCGGAAAATAACCAATGTTATAGCAATGATTAAAAACTATAGCTAGAAATTTCCATGCTACAGCATTGGTTCTCTTCAGCACAATATCAGATATCCCGTCCACACCACAGGACCTTTTATTTGATCTACGCCTCAACGCATTGCCTACAGATGCAGAGTCAATGAAACCTAACCTGTCTACGTTAGCATTTAAATCAATTAGTCCTCCGTCAGCTGTATGAGTCCTGCCGAAAACTGTCAAAGGTGTCGTCCTGTCCAAAGACGAGACAACCGACCGCACATTCGTACTGAATGAATCTGAATTGGCACTTTGAACTGAATGGCTAACCTGAAAGAATCGACTTGCCAACAGATTAGCGATTCCAGTACTGTTAGAAACAATCGTACCATCAGCATCCACCAAGTTTCGAATTACGGGTCGATTGCAGAGGCCCGCCGCCGATTTTATGTTTCTAAAAGTCCTGTCGTTAAGTCGAATTTTTTGCAGAAAGTTAGTCCAATGGTCACGTTCAAAAGTAGCTATGGCTCCTTGTATAATTCTGTCCAAATTTCGAATGTCTGCTTTTAAAATATTCCGTCTACCTGGATCTTCGCATCTATGCAATATTCGTCTTAGTCGTTTCTTCTCGTCAATGAAATGAAGAATGTGTCGCGGCAGCTTCCTCAAACCTTTTGCTCCTGCGGAGACTTTCGGTATGGAATGCCCCATAGCATCTTGGAAGGCCCTCTCCATCGCTACAACACATTCATCAATTTCCGTCTCTGTCACGTTTCTGTCCAAAGGTAGTCCACACGTTTCCAAATTTAGAGCCAGTCTGCTAGTAAATCGCCGTCTGTCCATTTGATCATAGTCATACTTAGTGGGGCGTTCTCGTATTATAAAGTCACTAGTCATGATTTCTATCACTACAGCCTTGTGGTCCGATTCATAGTCCAAGGTCCTAAGGTAGTGCGTACTTGTCGTAGTGATGTCCACAGATGTCAGGAAAAAGTCAATGAAGGAAGAGGAGACGTTATTAATTCTTGTCGGTCCGTCAGTTTGTCGTATTTCTATGTCAGGACTCGAGAATAAAAATTCCCGGAGGTTGCGCCCACTTGTGTTTATAAGAGGATCTCCCCAGTAGGGATGCTTTGCATTAAGGTCTGCACCAATTACCATACTACAATTACGTACCAATGGCCGTATTTCATCAAAGCATTCCGCAGTGAAAGTGTCACTGGGTTTAAGGTACATTGAAATGGCAATCAAATCCACACTATTCAGCCTTTGAATACGGACAGCCGTATTCTCAACCGAACCAGTGCGTAGTACAATTTCCTCGCCATGCAAATCATCCCTAACGAGGACAGCCGTCCCTCCTCCTCTTCCATTCTGTCGGTCACGCCTAAAAATTTTATATCCAGTCATGTCAAACTTATGTCGAGCACTAAGACGGTGCTCAGCTATAAGTAGAACGTCCGGTTTTTGTCGTGTCAGAAATAAACTCAAATAGTGCCTCTTGTGTCTTGAGACAATTGAGTTGACATTAATAAAAATAATTTTGAATGAGTTATCCATCGTGTCTTAGTGTCAGAAGCATACCAAGCAATGCACGGGATCTGTCCTCGTCATTGTCCAAGTCACGGTACTTAACTGCAAAACCACCAATTTTGCTGAGGCAGTTCAAAAGTCCACCGCCAAAAAAGCGTTTACAGTCTTTGTCAATCAAGTCATATTGTGCCATAGCGACTTCCAAAGAAATTTCTGATTTTCCGGAATGCGTTTGTCCGGTCGTATTGGTCCTGGGTACTGACGCAGGTACTTTACGCGCTGCCCCAGCTGCAGCGGCATAAGAAACCCCAAACTTAACCTTACTCTCAGTAGCATGCGAAACACGTGCACTGGGTCCAACCCTGGTAAGCTTCCTTTCCTCCTGCCTGCGAAGCAGTTCTAGCCTGCGTGGACACTCCCGCGAGCTAGCTGCATGTCCTTCGTTTCCACAATTGCAGCATTTGACTGGGAGCCCAATCCTCTTTGACACCTGCCCAGTAACTGGATTGGTCACCAAAGTCTCCTGCACATTCTGGTCACGAGGAGGCACTTCACACTTACCAGGGCCATGAGAGCCAGCACACTTAACACACCTATAAGGCATTCGGCAGTTTGAGGAAACGTGTCCATACCGCTGGCAGTTGAAGCACTGCGTAATACCTGTTCGTCTAAACTTCCTTATGTGTATTTTACACCGAAGTACATATCGGACAGCATAAAACTTCTCGATGTCCGAGTCTCTCGTCAATCTGACAACCCATTTGTCACCTCCAAGTCGAACCAAACCAACGATGTTGACATTAATTTGGAGACCGTTCAAATTCTCTAGTATTTCCCTCTCTTCAAAAGAGTCGGGAAGACCCTCAATCACCAACGTATATGGACGCAGACTCTTAGGAGTGTAGGTGTAAAAGTGCACCTTTTCCTTCTCCAATAAAATCTTGACCTTTTGGAAGTCTTCAAGAATGCAGACCTCTATGTTTGCTACATTCTTTCCTAACACTTTTATGCTATAATTTTTGTGACCTAACACTTTATCAATTAAATCAACAATATTTTTAACATTAACATCATAAGTGGTAATCACCGGTACAGATTTGCTTACTCTCTTTTCAGCTCGGTTTCCAGAAGTTTCCTGCCTTGGCCGCATAGCTGCCCTCTTACTGGTTGATTTAGCTTCCTTCGCTGCATTGTTGTTATTTACTGCAACAGAACTCTTCACCGGAAGCTCTTCCAGTTCTTCAAGCGAAAAAATGCTACTGGCATCTTGACTAACATTTTCTTGCATTTTCACAATGCATTCCAGTTTCTTTTTTAAACTGTCATTCTCGTGGACAAGATGACCTATTTTCCTTCCCGCATCATCAAGCTTCTCCATCAGCTTGGAATTTAGCTTCACTAGCATCTCCATATCAACTTTCTCGTCAGATTTCCCTGCAGGGATTTTCCGCTTTTTATTAGCGGTAACTTCTTCCTCCTCCATTGGGGAGAGATCCATTTTTAGTTTTTATATGCCCAAAGGGCTCAATAAATTAAAAATTTGTACACAAAAGTACTTGTTGTAAAAATACTTGAAAAACACTTGTTGCAAAAAACACTTGCTGCCTTCTACAGGCTTCTCAAAAATTCAATTTTACAAAAATATCCAACAGTATATTTTATCAAAATGTCAATACGGCGTTTTGTGTGTATATATATGAATTTTATTTTTTCACAGCACAAACACAACCTTTCAGTACGAAAGGCAAACACTGACCTCAAAATACCTGCTTATATTTACTGCCTTTTTAGCTTTAATTGAAATTAAAAATTTTTCAATTGGAAATTTCTTTGAGATTTTAAAATTGTCTATGTGTCAGAAGGGCCATTATTAAGCAAACATCTTTCTATATGTATTAAAAGCCTAATAAGTCATAACTGAAAAAACAAAATTAATAGGACAAGTCATTTTACCTATACTAATAGATTATTTCAGGCGGGCCACATTTTTTTAAATAGAAAAAATTAACTTTAGTTATATTTACAGTATGTATATTTAACTGCAGTTAAGAACGAAGAAAAGTATTTTGTGAGATTTACAAATTTTCTAGTTCTCGGTCGGGCCATATTTTTACATATTTTGAAAGCTTGATATATCATAATTGAAAAATATTAATTTAACAAGTCATTTTGCTACTACTAGCAGATTATTTCAGGCGGGCCACATTTTTTAAATAGAAAAATTTTACTTTTTTATATTTACAGTATTTCTATTTCACTGCAGTTGAAAATTAAAAAAAAAATCCGTTTGAATAATTTTTTGAGACTCAAAAATTTTCTTGTTCTGGGGCGGGCCATGTATTTACATATTTTGAAAGCTTCATATATGCCAACTGAAAAAACTTTATTTTGCAAGTCATTTTGCTATGGCTAGCATTTTATTTCAGGCTGGCCATATTCACAAAAAAGCTAAAACTACCTTTTTAATATTTAAAATATTTATATTTAACTACTTTAATCAAACATAACAATTAATTTCTGTTTGGATCTTTTTTGAGATTTTAAAATTGTCTAGTTCCTAGGCGGGCCATTATTAAGTAAAATTTTTTATGGATTTTAAAAGCTTTTTATATCATAATTAAAAATCATTAAGAGTACCAGTCATTTTGCTTTAACTAGCAGATTATTTCAGGCGGGCCATATTTGGAAAGATAAACAATAACCTTTTTAATATATACCACATTTATATTCAGTTATTCAATTGAAAATCACGAATAATTTTTGTTTATTATCTAGTTTCACCTAGTTATCAGGCGGGCCGTCGTTAAAAAAAAACTTTTTTCAGTATTCGATAAAAGTTTAACGTGTCGTATTTAAAAACATTAATTGATCAAGTCATTTTGCTTTAACTAGTAGATTATTTCAGGCGGGCCATATTCCGCAAGATATACAATAATCTTTTTACTATTAACAATATATATATTTAATTACTTTAATTGAAAATTAAGAATAATTTCAGTTTTTTTGTTTTTGGATATTATAAAATCACCTAGTTCTCAGGCGGGCCGTTGTTTAAAAACACATCTTTCAGTATTCGATAAAAGGTTAATATGTCATATTTGATTAAATTTAAGTGTGCAAAACTTTTTGCTTTTACTAGCAGATTTTTTCAGGCTGGCCATATCAAAAAGATTTTTTTATGATTTTTTTAAAGCCATTTCTAAAGCTGTTTGGTAACGTCTATTTAATTTTGTACTACATTTTCTAGCCCACTTCAGGTGCCAAAGAAATATTTCTTTTGGTTATATTCTACATTTTTCAAGTGCTAATCATAATGTGCGCTGACTTAAATGCAAGAAATACTAATACAATTTTAATACACCTCCGTAAAGGAAGTAAAGAATATGATGATTGTTTGCCTTCAAAAAAAGCAGGACATTTTTATTTCAGTAGTTTTATTCAAGTAATTAATGCATACATTTATGCACGTTTGTGTTGAATTTGTAAAATTTTTCACAAACACACACATGTTTCACTTCAGACACATCTCTTTCTTGTTTTAACGCTTGACCCATTTATATGAAAAAAAAGAATACAAAGAATCCTTTAGAAATTATAAATAAAAAGCATTTAATTTTTTTTTTTTTTTGTTGTACTTTGGGGATGATGAGAATTTTTTAAATTTTGGAAAATACCACAGCTTTTTTCACTGTTAAAAACCACAAAAATACATAAAAGGACTAAATGTTTAACTCATTCATCAAATATGTTTTTAGTTTAAAAACGGGTGTGTTTTATAAACAGAAAGAAAACCAGAAAAAAATCATAAAAATTACCTTAACAAGTGGAGATTATTAGTTGCAAGCTGTAATAAAGAAAGTAAGGAAGCGCGATATGTGTAATAAAATAATTGATTGTTAAAAATTTTAACCTCTAGTAAAAATAAAAAATGAAAATTAAAAAATTTATCGGTATTATTAAAAAATTTTTTTTTTGGTATTTTCAACAAACTTTTGGGAATTCAAGAATTTTTGGCTATTATTGCCTTTAACTAGTTTTAGGTGACTAGATGTAATCCTGCCAATAAAAAATTTTATAATATGGAAATGGGGAAATTCCGGGATTTAAAAAAAAAATTTGGGAATGACGTAAAATTCCAAATATATAAAGAATATTTAGAAAATGCTTAAAAGTTATTTTCTGTTCACATGGGAATTAAGCAAAAATTTGGGATTTTAAGTCATTAATAGTATCCACACACACACAATTCCTAATCAAAAAAAAAAAATAAATTAATTCTGGGTTTTTTCTGGGAATAACATATTTTTTAATTATTTTTATACTCAATTTTTATGTTTTTGTTAGCATTATAAAAGAGGGAATCAAAAATTATTCAATATTAGCAAAAATTGAATTTCTGGGATTTTTGAAAAATATTTAGGATTAAACAAAAGCCCTTCAATATATGATTTTTTATGTAAGTTTATATACTCTAAGTATTATCAAAATTATTTAGAGTTCTTACAACAATTTGAAGAATAATCTTCTGGGATTTTTAGAAGAAACGCTGGGAATCAAGGAAATTGAGGTATTGAGGTATTTCAAAAAAGCCTAAAGTATATTTTTTGACCATCCGTTTTTAAATAAAGGTTCATGTTCATGTTTTATACAAAACGTGTAATTAAAGTGTGCAAATTTGAAAGATTAAATTTTTATTTTCTGGGATATTAGAAAAATATTTGGGAATTTCATGTTTTGAGATTTTGAATATTATATATAATTTTTTTTCAGTAAGTTTGAATTAAATACTAATATTGTTCACCCAAATTTCTATTATTTAGGAAAAAAAGGGAAATAGTGGGATATTTTTAAAATTTTTGGGAATTTAAAAAAAATTATTCTATTTAGAAACCTTGCAATTATTAATAGATTTCTAAACTTTATTATATATTTAAGCCATTCCCAGTACATTTTTTTACTTAAAATCTTAGAAAATAAAATTAATTTTTGTTAACACTTTTAAATTTTTTAAAAGATTCATAAGGTTTTTCTATATATATATATTTCTTAAGCATATTTCCATTATTTACACGTAATTAATAACTGTGTTATGTTTAATGTATCTAGGATCTCACATGTGCTGATACATATGACCTCTTTTATAATAAATAAATACAATGTGATGAACTCCTTAAAATAAGCTTTACATTATTTAACTTTTTCTTACTTGTAGAAATGGTTAAACTTTTTCAATTAAATTTACTTGAAAGAAAAATGAAAGAGTTTTTACTTAAATGTTTAATTGTTCTTCTTCTAATAAAGATTCTCAACTAAATTTTCTTTGCCTTAAACTTATCCTTTAAGCATCTTTTACAATAATTTCACAAATATCCTTTGCCATTTATCAATTGACTTTGATTATGTTTTATATCCCTACTTTTCAGTTTTGAAAAGAATTTTCTTTTAATTAAAATAAATAATTGTTATTTACGGGACTTGTGTTAAATTTTTTTTCCACTTTTGCTTCATTTATCCTTGTTGATACCAGTTGACTGAAATCACGCATTTGCAAAACAAATGTCAATTTATTGCAAAAGTATTTTAATAAAAGGAATCAGCAAAAGTTGAAGCGAAAATAATTCTTTTTTATTGGGCGGGAATGAAGAGAAAATTTGTTGAAAATATTGAAAGGCAACAAAAAAGTAGCGAGAAAAATAAGTTTTCTTTCACAGGAACAAATTTCAATCAGAGTTTTTGAGGTTGGAAGTTTTAAGAAACTGTTACGGATGGATTCTAAAACCAAGTAGGAACTCGTTTTACCTATCTGTTCTATGAAAGAGAAAAAATTTTAATAGAAGCGAAAAATTTAAGATTAAAAAACTTCATAGAAAAAATTTGGCTTTATTAAAGGAAATATAGTTCTATGCAACGTTGGGTGCATACTAGACAGCTCTGATGACTCATATATGAATTATTCTGAAAGTTCGCATTTCAAGCCAACGACCACTTAAAGTCAAAGGCGCTACGAGACTCTGTAGGGTTGTGAAAAATGATCCTCGCTTCAGATATCTTTGATTCTAACACTTTCCAAAGAAGTTAAGTAGGCGTTGTTGGTTAAGAATTAAGACGGCTGCAACTGGCAAGAGATAACTGCTTAGCCAACAGGGGAGCCTAGTCAATATTTGCAGGATTAGAGCCCTCCATATTTTGCGTAAATGGTTTCATAGATAGAATATTAGGTTCTGGGTTGATTTAAAGTTTTTCCGTCAATGATGCATGGATCCAAAAATCTAGTGATTCTAGCTATTACTTTCCTCGGGACGTTGTTGTCTTAGGCACTATTACCTTATAATCGGGGACGTCAAGAAAGGGCAATGCAGTTAGTTTAGACTTGAATCATTTACTTTGCGTCTGACCGGAATTAGACGGTGGCAGAATAATATGTTTTGAAGATGACCAGTTGGGTGCGAGATATCAAAATGAAGCCAACAAGTTTTGGCAATTTTAAAATGGGTCTGATATTACCAATCTGACTGCCTAACCCGAGTAAGGCTAGTGAAACAATTTCTATATCTGCTATTGAATTTTAAACTACAATAAATTCCATTCCTCGTTTTAAAATTAAGTTCTTTGAAAATTACTGATTTTGAAAAAAAATCGAAACTACGGGTAATGAGTGTTTTGAAAAAAGTTGCCGTATTAATTTTATAAGAACGAGAAATTAGACTTTTTTAATTAATTACTTTGGATTTACGCTTTTTTACTATTTTTTACACTTTCTATTTATTCGACAACTTGGCAATTTTCTTTTTCATTTGAATTAATACTTAACACTATAGATCTTTATATATGTTTGCTTAAACATTATTCATGAGTATTAAAATTTACATTAATAATTTATGATTCGGTTTTATTTTTCTTTGCTAAAGAACAAACCACTCAGAAGAACTACTCTTCCTGAACATTCTGATATAAAAACGTATTTCCCAAGTGAATCAATGTCAGCATATAAAAATATTTTTTTTTTTCATGCACTTTCACATTTGTTGCTTTCAGGGGGCAAAAATTAAAGAGTTTTATAAAGATTAACAGTGAAAACTGCTACACATAATAATATTCAATATCAATTTAAAATTGTACCTTAGTGGCTTAAAGATTTTGTTTGGAAGCGAAACACTCAGTTGTTTAACAGCCACGATTAAGCAGTGAAATTTAATTTTCAGATATTTGAACATTTATCACGTAACGAGGAAGAAAATGCACAATTAATAATTTATACTTTAAACAGTCATCTAAAATTGCGTGAACGGATATTTTAAAATCATGTTAAACCATTAAAATTTTAAATATAAATTTTAAGTATATGATAGATGCGAAAAAACAAAATGGTAAGATTTAAGGTATTTCATCTTAAAAAAAATAATTATTAATCTCACATAACAAATACAAAAAAAAGTAGTGAAAAATTTTAGTTTCTCTAAAAAATAAAAAAAATTTACCAACACTTTTTAGAGCAAAAATTAAAAAAAAACCTAGATTAAACACTTTAATAATGTCAAAAGAAAATTTTTTATACAATACTTTTTTTTTTTGTATTTTAGTAGTAGAATAGCAGTAAATTTATTTTAAAATATTGTTAGGTAAACAACATATCCAGAATGAAAAACGAAAATTTTTTCAAAAAATTGACTTAAAAAGCTAAAGAAAAATAGTAGTATTTTCTACTACTTTTTTTTAAACCTTTTTCAAAAATATTTACTTAAAAAATCTAAACCAAATATACATTTATTTGGTAAGGCTTAGTAAAATGTAATAAAAAAATAAATTTCTTTAAAATTTTAACTTTCTACTACTTCTTTTCAATCTAAATTATTAAAAAAAAAGTAACGTACAGAATGTTTATTAAAATTTACCCTCAACATTAATAGCAACTCTATTATTATGATATTATTGGAGTAAGTAGTATTATTTGCTACTACTTTTTTCATTTAAAAATATTGCAAAAAGAAAGTTCATTTAAAGTGGACTTAAAAGAAAAAGAAAAATAGTAACAGAAAATTAGTATTGTAAATAGCTTTTATTTAAAAAATCGAACAAAAAATTTTTTGTTCAATCACTACGAACGTGCCGATTGAGGCTGCTGTAGTCGTGGTAGTAAGCACGTTGACTGCAATTCTGGCTGACCAGAGTTCAACCCCTGCGTCACTCAATAAAAAATTTAATTTGCTTTTTTCTGTTTAAAGGTATAAATACTTATTCAGAATTTAAAGTACAGCATGAAGGCTCCTTCGTCGGTACTTTTCGTATCATATTCGCCGGCGAAGTAAACTTACTAATAATATGGCTATATCTTTGTTCTTTCACCATCTTTGATTTCTCATATATAGCTTTCCTAAAGAGTGTAGCAAGGTTAAAAATAAGTAAATGGGTATTTAAAAAAACATTTTCTACAAATTTTTTGAAAAAAAAGAAAAAAAAAAAAACCAGTAGCAGAAAAGTAGTAATTTCTACTACTTATTTTTTTATTATAAATTTGTCGAAATATTAAATACGTAATAATATCAATTATATAATATCACATATAAAGTTTAAAATTTTTTGCAGAAAAGTGTATGAAAAATTGTAATATTTTCTGCTACTTTTATTAAAAAGTCACCAAAAATAATTTAAATAACTTCTCAATTATAACTCCTTTTTTCGTAAGTAGCTAGTATTTTTAAAAAAACTTAAAATAATAAAATTCACAAAAGTAGTATTTTTTTGCTACTATTTTCATTTTAAAATTCTTATTAAAAAGCAATTTTATACAAAGTTTATATAATATTTTATTTGAAAAATTCACTATGTAAATCGAAAATAATAATAGTACCTAAGAAGTATTGTAGTCTACTACTTTTTTTTATTAAAAAATTTTTGGGGTATTAACACAGAAAAAAAATATTGTAATTTAAGTTTTAGTAATTTAAAATCCTATATGGAAATTTAAACAAGCCTTAAATAAAGGAAGCACACATTAGTAGTATTTTTTATTACTGTTTTTGTTCAAAAATATCATACAACACATCTTTTTAGAATAGTTATACAACGTTTAACGAAATATTATCAATACATTTCAGTTTAGAACCCGATGAAAAAATAGTAGTAGAATTGTAGTATTTTCTACTACTTTTCCTAGAGAAAAAAAGAAGCTTGTTTTTTATTCAGAACGTATAGTATAGAAATAAACAATAACTTTTTATACTTTACACTAATAAAGTACCTTGAAACACTATATCTCTACTACTTTTTGTTAAAAAATACAAACAGGTTTCTAAGAAAGTTGAATACTATTTTTCTACAAGATATTAAACAGCATTATTTTTTTTTTTATTATTGCTTTAAAATTTTTTTGTTACTCGTAACAGTAAAATTAATTTATATATGAAATTAAATGTAAATTATTATAAATTTTATTTTTTTTTATTAACCAATAATCCTTTTAATAATATTTTTAATCTAACATTTTTTTGATTCATTTATGTCCCTTATGTAGTAACGATTATTTGTGAGGGAAACCAACAAATATAAGACTTATTTTATTTTAAAAGTTTTCGACCCTCTTTTTTATAGTTTTCAAATAAGCATTTTGACCACAAAAAAGACCACAAAAATTTCTATGACTGGTCAACATTAAAGTTGAAAAATAAAAAAACGACAAATGAAATTTTATCACAACTTTACAGTCAACAACAAGAGCAACACAAACAAATTTATGACCACCTTACACTGAAATAACATATACACATAAATACAAAGCGTCTGTAGTACAACAGCCCTGTTTTAATGTTCGTGTGGTTTTTACACACACTCCTGCAATAACACAAAATGATTTCCGTATCCCTTTTTTTCTGGTTAAGAGAACTGGTGTTTAACAAAAAGATTATATTTTGTAATTATAGTTTAATATTTTTTTAATTTTTTAAAGCATAAAAGATTATTTATTTTGTTTAAAAGTTTTAGTTTATTATTGCTTATCATCAATTTTTTGGAGCAAAAAGTGAAATGCAAATTAATTAAAGATATTGTCTAGAGTTCTTGTTAAGCGTAGATAACTGATTAAAGTGTCAAATTTTGAAAATTGTTTGCTATCATTTTTTTTTTATTTTCTTGCATACCATACAAAAGTCTTTTAGTGAAATTAAACTTGTGTGGAAGAACAAATACTGGTATTTATGTTTGGCGCAAAAGTTTTAACAGAAAAAAGTCATAAAAGCAATAAAATAGAAATGCAAAAGTTTTAAAAATACGAGTACTTAAAATAAATATACTAGCCTAAGTAAGGTATATACAAAATAGTAGTGTAAAAAGTAGTAGCAAAAAAAACGTATTTCAAGTATAAAAATATCTTCAAAATATTAAAAAACGGAAATTATATAAGCACAATCAAAGAAATTAAAATAGTAGTAGAAAAAGTAGTGAAAGTATTATTTACATTTTCTTGCAACTAAAAGAAAAAATTCAATAGGCTTATATAAGAAATATGAAGAACATTGAAAAATATGCAAATTATTTAAATTCCTAGTTAAGTAACTAATTACACAATATTAAAAAAATAGTAGTAGAAAAAGCAGTAGAGAAAAGTTACAAGTAAGATAAACTAAGGATTTATTTTAGGGAGAGATATATCTTGATCATCTTTAAAACTACATTAAATGAATTATATTGTATAAACATTAAAATAGTAGTAAATAAAGTATTAAAATTTAACTTAATGTGGATCTCTTTTCACTTAAAATTAAAACCTGAAAGTCTTAATAATATGTACATAAATTATAAGTGCGGCTAGGCAAAGAAAATCCTATATTAAAATAGGAGTAAAAATGTAGTACAAAAAAAGTAGTAGAAAAAATGGTATTAAAATAAATACTAATATTAATTAACTACACAAGCAAATAATATAATAGTAGTAAAAAGGGTAGTAGATGTTATGCCTTTTGCTCTTTTATTACAAAAAGTCATAAAACTTTTAAGTAACTCCTAAAATAGATTGAACAACAAACAAGCCACAGTAAAAAATTGAAAAAATTATATAAAAACTTTTAAATTCCAAAGAAAGAAAATTAAGGGTAAAATTTCTCTACAAAAGCTTTATTTAACTTTTGAAATAGCACTTTTTTGTAGACACCCTAAAAACTTTAGTAATCTTTTAAAAGTTTTGCAAAATTTTGATTTTGTAGTTCTTATGTATTTAGAAGAAGTAATAAAAATACTACCTTTCTAGTAATTTTTAAAATTCAAAGCGAGAATAATTCAAAAACTAGTTTTGACAATAAATATTATAATTTTTTGTACCTTTTTTTATTTACTACTAAAAATCTTAATCTACTACTATTTAAAGTTTCTGTAAAAATTATAATATATCAGATATAGGTTGTATATAAATTGAAAGATATATGTTTACTACTTTTTCACATGTAAATAGTAGTAAAAAAGTACTTTCTTCCAAAAAAAAGTAATAATTAAAAATAGTATAGAATTTTAATTACAGTTGTTGATATAAATTAAATTTATTTTACAAAAGTTTAAAAAATACCAAAATTACTACTATTCTACTACTATTTTTAAATATGATTTTATTTTACGTTATCTGGCCCGTAGAAACCTTGAGAGAAGCTTTAAGCTTAAGTGCATTAATTATAATATTTTTAATATCTGTAAAAAATGTGTTTTTTTTACTAAGCAAAAGTATTTTTTTAGTGCATTTCATTCGGGTTTGTGGTTGGCAAATATTTCTCTATTGCATTAAATATATCTTTATCTGTACAACAGTCGGTTCTTAAATAATTGAAAAGAAAAAAAAAATACATAAAGGAATTTCAACAAATCGATATAATAAAATATTAAAGTTTAAACCACATGAACTATAAGAAGCAAAAAAAAAATTAAACCACAAAAAATATATAAGAACATACAAACATACTGACATACTTATGCATACATAAGCAAACATAGACAGCACTACTAAACTGATTTAGATCTTGTTTGTTTTTAAATGTTTTTTTCATACAGAATCCCAATAGAAAAAATTAAAAAAAAAATACTTAAAAGAAGAATTTGTGCAAAAAGTATAAAAGTAAAAAATATCAACAGCTTACTGAAGCTACAAAAAGCAGCCCTGAAATTGTTAATAGAATAACAAAGGACGAGTCTTTCATCACAGTATGATGTCGGTGTAAGGGTCTGATGAGCATACATTCATATTTATATTTGTATAGAAAATGCCCATTCACATAATACACAACTAAAGTTTTATAGCACTTCATTATAATTTCCACACCTTTTCTTTTTTAATTAGAATTATATTCATTTTTAGATACTACTAAGTTAATGCACTCAATATACACATAAGTACTTACTAGCTACTCCATTTTTAACAAAATGTATGTCGTATTACTGTATAGAATTATAAAGTGTTAAAAACAAAATGAGTAAAATTGCTGTATGCTTAGTTGACATCATTAGTACTTAATTTTTCTTACACCTACAAAAATGCAGACTTAATCTAGAAGAGTATTAAAACAGGAATGAGAAAGGTAACCTTTTTTGGACTTTTGTTTTTAAGTACCATAAATTAATAATTCTATGTTTTTAGTACTAAATTAGTAGTAGATTGAAACAAAAATATTAACTTATGACTTTTGATTTTTTATAGTCTGAACCTATAGAAATGGCAACAAAAAGTCAATTAATTTAGTATTTTTTTTTTAATAAGCTACTTAAAACTTACTAAAAAAAGTACTTTTCAGCATTCAGATGTTAAAACTAAGAGAAAAAGCTACGAAAAATCAGTAAAAGTAATAACTTTAGAAAAAAATATTTAATTTCTATCGTTTCAGTTTAAAAAGTGTTGAAAAGCTCTTGAAATATAGTATTAGTAGTAGCAAAGTAGTATTTTTTCTTACATTTTTTTTTTTTTAATTTACTACTTTAGTCTCTATAAAAAACTAAACGAGTTAAATACAAACAAGAAAAAAATTCTGTTAATTCAATTTGGGACTTAAAAAAAAGGAGTAAAAAATAATTTATTTTATTTTTGTTTGTTTTCAAATTGCGTAGGAATTATCAAGAAGTAGTTTTATCGCCATAAGCATTGCTAACTAGTACATAAAAAAGAAAATTTGTAATCTATAAAATCGATTGATCTCCCAATTATGTAGTAGTAAAAAGGTAGTATTTTCAGTGTAA
Source organism: Gymnosoma rotundatum (assembly GCA_916610165.2). Classification (NCBI taxonomy): domain Eukaryota; kingdom Metazoa; phylum Arthropoda; class Insecta; order Diptera; family Tachinidae; genus Gymnosoma; species Gymnosoma rotundatum. The sequence goes on from OU744340.1 coordinate 11,978,244, forward strand.
TATTTTAACATCTAATAATAAATACAAAATTTAGCAATAATAATATATATTTAACACAACAAGAAAATCTGCTAAAATTGCAATAAAAAAAAGTAGCAGAATATTTTTTTAATTTAAGAAAATCTAGCGAATTAGAAAATTCATTAAAATGGTAGTATATTAAATCTACAAAAATTTTAGTTATAAAAACATAATCGAAAACTAATTAAAAATCTATTTTTCAACGAAAGAGTGTAAAATATCGTTTAAAATAAAACGGAAGGAATTTTAAAAATTAAAAAAATAGTAGAAAAAGAGTAGTAGAATAATTGATCAAAATGCAATAATATATTATAACTAACAACCACAGTGTTTTTTGATAAATAATATATTTCTAGAAAGAAATATTTTTCTTTAATGAAAAATTAAATTTACTTAAAAAGTAGGAATTTTACTACTATTTATAAAAAAAAGTATTAAAAGTACATATCTTAAAAATTTCTACGTTATCTTTTAAAATATGCATTAAGTAGCAATAAAATGATTTGTGAAAGTTTTTTTTTAAATTTTGGTCGCTTTACTACTGCTTTTTAATATATAAATTTCTGTTAAAAAAGAAATATTTTTTCTAAAACTGGATTTTTTTTCATGTATTAAGCAAAGATGCTATATTTTTTGATTTCATAATCATATCATCATATCATAATTCTCTTTATTTGAAGCTGAAGTCATAGGCCAAAATTGTTTTTGAGGGAAGTAGTAAATTTACTACTATTTCATATATTTAATTTTTTAATTTTTTAGGAATATTTTAGTCTTTTTTTGTATGTTTTATACAAAAGTAGAAACTTAATGTTATTTTTTTCTTAAAATATTCTGCATATTTCCTAATTTTTAAGAAAGGTAGTAAATGAATATTAAAAAAAATTATTTCTATACCTATAAAATATGCTTCTCTCATCTTATCTACAAAAATGTAGAAAAAAAATATTTTTTTATATATTAAAAAAGTAGTAGATTTACTACCTTTTTAGTTTTCCGGCTAAAATCTTACTTTCGCAAAAGTAGTTAATATTTTTAAGAAATATTCAACAATTTAAGGCTAAAATAATATTTTTTAAAAAGTAGTAAATTTAAAAATATTTATTGTAGCTACATTTAAAAAAAAATTTTTGTCTTATTAACGATCCTGTTAGATCATGATAAATCAAAGATTCTCTTTTTCTTAAAAAAAGTAGTAGATTTGTTCCTTTGAAGAATTAGTGAAAAATCGTTTAAAGTAAAAGATATATCAACATACATGTCTTTGAGTTAATGTGTATATATAAAGTAGTATTTTAATTTTGTTAAAGTGTAGGAAAGTAGTAGATTTACTTCTTATATAAAGTGCTATTTACTTTTTTGTTGTATAAATATTAATATATTCTAGAATAGATATATTTAAGAAGTAAGTTTTATTTTAAGAAAAGTAGTTAATTTACTACTATTTAAAAAAAATTATTGTTTGCTTACTTTTTTAAGTAATAATGTTTTATTTATATGTAAATATGCTGTCTTATATGAAGGATACCAAATTTAAAAAATTTAAAAAAAGTAGTAGATTTAGTACTTTTCTTAAAACACTAGTAATTGAAAAATTTTTTTTTTAAGAAATAGTTTTTAAATCAGTAATTATTAGTTTAAATAAAATTCTTTTTTATTTGGCATTAGCATTTTATTACTTTACTTCCTTATTTATTATTTAAAACAGAGTTTTTCTATAGTTTACCTTCCTTTCTCAATTTTTAAATGTCTTCATGGATATAAAAATGTATGTTTTACAAATATGTACTTTTTCGCTTACAGGTATGCAGAGGAAAAAGGTCTACGGTATGTGCTTTTTTTTTTGTGCGGCGAAGAATGTGAAAAAGCTGTAAAACAACCACCCTGCAATATACCAGCAGTTAATATGTTTTAGTGAATTTACAAAAAAATCAACGTTACTCGCTGGTTGAACTAGGTCAACCGAATAATTCGAAATTTAAGGCTTTGAAATAAAAAGTAAATATGATGTTTTAGTATCACTGCTGCAAACAGTAAAACAATGTTGTAGCACACAACACTACATACCCTTATTTTAACGTTCTTTGTTATTTAAATAAAATTTTAACAATTTGTTATGTATTAGACTTCAAAATTGTTCGGAGAAAACATGAATTAAAGGCCTTCAGGCAACTCAGCTTTAAAAAAAACGAGAAAGCTTAAAATATATTGTAGTTTTATTAAGCAAATTTAAAGAGCAATAGAAATAAAATAAGAGGCCCGATTATTGAAAAATCAAACTTGTAAAAGGAATTAAGGTAATTTTTATTAATTTCGGTTGAATTTAATATTTTGCTTCTATTGTTGCTATTAGCCTTCTATGCTTAATAAAAAAAAAGAAACCTCTGCTGTTTGTCCAACAGCTTAACAAAGTTGATTCAATAAAATTCTAATAATGAAGATAAAGTTTCACTTACAGAAAACAGGACATTAATATAGCGATTAAGGAAAGTAGCAACCATTTTAACCCCTTTTGGGCTTAGCTTAGACCTTACTAGTGGCCACATTGCAGATTAAAATTAAAGCTTTTGCTGTTAGTCTTTGGTATAATTTTTGCTATAGCCCAGGCTTAATCTTTACTATAGCCCAGGGTAAGCCCTTTTTATAGCACAGGCTAAATCTTTACTGTAGCCAAGGCTAAGTCTTTGCTATAGCTCAGGCTAAATCTTTGCTATAGCCCAGGGTAAGTCTTTGCTATAGCCCAGGCTAAGTTTTCACTATATATAGTAATTGATACTGCAGCCTCTACTAGAGCCCCAACGTAAATCTTCACTCCTGAAGTCCTTGCTATAGCGCAGGCTGTAGTCTTTGCTACATTTAAGGCTAAAGTCTTTGCTGTGGATAATGTTGATTGACATAGCAAAAGCTACAGTCTTTCTAATACAACTGACTGTAACCATTGATATAGCCCAGACTAAGCTATAGTCTCTAGTATAGATCAGGCTATAGCTTCTGCTATAGGTATCGTTATAATCTCTGCTATAGCCCAGACTAAAGTGTTTGCCTAATTAGTCGTTACTATAGTACAAACTATAGTCTTAGCTGTAGCTCAGGTTATAGTCTTTAATATAGTGCGGGCTTTAGTAATTTCTATAGCACTGGCTATAGTGTTGGATATAGACTAGAGTACAATATTTAGTGCTGTAGTCATTTCTGCCGCCCAGCCTTTAGTATTTACAATAGGTCAGGCTATAAAATTGCTACTGTAGTCTTGCTATAGTCCAGATTGCAATCTTTATTGCTGTAGTCGTTCCATAGTACATGCTATGCTCATTGCCCATGCTCATTTTGTCCTTACTCGTATTGCTAAATTTATAATCTTTAATGCAGCCCAGCTTTTAGTCTCTGACACAATGCAGACTATAATCTTGCTGCTGTAGCCCATAATATATATTTTAAAAAATAGCCTTTCACCTGATTAAAAGTTTTTACCACATTGTCTGGCCTATAGTCTCGCCTATTAACTGGCTAACTTATTTTTTATATTCTTTTGGGTTTAATTGGCCTTTTTACATGTTAAAGCAAAAACTTGTAACATTTTAGTTGTTGTTGTTTTTTTTATCTTTTTCTTCCTCTTTTAACTTTTTATGTTCACATTTCCAACAATAAGAGTTTTTTTAATAAGAGAGGAGATAATATAGTAAATGAATAACAGGAATGAACCCTTCAATGAGGTTTTGATTGTGTGTTAGTTTATTATTTGAGCAAAGAGTTATTATAATTTTTCGTTTTTCTTTTAAAAGCCCCAGCATAAATTGAAGAAGCAAAAAAACTGCTGAGCTGAAAAAAAGTGAAAAAATAAAAAAAGATTTTGCCACTTAATTATGAGAACTTTATTTCCTTCCCTTTTTGTGTAAAACAGTAAAACACATACACTTCTAACCAGGATTTAAATTATAATAAAGCAATGAATTTTGAGGGTAAAAATTACAACTTTTTTAACTAAATTACAACCCAGTGGCGGAGTGAAGAAAAACTTCATGCATTCACAAAGGAAATTAAAGAATATAATTTTAGCATATAAATTGAATTAGAAGGAGAAGCAATATTTGCATAACAGCAAATGTGTTAAGCAAATAGCAAAGGACTATTTATTTCAAATATTCATAAATGTTATGCCAGAAAAAAAAAATGGTTTTGCTGTATTATTCTACACTAAATTTTGAAACAAATATTATATTCAAAAATATAAAATTATTATTCAACAATGTGTTTTATATGCTGTTTTCTGTAATTACAGAATATTTCATTATTAAAGCTCGTTAAAGTTCATTTTGTAAAATTATTGAGTTTATTTTATTTTGTAGATTTTTGTTAATTTAATGATATTAATTTTTGTTTTTCTTTTTTGAATATTTATGGCCTTCAAAAAGAATTTAAAATGCTATTAAAATACTTACGTAAATTTACACATTCATTTTTAAAATCTCCTTCATACATGATTGCCCATAAAATGGCTGACAGTTTACGAGTAGTTATTTCATTTTTTTTTATAAAATTAAACAAACACCAACATGACGGCCCTTGCATTATTACAGATGTATGCGTTATAGAAAATATCATTAAAAACTTAATTGCACTGCTCACACAAAGTTACACATGCATCACTCTGTTTTTGATAGATGAGTATAAAATTTTTAATGCAAATGGAATAGTAATGCTCTTTTTCTCACAGTGCATTATTTTCATTTTGAGTTAATCACTGCAGTTGTATTTTATTATATGTAATCATTTCCTATTTCAACTGTTACGGCATCATTTATTTTTAGTCAATTTTTGGTTAAAATCTAGCGATAGTTCAATTTAATTTTTTTTTTTTTGATATTTGTCACCACAAAACTTCATTTATTTTGCGGTTGAATAGAGTCATTAGCTGGCACTTCCATAAATCGCACATATTTTGGTCACAGAGTATACCAACCACTGCGTTACAAAAAGTTGCCCACATTTTAAAAATATGCAAGTAGAGCGGTAAATAGGAGATTTATAACTTTTGAACGGTCTAAAATAAACCTGCAAGCAAGAGAAGTCTTTGGATATAGTCAATGCTATACTAATTGCTATAGTCAAGACTAGAGTCAGTCAAGACAATAATTATTAAAGACTACATTCAGTGAAGACTATAGTCAGTCAAAACTATAGTCAGTCAAAACTATAAGTAGTCAAGATATTTATCAGTCAAAACTATAGTATAGTGAGACAGGAACGTCGTCAATCCAGACTATAAAATTACAAGACTGTAGTGAGTGAAGACTATACTTTCAGTGAAGACTATAGATAGTCAAGACTAAAGACAGTCAATACTATAGTCAGTAAAGGCTGTAGACAGTCAATACTATAGTCAGTCAAGACTTTAGACAGTCAAGACTATAGTCAGTCAAGACTAAAGTCAGTAAATACTGTAGACAGTCAAGACTATAGTCAGTTAAGACTTTAGACAGTCAAGATTATAGTCAGTCAAAACTACAGTCAGTCAAGACTATAGTCAGTCAAGACTATAGTCAGTCAAGACTATTCTCAGACAATACTATAGTCAGTGAAGACTATAGTCAGTTAAGACTCTTGTCAGTTAAGGCTAAAGTCAGTCAAGACTAATCAGTCAAGACTATGGTCAAACAAGACTATAGTCAGTAAAGGCAATAGTAAGTCAAGGCTATGGTCAAACAATACTATAGTCAGTCAAGTTTATAGTCAGTAAAGACTATAGCCAGTCAAGACTATAGTTGGACAAGACTATAGTCAGTAAAACTATAGTCAGTAAAACTATAGATAGTAACACTATAGTCAGTAAAACTATAGTCAGTCAATACTATAGTCAGTCTAGACTATAGTAAATCAATACTAAAGTCAGTCAAGACTATAGTCAGTCAAGACTATAGTCAGTCAAGACTGTAGTCAGTCAAGAGTATAGTCAGTCAAGACTATAGTTAGTCAAGACTATAGTCAGTCAAGACTATAGTCAGTCACGACTATAGTCAGTCAAGACTATAGTCAGTCAAGACTATAGTCTGACAAGACTATAGTCAGTCAAGACTATAGTCTGTCAAGACTATAGTCAGTCAAGACTATAGTCAGTCAAGACTATAGTCAGTCAAGACTATAGTCAGTCAATACTATAGTCAGTCAAGAGTATAGTCAGTCAAGACTATAGTTAGTCAAGACTATAGTCAGTCAAGACTATAGTCAGTCACGACTATAGTCAGTCAAGACTATAGTCAGTCAAGACAATAGTCTGACAAGACTATAGTCAGTCAAGACTATAGTCTGTCAAGACTATAGTCAGTCAAGACTATAGTCAGTCAAGACTATAGTCAGTCAATACTATAGTCAGTCAATACTATAGTCAGTCAAGTTTATAGTCAGTCAAGACTTTAGTCAGTCAGTATAGATTAAAAACTGTCTAGAATATAAACAGTCAATTTTATTGTCAGTTCATGTTCTAGTCAAGATATAACGCAGGCTGAAAATATCGCCTTAGCCAGGACTAAGTTAAAGAGATATTTACATACCATATGGTAGCCTTTAACTTTAACCTCCACCATAGAAATGTCTACAGTTTTAAAATAGGCAATGATCTTACTCTTCGCTAGAATCTAGTCCAAAAATACTAATTTTGGGAGTGTGTGATAAGACAAGACTTAAAAACACACAAGACTTAAAAGCGGACATTAACATTATCATTCCTAAAAGTAAATGATTAACATCTTAAGTGTTTCCAAACCAAAATATTGTCTATAAGTAAAATAAGCCTTTTTAAAATTTATCGTTTTAATGCCTTCAACATCACAATAACATAATTTATCAAAAGAAAAAAAAAACTGTCATTTGAGGTTTTTGTGGCATGTTGCGGCTGTTTTTTAAGTAGCATAAAACAAAACTGTTATAAAAAAAATATAAATAATTTAATTACAAAGGCATTAGAGACCGCAAAACAAAACAGCTACAGCCCAGCAACTTTGAAAGCGGAAACAGAAAATACTGCAAAAAGCGATAGAAAAACGAAAACAGACAGCAAATATAAAACTTTACAAATCTTGTTTAAACTAAATACTTCATTTTAATTCAGTCACGTAACAAAATAATTGTTAGAATATTTTTAAATAAAATTTTTACTAAGACTCGAAAAAGGAAAAAAAAAAGACAACGAAAGCAAGAAAATGTTATTTATATATTAAAGAAATGTGAGAGTTTACAGAAAAACTTTAAATGTTTCTATGTATGTACATGTGTCTGAGCTGGAAAAATTAAATACAAAAAATATACTTTCGTCTTCAACAGATGTTTTGTACTTTTATTTCATTTCATTTGCTTTGTATGATTTTTTATACAAAAATTAAACTCTTTTTTTAAATTATCCTACAGCAAGACGAAGCAATAGAAATTAAAATGTGTAATTTGCTTTCGAATACAAGTTGAAATAACATTGACTCAAAGTACGTGTTGGAAGACACAAAAAAATAAGAAACGTGGCAAAAGAACATAAAGTATACCCGAACTTTAGGCAATAAATTTTAAAATAATTAAAAAGGTAATCGATAAATCAAATAACGAAGACATATTTAAGTGCTAACTACAGTCAGAATGATAAAATCCTGATTTGGTTTTTCTTATTATGTTGTTGTGGCCACATTCATAAAGAAAGCCGAGAGTATAGATGCAATTTAATACTCGCCAATAGCCAAGCCTTTTTGCGTTATCATACAGCAGTTCTGACTGAAGCGTTACACGTTATTTTTGGCATCATCACCATTTCTATATTGCCGACAACATTTATGTCTAATACCGGGGTCATAACCGCTCTTGTTTGTTGCAGTGTTGTTAGCTGAGACAAAAATCTTACCTATATTTGAATTTTTAAGGAGTGACTATATGTGGCCAGAAAGCCTAGACTATAGCTGTGTATATAATAGTGGCTTTATTCGTGATTACATCCGTGACTTTAGCAGTAAATTCAAAGCCGTGACTATACCCGTGACTCTGTAGCCATGAGTATAGGCATAACTAAAGCCGCCACTCTAGCCTTGACTTTAAGGCCCTGGCTATCTGCGTGACGCTATAGCCGTAACTATAGCCATGACTTTATTGCCGTGACTCTATAGCAGTTACTATAGCCGTGACTCCAGCCTTGACTTTAAGGCCCTGGCTATCTGCGTGACACTATAGCCGTAACTATAGCCATGACTTTATTGCCGTGACTCTATAGCAATGACTATAGCCATGACTCTACATCCGTAACTACAGCCGTTACCCTATAGCAGTGATTTTACCCGTGACTATAGCTGTAGCTATAACGGTGACACTATAGCCGCGATTATAGCCGTGGCTCTATAACACTGAGTCTATAGCCGTGACTCTGTAGTCGTGACTAAAGCCGCGACTCTATAGCTGTGACTCTTTAGCCGAGACCAGCCGAGACTATTCCGTGACTAAATAGCGGTGACTCTATAGTCGTGGCTTTAACCGTAAATCTGTTGCCGTATATATAGTCGTGACCATAGCCGTAACTAAAGCCGAAACTTTATAGTCATGACAAAGTCTGTGACTTAATAGCCGTGACTCTATAGTCGTGGCTATAGCTCTGACTCTGTAGCCGAAACTATACCAGTGACTCTATAGCCGTGAATATAGACGTGACTCTATAGCCGTATTTTCATAGCACTGACTACAGCAGTGGCTCTATAATCATGAGTCTATAGCCACGGCTTTGTCGCCATAACTAAAGCCGCAACTCTATAGCTGTGTCTCTATAGCCGTGACTCTATAGCCGTGACTCTATAGCCGTGACTCTATAGTCGTGACTATATCCGTGACTTAATAGCCGTGGCTCTATAGTTGTAAATACAGCCGTGACTCTAAAGCTGTGTTTTTATAGCAGTGATTTTAGCAGTGGCTCTATAACCGTGAGTCTATACCCGTTACTTTGTAGCCGTGACAAGGCCGTGACTCTATAGCTGTGACTATATCCGTGTCTCATTAGCCGTGACTGTGTAGCCATGGTTTTACAGCAGTAACTATAGCCGTGAGCCTGTAGCCGTTACTATAGCCATAATTAAAGCCGAGTATCTATAGTCCTGACTATATTTGTGACTCAATAGCCGTGACCTTATAGTTGTAACTCTATAGCAGTGACTGTAGCATGTCCCTAACTTTTATATATAGCTGTGACTCTATAGCCGTAACTATGTCCGTGACTCAATAGCCGTGACCCTATAGCCTTGAGCCTGTGGCCGTTATTATAGCTGTAACTAAAGCCGAGTGTTTATAGTCCTGTCAATATATTTGTGACTCAATAGCCGTGACTATAGCGGTGACTATGGCTGTGACTCTATAGCTGTGATTATAGCCGTAACTTTGTAGCCATGACTATGATTTTAACAGAAACAACAATCGTTTATTGACGTGACTGAGGTACGGGAAGAAAATATTTTTTTCCAGTCTCAAATTACAGAGTTGTATTCTACACGATAACCTAAAAAATATATTTAATATTAAACAACATCCATAGGGAATTGCAAACTACGATTAAAAATTTTATTTTTCGTCTACAAAAAATACGAAATTTTAAACTTTTGCCCCTTAAGGTGAAGTCTTTCAACAGAAGAATTAAAAATGATTAATATGTTTGTGTGTGAGTGTGTGAGTGTGTATGTTTATTGAAAAGACTTAACCTATCTATAATAAAGCAAAAGGAATATAAATTGTTTTTATCCTTTTATATACTTGGGCTAAAGGTTTCTGGGGGCTGGAAAATAAATAAATATTTACTGCTGGTATTGATGGACAGAATAAATAAATGTTTGCAATGAGAAGACTGCAAAATCTACAAAATTTCTTGTTTTGCTTTTTAAGCCAAATAATCTGGCCAATAAAAACTCAATGAATGAAATAATTTATTATTTTGATTTTTATTATTTTTTTTTGTTGTTGTTAAATGCAACAGGGAGAAGACATAAATATCCAGTAATAACATTTATAACATTTATATTGCTGTAGTTACTTATTTGACGACAACACACTCCAACCATTTAAATTGTTTTTTAATAACATACATACATACATGCATGCATACATACATACATACGTACGTACATACATACATACATGCATACATACATACATACGTAAATACATACATACATTCATACATACATGCATACATACATACTTACATACATACATACATACGTACATACATACATACATACATATATACATACATACATACATACATACATACATACATACATACATACATACATAAATACATACATACATACATACGTACATACATACATACATGCATACATACATACAAACAAACATACATACGTACATAATTACCTACATACATACATACATACATACATACATACATACATACATACATACATACATACATACATACGTACATACATACATACCTACATATATGTTCATATTTGAACCTTTTGTTTCGTTTCTATAGCAGGAACTTATACAGGCATGATGTGTCATACAACATCTGTGTGTGTGTGTGTTGTACATTTCATACAGATTCCAATTTTTTTATCCAGCGTATGTGTAAATTAAACCCAAATAAAATAAAACTGCAAAATAAGTTTGTAATAAGTTTTTATTATTTTTCTCTCTTGCCCTCCGCTACACATGATTTTATTACCCCTTTAGTAGTCTTCGATGTTTTATTTGGTTTTTCGTACATATTTTATATGGTCATCGAACAAATCAATTTATTTTGATTCACAGTTATTTTTTTGTAAAGTAAAACCAATAAATTTTTCTTTTTCTCCACTTCAAACATTTAAACAACAGCAGGAAAATACCTTTTACATCTGTCAATGGAATTTTCAAATAAACTTGACCAAAAAATATCATTAAGTACAAGGTGGTGGTTATACGAGGGGAAATTAATAAGTTGTTTCAAAAATGTATACACATATTAATTGTTACGAGCTGAATGATCTTACTGTACAAAGCTTCTAAAAAATTTTTAAGTTCTCCTTAAGTTATGACTTTTGAAATTCCTCGAAGAGATGAACCCTTCGCTTGACAAGCACGCTGATAAAAATTAGTTTGTATGGGAAGTGCCACGCTTACAAGAAGGTATATACCCTATCATGCTGTCAAGGTAGCTGGTAGCACACTCTGATAATTTTAGGAAGATCGGTGCAGTGGTATAGGCAGCGATTGCTTTCCGGTAAACAAACAATCAAACATGCCATCAAACACGCAATCAAGCCAAGCAAGGAAACAAAAATATTTTACGATAAAATGTATCTAGGCGGTTTTGTTTAACTTGACTGCTTAATTCTGCGATTATTCAGCCTTTTTTAACCCTTATCATAATATACCTTTTGAAAATCCTCGAAAAATATTTTTATTGCAGAGATGGACTTCCCCTAGTTCAACTGAAACACTAAAAAAAGTGATTTTTTAATTTTAAAAAAATGTTCTTAAACATGAGCTAATTTAATTGGTCGATTATGATATTGTAGAGAAAATAAATTTTTTCCCTACAATAATTTTATTTTAATATATAATGGAGAATTTCTTTATTAATACATTTGTCTTGTTCTCATATTATTCGCCTTCATTAATATTCATTAAATGAATGTTTTTTGTTGCATTATTCAACGTATTTTTATTTACCTTTATTTGCACTTCTGATGCAATATCACTTTCTAATCATATTCATAGAATGACAAAAGGTCATCCAAAGAAAAGTAAAAGAAAAGAATTTTATAAAAACAAACTGAAGTAAGTACAAAGGTGTTGAATACTTGTTCACAATTTATTTTATTTTTTTTCAGCTGTGAATAGAAAAACTTGTATTTATTATGGAATTTATATTCGCAAATGACATCATGAATAAATTTAGAATTATTTTACAAATTTTCTACTTGCAGATGATAAAATTTCCCCGTAAAAAATGCACTGCAGTTTTCGAAGAAAAAAATTTTAAAAAGTACCAAGAATAAGAAAAAATCTAGTACTTTTTTAAAAGTGTTGTCTACAGCTTTAGTTTTACTATTGTTTCTTTAAATTTTAACTATCTTATACATTGACTCTTCTTAAGCATTTTTGTTGCTTTAAGGCTGCCATTTTCTTTTGCATTCAGTACACTTAGTCTTCACTGGTAAAAAACAACAACAAATCTTATGTATTTTAAAATACATGCACACGCAAGCATTATTTATGGCTTTTTAAAAATGTATAAACATATCCTTTAAATTGTTATTTCTTGCAGTTTTTTGGGTCCCATATTGAAAGGGTAACAGCGTCACCCTATTGTTTTCGCTACAATGTAAGTGGCAGTCAGAGATCTTTATCTGTCTTAAAATTATTACAAAACATTTATCAATTTGGCTGCTATAATAACATGTACTTGAAGCTAAAGGGTGTTCCGAAAGAGACGCGATTTTATTTAAATTTTTTTTAGAGTATGTAAAAATATACTCCTCTATAGCAGCAAGAACATAAAAACTATAACTAAAAAATAAAACTAAAGGGTGTGCCAAAAGTTACGTGAAATTTATGTATGCAGCAATATTTTTGTACCGCAGTATAAGCATTTTATTTCTGCTATAAAAACAAAAATAAATATTTAAATTAAAACTAAAATATAAAGGGTCTTCCAATAGTGACAAAAATTTTACCTTTCTTTAATTTGTCTACCGTGATAGACAGAAATTTATAATTCACGCAGATTATTTGCAATTTAAAAATAAGTGTAAGCAATGAATTTGAAAACTAAAGAGTGTTTCCTTAGAAACCCTGATTTCGACGAAAATGGACTTGCTTTTTAAGACACTATAGTTACACGCTTGAATTTTACACAACTTATTTATTGCTATGCCTGCTATTACGACATGTATAAAAAGCAAAATCATAGGGTGTCCCCACAAAAAAACTGTTTTTTTATTTTTTTGTTTTAAATTAGATACAGACACAGGTAATAAAAATAAAAATTAAAATTAAATCTGAAATATTATTTTTTACTAAAAAATCTTAGCATCATTTAATAAATTAATTATTTAATTTTATCCTTCAACCAAAAAAAAAAAGTTATAATAAATTTGATTCGATAATTTATTAAATACAATTCATAAAATTTCCATAACATCAATAATAAAGTTATTAAAAATTAACAATAACATGTTGGTAAAGTCACAACAACTTATTAAAAATTTATTGAAGCCAAAAAACAAAAAAAAATCACAGATTAATCATTCAATTATTTAACTATAAAATAATGACAAATAGTAGTTAACAAATTGTATAAACACAAAAAGATTGTAATAATAATTATGAAAATGAACAAAAATATTAACAAATTAATAAATAATTTTACAGCCAATTACATATGAAACGAAAATGTACAAAGCATTTGGGGTAATCACAGTCTTATGGTTTTTATGTTGTAGAAAAAAAGTTTTATTTTAGAAAAACTATTTTCTATTTGTATTAAATCTTAAATAATATTCAGAGCTTTTATGATTTTTATTTAGAGTAAGATTTTTTTTGTTGGTGGAAGTGTGTTAAACTGTGAGTACTACTAATATTTTTATACAGTTTAAAATTATGCTACTGAAACCTCTTTGATTATATAAATAAATAATTTAATATAATAGGCAAAAGCCAATAAATTCTAAATGGGATGACTACACAGGAAAATAAGATCTAAGAAAAATAAGTCAAAATGAAAATCAATGCATCTTCCATTAAGGATGAGTCAAGGAAGGCACATATATGTATGGACGAGAGCATTTTGAGAAATTTCTATTATTTAGGAGAAGGCTTCAGCTGCCGCGCTGTGAAAATTTTAATTTTAATCAAAGCTATATTGTGGCCTTGGAGTCCCTAGATGGTCGCTAATCTCTCATCCCAGCTTAACACTAAGATCTTCTGAAAACCAAGGCATAGCCCTTTACTACACAAAATAATAGACCATATCATAGACTGAAGTTTAAAACTCACTTTAAGCTGGACTTTAGACTAGTATTAAGACTATATTTAAGACTAGATTTAAAACTAGACTTTAAACGAGATCTTAGGCCAGACAAGACTTTGGGCTTAAAACTAGACTTAAGAAATTACTATATTTAGTTTTGATTACAATCAGGAGTTTATATTGGTCTTAAGATTATTCACTATACTTAATACGAGCCTACGCTCAGTATAAGTCAGTTTAAAGATTAGATTCAAATTGTATTTTATACTTAAGTAATAGTTATACTCAAGTTATACACAAGTGCATGTACTTTAGGTGAGGCTTAAGGCTAAATTTAATTAAATACTGTATTTAGTAAAAAAAAAAGTAATTATAGTCTTCATTAAAGCTCAAACTCAAGATTTTAGTTCTAATTTATACTTTAAACTTTAGTCTAAATTATATTTGAAGGTATATACTAGACTCCATACACTATACTTCATTTAATATTATATTTGTTTTAAAACAAATTTAGAGATTAGAGTCAAATTGCATTTTATACTTAAGTCTTAATTATACTTAAGTTATACACACGTGTATACATTAAAATTTAGGTTAGGTACAAGGCTGAACTTAAAAAAAAAAAACAATTATATTTAGAATAAATAAGTTCGTAAGTTTTATATAAGCGCAAACTCAAAACAGAGTTTTAGTTTATACTTTAAACTTTAGTCTTAATTATACTCAAAAATTTACGTAAGACTTAAGACCTTTTACTAGATTTACTAAATCTAATTAATAAATTAGTAAAAAAAAGTGACCATAGGCTTCAGTTAAGCTCAAACTCAAGATTGAAGTTCTAATTTATACTTTAAGCTTTAGTCTAAAATATATTTAGAAGTATATACTAGACTTCATACACTATACGTCATTGAATATTATATTTGTTCTAAAAAAATTCAGAGATTAGTTTCAAATTGCATTTTATACTTAAGACTTAATTATACTTAAGTTATACACACGTGTATACATCAAAATTTAGGTTAAGTGTAAGGCTGGACTTAAAAATTATTATATTAAGTATAAACAAGTTCGTAAGTTTCATTTAAGCGCAAACTCAAAACAGTAGTTTTAGTTTATACTTTAAACTTTAGCTGTAATTACACTCAGAAATTTACGTAAGACTTAAGACCTTTTACTAGATTTAATAAATTAAATTAATAAATAAATAAAAAAAAGTTACCACAGGCTTCATTTAAGCACAAACTTAAGATTATAGTTCTAATTTATACTTTAAACTTTAGTCTAAATTATATTTAGAAGTATATACTAGACTTCATACACTATACTTCATTGAATATTATATTTGTTCCAAAAAAATTCAGAGATTAGTTTCAAATTGCCTTTTATACTTAAGTCTAAATTATACTTAAGTTATACACACCTGTATATATCAAAATTTTGGTTAGGTGTAAGGCTTGACTTAAAAAACAATTATATTTAGAATAAATAAGTTCGTAAGCGCAAACTCAAAACAATAGTTTTAGTTTATACTTTAAACTTTGGTCGTAATTATACTCAGAAATTTACATTACACTTAATACTAGACTATGTTTAGTATAAATGAGTTCAGATATTATCGTAGATTGTATTTTAAAATTTAGTCTAAAATATTTATCATCAAAATGTTTTTATTGTATTCTCCAGCATGGTTTATACACTTTTGAATGCGGTTAAAGCAATTGTCGCAGCATTTGTTCCACTCCGATTGAGACACCTCCAAAACATGGTTTTTGAACACTTCAACAGTATCATCTGCGACGAAAATCGTTGACCACTCATTTTTTTCTTGATGTGCGGCAATAAAAAGAAGTCATTGGGTACTAGGTTAGGGTTATACGGCGTACCGACCCATTAAATCGACATTTAGGCCGGTCAAAAAGGCTCTGGTTTGAGTCGATGTATGAGAGCGCGCATTGTCATGGTGTGAACAATCTTCCCTTGTTCGTTTTTTTAATTTCTCCGAAGACTTCAGGCAAACAAATCATGGCGTACCAGTCAGAATTGACCGTCTTACGCTGCTCAGGCGGAATAGTCGCCACATGAGCAGAGAAAGGCGACCATTTGCCGAAGTAAAAGGCGAACTTTTGCTTTGAAGTGCTTCCGTCACAAACAACTTTGTTAGATTTGGTTCGCCTTCGGAGACCCACACGGTCGATTGTTGTTTCGTTTCGGGCTCATACGCATAGATCCATGATTCGTCACCTGTGACGATCTTATAAACGTCTTTGGAAGCACCGCGATCGTATTTTTGTAACATTTCTTTGTACCAATGGACACGAGCCTTTTTTTGAGCGACCGTCATTTTATGCGGTATCCACGGTGTGTCACATGACGATCTTCTTCACGGCATTTGTCTTTGAGCGAACGTTGGCCATGATTGAATCCGGTTTACCAATTTTTCACAGTGCTATAGGATAATGCTTCATGCTGATACAAAGAGATAAGTGCCTAATAATCTACATCGAAAATTATGAAAAATAATCGCACGAAAATGTTCACGAGTTAATTCTATTTTTTTCACATTATTTTTTTCAAGCCACTGTAAACAAAACAAATGGGTGGTCGTACGCTAAAACGTTTTGAGTACGATTATGCTTAAAAATGGCAAACTTTCCAATGGAAAAGCGAAGCTTTTTGTAGGCAGGTACCTAAGAAAATTTATTTTGGGCATAGAAGATTTTTTTAATCGCCAGTATTTGTTCTGGCCATCAATATTTTTTTTTTTTTAATATGACAACAAGTATTCTTTGGGTTTACGCATTAGAATTAGTTTTGTTATTGACAGTTATACTGTATTTTCAAGGGCAACTCCAGAATCGGTATTCCAAGATTCAATGTCTTGAACTACTGTTTTAAATAAGTCGATGGGTTTTATATCTAAGAACTAGTCCAAAGACTGGATATGCTATAAACTGGAACTTCACACGATTTTATAATACATGAGCAGCACTACTGCGCAACTTGTCTGTAGGTTTAACTTAAATATGTATTTTACACTTTGTTGCCTGACCGTCTCTTATTTGCGGTTTATCCTTTTTTAAAAAACCTCATCAACTCAATAGTTTGTTATTAAACTGTTGAGGTGTGTTAATAAAAAATAACATGCTTTATGAAATAAAACCATAACAGTAAGGTCTTTTAAAATTGTACTAAAATAATTTATTATTAATTAATTATTTTATAAAATTAATTTTAATTATCTAATTTCTTTACTTTTAAAATACATATTTGCTCCTGTGTTAGTGTTTTTGTTTTCTTACTTTATTTAAGTCCTTTTTGTCATTCTGCAATTGTTGCCACTGTATTTGCGGTTACCAATAAATCTCAATTTTCTGTTACAATTTTTTTAACATGTTTTTAACTTATTTTTATTGTTAACAAATTAAAATGATTTTAATATTTTTATAAAAATTAACAAGTGGAAAAAACGTAGAGAGAAATTTATTTTTAATTAAATCCATTTAAATCTCAAAGCTGTTTAAAGTATATAAAGTAAAAACAGAAGTTGTTGGTTTAAAAACGCAATCCGCTGTTAGTCGTAAATTATTATCACAGAACAAAAAAGGACATAAAAAAGAATAGAGACAAAAATAAACTTAACAAAAAATTTTTAATTTAATTGAATTTAAAATTTTTTCAGTTGCCGCATGCGGAAGTGCTGTATTATAGCAGCGACGTAGAAAGTACCCTTTCACGACATAAGATAACAGCCTTGGTTTTTAGTCAGAAACATTAGATACTCCAACTGAGTTTTTTAACATTAACAAAATTACCGGCGCCGCAAATTAAAAAAATTTTTTGGCACTCAACAGCAATTAGTACAGCGTACAAGAAAGGAAATATCTTTAAGTGGAAAAACATCTGTTTAAAATTAAGAATTAAACATCATTTGAGAATACTATTTAGTAGGATCACAGAAACGTTTATGAAGAGTTCGTTCTCCTTACTTTATTTCGCTGGTATAGGCAACGAAATACCAAAGAGACATGAAAGAAAGTTTATTTGGTTTTTTAAGTTCCATTAGACTCCCTAAATGTCTATTATGCCATCCGTGTGTCTATGAAATTATTCGTGGGTGCATTAGTGCCTCCGATGTTTAATTGGCCCCTTTTCAGATCAAATAAATATTCTGAAGCTCAGATGGACACTTCGAAGTTTCTTTTGCGCTTTTGAAGATTTATTAGTCTCTTCGATGGTCTACTGGTTTGCCTTAAAACGCCAATGAAACGATAAAGGACCAATTGACCTTTGAGGAGGCATCCAAACGCCTATTGTCCTCTCCGAAGAGTAATTCACCCTTTCGATGTTAATTGAGCGCTTTGAAAAATCATTGGACCCTTCAAAGCTTAATTGTCCCATCAAAAGGTTTTTTAGTTCCTACAAAATTCTCGTAGCTGCGTCAAAAGCCCTTTAGCATCTCTCGTTCTTTTCCACATTCGTTTTAATAAAAAGAATAATGTTTTCCAGGTCATGACAGACTTAACTAGTTTTTAATAAGAGTTAACTAGTTTTTAATAACAAAAAATAACTTTTGCCAACTAAAGTATTCGAAATCGACTCTCCCTGAAGCCATAATCTCGTTTGGGAAGACATGAGCTAAAAGGCAAAATAAATGTGACTGAATTTAAATTAAATATTTTCGATTTATAAAAGATTTATTAAATTTTTCCCTTTTTATTGTGGTGGGTACGAAAAAAAAGTACCACAAAATACTAAAATGTACCACAAGAGTACTATTTTACATTTTTGATTTAAAGTTATTAGAGTAAATCTATGATGATAAACAATTTTTTTTGAACATAAAAAATATAGAAAAATGGTACTAAAATATACTTTTAAAGAAAATTAATAATTTTTAAGTATTATTTAAAAATTAATATTTTAATATTTTATGGTAAAAAAAAAATTGTGAATTAAAAAAAGTTCTTTTATTATTATAAACTTTTTTAATCACAAGTTTCTTGTAATCAAAAATATTTACTTCAATATTTTAATGTTATATTTGCAAAAATATTGGTCAGTACATCCAATCGTCCGGTTTTTCTTATTGTTGCTATTGTTTTTTTTTTTTCTTTTTTTGTAGAAACATAAAATCTAGAAAATGGTTTTATATAACAACAATATAATTAATAGGAAAAATTTACCAAAAACAATTAAATAAATGTTTTTTCCTAACTAAAAAATGACATATCATACAACAATTTAAGAACAAGAAAAAAATAAATATAAAATGAACAAAAAAAACTTCCAAAAATGTTGTTTAATGCCACTGATATATTAATCTGCACATGACAAGCAATTTTTACAAGATTTCTTTTCTTTAACTTTGATTTGGTGTTTGTTGATTTTAAAAATTGATACCCTACCATAGGCACATATGGATTTGAAGTGAGAACTTTTACCTTAAAGAGAATAAAATAATCCATTTAATTTTATGTGTTAAAGCGAATACAAGTTCTCCCTATATTTTTTTTTTTTTTTATTTTTAAGCAAGTAGGAGTGCTACATTCGGCTATGCCGAATAATAACTACCCTTCACCATCTAAGGAAACCTAGCTAAGTGAAGATACTCTAATCAAAAAAGCAAATACTGGGATGACAGAGAATTAAAAAAAAATTCTACTGCATATATATAATTCACATAAAAATAACAACGGCTCTAAATGGGGTAAGCTTTTTAAAAAACTTTAGTATTTTTTTTAAATCTCTTCAAAAGCTTTAAAATAATACTCACCATTATATATTTTTTTAAATTTTGAAAATTTTAGAGCCCCGTTACTAGGAAAATATGAGCGAGAGCCAATTTTTTCACTTGACGTTTGGAGTTTTTAACCGCTTATATGCATCTGGCACAATTTGCGTTTAATTAAATTAAAAAAAATATTTTGTCACAAAAGTACAAAAATGTACTTGTTTTCTTAAAAAAAGGGAAAGGATAATTTTAATATTTCCAGGAACAATACGATTACATAAGGTACATATTTTTGTTTTTAAATTAAAAAAGTACCCAATAAAGTACTTTTTTGTAAAATATAAAAGTACCAAAAATAAATGTATCAATTAATAATTCATTAATTAATTAATAAATAAATGTCTAAAGTGGAATTAAAAACTTTGAATAGAATAGGTGCAAAAAGTACCACGAAAGTACCTTATATATATATATTACATTAAGGCAATACAAAAATAAAAAAATGAACCACAAAATAAAGAAATATATGACAAAAGTACTTTTTATAAAACCTTAA
Source organism: Gymnosoma rotundatum (assembly GCA_916610165.2). Classification (NCBI taxonomy): domain Eukaryota; kingdom Metazoa; phylum Arthropoda; class Insecta; order Diptera; family Tachinidae; genus Gymnosoma; species Gymnosoma rotundatum. The sequence goes on from OU744340.1 coordinate 11,998,542, forward strand.
TTTTTAAATTTTCTTAGTAATTCTTCGCGTCTAAACAACTTTCTGATTATTACTTGCAAAAGTGGCTAAAAGTACTTTAAAAGAAAATAGATAATCTTAAAACTTTTGATTTTGTTTGGTAATAAAACAGCCACTTCATATAAATATTTACAGAAATATCATAAATATAAAAATTTAGCAATTATTTAAAAAATACACATTAAGTACTAAAAAAAGTACCTTACCTAAACACTGAAATTCATAGTTTTCGTATAAAAATTTATTAAGGCGATCGAAATTGAATGTGTATAAATTTTTATAAAGAAAATTTACAAAACAGTCCCATAAAATACAAAAATGTACCATAAAAGTACTTTTTATAAAAGTTCATAGGTCGACGATTAAAATTTTTTTTTAAGATTGAAGAAAGATTGAAGGAGTATAAAAATGATGTTAATTATTTCTTTATTTCTATGATTATTATTCTATTTTATTTTCCTTTTTTCTAAACTCTAATTTCAAAAGAACTATAAAGTACCAAAAAAAGGACTTTTTCAAGTATTAGATTTTATCATATATTTTTAATTAAAACATAATATAGGTATCTAATTGAAATAAAAATACATATTTATTGAATATAGAAAAAAGTACCAAGAAATAACATGAAAGTACCACAAAAGTACTTTTCACAAAATCCTAAATTTTTTGTTTTTGTAGGCAATACTAAGATTATAAATAGTCTTTTTAGTACTTAAATAATATTATATGAAAAAGTGCCTATAGAGTACTATTTTAGAAAGTTTTTTAACCCTTTCGGGACTACTGGGATAATACGTCCCAGCAATTTTAAAATTGTCTTTTTTCTTTATTTTAAGCGCAATCGCCAGGGAGGTAGAACTGCCAAACGTCCAAAAACGGATAGCATCAATATTGGAGACCACTTGCCAGTAGAGCAAGAGAAGCGTTGTCGCTGTGTCCGCTGTTCTTCACTTGGCATAGAAAAGCGAACAAAGATGATATGCTCAGGTTGTAACAACGCCTATGTTACAAGTGTTTTGGGCCATTCCACAAATAAATACCTAATTGCATTCCTAAAATGTTAAAAATATATGTAAACTTTTATCTAAATCCAATAATATTTATATTTTAGTTATCTTTTTAATTTTTCGAGAACACTGATTGTGATTTTATGCCCCATGAAAACACTAGTTGGGATTATATGTCCCAGGATAAAAGGACGAATTTAAAATTTTTAAGTATGGAGAACATAATACTTTTATCATACCTTTTAGAATATGAAAAAAATTTTACCATACATAATTTGGTTTGCAAAATAAAACTCCGTCCCGAAAGGGTTAATGAAAATATTATCATTTAAGTACTTTTATAGAAAATGACTCATTAAAAGTTTTCTGGTCTCCTAAAACAACTGTTAGAGTATTTGCGTATTTTAGTTAGGTCATTTTGCAGTTTTCATTTTATATTGGATTTTTATTTATAATTACGTACTTTTTACTCATATGTTACCCATTTGTAAACATGTAATTAAATGTTTTTTTTATTTTTCATTTTTCTTGATTTAAGTCTGGTCATACAAGGATTTGAATTTTTTTGCCTTTTTACTAACAAATACAATTCATTTTTATTTAAAAAATTTTTTTCTCCTCTGTCTCTTGCAATTGGTTGTTGGCAAGTGTCAACAAGATTTACGTTCATTAGTTTAACTGGATTTAAATGTTTTAGTTTTTTTTCTTTTTTTTTTTGTTTTTTGTTAGTATTGTCCTTTCTTTCCTTTGCTCGTTTCGCTTGTGTGTTTTTTGTGTTGCTTCAACCAATGTGTTAAATATATTTGTCGACATATTGCAGCTGTACAGCCATAAAAATTCGAAAGGACTTTCAAGCAACTTCTTAACCATTTTACAACATTTCAGCAAAACATGTGTAAATTTGACACATGAATAAGTGCAGCAATGAAGATATAGCAAAAACAAAAAAATTTATAACGCTAAAACGTTTTATATTAAAGTACGAATAAATTGTAAAATAAATGCCAGCCATGGTTACAATATGGCAAATATTTGTTTGCAACAAGAGCTTATAATACAACTACAACAACCAAAGCCAACAATAAATACAAATTGGATTACGAATAAATAGTGAAGCAAACTGGGAACAATATCAACACTCATACAAATGCCAAAAAAAAAAGCTACTTAACAAGAAAAAAATTTTTTTTCTTTTCACGTAAAAAGGGATACCCAAATAAACTGCAGGATACCCATTATATAGACATTAATATACAATCCACAGTGAGAGTGAGAGAGAGCAAGAGGAAATTTGTATGGTTAAATTTTATTTTGTACAAATGCAAACAAAAAACTGCATGAGAAGTAGTTCCTTATTATATGCAGTTTTAATATTTAATATATTAAATGCGTAAAAGGAAAAATTAAATTAAATGTCTTACGCAAAATCAAGAAGCCTTAAAATGGCAAATAACTTTAATAATAACTTAAAGGTTAAATAATAAAAAAAAAAAAGAATAATGACATGATTTAATCTTTTAATTTTTGTTTCTTCTATTCCAACCTGCTAACAAAATATTCGAAATGGAATATTGGTACTAGAGTTTTTTTAACGTATATTTTTTTACGTAATGGCGCACTTAAGGTAAAAATATAAATCTTCGGATTCGGATTAGATTGTGTAGGGTGCAAATAAGTACGCGATTAATTAGAAAACACTTCATACACCTACGTAAAGTTAAACATGAATAAAATTAATTTCAAATATAAAGCATAACTTTAGGCTGACAGCAAAACATTTTATTTATTTAATAAATTTTTTATAACTTAAAGAACAAATAATTTATATTTTATTAAGCTTAAATATTTGTGTGTATAGTTGTATGATAAATTTTTAACTAGGTTCAAGTTCATATTTTTATTTTTATTTTTTTTAAATATCAATTTCCAACGAATGTGTAAATATTTTATTGCATACTTTCTAAAATGACACGAGAAAAATAATTTACGAAAAATTACTATTTTAAACAAATGTTTAATAAGACTATTTCGGAATAAATTTAAAAACTATTTAAGAATACTCTTTGCTGACAAAAATTTATTTTTTTAATATTTCAAAAAGTACTTATTTTTAAAAAGTACTTAAAACACCTATCGAAAAAATTTTTTATGTTATTAAAAAATATAAAATTTTTGTCAATCCAAAACATTGTGTTCTTATTAGAAATAAAGTACCATAAAAGTACTTTTTGTAAATAATCCGTATTGTTCCCAGTTTTTTTCTTCAATGATTTGATAATAAAATTTTTTTTAAGCAAATCTAAACACTATGGCCCAAATTCATAGTTATAGAAAAAAGTCGACTCTTGCTAAAGTATACTATAAAATAAAAAGCTCTTATTATCTTTTTTGCTTTCATAGTCAAGAATAAAGTATACTTTAAGTTTAGACGCCTTCCACTGGGTGCCAACTGTAATTTGATAAATGTTTTTATACAATTTCTACACAAACATTTGAAAAAAGTAACCTTGTTTTTATTTTGTTCACTTTGGTATAAAAATCAGATAAAGAGTATTATGTTCTTAAGCCAAATAAAATAATTTTGTAAAAATGAGTTAAAAACAGCTTTAGGTAGTTTTAAAATTTAGAGTTGACTTTCTCTCCAAAAGTATATTTTAAATTGTCTATGAATGAGTTAGAGTCGATTCTAAAGTAAAACCGACTTTAGTTCCCTTAAAGTATACTTTATTTTAACTATGAATATGGGCCTATATGTTTATTTACAAAAACGTACAAAAACGTACTTTATTTTGATTAAAAAAGTAACTTTTATAAGTACCACAAAAGTACTTTTTCTAAATATTTTTTTTTCAATGTTTTTAGAAGTTTTAGTTTTTTTACCATCCCGATTTAATAATTAAATCACCAATATTGAAAGCACATCTCGATGGCCATTACGCTACCGCTCACTTAGCTCTTCAGGAAACTTCTCACTAACATTTTAAATAAACAAAAGACTTTTAAAAAAGTAAGAATTCTTGTTCATTTATATAAAGACCCTTATTAAGGTACAAAAAGTACTTTTTATATGTACTACCTAGACATTTTTTTTTCTTAAATTTCAAAGTGTTGTTTTAAAATGTTTTTAAAAATATTATCTTAAAGACTCTGTTTTGGACATAAAGCAAAGAAGTACTGTTTTTATTTTTTGACAAATGTATTTTATTGTTATTATAAAAAAGAAGAAATAAATTTAAAAAACTTTTTTTAGTTTATAAAAATATTTCTTATTTTGATAACAAAAAAATTATTTTTTAAAAGAAGAATGCCTACGAAGTATTCTTGAGTGAAATTAAAATTTTTCCATTCATTGACTATAACTCTTTTGTAATATAACGTACTCCTTACAAAGTGACTAAAAAAGTACTTTCTACCAGGATTGTTTTTACCATCTTAAAGCAAGAAATATAATAATTTAGGGATTTTTTTAATATTTTAAATAATATGGCTAACACATTTATAATTTTTAATTTATAAAATAAAATATATCTTAATGCAGTGAATTATTAACACAAAATGTAGTATTAACAGAGGAAAGGAAGGAAAAGTTCTAACACGAAACAATTAATTTAAACAAGATTATGTCAAATCCCAGTTGGTCATGCCATTAAGGTATCTTTACTTGTAAAAAAAAAAGAATTGAGTATTCTTAAAAAATATATGAAGGGCAGCTGGAGCATGTTGTAGCGACCTTTTAATTATATACTTTTTGAAAGTTCCAGTAACTGTTGTTCTCTATTACTCAGCTTTTATCACTTTTTTAATCATTTGACAACCAACCTGAATGCATATTGATACTCCTGTTCAAATTTCAGCGTAATGCAATGCGGCATATACAAAGAAATATGTTTTACAAAAATATAAGATTTATCAACAAAAAGCAGAGAAGACCTTCTTTAATTTTATATTGGTTTTTATACAATCCTGTGTAAATTTTAAATGCCTGTCTATAATGATTCAAAATCTAAGGCAATATGCCCTAAATACCTATGGGGACACTAATTAATTTATAACTTAAGATATTTATAGTTGTTTTTATAGCGGACATACAAACACATATTATATGTAAGTTTTAGATTCTTGACTTAAATCGTTCATTATTTACTATTAATAAATTTTACAAAAAATCACAATTAAAGAAGTGAATAAATATTTTTCCTAAAACCGAAATTTCATTACAATATTTTGTATATCCGAATAAAACAGCGGCTAAAAATGCTAGACTATTTTAAGCCATATGCAGTTGCTTAACCATTGCTGTGGAAAAATATGCAGCAAAAGCAAATGAAAAAAAAACTGATTTGCTTCAGCTGACTGTGTGTTTCTTTCTGCAGCAAAAAATTTATTTTAAAAATGTTTGCTTTTGCTCAAGCAATCAGTTCTTCTTTATTATTGCTTTTGCTCAACTTTTTACTATAAAGTTGTGGCTGGCTACAATTGCTGTTTCTTGCTGTTACTCGCTGGTTTTATCCCTTTTAATATTGGAAACGTATTTATGTATGTTTTTATTACTTACAATACGTAAGAAAATACATTTTAAAAAACGTTGTTTTTATTACACAAAAGAAGAAACAAACATCAACTTATTGCTAAAGCAACAGCAAACGTTTTTAAAATAAATGTTTTGCTGATTGCTTTGCTGCAGAAAGAAACACATAGTCAGCTTAAGCATATACGTTTCTTCCTCTTTTTTTGAACTTGCTTTTTGCTGTTGCTTCGTTTATAAAGAAACTTTTTTTAATGCTGAGACATTTAGTTTTTTTTATTTGCTGAAAAGCATGTAAACAGAGCAAAGATTTTAGTGCTGTTGCTATTTTTAAGCAAGCAATTTAAACCCTGAAATGCAAAATTCAAAACTTTATTATAATCAAATTAGTTTTAATTCGACTTAAGTCAACGTAAGTATACTGTAATTTATCAATTTATTAACAAATTAAAATTTATTTATTTATTACAAGTTTTTGCAGCATTTTTTGGATTGCTATTCCACTATCTACTTTATTTGCATATGTGTAATTAGGTTGTGTACATTTTAAGCCAATTAATGCTTAAGAGTCTTAGAATTATTTTTTTATTATATTAATCCTTTCAAACTATGGACTCGTGTATGGCTTTCGTTGTCAAGAGAATAAAAAATTCTCTCAAAATATGGATTTTAACAAACATTACTTATGCAGACAACCTTTAAAATTTGGATTTTTTTATTATTTTTTATGTAGCAGTGTCACCTTTCAATGAACAAAAATATTTCCAAAATCGACTCAGAAATGATGGAGATCTATGGGCTCAACAAAAACATTAACATTATTTACTGAGTTACGTTTTTCTGGTCCGTAAAATTTTTTATTTTAAACCGACTTAAAAAAAAGCAGGAAGCTATCAATTTGTCTCAATGTGCCTGCAGAACTCAGTCATATTTGAATTAATTGAAAAAATTTTTCATTATTTGTTAATTTTTTTCTAACTAGGATTCGAGCCCTGGATATTAAAAATGAAATAAAATTGAATTATTTTGGCTTGGGAAAAAATTAAAAATTCAAATGCACGCAAGGCACAACGTAGTTACATTTATATTTAACTCACAACAGTCAATATGATACTAGAACAACATGTATAATATTGTGAGCAAGCACGTATGAATAATTAAAAATAAAAATTGACGGTGGCTGGAAGAAAAAAAAAACATAAATACAAGACGAAATACAATACTAGTTTATACCAATTTATATTTATTTTCCAAAATAATTTACAAGAAATGCTAAAGCACTGGTACATCTAACAAAAAATATTCTAAGCATACAAAACTATTTTCAAAATCTTTCACATAACTTAAAACTTGTACATTTGCATTGCACATCGCTCGCATAAGGTATACAAAATTTCCATTTAACTCCCACAAATATGAATTAATACAATTAAAATAAAATAAAACTATTGGCCAGTATTATATACTGTATTCTCGGTACTCAAAGAATCCAGCCTTCTATGATAAAATAAGAGATCTGCATCCTCGTAAAGAATTTTAGCTCCCTTAAGGTTCAACAGATCAACCGAAGGCAGATACCTTGACATCCGAATAGCCTCCAGATTTCTCGACGCAGAGAAGCATTCCCTCACCAAGGAATTCTCTAAGGATTGTGCGCCCTCTAAAAATTTCACAGCCATTTCCACCATGTAGACAACCACCCGCGCAAAATCAATTGCGCTGTAAATTGATCTACATGATGGCCTGCGAATCTTGCCGTTTGGTCCTATATAAGGCCTAAGCCCTAGACATGCGACAAAAGCCAATCTCTCCCATCTCCGTAACCTCTCCATCTGGTGCGAAGAAATCTCGAACCAAGCCGGAAAAGCGCAGGAGATGACAGAACGGTTAATTTGACTGTACAATAGAAGACGCACTTTCCTATCTAGACCCCTCTTATGTTTGAGAGCTTCCTGATATGCACACTTAATTCTCTTGCTTCTCTCAAAGACGAAATACACAGAGAACCTTAAAGAAGTACTTTGGTTTGTAAGTAAATTTCGTCTAACTAAATTAATATTGATGTGAATACTCCTCATATTCTTATTTACAAAGTTTATTGGTTAAAAAGATGATGTTTACAATGTACACAACTAAGATATATAGATGCGAAGAATATTGATGAAGGATGTAGCGGTTCTTTTTCGTGGAAAACGTCGGCACACATTTTTATATAATTGTTCTTTCACACAAAATGTTTAGAAAATAAAAGAAATTTTAAAAATTAACGAAAGCCAAAAATAATTTAATTTTAATTTAATTTTTTTTTTTTATTTAAAAGGTGATTGGTGCCGTTTAAAAAACAGTTTATAATCCTTAAAATTAAGGGGTGTCCCCATGCAACCAACATGTTTTTTACGTGTATTATGGACGGTAAAGGGCTGCACTTTAAAACAACAACAAAATTGTGTAACAATGGCAGAAGGTAATAGAAAAGCAAATCTAAAAATTAAAGGGTGTCCCTATAGGTGACGTTAATTGACCTATATTGGCCTATCTTTTGAAGCGCTATAGATAAATGTTTGTTTTGACCGTTGTAGTAACAAGAATAAATATTTAAGATTTTAAATTAAAGGGTGCCCCATAATTAATAATATACAAGTATAAAATTTGGATTTGGAAATCAAAAGATGTCCCAAGCCCTAATAGACGTAGGACCTTTATTTCTAAGTTCGCTGTGACAACAAGTTTCTAGTTAAAATTTAGAATTTAAAGGGGTTCACAAAATTAATGTAATTTGATCTATATAACCCTATCTTTTAAACCATTATATACAAACACTTGGTAATTAGACAGAATGTCCACTATTTCAGTCATATAAATATTTTATATTATAAATTAAAGGGTATTACAATATTTGATGTAATTTGTTGTTAAACTGTGCATAGATCCTGATTTCTAAGTCTAATAAAAGAGCAAGTATATAAATTGAACTTGGAAATTAAATAGTGACCCTATAAATGCTGTAATTTAATGTATAGCCAAACAAACAATTGCAGACAGACGGTTAAAATTAACATGCAGCTATTGTAACAAGTCCACTTTAACAAGTATAAAGTTTGGAGATGGAATATAAGGCTTTCCCAATAGTTAGAAGAGAAAAGGATTATTTCTTGAACACTGACTTGGTCAACTGGGATTTTTGAACCACAAACATAAATTCACCTTAGTTTAATTCCTTACACACACTAACTAAGCGGTGTGGGTTAAGAAGATGTGACAGATTTGCAAAGAATATCATTGAGAAATCCTGTTTATTTAACTTTATCTAGAGGCAATGCCGCACGACAAATTTTAATGATAATATTGTAGCAGTTGTATGATTATATTCGTAATTATAGTTGTTCTTCAAGAACTCACTTAAGGAGTAACGTACTTGTGTTTGAACATTTCTTCTTTACATTAAGATTTATCTAAGCACGTAACTCTATAAATGTGGCTATAAGCTCTATCTGTATGTGAGTGTTGTTTAATAAAGTTTTATTGTTGTTTGAGTATTTTATCTAAGTTTTGGGTTTTTGTGCTTTTCTTACTTTTGTTTTCTGGTTTTTTTTTTTTTGTCTTTTTTGCAGAAGAGTTAACAAAAAGTACTGCAAAATACCATGAATTTGTTATAAATTTGTTTGTTTGTTGTTATTGTATAAATAAGAAATATTGTCATTTAGATATAAAACAATGTATTTGTAGTAGTGTGTCCTTAAAAAACTAAATAATTTATAAGGAACACAACTTGCTTGCTGCGTGCTTTTAAATTATAAAAAAATTTGGTACGAAAAATAGTTGAATTGTACAGAAGGCAACAAAAACAACGGAATTATATTTATTTTAAGGAATCTCTATAACAAGAGGAAGTTAATAAATCATTAAGAAAATTAAAAGATAAAATAAAAATAAAAATATTTCTACGATTTTGTATAAAATCTTAACATTATATTTTTTTATTTCCAGGTACTTAAGAACAAAGATGTGAATATTTATTTTCTTATGTATTTTTCATAATCTTAGAACGGAGTATTGCCAGATTTCAATTTCGACTTAATATTTCTAGTGTAGTTCTAAGAATAGTAACCTTCCCAGAGGGTATCACAGTCTAGTGTGTTCTTTAATATTATTGAAGTAACTGTTATGGAATACAACTCGTAGAAAAAATAAGTTATTAAAAAAACAAGATCTTAACATCTTTAAAACTGTATGAGAATTATAAGAAAACTACCAATGTGTTCTTTGTTTAATATCTCACATGATCTGTGAAAAATTTAAACTCACCATGAACAACCCATATATTTTTATCACTTCGACAGTTTGTTCAGTCTCTAATCGAACATAAAAATTTATTTAAAATTATCAATCTTAAAACAAAAGTACCTAAATTAGTATTTTGAGTACCAAAACTTAAAAAAATAATTCCAGATTAATTTTCTTTTTTATTTAATTTGTCTTTATTATTATTATTAAAACTTATTGATTAACTATTATTTTTAGTACTTTCGTATTTTTAGTACTTTTTAACTAAAGTACTTTAAGCGTTCTTTTATTACCTTAACGCAAAAATGCACCAATAGGAAAAAAAGAAGAAAAAAACATTTTAAAATATTTCAATTCTTTTAAAACAATTTATAAACATTTTGCTTAAAACTACTTTTTAACAAAAATAAAAAAGTACCTGAAAAGGTACTTTCTAGAAATTAAATATAAATACTATTATTAATAAAAAAAAGTGTTCAAAACTGATTTAAAAACTTCTAGTTTCATTTAAAATTAATTGATATTTTTTTTTTTGTATTTTTTATGAATTTAAGAAGTACCAAAAGTACCAAAAGGAAACATTTGCCAGCAAAATTACATAAAATTTTAAATCAATATTACTTCTTTCTCAGTTTTTTTGTGATATTAAGCAAATTTTATTCACTCAATCTTATATATTTTTTAAGGTACTTTTTTATGAAAAGTACTTTAAATCTCATATTATAACCTTAGTGAAAAAACTTGTTAATAAATAATAGAGATAGATTTTTCTAAATATCTTAATGATTTCATTTGCACAATTTCTTAAAAAGTACTTTTCAGCAGATACAAAAGTATCTAAAAAGGTACTTTTTCAAAAACATAAGGAAAAAAAAATATAAAAATTTATTGAAATTGATTTCGAAATTGCTATTATAAAGTAAAATTATTGGTAAAATAATTTCATAAATCAAAAAGTATTTTTATTTACAAAAGTACCAAAAAGAACTACAGATTTGTAAATTAAACTCATCAGATTATTTTCTCATTCGTCCTTAATTTGTACTATTAAGAAAATAAATTGATTCAATTTTAAAGCTTTTCTTTTAATAAAAATGAAATAGTACCTAAAAAGGTACCTTAATTATAATTTTTAACTCCTTAATAAAACGATTTTGTTAAAATCCTTTTTTAAAATGCGATAAATATTTTATAAATTTAAGTAAAATATAAATTTATAAACTATTTTATATACCAAAAGAACTAAAACAATGCTTTTAGGCAAATCTCCCCTTACTTCATAAATTTTTTTTTTGGTACTTAAATTATTTCTTTATTATATTTTTTAGTTGACCGACTATTCCAACATCATAATGGTTCAATTGAAATTAAAGAAATATTGCTACGAACTAATCTTAATAATTTGATTTTTAATTTTAAAAGTCCTCAATTTTAAAAAGTACTTTTAGAGGGCCCAGCGAAAGTACCAAAAAAATTATACAAAAAGTACCAAAATTATTTTTTAATATTTATTTATTACTTTTATTTTTAAGATTTTAAACTTGTATTGTTAACGGGTGCTTTTAAAAAAATAAATAACAAAGTACTTTTAAAACAAACCAGTTAATGTTTCTTTCAATTTTCCATTAAAAAATCTCTAATTATAAATTGTATTTCCACTACATTTTATCACTCACTTTCCAGTCTTACCATTTAGAACCTTTTACCAAATTATTTATAATTGGTGTATTACTTTGATTGTCTTAAAAAAAAATGTGCAAACAATAGCAATACTTTTTCTTGTTTAGGGAAAAAGGGATACTTTGTAAATAAGGCGTGCTTTTTTAAAACAAAAAACTTATTACTTAAAAGGATTTAAGAAGTTTTTTAACAGCACTGCTAAAAAGAAATTGTTTTATATTTTTAAGGATATTTTTATTTTATTTTAATGATTATTTATTTTGTTAATAAAACTTTTATTTGTAAAAGGATTAAGATCATAAAAAATTCAAACTCATGCAGATTTCAACACAGCAATACCAAAGGAAAATAAGTTTAAGGAAATAAAGTTAAATTTTTTTAAAGCTATAATTAGGAAAGGGACTGTTTAAACATCTTTAAATTTTTTGGGTAAAAACCTACAAGGATGTCCAATTTGTTGTGTTTGTTTTTTGAAATTTAGTAACATCCTTTTAAGCAAGATTAAATGATTAGAAAGGAAATTCCATAATTATTGCTTACTTAGGACCGAGTACTTTATTTAATTAATAAATAAACAAAATGATAAAAGCAAAAAATGTTTTTAATTTCTTTAAAGGAATTTATTTTATTTGCTCAATTATTTAATTTCAATTTTGCTTTAATTGCTATAAGTAAGAAGAGAAGTTCAGAAAACTTTGTTGATTGAAGCTTAAAATTAATATCAATCATACGCCACCCTAACGCAAGTGAAATTAATATTAATTCAAACTAATATTAATTATACGTCACCATATTTTGGGGGAAAAATTAATTTAATTGAAACATATTGGATGTTTTAATTAACTAAATAGGAACAATAATGTCTTTGAAATCATAGTTTAAAGAGTAAATGATAGAGTTACTTGACTGTCGGACACTTCTTAAATAGGCATTTAAGGTAATTCTACATATAAGTAGTAGCAATAAATTCTTTAATATTTATTTCAAATGTTATTAATATTTCAAAGCGCTAAGAAATTATGACTATTTTAAAATTGATAATAATTATACGACTTCATGTTCCTCAGGAAAAAAGAATAAAAAAGTTTTTTACTTCTTAGTAAAAAACAAAATAAGTCTTTATTTTACACAACTAAATTAAACAAAAAAATTAGAATTTTTATTTTAAAAAATTAGTTAGAACAAAAATATATGTATAATTTCTTTAAAACTACTTTCTTTTGTTGTACATTATTTTGCTTATTTATACCCTAAATTTTGACTTGCATACTTTTTTAAATTGAGTTAATATCTCTTTTACTTGAACAATTACTTGAACTTTATTTTAAAATTAATATTAATTATACGCCATAGAATAAATTTAATGAATTTATTGTCATATCTATAAAGACTGCTTAGTGTGTAAGAAAGTCTTAAATTACGTTAAGTGTCTAATGCAAACTTAAATTATTAAATAATTTTTTTTTAAATCAGAAATCCTTTTCTGCAATTTACCTTATAAATTTGTAGATCCATTATTTTATTTAGTTATATAAAAATAAAAGCCTATTAAATTAGAAGAGGCTATTATTGATTACTTCTCATACCAATTTTTTCCTAAAAAGCTTTTTAATAATATTAACGTTAATCATACGCTACTAAAGTTTTAAAGGAAATAAATATTAATTATACGTCGTAAAAGTATTTAAAAAAATAAAAATAATTTAATTAAACATATTTAAATATACGCAATGGCTATGGAACTAAAGCTTACAAAAACTGCTCATTTTGTTACATGTTTCATAGTTATTGAAAAACATGTTATTTTTCATATTTAACATTTTATTTTTCATATTTTCTAGACTTGTTTGTTTCGATAAAAAAATGATTAAAAAATATCTAACAATTTAAAAATGTTTTAAATATTTTTGCTTTTAATTTTTACCAACAGCGAAATTATAATTAGTCATACGCCTATGTGCTCTAAAAATTTATTTAAAATAAAACCGCATAATTTTTATTAAATACTATAAACAATTAAAAGTTTTTTCAGAATTCTATTCCGATCGAAAGTTTATTTGAAATTTTGTTATATGCGGTTTTCCAATTAACTTTTAATATGTGTCCTTATTAAGATTAGCATTGTTTTTTTACTGTGGTTTTTGCAACATTGCCACTTCTAAACAAAATGGGAAGATTAAGCATTTTTTTAAATAAGCAAAATCGATCGGAATCTGAAGAAAGAAAAGCAAAATCGATCGGAATTGTTAATACGGAATTAAAACCATTCCGATCGGAATTTGTGACATGCTTAATTATTGTAATTTTTTTAATACTTTACTCTTCGAATATAAAATTTGTATCTTATCCCTTGCCTTAAAAACAAAGTATCTTTTAATACTTTTGATGCCAGTTAAGCGTTATGTTCTATATGTTTTTTTTTACAAAATAACTTGGGACTTAATATTGATCATACGCTTAATTACTTCAAAATTGTATTAAAATAAGAACTGCATAGATTTAGGCTACGCAAACTATAATAAATTTTAGCGATTTCATTTAAAAATAGCACTTGGGTTCTTAAACTATAATTTACAAAATAATGTGTAAAATAATTACTAAAATAAAATTGTACGAAATAAAAAATTATTCTGTTTATAAAAGGTAAATATATCCTTTTTTCAGTAAAATTGTAAAGAATAAAATCCCACATTTTAGTAACGAAATATACATATTAGTTTGTGTTAGTATTTTAAAGTTATTATAACTTTTATAAGTCCACCTCTAAATTAATATTAATCATACGTCAGAGTATTTAAACATACTGTTTTATTGTTTTGTTCATAAAACCTTTATAATTCTAATTATAATTTGCAAAACAAAGTCAAAATAATGATCTTTCCTTAGGGCCTTCATTTGATGTGTTACCTTAAAAATTTACACATACTTCCATATATATAATTTTAAATATTACCAAATGAATTAAAAATAATTTTTTTTAGCTACAAATAAATTTTTATATATATTTTTTGTTTTATTTGGCTTTTTATAATTTTAAATTAACGTTACTATTTTAATTACACTGCATTAAAAATAAATACAATTCACATTAAAATCTTATCAAATGTTTATTCAATTAACTCATCTATTAATTATTTACCAAAAATATATCACCACAATAAATGTAGTTTTGTTTTTCTAAATTACTTTGTGTTTATTATTCATTATAAACATGTAAGTTTGAGTTATTTATAACAAAATATTTTATACAAAATTAACTAATAAATATTTATATGTTTGGCAAATAATTATGTCTATAACAATATATATAGTACAAAGCATTTTAAATTTAATAAATAATTGAAAAAACCACAGCGTAAAAAATAAAACCAATTAAAAAAGTGATATTTTAATCAAGCTAATAATATCAGTTGAAATAAAATTGAGTTGAATTCAATGAGAGTAGTGGAAATTTGTTCACACGTAAGATATTTTTTCAATAGAATAAAATTATTTTGCATTAAGTTCATTTTATTTTTAATTTCTAAAATTCTTTTTTAGAAAGAAAATTTATTTTACAATTTAAAAATAAAATGAACTTAAGCCAAAATAATTTCAATTCATTAACAATATTCACAGTTCAAAAAATAATTTAATAAAAATTAAATTATTAAAATTACTATTATCTTTAATATCCATTATTTCTGATTCCTTTCTATAAGAAAAAAAAATATTTTTCTTTATGAGTTTCGTATGAGTAATATGTATTTAAGGAAAAACTTGAAGGTGAGTATATTTTAAGATCCTAGAACAACGACTTGCAGAGTATGTTCCTATTTAATTCCCGTAAGAACTAAAGCCAAACACTAACTCACAAAGAAATGAGTTCATGAAAGAATTGTTGAGCTGCATCAAATGTGTTTTAATTTTGATTGGCTTTGCTAGTATTCTTAATTTACTTTATTTGTGAAGATTTTACTTCATTATTTTTTCCTTAGGCCTTTTTGAAAACTAGTGGTCTTATTACAATATTAGCTTTTACTTAAGGTTTTCAACTGTTCCCTACAGCTTTAACTTCCAAGGTTATTTTTGCAAGCTAAACTAATAATTAATATTACTTATACGTCAATGTGTTCGAAGACATTTCTTTTTATTTTTCTTTTTTTTATTTTTTTTATAAGGCAAATTAAATGCCTTCAAAAGACTTTCCATTACATCTTGGTTAAATTATTAAAATACTTTTTTAACTTGAAACTTTTAAGCTGATTATCTAAAACTTTTCTCCCGCTTCTCATAAAAAATAACTAAGTGTCAACAATTTAATTTTCTGATCGCTGCTGATAAAAAGAAAAAGATTTGTTAAAATTAATTAACAGCGAATTTGATATATTTTTCTTTTAGGCTAAACCTTTAATAATACAGCATATTATGGTTTAAATTAGTATTATTATTTAAGCAAACACAAAAGCATCTTAATTAGAAGCTTCAACGAAAAGAAACTTAAATTTCTTTCTAAAGAAACTTCCAAATATAAATAAGCAGTTTTTATGTCATCTTATGTAAATGTGTAAATTATGATTAAAGAAACGACAAAACCTAAATAAAAAACAAAAAAAATTTATGTGCTTTAATACTAAAAATAACAAAGAATATTGCCTTAATAAGGATATATTTACGGCAAAGAAAGCCATAAAAATAACTATAAAATTTAAGGGAGAAAATAAGGCGGCACAATGATTCTTCATTATTTTACCAAAGAAATTGTTGAGTTATTTACCTTAAAATTCTACAAAAGTCTTAACATAACTTTCGGTTTACCCTTCACCTAAAGTAAACTATAAAACTAAGTAGCTATGAAAAAAAAGAAAACACACAAACAAAAAAAGGGAAAGGTGGTGGAAAAACCTAAAAAAGAAAGTTTTAACAATTTTCCCTAAATTTTGTTCTGCTTGTTCATTTGAAACTCTACCCAGCAATTAAGGAAAAAATGATTTGTTTGAAGAGCAAAATCACACACAATACACACAAACACAAAACCCTACAGATAAGGGATATAGGTAAACTTCAAACCTATTTACTTACACTCATGCTTATTAAAGTGTGAAAAAGCTGTGACACTTTAGGAAAAGTTACAAGCATAAACCTAAGTTGATTGTTTAAATGTTAGGCAGCTACACAACAAAGAAAAAATATGTATTTATTATTATATAAATCATACATTGCTTAAGTGTCATTTTTTTGTACTATTAACTTTGTTTTACTTTTAAGATTTGAAAATTTTTAATTTTGTTTTAAATTAAAAAATTAACCTCTTTATTTATAAACTTTCAGTTTATTCCATTATTTTTTAACAGTTATATAATCTCAAAATCCTTATTTTGGCAGTGCATATTTAAATTTAATAAAATAATTACTAAATCCCGAAATAATAAGTTTTTTCAAAGCCAAGCCCTTATTTAATATTAATCATACGTCACCGGGCACCAAAATTAAAAATTTTATTTTTTCAATTTTGTAGCAGAATTTAAGAATTATTCTTTTAAGGAACTCTAGTTTATCATAAAATATGGTTCAAATTTAGTAGAATATAATATTATTGAATTAATATACATGTTTTAGAGTATAATTTTTACAAGCAAATATTTATAATTATGTTTGCTTTTGCAATTAATTCAGGTCGCACTTAGGGGCATTATACTCCTGTGGATCTATCTCTAAGCTATATAAACATATTTTTGCTAGCTCTTCTACATTTTAAATTAAATGGATTTTTGTAAACACGGCACATAAGAAAATATCAATCATACGACTCTGTGTCAATATATAACAACTTTTCTGAAAACTTATTTTAACACTTTTTTGTAATGAAAAGTATTTTTGGTTATTTGCCTTGATTTAAATATCAGAACAGAATGATAAGACAAGAGTATTAAAAAGTATAAAAATATGCAAGAAAGTAAAAACTATAAAGCAAAGTTTTTTATATAAATAAATGGCAACAAATTATTTTTAATTAATTTTAATTTAAAATTATCAAATAACAATATTATAACTCTAAGATTTCTTATCATAATAAACCTAGACAGCAACTTATTTACAATTAAAAATTTTAATTGTTCCCACCGGTTGATCTTAGAAATTTTTTTAATGTAAATAAAAAACAGAGCAGGACGTTTAAAAATTTCAGTTTCGTTTTTAGATTTTATATTTAGGTCTATCGAACTTAAGCTGTCCTTTTTCTATTTGTTTATTTTTTATTTTTTATTTGGCTTTTATAGTTCCAAAGTTACAACCTTTTTAGTCAAAGAACTTCATAATTAATATTAATCATACGCACAGGAGTTCAAAAGTAAAAGTTTTCTAAATAACTAAATTATAAAGAAATATATTTTAACAGATTGTAATTGAAAAGTTGTCCACCTACAAGCCGGTGACTCCGAGCTTGTTATAAATATACATTTTAATCTGGACAGTATATAATACCACAAATGAAATCCTAATGAATTCATCAGTCGGAAAAAATATTATTCATTCGTAATATCGTGTAAGTTAAAATATTAATAATTACTTTCAAATGGTAGTAAAATTTGACATATATATCTTTTACCTCCTTTACTCTATAAACAGTAAAAATGTAATAAACAATCAAGCCAAAACATAATACAGCCATCTAAACAACATATTTTTATATGCAATTAAACCACTAAAATCTAGGCTCTTCTTAGTACCTTTAATTATTTTTCTAGCTTTTATATTTTCAAAGTTATAACCCCTGTAGTCATACAACATCCTAATTCATAATAATCATACGTCAGGTAGTTTAATTTCATTTAACTTATTTCACTTCTTCTAAAAAATTAAAAAAGGATACAATAATTTTATTTAATAAAAAAAAATATTTATGGAAGTAATTTAAATCATTTTTCATTTTAATATTAACAGTGTTGGCTTAAACCATTCAAATATTTAATTAAAAGATTTTTTTCTTTCACTTACCTCCACAATGATCCTTAAAATCACTACAACAATCGCCCAATTTCAAGCAAGCGTGATCACAATAGCATGGTTTATCACTTAAATCCTCAATGATGGCATTTATTGGTGCCTTTTGCACCACACACGATGAATCGCGACCATTGCAGCAGAGTTGAGCTTCGCGACAAGAACCAGCCAACACGCTGGGAGCATGAAGCAACAGCAGCATAACGAATAAAATTACTTGCAACAAAAAATATGTGCAATTTAAAAATGATGACCGCTGTTGTTGCCTCCAATAATGTGTTGTTAATATCATTATTGTTGATGTTGGTGTGAATGCTGTTAAATCTGTTGCAATTTTACGCCTATAATGTGTATTAATCATTGCTGGTGCTGTCATTTTTATATTGTTCATTTTATGGCAGATTATAATTAATAATTTATTATTCATTTCTTGTTGAGTTGGCTCTTCTTTATTGTTTTAATTTGGATATATTTTCTGGAGTTCACTTTTATTTAATGTTTTATCGAACAATAAGTTTTCTGTTTTCTGTTTTCTTTTTTTTTTTTTTTTTTTTTTTTTGTTGCAACAAAATAATTGTTTTAATATTTTAAGCTGAAACAAAATGAAAATATTAAAAATTATTAAATCTTATATTAACGACTTTTTATTAATATAAATGCACATAAATATGGCTAAAAATAAATTTAAAAATATTTAAATGAATTTTTTTTCTAATGAGCTTTTTAAGGACTGATTGATATATATATTATTCGAAAAAGTTATCGAGAAAATGATTTAGGGAATGATCTAGACACTGATCTTGAAACTGATTTATAGATTGAGCTGTAGACTTGTCTGCAGGCGTCTTGATTTTTCTTATGGATTGGTAAACAGTTTAATCTAAAGATTGATCTGATTGATTGATAGATTGATTGAAAAATAATCTATAGGCTGGTTTATGGAATGAATGAATGAAGAGAGAGAATGATATGTAGAGTGATCTATGGAACAATCTATGGATGGGTTAATAGGTGAAGCATAGATCTTTCGACAGACTGATATAGATAGTGATTTACATAGTGATCTTAGGGTTGATCAATTGAGTGACCACTAGACTGGTCTGTAGACTGATCTTTAGACTAGCGTATAAACTGATCTATAAATTGGTCTTAAGATTGTTATATGTACTGATCGACAGGCTGAATTGTTGAGTTATGTGTAGACTAATCTACGGAGCGATCTATGGAAGTTTACAGATTGACCTATACATTAGTCATTAGATTTAAAATCAAAATTAATCTATAGACTGAGCAATAGATTGTTTAATAGATTGATCTTAAGTTTGTTCTATATACTGATCTACTCGCTGAATTGTTAAGTGATCTGTAAATTGATCTATGGAATTACCAGGTGTAAAGATTAAGATTAATCTATTGACTGATCTTTACTGATTTATAGACTAACTTATGGACTGAATTGTAGACTAGTCTATAGAATGATCTATAGCATTATTTATAGAGTGAATTATAGAGTAATCTGTAGGCTGATATAAAGAGTGATCTTTAGAGCAATCTATATGAATAGTAATAAACTGACGCATAGATCGTTCGATAGACTGATCGGCATAGTAATTTAAAGAGCGATCTTAAGATTAAACTATTTACTGATCGCTAGACTGGTCTACAGACTGATCTTAAGACAGGTATATAAACTGGTATATAAATTGATCTTAAAATTGTTCCATGTACTGATGTACAGGCCGATTAGTTGATAGATCTGAAGACTAATTTATGGAGTTTGCTAGTCGATTGATTTGATCTCTTAATAAATTTATATACGGATCTAGAGATTGACTAA
The DNA here is from genome assembly GCA_916610165.2 of Gymnosoma rotundatum. NCBI lineage: Eukaryota > Metazoa > Arthropoda > Insecta > Diptera > Tachinidae > Gymnosoma > Gymnosoma rotundatum. The sequence goes on from OU744340.1 coordinate 12,018,874, forward strand.
AAGATTGAAATTAAGGTTATTGTACACACTGATCTACAGGCTGATTTGTTGAGTGATCTTTAGACTGATCATGGAATAATCTGTAAACAGATTTAAATATGGACCTATAGACTATTTGTTAAATGGGTCTACAGAATTATTTAAAGAGTGATCTAACAATTAATCTATTGGCTTATCTCTACTGATTTACAGGCTGATGAGTAGAGTGAATTATAGACCACTTTATAGATTTATCTATAAGCCAATCAGTACACTGAACTTTATACTGATCTATAGGCTGATCTACAGACTGATCCGTTCATTGTTCTACAGACTGATCTGTTTATTGATCTATAATCTTGGAAGAATGTCATATTGCCCAAGGACATAATGTCCGTGGAATTTATGTCACACTCGAAAGTGACATAATGTCGCTTTGAAAAACATCATAATGTTAATGGACGTTATGCTATTCCTAGTATGGACATAACGGTACTTACGAAAGTGTTATTAAGTCCGCATTTAAAATAACAATGGCCTCGCTTACCATAGATTTTCTGCTCATGGACAGTATGTCACTTACTGGTGCTTGGGCGTTATGATATGTCACTATAGACTTTGCTCTGTTGTATATAAATATATGGATCGATATAGATTTATATATAATGCGATCTAAGAACTGATACCAACAGTCCGAATAATTAACAGTCAATGTTGAAATCTCGCTTTGCAATAATATGGTTCAGTGTAGACCGATCTTTAGGAAATGGATTTTTATACAGATTCTTATTTGAAGAATATAGATCGTTTTAAATTATTCTTATCTTTATTGCAAGCTGATGACCTTAAGACTATAAAACCGATCCATAACTTAAATATTGAATGATTTGCTAGTTAAATTCAACTTTATCTGCAGTATAGACTGATCTTTCATGTTCCATGTATAAAATTTTTTAGATTGACCGCTTACACGACCTTTTATATTAAATATAATCGCAAGGAGTTTCTTAATTTTTAAGTAAAATTTAAAGCTAAAAAAATAAATGCTTTCCCTTTCCTTTCTAAAATTATAATTTTTTCAAATTGCTTGCCTTTTTTCCTAGAGAATATAATTTCTACCCAATTGATCCGCCCTTAACTCAAGCCTTTTCCTGAACTCAGTATTATTCTTATCCTACAACAAGCGGAAAAGAAAATTACAATTAAAATAAAATGCTGTTTTAGAAGTGCAGCCATGTATTTGTTTAGGGTGTGTGTATGTCAATTGTTTTAAGGCATCATTAATCATTGTTTTTGTATCAAAAGCATACAAACGAAATAAGTCAGGACCACGGTGTATGTATTAAGTGTATGCTTGTAACGGTTACAGTGTCTGTTTGAATAACTACTTGTATTTTAGTTGTTGCTGTTGTTAAATCCTTTAGCAAAATAAATTTGTATTTTTAAATTGAAGTGATGTAAAGTAAAATGAATAATTTTTCACGATAGAATGAAGAAATAAAAATAAAATGGAAATTTAAAAATGTTTCAATGGAGTTAATAAAGATATTTAAGACGTTCTCGTTTATTCTATTTGGATATACAGAAATGTGAAGGATATAAAATGAAGAGAACAAGAAGACAAGTTAATTTATTTTGTTGTCGACAATGTTAGGGATAAAGAGAACGCAGAAATAATTAAACAATGTAGACTTATTAGGTGCTAGAAGTCAGAAATCTTGACAACAGTTTAGCTCCTTTATTACAGTAAAGATCGTTCTTAAGTATGGCCACTTTAGATTTATTAATATTTCATTTAATTTTCATTTAATTAAAATATTTATTTTGGCCAGCAGTACGTATGATTGATATTAATTTTAGTTGACATTAGAAAAATATTTATAACTTTTAAACTAAACAAGATAATCGCTTTAATTAAAATGTAATCTAAGGCCAGAATTTTAAAGATTGAAAACGAATCATGAACTTTGTCAGAAAGTTTTTATTTTAAGGAAAATGATTTAAACAAATGCCATATTTGAAAATTCACAAATTTTGCCAAAATTAAACACAACTATTCTGTAGCTAATACAGCAGTGAAATCGCCTGTGCTCGTATTTTATACACGTATTAAAGTTATAAAGTAGAAAAATTTATTAAGTGGAACATACTTATATCTTGATTGATAGCAAGAAAGAAAAATTGCAAGAAAACAATATTCATAATTTTATGTTTTATAAGATTTGTTCTTCTTTGCATTCTTGCATTCCAAATTTAGATTCATTTTATGTATGCTGAAAATAATTAGAGCATAAAAAAGGGGGAGAGATGAACCTTATAGCCGGTCTTATCATTATTTAAACATATTTGAATGACAGAGCATTAGAATTCCTTAAGATCCAGGCTCCAAGACTTTCATAAGAATGAGATGATCCCCGTATGGCCAAGAATGTCCAGATTTACACTATGCAATTTTTTGAGACATTTTTTTTTTCTAAATTTTCTATTAAGGTTACAACATTGAATTAGCAACAGTAACATCGCCTCAAAACTTAATCAATACCATATTGCTTACTTTTTCTGCTTCAATAATTTTTTTCCAGTTTCCTCAAAAATTGCAAAGTGTAAATGCCGTAAGACACATCTATTGAGAATGAAATAAGTTTACAAAATAACATCCACAATTTTCTGATCAAAGAAAGCAGAAAATTTAGAATCATTCTATTCAAATCTTGTCCGACTCCAGAAATGGCATTTGTTTTAACAGAAGAAACTCTAGGTAGGCTCCCATCTCTTGATATCCCAATGCAGAATTTAATGTAAATTTATTAGTCTTTAGAGCACTTATGGACTACATATCAATTTACAAAATATGGACTCATTGCTATAAATTCATTATTCATAAACAAATAGTTTTTAATGCTAATAAAATTATAATATAAATTATGAAAAAAATTTAATAAATGATAGAATTACGAAAAGTGTTTTCAGGCCACCTGGACGTATGATTAATATTAATTTTTATTTTATTACAACATTTATTCGAATAACTTTGAAAGTAGAACTAATAGTGGTTTTCTTATTGCTTGAAATTATTTTTTAAATCATTGCATTATAGGGCACAGGTTAGCTTTGGTTGTAAGTTATGCCTGGGAGTTGTGTTGCATCGTCATAGTATGAGATTCAGATACAGCACCAAATTGGATTCAGATGCCCTGATTGACCTCAGACTAAAGCAAAAGCTAACAATTTTACGTTACGCTCTGTGCTGTGATGAAAAGGGTGTTTGATGAATACAAATTACTAGTCCATAAGAAATGTTTGTTGGGTAGCATAGAAAAAAACTAAATATTATTCATGAACAAAACATGACAGAATAAGAACCCAAAGAGTAAGCGATCTACTTCAGTATATTCCCTACGTACCTACGATTTAAAGAAAGCTTTGAGTAAAAATTTTATAGTTTTTTATTTATTTAAATAACAAAACTATGACCGTTCTGTCTGTTAAACTTTTTTTTTTTTAATAATTTATAAAAATATGTTTGTTTGGTTCAACAGAAGGGAAATTTTAAAATTATCTCCAACACTTACAATTTCTTTTTTTTCCAAATTATTCACTGGTCGTTAGGTACCATCCACCAGAATTATATTTTTTTGTACTCTCCTACACTCGGAGAAATATTTGCATAATTTTATTGAACTCCTGCCTGCATTTTCAACAGTTATGTGATATTTTTATTTTCTTATATTTTTCTATATTTTCTTTTCTATTTAATTAGAATACAGTTTTTTTTTAATTTTACACCAGTCTTAGTACACTTAGAAAAAAAATTTTTAAGGAAAAAATGCCGGAAAGTAATTTTTGGAGGGATAATGAATTGTATTTTATTGTTTTGTTTACACTTTGGCAGAAAGATTTCGTTGCTAAGAAAAGTCAAATATTTAATGTTAGCAACCTAATCTTTGCTTTATCGTTTGTTATCTATTTTTTCCTAGACTTCTATACACTTAGAAAATTTTCCTTCTTTATTGCAGCTTATTAATTAAAAATCTTAACTACTTTTTTATTTTATTCAATTTTTAAATATTTTTGGAATTTTTTTAATTTTTTTAAAATAAAATTTTAGATACTTAAATTTTTTTAATTTTTACACTGAAAAAAATTTGTATTAGTTTATAATTTGTTCTTTCTTATCCTTTTTAATTTAATTGTTTTAGTGGAATTTTTAACGAAATTTTTTATATCCCGAAAAACTTTATGTCAGTTTTTTTACACTGAAAAAAATTTTAGCCTTACAAAAATTATTTTATAAAAAGTTTTAATAGTTTAAATATTTTCTATTTTTTTTTTAATTTTAACGAAATATTGGATATTTTAATTTTTTTTGTTACACTGAAAAAAATTTTGTCAATTTATGAATGAAAATTTTTTATTTAATTTTTTTTATTTATTTATTTTTTTTTTATTTATGTTAAAGAATGTTTCTTATTTTTGTAAACTTTACACAAAAAAAATTTTTTCTCGAATATATTTTTTCAGTTTTATTGCACTAAACAAAGTTTGTATTAATTAAAATATTTAACATATTTTTTATATTTTAGTTGAAATTTTGATTATTTATTAAAAAAAATAATTTTTAATAAATTTAGATTTTCTGCATTTAAGTGCATCACCATAAATTTAAATTCCCTCTATTAGATTTGTTTTTAAGAATTAGCTATTTTGACAGTAAAAATATTTTTGTATTCAAATCGCCATGATTTTCGTTACAGCTTAAAATATTTATATATCTTCCACACATTTAAGTTTTTAACATTTTATATCTTTTGAAAACAAAGTTCTGTTAATATTTTTTAGTATTTTTAAAAATATTTTTAAGCACCCGTTTGAAAATCTTCGCATTCAATACGCTTTAAAGGTTCACGTTAAACTGTATTTATGTTTTAGTAAAGTGGTGAATTATATACAATATTTCCTAAAAACAAATTGTTTAAGGAAAATGAGTTTAAGTCAATAAACTCAAAAAATTGAGTGAATTTTCGTAAAAGCATGCGCCAATTGTGAGCGAAATCTGTTAATGTTTAGAGTAACAACCGGCTTTTTGTAAACAAATGTGATTGATTTTCGGCACAAAACACTTACAAGTGAAAAAAATCAAATTACAATTTTATAAAAAAAATAAAATTACTCAAAAATTATTTCAACGCAGACGATAGTGTAAAATGCATCCCTAAAGGAATAAGGAAGAAGATGTTACAAAATTCTCCCTAGATTTTTGTTAGTCACTATGCCTCCAATTAAGTATTGGCAGAGCTGGGAATGTAAAAATTAATTTTCGTAAGCCGTAACCCTTTCCAATTGGATGAGACTTACAAGAGCTTTTAAAAAAAGAAATAAAGCATCAGCAAAAGCCGGATAATATATCTTCAAAAAATATAAAATATTCCAAAATTTGGTTATAATTTCTCTACTTCGATGAAGAAGTGTGCATTAAAGTCTTTACAGTCAGGTATGCGTTTAGATGACTTTAGCTCAATCTCTTTAATAGAGTGTTTTTCAAAGGCGACAACTCACCTCACACAGCTTTTTTAAATTATAACACAGTCTGCATGTGTTTCCTTGATGTATCAACACAATTTTGATTTTAAAAAATACCACAAGAATTTATAGAAAAAAATTTAAATTGTAAAACTAATTGTAATTGTAAACTCAAGCTGATGAAAATTTAAAAAAAAAAGTTTGAAATTTGAACAATTTAAAAAAAAAAATTAAAAAAAAAATTATAAAAAAATTTAATTCCAGTATTGAAATTATGGAATATTTTCATATTTCACAATTTAAAAAGCCATAAAAATGAAAATTAATTATTTTCCCATAAAAAAAAACTTTTTTTATACAATAACAATTTTCATAATTTAATGTTTTATAAGATTTGTTCTTCTTTGCATTCTTGCATTCCAAATTTAGATTCATTTTATGAATGCTGAAAATAATTAGAGCGAAAAAAAGGGGGAGAGATGAACCTTATAGCCGGTCTGAATGACAGAGCATTAGAATTCCTTAAGATCCAGGCTCCAAGACATTCATAAGAATAAGATGTTCCCTGGATGGTTAAGAAGCAGGTCGAGTTAGAGTGGAATAAGTTCACAAAATAAAATCCACAATTCTCTGATCAAAGAAAGTAGAACATTTAAAATGAAAAAGAGGAAAAATATATGCAAGGAAAAAATAGCCGTAGTGGCCAACTTCTTTACGACTATGCCTGTAAATAGCGTAAATATATTTTATGAAATGAAAATTGCAAAGTCAGTCTAAACAAAGAAACGAAAACATAAAGCATTCTATTCAAATCTTGTCCGACTCCAGAAATGGCATTTGTTTTAACAGAAGGAACTCTAGGTCGGCTCCCATGTCCAGATAACCCAATGCAGAATTTAAATAATGTAAATTTAATTATTTTTAGAGCACTTATAGACTACATATCAATTTACAAAATATGGACTCATTGCTCTAAATTCATTATTTATAAACAAAAAGTTTTTAGTTAAAATTATGGATTATTTTCATATTTTACAATTTAAAAAGCCATAAAAATGAAAATTAATTATTTTCCAATAATAAAAACTTTTTTTATACAATTATTCATGCAGAGGGTCATTTAATATGAAATAAAATTTTTAACTCTTAGTTTGTTTAAATTTTAATTTTTTTTTAAATATTAGTCCGTAATATATCACCACCCCTTTAATTTCTAAATTTAAATATTTATAATTTTTGATATAGCAGACATAGAAGTGCAGACATAGAAGATCTATATGGCAGCTATGAGAACTCCCTTTATTTTTTAGTAATTGAAGACATAATTTTTATTTTTAAATGGTTGATTGTAACGGTTCAGAAAATAAGGCCAACTACATCAAATATCATAGACTATGGGGACACCCTTTAATTTCCAATATAAAATATTGTTATTTTAGCCTTCTATGTAAAAATCAACTATCTGTCTTCCTGCAACGATTAAAAGTATATGGCTATTTACATCAGATAGCAGCACCTACAGTGAAGGACTAAAGTCTACATACAGTCTCATGTAGCACTATTCTGAAGAAAATATTAATTAAATAAAAAAGTTAATAATACAATTATTTTAAAAAATTATCTTTATTCGCCAGCATTACGATATTTGTTACGAGGGCTGCTATATATATTTCTGGCCTAGTAACACTGAATGCTGCCAAGTGCAATCTGACATTTCCATTGGAAAGTTTGTCATTTTTAAGCATAATCGCACTCAAAACGTTTTGACGTACGACCATTTTTTGTGTTGTTTACAGTGACTTGAAAAAATTAATATAGAAAAAAAATGGAATTAACTCGTAAACATTTTCGTGCCATCATTTTTCACAACTTTCGACGTGGAATATCACAACAAGAGTGCATTGATGAACTTAAATCTTTGTATGGCGATGAATCACCATCCTATAGCACTGTGAAAAATTGGTATAATGAATTTAATCGTGGCCGAAGCTCGCTCAAAGACGAATTCCGTGAAGGTCGTCCAAAAACGGTTGTTGTGCCAGAGAACATTGATGACATGCGTGAACTCATAATGCAAGATCGACATGCGACATACCGAGAGATAGAGACATCTTTGGACATTTCTTTCACTAGCATACATTCGATCACCATGACAATGCGAGCTCTCACACATCGCCTCAAACCAGAGCGTTTTTGACCGGCCAAAATAACGAATTAATGGGTCATCCGCCGTACAGTCCTGACTTGGCAACTAATGACTTCTTCTTGTTTCCGCACATCAAGAAAAAAATGCGTGGTCAACGATTTTCGTCGCCAGAAGAAGCTGTTGAAGTGTTCAAAAACCATGTTTTAGAGGTGTCTCAATCGGAGTGGAAAAAATGCTTCGACAACTGGTTTGAGCGCATGCAAAAGTGTATAAATCATGCTGGAGAATACTTTGAAAAACAATAAAACCATTTTTGATTATAAATATTCGCATTTTCACTATTAGGCCAGAAATATATAGAGCAGTCCTCGTACAGCCTGCAGCCATCGTTGCATTGATGAAACCAAATTGGTTACCTCTTCCGGAGTAATTTTTTTCCATGCTTCTATTAACGCATTTCTTAACGATTTGGCATCAGTAACTTGAGTTTGTCGAATTTTCCGCTCCAAAAGCTCCCAAACGTTCTCTAAAGGGTTTCAATCGGGGCTTTGTGGAGGGGAATTAAGTTGTCTGGGGGCGTGATATAGAAGCCATTCCTTAACCATTCGTGCAGTCTGCTTGGGTTCATTATCTTGTTGGAATATCCAACCTTCCCAAAGACCCAAGCATTCCACAGATGGCATCAAATGTTGTTCTAAAATACTTTTGTATTTATTTTGGTCCATAATACCTTCAACAAAAGCCAACTTTCCAACGCCAGAAGCTGCTATAGCTCCCCAAATCATAACGCTCCCACCGCCATGCTTAACACTTGGCATTAAGTTTTCGAACTGCATATCAGCATTTCTTTTTCTTGATATCTTTGAACGGCCATCACTTGCGAATATGTTGCATTTTGACTCGTTCGTAAATAAAACCTTGGACCAGAATTCTATGCCTTTGTCAATATGTGAACGTGCAAACTCAAGACGAAGACGGCGATTTTGTTCTGATATGAGAGGCTGGTGGTGTTCTGCTAAAAAATCCATTGTCGTTAAGAGCTGTTTTGATGGTTCTTGGATGGACACTCTTATTGGAGATTTGTGCGATTTGTTCGGCTAATTTTGGATTTTTTTTCACTTCCTTTAGAATTGAACTAATGTCTCTGGAAAGCTTCTTCGGCCTACCTGTTCTTTCTTTGTTATGAAAGGCACCAGTTTTGTTGAAGTTCTAAATAATTGTTTGAACTATTGAGCGACTTAAATTTAATATTTTGGCAATTTCACCATACGATTTGCTTTCATTTCTGTGCTTTATCGCTAATTGTTTGATATCAATTGACATTTTTTAAGTCTGACTTGCACGTTAACAAAAGATAAATTAAATTAAATATAGCACACAATAGCTACTATACAAAAAACTTCAGATAACGGTACTTTACAGCTACTTGACCATTGGTTTATTTACTTATTTTCGCTGCATGTAGACTTTTGTCATATCATATTTTTAATAATTTGCGATTTTTTTCTGTGGAAGTAATAATTTTTATTTTAATTTCTATAAAATAAAATATAGAACAAACTACATACGAGGGCTGCTCTATATATTTCTGGCCTAATAGTGAAACTGCGAATATTTATAATCAAAAATGGATTTATTGTTTTTCAAAGTAATCTCCAGCATGATTTATACACTTTTGTATGCGCTCAAACCAGTTGTCGAAGCACTTTTTCCACTCCGATTGAGACACCTCTAAAACATGGTTTTTGAACACTTCAACAGCTTCTTCTGGCGACGAAAATCGTTGACCACGCATTTTTTTCTTGGTGTGCGGAAACAAGAAGAAGTCATTAGGTGCTAAGTCAGGGCTGTACGGCGGCTGACCCATTAATTCGACGTTTTGGCCGGTCAAAAACGCTCTGGTTTGAGCCGACGTGTGAGAGCTCGCATTGTCATGGTGATCGAATGTATGCTGGTGGAAGAAATGTCCAAGGATGTCTCTATCTCTCGGTATGTCGCATGTCGATCTTGCATTATGAGTTCACGCACGGCATCAAAGTTCTCTGGCACAACAACCGTTTTTGGACGACCTTCACGGAATTCGTCTTTGAGCGAGCGATTAAATTCATTATACCAATTTTCCACAGTGCTATAGGATGGTGCTTCATCGCCATACAAAGATTTAAGTTCATCAATACACTCTTGTCGTGATAATCCACGTCGAAAGTTGTGAAAAATGATGGCACGAAAATGTTCACGAGTTAATTCCATTTTTTTCTATATTAATTTTTTCAAGTCACTGTAAACAACAGAAATAATGGTCGTACGTCAAAACGTTTTGAGTACGATTATGCTTTAAAATGACAAACTTTTCAATGGAAATGTCAGATTGCACTTGGAAGCACTCAGTGTTACGAGGCCAGAAATATATATAGCAGCCCTAGTATTAAGCTTTTCCATAATACACATTTTTCTTAAAAATAAACCAAATTGTAGTTGCATGTAGACTTTAGTGCTTCACTGTGTGTGGACACCCTTTATTTTCAATAAATTTTAACATCGGTCCAGAATTTAAAGAGCTCTGCGGGCACAAATATATAAAAAAATTTTTTTAAATAAATTTATAATCTTCTCCAGATTTGAAGTCGGTTAATAAGTAAAGAATTACCTAAAACTCTAACAAAAAAAAAACCAAAAAAAAATTTTTTTAATAAATTTCAGTGTTTAATATTTATAAAAAAAAAATAAAATATAAATTTTTTTTTATGCTACTCGTTTTCCATAAAAAGAAACTATTTTCACTTTATTTGTCCTTTAATGATGTGGCGCAGGTCTATCGATATTCTTTTAGCTCCAAGATATTTATCAATGAAAAACAAAGAAACAAAAAAAAACAAAAACACATTTTTCATACATGACAACAATTGTAAAACATTGTTTGCATTCTCAATGTTATTATGAGCGTTTTTGTATTTTATAGATAATGAATGACATAAAGCTTGCAGCTATAAAGGAAGTAAACGTGTGCATATTCAAAGCAAAAACAAAAACAAACAAAAATGAAAAGACTTCAATCACTAAAAAATTTAAAGTAAAAGACAAATGAAAAACACCAACATTATGAGTATATAAAACAAAAATATACAAGGGAAGGGCAATAATTGGATAGGTTTTGGTGGCCATAAAAAAATAAGTGCTTTAAGTAAAATTCAAAGCCATAACGTAAGCTTGTTATTCTCTTGTGTTTATTTAACACAGGGTGGCTGATGAAAGCCGCTACCAAAAAAAAAATGTAATAACTTTTATTCTATTTAATGAATGTGATCAATTTTTTTATTTTGCAGATTGATTCTTAGATTTGACAAAAATGGATAACTGGGACACCGAATTAAGAATTTGGATTGTCCGCCGTTATCACGCACTGGAGTTCGTAGTTTCGGTTCAAAGAGAGTAAAGGCTCACATTTGGGGGCAATCCTCCGAGCAGATGTACCATAATGAGACTTGTAAACAATTTTACCGAGCAGAAGACCTAACCATTGAAACCCTTTAGTTCGAACGGAGGAAATAATCGCTGCTGTAGCTGCTGCGATACAACACAATCCAAGAGTTTCGCCAAAAAGCTTATCTGCTCAAATGGGTATAAGCAGACAGTCATTACAGTCAATTATGCACAAAGATTTGGACTTGGTCCCATATAAAATTCAAATGGCCAACAAACTGAATGCTGCAGACTTGCCGATTCGCTTGGAATTTTGCCAGAAGATGCTTTAAATGGTGGAAGAGGATGGAAACATGTTGAACTGTCTTTTCATGTCTGACGAGGCCCGTTTCGATTTGAACGGTAACGTAAACAAACAAAATTGTCAAATATGGAGTGCTTCCAACTCACAGACACTCCATGAGACGGAATTGCATCCACTTCGTGTCACAGTGTGTTGTGCAGTTTCATCACGCTGCATTGTCGGGCCCTACTTCTTCGAAGAAAACGATCACCCCGTTACGGTTACTGGAGACCGTTACTTGAGCATGTTGGGAGAGTTTTTCTATTCAGAATTACACCGAAAGAGAATTCCTTTTAACTCTGTGTGGTTTCAGCAAGATGATGGTTCCCAGAAACTCCACACTCCGTTGGCTACCCAGGTCGCCCGACCTTACTGCACCTGACTTTTTCTTGTGGTGATATTGCAAACAGGAAGTTTACAAAGCAAAACCAACAAATTTGAATGAACTAAAGCAATCCATTCGAGCAACAATTGCGGCTATTCCTGCCTCAACTCTCCAAGCAGTAATGTCAACTTTTTGCTAAGATGCCGCACATGCATCAACGAGTAGGGGGGGGAGCATTTAAATTAATAAAATTGAATGAGCTTTAACATGAATAAAAGAAAAATGTATTCCATACACTGAAAAAAAAGTTATTTGAGTTTCTTAATGTAGCAATATTCAGCAGCCATTTATCTCCTTTTTAGTCTTACACTCCCATCCCTGTATATTTGTCTTAACAAAAGCGCTTGTCACTCTCTGTCTTTTATTAAGGCACAAACCTATTTCTGTCACTTTTGGTTTAAATTACAGTCATTCTATCAATAGAATGGTGGACCCTAACGAAGGCTCCCAAAATGCATCGGCAAGTAATGCAACAGTGGCTAGCAGCTGGACATTCAGGTCGGCAGAATGACGTACCAATTATAATCACGCATAAATTGTGACAAATCAACGGTACTTTCCTCTTCAAATATGAAAACCTATTTAACAAACTTATCAAATTTGGATGAGTTTTAGTATGTTGACCCTTACGCATAACCAGTCAATCGACCTGTTATCAACCCTGCGACAAGTGGCAGTTGTCACGTGACAACTACAGAATAGACAAAACACCTAGAATCTACTTCCTTCTAATTAAGACTTTAAAAATGTATTGGCATATGATGACATAGCGGGAAAAAGCTTTCGTAAAAGATAAAAGTATCGCTGACTTGTCACAATAATTGCGTGACTGATTTTGGTATGCGTTCTTGTCACTTTGTCAAGATGGGGGCAAATTACGGCATGCGATAACGATCGTAATTTCAATTGAATTTAAAGGTAAATTGCAATCGAATGCTGTAATATGCCCCCAGTTTGACAAAGTGACAAGCTTTTATACCAAAATTAGTCACGCACTTATGGTGACAAGTCATCGGTACGAGTACTTTGATCTTAAATAAGGATAAGATAAAGAATTCTTTGAAATTATTAAACAGTTTCAGTGCGAAGATAATAAGAGAAATAATTGTGGCATTCAACATTAATGATCTAAATAAATAAAGGCCGGGGCACATAGAATCTGTCAGACGTGTTACTTTGTCTTTTTCAACTGGCAAGTCAATTAAAAATTAAAATACATGTTTTCTTATGAGTGTTATTGCAATCAGTACGTTAAGTACCAAAGTTGGCCAACTTTTTAATTTTAATGTACGTTAACTACTTCTAGAGCTATCATTTGCTGCCTCTTCTTGTCTTTATTCACTCTTGCTGTGCTTTAATGATTTAATGTTCGCCAAAAACTACTCATTGTGTCAACCTTATCCGTCTCTACTTCGTTTTTAATTATAACGTATGGCAGATTATGTTTCCCGGCCTTTAAAGTAATTAAAGGTTTCTTTTTCACTGCTCACCCTTCGTGAGTCACAATTATTATTTGTATATAAAAATAATGTGACATCCTTCTCTCATAAAAATAATAAAAACAACAACAAACATTAGTTACAATCAAAAGTTACATACGTCTATTAATTCCTTTAAGGACAACAAAAACACAATTACAGCCTTTGAAAAAAAATATAGGATTTGAAGTCAAGTGGAAACATTTCGTTATTTTTGTTTTAACCGCCTCTCATCTATTTTCCCTTTTCAATGGTTTTTGCTGCTGCTCATTATGCAGAACGGAAACTATATTTTTCGTTAGTTTTGTCTTTGTTTTCGCATAAAATTATTATTTGGATGTGTGAGTCTGCATGTTTGTTTTTGTTTTTTTTTATTTTTATTTTTTTTTTTTTTTGTTTTTTTGTAAATAAAAATTTTTTAAAAAGTATAATATAGGGAATAAATACGGAAAAAGGAAAAAAATATAATTTCACAGGACAGATAATAAAGTACCGGAATAACTCGCATAGTATTGCACCGATTAGTACGGTTTCTTTACAGTACGTTTATGAAGTTTATAAAAACAAAATTTGTTTCTGAAAAAAATTTTATTAAAAAAAAAATAATAATAAAATTTAATTTAAAAAATTTTTTTCAATATTATACTTACGTAACAAAATTATAAATTATACATATAACAAATTATCGCTTTTTGAGTAGATTATCATTATCATCATCATGTCCTTTAACCTCCATCACAGATATAAAGCCTGTAAATAGGCGATTAGGGCCCGAGTGCCTCGATTAAGCCGGTTTCAAATAGTACGGCAAAATGATGGAACCGATTTGCCGCACTATGCAAGGTATTCCTGTATTTGCTTTATAGTTTACTTTAAAGAAATAACAAAAATTAGCAAAAATTGTTGCAGACTTTTAGGCTGACAAAAATAAATTTAATAAAATAATCAATTTCTCTAAAAAAATTAAATTTCTAATAAATATTTATATAACGCAGGTTTTCTACACCTGCACACTCTTTATTTTGACAGTCATTATTAAAAGCTTCGTAGATTGTCGTAAAAACTACTCTTTTATTTTTCTTGTTGTTGGTTTTTCTTTACGCTAATAATAATTCAGATTCACATGGGACAGCTTAATTTGCAGCATCTCCAAACATTTGCGAAAAACTAAAAAAACTCTAAATAATTTAAATGTTGAATTCAGTAAAAAAGAATAAATATACATTAAATTACAATAAAAACAAAAATTTAATTTTATAAAAAAAAACTAAAAATCTAATTTCAATTAAAAAGAGCTAAAAGGATAGTTAGTAGCTTAAATCTTGCAAAAAAAAATAAAACACTTAAAAATAAAAAGATTTTAAAAATATCGAATAATTTTAAATTTTGAAGATTTGGAAAAAAATATTCACCGAAAGTTGATTAAATTTAAAAAACTTACTAAAAACGGCTGAAACTGCAAACATTAAAAAAAATAAAATTATCCAAAAAGCCAAAAAGAAAGGAACAGAGTCAAATAATATGTTTTATTTATTTTCAAGAAAAACAAAAAAAAATTTAGAAAAAAAAGTTGCTTCACAAAGTTGAAATTTTTTCTCTGTAATCTAAGTTTCTTCACAGACTTCTAAATGCAATTATCCATCACATTAAATAAAATTTAACAGAAAATAATAAAAAGTCTTGTGTTAAGACAATATTAATATTTATTAAAAAAAACTTTAAAAAATAAATGTAATATAGTTTTTGAATAATAGTATTTTTTGCAACAAGAAAAATCTAATTTGGGAACTATAACTGTTAAAGAGTTTGTGCACGAACGCGAAAATAAAATAAATACGGTATATAAATTTTTTCCAATTGCTTTCATTTTATAATTTGGTGTATAGCTCGAAAATAAGGTGTATTTAATTGTTTCGGCCATCTTTAAAAATTGTTATATTAAAAAATTCAAGATTTTTTTAATCTTCGAAAATTCGAACTTTAGTTCGAAATTTTTTTTAAACTGATTTCCGTAAATTTATTTATTTTATAAATATAAGATATTTGTTTTAAGACCTTAGTACTTTCGAAAAGTTCGAAAAATTTTTTAAACTGCGCTGTTAGAATTTTAAGCTATATAAATAAGATTAGTCAATGAATATGTAAAAAATTTTTTATAGTTTACCAACATAATTTCGTAAATAGTTTAAATGAAGCAAATAAATTATGCTTAACTTGTTAATTAACGATTTATTGGTTGATGTCTTAAAGAAACTAAAAATTTTTAAATTCTCGTAAACATGAAAACTTGTTCGAAAATTCGAACTTTTATGCGAAACTAAGGTATGCTAAAATTTTTCGTTTTATTTTATTATTTTAAAGCTTAATAGCTAATTTAAATTAGAAAATTCTCTATTCTACGAAAATTCGAACTCATGTTCGAAAACTTATTTCTTTAATCCTAACATTTAATTAATATTAGATATTCATTTTCTAGGTCTGTCAATAGCATAGTTTCTAATCATTTTGTTAATATTCTTTTAGAGTTCTGTTTGTAGTTACCAAAGAAGTACAGACAATTCTTCTTAAGGAGTTAGTGCTGAATGCTCTTAAACTCCTTTAAACACGGCATGGTCTATTGGAAAAGATTTTTTATGGGTGAGAAGCTTTGAAAGCTTAGCGAAATTAAAATTCTATGTTCTACACTCTCAATAATATCTTAATTAACTCCCATCTTTTGCAAAGCTTCTTCAGCAGCCAAGCCCATTTGATGTTCATTTGATCCGAGAGGTTCCATTTTTAATATTAAACAGCTTTCTTTTAAAAGATGTATGACCTCCTTGATATTACGATTAAACTCTTTGCGATCTATTAGCTTTTGCATCATTAAATATTGAGAGATCAACATAACGGGAGCATGTAGTTCATACATGATTAAACCTAAAAAGGATGTTAGAAACATATATTAAAGTTACATAAAAAATATTTGCACACCTCTCAGTCTTGTTAGACCTGGCTCTAAAATATCAACGACTTCTAAAAATTCTCTACAATAACGTTGCTTTCTTTTTAAGTCCTCCATAGACATTTCGGGCAATAGATACCTATCGATTTTGCCATAAAGCTGGCAAAGAGAATATTTGGCTGAGAGCAGCAGGTAATGGCGAGAACCCAAAACTTCAGAATACCTTGGGCAAAAATGTTCTCAATAAATATTTTTAGGGAATTGCTTTAAACGTCTACTATACCTTTTTAGAAAGTTCTCTAAACCAGGCACATCATGCACTTCAATTGATTCCAAATCATAATTGATTTTATCTAAAAGTTTAACGACTTCGGGGGCCAATAAAATTTGAGGGCAACTGCAGCATCTAAAAGAAATAAAAAAGAAAAAAGATAAATAGGCAATGACTATTTTAATGAAGTCTACTATAAAACTAACTTCCATTCAGCTTCCTGTTCCAAAGGCTTAGTAGCTCTTATCAAACCGGTTTTACATTTCATACACTTTAAAGCGCTACAATCACTTCCCAGTTCATAAGGATCCGAGCAACGTTGGCAACAGCACCAAAATAATTTTCCGGCCTGCATAAAATCGCGACGCTTTAAAGTGCCCTGTGGAAACAAAAATTTCCAAAAAAAAAATTTTTAATTCAAATAAAATACAATTCTCTTTAAGAGACAATGCAATAGCAAAAAAGAACTAAAAGCTTATAAAAGCTTTTTTCTCTACAAAAAAGCTTTAGCCACTTAAAGACATTTTTAAAAGCTGTAAATAGATGTTAAAAGAAAATAAAAATTAAATAAAAGCTCTGCAAATCTATAAAATACTTCAAAAGTTTCTGCGAAAGCTTTTTGTAAGCTCACCTGCAATGTATAGGCATAACTTAATGTTAATGCTTCTCCCTTCTTGACCACTCTACTTGTCCGCAAAATAATCTCATACGTTTTGGGATCATCGGTGTGAGAAGTATTTGGACAACAATCATGGGCCAATAGGAAAGCACTAGGATATAAGGTACGAGCTTTGGCAAAATTTTGACCAATTTCAAAACAATTTACATCTAAAATACCACAAACTGTATGAATTTCTTCCGATGTAAATTGCGAAGCCATATGCCAGTTATCACGTAAATATGTCACTACATTACTTTCATAATGACTCCATAATTCTAAATTTTGTTTACGTTGTTCCAAATGTGACACCATCAACATAATGTGTTTGTATAAATCGGGCGTGTGATGCTTCATGAGTAAAATGCGCACAATTAAAATTAATTCGTAGAGATTTTTGATTTTAACTGGAGAGGCTGTATCCATGAGAGGCTTGCAGGTATTCTCCTTTTTAAAAAGTTCACATTCATATATCGAATGGCCTTGCGGTTGGTGAAAGCCACGGCAATTGGAGCCACACATTGGCCAATGGCAGTGTGGGCATCTTAAAAAAAATTAAATTTTAGAAAATGTTTTCAAAAAGTGTAAGTTCACAAGAAATTCCTTCATTGTTAAAAAAAGTACCTCCATCAAAAAAACCCTTCTTTATCAAGAACCTTATTTAAAATAAATAAAATAATTTTTCTAGAAATTAATTTCTGGAAAGCTGCACAATTTTTGTAAAAAAAATTCTAACAAATAGTATCTTTTAAATCTATATTTTTTTTCAAAAGTCTTTTTTCGATACTATAGATTTTTTAAGTATGTGTATAAAACAAATATTTTTTTTAGATAAAAGTACTTTTTAAAATGGATAATATTGAAAACAAGTTAAATGAGGAAAAATGTTTGAGCTTAAAACACTTAGTTTAAGAAATTAATATTTGTTTCAGGATTCGATAGGAAAAAGTACTTTGGAAACCAAAGTATAGGGAAATACTAAGGAATGTATTTTTGGAGAACAAAAAAGGGGTAAAATAAGAAAACTACTGTTTTAATAACTTCAAAATTTAAGAAAATTTTTAGGAAAAAGAAAAACATTTATGAAAAGTAACTTTGAAAGAAGTGATTTTTTATTAAAAAAAAATATCAAGCGAAAAAAAGGAGAATTTAACTTTAAAGAAGCAAATGTATTAAAAGTACTTTTTTAAGACCTATAAATGAAATTCAGTAATTAACTAATTATTTGGTGAAAGCGGTTCTTGTACTGCAATCATTTACTGTACTTTTTAGAGCAGAATACCAAATTTTTTACAAAAACTTTTTTTTAAATAATTTTTGAAAATTAGGAAATTTTTCAAGAAAACTAAGTTTTAAGAAAAAAAAATCGTAATAAAAAAAGTATTAAAAAAAAACTCAGAGTGAATAGAAAATATAGTTTTTTCTTTTTAAGATCTATACTTTTAATTTTGGGAAAAAAAACTAAGTATGCAGAAAAAAGTACTTTGTTACAAAAAATGTTTTTTACCAAAAAGCAACTGCTAATAAAAAGATACTTTTTACAATAAAGTTAGTTTTACAGAAAGGTGTATTTAAAAGCTTAAAATTTGTTTAAATAATTTTTTTAACAGTACTTTTTATAAAAGTACTTTTTCAAAAGTACTTTTCAGAAAAGTCATTTTTTTAGAGAAAAGAGTGAAAAGAAAATCTATTTTTTCTTTTTAAAACCTATACTTTTTAATTTTGAAAAAAAAACTAAGTATGCAGAAAAAAGTACTTTTGGGAATGTTTTTACCAAAAAGCAACTGCTAATAAAAATATACTTTTTAAAAAAAATTAATATTACAGAAAGGTATAATAAAAAACTAAAAAATTGTTAAAATTAATTTTTTTAAAGTACTTTTTGCAAAAGTACTTTTTCAGAAAAGGTATTTTTTTGGAGAAAGGTTGTATAAAAATTATTTCTTTTTATTAAAAAACCAAAAATTCTGAAAAATATACATTCTTCTTTAGAAAACAATAAATTACTATAAAAAGTAGTTTTTTCTAAAAGAAAACATTTTTTTCACAAAAATTTTTTTTGTAAAACATCAAATAATATATTCTGATGGAAATAACTTGACTATATCTTTTTACAACAAATTTCTTTTCGGAAAAAATATCTCTTTTTTTATTGTTAGAAAAAAGTACTTTTAGGTAAAAGTACTTTTTACTTTTCAGAAAAAAGTACTTCTTTTCTCACATGTTTTTTTTTATGTTGGATAAAAGTATATTTTAAAAAGTATTTTGTATAAAAAATAGAATAATTTTGTAAGAGTACCTCACAATTATACACAAAAAACGCCCTTTGGTAATATTCTTCTTTAAGCATTTACTGTTTTTAAATTCTTACCTGTATTGTGTTGATATTAAAGTGACAGGCATGTAACAACCCAAACAAACAGGATCGGCAGATACACAGGGACCAACAGCCAAAGGTTTCTCATTAATAAATATTTCTCCCGGCTTCAGATCACGTTTGGCTACCAAATAACGTCCATAGATCTCTGACACAGCAATAGTATATAAATCAGAAATATTTTTCGTTTCCTCTTGTAAGTTCAACTCTTTAAAGTCTTGTAATAAATTTGAGGAATTTTCTTGTTTTACAGAAGTATTAACTTGAGGCTGATTATCATGATGATGATGATGCTTTTTCTTATGTTTCTTTAAGTAAACAAATATTTAATTGTGTGTGTTTTTTTTTTCGTTTTTTGTTTAAAAACTAATTAATCAAGATCATTAGTAGTAAAACGTGTCTGTGTTTGTTGTTTTTTTTAATAAATTATTTTTAAGATTTTTCTAAACACACGCACGCAACCATATAAATGGTGTCATACAAACACTTGTGAGGTGTGTTCCTCATGTTTAATATGAACAATCAATTAATTTTGTTGCTTCCGGCTTTTTCTGTCAAACATAAACTTTTTTTAAACTACAACTAAAAGCAAACAACAAAAACAAGAACAATTAAAAACTCATTTTCTTTAAATATTTTCACACGGTTAAAGTCAACAGGTGCAAATCTCCCTCAGTTGTATGACATCTTCGGTATCTTTTCATGTTACAGATTTTGTATTTGATATACATTTTGTCAGCTTAACATACGTACATATGTTTTGACGTTGATAAATCTTTTGTAAACAATTTGTCTTAAGTTGTTTTTATTTTGGCCCTTAATTTTTCGTTAATGCTAATTATTTCACAAATTGTGGTTGGCAGTCACGCATTAATGTTTTACACACGAAAAAAAAACACACAAAAATGGACAGATATGTGAATCAAATGTACAATTTATAAATATTTGGCACGCGTCTGCGAAAAAATTTTCAAGTCATTAACCTTTTAAGGGTGCAAAAGTCATTAGCATAAAAATATAAAAAGGAAAATTTAATTTATTTTAATAGAAAATATTATGTACCTCAAAGGATTAATCACTTAAAAAGACACTGGCTATAGAAGTAAGAAAGCAAGAGGTGTGAATCATGCCTTAAGTGATCTATTACTTAACAAGTCTCCCTCTCTTTTACCAAAAAAAAACATATTTTTTATTGTATTTAACGCTACTTTGACGCAAAATAAATTTAATTAGAGCATTTGATTGTGCCACACAAAACATATTCATACACACATACATACCTACAACATACATAATTATAAAGGCCACAAAAATTTATTTTGAAAGAGAAAACAAGATATTTTCCACACATTTATTGCTCTCAGACATTTATGAAAACAAAAAAAATCCCAGACGTCTTTCAACAAATAAATTTAAAAACTCACATATGTAATAATTATAATATTGTTTATAGAATATTGTGACATAATAAAACACTTTGCTTTTAGATTTCGATAAGAAAATATGAAAATCTTTTTCGACATAATTATTGAAATGTATTGACAGCTCATGACATTTGTGAAAATGAAAGCCATTTGCGTTGAGGCAAAATTTAAAATTAAATAAAGACAAATTAATTAGCATTGAACTATTAAATATGAAATGCCGAATAATGTTACAAATTGGTATTTTTTGCTAAGATTTTGAGCAAGGCTGTAGTTTAGTAGTTGTAGTTAAATTTCTTGCCTTGTCATAGCAGCGTCTTAATCTAATCATACTTCTTTCTTAGTTTAGAGACATTTAAATTACATTCCTTGTAGCCTTATAAAATTCTGCTGATAGTTTATTATTATAGCAAGTAGTTAAGTAAGGCACAGTATCGATATAGTTCAGCAACAGTCTAATCATGGCGCATTTATATTCTGTTCTTTGTTTTGTCATAGTGTATTCCAAACGCAGTCATAGTCTAGTAATAATGTAGTCATTGTTACACCATAGTATAGCTAGAGTCCAACATAGCGTAGTCATATCGTAGCCAAATTTTAGTCATGGCTAGTCATAGTGTAAAATTGCTCTAGTCTTAGTGTAGTTATGTTCCAGTTAAAATGAATTTATAAACTAGCCATAGCATAGTCATAGTTTAGCTACAGTCTAGTCATAGACAAGTCAAAGCTTAGTTAAAGTCACAATATTGTCATAATTTCATTTACTGAAAACTCATACTCAAGTCATAGTGAAGTCGTAATTAAGTCACAGTTATTAAAAGTCTAGTAATAGCCTACATATAATTAAGTCATAGCTTTCTCATAGTCCAAAAAAAGCCTAGTCATATCCTAGCCTAGTCATAACAAGGTCACGCCTATACATAGTTTAGCCACAGTATAGTTATAGCCAAGTCATAGCCTAGTCATAATCTAGTCAATGTCTCGTCGTAGTAAAAGTTAAGTCACAACCTAGTTAGAGTCTACTCATATTCTTATCTTTGTATAAACAAATTCCAATTATTGTCTAATTATAAACTAGGCATAGCAAAGCATAGTCATAATGTTTGCATAATTTTGTCACAGTCTACCTAAAACTTCTAGCCTAGGCATATTGGAGTCGTAGCTAATCAATAGTAGACATAGCAAAAGCCCAGTCTTAGCCCAAATATAGTCCAAAGCGTCATATTTAGTAATAGCCTACATATATTTAAGTCATAGCTTTCTCATTGTCTAAAAAAGCGCAGCCATATCCTAGCCTAGTCATAACCAAGTCACACCTATACATAGTTTAGCCACAGTATAGTTATAGCCATAGTTATAGCCTAGTCATAATCTAGTCATTATTTCGCCGTAGTCTACTCAAAACTTTTAGTCTTAATTTATTGGAGTCACAGTTAAGCCACAATTAAGTTAAAGTTAAGTCACAACCTAGTTATAGTCTACTCATATTCTTATCTTTGTATAAACAAATTCCAATTATTGTCTAATTATAAACTAGGCATAGCAAAGCATAGTCATAATGTATGCATAATTTTGTCACAGTCTACCTAAAACTTCTAGCCTAGACATATTGGAGTCATAGCTAATCAATAGTAGACATAGCAAAAGCCCAGTCTTAGCCCAAATATAGTCCAGTCATAGCGATTTCATAGTTCAGTCATAGCATAGTCAAAGCGTCATATTTAAGTCACAGTTATTAAAAGTCTAGTAACTAATAGCCTACATATTATTAAGTCATAGCTTTTTTATGGTCCAAAAAAAAGCGTAGTCATATCCTAGCCTAGTCATAACCAAGTCACGCCTATACATAGTTTAGCTACAGTATAGTTATAGCCATAGTTATACCCTAGTCATAATCTAGTCATTATTTCGTCGTAGTCTACTCAGAACTTTTAGTCGAAGTGCAATGGAGTCACAGTTAAGCCACAATTAAGTTAAAGTTAAGTCACATTCTAGTTACACTCTACACATATTCTTGTCTTTGTGTAACCAATTCTAAATATTGTCTAATCATCAACTAGGCATAAAATAATCATAGTTTAACCACAAGTAATTGATATTCAAAGCATAGTCATAATGTATGCATAATTTTGTCACAGTCTACTCAAAACTTCTAATCTGGGCGACGAAAATCTTTGACCACGCATTTTTTTCTTGATGTGCGGGAACAAGAAGAAGTCATTAGGTGCCAAGTCAGGGCTGTACGGTGGATGACCCATTAATTCGAAGTTTTGGCCGGTCAAAAACGCTCTGGTTTGAGCAGATGTGTGAAAGCTTGCATTTTCATGGTGAACAATGATTCGTCTTCTCTTGTTAGTTTTTCGAATTTCTCCGATGACTTCAGGCTAACAAATTGTAGTGTACCACTCAGAAGTTACCGTCCTACGTTGCTCAAGCGGAACAGTCGCCACATGACCAGTTTTGCCGAAGAAACAGGCGACCATTTGCTGCGAAGTTCTTCTTCCACGAACAACTTTCGTTGGATTTTGCTCGTCTTTGAAGACCCACACGGTCGATTGTTGTTTCGTTTCGGGCTCATACGCATAGGTCCATGATTCGTCACCAGTGACGATCTTATAAACCTCTTTTGAAGCACCGCAATCGTATTTTTGCAACATTTCTTTGCACCAATCGACAACGAGCCTTTTTTTGAGCGACTTTCAAATTGTGCAGGATCCAACGAGAACAAACCTTTTTTACGGCCAGGTGCTCATGCAGTATCGAATGTATGCCGGTGGAAGAAATGTCCAAGAATGTCTCTATCTCTCGGTATGTCGCATGTCGATCTTGCATTATGAGTTCACGCACGGCATCAATGTTCTCTGGCACAACAGCCGTTTTTGGACGACCTTCACGGAATTCGTCTTTGAGCGAGCTTCGGCCGCAATTAAATTCATTATACCAATTTTTCACAGTGCTATAGGATGGTGCTTCATCGCCATACAAAGATTTAAGTTCATCAATGCACTCTTGTCGTGATAATCAACGTCGAAAGTTGTGAAAAATGATGGCACGAAAATGGTCACGAGTTAATTCCATTTTTTTTCTATATTAGTTTTTTCAAGTCACTGTAAACAACACAAATAATGGTCGTACGTCAAAACGTTTTGAGTACGATTATGCTTAAAAATGACAAACTTTCCAATGGAAATGTCAGATTTCACTTGGCAGCACTCAGTGTTGCCAGGCCAGAAATATATATAGCAGCCCTCGTATTCATATAACTGTCACTCATCATTATTGATGTTGCAATAACCATTTAGAATATTTGAAAATTACCCTTAAACTTGTTGTGTTTAAGTTTCTAAGTCTAAGTTTCCTGTCTTATTATTTTCTGGTCATACTCTGTCACAATTTGTCACTTGTCATTATATGGCAAAATAGCTTATCATAGTATTGTTGCGGTCATAAGGCACACATTAAAAAAAGATTTTTTTCTACTTTAAAGTTTTATTGTTTTAAAGCTAAAATTTGGCAAAAATTGCAACACAAAAATTTTTAGGAAAACTAATTTTTTGAAATAAATATTTTTTTTTTATATTTTAAAAAGCTTTCATTTTAATTTAATTTTAAAATTTAAATTTAATTGTAAAATTAGATAATTCTTTTTATTTTTAAAAATAATTTTTAACATTTTCATAATATTTAGGGAAAAAAAATTCTTACAAAATGCAAAGGTTTGTTAAAAAAATATAAATTCTTTAAATCAAAATTATATTATTTAATAATTGTTATTAATATAAAAATATTTGTGTTGATACTTTATTCTTATTTACATTTTTCTTTTGTGGCATTTTGAATATCACCAGATTTTTGTCTTTTTTTAACAAAATTTTCTTAATTTATTCGCTTGATATTTCAAAATTATTTCTTTAAATTGTTTAATATTTTATAATATTATTTTTATTTATTTATTTGTTATTTTTAGAATGCATAGGAAATATTATACAGCCGATAGTATGTTCGCGTCCTCCGCACTCGTGCCACGCACAGCGCACATTTAATTCCGTTGGTAGGTTGACCAAAAACTGAGACAATTTTTTTAAAAACATTTTAAATCATCTTAACAATAAATAAAGAATTTTGCAGTTTTATAAGATATTCGTATAACGGGAGAGTAGATATCTCATTTTCCCGCGTTTTCTCACATACAGTCAGCATTGATACGAAATGCTATGAGGAGCGCAAGAAATAAAAAATAAAAATAATTAAAATTAAAATTTATTAAACGCGACAAAGTTTTTTGGTTAAAAAAAAACTTTTTTATATAATAATTTTACTTACATAATTCTTGAAAAGAAAAACCCTCACCTTAAAAACACACAGTGGCGGGGAAGCCATTTAATTTTTATTTGGTTAATTGCTGTTAGAGGGGAAATATATAACGATTTAAACAATAAGTCCGTATACATCAAATAACATTGCTTATGAGGACACCCTTTAATTTCTTATTTTCAATATTTATAATTGTTTTTATGACAGTCAGTAGTTCACATTATATAAAATTTTCAAGAGTCTTCGAAGAGAAAAATCTCTCAAGAGGTGAATGCGTTAACCGGTGAAGGCACTCCTGATGCAGTAGCTACCCATCGGCAGGAAATCTAGAAGATTGGATATAAAAAATAATAACTTTAGCAATAGATAAAAGAAACTAAAGTAAAAAGCTGTCTGGAGACGGTGGCGATTATTGAGTATGAATGTGCAGCACTGGCTCGTATTACTATTAGGACCACAAAGTTAAAACTTCTATCAAATATTCGCAATATGAAACTTTAATAAAAATAAATCCCAAATCACTTGTTATAAATTCCAAAAATGAAATTTTTTAGATCCATAAAATCCCAAGGTCATAAATAACTATAAACAACTTTGCGAGAGCAATTAAAGACACATCGTACTGTTCAAAACTTTGAGGAATTCAGAACATATGGAATAAAATCGAAATTTCGTTGAAAAAAATAGGCCATTTATATGGAAGTTCCGCTGGTAACACATTTAAAAAATTGATTAAATCTTTTATATTGCAATTATCTCGATAAGGGAACCTTTCAGAGCGATGGAAAAAGAAACAATGCGGTAATTTTGAAAGTCTGTTTTCAAAGAGGAAAGTATTAATGTAAAATTTTTTTAAGTAGAAATATGAAAAGAATGTCACTTTTAAAAACACTAGTTAAAGGTTAGATATTTTTTTTTTGTCTAATAAAGCTATTGAACTGAAATTTAATTAAAGAAAAACAAAAAAAAAACAAGTAAGAGCGGTATATTCAGCTATGGCGAATCTTATACTCCCTTCAGCATCTACATAAACCTAGTTTAGTGAAGTAACTCAAATATAAAAAGCAAATATTGGGGCGAAAAATAATTAAAACATAAAAAAATGTTTGGCTCGTAATGGGTTAAGCATTTTTAAAAAACTTTAGTATTTTCTAAAAGATCTCTTTAAAAGCTTGAAAATGATACCCATATTGATATTTTAAAAAATTTTAAAATTTTAGAGCCCCGTAACTCGGAAATTATGGGCGAGCGCCAAAATGGTGTTTTTTCTTATTTTTTAATTCTCGATCGATATTTGTTTTTTTTTTTTTTTTTTTTTTTTATTGGAGTTACTTCATTGTCTCAAATGATATGGAAAAATTAGAGGTAGACGTGGTGTTTTGCCTGCTGCATCGAAGGACATGAGCCGAACATGCTGATTTTCAATGGCACCTCTTTCGGCACTATGTCTAATGGATTGGCATATTAAAATTTTCTCTGTCCGTGGCAAACTTGATTCCAACACTAACACGGGCGGACAGACGGACATCAATAAGAATAAGAGTTAATAGACTTTATGGGGTTGGAAATGGATATTGTAGAAATTGCAAACGGAATGACAAACTTATTCATATTGTTACGAATAATAAGATCTGGCAACCTCTGTTGTTGTTGTTGTTGTTCGTATGAGCGTGGTAAATAAGTTAATTCAACTAATGGTGTGTATAGAATAAAAACCACAATTAGCTAACGAAAGCTGAGCAGCCTCAATGGCTGCGTTGGTAGAGGTGCGTGCTGTAAAACAGAAGATTGTGGGTTCGATCCCCTCGAAAAATAATAATTGTTATAATGCAGTTAAAAAATTAATAAACAGCAGTACAAACCTCTCGAGGAGCAAAAGACAATTATTGTGTGAAGCCATGGCAGATAATTTAGTGGAGACGTCCAATTTAATATAGGAGTAACAGATAATTGTCGAGAAATAAGAGCAATAGCGGTTAGCGCGGAGAAGTGTAACAGCATAACAACAGTGTATGGCAGACGTGTGTTATGGCTATTGGATTAAAGGAGATGACTGGCTTGGATAAAAGGATTAGTGGAGATGTCTATGAATGGTTAAAGTTACTAAATCAAGCATCGAGTAGTTCATGTTTCGCCGGAGTAACACAGTAGTGTAGCGTGGATGGCTGCGTTTGTACTAATAACGCATGTTTAGTAAATACGAGACCAAGGGTTCACAAGACCGATAGGATCAAGAAGTATAGCCAGAGAAAGCTATAAAGTAAGAATACAGAATAACGAGCCGCAATAGTATTTGAAATTAAAAGAATCCATACGTTTGTTCTAAAAAAAAGGGAAAAACGTAACAATATACTTCTTCCACTATTTGTGGTAAAGGCTATAAAAAATGTTAAAAAGTCTGAGGTGATCTATTTTGAAAACCTATTGCACAGCTCCTAAAAGCTTTGAAAAGCTTTAAACTTTAAATTTAAGCGAAACTGCCCCTCTGCCTCTGTTTCGAAATTTCTGATTTATTTACAAAATATTTTATTTCTGTCCCACTGTACGAGAGTGTAAGACAGTTATGATAATAGTATATTTGGGTACCATAAACCCATAGAACACATAATCCCATATTTTTTTTAAATTATGATTCAGATTTAGGCTCAAACTGTATGAGAATTTTAGTATATTTCTAAATTAAATTTTAGCAGTGACTGGTCGTTACCAGAGTCTATGATACATTACTAGAGAATAATCTTTTTACTTTAGTTTAAAGTCTTTTTTTTAGTGTTTTCTTATTTCCTTATTTATTTTTATCTAATTTTTCTTTTGATTTTTTTTTCTTTTTTTTTTTGCCCCGATTTTTAGTGTTGACTTCTAAATGTGTTGCAGGTTTTCTGTTTTTATTTTTTAGTCATCACAATTTTTTTCTCCTTACGTTGACATGTTAACTTAAGCACGTAGCTAAATGTTATAAAATTCTACTTACAATTTGTTTACTTGGGACTTTTTTATTCCCTTTTTCCTTTACTAACTTTCAGATTTTTTTTTTTTTTTTTTTGTTTTGTTGCTTCTTATCAGGGGCTTTAAAATTAATTGAGCATAATGATGTACCTTTCCTTGTGCATACAATACAGGCATAATAACTATAATATTAAGAACACCAGTGTAACAAAACCCTTTTTTATTTCTTTCTTTTCTTTTTTTTCTTTATTAATTTTAAACAAATACATTTTGTTAAAATTAATTGTTTAGGAAGTCTTAAAAGCTTTAACTCAGGTGTTTGAAATTTCAAAGTGATAGCAATTTTTGGGGGGAGAATATTGGGCAAGAAATATATTGTGTTTTCAAGCAGAAAATTGTTTTAGAAATTGATTAAATTTTATTTTGAAATAATGTGCAGCTGTTGATTGAAGTGTTAAAAGAATAAATCACTTGTATTTGTGGTTTTAATTAACTCAGGGAACAGCTGGAAATTTTTTTAAATAAATTTCATCAACTTTTTTTTGCTTTTCTAACCGACTTCAAAAAGAGAGAAGGTTATTTATTCCTTTGTATGTTTAATGGTTGACCCCACAGAAAGCAGTAATTTCTATATTTACTTAAAAAATATTTCATTTGAAGGTTCTGTTGCCATTTTACAAAGAAATTCATATCTTGAATAATTAACAACACATTTTTTTATTTGTCTATTGAGCAATAAAAAAGATCCATATGAATTTGTCGGAAAGATAATGTAACTAAACCTTTTAATAGCAGAAAATATTATTAAAAAAATTAAAAATTACAGGGTGTCCCCATAGGTGACTTAATTTCACTTTTATGGTCCTATATTGCCTATTCTTATAGTTAAATGCTTGAAATTAATTAAAAAAAAAAATTAAATTGAAAATTAAAGGGTGTCCCCATAGGTAATAAAATTTTAATTATACGTCGCCATTTTTTAACCATAATCGTTAAACACCTAAAAATTACAATTACATACCACTCTATCTAATAAACAAACACTTTAAGTAATTATACCTTGAAATAAAAGGGTGTCCCAATAGTTGATTTATTTAAGTTGAATAGCACTATCTTTAAAAAATTTATATAAACACATGAAAATTACACAGGGCCTGTAATGCTATGTCTGCAATAGCAAGAACTAAAAATATTTAAAATTAGAAATTAAAGGGTGTCCCCACACGTGATGTAATATTATTTATTTGGCGCTATCCCTCAAACCTTTATAGTTAAAACCTCAAAATTTCACAGAGCGTGAATTGCTGTGTCCGCAATAACAACAACTAAAAATATTAATAGTAAAAAATAAAGGGTGGTTCCATTGGTATTATTATTCGATTTATAAGCTACTATCTTTCAAAAAAATATAGTTAAGCAACTTGAAATTACGCAAGGCAGGCAATGCCTTGTCCACAATAACAACAACTAAAAATATTAAAAATTATAAATTAAAGGGTGTGTCCACAGGTGATATAATTAAAAAAAAATTTTAAAAGACGGTTAGATGAAATTTACACAGGTCGCTATAACTACAAATATAAAATTAAAGAGTGTCTCCTCTGCCTCTCTGTTTCTTTTAAGGTCCGTTTTATTTGGTTAGAATTTTTAAATAAATAAATTAAAACTTTATTTTATGAAATTCTTTTTATAATTTTTTAAATATAAATCAACAAATTTTTACAATTTACGACTTTTAAAATTCATCATCGTCATCATCATCATCGTCTTCTTCATCCTCATCAACATATTCACACTCATCATCATTGTCATCTGTACACTCCTCGTCTTCATCTTCAGCTTCTGGCTGTGACTGTGGCTTTTTCGAAGGTTCTTTTTGTTTCAGAGGCAAACTAAGCAGATTTTGTTCTTCATCTAATTTACTTAAAGGTGGAATGATCGTTGAATTGTTAGAAGTTTTCATTACTTGAGTGGCGTGAGCACTAGAAGCCGTAACATTAAATGTGTGTTGTAATGTATTATTCTTTTTAGCAGTTTGCACATAATTGTTAACAAAAGCTTTTGTCATATTTGGGACAATTTTATTTTCAATGAATTTATTAACAACATTATGATCCTCATTAGAATTGAATAGAATCTGCTGCTTGGTGGAGTCCATAGTAGCCAACACCTTTGTAAAGTTTAAATTCGTTACATTTTCAAGATTATTACTGACATTTAAATTGATGGTTGTATTTTCCACTGGTACATTTGCTGTCACTTTATCTCCTTCGAACTCTTTAACTTCCCCTATCGTTGCATTTTTCTTTAATTTGCTAACATACTTTTCTTTTTCCTTCTTTTGAGAAACTTTTTGCAATTCATTATCTTTATTTAAGACAGCATTATTTTCATCACTTTCTTCTTCACCGAAATTAATGAGCGGTGGCGGGGTAATGCGTGGAGCAGCCGTTGAGGTCAACAGAAATTCATCAATTATTTCACAGTTTTTACCTAAGAAACCCTGATTGCATAGACAGCGATAACTACCATCGTCTTTTGTTAGCGAAATACATTTGCCTTTATTTTCGCAAATGTTGGGATGTTCCTTACAATAGGTGAGCTCTGATGATAACGAAAAATTAATAAAATATAATTTCTTTTAATCTTCAAATGTAATTCTTTTGAATCTTAAAAAGATCAAAAAGCAGTTAAATTCAAGCAAGAGAAAATAAATCAATTCCCAGTTATAAAGAACTCATAAATAAAGCAGACACAAGCAAAGTCTCAAAGCACAAGCAAGGCTCTCAAGCTATGCTTAAACTAAAGACAAGTAATAATCAAAGCGCAGTCAGATCATAGCTAAGTCATAGTAAAATAATAATCAAGTCGTTATAAATATATTTTTAATTTAGAAGAAAAACAAAAGTTACGTCATGGTCAAGTTAAGTCGTATTTAAGTTGCGGTCAAAGCCAAGTTTTTTTATACTCATGCCACGGTTAAGTCTCTAATTCTCTTTGTGAAGACATACGTAATTCTTAGAGAAGCAAAATCATAGCATGTCACATCATAATAATTGTCAATTGTGCATCTACTACCCTATCATAGTTTAGTCATAGTCTTATCATAGCCTTGTCTTAATTAATTCATAGTCTAGTCATTGCCTTGCAATCGGCCAATAATAAATAATTAGTCTTGTGATAATCAAGTCATCACCTAGCCATTATTTAGTCATAGCCAGGTAATAGCCACTTCATAGTATTGTCATTGTCTAGCCATTATCTAGTTATAATCTAGTCACAGTTAAGCTATTGTATAGTTAGGATCATGGTCTTGTCATAGTCAATTAAAGCTCTAGGCATAGCGTAGTCAATATCTTGCTGTCATATAGTCATACAGTTGTCGTTCTCAGTCTGGACATAGTCTAGCGATCGCTTAGTCATTGTCTATTCATACGCATATTACAGTCTAATCATAAACTATTCATAGTATAGTAATAGTCCATTCACAGCATAGTCGTAGTTGAGTCATAGTTAGTTCAGCCTTTGAATAGTAATGATCTTGCCATAGTTTAATCTTTGTTTTCCCCTTGTCAAGCCATAAAGAAGTCATACTCAATTAACTGTCTAGTAGTCGTATAATAATAATCTCGTCATAAGCAATCCTCAGTCTATTTTTTGTCTAGTCATAGTCTAGTCATTCTTTAGTCATAATCCAGTATTAGTCAACTAAAATTATAGACTTAGCATGTCATAATAGTATAACTGTTAATTCATAGCCTACTCATATTCCAGTGCAGCTTTGTCATAGTCTAGCAATAGTCCCTTCATAGCCAGGTCCTATCAAAGTATAACTCAAGCCAGCGACTGCTCTCTATCTAATCATAATCTACTTATTGTATAATAATAGTGTGTTTATTCTATAGTCATAGTCTTTACATAGTCAAATAATAGCCTAGCTATAGTCAACTCACAGCATAGTTATACTTTAGCCATAGTCTTGTCATAAACCAGCCATCCTGTAGTGTATTCTAATATTTTTCTAGTAATTCTGATATCATCATTAATTCATTATTTTTTTTTAATTGAATTAATTTAATTCATATTTATTAATGCTTGTTAATCATAGTCTAGTCATATTTAAATCTAAGTCAAACATCGTGTAGAGTTAAATTATAAAGTAAGGCATTGTGTCATTCTTAGGTTATCATCGGACAATAGTTTAGTCATGTTTTATAATGATGTTTTAAAAGCCGTATTAAAGAGAATAATTTAGAACTCACCCTCATCACATAAAATACCACCCCATCCAGGTTTACAATTGCATTCCCAAGGTTTGTCACAATCGCCATGAACACAGCCAGGATATGGAAAACATTTATCACAATTTGGACCAGTCCAGCCAACTTTACATCTTTGACATAAGAAAAAAATTTGAAAAAAAATTTTTTTAATTATTTTCACTAAATTTAGAATTTAAATTTTTTCTAAAAATTTACCTGCACTCGCCTGGCTTCTTGCAATAACCGTGCTGTTTGTGGCAATCTGCAGTACATATAGCTAAAGCAAAGAATAAAGAGCAGAATATTAATTGGATTTAAAAATTTAATTTATAACTTCAAAAAAAGACATGTTCATTATAATTTACTTACGTGTCTGACACAAAAGTCCTATGTAGCCAGGTAAACACTGGCATTCCAATGGCTTAGTACAAGTACCATGCTGACAGCCAGGCAAAACCGAACAATCACTGCAATTGCGGCCAGCCCAACCAATACGACAGCGACACTCACCGGGAGTCTCACAATATCCACGTGTATTATGGCAGCCTTGGCGACATGTTGCTATAATAACGAAGTACAACCACACACACACACAGTCAATATTAAATCATAAAAGTATTAGAAAAAGATTTGTACTTTTGTTTCATGTTTTGAGCCTTAACTTACGTTCTGTACAAAATAGTCCATCCCAGCCTGGACGACAAATGCATTCAAATGGCTTTGTACAGTCACCATGTTGACATCCGGGCAAGGGTATGCATTTGTCACACAATTCACCAGTATAACCAATGCGACAACGGCATTCACCAGGTCTTTGACAATAGCCTACAAATTATAACATTTTTACTTACAAATATGGTGATAAGCAAATACAATTTATGTCATAACACATTTACGCAGACACTTATAACAGATACACATATGTACACACACATTATCAGGTCTTAAGTACAATTATGTGTGAAACATATTAAAGCAATCGAACATTACAATAAGAAGGTCAGATAATAGAAAGAGTTCATTCTTGAAAGACAGCTGATAAATTTATAAAATAACAGTTTTATTAGTTAATAAGTTAAGGGAGATTATCGCCTACACTAGATTATACAACACACTAAATTACAGCAAAGACCAGCTTGTGTACTAGAAAATATTAAAGACTTTAGACTAGTTTCGACTTCACTGGATTGCGTTGGAGATGAGACTGCATGAAAGACTAAAATTTAGACTAAAATGATTTTTTGTCTCGACCAGATAAGGCTAAAGTCAAGATTGGATTGTAAAATAGACTGGTCTAAAAACCACAAACTTGAATATATTGAAGATTAAATTAGAGTTACATTTACGTTCGAGAAAACATAACACTATACTGATTTGAAGTCTATTTTAGCTCACACTCTAGATTGTATTATTGCATATAATAGATTGATAATTGTGCTCTCTCGGTCTAAATTTTAATAGATTATACTTAAGATTACATCTATAATTATTTACGTAATAGACAGAATTATAATGTAAAATATAATTTAATTTAGATTTTAGGATTTGAAGTAGGCTAGATTTTAGTCAAGATTTTATTTTAATCTGCTCTTAATAAAAATCTAAATTAGACTATATTATACCAACCTAAATCACACTAGATTATGTAAGTATAAATTAGACTAAATTATACTAATTAGACTAGATTATATTAATGTAAATTAGACTAGAATATACTAGTCTAAATTAGACTAGATTATACTAGTTTAATTAGACTAGATTATACTAGTCTTAATTAGACTAGATTATACTAGTCTTATTTAGACTAGATTATACTAGTCTTCTTTAGACTAGATTATACTAGTCTTTATTAGACTAGATTAAACTACTCTTAATTAGACCAGTTTATACTAGTCTACATTATACTAGATTATACCAGTCTACATTATACTAGATTATGCTAGTCTAAATTAGGCTTTTTATACTGGTCTAAATTAGACTAGATTGTACTAGTCTAAATTAGACAAGATTTTACTACTTTCAATTAAACTAGATTATACTAGTCCAAATAAGACTAAATTATACTAGTCCAAATTAGTCTAGATTATACTAGTCTAAATTAGACTATATTATACTAGTCCAAATTAGACTAGATTATACTAGTCTAAATTAGACTATATTATACTATTCTAAATTAGACTAGATTATACTAGTCTTAATGAGACTAGATTATACTAGTCTTAATTAGACTAGATTATATTAGTCTAAATTAGACTAGATATTACTAGACTAAATTAGACTAGATTATACTAGTCTAAATTGGACTAGAGTATACTAGTCTAAATAAGATTATACTAGTCTAAATTAGACTAGATTATACTAGTCTAAATTAGACCAGTTTATACTAGTCTACATAATACTAGATTATACTAGTATAAATTAGACTAGATTATACTAGTATAAATTAGACTAGATTATACTAGTATAAATTAGACTAGATTATACTAGTCTAAATTAGACTAGATTATTAAAGTCTAAATTAGGCTAGATTATATTAGTCCAAATTAGGCTAGATTATATTAGTCCAAATTAGACTAGATTATAGTAGTCCAAATTAGACTAGATTATACTAGTCTAAATTAGACTAGATTATACTAGTCTAAATTAGACTAGATTATACTAGTCTAAATTATACTATTTACACTAGTCTAAATTAGACTATATTGTACTAGTCTAAATTAGACAAGATTATACTAGTCCAAATAAGACTACATTCTACTAGTCCAAATTAGACTAGATTATACTAGTCTAAATTAGACTATATTATACTAGTCTAAATTAGACTATATTATACTAGTCTAAATTAGACTATATTATACTAGTCTAAATTAGACTATATTATACTAGTCTAAATTAGACTAGATTATACTAGTCTAAATTATACTATTTACACTAGTCTAAATTAGACTATATTGTACTAGTCTAAATTAGACTAGATTATACTAGTCTTAATTAGACTATATTATACTAGTCTAAATTAGACTATATTATACTAGTCTAAATTAGACTATATTATACTAGTCTTAATTAGACTATATTATACTAGTCTAAATTAGACTATATTATACTAGTCTAAATTAGACTAGATTATACTAGTCTAAATTAGACTATTTACACTAGTCTAAATTAGACTAGATTATACTAGTCTTAATTAGACTAGATTATACTAGTCTTAATTAGACTAGATTATACTAGTCTTAATTAGACTAGATTAAACTAGTCTTAATTAGACGAGATTATACTAGTCTTACTTAGACTAGATTATACTAGTCTACATAATACTAGATTATACTAGTATAAATTAGACTAGATTATACTAGTATAAATTAGACTAGATTATACTAGTCTAAATTAGACTAGATTATTAAAGTCTAAATTAGGCTAGATTATACTAGTCCAAATTAGACTAGATTATACTAGTCCAAATTAGACTAGATTATACTAGTCCAAATTAGACTAGATTATACTAGTCTTAATGAGACTAGATTATACTAGTCTTAATTAGACTAGATTATATTAGTCTAAATTAGACTAGATATTATTAGACTAAATTAGACTAGATTATACTAGTCTAAATTAGACTAGAGTATACTAGTCTAAATTAGACTAGAGTATACTAGTCTAAATTAGACTAGAGTATACTAGTCTAAATTAGACTAGAGTATACTAGTCTAAATTAGACTAGAGTATACTAGTCTAAATTAGACTAGAGTATACTAGTCTAAATTAGACTTGAGGATACTAGTCTAAATTAGACTAGAGTATACTAGTCTAAATTAAACTAGATTATACTAGTCTAAATTAGACTAGATTATACTAGTCTAAATTAGACTAGATTATACTAGTCTAAATTAGACTAGATTATACTAGTCTAAATTAGACTAGATTATACTAGTCTAAATTAGACTAGATTATACTAGTCTAAATTAGACTAGATTATACTAGTCTAAACTAGACTAGATTATACTAGTCTAAATTAGACTAGATTATACTAGTCTAAATTAGACTAGATTATACTAGCCTAAATTAGACTAGATTATACTAGTCTAAATTACACTAGATTATACTACTCTAGATTATACTAGATAATACTGGTCTATATTAGACTGGATTATACTAGTCTTAATTAGACTAAATTATACTAGTCTAAATTAGACTAGATTATACAAGTCTAAATTAGACTATATTATACTAGTCTAAATTAGACTAGGTTATACTAGTCTAAATTAGACTAGGTTATACTAGTCTAAATTAGTCTAGATTATACTAGTCTAAATTAGACTAGACTATACTAGTCTTAATTAGACTAGATTATACTAGTCTAAATTAGACTAGATTATAATAGTCTAAATAAGACTAGATATAATAAGAATAGATTATACTAGTAGTCTAGAAAAGATTATACTTGTGATTGAATTATACTAACTTTAACAAAATAAGACTTGTCTACATATACTAGACAAAAACAAAATATTTGAAATTCGATTAGATAAAGTAATTCTAAATTAGACTAGAATATATTTTAAGTTATATTTTTTATTCCTTTACTAATCTGTTTTTTAATCCTTTTACAATCCTGTGACCACACAATCGATCTTAATTCTTCAACTAGGTCTACCGAATATAGTTAAGACCTTTTTAATATCCTTGTTTATTACCTTTTAAGTGTAGATATTTGCCTGCTCCATTACTCACCGTTCATGGGATCACAATTTTTACGACACATTGGGACTTGACATAAATCTCCTTGCCAACCTGGCAAACATTTAACATCACCCTTATCATCACATACGTAATGTGAATTGGCTTTATATTTCTGGGCTTTTTCACAAGCCTGCAACACATTAAGAAAAGTTATAGATTTAAATTTTGTTGCAAATTCCTTATTATGGAAAAAATTTGTGGGAAAAAAGTTGATTCAGTTTCTTGGATGGATGATGGATGGATTAAAAAAAAAGGAGGCAACATATTGGAAAGTTTAAGAATTTTTGTATGTTGTTGTGACATTTGAATATATTTCAGTGCGTTCTTTGTTTTTTTTTTTTTTACTTACCCTTTGCTTCCACAGTGGTACATTTGCTTTGGTATATTTAGCTTCATAATTTCCTGTATACGAAACAACTTTAGCCAGCTGCAACAACAACAATGTTAAAGCCAATAAGGCCAACTGCATTTTGGTATAGTTTTGAAGCATTTAATCTATATCGTTTAGACCATTAAAACTGCAGTAAGAAAGAAGGAATTTGTTGTTAAACTTTAA
Organism: Gymnosoma rotundatum; assembly: GCA_916610165.2. NCBI lineage: Eukaryota > Metazoa > Arthropoda > Insecta > Diptera > Tachinidae > Gymnosoma > Gymnosoma rotundatum. The sequence continues at coordinate 12,056,640 of OU744340.1, forward strand.
TACAAATTTATATTTTTGTTTATGCTTTTTTTCTTTAAAGGAGTTTTTTTATTATTAACTAACAATAAAGACCTCTTATACATACACAAATATAAAATAAAATTAATTTTTTTTTTGTACAACGTAAAAGCATTTATTCAAAATAAATTCTATTGATTTTTGTTTTTATTTTATTTTTAGTTTTTGGACCATTTTATTATTTTTATTTTTTTAAGATTCTGCTTCCACGCTTTTCTTAAGTTTGATTGCATTCTTGTTTTATTGCAATTGTTGTATATCAAACAACATTTTTATGTTCACAATTGCAATTTGGTTCTGCTTGATTGTCTTCCGGTAAACAGAGTTTATCATTATCAATCATGATTTTACATCATTTTTATATTTTCGTTGAAATCAGTGGTAGACGAACTAAAAATTCAATATCTTTAATATTAATTATTTGCGAATTGAATATAAAATAAAACTTTATTATTTCAAGGATTTAACCGAGACCGAACTTTTATCAACCATTAAAGCTGTGCCCGGTCATATGTTTCCGTGGCCGGTCTTTTTTGTTGATTTATTAAAGAAAAGATGCTTTCACTTAATTCGTTAAATCATTGAATTTGAACGACTGAACGAATTTGAACAACAATCCGGATTTTATGTGATATTCTTGTCTTTTTTCAAAACCGCAGGTATACAGGGATAAAACCCTTTTCACATAGAAATCAATATAATCAGGTTTGCTACAGCTTCCCGTGAGAAAGAGAGACAAATTTAGTGATTTTTTATTATGAACAAGAAAACGTAAAGCACAAAAATTTTTTTCAAAAAAAAATACTTGTTAATCGTGAAAATAAAGAAACTAATTATTAAATTGCTTAAAAAAAAGAAAATTCATTAAAAAAAAATGGTGGTAGCGCCACACCAATGCTGAAATGAATTGTATATTTACATACATATACAGCAACTCCTTTTAATCAAATGAAATAAAAGAACATATCATAAGAAAACGAGAACAAATATCTATAGGAATATGAACCATACATCATATTATAATCCGTAAACTATTGAATGAAAGAAGCCGATTACAAGTCTGGCTCATTCCGTTCACTCAAGTCATTTCTTCACTTTAACCCGTACTGTATTGAACGACGAGGCCTCAGTTAAATGACCGGATCATTCTGCTCACCTTAGTGATTCGTTCTATTTTGCCTGTTCGTTCACGAAGGCACAGCTCTATCAATCATAAATATTCTATGAATAAAAGTCAAACAGACCGTTCACTGTGTCTACACTAATGACAGTACACTAACTAGAGTGACACTGATAAGTTTTCGACAAGACTATATTATGATTATGCTATAAATAGACTAAAACTAGAGTATTGTTAGCCTGACTCTAGCTAGAGAAAGGCTAGATTTAGGCTAGAATATGGTTAAGTAATAGGTAAACTGAGTCTAGATCATAGCTAAACTAAGGCTAGACCAAGGCTACACTAAGGCTAGATCAAGGCTAGACTGAGGCTAGACTAAGGCTAGACCGAGGCTAGACTAAGGCTAGACCGAGGCTAGACTAAGGCTAGACCGAGGCTAGACTAAGGCTAGACCGAGACTAGACTAAGGCTATACCAAGGCTTCAGTAAGGGAAGACCAACATAGACTAAAACTATACCAACCCTAGACTATGGCTAGAATAAGGCTAGACTTAGACTTGACTAACGCTAGTCTTCGGCTAAACAAAGGCTAGTCTTAGGCTAGACTAAGGCTGACCAAGGCTAGACCAAGGCTAGACTAAGGCTAGACCAAGGCTAGACTAAGGCTAGTCTAAGGCTAGACCAAGGCTAGACTAAGGCTAGACCAAGGCTAGACTAAGGATAGACCAAGACTAGACTAAGGCTAGACCAACGCTAGACTAAGGCTAGACCAAGGCTAGACGAAGGATAGACTAAGGCTAGACTAAGACTAGACATAAGATAGACTAAGGCTAGACTGAGGCTAGACCAAGGCTAGACTAAGGCTAGACCTAGGCTAGACTAAGGCTAGACCAAGGCTAGACTAAGGCTAGACCAAGGCTAGACCTAGGCTAGACTAAGGTTAGACCTAGACTAAACTTAGGCTAGACTAAAGATAGACCAAGGCTAGACTAAAGCTAGACTAAGGCTAGACCAAGGGTAGACCAAGGCTAGACCAAGGCTAGACTTAGGCTAGACCAAGGCTAGACTAAGGCCAGACTAAGGCTAGACCAAGGCTAGACGAAGGATAGACTAAGGCTAGACTAAGACTAGACATAAGATAGACTAAGGCTAGACCAAGGCTAGACTAAGACTAGACCTTGGCTAGACTAAGGCTAGACTAAGGCTAGACCAAGGCTAGACCTAGGCTAGACTAAGGTTAGACCTAGACTAAACTTAGGCTAGACTAAAGCTAGACCAAGGCTAGACTAAAGCTAGACGAAGGCTAGACCAAGGCTAGACCAACGCTAGACCAAGGCTAGACTAAGGTTAGACTAAGGCTAGACTAAGCTAGTCTTAGGCTAGACAAAGGCTAGTCCTAGGCTAGACTAAGGCTAGACCAAGGCTAGACTAAGGCTAGACCAAGGCTAGTCTAAGGCTAGACCAAGGCTAGACTAAGGCTAGACCAACGCTAGACTAAGGCTAGACCAAGGCTAGACGAAGGATAGACTAAGGCTAGACTAAGACTAGACATAAGATAGACTAAGGCTAGACTGAGGCTAGACCAAGGCTAGACTAAGGCTAGACTAAGGCTAGACCAAGGCTAGACCTAGGCTAGACTAAGGTTAGACCTAGACTAAACTTAGGCTAGACTAAAGCTAGACCAAGGCTAGACTAAAGCTAGACTAAGGCTAGACCAAGGCTAGACCAAGGTTAGACTAAGGCTAGACTAAGCTAGTCTTAGGCTAGACAAAGGCTAGTCTTAGGCTAGACAAATGCTAGTCTTAGGCTAGACTAAGGCTAGACCAAGGCTAGACCAAGGCTAGACCAAGGCTAGACTAAGGCTAGACTAAGGCTAGACTAAGATTAGACCAAGGCTAGACTAAGGCTAGACCAAGGCTAGACTAAGGCTAGACCAAGGCTTCACTAAGGCTAGACCAAAGCTTCACTAAGGCTAGACCAAAGCTTCACTAATGCTAGACCAAGTCTATACTTAAGCTTGACTATGGCGAAATTTTGCAATTTATAGCCTTTTAATAGCTTTGACTATGCACGACTTTTGTATCCCTTACTTTGCTTTAAATATGCCATTGTATGTTCAGTACTGTAATGCACTTCGTTTTTTCAACATTTTCCTTTTGTTTTATTTCGTTGAGTGCATTCTATTTATATTCATTCTATTTAAAAGAAAAAGTTCTAGATGTTTATATGAAATTTGAATGCCAGCAGCATTAAATATCAAAGAATGAAGTGACAAATAAATTCAATAAAAAATAAGGTTGTAATAAAGTACGACTGCTTTTGACATTAAATAAAAAAAAGCAATAATTTTTTTTTTTTTTTGCTTTTTGTTATCCAGCAAAGGGGCGAAAATATTTCAAACTTTATTTTATTAATGAAACATTTTTAAATAATTGCCTTTAGTTTGTTTGTTGCAACAAAGTGCCACTCGATTTAAAGTTTTTTTTTTTTTTTTGCAACTTTGTAAAAATTATTTCAATTTTGTTTTATTTCTTTAATTTTAAATATCGTTGTACTTGTCATAAATGGGTTAAATGCTTGAAATTGCTTTGGGCAACAATTAACACCTTTGCAGCCAGTTTGTTTTTATTTTATTTGTTTTTAAATTTGATTTTTTATGTTTATTTATTGCTTTGTAAATTGTTTTAATTATGAAAAAAATGTTAAAACTTTAACTTGTAAAATAAATTATTAAAATTATATTTATTTTTATGTCTGTTATAACAAAAAAATTTCACTTTTGTTAAATGTAAAAGCACAAAACGTTTCATGAATTAATAATTTACTTTTTCACTAGAAAGAAAAATCCACCTTTTAAACGAACAAAGTTAGCAATTTATTAGACTTGACTTTAAGCTGGTCGTTAACAAACTGCAGGCTTCTTAAGAAAACTTGATCTTTTACCACAACCTTCAACTTGAAATCTTTAAATAACTAAGAGAAAATAACTTTCTTGCTTTCTCTTTCTTCTTTTATTTTTTTTTTCTACTTTAACTTAACAAAAAATTAGGTCAAACGTTAATGTCTTGTTTTGTTTATGTTGAGAGAATTAATCAAACAAAACAAGTTAAAAGAGTGCGACAGGGAGAAACCTAAAACTGAGAGACTGCTTTTACCGGTTTGTAATTGTTCTTCATAGAATGAGTGCATGAGAGCATGCGTAGAAAGCCATTAACCAGCAAATATTTTATAAGAAAAAGTATCATAAACATATAACCAATCAATTAATTTTAAAAAAAATCTTTAATTTTTTTTAGAAAATAATAAAATTGCAGAAAAATATTTTTATGTAAAAATTAAAACAAAGTTTCAATGTTGAAATTTCTTCTACAGTTCATAACTAATAATGGTCTGATTAATGTTGTAAATTTTTATCTTTAAGTTACATTACGAACTCTTACGATCATCCAATAACAACAATATTTATTATATTTGAGCACCTATAACAGTACCCGTAGTACTGCTTCTTCATTATAACTTGAATGGCATTAATGCATTGACGCACTGTGGCACTTTTTGAAAACGGGCAATAAAATTTTTTTTAGATTCAAAATAATACAAAAAATCCAAAAAAAAATTTTTTTTTTGTAGAAAAAACTTTTAAAACTTAAAACAAAATGTTAAATTAAAAAAAAAAGTGTTGGCCCATATTCATAGTTGTAGAATAAAGTCGACTCTGCCTAAATTATACTGTAAAATAAAAGGCTCTTATTATCTTTTTTGCTTTCATAGTCAAGAATAAAGTATACTTTTAGTTTAGCCGACTACCACTGGGTGCCAACTGTAATTTGATAAATGTTTTTATACAATTTCCAAACAAACATTAGAAAAAAGTAAACTTATTTATTTTGTTTACTTTGGTATAAAAATCAGATAAATAGTATTGTGTTCTTAAACCAAATAAAATAATTTTGGTGAAATGAGTTAAAAACAGCTTTAGCTACTTTTAAATTTAGATTTGTCTTCAACGCCAAAAGTATGTTTTAAATTGTCCATGAATGAGTCGACACAAAAGTAAAACCTACTTTAGTTCCCTTAAAGTATACTTTATTTTAACTATGAATATGGACCATTGTTTTTAAATTATACCAAAATTTTTATTAAATTTTTCTTTAGTTTTTTAAAAAATACTTGTGAGAAGTTTCCTGACGAGCTGAGTGAGTAGTAGCGAAATAGCCAACGTGATGTGCTTTCACCTACAATAATCAATACCGGGAAAGTATCTCCATAAATTTAATGTTTAATTTATCTATTCCCGTGTTTTAAGTTTTTAAAAAATTTTTTAAATAATAAAGTAAATTTTTAATTTAATTTTTAAATTAAATTTTTTTCAATTAAAATTTGAAAGAAAATTTTTAAACTGTGTAGCCGTGTTTTTTAGGGTGGACTATAAAATTCTACTTCCAGGAAAAAAATTTAAATTACAGTGCTTATATTTACAAAATAGTATTTACTAAGAAAAAAAACGTAACTACTTAGGTTACTTACGTAACTTCTTACGTTACGTCAGTATAACTTATGCAATTTTCTTGTTGTTACAAAAATGTAAACACAATATCTAACGTTTATTAGTTGGTTATTAGTTGGTTTTTGTCTTTGATAACAGAGTTGACTGAGACGTCACCTTCCACAACCGTGTGGAAAATAATAAAATTAAAAAGGAAAATATTGCTTAAGCAGCTTATTTGGTTCAAATTCCTTGATAAGTATAAAATATGCATTAATTATTTTACTGCTTTCGCTGAGATGGGTTAACATGTAAGGCGCCTGCATAGTAAACCAGCAGGTCGAGAGTTCAAGCCCCATTAGATCGTTGAAGTCAATAGGAAAACAATTCTTGTATACACGCAGACAAACCTCACTGTTGTGTTATGGCTATAACAACCACCTTCTGTTCCAGGTAACAATATATGGTTGCAGTAAAAAAAATATAACTATTTTTAACAATACTTTGGTTACTAGAAACAAATCTTTTGTTAACATTTCAATTTTAAATTGTCCTTATACCCAAAAAGTACATTGCGGATTATTTGAAATGAATAATTTCTGCTTTCTTTTAATAACATATTATTAACAAACATTATTTGTTCTTATTTTCTAAATTTTTGGGTTTAAAAATATTTTGTTTTTACCTTTGACTGAAAACGAAACGAAAATCCAAATTAATACAAAAATTAATTTCCTTAAATATTTTATTTAAAAAAAAAAGAAAAAACCCCCTTTGTTTCTTCTTATAGTTTAAGAAAATAATAATAAATTAATAAAATTATTTTACAAAAATCAACTTAAAACTAATTAAGAAAAAAATTTTAAATAGAATGAAAATTTTTCAGTTTTTTTTTTTGTTGTTTTGTTTTGTTTCTCTTATTTCTAAATAATTCCAAAACTACGTAGAATTCTCTGTTTTTAATTGATATTCAGCAGCATCTTTCTCTAAGTAATAAGAAGAACCATCAGGATTTTTACATTTATAAACAAGTTTACAGCACTCGGGATAAGGTTTGTCAAGGGCCACCCGTTCGCCACGATTGCAATTTTCCAGCCAAAGTTTACCGCAACTAAAAAGCGTAAAAGAACAAAAAAATAAGAAAATAAACTGAAATAAATTTGTAAAGTATAAAAAAAAAACACATTTTATTTTTTGATATGAAAATTTATTATTCGGAATCTTTAAAATTTAATTTAAATAAAGTAAATTACGTTTTATTTTTTTTTTAACACAAAAAAAAAACGGAAAATTATTTTTTTAACCAACTTCTAAAGCAAGAAGGTTGTGTTTGTTCCCTCAAAACTTCGTCATTATTGAACAGATTTTCAAATTATTTTTCATTATTGAAAGCATTAAGCTTGCGGATTGTTTCCATTGCAAAAAATAATTATAAAGTGTAAAATTAAAAGGTGTCCCCATACAACACATCTTTTTTGCTTCTGAAGGGTATTTGTATTTGTATTTATTTATTAAAATATGAGTTTCTAATACAACAAGACATTAAATCTTATGATTTTACATAAGGGTTTTTAATTAAAAAAAAGACAAAAAGGTAGGAAAAAAATTATTAACTAACCAAAAATAATATAGAACTCCCCTAGGGGGTTTCCCATACAAAAATTTCAGAAAATCACTATTTTTGGCAATTTACATGAAAAAATCTGTTTTTTTTTCTTTTCCCAGAAGTAATTAAAGGCGCACTTGCTTAACAGAATTTGTGGTCTGATTAATGCTTAATTTACACGCTAAATGGGTCAAAGTGGGATTTTTCAAAACTTGACCCTACGGGACAAAAGTCAACAGTTGGGGGGTAGTAGAATTCGTTTTAGAGGTATAGTTCCTCGGGCAAAGTTTCTTATTTTGATCCCTAGTATACGATTTTCACTGAGCCATGGGCGATTATTAAATTGACCCGCCCTAAATATATATATACTAAAAATTCGAGTGGAATACTGAGATATGAATTTTTTTAAACCATAAACGTAACGTGTAATGTTATTAAATGTTGTTTTGAGTTTTAACGTGTCTTTCAAATTACAGCCATAACAAAAACCTCCGATGAATATAATAGAGTTGGTAGAATATAGGTCTTTGCAAGTAGTAGTCTTATTTTTTTAACGGTGTAAAATACTAAGTAGCCCATAAGCTTCTTAGCTCTACTATATACTCTGCCACATGCCTGATTAATATGATCAGACCAAGTTAAAGAACTATTAAAAATAACAGCAAAGTTTCTGACAGACCTATCTATATCAATTTTAGTACCTCCAAGGAATATTTCAATATCAGATTCGATTTTTACCGCTTTTTTACAAATTATTAAGCATTTGGACTTTTTGGGATTAAGACGTAGGCCATTTGTTGATGCCCAAAGAAAAATTCTATTTAGATCGACATTAAGATCATTGACTTTATTGCTAATGGATCCCCTAGAAGTTGTGACATAAATTTGTATATCATTAGCATACATTTGTACGCAGGAATGTTTGAGTTGTTGTGGTTTATCATTTGCAAGTATGAAGCCTTGCGAAACACCTCTCACTGTCCTTATAGGATATGAAACAAGTCCATTATTTAATACACTTTTGCATGCGCTCAAACCAGTTGTCGAAGCACTTTTTCCACTCCGATTGAGACACCTCTAAAACATGGTTTTTGAACACTTCAACAGCTTCTTCTGGCGACGAAAATCGTTGACCACGCATTTTTTTCTTGATGTGCGAAAACAAGAAGAAGTCATTAGGTGCCAAGTCAGGGCTTTACGGCGGATGACCCATTAATTCGACGTTTTGTCCGGTCAAAAACGCTCTGGTTTGAGCCGATGTGTGAGAGCTCGCATTGTCATGGTGAACAATGATTCGTCTTCTCTTGTTGGTTTTTCGAATTTCTCCGATGGCTTCAGGCAAACAAATTGTAGTGTACCACTCAGAAGTGACCGTCCTACGTTCGTCAAGCGGAACAGTCGCCACATGACCAGTTTTGCCGAAGAAACAGGCGACCATTTGCTTCGAAGTGCTTCTTCCACGAACAACTTTCGTTGGTTTTTGCTCGTCTTTGAAGACCCACACGGTCGATTGTTGTTTCGTTTCGGGCTCATACGCATAGATCCATGATTCGTCACCTGTGACGATCTTATAAACGTCTTTTGAAGCACCACAATCGTATTTTTGCAACATTTCTTTGCACCAATCGACACGAGCCTTTTTTTGAGCGACTTTCAAATTGTGCGGGATCCAACGAGAACAAAACCTTTTTTACAGCCAGGTGTTCATGCAGTATCGAATGTATGCTGGTGGAAGAAATGTCCAAGGATGTCTCTAACTCTCGGTATGTCGCATGTCGATCTTGCATTATGAGTTCACGCACGGAATCAATGTTGTCTGGCATAACAGCCGTTTTTGGACGAACTTCACGGAATTCGTCTTTGAGCGAGCTTCGGCCACGATTAAATTCATTATACCAATTTTTCACAGTGCTATTGGATGGTGCTTCATCGCCATACAAAGATTTAAGTTCATCAATGCACTCTTGTCGTGATAATCCACGTCGAAAGTTGTGAAAAATGATGGCACGATGTATTAATTAAGTCACTGTAAACAACACAAATAATGGTCGTACGTCAAAACGTTTTGAGTACGATTATGCTTAAAAATGACAAACTTTCCAATGGAATGTCAGATTGCACTTGGCAGCACTCAGTGTTGCCAGGCCAGAAATATATATAGCAGCCCTCGTAGTACAAAGGGGGGTTAAAGACTTCGCCTATTTTTTCATAGTGTAATATGCAGTAACTAAACTTTAATTAATAGCGACTTTGTAGTCAACACACAGCCGAACTAAGCAGGCTACTTTTCGTATGACTACTGATGAGCATCCTCACTCTTATTGTTTCTGAATTTTATTGAGTTGGGAATGCATCGTTAGGCTCGCTTAAAACCCCTTTGGAAATTCTTATAATAATTCTTGTAAATTTTTAAAAACGTTTTTACACACGGTTCTGTATTGCTTTTCGCTTCGAATTCACTACATGCGCTACCTTACGTTGCGCTTTACGCAGTAATTTAGGTTTGGCTGTAAAGGGATAAGGTTAACAGTAATGCCAGACTGTAGATAAAATGAAAGTGATGTCAATAACTAAATATGATAAAGCCATAAAAATTCAATGGTTACAGATTTATATGCCACCCATTCGTCTTTCGGTTGATGTCATTTTGTTCGCAAAAAAACGTTTAAATATTTATTTCGAATTATAAAACCTTTTGTTGGCTGGTGTTTTGTTTTGTGTTTTTTTTTTAGTTTGAAATATTTCTAATGCTTCGTTGAATATTTTTAGCTGATAACATTTGTTTTGTTTTTTTAAATTTTTTTTTTCTAAACTAAAAGTAAATTAATTTATTGTTTGTAAACAGTTTTAATATTTTTGCTGATTAAGGAATATTAATGACACAAAAGTTATATGGAAATCAAAATAATAATGAAATTAAATAAACAACATATAAAGTGAAAGAGAGAAGACAATTTTGAAAGAGAGAAGACAACATTCACGTGATTTTTTTGCTTGTGACCGGTTAGCAATTACATACTTTAAAGTTGAAGTTGTTAACCAGGGTTTAAATTGCTTGCTTAAAAATAACAGCACTAAAATCTTTGCTTTGCTTACATATTTTTCAGCAAATAAAAAAAAAACTAAATGTCTCAGCGTTTACAAACATTTTATTACAAACGAAGCAACAGCAAAAAGCAAATGGAAAAAAAGAGAAGGAACGCATATGCTTAAGCTAACTATGTGTTTCCTTCTGCAGCAAAGCAATCAGGAAAGCATTTATTTTACAAACGTTTGCTGTTGTTTTAGCAATATGTTAATGTTTGTTTCTTATTGTGCTATTGCTCTTTAAGCAAAAAACCACCATTTGTGTGATAAAAATAACGTTTTTAAAATGTATTTTCTTACGTTTTGTAAGTAATAAATACATAAATAAGTTTCCAATATTAAAAGGGATGAAAAGCAGCGAGTTACAGCAAGTGACAGCAAGAAAAAGCAATCGTAGTCAGCCACAACTTCATAGTAAGGAGTTAAGCAATAGCATAAATGAAAATAAAGAACAACTAATTGCTTAGGCAGCAGCAAACGTTTTAAAAGTAATTGCTTTGCTACTTGCTGTGCTGCAGGAAGAAACACATAGTCAGCTATAGAAAATGAGTTTCTTTTTTTTTGCCTTTGTTTCTTGCTTTTCCTGCACATTTTTCCACAGCCATCTCATGTCTTTAAATTGTTTGGACAAAGGTTTTTCCTTGAAAGTGTTATTCCACACTGCTCTCTCTATTTCTCTTTCTACATCTCTCTCTCTTCCTCTCCCTGCCTAACTGACACTTTATTCGGTCTATGTTTCTCGAATTAGTTGAACAATGATTTATGATGGGGAGTAGAACAATTAAGAATTTTTTTCCAAAAGTTATGGGAAAGCAGTGATCGGCGCAAAGAGAAAAAACCGGGAATATACAATTGCGCACTTATATCAACTTAAAACTTACCCCTCTACTAACACTGAACCATCCTCCTGGCATATTAGACTCTGACAGGGAGCCTGACCAGAATGTTTTCCCACTTCTAATTTATCACCACGATATGTGCATTTGCCATCCTCACCTGATTTGCAAGAAGAATATATTTAAATTGTAAAACAACACACTTTGATTTTTATTTTAATTTCTATTAAATGTTTAAGACTTTTTTTATTTCCAACCTGGTGGCAAGAGAGCTCGATAAGCCGGGATATTTTTCACAAAAATATTGGAAATTAGAAAAACTACAAATAATATATAAAATTTCAGCGGCATTTTATTTTTAAAAATAATTTGAGTATTTTTTTTTTAACAAAACTCTGTTTTTTATGTTTAAGGTTTAAGCTACAAAATTGTACTAAATTTAGAAATTTTATTCGGAAGTTTCCAACAGAGAAAACTAACTCTTTGTTAAACTACTCAGCTGCTAGTTACTCAAACAGTTAAATGTTTCTCAATTGTATCTCAGACTTAAAAATTCTAAGAAAGAGAGAGAGTGAGAGAGTCAGTGAGACAAATAGAAAACATGATATGAAATTTGGTGACCTGCAGTACTATGAGTGTCATCGACTGATAAGGAAGATATTTAGTACAAACAGTATATCAAATGCCTGAAATAATTTATTTTCTCAAGCCTTTTTATTTAAGTTCAATGTTAATTTTTTTGTTTTAAGGAAAAATCCAACAGCGAAAATTGACTTCATATGAGAGAAAAATGTAAGAAGCGAAAATATTCTTAAATTAAAAATAAAAGATATTTATTTAAAAAAATATTTGCAAGACATTGGTGCAGACTAGAGGAGAATACTAAGGCACGCCACCGTAATGAATAAAGTTTTTTCACAATTAAAGAGACTGTGTCTAGACTATTAAAAAAAACGTCATTACGACAAAAATTATGACAAGATTATAGATAGGCTATGTCTCAGCTTTGACCACAAAGACTTCTTTTTCTCTCACACTCTTAATGACCTCCACAACAAAGGCCACTTCTGTCGCTGGTGTAGTATAATATGCGGTCACGCAAGATCCAGAACCAATCCTCTTATCTCTTATTCAATTTAGGCTCTTTTAGTGGTAATTGCTGTGTAAAAGACAATATTTGAAGAAAGAAACAATAATTGTGCATTCAGAATTTGGTGTTTTCTTTTACTATTTCAAAGTCATTGAAAGCATCGATACTTGGCTTTCTTTCGTGACAATTTTTGCAATTATATACCAATTGGGTATATTTTGTAATATGGGTCTGTAATTTGGATCTTGAACCTTTTAAATACCTCACGGCACAGAATGAATTTTACATTCCCTCACTGGCTTACACTTGATTTTTTGAGGCTGCTGTAGTCAAGGTGGTAAGCACGCTGACTACAAATCTGGTTGCCCAGGGTTCAACCCCTTCGGCAATCAAAAAATAAAAATTATTTTTTCTATTTAATGGTATAAATATAAATTCAGAATTAGCATTACAACATGCAGCCTTCTTCGTCGGTAATTACTCATAGCTCGGTTACAAACTAAATAAGTATTTACTGCCTGAAGTGCTACTTCTCTTAAAAAAAATAAAGAGGAGTGTGGTCTAAAAGCAATTGTGACCTATTAACTGTTTAACTGTTGCGCTTGTTCAACTACCAACAAAATCGATCATGATTGGAATTAAAATAAACTGACTAGTCTATGTATACTCGTATATGATAACCACACACTACTGTATTACTACTTAATGACCAAGACTGTTTATTTTAAAACTGAAGACTATTTTATATGACTGTAGACTACCGTATTATGATCGTCGACTACTGTATTATGACTGTATACTACTGTATTATGATTGCAGGCAAGTACATTATGACTATAGACTACTCTGTATTATGATTGTAGACTTCTTTGTTGTAGTAGTTTACAACACCTTAGACTACTAAATTATGACTGTAGACTAATATTTTATGATTATATTATGACCATATTATGACTGTAGACTACTTTGTTATGATTGTAGACTACTAAATTAAGACTAGAGACTTCTTTAATAGGTCTGAAGAATATTACATTATACTACAGGCTACCTTTATTAAGACTATAGACTACTATAATATGACTGTACACTGTTGTATTATGATTGTAGACTTCTTTGTTGTCTGTATTATGTTATAACTGTAGACTACCTTTTTACGACTATAGACTACCATATTATGACTGTATACTAACATATTATGATTATAATATGACTGTAGACTACTCTGTATTATGATTGTAGACTACTTTATTATGACTTTAGACTACTAAATTATGACTGTAGACTAATATATTATGATTATATTATGACCATATTATGACTGTAGACTAGTCTATTATGATTGTAGACTACTAAACTAAGACTAGAGACTTCTTAAGTAGGTCTGAAGGATATTACATTATGACCGTAGACTATTATACTATGACTACAGATTACTTTTATTATAACTATAGACTACTATAATACGACTGTACACTGTTGTTTTATGATAGTAGACTACTTTTTTATGACTGCAGACTGCTAAATTATGACTATAGACTTATGATTATATTATGACTATATTATGACTGTAGACTACTCTGTATCATGACTATAGACTATTTATTATATCTGTAGAATATTATACTATGACTGTAGACCACTATACTATGACTGCAGGCTACCTTTATTACGATTATAGACTACTATATTATCACTGTAGACTATGGTATTATGATTATATTATGACTATATTATGACTGACTCTCTGCATTATGATTATAAACTTTTTTATTAAGACTAGAGACTACTTTGTTAGCTCTGTAGAATATAATATTATGACTTTAGTCTACTATATTATGAACGTATGCTATTATATTACGACTATAGACTACTTTATTATAACTTCAGACTACTAAATTATGACCGTAGATTAATATATTATAATTGTAAACTACTTAATTATGACTACAGGATACTATATTATAATACTATGGCTGTAGACTATTATATTATGACTGTAAAATACGGACCAGAATGCTGCTGAAAGTATTCTTTAATATGATAAGGCTATGACAAAAATCCTATTACTAGATCACAACTGGATTGCCACAAGATTCCATCCAATTGACTTATTAATATTCCCCCTCGGTGGCACCAGAGTCTGTGCTGATCTAACCTAGGTTCAGACGAGGGTTCTAGGTGGTATAGGGGGAACCAGTCCCCCGGTGTGCAGGCACTGAAGCTGGATAGACAGTTGGATACTTTCGAAGGATTTAACCAGTTTTCTTAATGATAATAACGTATGAATAATAATAGCCTAAATAAATTGGCACCACGGGAACCGGTAGCCCATATAGAGAGCCGCCCACCTCTGTAGCAGGTTATTGGTGAGGTCCCTTCGGGCTACACGTGCTGGTTGTAGTTAAATTTGTCTACCTCTGCGGGCCTGGCGTTGAATTGACTGAAGTGTGCTGTTGCACTGTCAACAGAGGAGTTTAAAAATAGGCTCCGATCCTATAGGGTAGATTCATGGTCCTGTAAGCTATGGCCTTAAAATTGCACAGAATAGGGGTTTGACCACCGTCTAATAAGGGCTTACTGCCAGGTACAGACGATAATCTAATCAATTATCCTGGCTAATTAATATGAGATCTAAATCACTTAACTATGAGCAAAATCTTACTTAATTACGTTAAGGCATTGAATGACCTCAAGTCTATGATTAGAATATGAACTGACCTAGATAAGGCTACGGAAAGACTATAAGTTGAATAAGATTAGGCTTAAAAGTGGTAATGTTTTTAAATTGAAGATGATTACTAGATGATTAAATTTTGACAGACTAAGAACTGTCCAATGGATTGACTATTAATTTAGGGAATAGCTTTACTAGGACAATGAATAGAATATGCTTTAGGTTTCCTACGACTATCTTATGGCCATACTATGACTGAAGTGAAATATAAAAGAGTGAAATATAAAAGACTGAAATATAAAAGACTCTGATTAGCTTAACAGGAGACTATATATCTAGACTTTAAGCAGTTTACGACTATGTCTAAGCTATTTAATTGGCTACAAATTATAAACATCTTGGTTTACTCTTTGCATAGAAGATACTTATCATCTACATTACAGAAATGAAGCACTGGGCTAAAATATTACTTAAAATTAAATACATGTTTTTTTTAAATATTTAAATGTATGTTGTACTACTCTGCTTTAATTGACTCATTTGTTTAGATGTCTCTTTAAAACAATTATATTTCTTGTGCTCGCTGCCAGGCCGGCTGTGTGTAAAGGCTGGAGTATCTTGATTACTCCATAATGGGTCGGTTTTAAATGATACTTGTTCATATGTTTGTCTTAAGGCTGTTTACTGATTATCAATTTATTTCATCTTTATGTCTACATAAACTCGCTCTTTGTAGAAGTATTTCATGTTGTATTTGTTTTCTAATTTGAATCAATTTAGTTTTTATTTTTGTTTTGATGTTGAAGTTTGTTATAAATGTGGTTGTTGTTGTTGTTGTGACTGTTGATATTTATTAATTAATTTATGTGAAAAACAACAAAGTTATCAATGAAATTGTTCTAGAAAATACTAATTACTCGTACAAGCGTTGTTTTCTTCTTCTTTTGTAAAACGCATAAATTTATTTTCTTGGTTCAGAGGGCTGTCATAAAAATTAATAAATTTTTATTTGCTATTGCACAAATGGTTGTGTGATATGTTAACTAATATTTTTTTTTTTGATATGATATTATAATATTAATGACAAAGTAATGAAATATGGAGAAAATTTCACAATTATTTTTGGCGATTAAAAACGCTTAATTTTTGTTTTTAATGGGCCTGTTTATTTTCATGATAATGTACAAAATAAATTTTTTAAGATGTGTTATAATATACCAAAAAGAAAAAAAAGTAAAATATATGAAAATTTAACTCACTTGATTTTGGCGATAAAAAACGCCTAGATTTTTTTTTTAATTTCTTTGTTTATTGTCGTTATAATTTAGAAAATGGTGATTACACTTTGTTATAAATTAGTATTTTTGATGAAGTAGATAATATTAATTAGCCCTTTTATTTATATGCTATCCAAACCATATTCATTTAGCAAAATATTAGTGGCTCCAGCTGCCTGTTGACGCTGCATATTAAGCAGCATGCGATGACGATAATGCATGGTTTTTAAACGATTCATGCGACGCTTTAAATTACAATAGACTGGACAACAATCCGGAAATGGTTTATACATCAATTCCTCTTCTTCGCCCTGTTTACACTGGTCGGGTAAAATATCCAAACAGCTGATTTGGTTGGTTGTTGAATGTTAGAAAAATAAAATAAAATATTAATAAACAAACTGCTAGAAACAGAAATAAAATAATAATAGAAAGACAGTAAAAAAGAAATAAAAAGAATAAGAAACCATAGGAAAAGGAAATTCACTAAGTACTCATTGTCTCTAGCCATTCTTTCCACTACAAAAATGGACCTGGAACGAGGTACGACTTGATTATTTTCACAAAATAAATTCGAGCACAAACTTAATAGCACTAAGCGTCGAGGCAAAGATTTCGATTGTTCCCACAGGCAGCGGCGATAAGTTCCTAAAAAGGCGATAATTCAAATTAAAATAAAAAATTCTATTTTCCAAATTATTATCACTAACTTAAGACACTGTTATCCTCCTCACTGGAATCCCTGCGTGGTGTATATTTTTTCATATGAAACTGGCCAAAACTCCAACAGCAATCAGTTGTTATCAATAACAAAATAAAATATTTTAACATTTTGTTACTTTATGTTAATTTTCAAAATAAAATTTTTCAAAAACAATAAAAAACACACAACAAATACTATCCGTGATAGATTTAATAAAAACTGTTTAACTAAAACTAATGTTTAGCAAGCAAATTTTCAACTAAATTCCACAACTTTGTTCCAAACACACAATTATTTAGTGGGTTACACTCAAAAATTTATTGCAAGTAAAATCTGAAATCTTTTCATAGTTTCAATCCGCTTTATTTTAAATATTTTTCTTTGATTGTAGGTATCTAATTTGAAAATGTGTTTATAATCATTGTATTATTGTTTTGTTCTCGCCATTGATTAAGGTAAATTACAGAAATAAAAAATACAAAGTAAATAAAATAATATAAATTTAAAATACACAAAAGCTTTTCTTTTAATATTTGAAAAGCTTTAGATTCATGGTGGCATTAGAAAGAGGCATGATCCCTAAGTTATCGTTTAACCTTTTTTAAACTGTAAAGTATCTGACACATTTTATAGTCAAGGTTCTGTATGAACTGCTGTAGCTTATGTAAAGTCAAGGGTGGATAAGGCCACAATAGTAATCCTGGCTGTATGTGATGTGGCAACGTTCTGTCGTTAATCAAGCCCAAAGCATGAAGTTGTGGCGTTAAAAAGTTTTCAATAATATCATGATATCGCTCCTCATTCACAATTATTATATTTTTGTCACTTTAAATTGATGCAAAAGTGACTGATGAATAACTTGAGGGTTTTCCATTGCCCAGAACAGACTATTCTGTTTAGTTACATATCCATCCAAATGGAAATGTGCCCCCTCCCCTCATTATGATTTTTTCATGAAAATCGGGGTTGTTATAGGCGAGCTGTAACATCCTACTGTCATATGTACAGCGGCGTAAATGGTCTTGTGGAAAAAGCTTTTGTGTCAACTGAATCTTAAATGGAAACAAATGAAAATTCTTATACAAAATTGTGGCCAAAGTTGTTTTTTGTAGATTAAGCTCCTGAGCTTGGCATCGAAAAGAAGTTGATGGATTGTGCGTTTTGTAGGCACGTTCTTTCTCTAAAAAAAAATTTTTTTTTTAAAGAGAAGTAGCACTTCAGGCAATAATACCTATTTAGTTTGTAACCGTGATAAATTCTTAAGGAAATGCTTTAATGAGTGATAAGACAAATGGTGAGAGGAGAGAGATAAAGCCATTTTATTAATTATTTTACTTCGCCAACGAATATGCTATCAAAAGTACCGACGAAGACTGCATGTTGTAATGCTGCATGTTATAATGCTAATTCTAAATTTGTATTAATACCATTGAACAGAAAAAAACATTTTTGTGTTTTGATTGCCGAAGCGGTTGAATCCCCTTCATTTACAGCTCTATTATAGTTTTAGCTATAGATAATTCCCAGTAAAAAATTATGTATATCATCCAAAAGAGCTAATTTACCTTTTCTAGATTTTGGAAGTTTTTTTAAAATATTTTTTCAAAGAACATTTGATTATCTTCTTAGATTTACATATTTTTTCTTGAATTACTACAAGAATTTTAAATAAAACTTAAGTTCAGGTCTTTCATGGCAAAACAAAACGAACAAAAGTTCAATATGAAGTTGGCATTCTCGCTTTAAAGTGACAAAACATTATTATTATTAATAAAACGAAATTGATTTTGGCTTAAGTTCATTTATTTTAATTCCTTAAAACCTTTTTTTTTTAGAAAGAAGAATTATTTTACAAATGTTTACGGACGTTTTCCAAAGAAAACAAGAAAAATTAGACACTAGCAGAATGCGGCACCTTCTGGACCGCTACATCCTTCAACAGCATTCTTCCCATCTATCTACCTTGGTTGTACACATTGTAAACATCATCTATTTAACAAACAAACTTTGTAAATAAGAATACGAGGAGTATTCACATCAACATTTATTTGGTTAGACAAAGTTTACACACAAAACAAAGTACTTCTTCACCGTCCTCTTTGTATTTCGTCTTGTACATTTATTTTTTGCTTTTGTTCCAACCATCGATATATTAGAAATGAAAATTCAAAATTCTTTGGTGCTAGACGTTCCCAGTGAAATTAGTGTAACAATTAAAATTTTTTTTTAAAACGTAAAAATCCGAAATACATAAATGAATTAAAGAACTTGAAAGAAAAAATAACAGAAAGCGACCAAAAAAAATGTGAGCAGAAATAAAAATTTCTTTTTAATTTTAGGACTTGTTTTGTTTTAAAATTTTATTTAAGAGTTTTTTTTAAGAGCTATTGTAGGAAGTCGCGGATTAAAATAAGGTCTTTGTGACAGTATATCCAAAAGTTTTCGTAGACCATGATATACAATTTTAATGGTAGTCGCAACAAACAGCTAACCAAGTTTCTTAATATATTATTTCGTTAGTGTATTACAAAAAGTTCTAATTTATTTACAATTTAATTTTGTAACGTGCTTTTAAAAAAATTTAATTTTCAATACTAATGAACGTTTTCTAAAGAAATTTGATTTAATTATAGCCCCTGTTATTATTTTGTTCCGATTCTGCACCGATTGGTTCCGTTTAATAAAAAAGTTCATTATTTAAAAATTAAAGGGTGTCCCTATATAGCATGCCTGTTATTTACTTGTATTACAAACCATAAGATATAAAAAAATGCGTGCCACTATCGCTCCTAATTGCAAAAAATAAGAAAAAAATATATCTAATATTTAAAGGGTGCCCCATAGGTAATGTAAATTGACCTATATGGGCCTATATTTTGAGCCGTTATAAAGAAACAATTTAAAATTAAACAGAATTTCAATTACTATGACCGTTATAATGAGAAGCGTAAATATACAAAATTATAATTAAAGGGTGCCCCAATAGTTTCTTTTATTTGTTGTATATTGCCATAGTTTTGAACAGTTGTAGACAGACAGTGGAAATTTACAAAGTACCTGTATTAATAAGTCCTATGTTACAGCAATTATAAAATTTGAATTTGTAAATTAAAGGGTGTTCCCATAATTGATGTAATTTGATGTACAAAAATTTGAATCGTTAAAGACAGACAGCTGTAATTTACAGAGATACTGTATCGCTATGTCCACTATAAGATCATGTGTACAATTTAATAAAAGAAATTAAAGGGTGTTTCCATAATTAATGTAAATGGACCTATATGGTCTTATCGGTTAAACTGTTTTATTATTAAGAATTAGATTTAACGTTTACTTCTTTGTCTGGTGTAATAAGGAGTATAAATATTGGAAATTATAAATTAAAAGGTGCTACAATAGTTGATGTTATTTGATGTATATGGCAAAACTTTTAAACAATTATAGAAAGACATCTATAATTCCAAATTATTAAAAAATTATTAATTTGAAGGCTTATTCTGAATTGCGATGCCAAAGAAAGTTGGTTTTCTGTTAGACTTTCGCAATAGCATTCGCAATTTATTGCAAATCGTGGCAACGCTGCTCAAATGAACGTCAGTGTCAACAAACGTTAATTTTGAAATAAATATTGTTCGGCTGTGAAAATTGTTTATAAAATTTATTTAAGAAATTCTGTAAGAAAAAAATATTAAAAATGGGTTTTGTTTGGTTCTACGACGAAGAAAAACTTAAGCAAAGTGAAAAGATACAGAGAAGATTGCTTAGAAGCAAGTGTTGCCCCAAACGAAAGTGCGCCCGGTAATCTATTTACGGAATTTGTCAAGTTTAACAATTTTATATCACCTGCTCCTCTAAGGCAGACAGTGGATTTTATTTTGATGGCCCACCGCCAGTGCTGCCAATGTCGGTTTTATTTCGCCTACGCTTCTGTTTGGTGTGTACTTTAAAATCGGTTCAAACCTATTAAAATTAAAGTTGAAGTCAAATATTTTTGAACCGGTTATATATATTTTATACTTTTTCCAATCGGCAGCTTTCTCTAATAGGCGGTCCATTGATATTTAGTTCTTCAGTAAATGTATTTGCCGACTAACGTGCATTTGATGTTTTCAAATAACCCCTTGCCAATTGACGCGGTTTCGAGGTCTTATTGCTTGCTTTCCTAAATTAAATAATAAATATATGATGAATAAATAAATAAAATATTATCTTTCACTTACATGTTTGTACCTTGCGAATGCAATTTTGTTGTCGAATAAATTTTGCGAATTTGACATTTGTTTTCGCAATTTAGAATACCGACATGCCATCTTTTCTCATTTGAAATGCGATTAAAAAAGAACTTTGCGAATATCGCAATACAGAATAACACTTGTTTGCATTTATGTATTTTCGCATCGCATAGAGTTTTGCATCGCAATTCAGAATAAGCCTCCGGTTTTTAAGCCGGTTTGCATTATTCTTTATAAGCAGTCCTTAAATTAAAGACTCTAGCCTCCTACATTTTTGTTGTTGTTGTTTTTTTTTCAGATTTTTTTTTATTTCTTTGTTTATTTGTTTTGCAACTCATGCTTGTCCATTATTTACATACAAAAATTCAAATTTATCATTTGTATTAAGTTCGAAATTCAAATTTATTTATATTTGCGCATCAGAAAAATTTCACTGCTCTTGTCGTTTGGGTGTTAAATTTGATTATCAAGATGACTGCAACAAAAAAAAAAACAGTAGTAATAGCAACAAAAAACGAATTTTAGCCAGTAATTTAATAATTTTGTTTTCAAAGCGAAGCGTAGTGAGGCTTTAAAAAAATTATTCTAAGGTCAGTTGTTGAGTGATGTTTATGTCCGAAGATGTGGAAATAGAAAAATAATAAACAATGTAAGATTGTAAGTTTTTTTTTCTATTTTAGATTGATTTGTTAATAATTGCCTTAATAAAATATCATTGTACGGCCATTAACTAATAAGAGAGTAAATAAATATAATCCAAAAATATTTGTAGCCACTGCAAACTGTTTAAATTTAATAATATCCCATAAACTTTAAAAAGCAAAAAAAAGTAGTTTTTTTTTTTAATTTGTCATGTTCTATAAAAAACTAACCCTCAAATAAATATATCTTTGAAAATATATATACTTCTCTTTTAAATTTAATTGTTGCTGTCTTTCCACGTTCATTGACTTGTAGTGACATTCTATCAATTTGTTGTGATGTTTTATTTTAATGATGCCTAATGATTTATTTCGTGCTCTTATTTCTGTTGAGTTGGTACTTTTATTGATTGACCACCTCATTCAACGCATTTTTGTTTCTTTGTTTTTTTCTTTTTTCAACAATAATGTCTAGGGTTGCAATTAGCTTTCGTTCATATCACAATTAGTGTGTTGATGTTTCGAACAGCAGTTGTCAACAATTGTTTAGATTAAAACGATGTGTTGATTTGATAGATTTCTAAATACTTGAATAAGCAAACAAACAAAATTGCTTAAAGAAATTCTTAATTTAAACAAAAGAAATGTAAAAAGTTAACATTTATTAAATTTAATAAATTAATAGATAAAAATTAAAATAAAATTTTTGAATTGGTTCAATTTAATTCAGTTTACACTTAAGCATTTATTTAGTGAATTTAAAGTAAAAAGATTTATTTATTTACTAGCTGAACCCGGTGTGCTTCGCTACCCCCTTGGGTTATATGGGCGAGGCCACGCCCCTTTGTCCACTCCCAACTTTTTATAGTCAAGAATACCCTATTGCGAAAATTTAATGACGATTGGTCCAGTAGTTAAGACTATATTACGATTTTTAATTTTTCTAAAAAGGGGCGGAGTCCCACCCACTTTTCTGCTGGTACGTATTCCTAATCATGCCAGTACCATATGTACCAAATATCGTCGACGTAGGTCAAAAAATGGCCAAAATATGGCGATTTAAATTTTTGGGTTATATGGGCGGTGCCACGCCCCTTTGTCCAATTAAAACTTAATATAGCCTATTATTCCTTCCAGAGCCACAGTAACATGCTGTGAAAATTTCAGGAAGATCGGTTTAAGGGTTTGGCCTCCTATAAAGCACAAATAAACAGATAGACATTCATTTTTATATATATATGTATAGATTTTTTAAATTAGCTAGAAAATTAATTAATGAATTCATTTTCAATCCAACAACAAAAAAATATATTAAAAAAGTAAGAGTGCCGAATCTTATATATCCTTCACCACCTATGTAATTCTAGTTCAGTTAAGTAACTCCAATCAAAAACGCAAATATTGGGGTGAGAGGGAGTTAAAAAAAATGGTACTTTTACATAACAATGGTCGTCTTACATTACAATGACATTGGCTCTTAATGGGTTAAACATTTCTAAAAATTCTCAGTATTTCCTTAAAGAACTCTTCAAAAGCTTTAAAACGATACCCATATTGATATTTTAAAATATAAGTAAATTTCAGAGCCACGTAACTCGGGCGAGCGCCATTTTTTTCACTTGATTTCTTTTTTCTTATTTTTTAATTCTCGATCGCTCCAAACATTTATTTTTTTCATTGGAGTTTATTGTTCCAAAAAAAAAATAAAAAAATTAGAGGTAGGCCTGGTGTTTTGCCTACTGCCTCGAAAAACATGGACGGATCATGCTGATTTCCAATAGCGCCTCTTTTGACACTATACGATCGATTGACATATTTATTAGTTTTTCTTGTGAATTCAAGTTTGCAAAGCTTACATGGACGGACAGACGGACCGATGGACATCGCTCAATCGACTTCGCTATGCATAAGAAGTCAGAATGTCACGGAATGACAAACTTAGATATGACCTTTTCCACTTTTGGTGGTGAAGGGCATAAGAAAAAACGGGGAAACTATGCTTCCCAGTTTTGCATAAAATTTTAATTAGACAGATTTAAAATTTACTAAAACTTTAAAAATCGAATATCATGATGAGGTCAGGAAACTGTAAAAACTTAAAGAACCGAACTGCATGACCAATTAATTCTTTCAAGGGATATATTTTAATTATAATATATTTAATGTATTTATTATTTATTTATATATTTTAATTATACAAACAGTATGTCATTAGTCTAGTTTTGATTATAAAAATTATTACTATCTATATTTTAGTCTAAACTCTGTTTTATAATTTTCTCTTTGTACTTGGGTGTATAATCTATATGGTGTCAAGAAGTTTATGGCCGCGCTTCTTTCAAATGTCTCAACCGATTTTTATGAAATTTTTTATGTTAATTTAGTAGGTATAAGAATATGTCATAAGATATATTTTATACAATTAGGTAATTAGGGTGTTCCTATTTGAAATAATATTTATATTTCTTTGACAAAACTATTTTATTTTTTTATTTTTTTTTTAATTTGGTCTCAAAATTACCTATAACTTGAAATTGGTACGTTTAAAAACTAATGCAGTAAACAAATTTTAAATTTGGCTATTATTTTGTATTTCCGAAATATGGGGTATTCCAAAAAATATGGCAAACTTTATAATGTAGTAAACTTTATAGTGTCAAGCTTCAATTTATTTGAAAACGCTATATTTTATTGGTACAAAACTTATGTATGTTAAACTTAAAATCGGAGATTTTGGAAATTTTTTATTAAAATTTGGGATTTGCAAATTATTAAAATAAACTTTTTTAGCTAAAATATAAGGTATTTTTTGAAAATATTTAGGAATTGTGTAAGTAACAAATTTTTATAATTTCCATTTTTCCTAATAGGTTAAAAAAAAACTACTTTTCGTATCAACTATGAAATTTTCCATTGGCGAGCATGGGAATTTTTTCAGGATTTAAAATTTTCTTCCCAAAAACCTTAAATTTTTTATAAATTTCTTTAAATTGTCTTCGTTTTTTCTGTTCAATATTTAAACACCAAGTGCTACTTCTACCTAAAGCCAAAAAATTTGTGAAAAATTTTTTTTAATATTTGGGAATGAAATAATTTGTAAATGATCAGATAAAAGTTCTAAAATATATATATATATATATATATATATATATATATATATATATATATATATATATATATATATATATATATATATATGCAATATATAACAGTATATTTGTTATATATCAGTTTTCCTTAAGAAATATGGGTGTTTTGCAAAATCCATTTGGGGTTGTTTATATTTTACAATTTTAAATTATTGTTTATATTGATTTTTACTCAAATTGCGTCATTTAAAATTAATTTTTATAGTGGGCATGTGTGTACATGGATAAATTCTAAATGTCGACCTACTAAAGTTAAAAAACTAAAACCATAAACGTTAAAATCCCTTCACTATAGCAACACCCTTTGTTTTTCACATTTATTTATATTTTATTTATTTTTTTTTTAATTTGTTGTATTGATAACAATACTTAAACTTAAATTAAACAAAGCAACGTACCTGAAAGTTACTTCACCATTGGAACACCCTTTAATTTAAAGTTTTATTTATTTTATTTGTTGCTTTTAGCTCGCATAGTTTTACTGACACTGTGCACTGTCTCCGTCGCTTACTATTCAAAAATAGTACTATTATTACAAATATCGTGTCACTTTTGGAACACCTTTTAACAGCAAATATAGCAGCTAAAGTAAAACAATTTCTGTTAAAATTCTAAGAGTCTTCTTATTACCCTGTCAGGAATAGAGGTATGTGAGAGACGAAACTAAAGACAGATATAGTGCCAATAACACTTTTTGTATGGAGATCTTAAAAAACCTGGAAATGTATTATTTATTTTCCATTGGTTCTTAAATTTATCTTCAATTAAATTTCAAGACTCTTGAAATATTTTTGTTAAAATACACTTGATTATTATTTAATAGTCATTAATTCAATGAAAATCAAACTCACTCATTCTTGTCATAGAATTTATTTTACCAGAAGGAAGAAAAACACAATGGCAAATTATTCCAGACAAATTAACACAAAAAAATCGCTCAGGAAACTAAATACAAATTATGGAAAATCTAAAAAATATTCAATTCCAAGCCGACCATTAAAAGCCGTACAGCATATAAAACTGGCAAGACTATATAAGAGAATAAATTAGAGAATTAAGAGATGATAGATTGTAAAGGTCAAATATGAATTATTTCATATTGTTCTCTTTACTGCTTTGGAAACAATGAGGTTTAAGGGCTACTCTTATTTATGCACTAATCACTTAAACCATCTGTGTAATAAAAAAGACACTATTTCAATAAAATTTTTAATTGACTCAATTATATATTGAAATGAAAAATAAACACGAAATTTTCTTATTTGATAATTAATCCATTTTCTATAAAATTCAAAAAGCTAAATAAAACCTGATTACATAAATAATTAATTTAATTAAAACTTTAATACAATTTCTGTGTTTCTTGAGGAACTCGATTAAGCCGAAGATATACAGCCGAACTGCAGAAAGAGCAGAAAGTCTTTAAAAATTTTGTGTGGAAACGGTTCAGAAGAGAATATTATTAGATTACTTTGGAATCAAGCTCCGCCATTTACTTCTCAAAGTTGCCTTAAACGTTGTTGTGAAGCTAGAAGACTTCATCATGTCATTAGAGAATATTCAGTGGCTAAATATTACATCAAATAGAGACTTAATAGGGAGAAAATGCAAAGTGTAAGAGGAAGACTTGCTAATACTAGAAAAGAAAAATCAGAAGTGAAGTGAAAGATTAATAGAAATGGCCTGGGGTAAATTAATATTTTTCGTAACAGCAGAAATCAACATGAAAAAGCTTTGTTGGGAAAGGGTTTCTAA
The DNA here is from genome assembly GCA_916610165.2 of Gymnosoma rotundatum. NCBI lineage: Eukaryota > Metazoa > Arthropoda > Insecta > Diptera > Tachinidae > Gymnosoma > Gymnosoma rotundatum. The sequence continues at coordinate 12,083,314 of OU744340.1, forward strand.
AGAATGACAGTTTTTTAAGATCGTTGCCACCAAAGCTCCAGAGCTTCACCCAGGTTGGTAAAAAAAGTATTTAATCGTACAAATAAAAGCCTGCCTCAGACACTTAAGTATCGGCAGGATTTTTAAATACGATTCAATTTAAACCATTGCAAAGGTAGAAACTTCATTTCACTAGGCGCTTGTATACGCAATAAAACCAACATTGTTAAGATCATTGTGGCATTAGGTCAACAGTCGAGTAACAACATTAATCTGTTACATATGAGTCCAATTCTTCACACTATCACTCGTTACCAGCAAGAAAAAGTTTTTACCAAGGTTAAAAGAATTATCTTTTCATAACTGAAATAGGTGAAATTCTTCCACAATTCTTTACTAAAAATAATGCAGAAAAAAATTAAGGAATACTTTTTACAAGTAAATCAAAAGCATTAAAATATCTATTTCTTTAATCGAATCGTCTTATTCGGTTACTCGGTTGTAAAAATTTTTTTGTATACAAATATTCTAAATTAAGGAAACAAATTTTCTTAATAATATATTATTTATTACAATCTTATTCGGTTACTCAATTTACATCTTTAAACTCTCAAGTACTTGGAAGATTTTATGTCTGCAAGCTCAAATCTCTTCTTCTGTATAGGAAAGCTTATGGATTATATTTTAATTTTACTCTAATAAAAAGGTTTCCAAATATCCTTTAAAGTCTGTATGTAGGGCAATTGCTGAGGTACAGCCATACAACAAAGACGATTTTATTTTCTTTTCAAAGGTGTCAAGATTTTATCTTTAAGAGAGCTGTGTGTTATGAATACAATAGCATTTTATTTATTTCTGTTTATTTCAATTAAACTAAACGCATAAGAGAAGAAGAAGAAGAAGAAGAAGAAAAAATATTGTAATCGCATTAAAGCTAAATTTGAGTACAATTATTATCAATTGAAGACAATTTACAGCTAAAGAAAAAATAAATCACAAGAAAACACAATAAACAAATCAAATGAATTTTTATTTACACAAAAGAGATGGGTTAACATAACGAGGGTGGAGTGGTAAATTTATAGTAAATAAAGAAATTCTCGAGAAACAATACAGTAAAATAAATTAATTGAGAAAAATTTTGCTTACAAAAATTATATTTAAGGGAAGTATAGAAAAATCTTAGTTTTGAACATCAGCTAGTGAGTGCTGCTGTCTCGCCATATTTCCTCACTTTTATGAAAAGCAGAGAGCGAATAATATTTAAAGATTTAATTTATTTTATTTTTTTATTGTTAAAAAAATAACGTTTCTAGCATTTGTATTGCGCCCAGTCAACGCTTTCAACTTTAAACAGGCGGTAGTGTTCGGTGGTTCAGTTATCTTTGGATAACAAAACAAACAAAAAATTATTTTCAAAATAACAGTTTTCAAATTCTAAAGATTATGAAAAATTGTAAAATTAAATTTTGAATGCTATGAAAAAACGAAAATGGAAAATTTTTATAAAATATCTTGGTGGAAAATATTACGTTTATTAGTTTTTTTATTTCTATTATTAAGTCATTTAGCAGAGGCAGGTATGTATAAAACATCAATATTAACCTAAACTAAAAGAAAATTAAAAAATTTTTTTAAACGTTCGTTGGTTTACCCAAAAGGCATTGAAAGTAATTGGTAATCTTTCAAAATTAAAATCATTATAATTTTAATCGTTTTAAAGCAAATCGTTTAGATCAAATCATTTGGCGTTTCTATACAACTTAATATTAAACTTAATATTGTTAAAGACTCGAATAATTTTTTTGTAAATTATTTAGTATTCGAATAAACAGTCAGTAATTTTTAAGCGGTTACTTAATGTTTTCTTCTATTCCAAAAATAGTTTTCTATTATTAATCGATTTTTTTCGCTTTTAATCGATTATTCGGTTCCCTTTTCTGACGACTATTGCTTTATAATTTTTATTTATGTGTATCTACCTTAATTTATGTTGTTTCATATTCCGTTATAATAGTTTTCTATTATTAACCGAAAAATATGTTAAAAACTTTGACGTTCTTAGTCTTTAAAAATTAAATATTTAAACTTAGTTTTAGATTTTCATTTGTTATGCTTGCTCTTACAGTCTGATTATTCGTTAATTTAATAACAGCTGAAAGCAAATTATTTAATTTTTTCATTTTTTAACACAACTTAATATAAAAAAAAAAAATTTAGTTTAGATTTAATCAGTTTAACATTTTTAATCGATTATTCGGATTTCTGACAAATATAATATTTAATTATTATGTCATACAACACTTTCCATGTTATTTCTACTTTAATGTATGTTATTTTACATTCTGTTAAATTTTTTTTTATTATTCGATTATTCGGTTCCCTAGGTTTACAATAACAATCTTTAAAAATCAATAATATTACTTTATTTTATTATAAATAAAATTCCTTTGAGAAATACAATTTTATTAGTAATTCCTGCTATAACATATTACTTAATAATCGATTATAGATAGTTCTTCTGTTCAAAAAGTTTTCAACTCATAAATAAATAATTTTAATTCAATTATTCGAATTTTTTAGCATTAAATATTATATTCGATGATAATAAATAAAAATAATTTGATTTGTCGACTACCTATGAATTTAGGCGCTAACGAATTTGTCATCTGTTTGCCTCATTGGGTAACATAAATGAAATGTTGTTAAATATATTAATTGCTTTATCGTTTGGTATTATTCGTTTATTACTAACACAAATAATCTATTAAAATAAAAGACTAACTCTTAAATTGAATTCTGAAGAGTTTTACTATTTTATATTTTCTCATTTTTATTTTTATATAAATTGAGTCACTCGATTATTCGGTTATTCGATTATTCGGTTATTCGATTATTCGGTTTTTCGATTATTCGTTTATCTCAAAAAATTTTGAATTATATAAAAACTTTTTTTCATTAAAAGCAAAAAATTATTCGCCATTAAAACTATTAAATGTTATACACTCCCTTTACTTTTTTCTTAACTACCTTCATTTTTTTTTGTGTTTTCTTTGATATATCAACTTTTAATGCCGGGGCGTAATTTCATTTTACACGCAAAACGTGCCGCAATTAATATTCAACAATTTATTTATGCATTTGCTGCTACTCCTGCAATCACTTTATGGTAATACTCTAACAACAATTGGTATCAATTTTTGGCTTTTGGTATTACAACTATCAAAAATCCAACACTACTATTCTACTACAACAACAACAACAACAACTTTATGAACAATTACATTTACTTTCATCACTATATCACTCGAATGCAATGAATACTAAATACAAACAAACAAGGATGGAGTTCACAATGTTGGAAAAAGCATAATTCCGGTTCAATACAAACGCCTGATGGGGAATTTCGACGCCCATTTGGTATTTTATGTACATATCAATGTTTTTTGTGGTTTCAGCCAGTGTAAGTAGTTTTTTTTTTCTTGTTATTTATTGAAAAACTGTAGTATTTTATTTTTCAAACATCTAAAAGATTGTGCACGAGAAACGTGTTTCATTTGAGAAAAATTGAAAAATGTTTAAAAAATTTTTATTAAAAGCTTAATACATATTAGCAATTGTATGGACATCGAAAAAAATGTATACGTTTTACATTATTTTTTTTTTTACTATATATATACTATAAAATATATATATATATTCGATTAATTTTTTCGATTATTCGATTAAGTTATTCGATTAATTTATTCGAATAGGTTTAAAAAATTTAAACTAAATTTTCTAAAAGCTATTAACATTTTTAAAAGTAGCAGTATTTGAATAGCACTATTTCATTATTTTTATTCTGATTGTTATAAACATTATTCGAAACTTCGATAATTCGTTACCTGAAAAAAAGGTCTGTGCAAAACCCATTAAAAATATTGCTAAACAATTTATAATATTTCGTTAAAAAAATTAAAGTTAAAATTGCTACCCAGGTAAAAAAAATATATCTTTAAATATGATTTATTATGTCACCGATTTTAGCAAAAAATAAGTTATATATAAAAATTTTGAGCATTTATTTAATCGAGCAAAAATTATTCGAGAGGAAAAATATTCCGTAAATTTTACCTGCATTACTTCTAGTAAAAAATTGTTGAAGAATTACACATAACTCGTAACCCGGTTTTCGAATAATCTTTTATTCGATTAAATAAATTTTTAACAATTTCATATTAAATAAAAACTTCGAAATGCAATAAATTTTATGTTTAAACCAGTCGTATAATTTAAAAATATTGCTAGACAATAATAATAATAATAATATCTCGTTAAAAATAATTAAATTTAAAACTGCTGTTAGTTGGTTACCCGGGCAAAAAGAAATATATCTTTAAATATAATTTATTATGTCACTGATTTATTTAATCGAATAAAAATTTATTCGTTATTTAGTTTTCAAACTATATTTGTGTATTTGTTTAATAAATTGTATAATAAAAGTGATACTTCTTTTTTTATTAAAAAATTATTTATTTTTAATAAGCAAATAATATTTTTTAACTGATTATTCGGTTACTCAGTTTTAAAATAAAATTTGCTTGTAAATCATTAAAATTTTTTACAAAAAAAAAGAACTAAATTGTTATTATTTATTTTAAAATGCATTTGTTTAAAAATTAATTATCGAATAAAAAAATCTGCTCGATATACGGTTTTCTATGTATGATTTTTAAAAATGTTATGTTTTTTCGTGTCCTAACATTTTCAGTACTAAATATAGAAAAATATATTTTTTTGATTATTTCTTCTTTTACTATTTTTTTATAGTGTGTATATTTTGTTTTATTTATGTGTTGTTGCTAACTTTTCAATTATGTTGCTCTGAAATAGCGATAACAACAATAACAAGGAGCATAAAAATAGTACAAAAACAAAACGTTCTTTTTTCTTAACTTATTTTTTTTTTTTTGGTAGTTTTGTAAATATAATTTTATCAAACGTTTTGATTGCTGTTGGATAAAACATCACAAAATCGCTTAACAAAGAACAATTTAGTTCATTCATTTCATGCTCAAACGTGCCGCAAATTTTAAACAAAAAACAAGAATTTTGTATTTTTTTTAATCGCTGATTGATAAATTCAATGATGTTTGAATTTGAAATAAAATAGTTTTTCAAAATGAAATATTTTTACACAAAAGGATTCCTTTATAAAGAAATTTAAAAAAAAGCGACTTTTACAGACCGAAAAAAATGCAACAACTGTGTTCGGCTAAATCGCAATTTATACACCCTTTACGATGACAAAACCAATATGTATATAAATACGTGTGAAATATTTTCTAATTGCTAGCGTTTTAAATTTTATATACCAATCTTACGATTTCTTTTTGTGCAGGTGTTCCATTAGTAAAAAATTAAAACCAACTATTATTTCTAAACATTTTTCAAATCCGTAAGAAATATCCCAATTTAGGCGGACTTAATAACGCTTTAGCGACTTTTTTTTTTGTTCTTTATTTTCTTAATACTGCCTTTTCTTTGGTTTTTCTTATTGACGTGAAATTGTATTTCTCGACTAAATTTGAAGATGATTTGATAATTTCGTGATACATATTATGATTTAAAAATGCTTTTCCCTTTTTTTTAACCATTTTGATTTAAACTCCTTTGTTAAAAAAGATATTCATTAAATCTGGCGCTTTTTTATTAACTGCTTTTATGACACTTTCTTTGCCGTTTTTTATTTTAGGCGATTTTTCGGTAAAATTTTTTTAATTATACAATTCTTCGGATATGAGGTTGTCATTTAAGAAATTTATTTCAACTTTAGCGATTTTCATGCTCCTTATTGTATTAACTAGCTTTATATTCTGCTTTTTGGAGACTGTCTCACTCATTTGTTAGTTGGGTTAGCAAATAACTTCTTTAAATGTTATCTTTTCATGTTTTAGGTGATTTGTCCGGTATCTTTTCCTCATATTTTTCCAATTAAGATCTTAATAAATGTTTCTACTTTTAATCTTTTTTTACTCATTATTTGTTTAATTTTTATTTTTGGCGTTTTTTGATGGCTTATGCAATTTTACAAATTTTTTTTAATATTATTTATTTTTTTTGCATTTATCTAGTTTTGTTATTTAAGCGTTTCTACATTACTTTCAGTTTTTTACCCTCGGCTCTTTAACGCTGTTTTAGCAATTTTTATATTTGTTTATTTGCTTAAAAAAATTATCAATTTTTAGTTTTATTTGATCAGTTATTTAAATTTCGAAATTTGTCGCATCAACGTGATGTTGGTCATGCTTTTATATTGTTTCTAAATTTCCCATATTCGCATCTTTAAGGCCAGGATTCACTGACAAAATTCCGTCCTATTTTAAAAATCGTTGCAAAATGGTGTCTCATGAAAAACACATTGTTTTAATATTTTGTTTTTTTTTTGCTTCTCATCAGACGATTTAGTTTTCATTCAAGTTTTAAAATTTCTCTCACTTTTTTACCAATAATTTATAATATAATTAAATAAATAATTAAATAATATAATTTAAAAATTTGCTGAGAATCACAGCAGTTCAGTTGACAGTTTAGCTTAAACCTTAGTTCCCGTTAACACTTTGTAAGTTTTGCTGCGCAACTCTTAAGTTTGAGGGAGTTTACATTATGGGCATTGTATCAGCTACAAAAGTCATGATGCAGAAGTTTGTAGGCAAGAGGTGTAGAAAAGCTTGCGGGGTAGCAAAAGTAGCACGAAATGAATTTTCATGACTCTCTTTAGTTTTTTCTCTCATATTTCTCTCATTCCTGTTTCTTTCTCTCGCTTTTTGCAGTTATATGCTTAAGCGGTGTTACCAAATGGCTGTTTTTTCCTATAATATTCAAAAATTGTTGAAAAATTAATACGTTTAGTTTATGGCAACACTTGTAAGATTGGTTGATAAAACATCATAAAATTCTCTCACTTGCTACAAAAGAGTCATAATGTAAACGCGTGATGACTTACGGAGATTCACCAAAAGAGAAAACAATAAAAGAGTTAGCTACAATGCCCTTAATATAAAACCACTCTTTGTTGTTGAGAAGCGAGAGACGAACAGAAGCGTGTACACAGTTTCATGTAATTGCAATTCTCTTTTGTTCTGTCATTTGTTGTTTGTGCAAAAATAAACTCTAAAGCCCTAAACACTTAGACGACAGCAGACAGCAAACTGTCTAAAATAAAATACATGTGTTTAAATGAAAACGATTATTTTGACGACATCACAACAGCACGACTACACGACAGTTGGCTGCTGCCAGCTTAGGCTATTTTCTATTTTGACGGGCAGCAATAAACAAATATAATGTTGCCATTATACATATAAATTGGAAAAATAAAAACAAAAACAATTGTTTTAATATTAAACATAAAAGAACATTACAAAAATACAAAAAGGAAATAAATTTATCTGTTTTTATAGTTTTTCATGATATTATTACATTTTTTATCAATAACTTTAATTTTATTCATTATAAAATATATGTATGCGGAATCCCTGACATTTGTATTGCTAAAATACACAGCTGTTGTTGCTGTCTTCAAAATAATTATGAAGCTGACTTCAGAGCAGCATTTGAAGCCGTGAAGTTGTGAAGTCTGCTGTTGTCTAAGTGTTTAGAGCTTAAGCAAACATGATCAAAATTGCAGATTGAATTTCAGGACACAATGCAATTGCAAAAGTGAATTTAAGGAAAATGCAGAAAGAAAAATTGCATGCCTAGATGAGTTTTAATAACACGAGTCTTTTTTATTCATTTATTATTATTATTAATTTTTTTTAAGTGTTTTGCAATATAACTGGGCTAATAATTTATATATTTTTTTAATTATAACTTCTTTCATTTTAGATTTCCCTATTGTGAATTTATTTTCGACCTAAGAATGTCCCGCCATTTTACCACTTTGCCAGACTGCTACGAAATCCATTGCAATGAAACGTTTACATTCTTCAATGATCCCAAGTGAAACAAAAATGCGCCAAATTTCATTTTTAATGTTTTTAAGCAAACAAAATTTTAAAAACCTATATAATCCAAATATAACTTTTTAGCTTTTAAATTAAATAAACAAATAAATATTTAATAAAATTGAATTAAAAATATATTGCGCACATTTTGCCACACATCAGCCTTAAATACTGTTAAAGCAGAATTTTAAATGAACCAACAAATTGCATTTTTTCTTCTTTGCTCGTTCTCGGTGTTAATTTCACACTCAACGATTAAACTCGGGTCATGTTTGTTTAAAAAAAAACTTAAATTAAAAAAGCTAATTACCTGAATTTGCCAGTTTCAGTGCAAATTCGTTTTCAAATGAAAAGCAGAATTTCGAAATAATATTTTTCTTGTTTTTTTGTGGAATTAAACTTAAATGGCCTTCAATGATCAATGTCATTTGACTAAAATTGCCTGGGGAAAACAAACACACACAATCATTCGAGAGAAATGAAACAATAAAATTTAATCAAATAAAGTGCAATACACGGGGGTTCGTTCGTGCTCACTTTTTAAATTTTAAAATAAAAGCCTACAAAAGACATAAAATTATTTGTTTTGTATTTTTTGTATTTTACATTTCAATCTTATTACACCTGATGAAAAACAATGAAAAGAAAGAAATAGAAGAAATAAGAATTTGCTTTTCATACCAAAGAAATACTTGAAAGATTTTTAAGAGCCATCGTTAATTGAAAGTTAACATTTTAAATAGAAATTGACACATCATAAAGATTGACTTTAAATGATTGCGCAAGAAAGGTACGAAAAAGGAGGTTCAAATCCAAAAAAAAAAGAAGGCAGTAGACAGAAATTATAGTAAACACGGCGGAAAGTTATCAGGAATATCAGATATGGCGATTCATTTGATTTGGAGAAAACGACACCTTTTTAGCGAATCTTGGCTATTTTTACATAAAACTTAAAGAGCAATAAATTTGTCTAACCCATGTCGATATCAGGTAAGTGCAGCTTGACTGCTATTGATGTTTTTTCATTTAAGAAATTTCAATTTTAGATGTCAAATTACATATATATTATAAAAAACATAATCTGGCAACTTTTTACTTTTATGTTATTACAGCAAAGTGAATGCTACATAAACACATGTATCAGAGATGGTAAAGCTAGTACTATTTTATTTTTTGTACATTATGATATTTTAACAAATATTCTAGTTTTACATTGGAAATGAATTCAAAGAAGAATTTAGTATGAAAAATACTGGCGCGTAATTGTTTTGTGTTTAATTATATTTGTTTGTTTGAACGTCGGAAAGCTACAGCTGCCTACACCACTGGACCAATATTTTGAAAATTTTTGCAGCTGGTTAATAACGCATAAGTAGCTACGCAATACGTAATACGCAATATATTTTTTCGATAATACAAATGGGGGAGGGGCTTCGCATACAAAGTAATTATTTTACATTGTGTAACTTGAAAACTATTGTACGAGTAGCTCCTATATTAACGTGCATAGTCAAGCAAAAAAGGAGGTCAGTGTTAAACCAATAATTCTTCCCACTAGATGATATCGTTTAAAAAAGATTATCCTATAAAAATCTTTGTTTGGACTAGGCTACAACGAGTTGTGGAACATAATTTTGACTTGCTACATATGAGGCTTTCTTTTCGAAGTCTAAAGTTAGATTCACCCATGAATTGTGCGGCCAAAAGTTATTTTTGTGAGAGTTTTCTGAAACATAATTCACCCATTTCGAACATTTTGTCTGGACAATCAATGCTGCCGTATGTATACAATTGTTTTATAATGTGGCAGCGTTACTGCGGATTTTATGTTATTGTTTTTTATACAATGTGCAAATTTTGTAATTGTTAAATTTTGTTATTTAAAATGAGTGAAAAAAGAAAATTATTTGCGGTATTAACCCTTAAAATGCATAAAACGTTGCTATTAGCAAAGTATAAATATTTAAGGAAAACTAAAGAAAACAGTAAAATGACTTTTAAAGTAAAGGAGATCTGTGGGCTGTTTTCGCACATTGGTTCCAGTCATGCACTTAAATGTTGTGGAATCTTTTATAAATTTTCACCGCAAAAAAACATTTTTTTCTCTCTCTCTCTCTCTCTTGAAGAAAGCCGTCAAACTTCATATAGAAAAAAAAGTTGTGCGGACAAAAATTTTGTTTGGACATCATGGGTAAATCCAGCTTAACTCTTAAGAAGTTTCTTAAGCTATTAGTCTTAACCTCTGTACCGATACTTCTGCTCCTGAAATCTTTTTAAATGTAAAACTACTTCGGTGTGTCTTCTTGACTGGACTTACCTTAGTAATTTACCTTTCCCCTCTAAATTATACTTAATTATTTATCACTTGCTTCTCCTCATTCCATAATACAAGAGAAAAAAAGGACACTTAGGCAGAGCTCATCATCAGGCGGTTTTATTTGTGTTTAAACTAGTGGTTGACTAACGCTCCCGCCTTTGGTACTTTATTCTGAATTAGTTATGAAAATGTATAAAATAATTTTATTTCTATGGGCAAGAAAAGTATGGATGAATTTAGTTTTACCAATTCTCTATCGAATTATCCTGATGATAACATTCATACATATAAAAAAATTTCTCTTTGTTCCAATTTCCATCAAAAACGGTTTGACCGTTTAGCCATGATTTAGCAATAAATATACAAAACTATTAACTTTCACATATAAAATATTTAATAAAACAAGAAGTTAAATTTGCAAACAAAAAACCATTTAATTGTAAATTAACACAACAGTGACCCTCACCCAAATAAAAGTAACGTTGTTTCTAATAATAATAGTAATAATAATGCTACTGATGCTTAATATGGGTGACAACACAAAAGCGAATATACATAAATAAAAGCAGATAAAAATAAAACTATTGTGGTATTTTTTTTTTTTTTATTTATTTAATTAAACTTAATCACAGCAATAACTGACATTCGTACTAAAGTATTTGTTTGGTTTTTTCTTACATGTGCGAGTGTAAGTGTTTGTGTGATATTTTGGCTGGCAGTGACCGACCATTCGCTTTAGGCCTGAGAGTCAATAGATGTATGGAAATGAATGAGTTGATGCTGGTATTTCATTTAAAAAAGGAAGGTGTTTTTACTTTTACATTATTTCTAAAAACAAAAAATAAAATCAAACCCACAATATCAAGTTTAAAGAGACAAAACAATGATGACGATAAAACAAATACATACTGCCAGTGATGATGATAATGATGCCACCGCACATCATTAGTATTGAGTTTTTTCTTTTGTTTTTTAAAAATTGCTTTTATTTGTTTTTTGTGATTTCCATAAAATTTGTACAATTTATAATATATTCAGTACGGGTACACCAATCGTTGTGCTTAAACATTTTAACGTTACGTAAAAAAATTCTTTTTAAAAGTCATTATTTTTTTCTCATTTTAAAGGAATTTTAATTTTCTTTTAATTGGAGAAAATTTAGATACTAAAAGAAAAAATATTAAAAGACAGTAGTTTCCAGTTCGAATGATAAAATGGCCAAATTGCTGACATTTATTTTCATTATCTGCTCTTTTATCTTGTGGTACTTCCTGTTGTTTGGCAGTGGTGGCGATAAAGGTGGTGGTAGTGAGGGTGGAGGTGGTGGAGGTATTCTGGGTGTAGCAGCCACAAATGGTCATGGTAATCCACTGGAGGGTCGTGATTATCATCATATGGAAAGAGCTGGTCATATAAAAAGTAAGTTTTGTTAAAAGGAATTATAAATGATTGCTAAAATCTCCTATGTAACTGTTATACAAATTTAACTTTTTATTAAGTAAAACTGTTATAACAATTTTGGTTAAAGTTTCCCATCTTCTTTTGCTTATTTGTGTCAACATACGCTTTAATTGCGCAATTAAGGCCTTAATTGAGCTCAATTAACCATATAAAAAGTTTTTTAATAAATTGAGCAATTAGTACTCAATTGCATTACTAATTGAATAAGATGCGAAATGCAACCCTTGCCAACAAGTATGTTTACTCTGAGAACTATGTTCAGTGAGAAGAAAAAATTCGTAAAATTGACAAGCCGCAAGTAAAAAATATAAGCAAACAAATAAAAAGAAAAGGGCGGGTCATACGAAAAAGGCTTTTGACACTTCCAACTTCAAAGCAAGAAGAAAGAAGAGAAATCAGCTGCCCGGACGACACTACTTGGTAAAATAAATTGGGCAATTAAAATTAAATTCATTCAATTAAGAAAACATGCCTAAACAGGGTATTATTTAAGCGAGTGATATCTAGTTGAAATCTCCAATCCAGAGCTATAAAAATGTTTAAAAAATTATTTACTTCGCTAGATTGATCACGAGACAAAATGAACTAAACCGTCATACGCTGAACTACTAAAGTCACAAAATTAAAATTAAATAGAAAACATTTTTCTCTCTTTGAATTAAGACTTTAATTGAAACGTTAGACATGCAGGAAAAGCTGATGCTTGGGGTAACACACCGTGCAAATGGATGACTCCATCTCTTTTTTTAAATGTTTAACCCTTTTTGATCCCGCCAGGTTAATTTTCCTCTTTCAATGCAAGAGTATTTGCTTAGAGACAAAAAATAGAATGGGGTAAACAACAACAACTAGAAACGATTTTGGAAATTGATCCGAAAACGTGCAGGAAATTCAATCATTATGATTTTCAATCAAAAGTTGTTCTAAAATCAATCCTTTTCCCACGGACTTTATGAAATATTGAATTTTACTTTATACATAAAAAACTGTATTATCATGTTCCGGTTATGAACATTGTTATCAGGCACTGCTTTACCAACCAAGAAACTTATTACTTTATTTGAAAATAATGAGTAGAAGAGAGCATTGCAGTGCTTCTAATGAAGCTGTTGCCGCCTTTTATTTATTATTTAATTTTGCCGATGATTTACTGCTGCCACGTACCATAGCGAAGGATGGCTCTATGAAATCTTTAATATTTACGTATTAAAAAGAAAAGCTGCTTGGTTATTAAAGCAATTAAATGTTTAACAATTAATTTTTTTAGTTTCAGAGAACTCAGATATTTGGTTGAATGCATTTTATTTACAAAATGTCATTATTCTGTGAGACTTTATTCAGAATTCGTTTTTGGTTCATGTTTATTTAAAAATCACTGTGTTACCGATACTTGTTTTTGACCAAACAATACGACATAGATGAACACTTAGGAAAGTTATTAGCAAAAGTTGATAATGCGTAGGCTTCTCCGTATATCCAAACTATAAAACAAGTACAGTGTGGGCTGTTGTGTTAAACCAGCTAGAAATCACGCAAGAGTTAACTGCCAAAAGATTTGAGGTATTGTGTACACTTAACGATATTTAAGATTAGCATAGTGTTGCAAATCATTATAAATATTTTGACGTGTAAATAAGGCTTTCAAACTAACCAGATTTAATGAATCATACATTCATTCACAAGACTAATTTTTGCATAACGAGTTAGTTATTAAACAAAATCGAGTGAAACCAGTCTACAAGAGACTCTAAAGACTCCATTACATCTAGAAAAATCTACAGTTTGATGGTGTGTACATGCTGGTAGCGTAATAAATAATAACAAATAAGGTATATTTCGTAAAAATGAAGCTGAAGCTAGGGTTAGTGCTGACAGAGATCATTGCCCCACTATGAAAGTATGAATGACATATGTACATATATTCAGACAAGATGTGGTTTGAATACAGCGACCGAAATTATCGACGTATTAAAATCTAAATTTTACAGTTAGTTGATTTTGAGAAACGGAGCTATAAATTGGTTCCTGTCGGGTCACTTAAAGTCACGGTGGATAACATTGTTGTTTTTATTGATGATATAAGGCCAGATATGCTCGAAAAAGTAACTCAAATTGCACGTTTTAAATGTGTTTTCTTAAGAAGAGTTGCGATAACAATATGATCGAAATAATTTTCAAATCTTAATGACATGTATTGATTTCGAATAATTTTTTTGTTTTGGCTGAACGGAATTTAAATCCCCTTCCTCTTTGAGTTAGTTTTTCTTAAACAAATCGCCCTTGTGTCACACTTTGTCAAATGCTTAAAATATGTCGACGAAAATCTGAGAGCAATAATTTCTTTCCTTAAGGATCTTTTACTGCGACGTTAACTAATCTGAGTTTTTTTTTTTTTTTTTTTTTGTTGATAGTCCATTTCATTTCACCTGATTCCAAATTAGTCTTTAGTAATTCATAAACGAACTAGTTTAATTAAACGATTGAACAATAGCTTGAACTAAGTGAACTTATTCAAAATTCAGTTTTAAATCACGATTTGTGGTTGAACAACAAGGCAACATGAACTAAAATGGATGTAAATATTTTTTAGTATTAAATGCTTCTGACCCTATTCGTAAAATGATTAAATGATAATAGAAAAATTTGACTAAATAATTTTTGAACTAGAAGGAATTTTAAGTTTGGACTAGTTCATTTTTTAACTTTGAATGAGCGTTCACTAAAATGATCTTCATAGATCAGGCCTAACGGTTCGGAATACAGATCGTTGGTTTATGACGCAAAAAGAAAAATAATATACAATAAAATTTGATTCATCTCTTATAACGGAACTAACACGTTCGTACTAGAGTATAAGACTTATACATTAATTTGGATAACTCATTACAACAAAAAAAGGCATTTGATATACGCTTTTAACAGTCTTATTTATACTTATTTTAATATTCTGTTGTTTTTTTTTGCCATTCTACAGGAGATTTAAATCACTGCTGGCGCCGCTATGACGGTTACAATTTACAAAATACAATAGTCAATAAAAAGGAACAACTTAAAAAACCTTACGGAATATTATGTAATTTTAAGTGCACCTGGTTTTTTACCATAACGTAAATATTATTTACTTTTTCAATATTGAATATATTTTTATTAATTAATAAAATCATTTTTTTTGCAATTAGATTTCCCACATGCGAATTTATTTATGACTATAAATTATCCTGTTACTTATTTACATCACTGCCCGATTGTACAACTGTAAAATGTACACTGCTAAATTATTTTACATAAATCTTAAATTTAATTAATATTTTTATTAATTAATTAATTATTAAAATTTTTTAATTTATTAAGTTTAATAAAAATCTGAAACTTTCTGTTAACTTAAGCGTTATACATTGTATTTATAATATTTTCATTTATTTTTAAAGAAAAAGTTAATAAAGTACAATTTTTTATTATGTAAATAAAATTTTAAGTTTAATAAAAATATGAAAATTAAAAAAAAAAACATTATTTTTTAAGTCAAAAATTTTTTATTTTAATTTTTTCTCTGTTACTAGGTGACGCAAAGGTTGCCACCTTGAATAAAAGAGAAACTTCAGTTTTGCTTTTGGATTGTGGCCGCCGCCAGAACTGATGACCATATGGGCCCGACTTATAGCATTTTCCATCACTCTTCCATAAACTTTCAGCTTTAGGATATTCTTTTTGAGAACTACTAAAGTGTAAGGCGTGTTGTCGTAAAAAGAACTCAAAGAGCTTAACTGTGGCCTTAAACTTTTTGATATCAAAAGCTTCATCACAATTTTTTTATGTGATCAATTAAGTACTAATATTTATCATACAATTTATTAGCTTTATTTGTTCTTTTAAAATGTCTAAAAAGGTTGAGAACAAAATAGAGCAGCTTTACCAACTTCTTTGTTTTTGTTGTAACATAAAATCAACTTCCGTGACTTCAGAAAGTAGTATTTTTGTTTTTTCAAAAATAATTGTTTTTTGTTCATATTTCATGTTTTAAATATTTTCGAACACAAACCCTATGGAGAAAAGTCTTATCAGTGTTTGACTATTTGTTATTTAAAATTCTTTAGCTTTGAATTTTCCTGCACATTTGTCTGTCTGTTTATTTCCAAGGAAAGGAAATGTAGTCAAACAAAATATTTTGTTTGTCTAGAAGTTTGTAAAGTTTTCGAGTTCTTATAAATAAGTAAAAGTTATTTGTTTTTTTAAGATAATACCGTAAGGTAAATCGCAAATTCTTAAAATAAAAAAACTTACATAAAAGGTTTGTTTTAAACAAAAACAGTGTGGGATAAAAGAAATAAAACGAAAATAGCTGATACTAACAGCAGGCCTGCTATATTTGCCGATTTTTTACAAATGGCGATTTTTTATAAACACTGTAACAAGGTAACTTTGTTTGTTTCTATAAAAATTTATTAATTTTGGGCAACACTAGAAAACTTGTAACATTAGAAAGAGACAACTATTAATAAGTCAGCACTTCTGCCGGGTGTCTCAACTAGAACGCAATTTTTAAATTTTAAATAAAACACAGATATTTAAAAAAAAATCGTGAAACTTTATTATATCGTAAAGTAGACAGAATGATGTAATTTATGAAACAAGATATCGTGCAGATGACAGCCGCGGGTTTGCTAGCACACACGCGATCTTTTAATGAAATTTTCAATGACCTTTTTGCATAAATCTGTGGTATTTTATTAATACAGCGTCCAATTTCCTCTTGTAAGGCTTGAGTCGTCGTCGGCTTATTTGCGTAAACCACCGACTTCAAAAAATCCCAAAGAAACAAATCTAAAGGTTTTAAAACGCACAATCTAGGCGGCCAATTCTATTCTCTAAAACGCGAAATAGCACGACCGGGAAATGACCGATGCAGCAATTGAATTGTTTCTCTGGTTGTATGACATGTGGCGCCGTCTTGTTGAAACCACATGTCCTCCACGTTCATGTCTTCAATTTTAGGCAAGAAAAAATTGGTTATCATTTCACGATACCAAGCACCATTGACTGCTTGCGCTTGACCTGGCTCATTTTCATAAAGAAAAGGTCCAATGATGCCTCCAGCACAAAAACCACACCACACAGTGAAACGTTGAAAATGCATTTGCTTCTTGTGAATCACTCGAGGATTTTCCTCACCCCAAATGCGACAAATCTGCCTATTGACGAAGCCATCAAGGTGGAAATGGGCCTCGTCACTGAAGATGATTTTATCGGCAAGACTTTCACCATTTTGGTAAAACAATTTCACAATGAGAATGCGTTGTTCATTCGAGCAGCGCTCCATTTTTACTAACCTCGTACCTTCTACCAGCAAACAATTGTTCAAATGTCAAACAATGAGAT
This sequence comes from Gymnosoma rotundatum, assembly GCA_916610165.2. Classification (NCBI taxonomy): domain Eukaryota; kingdom Metazoa; phylum Arthropoda; class Insecta; order Diptera; family Tachinidae; genus Gymnosoma; species Gymnosoma rotundatum. Next base: position 12,100,441 of record OU744340.1, read on the forward strand.
TTCGAATGGCGCCAAATTTAAAAATTGCGTTCTAGTTGGGACACTCGGTAAAAAGGGGAAAAAGGTTTAGGCTTATTTGCTGTTATAAAAACGTCGTTTCAAAAATCAGTTCTTAACTGTATGTGAGTTGCTAAAAAATAAAAAGTACTCGCTGGCGTGAATGAATCAACCGATCTATGCAAAACCAAATTATTGTGTTGGTTGTACGTACATATATGTGTACAATTTAATTTAATATACAGGACTATCTCTTCCGATTGATAAATAGTAGATCAATGTTATGCCAAAGGTTTGTACAAGTTAATTGTAGACTATTTTACACAAAATTTCGAAAACTACAAGTCCAATTTAAAAGGATTCGGTGCTGCCATTATGACAGACACAAATATTTCAGTTGCAAAACTTCAAAAAAAACGATACTCCAGATTTACTTATAATATATTTGACACTCACTTGCATTTTATGCTTGTCTTTAATTACCTTCCGAATTTAAAACTCTACTTAGAGATATTTACAATTACGTATCAAATAGTCCATAAAGACTTTATCAATTTCAATAATATTCAAGAATGACTAGAAATAAAACCAAAAAATTACTGCACCCAATTCAAACCAGATGCCTGTCGCTTGAAGCAGTAGTTGCTTGAATACTAGATTTGTATGAGGCCTTAAAAAATTACCTTCACACACATCAAGTTTGACTCGTCAAGTCTTGAGTTTTTGTGAGAAAGAGGAGAAGAGAATATATTTCTGGGCTAATAGTGAAAATGCGAATATTTATAATCAAAAATGGTTTTATTGTTTTTCAAAGTATTCTCCAGCATGATTTATACACTTTTGCATGCGCTCAAACCAGTTGTCGAAGCACTTTTTCCACTCCGATTGAGAAACCTCTAAAACATGGTTTTTGAACACTTCAACAGCTTCTTCTGGCGACGAAAATCGTTGACCACGCATTTTTTTCTTGATGTGCGGAAACAAGAAGAAGTCATTAGGTGCCAAGTCAGGGCTGTACGGCGGATGTTGTTGTTTCGTTTTGGGCTCATACGCATAGATCCATGATTCGTCACCTGTGACGATCTTATAAACGTCTTTTGAAGCACCGCAATCGTATTTTTGCAACATTTCTTTGCACCAATCGACACGAGCCTTTTTTTGAGCGACTTTCAAATTGTGCGGGATCCAACGACAACAAACCTTTTTTACGGCCAGGTGTTCATGCAGTATCGAATGTATGCTGGTGGAAGATGGATGTCTCTATCTCTCGGTATGTCGCATATCGATCTTGCATTATGAGTTCACGCACGGCATCAATGTTCTCTGGCACAACAGCCGTTTTTGGACGACCTTCACGGAATTCGTCTTTGAGCGAGCTTCGGTTACGATTAAATTCATTATACCAATTTTTCATAGTGATATAGGATGGTGCTTCATCGCCATACAAAGATTTAAGTTCATCAATGTACTCTTGTCGTGATAATCCACTTCGAAAGTTGTGAAAAATGATGGCACGAAAATGTTCACGAGTTAATTCCATTTTTTTATATATTAATGTTTTCAAGTCACTGTTAACAACACAACTAATGGTCGTACGTCAAAACGTTTTGAGTACGATTATGCTTAAAAATAACAAACTTTCCAATGGAAATGTCAGATTGCACTTGGCAGTACTCAGTGTTGCGAGGCCAGATATATATATATATCAGCCCTCGTAAGAGTCAAAACATAATAAAAACGAAATATACAAAATTGTAAATAACTGCATTAATTTTTATATAGAACTCGCAGTTCAAATATTAAAACGTTTTGATTTGAAGATAAATCTTATAAATTTTTAAAAATTATAAATTATTTGATACTTTTTGTTAATACAAATCTTTTTTATTGTATTCAAAACGTGTTTTTTTAACTTGCCGATTTTTTAAAATTAAACTGCCGATAAGGCCGATATGTTTTTTTTTTGCGCCTTTCACAAATTACTAAAAAAAGTAGCATACTCTAGGGCTTATTTATTAAAAACAAATTTTAATTATTTATACCAATGTATGGTAATAACGTGAAACAAACTGACAGAAATGACAATATCAGGAAGAGATATTAAAACTCTTTAATGGATTCTTTCCAATCCATACCGGAATAGCATAATCCATAGCTGAAATTACCTCGGCGCTGTATTATCATTTATAATTCATGTTTATTAAGAATAAAAATATACAAACTGTTCACAGCTGTCGGCAAGAGGTAATTAAACGTAACGACAAATAAAGCCTGCTACATACCGATAAGGGAATGACTAATCTGTCCCAGAAGGCAAGCTAAGAGAACCCCATTATAGAATAGGAATTGCACCGACAGAATACACAACTTCTCGTGGTCATGACCAGTAGCAAAGTTATACGAAGCACGAGAGAATTAATCTCTTTCAGAACGAACGGGTTAAATTGACCGATTCAATCAAGTGAACGGAATGATCCGGTCATTCAAATCCGGTCTTTTTGTTCAATAGTGTACGGGTTAAATTGAACGGATAACTTAATTGAACGAAATGAGCCAGATATTTAACCGGCTCCTCTCGTTCAAATTGACCGATTGAACGAATTGAACGAACGAATCAGTCTTTGATAATTGACCGCAAAAGACCGGTCACTGAAACGAACGACCGGGCACATGTCTAGTAACAGTAACAAAGCTTAAACGAAAGGTCGATACAGAACCAAATGAACTTAAGTTCGCTAGTATAAGAACTTCCAAGTTTTACTTTATTTCTTTCATCAAACACTGTAGATAGCCAAACAAGGCGATAAAGACAGCCTTACTAAATTCTAGTTGATAATAAGACGAACGCTGGGAATAGAAATCTGTTCAAGTGGGAAGAGAACGTAAGTACACATCGCCACGCAGCGCAGTACAATAAAGTCACCTTCTGACTTTCGCGTCATTTTCTTCTAAGATGCCCGAAATTGCCGAACCAAACTCGATGAGATATACACACTTGGGTCCTAAAAGGCCTATTTGAGGCTTAGTATGTAACACAAATGTGAGTCTTCCTATTAAGTTTTTGTAATACTATGCGTTCAGCTTGGCATCGTGTATTAAAAGCGCTTGAAATATCTTTGATTTTGTTTTTATTGTAAGACAAACGAAAGCAATATCAAGAGCAATACGATAAATTTAAATATAAAGTTCAGAATAAAATTCTTTTTGCAAATTTCATTTATTAATATTCATACAAAATGTTTTTAATGTTTTTAATTCTTTATAATTTCTTTTAATTTTTATTCTTTCTTTTATTCATTCTTGTAATATTCTGGCGAATTTCTCTAAGCATATATTCCCATTTGAGTTGGTATCACTTCCTTATTCATAATCTGGCCATTGGCCATTGTGCAACGAAAGTTCATTTTACAGCAATCGGGATAAGGCTTATGAAGATTAATGGGATCCAAAACCAGACAATCACGCATATCATAATGGCCACAACTGAGATTTCCATATTGAAGAAATATTAAATGAAGAAAATATTTACAATAGACTTACCCCTGTACCAATATTGAACCGTCATCGTTACAGTGCATATTTTGACAGGAAGATATCATATTATTGTCACCACGTTGCAACATCATACCGTTAAACATGCAAACGCCAGGCATACCCATTTCTATACACCAAAATATAGATTTAGTTATAAATTTTAAATACATTTATTATTCGAAACTTACTGGCTGGTATTAAGAAACTATAGCTGTGACAGCTGCATACCAAGGATATCAAAAGTACTGCACAAATTATGAACTTCATTTTTCTATAAACTTGTCTTGTTCTCAGCACAGTTTGGAATCAACTGAAAGTATTTCTGCCAGATGTCTAGCTTTTTATAAGAGCTTATTCATTTATTATGCAATCTTATCAATTTGGAAACAAATATTTAATATAATATTATATATTGTTTTTTAATTTTAAGAGATAAAGCATAAATGACAAAAATTCATTGCACTAGAATAGATTTAATAAAAAAAAAGTAAACAACGCAACCAACCCAATAATAACCATTAAATACCCAACAGATTAAATTAACAACTTCCTTAAGGAAAATTTTTAAAAAATCACCCAATTATAGCGTTATCTGCAATAACAAAGTATAAAGAATATATTAAAAAAATAATTAAAATTAAAATTTTTTATAACTTGCCATTATGTTGGACTCAATTACGAAGTGGTTCTGTGTCATACCCTTTAATTTGTAATTTTATCTTTTTATTATTTTTGGTTCAAAGTTTAAAAAGGCTGACCCTTATCTTACTATTAAAAGATTGGAAAATGGACGTAAAACCCGTGTTACCATCGGGACACCCTTAATTTAATTTTTTATACCCTTCACAACAAAAAGTGGAAAAAGAGTATTTCTAAGTTTGTCATTCCGTTTGTTGTTTCTACAATATCCATTTTCGACCCCATAAACTGTATATATTCAAGGTCTTTTTAATCATAGCGAAGTCCCTTAAGCGATGTCCGTCTGTTCATCCGTGTTAGTGTTGAAATCAAAATTGCTGGGGAACTAGATCAGCTAGAGAGAAATTAAATACGCCCAATATAGAGTAAAAAGAAGTGCTACAGGAAATCAGGAAGATTGGTCCATTTCCTTCGAGACAGTAGGCTAAACACCACGCCTACCTCTAATGTTCCACATCATTTGGAAAAATTAAGTAACTCTAATCAATAAAATTAATATGTGGGGCGGTAGAGAATTAAAAAATAAAAAAATAACATTAAGTGAAAAAATTGGCGCTAGCCCATATTTTCCGAGTTACGGGCCTCTGAAATTTTAAAATATTTTTAATTATCAATATGGGCATCATTTTAAAGATTTTAAAATTTTTTTTAATTCCCTAACCCATTAAGAGCCGATGACATATTAATGTAAAATCATTGTATGTATACTTAATTTTTTTTCATATAATTAAAATCTGTCTGATTGGAGTTGCTTCACTAAGCTAGATTTACGGAGATGGTGGAGGGTATATAAAATTTGCCATAACCGAATATATGTAGCTCTCATACTACTAATGCGTTTTTGGTAACTTTCATGACTGTACCTATTACGGTTACTGAGATTGACGGTTGTGACATACAAACAGACATTGTAGCCTTTGGATACTGAACCCTTAAAGCTCCTTATTAAAAATAGTTTTTTTTTCTTACTAACATTCAACGTGTTTACAAAATTCTTTTGTAAATAACACTACCAAAAAAAACATCCTTAAATGAATATTAATACAATAATTTAAGGCTTAAATGTTAAATCAAACAAAACTAAATCGTGCTACACTGCTGGTAATTTGTATAGGGTAAACGTCCCTAAGGTCGGCATGCATCAGGAAGTGTATACCGACTATAGGCACAAATGGTATATTTGAGAAAACACTTAAATTACTCAAACTTCATACAAATGTAATCAAGAATAGTTAATTGAGCGTAAAACCAAGTAATTTTTGGACAGTAATAACTAGTTGATATACCAACACATGGTTTATACTCATAACAGCACCAGTTCAAACACAAAAAAAGTTAAACTGCCGATACTGGTGCATTTACCCTATATGGTATAATTAAATATGAAGCATCCTGTTAGCAAATCCACATCACTACCCAGAATAATAAGTGACGGCAACTTCCATATATCAGGCTGCCAGATTTTTACTATTTGGTTAATCACAATAGTAATAAAAGCCATAAAGGGCAAAATACAGATGTTAAAAATAATTTTTTTTTAGGAAAAAGAGCACATAATTGTTATATACGGAATTAGCGCTTATAAATGTTTTTTTTTTAATTGTAAAAACAACTAGAATACTATTTTAACACCATGCAGTGCAGTCACACGGTCCAATTTTTGTTCAATTCTCTTTCAAGAAATTTACACATACTGCTTGTCAAAATTCACAAAACTTGAAAGATGTGACGTAGGCTGCACGCAATTTTAAAGCAAGTTTTAAGCAAGATGTCGTCAAGAAAACAAATAAAATTTATTTGCAGGAAAAAACTTCAATCAGTTGTTTTCTTGAATGTAATTTGAAACACTCAATTGAACGAAAAGTGTGAATGCATTGGTAAAAATGAGAGAAATTTTAAAATTGAATGAAAACTTGATCGTCTGACGCCCTAGTTACCTTCTTATGGTTTTTTACTGATTTAAAATAATTAAATCCTATTTAAATTACGAAGATAAAAGTGCAACTGGTGTATGGTGCCAAATTATCTTTTTTTATTTTTAAGGCAGGGTGCAGTTTATAAACTTGATATTAAAAATATTACAGTTATGTGTTTTCGGCCTATTAAAAAATATTTTTTTATTTATTTTATTTATCTGTTATTTATTAGTTCATATAATTATATAAATATTTTCTTTCAATGTATGTTTAAAAGGCAATGAAGACTCTCTTTGTAATTAAAATAAATACACAAAATTTAATTTCTTAAGAAAATTCTTGAATATAAAATGTAACATATTTAAAAAAAAAGTAACTTTTGTAAAAAACTAATTATAAAATAAGTGATTTTTACCATGGTGAAGGCTGTCAAGATTCGGGACACCAGAATATATAGCTTCTTATATGGTACTCCGCAAAACGTTCCATTTATTGTTTGCCAATACTAGAAACACAGATATAACTCATCTCATCTATGACTAGAACCAAGTACTATTATATACTAGGAGAACTCGAAAGTAGTTTGTAAGCTTGTTAGGGTTTTTTTTCAACAAATTCAAATGTATATTAGTCAGCTTACATATGTACTTATATTTGATAGAAAAAACTTCCTTTTGAAAATGCACACATATTTAAAAAGTTTCCACACTTGTATCTGTGGCTTCTAATGTAGACATTAATACAAAACGATTTTATGAAATATTTTCATTATACGCAATTTCTATGATTTCATATTAAAATTTATTTTGTCTGGTAGGGCTGTGGCATATATTAAACAACTCTGTGATTATTAATATAAAGCCAGCTCCGTGTTAAATACTCTGGCATCTCTGTATTATACCATCAATCAGCTGTTATAATACTTTAAGGAATTTCGTTTTTGCTGTGAAATAAATCTGTTTTGTTAAAGTGAGTGACAAATTAATGAAAAAATAATTAGTTAAAAATTTATGTTTCAAAGGCACGAAGTTTTTAAAGAAAAGAGTATACAAATTTCTAAAGAAATCAAAATTATTTTAGAGCTGCTAATAAACGAACTTTTAAGCATATGACACGAATTCGTTTGTGATGTAATCTAGAGGATCGACATTTTTCTTTAAATATTAAGCCTAATATTTCCATTAATCATTTATTTTTTATTTATTTAAAGATGGCCGCTGTATTTAGAGTAGGCTTAATACGCCTTTGCTCTCGTAATGTTGCCGCCGTACCCGCCGGCATAAACCAGCAACGTTTTATTTCAGGCAAAACAATGCGCGGCGGTCCTTGTATCAGGCCCCACAAACCTTTTCCCTATAAAACCAAGCAGTACGGTGTTTTTCAGTCCATGTTCGACAAGACGATGAAACGCTTGGATGAGAATTCTAAAATTATATGCGTTGAAGGACCGATTGCCGCGGGCAAGAGTAAATTTGCCAAAGAATTGGCCGAAGAATTGGAAATGCTGTATGTACCCGAGGCCAATATGGATTTAATATATATTAATTCTTATGGCTATGATATGCGTCAGCTAGATCCTCAATTACCTGAAAGCTGTAGGTCTTATGATGTTAAAAATTTCTGCCTGGATCCCAATCATCCTTCGGCAGCATCCTTTCAAATACGCATGTATATGTTACGTTATGAACAGTATGTAGATGCATTGGCTCATTTGCTGTCCACTGGCCAAGGTGTTGTCTTGGATCGTTGTTGTTACTCCGATTTTGTGTTCTTGGAAGCAATGCACCGACATGGTTACATTTCCAAGGGTGCCCGCTCAGTGTATCATGAAATAAGACAAAATACCATCGGCGAATTATTGAAACCACATTTAGTCATATATTTAGATTCGCCAGTAGATGCTGTAAAGGTAAGTAAGAAAACAAAAAAAAATGCAAAGCGGTTCGAAATGGTGCAGTTGATAATTGTAGTGATACTTGACTTTCACCGTCCCTGCCTTTAGGTTTTTGCTTAAGAACTTACCTCTGCAAAGACAAATTCTCCAGCTTGAGGATAATTAATTTCTTGCCATTTGGCTTCCTATTCAGATCAAACTCAAAAACATGCAATAGATACATTTATATTTTTTTATATAGAAAGCATCCAAGCGGCTAAAAATCTTAAAAATAAAAAACCTACGCCCAGAAAAAAATATATTTTTGTAGAGTAAAGATAATTTCACCACTTGGTTTTGAATACTTAAATCTTGATTCTTTCAAGTAGCGATTAATCTATTTTTCTCATTCTTTACAGCAACGTATAAAGGCTCGCAATATTGATTACGAAGTTAAGTCCAAGGTTTTCAATGATGCCTATTTACGCGACATTGAACACATCTACAAACAACAATATTTAAAGGACATTGCCACGCATGCTGAGCTTTTGATTTACGATTGGACTGCTGGTGGTGAGACGGAAGTCGTTGTTGAGGATGTAGAACGTATAGATTTCGATCGTTTCAATAAAGATCCCATGGAGAAGAAAATGAAAGATTGGCGTTTCCCAAATGAGGAAGAATGGTGTGAGGCTCGCATTAAATACTGCATCGGGAAACCTGACTTAATGAACTATTTCAATGTGCCACGCTACGATGTTCCCGAATTGTTGCGTGATGCAGAAAGCGGCAAAATATGGCGTGACGTTTGGTTTAATGTAAGTTCTTGACTGTTGTAAAATAATCTTTTTTCAAATGTCTTTTATTTGTAGGCCCCAGGCATGAAATATCGTCCTGGCTATAATGAAGATATGGGTGACACTGGTTTACTTACCAAAACTAAAACAAATTTCAGGGACAATTGGGTTTAACTGCTTTTTCAAAATGTATTTAAATATATAAAGATTTCAAAAAAATCTGCATTGGCACCCACATTATAAGATCAACACAAAAAAAAAAGGAAAATATTAGCAACACAGTAAATTATTGCGCTATTATAACAATTTGTTTAAACCAGAAATTTAATGAAACGAAATAAATATGAAAAATATTAGGCAAAATATTATTATTTAAAATCCGGGTTTTAATTACATTTTGGTAGCACTAATTGTAATCTTAATTAAATAATTGTTTGAAAAACTTTGACTGCAATTCTGTTTGGAAACGCCAAACAAAATCACACAGCCATTTTCTGAGACAAATCAAAGGACTAGCTCTTGTTCAACAAACAGTGCTATTCTCTAATTTATTAAAGTTTGCATTTTTAATATCCCTCACCACAAAAAGTGGAAAAAAGGGTATGTCTAACAGGCATGTCACAGAACACAATTCCGATCGAAAGTGGTTTCAATTCCGTTAATTGATTCTTTAGAAAACGAAACGAGCCAGCAGGCGAAACACCACGCCTACATCTAATTTTTTCATGTCATTTGGAACAATAAAGTAACTCCAATCAAAAAAATAAATATATGGGGCGATAGACAATTAAAAAATAGGATAAAAACAAGTGGAAACATTTGGGCTCGCACATATTTTCTGAGTTACGGGGATCAGAAATTTTTAATTTTTTTTTAAATATCAATATGGGTATCATTATAAAGCTTTTGAAGAGATCTTTAAGGAAATACTAACATTTTAAAAAAAATGCTTAACAAATTTATCACCGATTACATTTTTATGTGAAGTTATATAGTTATTAACCGACTTAAAAAAAAAAGAAGGAGGTTATACAATTCGGCTGAACGTTGTTTTTTTATATTTGTGCCTCCATAACTCAGTCATTTCTGATCCGAAAATTTCTGGTAAGATGATGGATTATGCTTACAGATTGGTCCCGTTTTAAAAACAGTTCATAATCTTAATAAATTAAAGGGTGTCCCCATACAACATACATATTTTTTACGTGTATAATGAACTGTAATGGGCACTTCTGTAAAATTTTAAATGACTGCGTATTACTGTAGTTCCCAACAACAAAAAGTTATACAAAAATAAATCTAAAAATTAAGGGGGTGCCCCCATAATTGATGTAAATTTACTTATATGGGCCTCTCTTTTGAACCGTTATAGACAAACGCCTGCAAATTGGACAGAATGTCAATTGCTGTGGCCGTTATAGTAACAAGTATTAATATTACAAATTTTAAATTAAAGGGTGCGCCTATAGGTTATTTAATTTGATGTATATGGCCATCTTGATACGATTTTGAAAATTTTTGGTAATATTATAGATTATGCTTACAGATTGGTCCCGTTTTAAAAACAGTCCATAATATTAAAAATTAAAGGGTGTCCCTATACAACATACATATTTTTTACGGGTATTATGAATTGCAATCGGCACTTCTGTAAAATTTGAAATGACTGCGTATTACTATGGCTCCCAAAAACAAAAAAATTATACAAAAATAAATCTAAAAATTAAAGGGTGCCCCCATAACTGATGAAAATTTACTTATAACCTATCTTTTGAACCCTTTTAGACACACGCTTGCAAATTGTACAGAATGTTGATTGCTATGGCCGTTATAGTAACAAATATAATATAAATTAAAGGATGCGTCAATAGTTCATTTAATTTGATGTATATTGCCATACTTGTTAACGGTTAAAGACAGACCTGAATTGCTATTATAAATTAAAGGGTGCACCAATAGTTGTAGACAGACGATTGCAATTTACAAAGAACCTGTATTAATAACTCCTCTATAACAACAAGTATAAAATTTGGATTTGGAAATAAACGAGTGTCCCAATAGTTGATATAATATGGTGGATGTGGCCGGACTTTTGAACCATTATAGACAGACAGCTGAAATTTACTAGGGACATGCTTTGCTAAATCCGCTATAACAAGAAGCTTATAATTTGAATTTAGAAATTAAAGGGTGTTCCCAAAATTAATGTAATTTGTTTTATGTGACCGTAGTTTTTGAACCGTTGTATACAAACACCTTAATTTTAGACAGAACGTCCACTACTTTATTTGGTATAATAAGAAGTATAAAAATGTTATATTATAAAATAAATAGTTGATATAATCTGATGTATATGGGCAAACTATTGAACCGTTACAGGCAGACGGCTGAAATTTACACAGAACCTGATTGCTAAAGCTACTACAACAGCAAGTATATAATTTGAATTTGGAAATTAAAGAGTGGCCCTATAGCTGCTGCAAAATATTGCCAAACTATTGAACAGTTGAAAAAGTATAAAGTTTGGAGATATAAGTCTGTCCCAATCGTTAATGTAACCTAATTTATGTGGCCATACACTTGAGCTGTTATAGGCAGACAGATGAAATCTGTTTTGAAGTCGGTTTTTTTTTGCAAGAATTATTTTTTTTTTCCAAAAGACAGTTATCGAACTATTTTTGACTGAAGATTGATTTTTTTTATAATTTTTTCTTTTAAAAATAGCAAAGGTTCGCCTTAAATGCAGTATGTGATTTTTAATAGTGCAGATTTTCTTTGGATAATTTCTTATCTTTTTATGGTTATCCGACTTTAGGTTCTCGCATTATCTATTTTTTTGTTGAAAATTTTTATGTGAAATTTTGGTTTCTTTGGCTAAACTGGACATTTTTGATAAAACTCCAGCACATATTTTGCTGGAAATTTGTCCTTCAAAGAGAATATTTTAAAACAGTTTTAATTTATTATAATTATTATTATTATTTATATTTTCACGGAAACTATGGGAAGATTATAGTGCTTAACCATTTTAAGAAATATTTTTTTTTTTAATTTTCTATTACTAAAAATTGGACAAAATTCTATTTTGTTTAAATTGTTTATTTATTTATTTCTTTTCAAACATTATTTATAATACAGTTGTTATTGGATGATGAAGATAAAGTTTGTTTTAAATTAATTTATTTGTTGACAAAAATTCATTTAAAGTTGATTATTAAACAAAATAAAAATTAAAAAAAAAATGAAATAAGTATATAAAATTAAACAAAAAAAAAGTATTTAAAAAATTCTAAACTAAAATTAATTTACAACTATTAACAATATTATTTTTATATAAGAAAAAAAGTCTTAACAAAAAAAATTTTTAAAAAAACTTTCTTACAATTCTAAAAAAAAATTTACAAATTTTTTTAATTTAATTAAAATAAAATAAAACAATAAAAAGACCAGTACCTTAGAGGATTTAAAAATAAAAACAAAAGCACTTAAGAGGACAAGATTTCTTTCTTGCTTAAACTAATTTAAAATATTTTTAGGTTAAAGAAAAAAAAAATTTACAAAGAAAAGTTTTACATAATATTTGTATTACAACAATATAAATTAGTTTGTGACCTTAAAACAAAAAAAAAAAAGTTATTTATAATTTTAAAAGATAGAGATTAAATATAAATTTAAATTCAATAAGAACGGTTTAAAACCAAATATCCACTAGAGTGTTTTTTTTTTTTGTAAATTAAAATCATGTTTCTCCCTAAAATTACAGGGGATCTCTTGCCAGTCCCAAAGAGCGTAAGAGAGAAAAAAACTCAATGTATGTGTTTTTTTTTAAATTTTAAAGTCTCCATTTGTTAAAATAGTGCAAGTTTTATTGAAGCCTTTTATTATTTTTCCCCTGTTAAACTTGTTTCTTTGTTTACATTGAGGATTTATTCATTTTGTTTGCATATGCAGCTAACTTCAGGTGTAAAATGGCGAATGTCAAAGGCAACAGATTTTGAGTATTTTCAAACAGTTTCTCTCACTCTCATTCTCGCCAATGATGCAAACAATTTGTGTAAAAAAATTGCATTGTGTAAAAGGGGACTTTTAAAGCTGTTTTACTTCTCTTAAACATTTTGGCTCTTCAGACAATTGAGAAGATGTATTGATGTAAAAAGAAATATTTTTTTAAAAAGCAACAATTTTCTAAACGAATTTTTCGTTTTATGCTTATGTTTCTCAGAGAGAGAGAGAGAGAGAGACAGGGGGAAAAATATAGAGAGAGAGAAGTGAGTACTTTCTCTTAGAGCTCTTCCTCCCAATTAAAAAGATTCTTTTTTTTTTTTGCAATTCACAAATAATTTGAATCTCAAACGTCAAAAAAAAAACTATTTGAAATGTCAAACGCTTAAGCTGAAGTTAGCTGCCAATTAATTGATCCTCAGCGCGTAACTTACAAGACGGATTTAACCAAGTGTAGAAGACATAAAATAAGCTGCTAAATTTTTACCAAATTTTGGTGCTCCAACTCTCAAAGTTGCTATAAAAATGTGCTCTTCTCTTTCGACTATAACCATGTGATGTTTGTGCTTTAAGTATTTTGACGCCTAGATAAAACTAGAAAAATAGATTATTTTGTGCTTAAGCGGCCTACAACAGGCTGCGTGTGTGTAATGTGACAGTTATTTTAAAATACTCTATATCAAGCTTTCTTTAAAGCTTCTTTCTTAAAATTACGTATAGCTGACAATAGCTCATCTCGGGGATCTTCTGTTATTGGAGGAGTGCGTACTTGAGTCACCGGTTTTAATTGTATCATCATGACTGGAGGTGAGGGAGGTGCTTTAAGAGTTAAAGGCTTAAATTTACAAGCTGATGTTTCCGCAACAACAGAGTTAGTGGGGTGGGAAGATGTAATAAAGGAAGGAGAAACTGTTTTACCGTCTGGATGACTCGTTGTTGTTATTGTTGTAACAGATGTATTTGTCTTTTTTAAATTTAAATGTAATTTGGCACTTGTTAAGGAGTTGTTGAATTTTTGGTTTGTTAATATTTTAATGTCACCATTGGTTGTGGTGGTGTTGGATTTTATTGAAATATTCCTATCTTCTTGGGTGTTTTGTTCTTCTTTAGCCATTATTTTCTCCTTGAAACCAGTGCGCCTTAAAGTATTTTGGCCAAAAGGTGCCTGTGGCAGCGGCGTAGAGGATTTCTCTATTTCCTGGCGTTTAGTTGAGGAAGAGCGTAATATTTGTGGCCCTGGTACACTTGCATTTTTATCATTGTTTTGTTCGCTTTCCTGCTGGTGTTTTGTCGAAGCAGAGCGTACTATTTGTGGTCCACTTGATGCTGCCGGTGTGGAAAACCTTTGTTTATTAGCTCTTGGCAATGTAAAAGTTGTAACAATTGCTTCGCTTTGTGGTCTTAGCCCTGACTCTATTGTGGACCTGTGTGCATTATGTGTCAAGCTGTTACAGCTCGTATTAACTATAATTTGAGTTTGTGGTCTTAACACACTTTCCACAGTGGGTCTTTGCATCACACAGTGATTGCTTTCCACCACTGTTATTTCTCCATTCATTTGTGTTTTAACGTTAGAAATTTCTAAATTTTTAAATACTTCCTTTGTTGTTGTTGCTGGTACTTTATCAATAATCACATCTTGTAGAGGCTTCACCAAAACCGGTACTTTATATTCTTTTTCCGGAATACCCATACGTTGTATGGCAGCTGGTTTAGGAGCCAACACTGGCGTTGATTGACGATAGTTTTTGTTAAATGTATTACTTTTGGCTCCACCAAATATGTAGTCACCTTCATTTTTAATGGCCACTTGACTTTTGGGTCGTTCGCTCCATGTTGAAAAATTGATGCTGGGTGGCCCAGAATAACGATAAATTTTGGGTAATTCTTTGGATTGCTCTTCTTTTACCTCTTCATTTTCTTTGTTCTCTGGTTTCTTTTCCTCTTCCTCACTTTTCTTCAAGATCCTAGAAGTTTTTAATTCTAAGCTGGCAAACTTTAATTCGTCTGAAGGCCGACGTGCATTAACTTCTAACTGTTTATCTTCCTCTCCACCGCTACTGTTGGCTAAACTATTTTTACGTGAATTCAAAATGGTTTTGATGATCTCCAAACTTTGTAGGGAAGGTGATTCTGCTATACTCAACTCACTGGAGGAGCGTCGACCGTTTAAATTGCCAGCCATTTGATCTAACGAGAGCTGAGAAAAGGTACGTTTGTTAAGGCCTATACTTTCATTAGGAGCAACAGTGCTGTGAAAAGAATCCGAGCGTGTTATAGATCTGCGCTGTTTAAGACTGGAAACATTGCAGCGCTTGCGATATAGTTTCTCTTCTTCGTGATTACACGAAGGAGAGCTTAATGGTGTTAAGGCTTTAGCAAAGTCCGTTACGGTTAATTTGGTTTCCTCATTTGAGGGGTTTTCTGTTAAATCCTCTTTGGATTTTGTGTTATTGGTTGATTGTGTTATAACATTAATCGAAAAGTTGCTTAAAGTATTTGGTTTAGCAGCTTCAATTTCTTGAGGATCTTCGCATTTTTTCATCAAAGAATCTAATCCTTTGTCCTGTATTATACTGTTAAGTTCATGCAAAATACTATCCAAAGGTGTACTAGGACTTTGTGATGGTTTTTCTGCTTGTGTTGCCTTGATCTCCTGTTGTTCTTCTTGTTTTAATATGTGTTCTTCTTGTTTTAATATCTCAAAATCCAAAACCGGTCTTTCCATAATTTTAGGCGTTATTGGTGTATCCTCAAATTGACTATCGGCAAAATTGGGAGGTGGTGATATGGGTATGGCAAAGTTCCAGGAAGAAGTTTCCGTTAAAGTATTGGGTGTGGTGGTGACTTGCGTTAACATCAATGGTGTACTTATTTCACTATCGGTCTCCTCTTGTTGGCCACTGTTCATAATGGTGAGTTCTTCCAAAGTCTTCGTTTCACTAACCGGCTTAACCAAAGTCTTGCCCAATTTAAAATTGTACACCTTAACCATGTCATCATCATCGGAAGAAGATTCAAACTGGGATTTTACATCCAAATTGGAGACTTCCGGCGGCAGACTGTCGGGTAGGGGAGAGGGCACGGGCTCTCCTATGCCAGAATCGGCCTGTTTGGAAATGCAATCTTCTTCGGTTTTGTGCGGCTTAAATTCCTCCATTTGTGTTTCATAGCTTTGCTCAATTTCGGGCGGCTCACAGGATAGCGAACGTGGCTCTGGAGTGGGTGTGCGATTTAAGGTGACTTTTGAAACATTTGGCTTAACTTTGGAAACTTCTTCACACTCGTTTGTTATTTGTTTTAAATCATGTTCGATATCTGTGGCATTTAAGAGTGTGGTGCTAGTAGTTATACGTGGCACTGGTGTAGGTCTGTTGTTGTTTAAGACTTGGTTTTCTTCATTATCTTGTTTGACTTTTTCCAAATTGTCTGGTGTTGGATTATTTAAATCCTTGGGCGTGCTGGGTGTGGAATTGGAAGAAGACACATTTGTGGAGGAGGCAACTGAGACAGCGTCCTCTTGACACACCGAATTGCGTAGTGGTGGTGGCGGTGCTGGTGGTGCTGCCGTTTTCTTTTTCACTAACACTATTTTCTTACGCGGTGATGGTTCAGGAAATTTGGTATTTATTTCACGTCCAGACTCCTCCAAATCCGATTTACTTTGACTTTGGCTGTTTAAATTAATGGCATTTTTCTTTTGTATCTGGGCATACAGTACTGTATCCTCGCTATAACCATGCGAATTTAAAGAGCCATTACCGCTGCTTAAATCATTGCTAAAGTCTTCCAGAGTACCATTACAATCATTGCCATTTATATCACTATGCAACATGGTGGAAGATACCAAGTTGGGTGTAGATATTGAAAAGTCTTTTTTGGTAGTTAAGGGACTTTCCGGTGTTGCTTTGTACGGTGCCCCTTCCAAATGACCATTCTCCATTATTAAGGGAGATTTTTCAGGTATGGCTATTTGGCTGGGTGGTCGGGGAGCCGCCCTTTTCTTACGTGGTGGTGCTGATATTTTTGGTTGTGTTGTTAAAGGTAATTTCGCTACACGACCACAACTGACAGCCGATGAATCCATGGAATTTAGGGAATTCGTTGAACTATAAGGACTAGTGGTTTTCGTTGTATGTTTTGAATTGCGACTACTAAACTCGGAAGAAGATAACGACTCCCGTATTAGGGAGGTACGATGTAGCTTTATAATTTCATCGCTGTTGAAATTATCATATGACTCGGTTTTGTGACATAAACGTATTTCGGATAGACCCACAGCACCAATAGTTAAATCGCAACTGTAGACTTGACTAGCATCAACTAGAACGAAAAATAAAAATTTTTTATTTAAGAACAATAATTAAAGAGAAAAGGATTACCTGGATTACGAAATTCATATTTTTCCTTATCTAACAGTTTATTGTCGCATACCAATTCCAAAAGTTTGCTCAGAGGCACTCGTGCTCCCAAACGTGTTACATAGAGTTGATCTTTGGGCAGTAAAACTGTTATGCGAAATGTTTGCTCAAAGGGGGCATTTGTGGTCGCAGCCGGTAACGGTGTTATACGATTGTATTCCAGTTGACTAGTTTCATTGATGTTGGTAGAAGATATAGAAAGATTTGTGCTCGATTTTGATAGTTTTCCATTAGCCATAGTTTTGTCTGTAGTTAAAAAAAAAATCAGAAATCAAGAGATTTCGAATGTTAAAGTGTTGCAATAATTTTTACAAAATTCTTCGTCTTCAAAACAAAGAGTGAGACAGACTGTCAAAATGAAAATTTAAATGGGACCAATCTTTGTGGTCAAAATTCTTATAAAAAAATATTATAAAATATTTGCCAGTTTAAAGTCTGTTATGTCAAAATCACATTCTGTATGGAGCACCCTCAAATATTTTACTTTTGTGGGTTTCGTTTGGTTTTTGTGTTTTTTTTTTGTCAAAATGGTTGCAGTAACAAAATCTGTGTACAAGTTTCAAGCATCTGCCTTTTACAATTAAAAGAAACAAAAATTATCAAAATCATGTCTTCCGTGGAAACACCCTTTAATTTTATACGTTTAGTCTTTTTATCGGACGCAGTAGTTTACAGTCTGTTTAATTGGAAATAGTTGCCTGATAAGGCTCCAACAATAAACACATAAACTTTAAAAGCAAAACTTTTATGGGACACCCTTTAATATTTATTCTATATATTTGTTGTAGCAGTCACCCTAATGCTCACTATCAATTTCAATTGTCTTGTTACTATGACTTAAAAAACAAGCTTAAATGCATATTCTTACTTTGTATGGTTCACCCTTTAAATTTAGAATTTATGTTTTTAGTACTTTTTGTTGTAAAGGGTGTTTCTTAAGCATGATAGAACTTGAAATTATAAAAAATAACTCTAAAATTAAATTTTGATGAAAAATTTTTTTCTTATTATTTTCAGTAAACTTTGGCAAATCATTATGAATAGACTCGCGCTGGAACAACGCTGTCAAATCAGTCATCAATTCGGGCAACTTATAGACGACTTCGTGATTTTTATGGTGCACATAATCGTCCGTCTGAGCAAGACAACCGTCGAACTATGGATAGATTTCAAACCACATACTCTCTAGAGGATGCAACAACACCAACACGTCGAAGGAATGTGCGTACTAAGGAGAATGACGCTGCTGTAAACGAAAGTATAGAAGAAGATCCAAATTTATCGATTTGACGAAGGTCGCAGGAATTGGGGCTCTGTTCGTCCACTACGTAGAAAATTTTGCGCAAAGATCTTGGCCTATACTCGTATAAGATCCAGCTAGTGTAGGAATTAACCCGTTAGTTTATCGCTTAATTATTTTCAGCGATGAGGCTTATTTTTGTCTTAACGGGTTTATTAACAAACCCGCAAACTTGCCGCATAAGGAGTGGACCAATGCACATCATGCCCTACAGACTCCATTGCATCCAGAAAATCCACCGTTTGGTGTGTTTTACTCGCTGGTGGCCTCATCGGACCTTATTTTTTCAAAAATGAGGCCGTATCTCATGTTACTGTCAATGGAGATTGTTATCGCACCATGATTAATGATTTTTTTGTTTGAAAATATGGATGACATTGATCCGGACAAAATGTGGTTTCAACAAGACGGCAACCATTGAGTTATTGAAATCAAAATTTGGCGATAAGTTAATTTCGAGAAATGGAGACCTGCCATTGGCTTCTAAAGTCGTGTGATTTGACACCTACTGATTATTTCTTGTGGGTAACAATTGACGCATTGGGGGCATACGGCCAGCAGTATTAGAATAAGTGACCCAAAATTAGACGTCCAGAATGCGCTTTATCATGAGCAGGCGCGATGGCCATATTCCCGACCACTATGTAGGCTTAATCTTTCCAAATAAGGACTTAATTTTTAAAATCGGTTTATAGCTCATGTTGAAGTGTGTGAAGTGCAAGCAAAATAAAGGCCTTTTTAATCGACTTCAAAAAACGGAAACAGGGTTGAATTCGTCTGATTTCTTTTGTAGATTTTTACTTTAAAACTTCGTCAGGTCTGTTTTTATTTTGATCATATTTTTTTTAATTGAAAAACTACGTTTACAGATTGGCCCCAGATTAAGAAAACATTTTCAGAAATTTTAAAAATAAAGGGTGTCCCCACCTACCATACGTAAGGGGAAGGAGTTTTAAATCTAAATAAAGTAATGCGTAACGCTATAGATCCCAACAATACGAGGGCTGCTATATATATTTCTGGACTGGGAACACAATTGCAATCTGACATTTCTATTGGAAAGTTTGTGATTTTTAAGCATAATCGTACTCAAAACGTTTTGACGTACGACCATTATTTGTGTTGTTTACAGTGACTTGAAAAAATTAATATAGAAAAAAATGGAATTAACTCGTGAACATTTTCGTGCCATAATTTTTCACAACTTTCGGCGTGGCTTATCACGACAAGAGTGCATTGATGAACGATGAACCACCATCCTACAGCACTGTGAAAAATTGGTATAATGAATTTAATCGCGGCAGAAGCTCGCTCAAAGACGAATTCCGTGAAGGTCGTCCAAAAACGGCTGTTGTGCCAGAGAACATTGATGCCGTGCGTGAAATCATAACGCAAGATCGACATGCGACATACCGAGAGATAGAGACATCCTTGGACACTTCTTCCACCAGCATACATTCGATACTGCATGAACACCTGGCCGTAAAAAAGGTATGTTCTCGTTGGATCCCGCACAATTTGAAAGTCGCTCAAAAAAAGGCTCGTGTCGATTGGTGCAAAGAAATGTTGCAAAAATACGATTGCGGTGCTTCAAAAGACGTTTATAAGATCGTCACAGATGACGATTCATGGATCTATGCTTATGAGCCCGAAACGACACAACAATCGACCGTGTGGGTCTTCAAAGACGAGCAAAAACCCAACGAAAGTTGTTCGTGGAAGAAACACTTCGAAGCAAATGGTCGCCTGTTTCTTCGGCAAAACTGGTCATGTGGCGACTGTTCCGCTTGAGCAACGTAGGACGGTCACTTCTGAGTGGTACACTACAATTTGTTTGCCTGAAGTCATCGGAGAAATTCGAAAACCAACAAGAGAAGACGAATCATTGTTCACCATGACAATGCGAGCTCTCACACATCGGCTCAAACCAGAGCGTTTTTGACCGGCCAAAACGTCGAATTAATGGGTCATCCGCCGTACAGCCCTGACTTGGCACCTAATGACTTCTTCTTGTTTCCGCACATCAAGAAAAAAATGCGTGGTCAACGATTTTCGTCGCCAGAAGAAGCTGTTGAAGTGTTCAAAAACCATGTTTTAGAGGTGTCTCAATCGGAGTGGAAAAAGTTCTTCGACAACTGGTTTGAGCGCATGCAAAAGTGTATAAATCATGCTGGAGAATACTTTGAAAAACAATAAAACCATTTTTGATTATAAATATTCGCATTTTCACTATTAGGCCAGAAATATATAGAGCAGCCCTCTAAAAAAAACTAAACCCGAAAATTAAAGGGTGTCCCTCTGGTGGTTATCTTTAACATAAATGACTTTATATTTTGAATCATTATAAACGGAAACTGAAAGTTTATATAAAAAATATGTGACACATCCGCTAAGTAAAGAAAAATAAATTAAAGGGTGTACCCATAGTAGACAAGATTTTGCGTATATGACCTAATTTTTCGAAATTGTATGGAATAAGTATAACTAAGCGTACAGCAATAATAAAACTTTAAACAAATTTTAAAGGGTATACCATAAGTGTAGAAGTATAGTATTACGAGCTTATAAGGTTTGTACCATTTAAATTTCATTTCATATTCGATGACTTTTTGTCCGCCTCTCTGTTTTAAAGGTTGTGCTTTTTTTGCAAGAATTATTCTTTTAAAAGTCAGTTAAAAGAAGAAATTTACCCAGAATAAGAGAAAGAAGATCTTTGCGAAAATTTTATTCATCTCTATTTTTTAACTCATTTAGATAATAGAAATAAAAACGAACTTAAGCCGAATTAATTTGTTATAGTATCAAACAGTTAAACTAATAATTTCAACTAAAAATCATATATTTTATACTCACCTTTATTTTTGCGACCCAACCAACGATTGAGCGTAGTAAACCCCGATTTACTCATGCTGCTGTTCAGTAATAACGTCTGTTTTCCTCAAATTAAAGATGATTTTAAAATCAACAACAAATTTAACTTCAATAATTAAATTTAAAGTTTCTTCCAAAATCATCAAACATTTAGAAAGAGAATAAAATCCTTTTATAGTTTACCGACGGCATCAAATAGATGAATTTTTAAAACTCGCTTTCATAAGTTTTTAGAAATTCGCTGAAACGAAAAATATTTTTAAGGCTGATTAAGAAAAATGTTTCAAATCTTATCATTAAGAAATCAAGGCTATAAAACTGAAATAAAAATGTTTAATATTTATTTAAAATTCGAATATACAATAAATATTATAATGGGTTATTTGCGTTATTGTTATCAGATGGTTGTTTTAATTTTTTCAACATTTTTCTGCAATTTTATTCAAGAGTTTTAAGTCAATATCAGCAAGTTTTAATATCTTTGTTATTTATATATGTATTTATGTTTGTAGTTTTTTTATATTTTTCTTTATTTAAAGATAAGATGACGTTGGAATTTATGACTAGAAAAAAGGCAAGATTAAATTTTGATACAGTTAAAATAGTAGAAAACAGATCTAAACTAATATTTATTAAAACTTGTTATTTCTTGTTGTATTCCAAAAGTCGAATCAAAAATTTTTAACAAGTTTGAATATGAAAAGTTTCTTAAAATTGAAAAATTTCATTTAAGAGGGTTTTAGTATTTTTTAAACATCAATTTTTTAATTTAATATCATAATTATGATGGTTTTTTGTAATGTTCGAAAATTCGAAATTAATTTCGAAAATTTTTTAAGGTTGCAAAATATGCCAATATTATTTCTGTAATGTTTGTGCAAAAATTTATATAAATAATTGTACAAATTAAGTTGTTTTTTTAACTTCGAAAATGAATTTTGCCAAGAAAATTTTATATCTCTATATATATTTTTCTCAGTGTCCTCGTCTAACACATCGAGGAAAATAAAAAGTTACCTATACAATGATCCATAAATAAATTGGTGACTTTTTGAACTTCCCTCGTAGCCTATATTAAAAAAACACTACTCTTTAAGTACCGGGTTGTCGGTATGTTTCGAAAGAAGAAGCCCCTACTGTAGGGCTTCTTTGCCACAGGATAAAAAAGACTCGTATTTATAAATTTAAGCATCTCATTAGAGAGGAGGTCTGCTTTGGTGTTAAGAACTTTTTATCAGGCCCCGGAACCCATCAGAGAAATTGTTGACGGCGATTATTTAGATAATTTTTTTTGCTACTCGAAAGCAGCAGGCCAGAATCCCTTTTTTTTTAACTAAAAACCTTTATTGATATGAGAAGATTTAGTGGCCAAAATCATTTTTTATCATCAGTACAGTGTACCGCTTGTACAATGGTTTCCAATAGGGTAAAGTTGTTTAAAATTAAAATTTATAAATCATTTAATATTTAGAACTCGCAAGAGGTTTATATTTGTTTATTACACAGATGTCCAAACTTAAAATTTTAATTTAGTATTGCATTCCACAGATATTGTCAATCAATTATAAATTAATGACAAATGCTTAAGGTTTTTGTTGATTTGTGTGTGTTTTTTTTTTTGAAACAAGTAAAACTGACAATTTTTTTAATATTTTAATAATAGTAATTATTGCTTTATGATATAAAATTAAACGTGACTAAATGTTTTGTAATTTTATATATTTTTTTAAACATCCATCAAAACATAGTTAAACTTAAAACATTAATAACACTGTACAACACACCAAAAAATTACAAGGTCCGGGCTATAAATTCTGATAGAGGAGACAAAAAAAAGATATACGTATATCGGCGTTTTGAAAGTTTACATCTGGATTTCATTTGAGAGGGGGTTAAAGTTTCCCAGCTCTGGCACATTCTTATTGTTAAACGGCTTAAGAAACCATGTGACCCTTAGATTTTAGGTAAAAAATGTGTTCAGCAAATTTATGTAAAATGTTACGGAGAACATTTTTGTAGAAATGTTAACCCTCTAACTCCTCAAGATATGGGTCTTTTTTGTCCTTCTTTTAAAAAATAGCAAAAAACACCATTAAAACAGGGTTTTAGAGGGTTAAAATGTTCCACAAAAATGTTACCCGTTAAATTTTACTATAAGTCCCTGAATACACCAAAAAGGAAAATTCAACCATAAAGTCAGAAATAAGACGCAACAAAAGAGAGCTTAGGGTTAATTTCGCATTTATTAAGAATTTTGTTTTAAAGCAAATTTGGATAGCATTAATTACATTTTTTAGCTCTAGGCAATTCCACTTCATTATCATACAATGTCCAGCATATTTCAGCGATAAGCGAATGAATGCTTTTACCTTTATCTTACGAAAATTGTTATTACTTACTGCACTTTTATATACCTTTTATTACGAGTGAAAAAACCAATTCGAGAATGTCCATAGACCAAAAAAAAACAGGTAAATATAAAAAAAAATTTCAATTGAAAATTAAAAGGAAAATGTTTCATTTAGAATAACAAATTTGAAAAAGCAATTAAATTTTATGATAAATTAGGGGTGGAATCGTTACATCCGTGTTCGTATCGACAATCGTACGAAAAAAAATTACGTGATACGTTAATCGTATGAACTAAATGGCATTATGACATACGATTGTAAACGGATCGTAATTTTTTAAATGAGTCACAATAGTTTTGAAATTAAAATATTCTACAGCTAAAGAAAGAGTATTCAGGCTGGTCAGTTTATCAAATTTTGTTGTTTCCAAAGGTCAAAACCGATTTTTTGCCTATAGCGCTCGATTCAAGGACTGCTGGGTCAATTAACACTTCTTCACTTGGCACCAGCAGCTTTTCTTCATAAAGGCTTCCTTCATTCTGAGTTTTCAATTAAAAAATAAACTTTTTTCTTTGCTTAATACCAATTTTTGATCAGCCAAAATTATAAATATAAATATTTTCTTGAAAAAATATAAATTGCGAATTTCCTATTTTAAAATTATAACATCATTAACTGGTGGTACTAGTGCGTCCATACATTTGGAAAGCTCATCCCATAGTCTGTTAGCATTAGATTTTAATATGCCCAATTAGGAAGCATGTTTTTTGCCAAATTTTTGTGTTCATTCATGAATCATAGATTTAACTTATTGTAATAATAACTTTATCATAAACTAAAATTAAATTTGTTTAATTCGCACTTTTTTTAGCGAATTTGTTGCATTTTTCATCTTATTCGAACTAAGTTTTGTTAACGTATGACAGTTCGTAAAAAATGTACGTTCATGTACACGATAACGTATGTTATAATCTGCGTTATTGTTAATTACCATCCGTTAACGTATGTCATAATCCGAAAAACGTATTTTTACGATACGTGTTGTACGTTCACGGATGTAACGATTCCACCCCAGGTCAATTTGGATGTACAAAATAATGTAATTAGTAATTGTGGTTGTTAAAATTCCACAAATTTGGGAATGTCCCTAAATAAAACCAGGTACTAGAATAACAAACTGTTAAACCATTTTTACAAGTCATATTTTAAATACTTGAAAAAGCTTTAAAATATTTTCTATAAATTATTTTAGTGTTCCATCAACAGGGCCATTCCTTCTATGATTGGCAACTAGAATGATTAACGATGGTGTTAACCATATTATGCAAAGGCTTATTTTACTAACAGATTAGTAACGATAATTTCTACATACAATTTACATTTAAAACAAAAACCAAAAAAATTTGTTTTCAGTTCCCGTTTTGGATATAAATTATGTGAAGAATACTTAATTCTATGAAGTAGTGGTCCTAGGAATTTATTATATGAGTATCCCCTTGAATCTGTATTTTTTATAATCGTAAAATAATTGTTTTCAGCCAGAATAATGATAAAACAACACCTTATTGAGGTCATAAATACATTTTCAATTACTTCGCAAAATTATTTCACCCCTTAAAGATTGTAAATAACAAGTAAGAGCGCTATATTCGGCTATGCCGAATCTTATATACCCTTCACTATATAGTATATGTAAATCTAGTTTAGTGAAGCAATTCCAATAAAAAAGCAAAAATTGGGGTGACAGATTTAAAAAAAAAATTGGTACTGCATATATATTATTTTACATAAAAATTTCATCAGCTCTTAATGCTATTTCCTTAAAGATCTTTTCAAAAGCTTTAAAATGATATCCATATTGATATTTCAAAAAATTGGAAAATTTCTAAGCTCCGTACCTCGGAAGATATGGGCGAGCTCCAATTTTTTCACTTGATGTTTTTTTTTCTTATTTTTTTAAAATGCAGTTTGGTATTCCTTTGCGGTGGTTAGATCCAGGTGAACATAATGACGCTACGTGCTATGTGTGCCAAAATATTGCCATATTAAAATAGAATAGATATAGGCGAAAGAGTTTTGTATACAAAACTGTGCCATTAGCCATGCTGCCATTTCCGCATTCTGACGAACTCCCAGCACCTATGCTACAACTTCGAAGTCCTAGTCATTATGTTGACGGAACCATCGCTGAAACAGGAACCTTTTATTGCGTTCATATGTCAACAAAAATTCATTTTTTAAATTCCCATATGGATTACTTTGAGAACCAGTTGTCAACAGAATCTGATGAGCATGGTGAAAAATTTCATCAGACAGGCGCACCCATTGAAGAACGCTATAAAGGTAAAAGCATTCATTCGCTTATCGCTGAAATATGCTGGACATTGTATGATAATGAAGTGGAATTGCCTAGAGCTAAAAAAATGTAATTAATGCTATCCAAATTTGCTTTAAAACAAAATTCTTAATAAATGCGAAATTAACCCTAAGCTCTCTTTTGTTGCGTCTTATTTCTGACTTTATGGTTGAACTTTCCTTTTTGGTGTATTCAGGGACTTATAGTAAAATTTAACGGGTAACATTTTTGTGGAACATTTTAACCCTCTAAAACCCTGTTTTAATGGTGTTTTTTGCTATTTTTTAAAAGAAGGACAAAAAAGACCCGTATCTTGAGGAGTTAGAGGGTTAACATTTCTACAAAAATGTTCTCCGTAACATTTTACATAAATTTGCTGAACACATTTTTTACCTAAAATGTAAGGGTCACATGGTTTCTTAAGCCGTTTAACAATAAGAATGTGCCAGAGCTGGGAAACTTTAACCCCCTCTCAAATGAAATCCAGATGTAAACTTTCAAAACGCCGATACACGTATATCTTTTTTTTGTCTCCTCTATCAGAATTTATAGCCCGGACCTTGTAATTTTTGAAAAAATTTGATTTTGTTGTACAGTGTAATGAGTGAGACTTGCGACTTTAAACGGAAAGCAATAAATACGAATTTTTTTCATATATAAATATTTTTGAATTTTAAAAATTCTTATTTCGTATTTAATAAAACTTGTTATTTCCAATTATATTTCATAGTTTGAATTGCAAATTTTATAAAGTTTGAAAATGTTAGGTTTCTTAAAAATTCTAAAAATCGTTTTAGAGGATCTTTATATTTTTTTACCTCATTTTTTTAGTTTATTATCATAATTATGACGATTTTTTATAATGTTCGAAAATTCGAAATTAAGTTCGAAAATTTTTTAAAGGTTTTAATATATGCCGCTTGAAATTTAGCGAGTTTTTATGCAAAAATATGTAAATAATTGTACAAACTAAGTTGTTTTTTATAACTTCTAAAAAGATTTTTGCAAAGAAAATAAAAAAATTTTTTATCTTGAAACTATTTTCTTCATCTTTGATAATTTTTAGAAATATCAACTTAAGCGTTAAAATTTGTATTATTTTATGTTAATTTGAACTTAGTACTTTTTAAACCTGTTTATCAGTTTTTAAATATGAAATTATCCCACTGTGATATCATATGAATTAGAAAAATAGCATTAATTTTATTGCTGAACGGACTCACTGCAGAAGCATCTTGTTCCTAAGAAAACACAGAAAAATGTGATTTTTGTTTTTTTCTCTTCTTCACTTTTAAAAAAAACACTGTACATTTCTTTTTAAGATCACATTATTAGTTTTACACCTTTTTTTGTTTTGCAAAAGCAATTAAGTTGTTTATTTTATTCTTTACAAATAAATTCGCGTTAATAATAATTGTTACAATTTTTGTATAGCACTTGAAAAGAATTATAGGAAAATTTTTTAAATAAATAAAAAACTTTTTTTCATTTTTGAATTCACATTACGCCTAAATAACACAGTGAGTCTAAAAAAAAATTAAAGCCACATTCCCTTATAGAAAACAATTTGATTTTTACGAGGGAAGCGCAAACAGGATTTTTGATATTGCGAAAGTATTAAAATATCTAAATTATATGATATGGATGTATCGTCAACAAGATGCTGGCAGATTGCATTAGCCCGTTTATAAGAAATTTCTTAGTCGAATACTCTTTCATTTTGATGATGAAAATTGAATCACAGAACCTGCAGTTGAACCATATTGAAAATTTTTTACTAAACTTTTTGAAGGTCTCAGCCAACAAGTAAAATTTGTGGTTTATATTTTTACGAAGTTCTAATTCATGCATAACTTCAATTTTTCAACTCTAAAACTCAATAACAATAACAAAATGTTTATTAACCCTTTTAGCAAACCGTTTATAATAAACATTAATTCCTCGTGAATTTATTTCAAGTAATCAAATACTTTTTTCTAACAGCTGCTTTCATTGAACTTTCTGTTTCTACTGCTAATAAAAGCTTTGATTGTAATCGAAGCTCTTTTTGTTTTTCTATACAGACAGAATAAAATGAGCAATAATTATTTTCAAATTTTAAACACATTTTTTATTTGTAAGAAAAAAAATTTTATATATTGATATTTTAATTAATATAATCACGTAGATGATCTAAGGAATTTCATAAATTTTATAGATTTGTGTTGATATTTTTATGAATAATTAAAAAGTGATGGTTAAATAAGCAGTGGAATTTTAATCAACTAGAAAAGGTTGAGAAGAATTTAAATAAAACTTTTTAAGGTTAGAATGCAACTAAATTAAATATATACAGGGATAGATATTTTTATTTTTAGCTTAATAATTTGCTACACAAAATTGTACAAAAGTTATTGTGAAGTACTAAAAAATAAACAAAATTTAGTACAATATTACGATTTCTTGTAAAAACTTTTTTGTTTTGTTTTAAGATAACATCAGCTTATGAAAGAACATTAATTATAAATAATTTTAAATATTTAGTACAACAGTTTTAGTAAACCACCCAATTTTGAACCATATAATTTAGTACAAAATTATGATTTCCTGTGAAAAATTAATTTGTTTAGTTTTGAGATAACATCATTTTATGAAATAACATTTATCATAATTAATTTTAAAGATTTAGTACAGCATATTTTAAATTTTGTGCGATTTAAAGCTTTTAGATTATGTGCTTTATTCTTATTTAATTATCATATCAACTTAAATTTTTGATTTACACATTAGTTGTGTAGTACTAAGTATTTCTTGGGTTAAACGCACACAGAAAGATAATATTTATTATTGTTCTAAATTTTAATTTTGTTGAAGTACTTACTTTTCAGTTGGAATTAAATTTTTAATGTACTAAACTTGTATTTTATGCTGTACACTAATTAATAATGTGGTACTAAATTATTGAAACGGCTTTTTTTCTTTTGGAATTATATTTTTATTTGCGCTTTAGTTATTTTATCAGTTTAAAATTAAAAACTATTCTTCTGAAACCGATCTTTTTATTTTGTACTAAATTTTTTGTTAAAGCCAATAACTTCTGCCTTAGTAAAAATCTATATCTGGGTTTTAGACTTTTGATTTAGTAATTGTCGTTTTTAAGCAAAGCTACTTTCATATTTTGTACTAAAATTTTTCATTATATTTTCGGTTATAAAATTTTCAATTAATTTTGTATAGTAACATTTGCTTTTATTTAATGCTAATTTTTAGGTTTAATAAATAATTTTTATTTTAGTACAAAATATTTAAATTTGTCTAAATTATTTTATATTTAGGTTTTTGTGTTTAATATGGAAAGAAAATTCAAATTTTGTTATAATTTATTTTTTATAAAGTATTTTTTTTTTGTTTTGTACTAAATTGTCGTATGAAGTAAGCTTCAGGCATAAGGTATATTACTCATACTTATATATATTTTTTTAAGACATAAGTTTTTGCTTTAGTAGTAAATTTTCAGCTAAGTACTGACTTTTTGTATGGAACTAAATTTAGGTTCTTGTACTAAATTTTTTCTCTCATATAAAGATTAAGTTGAACATAAAATTTTCTACTAAGTGTAAAATTACTATCATGAGAGTGGAATTTTTTTATCTGAAGTTTTGATATATGCCTAGAAATACTAAATTGATATGTACTAAAAAGGTTAAAATGTTTACAAACACATATTTTTGTATATGATATAAATGTTTAGTTATTTAAAATATTTTTTTTTTAGTTTTGACTGTGTTTTAAAATATTTATTTAGTACTAATTTCTTAATTTGTGTAAATTTTTTTTACTATACTTAACTTCCCATAAAGAACTAGTGTCTGGCAGATTAAGTACTTTTTTGTTTAATAATAACTTTTTTTTTTTGTTTTCGTACTAAAGCTAAAAAAAATGTTTTGTTTTCAATAATTTTTTTATTATGTACTAAAATTAGATATTGTTATTATGTATTAAAATATGTATTATTTACATTATTGAACATTGTATTCTATATGTTAATTAATAACATGAACTTCAATTTAAAAATCTTAAATAAGGTGTTTAATTTTATAAGTACTAAAATATGTTTATATAAATTTAGAACCATCACCTCAATAAGAATTAATCGTAAAAAAACCTTTAAATTTATTGCTTAAAAATTGATCTTAACTTTTAATTTATTACTTCCCATAAATTAAGTTTCAATGTCAGAACCTTCAAGTAATTTAAGCTGTTAAACTTAAGGGGTTTTTAGTAACAAAACAATAATGCGCTGAAAAGTGTGTTTTTACACTTCGTCAACTTTTGGTTACATAAATAGAAATAGCCAAATAGAAAAATTAAATAATTTTAGGAACACGTGCCAATAAACATTTCAATATAAACGGTAAATAATTATTATTTTTGGTGTACTAAATCAGTAAATTTGGTTAATTGTATTTTTTTTTTATTTCAATAGTATTAAACTTTATAACAAATAACTTTACTTTTGCTAAAAACCAAAGCAGTAGTGTGTAAAACATAGGGAACTAAAAAAAGAACAGTTAAAACGCGTTAAAAACTTTTTGTTTTGACAATAAATTGAAAGAGTAGATAATATTTTAGTGATTTTATTTGAGTTGTAGGATAATTTGCTGCTGGAGTTATAATAAAAAAAATTGTTTTTAAAAAATCTTTTTTATTATGTTGAAAATATTTTGACCTCCACTGTATTCTTTGTTATTTTTTACACATTTGTTTCTTTCCATAAAATACAATTAACGGTAATAAAATTAAAGGTTATAAATAACTTCTACTCAACTACAACGTAAACGCCGCTAATAAATATAAAATTTAGTTGCTAAAGAATTTTACTAAAAAATATATTCTTAAAAAGAAATTTAATTAAAATTTATTACCCAACTTTTTATTATACAAAAATAATATGATGAACTTATACGTAACTAAGAAATCTGTGGCTAAAATCATAACGCAGTTCTAACGTTTAACAAGTATTCTGGGAGCAAAAACTTAAATACTCTTTAATGCTAAAAACTTCTAACAAAAACTTTGTTCAACAAATTTGTACAAAGTGGAGATTTTTCAAAGCTATTGTACTAAAATTCGGTTGTTTAAAAATATGTTCTAAAATAGTTTTAGAACAATATATAAAGTTTAAGTACGCTATGCGTAATATAAGCTTAAATATAGTGTACTAAAAATTATGTACTAAAAATTTAGTACAAATTATTTTGTAATTTTATAAAACCCATTTTAAAAAAATGTACTTTAAAATTGGCTGCAAAAATTTTATATTAAAAATTTAATTTTAATTTTAAATATTTTTTGAAGCACAAAACAAAAAAAAAACATTAATTATGTAATTAAATTTTACGACTCCCCAGAAATTTTTCTCCAATAAAACGTGTTTATTTTAAAAAATTTTAATTATTAAATAATAGAAATAATAAATAGAAATTTGGTTGTGTTTACCTTTACTCCGTAAAATTTTTATGTTTTACTTGACTGTTTCGTTATATTATTTACTTCCTCATTTGTTTTCGTATAAATAACTGTTATTCCCAAAAAGTAAAAATCAAACAAAACAAGTAGAAAAAAAGTTAATTGACAAATAAAAAACGGTTTATGTTAAAAATAGTTATTTACAATTAATTTTGTGGGTTATTATTATGAATACTAATTATGACAGAAAATTTTATTAAGAGAAGCCGTTAAACTATTTGATAATTTTTGGTCAGTCTATTCATATTTTCATCAAAACAAAAAAAAAAAAATATTTTTATTATTGAATCGTGCCCTATTGTATTCTTTGCAATATTAAAATAAAAATAAGTTTTTTTTAAGTCATAAGTATTTTTTAAGAGTTTGTTATACTAAAATTTGTTTCCGAGGCAATAGTAAAGTAAAGAACTTTTTCTGCCCTTAAAACTGTCTGCTGTCATTTTTTTTTCAATGATTGACCACACTCTATTAAATAAATGACAGCAGTTTTAAAGCCTAAATTAATGCTAGGACACCCTTTGATTTCTAAATTATGTTGTTTTATTTTTCAGTAGAATTTTTTTTACTTTATAAGATTTTATTTTGCCTAAATATCGTGCCAGTAATTTTTTTATCAGACAAATGTATTTATTTTTTGCTAAATAAATTGGAAAAGGCGCAATTCATTTATAGAAACACGCAAAATATTTAATGACAATAAATGTCTGACTAATATAATTGACACTTGTATATAAAAAATGAATAAAAATACCAAAAATCGCAACAAAAATTACAATACAAGTGGTTTTGACATTGAAATTTTTTTATTTTATATTTTTTATCGTTTTAAGTACCAGGGTTGTCACAATTAGTGATAATCATAGAGAAAAATGTTTATATTAATATCAAGGTTAAGAATGGATTTATATTATGTTGATGGTAATCCTTTTTCCCATAAACTAAAAAGTTTTTAAAACAAGCAAAAAAAAAAAACGAAATGCTAAATATAAAAATTTTTAAAACATAAACGAATTGCTATAAATTGCTAAAATATTGTTCTTTTTCACTAAAAAATAATTAAGCACATTTTGTTTGATTCTTGTTTAAAAACTAAATGGAAAAAAGTAGTTTTAAGTACTTCAATTAGTACATAATTAATAATCGTAATACTGAGTTTTTAAAAATTTCGTTCTAATTTAGTACTAATTTATATTAGAAAAGATACTTAAAGTAAAATTTGAAGGCTCTTATTTTTAGTACTTAAATTGTTACTTTGGAAAACGTCCACATACATTTGTAAAAATAAGTTTTCTTTCTGAAAAAGATTTTTAGAAATTAAAAATAAATGAACTTAAGCCAAAATAATTTGTTACTAAATTAAATTAATTTAATTTCCTAAACTTAGTAAAGTCATATTAAAACAAAATTATATAAGCAATATTGTAATTAATTAATTTTTGCTATTAATTTATGTATACACTTTAGTAGGGTATTCTAGTTTGTGTACTAAAATAAATATTCTATTTTCATATAAAATATAAATTAATATTTTATTTTCATGTAAAATATAAATTAATATTTTATTTAAAGTAGTCGATTTTAGTACTTTCTTTTTTTTCTAAGCAAAATTTAGTACTTTCACCAAGCAAAACAAAATGTATCGTGTTTGTTACATTACTATAGTACTAAAATTAAAATATGATATTTTTACAACTAGATTTAAGTTTTTGTGTACAATTTTTAATTTAGTACGTAATGTAGCAAATTTTAAATCAACAATTTACTTAAGGTATAGCGCAGACCTGAAAATATTAAAAAAAAACTTGTATGAAAGTTTCGTTCTAAAATACATTTTAAGCGAAATTATTATTTTTTTGCAATAATTATAAAGGATTGAACAGATAAAAATAAATTTAAAAGAAACCCTTAACAAAAAAAAAAAAAAAAATATAAAACAACAAATATTTGTGCCACACTGTAGGGAGCAGCACATCATTCCTATGGCCGTTATATAGCGAAGCATGGTAATTTTATTGTTGGATATGCAGTACGTAATTTAGCCTGATTTGCTTTTAAGTTCATATTTATGTGTTTATGTATCAAATATTTAACATTATTTTATTCAATATTTTGGTACTAAATTATGAACTAAATTTATAGTACTAAATTTAGTACAGCACTTTTTTCATACGATTTTTTGTTGGTGTTTATTCCATTGCTTTATTTACGTTGTTTTTTAATTTAGGTTTAAATTAAAATGAAATTTTTTAGTACAAAAGGTATATTTTCGTAGCGGCTCGTTTTAAAAAGATATAGAAAAACTACACCACTAGGACGAACTTCGCTGGGCAATAAAAGCGAGTGTAAAACTACATTAATGTGTATACGTCTTATATGGAGCTCAATAGTATTATTTTTGTTTGTTAATTTTTTTCAATATTTTGGTACTAAATTATGAACTAAATTTATAGTACTAAATTTAGTACAGCACTTTTTTCATACGATTTCTTGTTCGTGTTTATTCCATTGCTTTATTGACTTTGTTAAATATTTTAATTTAGGCATAAATATAATTTAAATTAAATTTTTAGTACAAAAGGCATATATTCTAAGGGGTTCTTTCCCAAAAGATATAGAAATACTAGACGCCCAGAACTTCGCTGGGCAATTAAAGGGAGTGTAAAACTACTTTAATATGTATACGTCGTTTATGGAGCTTAGTAATATGATTTTAATATGTAAAATCAGCACCAGGCTACGCTGATAAATATATGCCGAATATTTACATATATAAAACTAGTATCCCTTTCAATTTAACTGCTAACAGTTAAGGATCAGCTTGGGTTAAGCATTTAGCAAGAGAATATTGCGCATTACTGTCCAAAATAAACTTAAAAATTTAAATTCTGCTAATTGTCATAATTGGTGAATCGATTTTGCGTTGAACAAATTTTCAGACTATCAAGTTTAGTAAAACTTTGTGGTACTGGCGAGTAAAAGCCGTACGTTACGTGCCTCTCGTTTTAATGGTGAAGGCACCATTAACTATATCAATAGACTTGCGTGGTGCTTAATAAAAAAAAATATTTTCAGAAGATCAGTAAAAGAAAGAAAGAACTAAAAAACGCGAACTTTAGTCTAACATAAAATAAAGCTATTCAAAATTTTTCTAATTATTTCGTATAAATACGAAAGAATAAATTGCAAAAATACTAAAAAACAAAATCGTAGGGTAAGTTGATTATACAATTTTAAAGGTACATATGTATAAAGATTGTAGCGGATTAAATTCATGAAGTAAACAAAATGATTCATAAAATATTTTGTTCGGTTCTAAACAAACAGCTCGTTAAAGTTACAAAAATATATATTTTTTAAATACCTTTTTGACAAACGTTTTTAATTAAAAAAAGTTTTAGAGTTTAATATGAAGCATATTTTTAAAAATTTTTTATTTTAATTAAGCTTTAAGATTTTAATTAGCACATTTTTAATAATATTTTAGTTTACCAGTGCTTAGCAATGTAATTTCATTTTTTCAATTTTTTATCAATTTTAAATTTAATTTATTCGCTTTTCTTACAAATATTCATTTCTTTTTCAATTAAAATTCACTAAAAAAAAAGTTATCGTCATTATTTGCATATTCATTAGTAGAGATAATTTTAAATTTATCTTCAATAAACGAAATTAAAGATACCGTTATAATTTTAAACTTGTAGAATAATTTTTATAATTCGTTAAAATAATTAACTCGATTGCCAAGAATTAAAGTGAAACTTGGCCAAATGACACGTTACAACTGAAAATATTTGCAAAATGAAACATCAACACAGCCGCATACCAGCACATTGGCAGCACATTGTTGTTAGTACAACAAAAATATGGAAAAGTAGTAGTTGTTGTTATTCTACGGTAAATAAAAAAAACAAACAACTACCCTAGTCTTAAAGAAATTGGGTGTGCATGAAAATGATAAGGTCACTGGGTTTAAGCTAACATTTTCGATAAAACTAAAGTGATGGATAACTCAACGCTATTATGGGCTGAGTTGTTGGTAAACGAATAGATCGTAAACATTGTGGTTATCACATGTGTTTTGTACGTGTTTTTGATTTTGCTAATAAAAAAAGGTACCTTTTAGATGCCGTAACAAGTTCCAATTAGAACTAAAGTTATAAAAACCAGATCTCGACCATGGTTTTCTGATGAAATTAAGTTATTAATACAGAGTCGTGATAGTGAATACCAATTATGGAAACGATACCAGACACCTGAGTATCATGATGACTATCGTTGGGCTAGAAAGGCTGTAGTTTCAAAAATTAAACACGAATAATGCGTTAATTTTTCAAATAAATTTAACAATGCAGTTGATACCAATAAGATATGGAAATATATACGAGACATTGGTGTTGATAAGACAACAAGCCGAGCTGCTGATGTTGATGTTAATAAGTTAAATGAAACTTTTGTTAATGTACTGATGCCGACAGCGAACCCCGATTTTTTTTGCTCAATTCCCTTCTTACGATTCCTCGTTTGAAAAATTTTGTTTCAAATGCCTTACCTTGGTAGAAGTTGTAGATGCATTTCATAAAGTTAAGTCTAACGAGGTAGGCTTGGATGATATTAATCCAATATTCATAAAATTAATCCTACCCTGGACAATACGCCCTACTGTGCATTTATACAACACTATTATTACTACGAACTTGTACCCGATGGTTTGGAAATATGCCGAAGTCATTCCAGTCCCAAAGGCAGACGGCGCATATAGCCCAATTTCAATATTACCATACTTATCCAAAGTTTTTGAACATATTCTGCATAAACAAATATTTGAGTACGTAGATACAATAAATTTACTAACTGAGCGTCAATCAGGCTTTAGACCTCAGCATAGCTGTGTGACAGCCCTAACTGATGTTGTTGAGGAGATTAGAGGTAATTTAGATTTAGGAAATATATCTATTTTAGTATTACTTGACCACTCAAAAGCTTTTGTTACTGTGCGCACCACTCAATTCTGTGTCTAAAACTTTCAAAAATGTTCACATTTTCTACTTCAGCTGTACAATTGATCTCATGATATCTAAAAGAAAGGCTGCAATGTGTATTAAATAATGGACTTGTTTCATATCCTATAAGGACAGTGAGAGGTGTTGCGCAAGGCTCCATACTTGGTCCTTTATTGTTCTCACTGTATGCAAATGATATACGACAACAACTCAAACATTTCTGCGTACAAATGTATGCTGATGATATACAAATTTATCTCACAAGTTCTAGGCGATCCATTAGCAACAAAGTTAATGATCTTAATGCTGATCTAAATAGAATTTTTCTTTCGGCATCAGCAAATGGCCTGCGTCTTAACCCTAAAAAGTCCAAATGCTTAATAATTTGTAAAAAAGCGGTAAAAATCGAATCTCATATTGAAATATTCCTTGTAGGTACTAAAATTGATATAGTAAGCTCTGTCAGAAACTTTGGTGTTATTTTTAATAGTTAACTTGGTCTGATCATACTAATCAGGCATGTGGCAGAGTATATAGTAGGCTAAGAAGCTTATGGGCTACTCAGTATTTTACACCGTTAAAAATAAGACTACTACTTGCAAAGACCTATATTCTACCAATTCTATTATATTCATCGAAGGTTTTTTTATGGCTGTAATTTTAAAGACACGTTAAAACTCAAAACAACATTTAATAACATTACACGTTACGTTTATGGTTTAAAAAAATTCGATCACATATCTTAGTATTCCACTAGAATTTTTAATATAAAATTTTATTTACCAAAAAGCCTAAATACTTATGTCACCGCTTGGCGTTTACTAGATTGTCAAGAGGAAAGGGCATTATTTAATTTCGGCATAATGACACGGCATCCGAGAGACCGTTTAATTTATTAACAATTCGATATAAGTAACCCAGAAAAAAATTTTTGGAAATGTAATCGAGTGTGGAATTAACCATTTTTGACTTTAACAAGGAATGAGACTTTTATAATCAACTACTGAGAATCGATTACGTTAATGATTGTAGGAAGTAATGAGAACCATTAGTACGTATTTTAAGGTATTCTCTTTGACACTAAAGAACTAGTTCAATTTTTACTTTCTTTTTTTGGAACTAATGTAAAGAGTTTTGTAAGCGGGTAGCAAAATATGGCAACCACAAAAGTAAGTCATTATATGACAACTACTTTTTAAGGTAATGTCTAATATTTTATTAGGAAATGCGGACTAGTTTGAGTTTTTTTTTTTAAGAAGTAGCACCTCAGGCATTTTATTAATTATTTTACTTCGCCGGCGAATGTGCTATGGAGAAGTACCGACGAAGGAGGCTGCATGTTTTAATGTTGTTCTGAATATGTATTTATACAATTATACAGAAAAAAACATTTTTGTTTTTTGTTTGCCGCAAGGGTTGAACCCAGGGTAGCCACTCTAATGTGCAGTTGGAGTTTAGATAAACTCTAACTTTTAATTCGTCTTTTGTAGGATAAAACTCATTCAACGATGTTGGTTGCTGGGTTTATTAGACAATTACTGGCTTTAAATTTTATGTATATTTATTTCCAAAAATCTAGGAGAATCTCAAAAACACTACCATTACCGTATACAAGAATCTAACTGCTGAAACTAAAACAATACACTCATGCTAGAATTTTTTATTTTATTCCCTTAAATTTTTTGATAACGAAAAAATATGGTATTAGAAAATAACTAGAATTGTATAAAAAAATAATAACAATTACTTCTTGAACACGCCTCGTATATCACATTAAGTTTTTAAATAAAAAACTTTGTCCATCAGCAACTACAATTGGGTATTTTTAACATTAGTTTATATGAATCAATAAACACAAGTAACCTTATGACTTTGACGCGTACTTTACTTTACACAAAAAAGGTAGACTATATTTTTAAACGCAACTGATAAGAAAACCACAATTTTTATAGACTTTTAACAGGTATGGGTGAGTTAGAATATAACAATTTTTGAAAAAAAAGAAAAACAAAAACTCATTTAATTTTACGCTCCTGGGCGTGTGTAAATGTGCGTGTAAGATTAAGAAAATTAATGTATGTTGAACTACCCTAAAAATTCAATGGTTTTCTAATTAAGACAAGAAAAGAAAATCTTAAATGATAAGACTTTAAAATTAGGTCGCAGCAATCAGGTTATTGAAAATAAAAAAAATCCTTTAGTACAGGTAACAAGGACAGGGTATTAACAAATACCCAGCCTTTGCTACTGTTTCGTGTGGAAAAATTTTAAAGTTAATAGTAGAAAAATATTAAAAAAAAAATCGAAAGGTACTAAATTAAAAAAAGTAGTAATCAAGTACAAAATGCTTTATTTCTGTAAAAGTACTTTTTTTTATGTAAAAAAATAGTACTCTTTAAAAAGCAAAAGAATTTATAAAAAAAGGTACGTTAGAATAAAAAAGCAGTACATTTAAGAAATTTTGAGGTTTAACATAATACCCATTTTATACCAATTTGTTATAGGTTTTTTTTAAAAAGTACCAATACGATACTTTTTCCAATACAATGCAGTGAACTTTAATTAGGAGGAGTATAAAAAGCATTATGTTTTCAATTTAAATCATAACCAAATTCATCTATCTGCTTGAAAAATTACTACGTTACCACCTTGAAAAATTATAAAAAGTACTTTTTTTAAATTCGTTAAATATAGTGAACTAAATATGATGTTATTGAAAAAAAATATCACAATATTACTAAAAGAACTACGTTAATTTACTTTAAACATATTTTTGATTTGTTTTTAATTTAAAAAAATTTAAAATTTCTTAGTACTTTTTTAAAGTTTTTGTTTATTACCAGTTTAAAAAGTATCCACCAGCAGGTTTTTATTCTTTAAATAAGCTAAACTAAAAGCATTTTTTATTTTATTAATTTTTTCATCTCCTTGTTTCTGTTTAGAAAAAGTACCTTTTTGGAAAAAGTACCAAAATAGAAATTTCGTACCTTTTTAATACAATATCTTTAATTATGTTAGATTTTAACTAAAGCTATTTAAATCACTATTTTATAAAACTTAAAACCATATAAAATTCATGCATGTTGTCAAGAGTTGTTTTATTACCAAACACAAATAAAAATGTACCTTTTTTGTTTAATCCGACAAATGGAACGAAAGTCAATTTTATTGCATTTTTCTATTTGATATTTTCAATTAAAAAATACCTTTTTGTAACTGTACAGAAACAATACGTTCTTACTTTGTTAATAAATGTTCTGTTGTGCTGTTTTAAAATTTAAAACAAAATAAAATTTATCTAAATATTTTTGAAGTCATTTCATTACAACTTTAAAATAGTATCAAACAACACCTTTTTTAAATTCACTAAATAGATAGAACTAAAAACTATTTTATTTAATTTGTCATTATATTTGCTTTTGATTTTTGGAAAGTACTTTTTTGAAAAAGTACCAAAACAGTACTTTGCCATAGTTTTTGTTTTTAAATTACTTTAAACTAAGCTTTTACACAAAAGAATTTAAGTTGCAATTTTCTTAAATTAAAAACATGATTTAATTATTTATTTGAAGGATTTTTTGCCATTTGAAAAAAGGCCATAAAGTACTTTTTCTTTAAAAGCCTTCCAACGAGCTGAATTGATTATAAAGATGATGTTATTTATAAAATTGATGTTAAAAACATTAATTACGTGTTTGTTTTTAAATAAAAATTTTATTTTTTGCCTTCTTATCTTATCATGGCGTCAGAAACTCTTTAGATTTTTGTTTCGTTAAACAGACTGTTATGTGACTCTTCAGATAAAAATTTGCTATTCAATAAATTATTATTTTTTATATTTACAATGACTTATGAGTTATAAATTTTTAAATAATTTTTTTAGCTTATTTTTCTAGTGCTTTTTATTTTAAATAATACCTTTTGTTTAAATATTTTTTATTTCACTTTAAAAACAGTGTTTTTAATGTGATGACTTTATCGATACTAAATTACAGATTTATTCAAAGTTCTTAATTTATAAATTTATCTTGTATAGTTGTTGTTATAGAGGGTGTCTTTATCATTAGAAAAAAAATTGTTTGTAATTTTTTTCTAACGACACTTGCCGTTCTGTACACAAATAGTGGGTTGTAACATGAAATTAAAAAAAAAATGTTAAACACAAAGAAATAGAAATGAAACTCATCTTTGTATCTTTATTAGTTTAGTTCTCTATGATACTTCCACAAACGAATGCGATTACAGCCTGATCTTTTGTTTTAAACAAAAAGTACCAAATAGGTACTTTTTAAAATACATTAGAAATAAAAAAAAAAAAAAATTTAGTGTTAACATCAGGCTGGTCTTTAAACAATCTACAATTTCCTTTTATTTTAGTCTTTAGCACATCTTTAAAAAAAAGTCCCAAAAAATGAAATTTTAACTATTTTATTTATATTGTACTTTTTATTTAAACTGTTTTTCAACCTCAAAATTTATTTTTAAATAATTGACTTTTAATTT
This sequence comes from Gymnosoma rotundatum, assembly GCA_916610165.2. Lineage (NCBI taxonomy): Eukaryota > Metazoa > Arthropoda > Insecta > Diptera > Tachinidae > Gymnosoma > Gymnosoma rotundatum. The sequence goes on from OU744340.1 coordinate 12,141,569, forward strand.
CGCTTTAATACAACAATTTTAACAAATGGTACTTTTATTCTGAGAATTCCCTTTTCAAAAAAATTAATTGTATTTCAGATGATTTTCCTTTTCTTAACTAAATAAATTGCTAGTTCAGTCAAATTTGTTTGGTAATTGTGTTGTTAAACATTTTTAGTACTTTTTTTTAAAGGGATGTGAAAAGGTTCCTTTCAGATTTTTAACAACTAAATTTTATTTAAAAAAAAATTTTACTTCTTAGTTAACACATTTTGTATTATTTTAAAAGTGACCAAAAAGTACTTTTATTTAATAACATTCTTTAAAAAATGTATTTAAATGCAGAGATGATATTTTTTTATTTGACGGCGTGCTGGTTAAAGTACTATAACATATTCAACAGGGATATCTTCATGTGTACCGAAAGCAAGGCCGCAATTATGTCCCTTAAAGGTGTATTTACCACAACTAAACTTGTCTCTGAATGCCGGACATCCCTTAACGGGATGGCGGAGGTTTCAACAGTCACCCTAAAATGGGTGAGGGGACATGGGACCAATTTGAGCAACCACATTGCCGACTAACTAGCAAAATAGGGGACAATGTTTGACTCTGCTGGCAGACAGCCTATCGACGATCTTCTCTACAGATTAGCCCAGAGGAGATGGTTTACCGAATCGACACGTTCGACCGCTAGAACAATCTGGCCTCCTTTAGATCGGGGCAGGGCAGCTGCACTACTGCAATTACGGGGAGTTCGACTGCGTGACTTGGTAGTTGCGGTTACTGGGCCCTGGCTATTTCGGGCTCATGCTAGGAGAATGGTTCTTCCATTTATTGACTTCTGGAGAATTGTCAAAAGGATGAGAAGACGGTGGGATACCTCTTTGTGTGTGCCCCGCGCTGGGATATATTCGGCTGAGATACCTCGGTCAGCGGTACTACGGAGGTCGATCTGATATATCATCACTGGGTCCAGTACCTTTTTAAGGTGCAGCGAGTGGTTTACTGGCCTATAACCGGACATTGTGACTCATCAAAAGGGATGAGCGCACACTTTGACTAACTGGTCTTATCTAGCGGGGTCTTCTCTGCATTATTCGAACCTTCTTTGTATCTTCACATTCGCTGTTTTCTCTTTCCTTCTCTTCTTGTTATCATAATTTCTTTTTGTACGTCCTGCTTTACTTTCCTTTCTTTGTTTCTTTTTCACTCTCCTTTCTGACAGCTGGTAACACAAATGGACCAGTCAACGGACTCAAGTGGGCTATGGCAACACATCTGCCTGCCTAACCTAACCTAGTTATGATATTTAAAACAGCTTTATTTACAGTTTATGCGACTAACAATTTTAAAAATTAAATGTGTTTGGTACTTTTTAATTATATTATCTTATTTTCATTTAAGGAATTGAATTTTGTTTTGTTTATTAATTTTTTTGGCGTAATTTTTAAATTTACTATTTTTCCAGAAAGTACTTAAAACCAGTTTTAGAAAAAAGTACCTTTTGGAATTTTTTAATAGATAGAATATCTTTTTCTTTATTTTTTCTTAAAAAAAATGTTTATAGGCTAGATTATGTTTATTAAAAAAAATTTTTTTAAAGTACCAAAAAGTAGTTTTATAAATATTGCTTACTGAAATAGTACTTTTTAGTTAATAAGTACTTAAATTTTTATTTAAGTTAAGTTTTTTGCTTAAAGTAAACTTTTAGGCACTAGATTTTGCTGCTATCCTAATTTTTCAAAAAGTACCAAAATGGTTTTATAAAAAATATTCTGTAATTTGTTTCACAGTTTAGCTTAAGTAATTATAATTTTTATAAGGGAGTGTTTAGTTGTTAATGACATTGATTTATATTTATTCTTTTGCACCTTCTTCAAAATATTTTCTTAACATTTGGGTAAATAACTTAAGAACTTATTAACTCGTCAGAAACGCTGTTAGCATAATATTATGGCCGGAAACCTAACCTAAATAATAAATTATTATAAACTCAAAGAAGCCAACACATAAAATTAACGCCATATACACATTTTTTTAATACTGCAGGTTATTAAAGAATTTATTTTACAAAGTAAAGTGGCATAAAAGTAATTATTATAATTATTATAGGGTCACAACATAATTAAACAGCAACAACAACAACTGCTTATAGCCATAAATAGCAAACCTTATTTGCGTCTATGCATAATTAAGCTTTACCTTTTCCATCAGCCATTGGCACCTGTAAAAAATTCAGTATCAGCTGGTTGAGTAAAAAAAATTAAAAACTCAAAGTAAGGTGCGCCTAACAATGATAAGGTCATTATTCATTTTTTATGCTAGACTACAAGTACATAGATTTTTGGAGGATTTAAATCAGGGTGTCCGCCAGGAAGGTTACTATTTTGTTTGTTTATAATTTTTGATTAAAGGAAAGATAATGGAACTTATATTGATAAAAGTTTTACTTAATGTCGACAATTTTAGGTCAATGTCCGCCTCCTTCGAGCACATTTTTTTTATTCTCAAACGTTTCACGCGGCATTTCATTAATTTTATCACGAAAATTTGGTTTGAGTTGCTCAAGCGGTTCTGGTTTGTTTGTATAAATCCTACTTTTCAAATATCCCCACAAAAAGAAGTCCGGGGAAGTCAAATCAGGTTACCGAGGAGGCTTATTAACATTACAATTTCCTGAAATAATTTATTGTAGAAAGTCTCCATTGTAGTCCCGGCTGCATGCGTTGTGTCACCGTCTTGTTGATATTACATGTTAATCCAGCCCAAACTATGCAGTTGTGGCGTTAAAAGCGGTTCAATCATATCACGATATTGCTCCCCATTTCACAGTTATGCTGTTTTCAGTTTTAAAAAAGTAAGGTCCCATGATTCTTCCTGCTCAAAGTGCACACCAGACTGTCACTTTCAATTAATGCAAAGGTGACTAATGAATAAATAACTTGAAGGTTTTCCATTGCCCAGAATCAACTATTTTGTTTATTCACATATCCATCCAAATTAAAATGTGCCTTGTCACTCATAATGATTTATGATTTTTTCATTAAAGTAGAGATTGTCATGTGCGAGCTGTAACATCCTGTTTGCATATTTACGGCGGCATAAAGGGTCTTGTGAAGAGAAGCTTTTGTGTCAACTGATTTTAAATGGAAGCAAATGCAAATTCTTGTGCAAAATTGTGGCCAAAGTTGTTCTTTGAAGACCAAGCTCCTGATCACGGCGTCGGATTGTGGTTGATGGTTTGTTTTGAACACAGTAATGTTTTCAGCCGATCTTGCAGTATATTGTGATCTATGCTTGGGCTTATCACCTACCGACCCTGTTTCTTCAAATGCAATCACTGCGCGATAAACAGTGCGCTTTATTGGCTCGTTGTTTCTCTCAAAATTTTCACGTATTTTTCTCTTCATCACAGTAATCGATGATTGATTTTGATAAAATGTTTTAACGATTAAAACTCCTTGTTTTCTGGAATATTTTTCTATGCCACGTGTCGACTTTACGACTGCCAAATATGAACTGTCAAGACTAATGTTTACCAAAATGGCGGCAAAACAAAGTAGTGTATACCTTTTCTGTAATTATAAAAACAACATTTGTTAACTGCCTTATCTTATTGACGTGTATCGTATGTTTACACTTTCAACAGTATGAGCTATTGGAATTTACTATAAAAAGTTTATAACGTTAAGAAGGCTGAATTAAATGGTCAATAGCATAAATAAAACACTTGAAACTTGTTAAACGGCCTTAATTTATAATACATATTTTTGCTTTTAATGATAATTTGTTTCAATTTCTTTTCGATAGAAATGTAATTAATGAACCTTTTTACATTCTCTTCGTTTGTTTTCTACTTAAGTGTTTGAATTTGAAGGCGCCTTCTTTATTTGTCTATCAATACTGGTTTCATTTATTACTGTTTAAACTTTAGATTATTGACTAGTGCTTCTACTGATGAGTTTATCGTGTGTTGTTTTGATTTTTATTTATTTTTTTTTTCAAAGCAAACAAAATTTAACTGTAAAAATTTATGTCGCATAACCATTAAGTCATTAACATTAGAGTTTTTGAACTTGGCAAAAGAAAAGATTTTTTTTATTAGTTTTTTATGTAACAAGATTAATGTTCATAGATTTTAGACATTTTTATACCCTTCACCACAAAAAGTGGAAAATGGGCATAACTAAGTTTGTCATTCCGTTTGTAATTTCTACAATATCTATTTTCGACTACAGAAAGTATATATATTTAGACTTCCTATGCATTGCGAAGTCAATTGAGCGATGTCCGTCTGTGTATGTATTAAAATCAAGCTTGCAGAGGTACTAGATTCGCTAGAGAAAAAATAAATTTGTTAATCGATCAGACATAGTGTCGAAAGAGGTGCTATGGGAAATCAGCATAACCGCTCCATGCCCTTCGAGGCAGCGGGCAAATCACCACGCGTACCTCTAATTTTCATATCATTTGGAATAAAAAAAAAACTCCAATCAACAAAAATAAATACATGGGCGATAGAGAATTAAAAAAAAAAAGAAAAAATATCAAGTGAAAAAATTGGTGCTCGCCCATATTTTCCGAGATACTTAGCTCTGAAGTTTTCCTATTTTTTAAAGTATTAATACCCATCATTTTAAAGCTTTCGAAGAGATCTTTAAGGAAAAACTAAATTTTTAAAAAATGTTTAACCCATTAAGAGCCGATTATATTTTTATGCATAATTGTATATTTGTAGCACTTAATTTTTATACCATTCATCACAAAAAGTAGAAAAAAGGGTATAACTAAGTTTCTCATTCCTTTTGTAATTTCTACAATATCCATTTCCGACCCAATGTTTTCAGAGTTACGCGGGCCTCTAAAGTTTTAGAATTTTTTAAAATATCAATATGGATATCATTTTAAAGATTTTGAAAAGATCTTTAAAGAAATATTTAAGATGTTTAAACAGGCCTAACCCATTAAGAGCCGATGACATTTTTATGTAAAATTATGTATATGTTTACTTAATTTTTTTTCTTTTTAAACCATTTTAAAATATTTTTACAGTTTTTTGGCTTAAATAGAAAAGTTTGCCTTCAAAGTATAAATTTCCTATGTTAAAAATTTGTTATTATTAAATAAACCTTAACAAAATAATCATTGTAACATTAAAATGATAAAAAAATATATTTTTTCAGAAAATCATATTTTATGTGAAGAATAAAACATCCCTGGCAGGAAATACATACATTTGTAAATAATTTTTCTTTCTAGAAATATTTAGAAATTAAATTAAAAATGAACCAAAAAGCCGAAAATAAGAAAATGTTCATCCATTTATAAGATCTATGGTTCAAATCCTGATTGGGAAAAAAATTTTAAATTTATTTTATTTTTTTGATCAAATAGCAAATTTTCAAACAATATTGAAAACGATTTATAATTTTCTGGCTAAAAATATAAAATTTCCCATCAAGGTGTAAATTTCCCTGTAAACGAAATTCTTCATATTTACTAACTTCAAAAAAAAATATATTTTAAAAACAAAATGTTACAAAAAAAAATAATTTTTGGAAACATTTTTATATATTCTTTCTTATATATTTACAATTTTCCTTCAAGGGAATTTTTTATTTTATTAGGAATTTTCGTACAGAGTTAAAACTTGAAACAGCCACATTTTTGAAAAATTAAATTAAATTAATTAATTTTTTCTTCAAGGTATAAACTTCCTTTAAAGGAAATATGAATTAACAAATTTTACAATTTTATTATATTTTGAAAAGTATTTAGTATTTCTATAGCAAATTACAAATTAAATAATAAATGGAAGGACTTAAAATTTTATAAACATTTTTTAATTCCAAATATTGCACTAAAAATTTATTTCTTTAGCTGTTTAGTTCGTCCACCTACATAAATTTAAAAGATCAACGAGCTGTTAATATGTTAATTTTTTTTGGTTTTTAAAAAATTTATGAACCCATAATGTTTGAAGTCAAATTGGACATTAAAAACACCCAATAAATATTTTTTGAATTATAACTGTCAACATTAAAGAACAGTAGACAGAAAAATAATGAACAATGAACTTTTACACATACATACATACAGTGGTCGAAAAAAGTCTGCATACAACTTTTTAATACGCAAATTAAAAATCAAGAAGTACAAAGAAATAAAAAAATTATTTTAGAAATTATTTACTTAGCTTTCCAAAGTTTTTATATAAATTACTTTTTGATTCGGCGGTTAAACAACCACGTTAGAAAAAAATTATTTACAAATTCACTGAGAACTAATAGAACGAGTGATAGATGGCAAAAGGTATGGTATATAGTGCTTTACAAATACGCGAATTAAAATATAAAGTAAAAAATTAAGAGTGCTATATTCGGCAATGCGGAATCTCATATACCCTTCACCATCTACGTCAATCTAGTTAAGTGAAGTAACTTCAATCAAAAACGCAAATATTGGGATGACAGAGATAAAAAATAAAAAAAAAATTTGGTACTGCATGTTTATAATTTTACAGAAAAATTACACCAGCTCTTAATGGGTTAAGTATTTTTAAAATTTTTTAGTATTTCCTTAAAAATTTCTTCGAAAGCTTTAAAATGATACCTATATTGATATTTAAAAAAATTTTTAAATTTCAGAGCCCCGCAACTTGGAAAATATGGGCGAATGCCAATTTTTTCACTTGATGTTTTTTTTTCTTATTTTTTTAATTCTCTATCGCCCCATATATTTATTTTTTTGGAGTTACTTTATAGTTCCAAATGACATGACAAAATTAGATGTAGGCGTGGTGTTTCGCCTGCTGCCTCGTAAAACATGGACCGATCATGCTGATTTCCAATAGCACCCCTTTCAACACTATATGTGATCGATTGACATATTTATTTTCTTTGTGAAATCAAGTTTTTCAAGGCAAACACTAGTACGGACGGACAGACGGAAATCACAATATATAAACTTTATTGGGTCGAAAATGGATATTGTAGAAATTACACACGGAATTACAAACTGCAGGGAAACCATATCCATATGGCCATTTCGCTACTGCTCATCAGTGGATTCTCCTCAAATTTTGTTAAGAAAACCTCAGAGTCTTATATTAAAAGCCAATTTGATTAAATGAAAACGCCATTGAATCAACAAGGCAAAAAGATCATAGAAACTCAAAAAATTCCTATAAAAAACACCGTAATAATTGAGTAACTATTTTTATTTTTTCTTTAATTTTAAAAAAATTTGCTTGTTAAAGTATTTCTCGCTTTCATTTTTCTATTTCTTGAAGAACAAATTCTATTCCATTTTATTTTGATTTCATCATTTTTCATTTAAAATATCTACCAAACAGATGTATAAAATATTATAAGCAATGATTCATTACATACATATGTATGTATGTATATACAGACGTATATGCATTATTACTTAAACATTCTAATTACATGTAAACCTAAAATCAAGAATAACCTAAAAAGAAAAACAAACAAAAAAAATATTTGCCTGGTAAAGATATGTCTCCTAAGCCAACACGTTTAAAAGTGTTGTTGTTGTTTTAATGATGTGTTTAAAATTTGGCTGTTTCTTTATCATGCTGTTGTTGTAGTTTGGTAAATGCATGAAATTAGATTTGCTGTACAAATGTAATTTTTAACATTAACTTTTTGTATTTCATGTTAAGGTACAGTGTGACTTGATCTCAAAAAAATTAAAATTAAAAAAAAATTGAATGAATAAAAATTGAATTATTTCCGGCTTTAATATTTCATTATTAATTTGATTTCTAAATATTTTTAGAAAGAAAAATTATTTAAAAATGTATGCGAACGTTTCCAAAAAGCCGAAAATAAGTCAATTTTCATTCATTCATCAGATCGATGGCTCAAATCTGGATTGGGAAAAATTAAAACAAACGGCACAAAAGGCACTGCGTACTTAACTCATGACAGTCAATATAATACTGGAACAGCATCTATAATGTTGTGAGCAAACAAGTATGAATTTCGTGGCTATACCGAAGGTTAGTAAAAAAAGCAACAACAAATGTACAAGACGAGTTACAAAGAGAATGACAAAGAAATGCTTTAAGTTGTGTGTGGACTTCGTCTCACCAAATTAACATTAAGATTATTTGGTTAAATAGATGATGTTTACGATATATATAACATAAGGTAGATAGATGCAAAGAATGCTGATGAAGGATGTGGCGGTCCTGGAACGTCCGCATACATTTGTTAATAATGTTTCTTTCTAAAAATATTTAGAAATTAAATTAAAAACTAACCAAAAAGCCGAAAATCAAATCCTGATTGGGAAAAAATTAAAAATTAAAATTAAAAAAATTCTTATATTTTTTTATTTATCATAAAATGAAAGATATATTTAAAAATTTTAAAAGATCCTGATTTATGTTTTAATGTTTATAATACCTAGTTTAACAGCCAGTTAAAATGGTTGTGGGCCGCATATCAAACGTAGATTATATATTAAATTTCGTTTAGAGAGAATAAACATAAAGTGTTTAGAGTTTTTTTCTCACAAATTAATTATTTTAATGTAGAAAAAATTATTTATTGCAAATTCTATGCGGCCTATTTCTTAAATAAACAAATAAAATTTCATCATAAGATTTGAAAATGTAAAAAAAATTAAAACTAAATCGAGGAAAGTCGAAGGTCAGGACATATTGATACAAATGTTAAACAAGTTTCTATAATGTAAACGTTTTCTAAAACAAATTAAGACGAATATCGAAAGAAATTTGTAGCTTTGCCTCCATTAAAAAAAAAAAATAATAATAATTTATAAAAATTTTTACTCTTAAAATCGAGCTGATTTTAGAAATCATCGCATTTTGCGAATAGAGTGTAAAAATTTATGCTATGGAAATGCAAATCAAATCACTTTATTGTTTAGATCGACGATCGACCGAGATTCTTGTACGGGTCACGTTCGAAGTCAAGTATTAAACCTGTTGCTTTGTGATAGTAAAAAATATATCTCGCGGAAATAACAGATTGTCACCAAGGAATTTAAAGCACGAAAGCCGCAAAAAAAATGCACAGAGATTTTTCAACGCTGTTGGCAAGTCCCGCATTGTTTATTATTGGCTTTGATTTGCTAGTAGCTAAAAGCGCAATGTCCGGTGAATTATTTTAGAAATATTTAGAATCAGTCTGATTGAAATTAAGTGGCTTTTAAGAAGTAACTCAGGATAAGGTTTAGTCAAAGCTAAAATTTTACCACATCTTCTTCTCTTCATACTAGACATGATCTAATTGTTCTCATGTAATAGAATTTTTATTTTTTACTTGCCAAAGAATTAAAAAAAAAATAATAAAAAAATTACGTAATTCATCCCACTGTTCATAAACATACATACATGTTTGTATTAGTAAAGTTAGTGGTTGATTTTTTTATTTCATTTTCTTGACGAATTTATGCTGAAATTGTTTTTGCTCTTTTACGAGTATTATTGTGTTTTATTTTATAATACGTTCTGTTATTTGTTTGTTGTTTTTTTGTTGGAATTTAAAATTTACCTTCACCTTGAGCACAACTTTTTTGCTGTTGTTATGTTTACACTTTAACTTATAAGTAACTGTAAAAGGTTGGCGTTTTGTTTTTATAATTTTTGGAATTATACCAAAACGAAGCAATTTAAAATTTAAAGAACTTTTAGAATTAAGACGAAGGGAAATAGAAAGAATCTTAAACACAATAAATGTGGACTTGAATAATTGACTGACATTAAGAAACTAAATTGAAAGGTAAAAAGTAATTTCAACATTAATACTATTTGTGGATTAAAGTAAGTTTATAGGGTAACCCAACATTTAGGTAAATTTTAAATTTGAAATATTAAATTGGTTTCCTAGAAAAACAATTTGACAGCTGCTAATGCATAGTGGTTTGAAAACGATTTATTTCGGACATAATTCAGTATCTCATGAACCGCTGAAGATATCTTTATGAAAGGAGAAGTGTTTTTGAGTGAAGCTGAGAACGGTTAGCCGTCTGGGGTAGAAGGGCGCTACTGGGTAGGCCCCCAAAGTTGGGTATCTAGAGAACCTATTAATGATGGGATTACTACTTGAAGACATTTGCTATATTCTTTATAAAATTTAGAATGCGTTTTGATTTTGTGGAATTTTAAATTCATTAATTTATTTCTTAAAAAAACCCTTTTAACGTGATTTTTTTAGTTTTGAGGTAAATGACATTTAAAAAATTAAGCGCGAAAAAATCTTTATACAATATTTTTTGTAATAAATATCCGCTTTTAAAAAACTCTCATAGCCATCAATACTAAAACAATTTGTAACACCGGTGAGATTCAAACTACTCGAGATCTTTTTTCACGCAAACTCCCTAAAACAGTATAGCTTCACTGGGTTTCAAACTTACATCCATACGAGGGCTGCTCTATATATTTCTAGCCTACTAGTGAAAATGCGAATATTTATAATCAAAAATGGTTTTATTGTTTTTCAAAGTGTTCTCCAGCATGATTTATACACTTTTGCATGCGCTCAAACCAGTTGTCGAAGCACTTTTACCACTCCGATTGAGACACCTCTAAAACATAGTTTTTGAACACTTCAACAGCTTCTTCTGGCGACGAAAATCGTTGACCACATATTTTTTTCTTGATGTGCGGAAACAAGAAGAAGTCATTAGGTGCCAAGTCAGGGCTGTACAGCGGATGACCCATTAATTCGACGTTTTGGCCGGTCAAAAACGCTCTGGTTTGAGCCGAGGTGTGAGAGCTCGCATTGTCATGGTGAACAATGATTCGTCTTCTCTTGTTGGTTTTTCGAATTTCTCCGATGACTTCAGGCAAACAAATTGTAGTGTACCACTCAGACGTGACCGTCCTACGTTGCTCAAGCGGAACAGTCGCCACATGAACAGTTTTGCCGAAGAAACAGGCGACCATTTGCTTCGAAGTGCTTCTTCCACGAACAGCTTTCGTTGGATTTTGCTCGTCTTTGAAGACCTACACAGTCTATTGTTGTTTCGTTTCGGGCTCATACGCATAGAACCATGATTCGTCACCTATGACGATCTTATAAACGTCTTTTTAATGCACCACAATCGTATTTTTGCAACATTTCTTTGCACCAATCGACACGAACCTTTTTTTGAGCGACTTTCAAATTGTGCGGGATCCAACGAAAACAAACCTTTTTTACGGCCAGCTGTTCATGCAGTATCGAATGTATGCTAGTGGAAGAAATGTCCAAGGATGTCTCTATCTCTCGGTATGTCGCATGTCGATCTTGCATTATGAGTTCACGCACGGCATCAATGTTCTCTGGCACAACTGCCGTTTTTGGACGACCTTCACGGAATTCGTCTTTTAGCGAGCTTCGGCCACGATTAAATTCATTATACCAATTTTTCACAGTGCTATAGGATGGTGCTTCATCGCCATACAAAGACTTAAGTTCATCAATGCACTCTTGTCGTAATAATCCACGTCGAAAGTTGTGAAAAATGATGGCACGAAAATGTTCACGAGTTAATTCCATTTTTTTCTATATTAATTTTTTCAAGTCACTGTAAACAACACAAATAATGGTCGTACGTCAAAACGTTTTAAGTACGATTATGCTTAAAAATGACAAACTTTCCAATGGAAATGTCAGATTGCACTTGGCAGCACTCAGTGTTGCCAGGCCAGAAATATATATAGCAGCCCTCGTATAAACTCATTTATAACGGCTAGAAAATAATTATTTTATTTTACCCGTTTTTACTATTCAGGCTTCTTTTTCTAATCGCAAGCTGCTCTAATATCCGCTTTATCTGCTATGGCAACTTTTAAAAGTAATCTCTTTTCCTAATCTACCGAAACTCCAAAAGGTTTGTACTCATCCAGCCAGAATTTTTTCCTTTATATTCATGCTGCTAATGGGAATTGAACTCATCATCTTTCGTTTTATAACAAAAAGACACCTTAACTAACGCAGCCAATTCAATTCCTCCACATAACACAATGTAATGGCACATACACCACACTTTTTCAGTGGTAGGGGTGATAATTTATTTAGCTCTGTCTTGTTATTAAACCCACAATCAAACGTTTTTGACGAACAACATATTTGTTCTTCATAAATCCTAACGGTGTAACCTCCGATAACATACTCCACTTATTGGCGACCTGGCACCCAAAGCAGCGGAATGTTTACGGTCTTTTTTTTAGACCTAAAAGCCTAACCTAACCTAAAATCTTTTAGGTTTTAAGTTTTCATTAAGTTCCGGTAAATATTGTCCTTATATTTGTTTAAAGCAGTAACTTTAAGGCAAACAGGATTTTGAGAATACGAAAACCTCCGGGCGTGACTTTCATGAAAATGAACAAAAACAAAAAAAAAAAAAAAAAACGATATTGAACCAACTCTAAAAAAAACCCTTTCACTTAAAAATGCTTAAAAATTTATTTTTTTTTTCTTATCGATTTTAAATGGAAATTTCGCTTTTAATTAATCTTATCAATTGCAAACACAATAAATTGTTTTTCAAATCAATGACACAATATGTAAATTATTATTAAAACAAGTCGATATCTTGGCTGTATAATTAATTGGAAAACTTATTGTTGTATTTAATAAAAAAAAAATGCATCTTTCTGAAATTTAAAATAAAATATTCAAACATTAACACCTTCGTGAACTGAAGACAGCACATTAAAGAAAAAGCAAATTTAAAAATACTGTCTCTGTTTTTTTTTTTTTTGTTTTTAACTGCTCCCAAAATTGTATAGACTCCCATGACATGCGCCAACGTTCGAGTGCAAAGTACGTACGTGAGTTTATAAATTCATTCATGATGATGGGCAGAGCATGATAACGAACATGATAATGGTGAAAATGTTTATTATGCAGGCAAACATTTACATACACAGATATGTATGTACTTTAAGAGTTCTAAAAGAATCAAATCATTTACGGACTTTTTTTTTTAATTTTTTTGTGAAAACCTTAAAAGTCATTTGACAACTTAGGGAGTGTGAAAATGGCTGTTAAGTATGTTTTGAATTACGAATTTCAATATAAGTTTCATCTGGAGATATTTCGATTGTCTAACTGGGAGTTTATTAATTAATCACGCACACTTTGGTATAGCATTCATGGTGTACTTAAAGGGCAATAAGAGTCATAGAACAGTTAGGGGGTTTGTATAAACTGCTAACGAGCTTATCCTAATCAAACAACAGAAGGCAAATTTATGCACTGGCTAATCCGGGCATTATACGTCTGCTAAAATATGGCTGTGATTTCAAGTTATGTAAACTTGCATTATATGGGAAAAGAATAGGGCAGGAACTATCAGTATACGGAAAATACCATTGCTTACCTTCTCTGCACCTCTCTTGCTCTGGCTGATCAGTGTCTACAATAACTGGAGAACCTGTCCGAAATAACACAATAGGAGCTTGAAAGGATTAGTTTGTTCATATAGAGCAGTCGGAGGATGACATACTAGCTTTTCTGGGTGAGAATGTATCTCGCTAGATTTTTCCACACTTTTCTTCTGTACTGTTTATGACTGAATATACCTCTACCCTCTCTACTTTCCTTCTTCTTTAATTTTTCTCTTCTCTATCGCTCTTTGACCCTCTGCAGGTAACAACGAAGAGTGGTCACACGGACCCTAACGAGCTAGACATAACCTTCTTAACGGCCTGCCTAATATTACCTCCACCTCGAACTCTGCTGTGAGCTTTTCTCAGATAATTGATTTTAAATATTTACACATTACCTTTGTCATTTGCTTCTTTGGGCTGGACGTCATAGGAACTCTAAAATTTTTTCTTTTTACAGCGCGCTTTGCCAGACTTTAAATAATTGTCTGAAAGCCGCTACATGTAAAAAAACCTAATCTCCTTTCCTCTCTGTTGTGGTTATGCAACGTAACATTTTTTAAATAATAATTCTTGTGAAAAAAAAACGACTTCAAAACAGATTTCATTTGTCTGTCTATAACAGCTCAAGTGTATGGCCACATAAATAAGGTTACATTAACTATTGGGACACCCTTATATCTCCAAACTTTATACTTTTTCAACTGTTCAATAGTTTGGCAATATACATCAAGTTACAGCAACTACAGGGTCACTCTTTAATTTCCAAATTCGCATTATATACTTGCTGTTGTAGTAGATTTAGCAATCAGGTTCTGTGTAAATTTTAACCGTCTGTCTGTAACGGTACAACCATTTGCCCATATACATCAGGTTATATCAACTATTTAATTTATAATATAACATTTTTATACTTCTTATTATACCAAATAATGTAGTGGACATTCTGTCTAAAATTAAGGTGTTTGTATAAAACAAATTACATTAATTTTGGGAACACCCTTTAATTTCTAAATTCAAATTATAAGCTTAGCAAAATATGTCCCTTGCAAATTTCAGCTATCTGTATATAACGGTTCAAAAGTCCGTCCATATTATGTCAACTTTTGGGACACCCGTTTATTTGGAAATTCAAAGTTTATACTTGTTCTTATAGAGAATTAGTAAAACAGGTTCTTTGTAAATTTCAATCGTCTGTCTAAAACTGTTTAAAAGTATGGCCATATACCAAATTAAATGAACTATTGGTGCACCCTTTAATTTATAATTTTAAATATTATCAGCTGTTACTATAACTGCCATAGCAATCAACATGGCTAAAAAAAAGAATTCATTCATTTAGGTGCCTGTATTAAAAAGTCATTACTTATGATGATTTGTCAAACTGCTGGCTTAATACTGTTGTTGTTGTTGTTTTGCTATCTGCCCAAATATTGGCTCGTGAGTTTCAATTGTATAATTTTCTTTGTCAGGTTTTCGTCTCAAAGACAAACATTAGACAAGTACCATTCATAAAAAATAATGAAAACGGTTTTTTAAAATTCATGCGTGTCAATTACAGCTCATGATGATTTAAAAAAAGGTGTCAATTGTATTTAATTTAAATATTTGTTTTCATTTACACTTCGTATTTATTTAAATGTTGCACTAATATAAAATAAGTGTCTTTCTCTTGAGGCAATTTAAAGCATGTCATAACATTTTCAACAAGACTCTGGAATAATGAATATCTCATATAAATTTAATTGTTTTTTATTTTTTTAAACTAAAAGAAAGATTGCGTAAATGTTTAAAATTATTGCTGATCATAAAATCAAATGTAATTAAAATCATAAAGCTTAGTAATACTTCTGAATTAAAAAAAAAAAAGTACTTTTTTGGTTCTTTTCCTAAGCTCAACGAATTTCATAAACGTAGTATTTTTTATAGAAAGCAAAAGAAATTAATTTTTTGTTTCTACAATAAATTAAAAACAACCTCAAATGAGTAATTCCTCAAAAGTACTTTTTTGGTACTTTTAGAAAAATATAATTTGTAAAAAGTAAGTGATGTATTGCATAGCTTCCATTACGAATTTTTAGTAGTTGTATGCCTAAATTACTGAAAAAAGGCTTAGAACACATATAAAATAAACAACAAGTATTTTTTGGTGTAGTTCAAATATTTAAAAAAGTGTACTCATTATGGCACTTTTTAAGTAGTTGGAAATTTAGCAACCCTTTAATGTAAAAATAGCAAACTACCTTTTTTTTTAGTGATCTCTAATGGAATAGGGTATTAAAATGATCTAAAGAATTATTAAAAATCAGTAAATTCGAAAAGGTACCTTAAAGGTACTTAAAACAAATTAAATTAATTTTGTAAATTATAAAATTCTTAATGAAATAAAGCAAAAATTAAACAGGTCTAAATAATAATAAAGATAAGAGAGCTAAACTAATTTCTTCCCTTTAAATTTGAAATTAACTAGGAAACTTGTTTAAAACAACTCTTTGGTGCTATTTCTAACTCAGCAAATATTATAAATTACGTATTGTTTTACAGCATAGAAAAATTGCAATATTTTCCCAATGAAACAACGACTATTGCGAAGCCTAAAAATTACTTAAAAATCTATATTTTTAAAAACGTACTTTTTTGGTACTTTTATCAAAACACTTAAATATCTCTTCATATAAATCACAAAATGCTCGAATAATGGGTGAAAATGGAATAAATAACACAAATACCTAACATACATATAAACTAAACAAATGCACACAAATTAATAAAAAACAAAAAAAAAAAAAAAAAAAAAAAAAATACAAAACTACTTTTTGGTACTTTCGAAAAAAAATAATAGTTACAAGTTTATATTTTTTATAAATGTAATATTATATTCTCAGCCAAAACCTTAAATAAATATTAGCGAAAATCTTAATTTGAAGCATTCGTGACACAAAAGTACCATTTTGGTACTTTAAAAAAACATATATATATATATATAAATAAAAAGTTTTATTCTTAAATCTATACAATCTTTCGCATCTTTGGCGAAAATGTTACTTATAAGTTCATAAAAGTCTTAGTATTTGAAATAAGAAGGAAAATACTAAAAAGTACCTTTTCTGGACGTTTTTTTAAATCAAGCTAATATTAAAAATTTTATATTTTTAAACTCAAAGTCCATCTTTGTAGCAATTTAATGATTTTCAGTAAGTGAAAATATAACCCAAGCATTAAATCTGAACTGCCATTGATATTGTCAAAAAGTACTTTCTTTTAGTAATACAAAACATATGTCTTATATAATATAATCAATTTAGTATTTTCAATAAAAAAATAAAATAATTAAAAAGATTTCAAATATCAATATAATATAAAAAATCAATTTATCATTGGCTTAAAAGAAGCAACATTCTTTTTTGGTACTTTCTTTAAAATTATTTTATAAAAAAAGTCGTTTGAAGACTTTTTCGCTTAAAATTAGAAAGAAAAGTGTGTTTCTTTGAATAAAAGTAAAGTAAGATAAAGCATTTTAAAGTTTGAATTTCCTGGCACTTTTTTTTAAAGAGGCTTAAAACTATATATTTCTTACATAATTTTGAGAGAGCTTTTCATAGAAAATTTTCACATTTTCTTACCTTTTTAATTAATAGTTTTACATAATAGTTAAGAGAAGATATCTGGAATAAAGAAGTAAGTAAGTAATTAGGAAATTGGTATAACAGAAAAAAAAAAATAAATCAAAATTGAATTTAACAACATAAAAAGTGATCGTATCAAACCACCTTTCACTTTATTTATGATTTAAAAGATACTTAAACAGACGTAACTTAATAATCTTTTATGTAAAAGAAACTTGTAATAAAAAGAGCTCAATAAGCAGACATAAAAGAAATTAAAAATAAGACAAAAGCATTAAAAAAATTTGTCTTAAAAAAGTACTTTTAATATTTTTAACAAAGAAAATGTGCTTTTTTAATGGAACAAGGACAGAAATTTTATTAACTATAGTTTTCAGAAAATACTATAAGAATTTGCAAAAAGTACTTTTTTGGTACTTTTTTTTTTAATTAAATATTTTTTGCTTAAACGGTTTTAAGACTTAAGATAATTGCTTAAGAACTTATTATAATAAAAAATTATGCGATCTAAGTACTTATAGTACTCTTTTTGTATTTTTTTTATAAACGTTTATTTAAAGCATATTTGCGAAAAAAAATATATATATATATAAACCTACACTTATGTATGATCAGTTTTATTAAACAAAGAATTGAATTTAAGGCAAACAACTTTTTACGTAAGTACTCGTATAAATAAAAGTACTTTTTCAACTTTTTTTCTTAAATCTGCATATATTATTTGGTATTTTGATAAAATTAACTTCAAAAGTTGTATAAATAACTTATTTATAAATCCTTAATGATTTTATAAAGGTTAACTTAAATAAAAACATTTTTGGTACTTTTTAAAAAACTGTACATTTTAGGTTACCACATTTAAAAGCGTACCTTTATTGTCTTTTTATACGAAGAGGCTAAATTTAGCTGAAATATTGCTATTTTATTACCAAATAAGTTCATTATTTTGTTAAACTTCTTAATTTAAGAAAATCCCCTTTTTGGTACTTAATAAAATAACTACTTGCAGTATTTTAAAATAACATTAACTTTAACCTATACTGTTTAGATTATGTTGTATTAAGCGTAAGCATATACAAATAACAGATTTTAATAATTTTAACTTTAAGGTACTTTTTGAAAAACGATTATAAATCTTTGGTACTTTTTGGAATTTAAGTTTTAAGTTGGTGTTTTGTTAAAATTATTTTGTGTTTATTTTAATCTTAGAGAGAATAAATATCAAAACCTAGTATTTAAATAAAGTACTTTTGGTACTTAAAGAAGGTTCTTTATAGAAATCTTTTCAAATTAATTTAAGATTAGAATTAGTATGATTTTAACTAAACCGTTATAGTATGTATGTGTTCTACCAACCTGTAAATTCTAAAGATACTGTTTAAAAAAACCTTTGTTATGGTACTTTTTAGGTTTTTTGGGACGTTTTTAAAAAGTACCTTGTTTTATATTTCTTGCGACACTTGATTGCATAAATCATATAATGCAGTTATTAAACGAAAATCCCTGAGAGGCACTAATTGAACAAATCTTGGTACTTTTTTACACAAGTGTTTTATGGCTAATATTTGTAACTAAAGCTGGCTAATGTTTAGAACAGGCAGAAGGCAGTAAGAGGACTTAACCTATACAAATATTTAAAGTCTTATCAATTTTTTTTTCATACTTGTTAATAGAAAATTTTTTTTTTATCACTGAAGAAAATGCTTATAATTTGGTTTGCCAAAACAAAAAAAAGTCGAAAACGCCAACTGCAACATAAAACCTCTTTATGGTTTTTGGCTTTAAATCATAATAATCATTTACAATTTACAAAACAACATTCCTTACAACATTTTGTGGCACATTTCACTTTCTTTTTTTTTCTTGGTTTTTTTTTGGTTTTTTTTTTTGTACAATTCCAAGTTGCAATCAGCATTCCCATACGTGGAAGATAATGTTGAGGATCATGTTTAAACAAAAATATCTTTAAACAATGCCATAGAGAGACGTAGGGGAGGTCTCTTAGTATGAAGATAGATATAAATTTCAAAGATATAAAATTATTTATTTAAGTTTTTTTTTGAGTATTTTTATTGCGAATACTTTTATATGGCAGTATTATACAAGCTGCTTTGAAACACTTGCACTTGTTTACTTTTGAAATTGTATCAATCACAATTATTTTGCAATTTTTTATAGTAAATTAATAAACTGGTATTTTTAAAGGGAACAGTGGAAGCTTTAAGAACTAGAAAAAGAGCTTTTAGAATTAATTTGTTTTCATTTTTTGTTCATTCATTCATTTTGTTTTTGTTAGGCAGCTGGTCGAACCTAAAGACGAGAATTTTGAAGTCTTAAGTAATTTAGAAGCACAAGACTTAAGACCACTTAGTTTAGGTCTAAATAGTGTACATCTTTCCCCCACACACCCCACGGGATTTTTATATTGAAGAGTCTCCCCGTACCGCAAACTCTAAATAGAAGTTTCATTTGCAATCCAAGCTGGACTTGAACTAGGTGATCAATTTCTGTACGTGGGACTAGATAGTTCGAGAACACATTGATGCCCCGGAACCCCAAAAAAGTACTGCTTTATAATGTTCCACTATTTCGTTTAGGGATATCCGGCATTTCCCCAGCAATGTGAATGTAGAGTTAGTAGACATCTAATAAGGATGTCAGCGCAAATTTACTGTGGGGACATATAGATTCAGATTTAGATTTTGATTGTTTATTTATTTTTCCTGGTCCGTTTCGTATAGTGTTTACTGTCAATAATCAGCCTATATTTGCCTGACACTTCACTTCACTAGCTTTTTCCATTTTTGTAATTAATATTTATAAGCAATTTTAATTATTTTATTTTTCTTATTTTTTTTCTATTTTTTTTTTTCTTAAATTTTTTTTTCATATTTTCTTAAGGAAATTGAATATGTGGGGAATGTGTTTCAGACAGATTTGGCTGTTACTATTTTATTTTTGTTTTTGTAGTAAATACGACAGGTATATTGAAGTCTAGTGTGTGTGTGTGTGTTTGCCTGTGTGTACATATTATGACTTGGAAAAAGTGGTTCATTAGGTAATAAAAATCTTTGATACTGTTTCGCTAGAGTAATTCAGGGAGGGAGTAGCGGGTGTGTCTGAGATAATTATAGCGATGCTGTATCCACTGATTGACTTAATATGGCACACATTTTGTCTGCGCAGAAAAAAAAACCAATGGAAGATCACAACTTGTGTTACACTTTAGAGAAATAAATATTTGAAAAATATAATCAAAAATATTTGAAAACAAAATAAGTTTTTTTTCCCAAATTTTTTCAACCAATTTTTATGATGAATTGAATGAATTTATCCTTTATAGGATCCTCATTTTGTTGCCATCGTTATTATCGAATTAATAGGCCCGCCAAAGTGCGTAAGGAGATATAATATTTAATTTTGCATTATGGGTAGCAGAAACCTGCTCATACCTCTTTTTGAGTCTAGTTGAAGTCTACATAAGTTGCACCGTGGCGTAGTACACTTTTTTGTTGCAAAACAACAGCACAGCGACCACTTAACGCTGGCTTCCACTATTTGAGACCAAACTACGGTCAAACATGTTTACTCTTCGAAGAGCATAAGCAATAACTGGAACCCTTGATCCTTGTAGTTATCCTTTGCTAATATATGATGCCTTAGATATCCTGAATTCACGTAAGTTACGGAGGCATTTATCTCTAGGAGCGGATTATTCTCTGGAAAAGGTAAATCGAAAACGTCATAATCTAATATTAAGCACTAAACTTTTTGTTATCACAACTTTAAATAAGTGTAGCACGGTTCGTTTCGAATCGAAGATACCATTGCCGTGGGGTAGCGACGTTTTCCGCCTTTTTGAAGCCGTCTCATAGCTAAAAATTGCAAAATTATTTATCAATGATCCGAAGTTTTACCCTTGATGATGATGGGCTCCGAAACGTATTTTTTTAGAAAATTAAAAAACAGTGATGCCACCTGTTCGAAATACGTAATCTAAAAAAAGTAATTTTTTGTTAAAATATTGCTACTTTCAGAATCATAAATGAAAAGCATCATGTACTCATATGTTTCTTTGGTAAATTAATTCTTCAGAAATGTCACAGTTACTAAAAATAAAAGTTTGGCCAGATTGTTGGGTGATTGTTGTTGCAGAAACAAAAATTTACGTGAATATTCTCGTTTAATTTTACAACAGCAAATAATTATATAGATAGTAAAATCTTTTTTTTAGAAAATTAAAAAACAGTGATGCCACTTGTCGAAATACGTAATCTAAAAAAAGTAAGTTCTTGTTAAAATATTGCTACTTTTTGAATCTTATATGAAAAAGCATCATGTATTGATATGTTTCTGTAGTAAATTATTTCTCCAGAAATGTTACAATTGCTGAAAACAAAAGTGTGGCCAGATTGTTGGCTGAGTGTTGTTGCATAACAACAATTGACGTTTATATTCTCGTTTAATTTTACAACAGCAAATAATTATAAAGATAGTAAAATCTTTTTTTTAGAAAATTAAGGAACAGTGATGCCACCTGTTCGAAAGACTTACAAACATAAAACAGTAAATTTGGATGAATGTACTTTTACCTAGTGATTCCCACGTTGATTGGCATCGTCCTATCAATATCAATTCTTGAGTAATACTACAGTTGATGAAATATTAAAAGTGTGGCCAGATTGTTGTCCATGCAGAAACGATGCTTGACATGATTTTTCTCACTTAGTTTTACAACAGCAAGCAATTATGTAGATATTAACATTTTTTTCCAGAAGATTATACCACCTAACTAAAACACAAACACGTACAAAACAGTAACTTTTTTATGTGAAGTTTTTCTTCAGAATCTCACGTGGATTGGCATCACCCTATATGCTCGTCATATATGCTTGCAGCAAGTATTGTTTTGCTAAATCTTGTTTAAAGAAATGTTAAAGTTGTTAAAAGATAAGAAAGGTGGCCAGATTGTTTGCGTTGCAGAAACGAAGCTTGTTGTAAATTTTCTCGTTTAGTTTTATAACAGCAGATAATAATGTAGATAATAAAATCTTTTTAGAAAATTAAGGAACAGTGATGCCACCTGTTCGAAATACTTAAACGCTGAAAACAGTGAATTTTTGTAGATGTAGTGCTACGTTCTTAATACCAAGTAAATTGGGATCACCATATATTTATAAAAAACATTTCTCCAGAAATGCTACAGTTGTTATAGCAAAAAAGGGTGGCCAGATGGTTGGAGGTGTAGAAAACAAAGCAAGATGGCTGATTTATTTTTATCGATTTAAAAAGAGATAATTTGTTTCTGCGTTGGCTTGTCAAAAGTTAGTTTAATAATTATTTATTTGTCTTTTTTAAGAATAATGATAGCGGAACTATTTTTCAGACGCCTCTCATTTTTTATGTTTTGTTTCTAATCAGAGATTTACAAAAAACTTATATAATTTATGTACATCAATGATTACGTTCATGGCATCGTGAGGTTTTTTAATTACATTAAATGAAATTGCTTTCAAATTACAGCATCATCAGCAACAACAATTTACGAAAAACACCTGAATTGAATTGATGTAACGTGTTGTAAACACAACAAATAATAATAATAGTAAATTATGCAAATTTTTCACTCTAATCAACAGCCACTTAAACAGCTTCAAAACAAAAAAAAAGCTCCTTAACGAAAGATACATAAAAAAATAAATCTTTGAAAACAATGAACGTTTTTTTTTCGTCTTATCAAGATTTTTATTTGAAAAACATTAAATGTGAAAACCATTGAATGATGTTTTTTTTATAAATTTTCATTTTAAATACTTGGTAAATGGTTATAGTCAGTCATTTGTGGCTGAATATGTAAAACGGAATGTATTTAAATTCATTGAATGAAATCAGCAGCAGGGAGGTAGATACAGACAATTAAGCAGAAAAACCTCGTAGTGAACATTTAAACAAAACACTTGTTCAAATATGCACAATGAGCAAGTGAATGAATGAATAAATGAATGAATGAATTTAAAAATGTTTCAAGTTTTTTTAATTTTTTTTTTTTTTGTTTGTTTAGAAAAGATCGTTTAGTTTGTTTATGTTGATGAGCTATCAAGGGCAAGTAGTCTAGTAATAAACGATTAAAAAGATCAGCAATTAATAAAAAAAAACAGTGTCATAATGAGGTCAGTGGTAGATTTAGATGAAACCAAAGGTCATTATTTGAAGAAGCTCCTTTAAAGTTGCTTGGATGGATTTAAAATGATTTTCATGTTGGTGTTGGAACACTCTTATCATAACACAGAAATTATTGCTCAGCCAGTCCCTCAGTTATTGTATGATCCAAACGGTAAGAAAGTCATTATCTGCTGTGTTTCTCTAATAGCATCATTGTTCATGAGGCGGAATATGAATGAAACAAAATGTTATTGATTTGTGTTTCTCTCGTTTTCCAGTTATCGACTTATTTTTGTCCTTCTATCACTCTAAAGTTTATATTAATTGAAATTAGACGGATTCACTGCAAGCCCTAAGACTTACCTCAGACGTCACGTTCACGTACTTTGTGTATGGTGTGTTTTTTAAGCCCGATAGACTTTTAAATTGAAGAAATTAAATCAAAGTAATTTTTGAAGGAACAATAATGACATTAACAACCCAAAATGGTTTTGGTGGCATGGTCACCACAACTTTTTATTACGAAGCAGCTTAAAGACTTTAAGTTTTGGGAATTTCTTTAAACAAAGCGGGTCATATGTTACGGAATAACACGAACGATGTTGGCCTCTAAGGAGTCGATTGTTGCTGGTTTATCAGTATAAACCAGTGACTTTAGGTGGCGCCACAGTAAATAATCAGGAGATGTCAAACCGCATAATCTTAAAGACTAATTTACAGAGGTCCATTTCTCGAGATCAAATTATCGCCAAATTGTGATTTCAATAAAACTTTAGTTGCGGTAGCTGTACGGCAAATGGCGCCATTCGTTTGAAATCACATCTCACCCGGATTAAAGCCATCCATATTTTCAAAGAAAACAAATATTATTCATGGTAAAGTAACGATCATTATCTTCGACCTTGATGAGAGTTTCTGCTGCTATCAAACCACTAGCTTATAAGCCGCATCAAACAAACCCGTTAAGCTAAAAATGAGCTTTATCGCTGAAGAAAATTTTACAAATTGATGATTGATTTTTAAGGTAAATCTAAATAATTTGGTTGCAATGCTCAAGCGTCAATCTATTCGTGATTATTTGCCACCTTATACTGATCACAAATATCAAAAATTTGACACTCTGCGACAGTTAATACTTTCGTAAGTTTTACCGGGATAAAAACAGGATATTTTCATTTTCCACCGAAATTATATTGGAAATCAGAGTGTCCTTTCTGTGCCACAGTGAATCAGCTAAGAAAACCCTGATTGTATCCAGATACCTGCAAGTTGCTTAAGCTAAATCGCCATCTCTAAAATTATTTAATTTTAACAAAGCAGTGTTTTTCTACAAATACGACATTGGAACATATAACCCTATACTTAACACCCTCTTATTTATTAATAGATCCATGATTCGTCACGACGATCTTATAAACGTCTTTTGAATCACCGCAATCGTATTTTTGCAACATTTCTTTGCACCAATCGACACGAGCCTTTTTTTGAGCGACTTTCAAATTGTGCGGGATCCAACGAGAACAAACTTTTTTTACGGCCAGGTGTTCATGCAGTATCGAATGTATGATGATGGAAAAAAAGTCCAAGGATGTCTCTATCTCTCGGTATGTCGAATGTCGATCTTGCATTATGAGTTCACGCACGGCATCAATGTTCTCTGGCACAACAGCCGTTTTTGGACGACCTTCACGGAATTCGTCTTTGAGCGAGCCTCGGCCACGATTAAATTCATTATACCAATTTTTCACAGTGCTATAGGATGGTGCTTCTTCGCCATACAAAGATTTTAGTTCATCAATGCACTCTTGTCGTGATAATCCACGTCGAAAGTTGTGAAAAATGATGGCACGAAAATGTTCACGAGTTAATTCCATTTTTTTTCTATATAAATTTTTTCAAGTCACTGTTAACAACACAAATAATGGTCGTACGTCAGAACGTTTTGAATACGATTATGCTTAAAAATGACAAACTTTCCAACGGAAATGTCAGATTGCACTTTGCAAGTAGTAGTCTTATTTTTTTTAACGGTGTAAAACACTGAGTAGCCCATAAGTTTCTTAGCCTACTATATACTCTGCCACATGCCTAATTAATATGATCAGACCAAGTTAAAGTACTATTAACTTTAGTACCTCCAAGGAATATTTCAACGTCAGATTCGATTTTTACCGCTTTTTTACAAATTATTAAGCGTTTGGACTTTTTAGGATTAAGCCGCAGGCCATTTGCTGATGCCCAAAGAAAAATTCTATTTAGATCAGAATTAAGATCATTGACCTTACTGCTAATGGATCCCCTAGAACTTGTGAGATAAATTTGTATATCATCAGCATACATTTGTACGCAGAAATGTTTGAGTTGTTGTGGTATATTATTTGCAAGTATGAAGCCTTGCGGAACACCTCTCACTGTCCTTATAGGACATGAAACAAGTCCATTATTTAATACACATTGCAGCCTTTTTTTAGATATGATGAGATCAATTCTAAAGCTGAACTAGAAAAATTTAACATTTTTGATAGTTTTATACACAGAATTGAGTGGTGCGCACAGTATCAAAAGCTTTTGAGTGGTCAAGTAATACTAAAATGGATATATTTCCTAAATCTAAATTACCTCTAATCTCCTCAACAACATCAGTTAGGGCTGTAACACAGCTATGCTATGAGGTCTAAAGCCTGATTGACGCTCAGTTAGTAAATTTATTGTATCTACGTACTCAAATATTTGTTTATGCAGAATATGTTCAAAAACTTTGGATAAGTATGGTAATATTGAAATTGGGATATATGCGCCGTCTGCCTTTGGGACTGGAATGACATTGGCATACTTCCAAACCAATATATGCACAATAGGGCGTATTATCCAAGATAGGATTTTTTTTTGTGAATTTTGGATTAATATCATCCAAGCCTACAGCATTAGACTTAACTTTATGAAATGCATCTACAACTTCTACCAAGGTAAGGCATTTGAAACAAAAATTTTTCAAACCAGGAATCGTAAGAAGGGATACGAGCATAAAAATCCGGGTTCGCTGTCGGCATTGGTACATTAACAAAAGTTTCATTTAACTTATTAACATCAACATCAGCAGCACGGCTGTTTGTCTTACCAACACCAATATAACGTATATGTTTCCATGTCTTATTGGTATCAACTGCATTGTTAAATTTATTTGAATAATAAACGCATTTTTCGTGTTTAATTTTTAAAACTACAGGCTTCCTAGCCCAAGGATACTCATCATGATACTCAGGTGTCTTATATCGTTTCCATAATTGGTATTTACTATCACGACTCTGTATTAATAACTTAATTTCATCAGAAAACCATGGTCGAGATCTGGTTTTTATAACTTTAGTTCTAATTGGAATATGTTTATTATAGCCGACGGTAAGTAACAAGTTTGATCCCATAATACATTACAAAGATCAGATTCTAATGCAAAATTATTAAGATGGTTAAAGTCACGATAAGTAAACTGTTGAGCAAAATATTTAGTTGCAAAATGATCCTCGTATATTGTAAAAATAATATCATGTTTCGAAAAGGCAGGAGTAAAGTACAATTCATATGGGCAAAGTGTGTTGGTCTGGAGTTATATACTTTCCTTCCTCATATAACATCAGTTGGAGATTTCCTTAAGTGGGCTGCTGTCTCTATGACTCTTCAAATATTATCGTACATTTTGTCAAAATCTGAACAGATTTTTTTTACTAGTAAAAGGCTTTGTTACATTTAAAGGTTTTTTTTAGAAGTAAAGTACTTTAAGTTGGCAACACTTTTTGAATTACGGTCCATTTTTATAGTGTGGTTTGACATTTCAGCATGCTAAGCAAACCGAAATTATCGACCATACGGAGAATAACCTTCGCTGCATTATTGGCGATATATGGCCACAAATGTTGGAAGACGTCATCAAAACTTGAAGCTTAAGATCAAACTCCAGTCCGAGCCAGCCGTGGCAGTGATATATCGGAAGTCATATCTTGTATCAAAAAAAAAAAAAAAAAAAAAAAAAAAACCTTTAATTTTCGCCTCACTTCGATTCTCATTAAAGGACCCGAAATAGCTAAAATGTTCTTCAGCATTTTCATATCACAGACGGTAATAGCGTCACCACTTATGCTGTATGCTTAACTTAAATCTAATATAGAGAATAATAGTGATCGTTTTTTTGTTAGGTCAAGGCTGTTTTGCATGACAAAATACACACACACAACAATTTGCAAAAAAAAAGGTTCAAGCATAAATTTTAATTAAATCATAATTAATTCGTTGAGCATAAAACCCATCCTTAATTTAGTGGAAATATTTTTTCATTGCTTTTAAATTTTTAAACAATTGATTTTCTTTGGATATTTTAACTTTAACTACAGTTATGTTTTATTTATTAAAAAGAAAATTTATTTATTTATTTATGATTAATGTTGCCTCCAACTCTTCAGCTGGCTTTTAGGTCATAAGTCAATAAATATAATTTGTAAAAAAGGAATTATTATTATAATTATTATTAGTTAATAATTGTAAAATATTGATGTTATGTTATTTTTTTATTTTCATTTTTTTTTGTTTTTTTTTAAATAGTATTCAACTCAAAGTTTTTATATTCAGGCTAAAAAAAAACTGTAACAAAATATATTAGAAATATATTTGATTGCTGTTCGATTCAGCAGATTTGGTGGAACACAATTTTCTTCAGCAGAAAAAAAAAAACAAATAAGTTTTGGTTTTTTAAAAAACCTATAAATATTGAAAATATTTCTTTAATTAAAAGATAATGAAGAAGCTTTAAACATTTATTTAAAAAACTTTTGTATGTATATTAAAAAAGAAAATTTTCTTTTTGTTGAAATATTGGTGTCTCTCTAATTCCCATTGAATGTGGTTTAATTTCCGTTTTTTAATTTAATCAAAATGAATCTTCTGCAAGGGAAAACATCAAACACTATAATCATAAATTTGTTTTGATGGAAATTTGTTAATCCGCAAAAGAAATACATAATTTTGTCTTGCAAATTGCCGTTATTTGGTTAAAAATTATTATTGTTGGACTTCTGCAACAAGGCAAAGAAGACAATAATAACAAACAAAAAAAAAAAAAAAAAACAAAAAAAAAAAATTGCCTGAAGATAAAAAATTCTTTAAAAATCTTAGAAAAAGATTCTGTAGGCAAAACAACAAAGTTACTAAGAGAAAACGTTTGCAACTGTTGTATTTAATAATTTAACTATTCAATAGATCTCTATTGAGGAAGATTTTTTAAGAAAAAGAACAACAAAAAGAACAAAAAGATTTATTACTAAAATTAATGGGAGACACTAGGAATGAAAAAAAAAATGAAATAAAATGTAATAAACTGAAATTATTTGGTGAACGAACAACCAGAGGCATTTGTTATTGTTGTTGTTGTTTTAAAAAGAAATCTTGCGGTTCGCTTGCTACATGGTTGACTTAAACAGTTCAAATACTGTGTAAGTTATTGTGATAAGGTCACTTCTTTTTTTTTTTAATTCGCACCATTTGGTTTGGTGGCTTATTGTGAACAGAGGCTAACGATACTTTATTTTTAAAAGAAACAGTTTCTAACATTAAAAAAATATGATCAGAATATGAAAGGATTAATTGTAAAATAAAATCAGTCATTCACAATAGACAGTTTCCTTCAAGAAATCAATTAAAAGAATAGATTACACCAATTCGTGAGAGAGCTGCTTATATTTCTTAAAAAAATCTGAAATTTGAATTCATAATTCAGCATCTACGGGGACACCCTTTAGTTTATTATTTTAAACATTTAAACAGCTATGGCGAAAATAAAAAACACCCTCAGTGGAACTGTTAAGTATTTGATTTCAACGGTTCAAAAGATAGAGCCATATAAATCATATTACGTCAGCTATAAGGACACCCTTTATTTTTTATACTTGCACTTGGGGACACAAAAATACGCACTTTGTTTCAATTTCAAGTGTATCTCTATTATAATTCAAAAGATAAGGCTATATATATAATATAACATCACCTATGGGATCACCCTTTAGTTTTCAAATTAAAATATTTTATTGTTGTTGTAAACGTTCTTCGTAAAATTCACTTGTCTTTTTAAAATGCTTCAATAGGTAAGGACCATTTATATTAAAGAACATCACATATGGGGACACCCTTTAGTTTCCAAATTAAAATATTTTATTGTTGCTATAAAAGACTTATAAATACACGTTCTTCGTAAATTTTACTTGCTCTTTAAGATGCTTCAATAGGTAAGGGCCATATACATCAAATAACATCACATATGGGGACACCCTTTAATATAAAATTTTCTATTGCACACATAGTTTTTTTTCTGTGCAATTTTCAAGTGCTTAACCATAACAGCTCAAAATAAATTAGTCAATTTAAGTCACCTATGGGGACACCCTTTAATACTTAGTTTATGTTTTTATTTCTTTCCATTATTGTAAACAATAGTAGTATCACTTTTTAAAAAATGTTAAATAGGTGTCCGTTACGTTTAAATAGACATGTAAAAATCATGCATACTCTATAGGGACACCCTTTAGCTTTTAATATTATGACCTTTTTTTTAATTGAGAAAAATATAAAAATCTGTTTAGAAGTGCGTACATAAATATAAAAAAAAAGTTTAGGTTCCCAGTTTGGGGCACAGTGTGTTACCACAGCGCTTCAGAACTTTAAGTTACCGTATTTTTTTGATGCGCAATGTTGTTAGTGCAGCTGTAATTGCATGTTTATGATGAGAAGAATCTAAATTATAAAAATTGTAATTTATAGTTTTGAAAAAAAGAAAAAAAAAAAAAGAAAAAATAGAGGTCAAACTACTTAAAACTGCAAACTAGAGGGGCCATATTTTTTTTTTCAAATCTCAAAGAAAAAAAATGACTATTTGGTTTTAAGTTGCCAACTTGAAACGAAAGTGCTGCCATATATTTTTTTTAAGGAAAAGTAAGCCATTAAGGTAAAAGCGATTGTCTTTTAAAAGGAAAAGGCTTAATTCAGAGTTGCCACATTTTTTTTAATAACAAAGAAAGAATGAAAGTTAAGTTGCTATAACTAAAGGGTTGGTATATTTTTTTTAAATCTTAAAGAAGGAATGGTGGTTAAGTTTTTCTTGAAGAGAGAAGATTTCAATTACTCTCCAGCATATTTTTGAATCTTAAAACCCAGAATTACTTAATAGAGATGCCATACTTTTTTTAAACTTTTAAGAAGATAAAAAAAAAACCTACTAATCATCACAAAAAAACATTATTTTTATCCACATGAATGCAGGTCAGTGAAAAAATAGAGCTCAAACTACTTAAAACTGCAAACTAGAGACGCCATATTTTTTTCAAACCTTAAAGAAAAATATGACTATTTTGGTTTAAGTTGCCAACTTGAAACAAAAGTGCTGCCATATATTTTTTTAAGGAAAAGTAAGCCGTTAAAGTAAAAGCGTTTGCCCTTTAAAAGAAAAAGGCTCAATTCAGAGTTGCCACATTTTTTTAATAAAAAATAAAAAATTAAAGTTAAAGGGTTGGTAAATTTTTTTTTTAAATCTTAAAGAAGTAATGGTGATTAAGTTTTGCTTGAAGAGTGAAGATTTCAATTACTTTCCAGCATATTTTTAAATCTAAAAACCCAGAATTACTATATAGAGATGCCATACTTTATTATAGCTTCAAGCATAAAACAGTGCCTAATAAACATCACAAAAAAAAAATATTTTTATCCACATAAATTCAGGTCAGTGATATTTTAACAGCTGGTACAAAATTCGTTACATACTGCATGCCGCTCAATTTGACTTGAGTAGTCACAAACGAACTAATTCAGTTAAACTATTCTATTAAATAAACTAAATGAACTAGTTCAAATTTGTACGTCTATCTAGTTTAATTTTAAACTCTTCTTTGCCTTTAAACCACTACTAGATGGATTAAATTGCACGTATATTTCGTTGTTCACTGTTTCAGACACTATTAATAAAACCGATTTAAATATAATTAAATACAATACATTTTACATTTTGCCTTCCTGATATAAAGAAAAGAATATCGTAGAAATTGAGAAACATTTTGAACTAAAACATCATTTGAACTAAACAAGATTTGAACTATAAAGTCATCATGAACTAAAAATTGAACTAGTCCATTTTTAAACTATGAACTAAAATGAGTGGTCCCTACAATGAACTAAATGACACAAGTCTACGCTCGATACGTAAGGCATCATCTAGTGAATACAAATACCGCGATGCTGTCACTGGTCAAAAAGAGTAATGAGTATACAGAACCCTTTACAACCAACGGAGGCCACAATTGTCTGGCAATACTGTAACAAGCCTCATTGGCCCAGCTTCCGTTTGTCACCACTTTAGTCCTGCATTGAAGCCTGTGTATTTAAAATAACCTCATAATGATGCACTGATTAGCCATATTGTTGAGAGATTAACGCCATTTTTACGTCTTTAACTTACACCTTTCCCTGACAGGGGAAAATCCGTGTAAAAGTTTAAACTACTACAACCACGTCTTTCACACATCAGCGATCAAAGGTTAAAAACGAATAAAATAATCTAATGACGGTTGAACATTTTTGGGACTTTAAAAACAATATGTTAGCCTAATTTAAGGGGATGCCATATTTTTTTTAAATAAGCTAAATATCTTTCTAAGAGATGCCATATCTTTTTAAAAATCCAAAAAATTACAAGCAGAGATCTTAAGCTGTTAGATTAAAGTTTTGAAAAGATTTAGACTGAGAGCTAGAAATAAATTTTAGTTAACTACAAGTAATAATAAAATAAAGTTATTTAAGGCTATTAGTTTGACAAGTCTGGCAACCTGGGTTTTTAATATTGAGTCTTTAGACCTAAAATATTAAGCGGATTTTAAGTCTCACAATTTGAAATTAATAAAAATTTCCTTCTCACTTCAAGGATATATTAAACAAAATTGGACTTTTTATTTTATGAGATATTAGTTTATTTAAGGGTTGCCGTACTTTTTTTACACAAAACAAAAAACTTTTTTTGGGGACCCCGATTTTTTTTTAACCGCAAAGAATTAGGTCTGGATAAAAGGCAAACGGAGTCTTAAAACCATTTTAATTTACCGGTCCCGTATTTTGGTAAATTTTAACATAAAAATGCGGCCAAGCGTTTTTTTACGGTTGCTAGATTTTCCCTACATTTCAGTTTATAGATAATTATCAACCCATTAGTGCGAAAGTCTTTTTTCTTTATTATTTAAAAATTTTATTATATTTGTAAAAAAAAAACACATTAAAGTTTGTTCAGCTTTGAACTCATTACAGCAAAAGTTTGGTCACGCAAAAAATTATCATATTAAAAAAGATATATAAATTAAGATATTCAACAACAACAACAACAGGCAACATTAAAAAAAAAATCAATTCATCCTTTGTTTTATTTTTATTTTTAACTGTCAATGACATTTTGGACTTTCGATTTTACAGGTTTTTTTTTGCACGCACGCCACACCGCACTGATCACTTTACACAGGGTTGAACAGGCAACAAAGAAAGTGTATGAAAAACATGCGTGAGTGCAAGCAAAAAGTTGAAATTTATTATTTATAAGTTTTTTTTTAAGACAAAAAGAAAACATATATTGCATAACTTCATTTACTTAATTGAAAGATTTTCATTATATTTTCAAATCTTTAGAAAAAAATTTTAAGGTAAAAAAAAATCCGAGTGCAAGCTGTACTCATGCACAAAGTCTTCCGTATCAAGTCTGGCCACACTTTAATTTTTAATTTTATTTTTTTAACTTTTTACAGCGGCTATGAAGTACATATTTGAATTAATTTAAAATGAGGCCCTGTAAAAACAATGCTACTATTGGGCCACCTTTTAGTTATAATTTTTAAACTTTCTTTTTAAGCGAATTAGCAATACATACTCTACATAAATTTATAATATCAAGTTCAAATTATAAAAATTACGTTAATATTGGGACACCCTTTATTTAATTTCCTTTTCATTTTTTTTTATTTATCCTTATATATATTCATATTCTGTATAAATTTCCAGCGTCTGCCTTAAACCTTTTAAAAGTTAAGGCAATATTCTTCAAAATCCAAGAGTCTATGGAAACACCCTTTAATTTTTAATTTAATGTTCACACTTCGTTTTACAGCAGTAATATTTATACAATTTCTATGTAATTTTTGAGTGTTTGCCTGTCACGCTTATCAATATAAATTTACAACTTAAAGGTCTGGCCACGTTACTATTGCGATGCCCTTTAATACAAAAATATTAAATTTTACACTTGTTGCTATATCGCACATAGTTTTACTGTCACTATGTAAATTTGACATGTCTGCCTATCATAGTTTAAAAAATAACAATATTGTTAGGAAAGTAAGATCTGGCAACCCCTGTTGTTGTTAACAGTATGAGAGTGGTGAATAAAGTTATTTCCATTAATGGTGTGCGTATAGAATAATACCACTATTAGCTAACAAAAGCTGAGCAACCTCAATGGATGCGTTGAATCTCTTTCTATGGCTGTTATCTTGGGACACGGAATCCTAAAAAAATATCATTGTTGAGGTTGAGGTTTTTGACAAACACGAGGAGTGTAAATTTAAGCTTCATGACTTTGTGATGATGAGAAAGTTAAATAAATTTTTTTAGAGAAACAATGTTCCAACAATACGCACTATTTATCGCGCATTGAATGATATCGAAGAAAGAGGGTCTGTAGGTGATAGGCCCAGCTATGGACCATAAAATACTGTAATTTCGGCTAAAAGTAATACTTCTGATCATGAAAGGCTTCAAAACAATTCATCACTGTGCTCAGGAGCTCGGTCTTCAAAGAATAGCTTTGGCCACAATTTTGCATAAGGATTTGCATTTGTTTCCATTTAAGATTCAGTTGACACAGGAGCTTCTTCCATAGGACTATCTACACCGCCATACATATGCCAATAGGATGTTACAGCACGCCCATGATAATCTCGATTTTTATGAAATATGTTTCTTACAGAATAGTCAATTCTGGGCAGTGGAAAACCCTCAAATTAATTATCAGTCACCTTTGCATCTATTAAAAGTAACAGTCTGGTGTGCAATTTGAGCAGGAAGAATCATTGGACCTTACTTCTTTGAAAATGAAAACGGCGTAACGGTTACAATGAATAGAGATCAACATCCTGATTTGATTGAATACCTTTTTTTAACTGCATACTTTGGGCTTGAGTAGAACACGACACTGCCACATCACACACAGCCAGGATAACAATGGAATTGCTGAGAGTCCTTTTTCCACAACAAGTTATTTCAAGAAATGGTAATGATGATTGGCCTCCATGGCGCCTGATTTGGCCGCTCCGGACTTCTTTTTTTTTGGGAATATCTAAAGAGCAAAGTTATTGCAAAAAAAAAAAAAAAAACTGAAACGCTTGAGCAACTCAAACGAAATATTCGCGATAAAACTTAATAAAATATCGCGTGAGATGTGTGAGAATGTAAAATGTGCTCAAAAGGGCTCGCATTTGTGAGGCTAACAGAGTCAGACAATTATCTGATATTGTATTCCATAAATATTTGTCGACATTAATTAAAATATTCATCTATATAAGATCCGTTCTCTGTAATTTAGCAAAAATATAAACAAACACGGCGTACACCCTGTATTTTCGACGTAGACATAGAGTACATTTCTTAAATCAATTTTGGTTTTTATAAAAAAGTGAGCTTTCAAGCAAAAGAGCCTGATGGGTTAACCAGGGGGGAGGCAGATGCTTCTTATGGCGAATAATTATTAAGTGTTCTTTTATATCTGAAACGCTCTTAAATAATTTAATTTAAGTTACTGTAAAAAATATAGCCAAGAATGGAGGAATGGAAGAAGTTATTATAACTCATCCTGTATCTGGAAAACTACCCAACCTGAGTCTTCAAATTTTATAAGCATTACCTGGAACATAAAGTGAGAACACACAAAGAAAAAACATGGTTGAGGTAAGTATAATCTAGGAGCAACATATGGTTGTATTATATGGTTGTAAACATAGTATTGTTTTATTTAATAAAAATAAAGCTGGTCTTGCAACCATATTGTTGTCTAGTATAACAATAACATCGTAAAATTTAAAAATAATTATGTTTAAATATAAAATATTTAAAGGGTTAAATGAAAACATCATAATATGGTTGAATATGGTTCTTCATTGTTTAGTTTATAATTGATTTGTCACTAAAGTTATTGGAAACCACAAATTCATAAAAAATAGCAATTACTTGCTTATTGAAATGGTTTTACAATTGTGCTTTTAAACACAAAAATAAAGATTTATATGCTTATATACATAAATATACATACATATATATATTTCCACTATATTTGAAATGTTTTGCTTAATTTTTATTTGTTTTTATATATTGCATATTATTTTTAATTGTTTAGTTTGTACATAAATTATTATTTTTTTCATTTTCTCTAACAATAAAGACAATTGCTACATTAAGATAATCAAAAATTATTTAAACTAATAGAAAAGCGGTCTGTCAAGATCTAGAACAAAATATTTTTTTTAAGAGCCAACATTATTTTGTTTGCTTTTAATCATACTCTGATTAAAAGAAATATATAATGATTAAATATATTATATTCTTTTTAATAAGTAATAAAACTATGGTTGTGCTTAAAATTTTTTAAGCTGAAACCAACCATGTTGCATTATTGTGAATCGTAACTACACAATAGTTAAATGTTAAAAAAAATATGTTTGTAGTGACTGAAGTTTTGTTGGAAACAACTTTAATTTGTTCTCCGTAACTATACATTGTTACTAGGAACATAATTTGTTTATTGAGATCATATTACAACCATGTTTTTTCTTTGCGTGCCTCTATTTCAGCAGGAAATTTGTGTTGTTGGATTGGTGACACAAAAAAATTATTTATTTTCAATTATCTAGAAAACTACAAAAGCGAGAGTCTTAAAATTGTGTTTAGATAACTCTATACGACATGAGATATTTTCGGTAATATTCTCTCGCATTTCGGTGATACTTATAGGATTTTTATATCACTGAATGGGTTTAATTGAAGTCCTTTGACTTCAATTTGTGTAAAAATTATTTGTGTTACTAAGATATTATATTATATATGTATAACCTTTGTCTGGGTACTTTATAGTTCAATTAAATATAATTACCAAAGAAAAATAATGTGTGTGAAGATAAATACGTCAAGTTAAATACGTTTAAAAAAAAAATGTAGCATGCGATAAATTTTTTCTCCCATACATACAGTACAATTTGTATAGTAAATCCCGGACTTTTTTACCAAATACGATTGTCGCGTCTTACAAAAAAAAATTTCTCAAATTCAATTTGAATAAACTGTGTTTACAGATTTATAGCTCTATATGTGCTCTTGATTTCCCGAGATCGAAGGGTTTG
The DNA here is from genome assembly GCA_916610165.2 of Gymnosoma rotundatum. Taxonomy (NCBI): domain Eukaryota; kingdom Metazoa; phylum Arthropoda; class Insecta; order Diptera; family Tachinidae; genus Gymnosoma; species Gymnosoma rotundatum. The sequence continues at coordinate 12,178,165 of OU744340.1, forward strand.
GCCACATTGACAAAATCCCTCTTAGAACGCATTGTATATGAGAAAATTGATCTAAGTCAATTTTCCGCGTCTTATAAAAAATTTCTCAAATTCAATTTGAATAAACTGTGTTTGCAGATTAATAGATTTAAATGAGCCCTTGATTTCTCAATAGGTTTAATTCTCCGAGATCGTAGGGTTTTGTAGCTGTAATCGTTATAAAAGTCCGGAATTTACTATACAAATTGTACTGTATGTATGGGAGAAAAAATTTATCGCATGCTACATTTTTTAAAAATCGTATTTAACTTGACGTATTTATCTTCACACACATAGAAAAATTAACGTTAATTTTGGGAGAACCTCTTTAAAGTTCAACCTTAAATATAAGTAAAGTTGGATGCTGTTGATTAAAAAGAATTTTTCTTTTTACAGCATTTTCTACAAGTTAGAATTTTTTGGCTTTAACAGTGTTGCCATTTTAGAGTTTTGATAAAAAGTATTTTGCTTAAACAGTGTTGCCATTTTCATTTAAGAATATATATTTAAGCGTTTTTTTCCTCCAAAATTATAAGTTTGGTTACATTAGGCATTATTTTTAAAAACTTTTTGAGATGAGCTTTGTAAAAGTTGTTAAATCCCAAAATTTGCCTGCAAATAAGTGTTTTAATTTTGTTAATGGCAACACTGTTTTGGCTTTAACAGTGTTGACATTTTAGAGTTTTAATAAAAAGTATTTTGCTTAAACAGTGTTGCCATTTTCATTTTAAAATATTTATTTAAGCGTTTCCTCCAAAATTATAAGTTTAGTTACATTAGGCATTATTTTTAAAAATTTTTTGAGATGAGCTTTGTAAAATTTGTTAAATCCCAAAATTTGCCTGTAAATAAGTGTTTTAATTTTGTTATTTTATTAGAAAGATATTTTGATATGTTAAATATTTTCTAGTCCGTTTTCTGGATGCTTTCTGAATTAATTAGACATAACGATCGAAAGAAAAAGATTGCGTTAGTTTTGGGACACCCTTTATGATGATGAACATCAAATATACGTTGTTTTGCAGTTTTACAGTATGGCTTTACTGTAGTTTACATATTTAGACGATGCTTACTGCATTATCAAATCGTTTGTGTTTATGCTTCATCAGTGTTGCCATATTAGACTTTTTTAATAAGGCGTTTTTTCACACAATTCAAATATATTTTGAAAAATGTTAAATTCCAAAGTTTGCCTGCAAATAAGTGTATTTGTTTTGTCATATTCTATTGTCTTTGAAGTATATTAAAGTATTTTTTAGCTTTTGCTCGAAGAAATATTATTTAAAAAATATTTAAAATTTTTCTTAGAGTGTGAGAAGGAGAGTTGTGTGTAGACCTTCGAACAGAAAGGTTGTGTGTGTGATAAAGAGAAAAAATAATAAATAATATAAATATAAAGGTGCAAAGACACTTATATAAATAGAAAATCTAGTGCAAAGACACTCATAAAGAATTTTTTCGAAAAATTTTCAACAACTTTAAGTTTTTGAGAAGCCTATAGAAGGCAACAAGTATATTTTATAACAAGTGTGTAAATAATAATTTTTGTAAATAATAATTTAAAATTTTGTTGAGCCCTTTGGGCACATATAAGACATTAAATATGGATTCGTCCACTATGGATGATGAGGATGTCACCTCTGGAAAAAAGAGGAAAATTCCTGGAGGGATAGCTGATGAAAAATGCGATGTAGAGGCGCTTGTTAAGCTTAATTCTAAGCTCATGGAGAAGCTTGATGATGCTGGTAGGAAGATTGGCCTTCTTGCACATGAGAATGGCGACTTAAAGAAGCAGCTGGCGTCCTTGGTCAAGCTTCAGCAAAATATGCTTGAGGATGACAGAAGTATTTCTTCAATTGAAGATATCGAAGAATTTCAAGATAAGGTTTCTGCTCCAGCGTCTAAGAAGGATAAAGCAGGAAAGGAAGCTGCGGTATCTAGCAGGAGAGCGATTTTGCGGCCAAGGCAGAATAATACTGGCAAGAAAGGTGACAATGTGAAAGTAAGCAAATCTGTTCCTGTCATAACCACTTATGAAATTAATGTTAAAAGTATTGTAGGCTTAATAGACAAGTTGTTAGGTCACAAAAATTATAGTATCAAAATTTTAGGTAGGAATGTAGCAAACATCGAGGTCTGTGTTCTCGATGATTTTCAAAAGGTTAAAGACCTGTTAGAGAAGGAAAAGGTACATTTTTATACCTATACCCCTAAGAGTCTACGTCCGTATACGGTCGTTGTGGAGGGTCTTCCCGATTCTTTTGAGTCAGATGAGATACTGGAGTATTTGAACGGTCTCCAGATTAATATCAACGTCATAGGTCTGGTTCGACTGGGTGGTGACAAATGGGTGGTCAGATTGACCAGAGACTCTGACATTGAACAATTTTACGCTGTCCGATATGTTCTCCGATGCAAGGTAAACATTAGGAAATTTAGACGGACAGGCATTACGCAGTGCTTCAACTGCCAGCGGTACGGGCACGTTTCGACCAACTGCCGAATGCCTTATAGATGTGTCAAGTGTGCGGGATCACATGGTCCTGGAAAGTGTGAAGTGCCTCCTCGCGACCAGAATGTGCAGGAAACTTTGGTGACCAATCCCGTGACTGGTCAGGTATCAAAGCGGATTGGGCTACCAGTTAAATGCTGCAATTGTGGAAGCGAAGGACATGCGGCTAGCTCACGGGAGTGTCCACGTAGGCTAGAACTGCTTCGTAAACAAGAGCAAATCAGGCTATCCAGGGCTGGACCCCGTGCACGTGTTCAGGCTACAAAGAGTGAGGTTAAGTTGGGAGTTTCTTATGCTGCTGCAGCTAGAGCAGCGGTTACTCATCAAATTCCTGCAACAGTAACAAAAACTAACGCTACAGGACATGGACGTTCAAATGCGACTGAGGTATCCTTAGAAGTGGCTATGGCTCAATATGACGTTATTGACAAGGACTGTAAACGGTTTTTTGGTGGCGGACTTTTGAGCTGCCTCGGAAAAATTGGTGGATTTGCTGTAAAATATCGCGAGTTGGACAACGACGAGGACAGATCCCGTGCTTTGCTAGGCATGCTAATGACTCTGCGACACGATGGATAATTCATTTAAAATAATTTTTATCAACGTAAACTCAATTGTGTCGAGACACAAAAATCACTATTTGAGTTTGTTTTTAACGCGACACAGACCGGACGTACTACTTATGGCTGAGCACCGTCTAAGTGCCCGCCATAAGTTTGACATGACTGGATATAGAGTTTTTAGGCGTGACCGACAGAATAGAAGAGGAGGAGGGACGGCAGTCCTCGTTAGGGATGATTTGCATTGTGAGGAGATCGTACTGCGCACAGGTTCGGTTGAGAATACGGCTGTTCGTATTCGAAGGCTGAGCGGTGCGGATTTGATTGCCATATCGATGTACCTTAAGCCCAGTGACACTTTCACTGCGGAATGCTTTGATGTAATACAGCCACTGGTACGTAATTGTAGTATGGTAATTGGTGCTGACCTTAATGCAAAGCATCCCTACTGGGGAGATCCGCTTACAAACGCTAGTGGGCGTAACCTCCGGGAATATTTATTCTCAAGTCCTGACATGGAAATAAGACGAACTGACGGTCCGACAAGGATAAATGAAGTTACCTCTTCCTTCATTGATTTTTTCTTAACATCAGTGGACATCACTACAGTGAGTACGAACTATCTTCGGACATTGGACTACGAATCGGACCACAAGGCTGTGGTGCTAGAGTTTTCTACCACTAACTTTGTTATGCGTGAGCGATCCACCAGTTTTAACTATGACAAAATGGACAGATGCAGATTTATTAACAGACTGACAACAAATCTTGAAACGTGTGGACTACCTGTAGACAGAAACGTGACGGAGGCGGAAATTGATGAATGTGTTGAGGCGATGGAAAGATCCTTTCAAGATGCTATGGAGCATGCCATACCGAAAGTCTTTACTGGAGGTAGGGGATTAAGGAAGTTGCCCCAGCACATTCTTCATTTCATTGACCAAAAGAAGAGGCTACGACGAATGTTACATAGGTGTGACGAACCTGGTAGGCGAAACATTTTGAAAGCTGACGTGCGAAATTTGGACAAAATTATACAGGGAGCCATAGCAGCTTTTGAGCGTGATCACTGGACTAATTTTCTGCAAAAAAATCGACTTAATGACAGGACGTTTAGGAATATTAAGTTTGCTGCAGGACTCTACAATCGGCCTGCTATTCGTAACCTGAAGGACACTGATGGCACAATCGTTTCTGACAGTACTGGAATGGCTAATCTGTTAGCAACCCGGTTCTTTCAGGTTGGTCATTCTGTTCCGAGTGCGCCTTTAGATTCATTCGGAGCGAATGTGCGGGCGGTTGTTTCGTCGTTGGACAGAGCAACACCATTAACGTTTTTTTGCAGGACTCTAACAGCGGACGGAGAGCTGAGGAATGAGGACGGACTTGGTTTCCTTAACTCTGCATCTGTAGGCAATGCGTTGAGGCGTAGGCCAAATAAGAGATCCTGTGGTGTGGATGGAATAGCTGATGTTGTATTGAAAAGAACCAATGTTATAGCATGGAGATTTCTAGCCATAGTTTTCAACCATTGCTTTAATATTGGTTATTTTCCAAAAGCGTGGAAATCGGCTCTCGTTGTTCCTATATTGAAACCCAGGTCGGATCCCGAAGTGTGTGGAAGCTATAGACCCATTTCCCTGCTATCAGCTTTTGGAAAGCTATTTGAATTCTTTCTCCTGGCAAAGATTAATGACGTTGTAATTGACAAGAACATTTTAAAGGACTTTCAATTTGGATTTAGAAGTGGACTGTCGACAACACACGCTCTGACGGTACTGACAGACTTCATTGCCAGGGGTTTGAACAGAAGATGCCCCACGATAGCTGTCAGTTTGGACTTTACCAAGGCTTTTGACACAGTTTGGCATGATGGGCTTATGTTCAAGATGATAAGTATGGGATTTGGTGTTGGCATTTGCCGTATCGTGGATAGTTTCCTAAGGGACCGATCCTTCAGGGTACGTTTGGGTGATGTTAGGTCTAGCGAGGGAGCGATTTCCGCTGGAGTGCCACAGGGCTCTTTGCTGGGCCCTGTGCTTTACAATATCTTTATGTCAGACATACCACAGCCGTCACGGGAGGATCTTTTAATTATCTATGCCGATGATATTCTCATTGCCTCTTCAGGTGCTAGAGCAAGGACCACAAATGACCGACTGAACCGGTATCTGGCGTTACTGACGGACTATTTTGCAAAATGGGGTCTTACCTTAAACATTGCGAAGACCGTAGCCGTAATGTTTAAGGGAAGGCGGAAACATATTTACCCAAATTGCAGACAATACATTCCATGTTTGACTATTGGACAAGAACGAATTGGGACTTCGGACAGGATTAAGTACCTAGGTGTCACCTTTCACGAGAATTTTGAATTCTATCGACATATTGATGATATTCTCGAAAGAGCCAAGAGAATCTACTCTTCTTACCAGGGCGTATTGAAGCGTACGGGAGGTCTGGACAGGAAAGTGCGTCTTTTGGTTTATCGCCAAGTCATCCGCCCTGTCATCTCCTACGCCTTTCCTGCTTGGTTTGGAATTTCTTCTCACCAGATGGAGAGGCTTAGGAGATGGGAGAGAAGGGTGTTGGTTGCTTGCCTCGGCTTGAGGCCATATTTAGGACCAAATGGCGAATTTCGCAGGCCATCATGTAGGTCAATCTACAGCGCGATTAATTTTGAGCGCGTAGATGCCTACATGGTGAAAATGGCTGTGAAATTTCTAGAAGGCGCACGAACCTCAGAGAACTCCCTGGTAAGGGAGTGCTTCTCCAGAGTAGGTGGTTTGGAGACCGTTCAAATGTCAAGGTATCTTTCTCCTGTAGACCTATTAACTCTTAGGGGAGCTGGCCTTCTCTACGAGGATGCAGACCTCATGTTCTACCATAGGAGGCTGCGCTCATTTGATATAGGGAGCACGGTTTACAATACTGCTCAATAGTTTATTTTGTATTTATTTATTTTTATTTTTTAAATAATTGTTAATTCATGTTTTTTTTTATATATTAATATGAATTTGTTTTTTTGTTTTAATCTTGTTAAATAGTTAATTTTTTGTATTGATTGTAAATTCATAATGTTTTGTTTAATATGAATTTGCTTTGTTTAATTTTTTATTCTTGTTATTATTTTTTCTTTTTTGTTGTTATTTGTTATTTAGTTATTTAAGTTTTAGTTTGTAAGCATTTTTATTTTTAAGTACATTTTTGAGCGCCTCCTTTTTTAACCCCTTTTTTTTGGAAATTTTGTAAATTGTATTTTAATTTTTTTTTGAGAGATGTGCAAAAGAATACGCACTTTTAGTTTAGAAGTAGGAAGTTTTTGAAAAATACATTAGTATGTAAGAAATTTTGTTTTTTGACTGTTTATTTTAATTTAATTGTTAAGATTTGTATTTGTAATTATTTGGGAAAATAAACTTGAAATTCGAAAACTTGAAATTTTTCTTATTTCAAGAAGATATTTTTTCATTTAATGCACAAAGTGTATTATAAAATCTGATTTAGATTTTTTTTAGTACATGTTTTTTTAGCATAGCTGACTTAATTAAACAATTTTAAAATTTATTTTGAGATCAAATTTGTGTCAATACAAAATCTTTATGTAAAAAGGTCATGTGTTGTTTTCTTTTCTGTGTTTAATACAAAATTTCACTTTCTGCTGTTGAAGAAAAAATTTAAATAAAAAGCAGTTTCACTTGCGAGGCTGCAAAAAGTTTTCTTTAACGAAACGATTATTGGTTCATCATCGTAATCAATGGTATCATGATGCTACAATGCTTTTTGCAAAACATGTGGACAACAATAATGATTATTAAAAAAGTTTTTTTGTGTGTGTGTGTTAACTATAAAAACATTTTCATTTTGAAAAATAATATTTTTATGATCAACAAAAAATATAAATTCGAAAATATTTAAACATAAATTCACTTTTTCTTCAATGTAGCCACACACGGCAACAACAGCATCAACAGCAGTAATAAACGAAAGAAAAAAAAAATAAGACAAACGGAAAAACAAGTTTCCATCAAAATGTTTTAAACATTAGATAAATAAATAAATAAATTTACAAACAATTTTTTATATACCGCAGCATCTTTTAGGTAATTTTTTTAGGCCACTCTAAACGTATGAGACAGACAAGACAACTTGAAACAAGTTGCGTTTTAGTTTCATCAGTCTTAAGTTTCTTTTACAGACTCAGATGGGAACCACACTGACAATTTAAAACCAATAACAAGTCATCATCCAAGCTAACCCGCCATACAGCATTTAACAAAAATGCATTTTGTTTAACAGTCAGGTGAGTTAAACAATTTGGCAAGTGACTAGACAAACGCAGATTATATTTTTGTTTTCATAAGTCACCCCTCCCCCCACCGAAAAAAATATCCTAAAAGAATAAAACCAAATTATAAAAAAAAATTTTGAAACAAGCTTAAACAACAAAAAAGTAAAAAGAAAAAAAAAATAAGCCAGTTCCACAGTTCAAGTTAAAGGAAATGATCGCTTAAAGTGAGTTTAACGCAGCAAATATATCTACAAATAATATACATATAAAACTAAATGTAATTTGTAAATTTTTTCTATTAAAATATTTTTATTACGAACAACTCAAGTTTAAACTTGGTTTAAACCTTGTTTTTAATACACTTTAATTAAAATTAATTTAAAAATGTACTAAAATACGAAAATTGTGTTTTTAAAGGTGTAGTCGAAAAAACATTTTCTTAAAACGTAGTTGCTTACATTCAATCAAGTTAAACTTGGTTTAAATATAATTTTTATTGAGATTAGTTTGTAAGTTAGTGACAAAAAAAAAAAACAGTTCTTTATTCATATCAATTTATGTGAGAAAAATAATCTACTTAAGAAAATAAACTCAAGTTAATCTTAGATTAACCTTAGTTTACAGTAAAATAAAAATTTTAAGTTTTTTTAAAAACGTTATCAAGACACCAGACCGTTAGGTTTGGCAAAAGACGATTTATAGTTATAGTTAAAACGCAGTTTAAAGAAGATTATGTTTTAATCTTGGTTTAAACTTATGAATTAATAGCCATTTATAATATCGGTTATAGTCTCATGATTACACATTAAATTGTACTGAGCTTACACTAACCCTTCTTCGTCTTTTTTAGTAATTAAGACTTAAACTTGGTTTAATAATAGTTTATTTATTTTTATCTTTTGACGTTTATATTTATTATTGGCTGGGTTTTCAACAGTTGTATTAAATTCTTAGTTAAAAATATAAGGGTGTTTAACAACAGCTTAAGTTTTAACTTGATTTGGGTGCTTAAAAATATAAACTTCGATTGACAGAAAATTTTTGGTTTTGAAATTAACAAATTAAAAAAGGTTAAATCAGGTGTAACCAGTCTTTTTTTAAGTTACCTTAATTTTTTTATAGATATAAAAATATATCTAAATTTTGCATCGCTAATCTTTAAGATTAAGCTTTTTATAAACTAGGTATAAATAAAAAGTGACAGTTATTTTAATCATAGGTATTGCTTACAGATTTTTACTTTTAAACCTGGATTAAATAAGAAATTTTAAAAAATTATTTTTAATCTAGCTTTAAACTAGTTTAAGTATGGTAAATAATACATCAGTTACATTCAGGCATAAAATATATAAACATTAACTTAAAATCACTTCTTATAAAATTTAAACTTAGTTTAAACTCTGTTTAACTTTATAAAGTTAAATCTTGAATATAATGTAACAACATTTTAATAAACACACTTAAAAATAAATTTTACACAACTTAATTATTATAAAGTTTAAACTTAGTTTAAACCAAGGTTACTTTATTCTAAGAATAAAAAAAGTAAGTATCTAACCTTTAATTATAAACTAAGTTTAAATAAAAAATGGCAGTTATTTTAATCAAAGGTATTGCTTAGTATTTTTTACTTTTAAACCTGGATTAAATAAATGATTTAAAAAAAAATAATTTTAATCTAGCTTTAAACTAGTTTAAGTATGGTAAATTATACATTAGTAACATGCAGGCATAATATATCAAAATTAACTTAAAAACACTTCTTATAAAATTTAAACTTAGTTTAAACTCTGTTTAACTTGATAGAGATAAATTTTGAATATAATATAACAACATTGCAATAAACACACTTAAAAATAAATTTTACACAACTTAATTATTCTAAAGTTTAAACTTAGTTTAAACCAAGGTTTGTTAATTTTAAGAATAAAAAAATTAAGTTATACTTTAAATAAAAAGAATATTAATATAAAAAAATATTGTTGAAAAAAATAGATGAAGTAAAAAGATAAACTCAGTTTAAAGCAAGTTCATTTAAAAAAAAATATTTTTGTGGGTTTAATGCAACAACGGTAAAAAACGGCGAAACTATTACTTTTTATTTTTAGATTATAAAAAACATATTTAATTAAAATAAAGTTCATCGTTTGACTATTTAATTTAATTTTTCAATGTTTTTTTATTTGTGTAGATGCAAGCGCAGGCTAAAAGAGTTAAATAAATCTTAACAATATTTTTCCTGCTGCAGTATTTAGTTTTAATATAAATTTGAGCGATATGGAATTAAAGTTTCACTAAAATATTTTAACTCTTGTTTTTCTTTTATTTTTATTATTTTAATTGTATAAAGAATCCGTTTTATGCATACATTTTTTTGTAGCATTAATTTTGCTGGAGGAAAATATTACTCTCAACCAAAAATGTTACGTTAAAATTATAAAAAAACCTGTAAAAAAGCTTTACAAATAATTCATTCACTTTTTTTTAATGTATCTTAAACTAAGAGCTTCCTTGAGAAGTCGTAGAGCAAGTTTGGACAAATATTTATGTTTTGGCAATCATGTGAATTTGTAATTGTTAAAAACACATTTAATTTTTATAAAATCTTTAACAAAAGGTGTTGTTTGGTATCTTTAAAACATAAAAAATGTGCACACACTGAAAAATTTTTACAATTTAAAATATACATTTTTTTTTTTGTTTTAAAGCTTTCACAAGAAAATTTATACATGAACCAAGCTAAACATAATTTAACTAAGTTTAAAACTGCTACTTGTACGATTTTAAGTTGGTCTGTTCTTAATAAATTTCATTGAAGTAAGTATTTTTAAAAGTTATCGAATAAACCATAGATTAACCCAGACTTAAACTGAGTTTAAATAAAGCTTATACAAATTTAGACATTTATATTATTGAAATTAACTTTAGTTAAATATTAAAATTAAATAAAATCCACTGAAGATTCATAGATTAAACCTGACTTAAACTGAGTTTAAATAAAATTAAAAAAAAAAAAATATATATATATATATATTTTAAAACAGGTCAAATTATTTCTTTAAATCTATCATAGGTCATGGGATAAACCTAGTTTAAGCTGAGGTTAAATACTTTAACTGGCTTAGTTTAACAAACTAAATGGTTTATTGCAGCTGATGCTTTTATTTTAGAGGTGTTAAGAACTTGGATTAAGGTAAGTTTAAATTAATACCATTTATTTAACCGAATTTCCTTAAACATAAGATTTTTCAAAACTCATATCAAAATTTAAAAACACTTAAATTAGTCTTCGGTTTAAACCAAGATTAAGCTAACATTCTGTTTTGAGTATTATAATCAAATAGAAAATATCAAACAAAGCTTTTACAATTTTTTTAAGCCAAAATGGTTGCTCTCTTCAACTAAAAACGTATGAGTGTACATAAAACTTAGTTTAAGCCGAGATCAGAAAACGTTAAGTTTTGTAATTGATAGTTTTATAAAAAGTTTTTTAAAACATTGCAAATCATTAACATTGGTATGAAATGACCAATATTGATCTTAGTTTAAACTTAAAGCTTATTTTTCTGTACTAATTTGAGCTTATTATAGAAAACCAAAATACTTGTCAAAAATAAACCCCAGTTAAGTAAGTTTAAGTTGTTATAAAGTGGTTATAAATTTTTTTATTTAATTTACAGCTTTAACTCGGATTTGAGTTTTTTTTAATAACAATATGAGAAGTTAAATTAAGTTTAAACTAAGTTTAAACTAAGATTAATTTTAACTAAACTTGGTTTAATCCCGAGAAAAGTTTAATTAAAAATTAAATATTAGTTTTTTCAAAACAATTTTCTAATATTTATGTACGCATAATAGAATCCCTTATTTAAGATCTTGGCTTAAACCAAGTTTAAGGCGATGTAAAGTAGTAATAAAATTGTTATTTTTTTAAACGTTTTAAACTACGATTTTCACAATATTAATCATATAGTTTAAGCCAACATTTAAACTTAGTTTAAGCTTAGTTCATATAACGGTTAAAATAATTTTTAAAATTTATTTGCGTCTTTAGAGTCTTTTTGTTTTCTGAGTCTCCTTTAAGCTTAAAGTGTATATGAAAGTTTGAGTTAGCTTAGAGAAAATGGAGTTTAAACTGAGACCATTGATTTGCAAATTAGGTAAGTACATCCACAAATACTTTCTAATTTCAAATAAAAACAAGGCTAAACTTTGTTTAAACTACGAACGGTTTAAACATGTAAGTTAAATTTAATTAAAAAAAATATTAATATTATAAACTCTAGTTTTATTAAAACACAAAAAACTTGACGAAAAATATTTAGAAAATGTAAATCATTTTAAGGTCTTAGCTTAAACCAGGCTTAAGAAGATATAATGTCGCATTCAAAGGTTTCATTTTAGTTTACCCCGTAAGTCTAATTTAAATACCTTAGTGCACTTAACTTAGGTTAAACTAAGATTAGTTGGTCTTAAACTTAGTTTAAACCTAGTTTAAAATAAATATTCAAACATTGCGGGAGATTTTTTTGAAAGTATAAAAATTTTATAGCTTTAAATAAGAAACGAAACAGAATTGCTATTTTTATGTGTGCCTAACTGGATGCTGGCTTAAAAACTTCTTTTCTCTCGTTACCACGCTTTGTGCTTGTATGTATGTGTACATGTGTGAGTTAAAATTTTTTCTTGTGTCGTCTTTACAGAGTTTAGTGATTTAACCTGTATGATATGAAGGTAGTTTAGTTTTTGTTTACTTGTTGGTGTACTGAAGCTCTTGGCACGGTTGCTTTACTTAATCTACCGTTATGCACTTAGTAGTTTACAAACAGCCAGTCATACATTTAAAAAGGAATCTTCTTTCTAGTTTTATATTAGTAAATGCAACTGGTTTTTTCTTCATTCATATCACAACACAGTATAGCAAGCTCTTGGGCAATATTTTACACAAAAACCTAAAAAAATTATATTAAATGTAAATGACTTTCACAGGCCTTAAATTCCACATATTCGTATAAGTTATTTTCAGTTTAATGAGTTTTCTTCCACTTCTTGCAGTTTTTCTCCCAAACCACTAGATCTCACTGTGAAAAAGATCATTTGCAACACGATAAACTTGTCAACATGGAAATGGCTTTAAAGAAATTTACAAAAACAAAAAAAAAAACAAAAAACGCAGACAATGGTAATGGGAAACGTGAAATGATATGGACGATGATGTTTAGTGCAGGTTTCAAGTAATAATGTGAGTGTGTGAAGGTGGGCATTTAAGGTGTTGCAAATTTTTTGTTGTCGTTATTTATATATTGGATTAAGGTCAAAGAACTCACAGAGAAAGGCTAGATAATTTAAATCACTGGGGAATTTTAATGTAAGATGCTAATGGTTTTATTATACTTTTAAGGATTTTTCCTTATTTTATTTATAAGAAGAAGGGACAAAAAAAAAATAAAAAAAAGCAAAAAGATAATGTCTGCTTGTTTTAAAAAATGAAAGCAAAAAAATTTTTAATATTTTTTTAAATAATTTTGGAGATTTCTGCCCCATTCTGGTTATGAACACAACACTTTTTAGAAGTATAAATGTTTTTTAAGAAATTACTTTATAAATCTCTTTTTTTTTTTCATTTCTAAAAATATCTGCCCTATTCTCGCTATAAAAGTAAAGCTATATAAACACTAAAGAACCCCCACAATATTTTGAAAATTAAAGTCGAAATTTTTAACTTTCCCTCTTATAAGAAAAAAGTACTTTTTTATGTTGTTATAAATGCGTTTTAAGAATATTTGAAACTTAAAATTTTTTCCATCCTTAATATAACGCAAAAAAAGTTAAACCTGGTTTAAACTTAGTTTAAACAAGGATAATCTTAGTTCAAATAGATAAGCTGCATAAAATTATATTTAAAGGTAGTATTTTTATTAAAATTTTTTATATGATTTTTTATCACCTTAAACTTGGTTAAAGCTAAGATCTTTACTAATTTTTGCTGACAAATGTTTTACTGAAAGTTTTTTGTAATCAATTTTTAAACCAAGTTTAACTTGGGGTTTTATAGTTTTATACAGAAGCTGCGGCAAACGTTTAACTGATTTGCAAATCTTGAGAAAATAAAATTTATCTGACTAGTTTTAAAAAAGTTAAACGATATCTGATGTCAGTTTACTCTAAGTTTTATTTAAACTTAAGACCTACAAACTGATATTTGAATATAACGCTGATATTAAATAAAAACTAAACTCTTGAATAAATTTTTAAAAATTTTGTTTTAAACTAAGTTTAAGTATATATAATTTTGGTTTAAACCTAGTTTAAGACATTACTTTGCCATTAAACTGATTCAAATAAGAGTTTAAGTTATATGAAGTTTTTTATTCCACTTGATATCATCCTAAACTTGGTTTAAACTTAAATTTTCTTATACAAATTTCCCACAGAACAAACATTTTTTATTAAGATAAATAAAAAAATACCACTGTCTAGAGCGACTGATTAAATGGTCTTAAAAAAACTATGACTACAATTTTTTGGTATCTGTCCTATTGTGAAACCAAAAAATGTTAATCAAATAATTATAATTATTATTAGTGCATATCAATTCACAGATATTCGATAATTGATCAACACGTTTCTTTTTTACAATAAATTTCCTGTGTATTTATTTATCCCCTCTTTAACTTGAAAGCCGATTCATGACATAAAAACAAAACATTCAAAGATTAAATTTTATAATTTGTAATAATTTAAAATTTTTTTATACTGAACCAATTTTAAGACAACAGAAAAAAATTACAACAAAATACTAAACCTACAAAGTACTAAAAGTGCAATATTGTAGTATTTATTGTCACATGTCACGTTAGTTATTTTGTTATTGTTTATGTTGACTATTTCACGTAACAATTAAGACAGAAGCAAAAAAAAACAACTAAAATTAAACAAAAAAGCCTTTAGACAATATTGTTGGTGGTTAACAACAATACACAAACTCACTTACAAATCTATAAACAGTTAGATGACGAAAAACTGCACATGTACTGCAACTATAACTAGTCTTATACCAATAAAAATAAAAAAATATATATCTGGGATGGTGGGTTAAGCTCCACCGCCGCCAACAACAACTGTAAACTTCACCAACTATTATTGACTCCACCACGAATTGTTCGTTATCAAACAAATTCAATCGATCGTTGAACTTAAAGAATTCGACTGCAGTGCAAAGAAAAAGATTTTCATTTGTTAAGCGGTTAAATGTTGTTCACCTTGAATGAGGTGCAAACCCAACTGAAATAAGCAAGTTAACAATAGACCGACTCAGACATACCGACAGACACACAAACACAGGGGTGGAAAAATAAACAAATAAGCTGCAATTATTATAGTTAAATTAAAAACTATTCAATTTGGAACACTTTAATTTAAAAATAATTGAACAAATGTATTAAATGATTTTTTTGTTAAATAAATGACACAAGATAACAAAAAAAAAAAAAAAAAAAAAATACGTACCTAACTAATGTACCAAACAGACTGTACTAATCCTTCGACAAGTTGTCGTTGTGCTATTGAAAAGAAATCATTTTACTAATCTATTAAAAAGCTAATCCTTTCTCTGGCCTCTTATTAAAAAGTTATCGATAACTTCAATAATATTTTACTAATCTAAGGAAATTTATCGATAATCTTACCAATTTATGGAAAACTTTAACGTTAAAAAAACTAACTATATTCAATTCTAAAAAGTTTTCGATATATCAACTAATTTATAGGAAATATATCGATAACAATACTAATTTGTAGAAAAGTTTTCAATAATTTAAGTAATGTTACTAATGAATTAAAAATTTCATCGAAGAATTTACTGATTTGTGAAAAATTTATCGATAACTTTACTAATCTATTAACAAGTTATCGAAAATATTTTCTATCTATGGGAAAATTATCTCTTAATTTACTAATCTGTAGAAAAGTAATTGACGATTTTACTAACCAATTAAGAAGTTACGTATTAATTTGTTAATTCATAGAAAAGTTGTTGATAACTTTAATAATAATTAGAAAACTTATCGAGAGATGTATGGGATAGATATAGATATCTGCTCTAATCTACAAAAAGACAGCAATAACTTTAATAATCTATTTAAAAAGTTATCGATAACTCAAGTATCCTATTTCCCATAGGATACTTATAATGATCAAAAACATTGCTAATCTACAAACAATTTTTGTTAATAAGATTAATGAATAGACAAGTTATCGGTAACTTTTCTTATCTATAGAAAAGTTTTTGATGGCACTAACCAATTGAATTATTATTGATTAATTTGCCTTTTCCAGAAATGTTATCGATAATTTTGCTAATATTTACAATTATCGATTACTTTACCAATCTATAAAAAGTAATCGATTGCTTTAGTAATCTTTAGAAAAGTTATCAGTAAATTTACTAGTCAATAGAAAATTTAATGCTAACCTAAATAAACATATGAAAAGTTATTTATTATTTCAGTTATACATAGAAAAAATATCGATAACTTTAATAAAATATATTAGAAAGTAATAACTTTATAACTTTACTTTAGAAAAGATATCCACAACTATCTTATCTATAGAAAAGATAGCGATAAGTCAATAAGTATATAAAAAGTTTTCAACAGTTTCACTCATGTATACAAAAGTTATCGATGGCTTTACCAATCTATAAAAAAGTTATTGATTATAAAAGTTATTTACAAAAAAAAAATAGATTCAATTAGAAAAGTTATCGGTTACATTAATAATATATGAAACAGTATTTTTTAATTCATCAATCTGCAGAAATGTTATCAATAACTTTTAGTTTACCAAAATGTTACATATAACGCTTATAGTCTACAAGAAAGTTATCGGTATTTTTACAATCAGAAAAATTTTAAAAGTCTACGAGTATCCTTCTTATATATGGATTTATCATCGATAACTCTATACATCTTCGTAAAAGTTACGAAAATACAGAAACTACAAAAAAATTCTGCATGTGTTTTATTATTTTATAGAAAAGCGCACAATATATTTACTGGTTAACAGAAGCTTTTTCGATAACTTTCGATAAATTTGAAAAAAAAATCAGTGTGTTTTTGCTTTAGATTAAATTGTAGTAGATCGAGTATTATCTATTCTAAAATACCTTTTCGATTATTTTATTGCTAAAGAATAGTACGAAAGAATTATTGAGTAGGCAACAGTTATCGATAAATTTATGTTTTTCAGTAAATCAAACTTTCCATTACACATATTTATAATGATTCGATTATTCTTAAGTACATCTTTGCGTCTTTGATCGACAATTTTACCATTTGTAAGCTTTTCCTTCTTTCAATTTTATATTGGATTTCTTGAACAAAGTAGAAGTAAATAAAAGATTGAATATAAATTTCGTGTTATTTTATACCATACAAAATAATAATTAAATAAATTAATCACACTATAACGATTTTTGTTTGTTTTAATCTTTTTTGTATAGTGCCTTAAAATATCTGCAGCAGTTATCAATCAATTCTGTAACATTTGTGTCGATTTTGGAAAAATAAAAAAATATAACAAATTTGTTTTTAAGTGGAATAACAAGTAATTAAGAAATCTATTGTAGAATTACAAAAAAAATGTACAAATACGTGCTAAATTGCAGTATTAAAAAAAAAAACCACTTGCGACAGTGTGACTGAAGCATAGAGAGACTAGTTTTACCATAAAATACCAAATGATAAAGTTTTCTTAATTTTTCATCTAAAATACGACTTAAATTTCAACAATTATTTGCAAATCACAAATTCTTTCTACATTTGGACACAAAATAAATTCCATGATCTGCGAAAAACACTCAGTTTGACATTGTTTGTGACTATTTAGGAAGACAAAACATAAAATGTTTACCATTTTTATCTATCTGTCAACTAAATTTTGTCTATTGTTTTGACAAAAAGATTTTTTAGCTTGTATAATTTTATTTGTTTCTATTTTGTAGCAAAGAATGCTGGTTTTGCTAGATTTGAGAAATTAAAACCTTGATCTGAGGTTGTTTATATTATTTTTTGTTAGTGATGATTTTAATTTATCTTTCTCACACTCCGCGTGCATTTTGAATATCGAAAATTATTCATGGTCCGGTTTTATTGAATTAATTATTAATTATTCACATTTTTAAGACGAATTAAATTAACAAAAACGAAATGATTTGTTTAAACTTTAAAAAGACAACCGGTTTAAAACTTATTGAAGAGCACACTACATTAAAAATAATTTTAAATGTTTTCAAAATTAAAAAACAGTGTCAAATGCGATCGCTATTTTGCCTGATACTTTTAATTTACTTTTAATTTAAGGTGTCGACACTTTATTGTTTTCTAAAAAAAATGTTTGCTGTAGAAGTTAGGAAATCAGAAAAATTTTATACCAGATAACATTTTACAGAAAAGCTATCGATTAAATTTCTATGGAAAAGTGAAGCCACGTGAAGCAGTTATCGATAAATTTTCTACAGAAACGTAAAGCTATCGATAACGTTAATATATAAAAGTAAAGTTATTGGATGACTTTTACAAAGAAAAGTAAAGTTATCGGACAACCTTTCTAAAGAAAAAATAAGTTATCGGACAACTTTTCTAAAAAAAGTAAATTTACCAGATAACTTTTCTATCAAAAAGTTATCGAATAGCAGTATAAAGGGATCCTTTATATTGAAAAGTAAAGTTAAAGGAAAATTCTGTAAAGAAAAGTAAGTACAAGGTACAGCTATCGACAACTTTTCTATTAAAGTGTAAGCCTATCGATAACTTTTCTGTTGAAGAGTGAATTTATTAGCAACTTTTCCATTGAGGGGTTAGCCTTTTTATTGAAAAGTAAATATATCGATAACTTTTCAATTGAAAAGTAATCAATCGAAAGGTTTTGCTAATGAAAATTATCCTACCGATAAGTTATTAATTGAAAAGTAATCCTTTCGATAACCTTTCTACTGAAAAGTAATCCTGTCGAAAACTTTTCTATTGAAAAGTAATCCTGTCGAAAACTTTTCTATTGAAAAGTAGTCCTGTCGAAAACTTTTGTATTGAACAGTAATCCCATCGATAACTTTTCTATTGAAAAGTAATCCTTTCGATAACTTTTCAATTGAAAATTAATCCTAACAATAACTCTTCTATTGAAAAGTAATCCTTTCGATTACTTTTCTATTAAAAAGAAATCTATCGATAACATTTCTATTGAAAAGTAATCCTATCGATAAATTTTCTATTAAAAAGTAATCATTTCGATAACTTTTCTGTTGAAAAGTAATCCCATAGATAACTTTTCTACTTAAAAGTAATCCCATCGATAACTTTTCTATTGAAAAGTAATCCCATCGATAACTTTTCTATTGAAAAGTAATCCTATCAATAACTTTTCAATTGAAAATAAATGCTAACAATAACTCTTCTATTGAAAAGTAATCCTTTCCATTACTTTTCTATTAAAAAGAAACGTACCGATAACTTTTCTATTAAAAAGTATCGATAACTTTTCTCTTTAAAAGTCGTCCTATCGATAACTTTTCTATTGAAAAGTAATCCTATCGATAACTTTTCTATTGAAAAGTAATCCTATCGATAACTTTTCTATTGAAAAGTAATCCTATCGATAACTTTTCTATTGAAAAGTAATCCTATCGATAACTTTTCTATTGAAAAGTAATCCTGTCGAAAACTTTTCTATTGAAAAGTAATCCTGTCGAAAACTTTTGTATTGAAAAGTAATCCTATCGATAACTTTTCTATTGGAAAGTAATCCCATCGATAACGTTTCTATTGAGAAGTAATGCTATCGATAACTTTTCTATTGAAAAGTAATTCTACCGATAACTTTTCTATTGAAAAGTAATCCTCTCGATAACTTTTCTATTGAAAAGTAATCCTATCGATAACTTTTCTATTGAAAAGTAATCCTATCGATAACTTTTCTATTGAAAAGTAATCCTATCGATAACTTTTCTATTGAAAAGTAATCCTATCGATAACTTTTCTATTGAAAAGTAATCCTATCGATAACTTTTCTATTAAGAAGTAATCCTATCGATAACTTTTCTATTGAAAATTAATCCTATCGATAATTTTTATATTAAAAAGCTAACCTATCCGTAACTTTTTTATTGAAAAGTTAATCTATCAATAACTTTTCTATTGAAGAGTAAAGCTTTCAGTTGCTTTTCTATTGCTATCGATAACTTTTTTATAGAAACGTAGATCTATCAATAAATTTTATTGAATAGTAAAGCTATAGAAAATAAGAGTTTGGTTAAACGAAAAACAGTGGTATAAAAAATTTAAGGCTGCTATCGATAACTTTACTGTACGAAATTTAAAATATTTATAACTTTAGTGCGGTAAAATAATGCTACCAACAACTGAAAAAAAAACAAAATATTTATTGAAAACCTAAAAGAGTTACAGATAATTTTTCTGCAGAGTATTTTTTTAACTTTTCATGGAAAATAGCAACTTTTCTGTAGAGAAGTAAAATATATTCGTTTGTTCTTTGACCTTAGAGAGCAAAAATTTTTTTAAAAAGCGTTAAGTAAAGATATTTTTTGCGACTAAATGCTTTTCGCCTGTAGTTTTAATTATGTGTTGTTGCTGCATGCAAATTGATATTGATTTGATTAGTTGAACTAATGCTTTGTGGTTCATATAAAATACTTTACGGTTCTTTATCTACGCTACCAACAACAATAGTAACAGTAGTCGGTCTTTCAGTCAGTCTGAAGCAACTGCAGTAGCGGTTTATTGCCACAGGGTCATACTCCACATACGACTACCAGTCTCTGTTTCTGTTTCTGTATGCATTTGTGAGTTTCATGTCTTTTAAAGTTCGTATTGTTTGTTTATAAAAGAGAATTGTGTGGTAAATATGTATTCTTTTTCTTCTTAATGTGGTTTGTGGTAAAAATCATTAACAAGACCTGATATAGATTTTAGTTTAATCAAGAGTTAGTTGGATTAACATTTCGAATTATCTGTCTTAAAACGAATGGTCATAAATTTGTGGAGATAAAAACATTTAATTAGTGTTTAAAATAAAATAAAAAAGTTTTACCTTCTTAAAAGAACAAGGTTTTTTGTTTGAAATAATTAGAGATTTGTGCGTTTTATTGAAAAATATTTATTTAATTCGTCTTAAAATGGGTTAAGAGAAATTTTTTCTACAAATCCACTTGAGAGTGATGCCCTTTTCGAAGTTCGAATGACTCGGAATTTCTTTTAGTTTTTAAAATTTTTCGCTTTTATTCTTGGTTTATCAATTAACCTCTCCACCCAAACCTTAAGTTATAGGCGTCTTCCAGTTTCCACTAGAATACATAAGTGTACTTCTCCTAAACATAATTTACTAACTTCACAATTCCTAAGTCATCTCCTTTTCATACTAAAGCTCGAAAAGCGAAGTACTAAAGTACTTTAGGTACTTTTTGAGACCTTAAACGTTACCATTCTTCAACTTATATAAATATAAATATATATAAATATATAAAAAAAAAAAAAAGTTGGCAAAAGCTTTGAGGTTAACAAAATTCTCGACCACGAAACTTTTTTTATTGTGAAATGTAAAAGCTTTAACCAAAAGTATGGTTTAAAAGCTTTTTATATTAAAACCTTTTAGCTTTTATAGCTTAAAGCTTTTAAAAGCTTTAAGCACAAATTATTGTAAAGTTTAATAAATACATATCAACGTTTTACAATCATTCTTTTGCGATATTTCATTTTTTTTTTGTAATTCACTTAATTACATCATAAAATTTCTGGTTTATGTAATCTGCTTTTAATCTCTATCGTTTAAAAATATATATAACTTAAAAAATTTTTACCATTGTAAAGCCAACAAATAGTTAATAAGAAATTATTAAAAAAACATAGCAGTTTTTCCATGTTAACAAGTGTTAAAAGTCCATGATTGTCATTATCATCATCATTATCATCTTTAGTAAATGAAGATGCTGTCTTTTAATCAGGAAGTATTTTTGAAAAATCAATAGAAACATGTTTTTCTTACTTCAATGCTTAATTTCATTTCATTTCATTTCTTTTCATTTCTTTCTTAATAAAAGAGGTAAAACTTCTGATTAAAAGAAAAGGCAACTAAAAGAAAACTTCCAAACCGGTAACAAATTTAAAACGGTAAGAGAGTAAAAAAAATTATATTATTTTTCTGCTGACCTTAAGTTAGTCCGACAAATGAAACCTGCCAAGTTTGATAACAGGTTTTATGGTTTAATTTATATTTCATTTCTTGCCATATTTTTTATGAGAAATTGGAAATATGCCATAATTTCATGTCTTTGGTTAAAGGAACAATTTAGTTTAACACAACCAAATTTAACTTTTTCATGCGGAAGTTTAACACATAAAAATACCAGAAAAATATAAATAAATAATTAAAACAGAAAAAACATGAAAAAGAAACCTTTCATGTCGTTTAAATATTTTCACTATTAAGGAACTGTATAGCTTTTCCTGAAACGCCTGTATTTAAATTCTGCTATGAAAATTAAATTTAAAATATTCAGTTTTGTTTAAAAAAAGTCTTTATTGTCTGCAAAGAAAAGCAATAAGTTGTTTTAATGGTTTCAACCAAAAAACAAAGAAAACAAGTTAACTGCATTGTCTGACCAAAAGAGTAATAAAACACAAAAGAAAAAACAAATATACCAGGAAATTGTAGGCTCAGAAAATGTAAAGAAAATATTTATCAATTATTCATAAAAATTCGCCAAAAATAAAACCAATAGAAATTAAATGTTTGAATTAAAAAAATTATTCTTTTGGCAGTTAAAGAAAAAAAAATTATTTACTTTTAAAAATAAAAAACTGAAAAATGTTTACCTATATTTTTTTAACCCTCATACGTTCCTCAAAATATGCTACAGTAGAGTCCCTCGGGTGAAAAATCACCCATGTGTAATATTTACTGATTTTGTAATGAAAATATTTGTTTTTTTATTTAATTCAACTTAAACCATCCATTAAATTTAATTGGATGTTAATATCACAACCAAAAATTTAGCTTGATATATTGAAAATAAAAAATAACAAAAGAAAATAATTAACTAATTTTTCTTGTTGCAATTGCTGCATACATAATATGGAATTTTGTGTTGCCCTATCCTATCATTTTTCGTGAAAATCTCACATCGGGAACCCGAACTCAGTTTTTTTCCCCCCATTTGATTTAAAAGGCTCGTCGCTAGTTTGACGTATGATGTTCATCAACGTGATTGCAGGATCTGACTTTTGTAAATGAGGACGCCGCTGAATTCCCGCTTTGACTAGTTCCATTCATAGTTCATGAAGAAACAACTTTCTTTTGTGTAGTTTTCTTTTATTCCAATCGTTGTTTATTTCTTGCCACAAAACGTATGCATTTACTGCTGATATGTCAAGCATATTGCAAAACAATGCTTGGAGCCATCGACTAATTTTTCCTTTCACCGTATAAGTACCCATCAGCTGATCTAATGTGTCTACCCCGGTTTTAGTTTTATTATAAAATGATACATATAATCTTGGGCAACTTTTTTCCTTCATTCAATACAGATTTGTCATGATAAAGAGTACAAAGACCGTTGACAATTTTGTACCAGTGAAATTTTGTCGTTGAAAAAGAACATGATAGAGACAACTGTACGCCCACAATAGTGTTTTTTTTCTTTTTAGCAGCTCAAGTTCAAGATCATCTGATGTAAAAAAATTATCACACGTTATATTTTAACCTTGATTTTTTTCAGGTGCTGCATCAGGTGCTGACTTACTGGTGTATATTTGCAAATTCCATGCGAAATTTGCCACACTGTCACACAGAGCCCACAGTTTTATGCTATATTATGCGGGTTTTAACGGCATATACGGCGGCATTATTACACGAATTTCTTAATGGGTGAAATTTCACCCTAGGGACTGTAACGATTTTTTTCAAATACTTTCACAATTATTTATTATGTAAACAAAATTTTTAGTTTTTTTAATGAAAAATACTAATTTAGAAAATTAGAAAAAGTTTCATTTTTATTAAGTAAAATATGTAAGAGTTACATGGTTTTAAAATTGAAAATGGGTGAAATTTCACCCGAAGACCGTATGAGGGTTAAGCAACAAATATGTAAAATAAATTTAATTTTTTTAATTTAAGAAGATAACCGGTTTTTATTCGAATAACCGAATAAGTAAACCTAATTTTAATTCAACTGTATTATTTAAAATTTTAACATTCGATGGTATAAGTTATTTGAAAATAAGCTAAAAATTTTACGTCACACCAAAAAGTAATCGGTTACTTTATAGAGAGTAAATGAAAAAAGGACATATAACTTCATAATATTAAATATTAATTCAGCCATATTTTTATCTATATTTTAACTGAGGATTACGTTTCTCTATAAAAGTATAAAATTTTAACCTCTACGGACGAATAATCGGTTATTTCAAAGAAGGCAACCGACTACAAAAGTGTAATATATAATTCTATAAATAGTAAAAATATTTAAAACAAGATAAAAGCTGCCTTTTTTAATTTTAATTTCTGTAGAAAATTAAGCGGTTACTTGACGCAGAGTAACCACAAAGAGAAGATGAAATTTTTTTTTTACAAATTTCTATTTAATTATAGTATGTGAATATCTCACAAAATGGCAAGATTGTACCCGAAAGACGTATTAATTTATTTTCTTCCAAAAAATATTCGGTTACTTCGGAGCGAGTACCCAAAAAGTTACAAAACCGCTTTATTTTAAGAAGGTATTCAATAATGTTATTCTAAATTTCTCATCTGATGGTAAAAGTTGCTCTCGAAATAAGTAAGAAATTATAATTCCTAAAAAAAATTATTCGATTACTTTTTAGAGGGTAATTAAAAAAAATTTCATGTATTGCAAAATTTCTCAATCGATGATAAAGTTTTCATCAAAGAAGCAAAACATTATTATTTGTACGATAGAATAATCGGTTACTTAAAGCGAGTACTCGAGAGAGTATTCAAAACAAAAACCCGATTATTTTTTTCATCACATGAAGAGATTGAAAAATTTAGCGGAAACGAATTATTTTATGGATTTAAAAACCTTTACCTCGTTATAAAGCAGATATGTAAAAATATATTCGGTTATTTTTAATTGTATAACCTTATGAAAAACATGACTATAACAAAAATGTTTATCTCTAGAATGCTAAAACTTCTTATAAGAAACCTGTTCCCTTTTAACAAGCAAGTGATATTGCTGTTAAAATATTAAAAAAAAAACTATATTATTCGAATAATCGCAAAATATTTCTTATTCGATAATTTAAACCTGTTTAAAAATTTTTAACTAAAATCAATTATTTATAATTATTTATTAAAAAAAAAAAAAAAAAAACATAAATATATATTTAACTTAAACATTAACGATTAATTGTAATATTTTAACGAGCAAAACTTACCACTTAAAGCCAGTTTCATCAATTAAATTTTATCTGAAAAATATAAAAAATATCATTAATACTTGTTCAAAATGTGAATAATGAAAAAAATAAAAAAACAAAATAATTAAAATTTATATCATGTCAAAAAAATTTTACATTTTTACGTAAAGAAATATAAATTCCTAAACTTTTCTGTGTTAAACTGTTATTTCACTTGTTATTTAATCTTTTATGACCGAGTGCTGGTAGTACTCTTTATGAAATCTGTTTTATTAAACATGTGAAATTTCTTGTTTGGAATATTAAATTGATGTGTCAAATTGTTTTGAAGTAAAACAACGAATAAAGATTATATCAGCGTAACAATTTTAAATATTTTAATGTTAATAAACAGATTATTGGAGTAATACGATATTTCAAGGTTAATTTTAAATGCTTAAATTAAAAAAAAAAGTATATATTATGAATATAACAGCAGCGACATCAAATGATGAAGAGACAGAAAAAATTTTTAAGCATTAAAAAATAAATTTATTTATTCGAATAAATTATACAAAAATGATCTTTATAAGTTTCTTTATTGTCTAAATGTTCTTAAACTCAATTATCCTTAAAAATTTCTTTTATGATATTATTAAATATACGATTATTCGTTTTATTTTTAATCGAATAAATTTGACCTTTTTTGTTTTTTGTATTATTTTCCTAAACTTTTCCACAATGTATTAAGTATTAAGTGTTTTTTAATATTGAGAAAAACTTTTACTTGGTCTTCTCCGTCACAGAGATTACATCCAATAAATCGATTATATTTTTTAAGCGAATAATTTTGACACGATAATTCAAATCATATTTTATAAAAAATATTTTAATTAAATTTCAAACGTTATGTAACAAACACAAAGTTGATGCAAAGGTCGTTATTTTTTTGAGTCGAATAATCGAGTATTTTTTTATCGAATAAAAAAAAAAAAATATTTTTAAAAATAAATTTTTTGTTGTGTTACATATAAAAATTCACAAAATTTTAAATACAATACCTAACGAGAAGATTAATATTTGATATAAATGGTTTTTTTATTTGAAAACCGATTAATCGAGTAAGTTTATTTAAATACTTAAAACGACTCTCAGCATTGTTATTTTTTTCAGTTAAAATTTTTTCTATTGCCTTTATTCCTCTCGTTCAACAAAATACCTTTAAATTACAAAAAATTGCATGCGATTATTCGAGTAATGCTATATTCTAAAATTTAATTCTAAGTTAACGAATGTTAAAAAAAGCCTTTTGTACACTCGCATTTTGACTTATAAAACCAAAATTTTCGACTCAATAGTCGATTATATTTTTTATTCGATTAACGGTTAAATCCAATTTTTGCTTAAAATCGAATAACTAAGTGAAATAATTATCTATTTTGTCATTAATAACCGGTTCTTCGTTATTTCAATAAGTTAATAATTTTTTAAGGATATTTTTATATTCGACTAATCGAACAAAAGAATATTTAACTTATTTCATATTTTAATAATTTTTTGCGGTTGCTTTAAAAGAAGCAAATATTTTTAAAAATTTCTAATTTTTAAAATTTCTAAGAAAATATTCATTTTTATTCGATTACTCGAATAAATGGATATGTTAGTCGTTTTGTTATTCTTCTTTTTAGAATTGGATTAAATAGCATTAGCATTATTTACTTAAGTGTTTTTACTTATTTTTATATAAATTGAATTTTTTATACGTTTATTCGAATAATTTTATGTGTTTAAAAAAGTTAAGTGGAATCGTCAAAAATTTTTACTAAATTATACATAAACTTTTTTGTTATAATCTTCCAGTTTCTTTTTTAAGAAATCATGGTTTTTTATTTCATGACCATGTAACCGGTTACTTTTCGGTGATAGTTAGTTTTCGAATTGAGATTTTTATATTTTAGTCGTGACGTATATAATTGAGGTAAATTTAAAGTTGCTTAAAAATTTTAACTTTTTTTAAAATAATAAAATTTACTCGTTATTCGAATGAATTTTTTTTTTAAGTTTTAGTAAATTTAGTTTTTTATTTTTTTATTATCTTGTATTAGTTTTTTTATTTATTTATTCGAACAATTTTTTAATTAGCGCGTGCTTTAATCGCATAAATTGATTTAAAAAATTTTAGTTTTGAACCGAATAATAATTTTTATTCTTAATGCGAAAATGATTAGATGTTCCAATACTTTTTGTCCTTTAAGCTGTTAAAAATGTAAAAATTTTAATTTGATAACATTTTTAGTTTTTTGTATTCGCATTTATTTTTATTCGATTATTCGAATAAATTTTAATTGTAATGACTGATTTTTTATAATATATATCTCATTTATAATTTGTTAAGTTGTTTTTTCTACTTAGGAAAATTTTTCTTTCGCAAATTATATATTTCAAATAATTAAAAATAGTAACCGGGTAACCGAATTTTTTTTGTAAGAATTCTTTACCGTTTCTTCACTATTTTATTGATTTAGATTCCTTTTAATGTTTTGTGTGTTTTTTTTTTGTTTTTTTTAACGAATCAAACTTCTTAACTCTATAGTATAACATCACTAAGAACTTCTTTTCGTCTTGTTATGGTTTAGAATCTCTTACAAATTCTTTTTATATGTTTCTAAATTGCTGCATGATGTACGAGACAATTTTTTGAAATAGATAATAAAAGTTGCATGATTTATCTTATAAAAACGGTTTACATTTTTATGCCAATGGAAGATATGCCAAGCAACTGTGTGCATCAACATCCTATTAAGAATTTCAAAGCAAAACTACAAATGGAAGTTTAAGTAAAATTAATGCAAGAACATTTGATTGTGTTTCATTTTTTTTAATAGATAATAATTTTGCTTTGTTGCATGCAACATCTAAATATTGCCTGCCACTCGTCTATGGTATGTTTCAACGTTAAACTATGTGTACAATGTCGCTTGTATGGCGAACTGTTGATATCTGGTTTAAGTGTGTTCAGACTTTTTAAGGAAGGTTGCTTTAAAAAATCTTCTCGCTATTTTTTTTTTTTAAATTTCATTTCCACTCGACTGCAAATAAAAAACCTTAAATAACACAAGTGCAGTAGCAATAAAATCTCAGCTTTAAAAATTAAAAGTTAAACATTTGTACAAAAAAAAAAAAAAAATTATTAGTTTCTGGTTAGTTGATTGCGTTGTTGTTAAGTTGCCTTTGAAGCTCACAGTTGTTTCCAGTTTAGGATTGTTTAAGAAAGAGTGTGTTGAAAGGGCAGCGGTGTAAAAGAAACAAGTTGAAATAAATGCATTTAATTAAGATTCGTTGGCATCTGCCAGCAGCAACTGGTGGCACTTCAAATAAATACAAACGATAACGAGAATATGTTTTAGCTGTTGGTGTGTAGGTTGTAACGACGCAACACTTTGACTTTCGCTATCGTCTGTCTGATTTGTTTTCTTGCTGCAGCCAGCATCTTGTCAATTTTTCTTACTATTTTTGTATTTTTTTTTTTTTAATTTTTATCTTACGAAATCATAAAAAGACCTTGTCAAGGCTATTTTAAGTTAAAATATATATAATTTTTTTTTTAGGAGAGTATTAAGAAATATTGTCAAGCTTGTTAAGGTATGAGAGTTGTAGAAACGTTTTGGGAATTGAAAGGCACAAGAAATCAGATATTTTTTTCTTAGTTTCGCAAGAAATATAAAAAGTTAATTATATCTACTGTTAATGGTTCTTCGAATCTAAGCAACAAAATTAAAAAATGTATGGTCTTTCGAACCTTTAAAATAAAAGCTGTTAACAAATCTTTAAAGCCAGCGCTAACTACTTCTAAATAAATTTTAAATGCATCAAGTTTTATCTTCTCTTTCTGTTTGGACATCTGAAGGACCATATGCAATTTCCATAGTTTGTAGGCAAGCGTGTGGCGTATTTTTCTCAAACTTTCAGAACGACCTGTAGTTAAGCTTTAATCTATTCTTTTAACGCAGCTGGTAGTTAAGTTCGTAGGGTACAGGAAGCCCTTCGCAGTGACTGATTGCTAAATAACGAATAACTGTTTCGATTTTTTGCGTAGTAATTCGTCGTGTTGATGTAACGTGAATATAGACGTAGATTATCCAGTCGTCTGATACGAACTGGACAAACACTATGGCGTTTAGTTGCTCGTCTAGCAGATTATGCAAAAACTCGTGATGCTCTTATATATGGTCGGTTCCCAAGCAGGCGGTGGCTGTCGCCGAGGACGTTGTATATGACACTGATGTATCGACCAGATGACCAGCCAAGAAGTGCGTAACCTACACTCAAGCCATCCTACATATCGACCACGAGGAAACAACTTTTAATTGAAAATTATTATAAGCACAATTGCCGCTTCTGAGGCACCGAAAATCCGCTATTAACACACGAAGAGGTATAACATTCTTTCAAAGTTACTGTATGTTGTGGTTTTTGCACTGGAGGCATTATAAGACATTATCAAAAGCGACGCTGGCCAAATTACTACGGTGAACGATGTGAGACACAGATTCCTCTCATGTTAATTGGAAGAACTTAAAGTTGAGCACATGTGGTTTTAACAGAATGGAGCAATGGGACATACTGTACATCGTGTAGCAAAAATTCTAAGGGCTGCATTTTTTAGCTCGCCAAGTCGCCCGTTTGGATAGTTTGCGCTTGCCGGGAAAATCACTCGATTTACCAATTCTATGATTTTTAAATCTTCAAAGGAATATCCGGGAAGGTATCGCCGAAGTTTTGTGTAACAGTGAGGGCCCGCAGGGTCCTCAATTCATTGCAGTGGTCACTTGTTTGATATAATTTCTTTCAATTAATAACAGAAAATATAAGAGGCCAAATAAACACAAACTAAAAGCAAAAGTTTTTTATTTCTTGAAAAGATTATAGTCAAAAATATCGGGTGACAGCTTTTGTCCTAACTGGTCTCTCATTACAACGCCCTCAAGCAGGCAACATAAATGATTCACTCTTAACCTTAAATAATGTGACTAATTTAAATTCTATTACTATTGGGATAATCCAATTTAGGTTTACTTTGTCACCTAGTTTATAACATCAATTTTAGTAATTTTAAGTCACCTTTAACTATCATTTAGAGTCTCATTTATATTTTCTTCCACAGTCCAATTTTCTCAAGAGGCTTTCACAATATTTGGTCTTTAAGTCTAATCTGTTCTCTTTCGACTGAGAGTTAAATCTACGGTTATTATTAACGTTGTTTCCGCTTTATTAATTTTTGCAGGTCATAAAATAGTAATTGAATGATTTTAAGGTTTTTGTTTGAAACTAAACACACCTCAAATTGATTTACTATGTTTTATTAAAATATTTAATTTTGCAAATCATCAACAAATCAAGACAATCAATTAGTTTTGTTAATAATAATAATAATTATAATAACAAAAATACAATATCAGTAAATAATTTGCAATTTTTTAAATAGGTCCTTTGTACCATAATAAAATTAATTGTTGCTAAAATAAATGGTCCCTCGAACTTTTTTAAAATCATACAAAATTTCCATTATTTTGTAACACAGTTTTTTGTTTGCATTACAAAAGTGTGTGTTTGGGTATTGTTGTATTCATTTTAACACCTTGCTGTGTTCAATGAACTCTTTTTTGTTAAATAGCCACAGACGCAACAAGTATTGCATTTAAACCAAATTTTGTCTTTGTTTTTGCCTTAAATTTTTTGCATATTTTTTTTTTTTTTGGAGTCGTTAGTTTTTGCCAGTAAAATAAGACATTAATAAATTTTAAATAAGAAAAACCACTGGTCACTTTTCTTTTGGCTTATACATTTCATTATTTTTTCGTAATTTACAAAGGAATTTTTGTTTTATGGGTGTTTTTAAATATTTTTTACTTCTTTTTTACCAAGCTGCAGCTTTTATGGCCATAACAATTTGTACTGCAGTAGTAGTAAACATTTATAGTTGAAAGCAAATATTTAATAAGAAAAATAAAAAATATAAAAATATTTTACGTTTAGTATTCGCAAACATCAGGAGGAAGATAGTATTGTAAAATAAGCATAATTGATCGTTAAATCTCTGTTGGGTGAATGAGAACTTCTTTATGTTTGGAATCTTTAGTTATTTTTATATCTGCCAAACAGCCTGTTTGCTTTAACCAAATGTTCATTACATCGTTTCAAGTGCAAAAATGCGAATGATATTATTTACAAAGTATAATGAAATAACTGAAAGAATTTTTCCTTTTTATTTCTTTTTAGCCGAGCTACTGCCAGACCACGTGTGTATTTTAGGGAATAGTGAAGCTAACCTTCATACCTTCTTCGTTCTTAAAATGATTTCTGGTACCTAGTTGCTAATATTTAAGTCTTACTAACTTCAGTCAAATCGCGTATGATCACCATCCTCTTCTTTACTGAAACTAACGACCTACTTTCCCAACACGGAGTGTCTGAGGTTAAGGTTTCCAATAGCAGCCATATTAAATATCGGTATACCCATGTTATTCAGCTTAACTAAAGTGATAAATTTCTCACATGAATAAATTATAGTTCTCTTGTTTTCTGCGAGATAGTCCAGACTAAATTAACGACCTTAAAATATTAAGAAAAGAAAAAGTTTATTCCTAACTTTTATCCACTCTATGTAAAACAGAACGTCTGTAATATTTTAATGTGAGAAAATTCTCAACTTTATTAAAGAACATAGTCAATGGATTATAGCCAAGCAATTTTCTAGACTTCCTGTCGCATTGCTGGATTACTGTCCCAGGAGTGACTTTCGGGATTAACCCATTCAACTTTAGCAAGGTATTCTAGTCCATTTTTTTTGGTTTCCTTCTCACACGAAACCCCCATATTTGTGAGGAAGATTTTTCCATCCCTGATGAGTTCTTACTTTCTTCTTTGATTTTATATAAAAAAGAAATCATAAAAAATTCAAGAGTTTAAATTTTATAAATTTTAGTACGAGGCCATACTCTTGTGTCTGGCAGCCAATGGCGAGCTTAGTTTCCACTTTATTTAGGTTTGCAAAAATTTAATTAACAAGTTCACCCTAAATGCTGTACAAGTTCGGCGACACATTTTAAAATAATTTAAACTTGTTTCATATAATTACAGGGAAAAAACTCAAATCGTCGGGTAAGTTGAACACATATATTATCAAAAAACACAATTTAATCTCCTTAAACCAACCTTTCATTAACAAGTTCACCTTAAATGCTGTACAAGTTCGGCGAGACATTTTAAAATAATTCAAACTTGTTGCATATAAGTGCAAGGAAAAAACTCAAATCGTCGGGTAAGTTGAAGACAAATATTATCAAAAAACACAATTTAATCTCCTTAAATTGGGATTTACATTTTATAACTTATGTTGCGTATAAAGCGCTTTCTAATTAACCATCTTTCATTAACAAGTTCACCCTAAATGCTGTACAGGTTACGCGAAACATTTTAAAATAATTCAAACTTGTTGCATATAAGTACAAGGAAAAAACTTAAATCGTCGGGTAAGTTGAACACAAATATTATCAAAAAACACAATTTAATCTCCTTAAAATGGGATTTGCGTTTTATATCTTATGTTGCTCTTTCCAATTTAACATCTTTCATTGGCCATACGAGTATATCTTTATTAGTTCATCTTTTACTCTTACAGTATGAATACGTTGGCATTATTTCAACTATTATTATTCTATTACTTTTTTATTCGTTTTGTTTTTATAAGCACTTTATGAACTATTTTTTTTTTTGTTATTATTGTTGTTAAAACTTTTCAAATCTTATGCAATCGCTTTTTTTTCAGTTTAATTATTTTTTAAAATTAAATTTGTTTCTAGAATTTAAATGAAATGTACATTTCTTTATCTTTATTTACATTATTCTATACGAAAAGAATTTTAATTTTAGCCTGTCTAGAGCCAACAAAAGACTTTGGATTTGAATGCCCAAGTGAATTTTAATTATCTGGATTTATATAAAGAGCCACAAATGAACGTAAGCATAAGGAATGCGAAGTAATTGAAAGAGATTAAGAGCAAATGATTATTTTTTTTATTTGAAGAATTTGTTTAAAAAAATTTGCATTTATAGATCCGCTTTAAGATCTATAATTTTAGATCAAGAATATATAATTAGATGTAATGCTTAATATAATTAGCATGCGTGAGAGAAACTTGTCTACTTGAAGACATTGTGGGAAATTATACAATATTTCTTTCAGTGCTGAAAGATTTATTTTTATTGTTAATTTATATTTGAAGCAAAGTACAGTACTTAAAAAAAGTACAATGGTATTTATGGTTATTTCTAAGACCTCACGAAGCAGATTGTAAAAAACACTGACTAACAGAGTTGAGCGAAATGATATGAAAACTCTGTAAAATAAAACATTGATTCGCCGGGAAAAAGCAGATGCCAGACATAACTGGGCAGAAGAAAGAGGAGGCAGAAGAAAGCGGAGTCTTCAAACCTGAGACTCTACGCAGATGAATCCTATCTTTTCAAAAGTGATGGAATATAAAATTAAAATACCGTCAAACAACACCGTACAAAAGCTGGTTGACGAAGTAATAGTCAGACCACCTAATTGGCGTCAGAAAGGTCTGTTCTTAAATAAAAAATTGACACCTGTAGTTACGTCGTAAAGTCGAAACAAGGAAGGAATAAATGCTATAGACAGAGGTCTGAGAGGAAAATACGATCTGAAAACTACTAAGATACCTGAAATCAATATTTTTCAGGAGTTGAACTTCGCGCCAAAGAAGTTGATGGGCACTTTCGATAAAAGTTCAAATCCGATTAAAAGGAGGAAGGGAAGATTATGACAAACACTGTATTTCAGTGTCAAACATGGTTTTACCGAATGATGTCGCTACTCCGGAAAATAGGAAGCTATGGGAAAAGTTTAAAAGCACAAAGGTACAATTGCGAAAGTAAAAGTGCAGTTGTAGAACTGAGGTGAAGCCTGCAAGATATCCAAAACATGAATACATCTGATATGAGGCCAGGTGACAACTAAATTTAGCCAGGCTCTAATATAGTATATTCTGGCAATAATGCTGTAAATTTTTGTTGTAAAAAGGGAAGTTGACGATATTAGTCAACGAACAATCTCTCTAAATGGAGAGACTTGGTGATGAGGTAGAAAGATGAGAAAATCTTGGTAGAAGCTAATGCTTCTTAAGGAGATTTAATATCGTCCAAGGCAAAGCAAAGCAAAATAGTAAATTTCACATCAGTGATTGCAATAGAGTAGAGGTAAGTTAAGATAAACTCCGGAGAGCATAGGGACAGGAGCGCGGCATTAAGGAAAAAGATAAATTTAAGAAAATACAATAGATGAGAAAAGGCACTTTAAAGCTTTAAAATATTATACTGAACAATACTCGTAGTTATTAGCCTTTCACTAATAAATATTTCTTAGCAAAAACAATACACTCAACAAATGCTGGTCACAAGATTATAGATTTCGACTATTTCATCTTAAAGCTTTATAGCAGTTAATAATTAAATTAAATCAACTCATTAATTGAAGTAAAGCATTAAAAACATTAACAACTCATCTTCCTTTTTCTTTCCCTTCATTTTAAATAATTTACATTACGAAAAAAAACTAAATATATAAAATTAACATTTTTTAACAATTATATTTAATTTAAAAAAATATGAGTAAATCATTATAAAAAAAGCTGTTAATCATTAAATATTTATAGCTACATTAACAATTACAGGTTTTTTTTATGTGAATAATTTTTTAATAAAGTTAGAAATATGAATAACGTTAAATATTGATGATTGATGTAAACTTTTAAATATACTTTTAAGATGATGCCACAAATGTTCAATCATCTCTATTTTTAAAATGGGAAATAATTTCGAAAAAAAACTAAATTATTAAAAAAAAAAAACTAAATTATGTAACCAAAAAAAACACAGTTCCGTTAAGGTATAAAATTGGCATTAAGGTTGCTATAAATTAGACTTCACTGTATCTTTAATATATATATAAGATTAGCATTCGTGAAATGAATACTTGAATTGTAATTATCTCTTTTTGACTCTGAAATAAAGAGTCTCTTGAAACACTTGAAACATAGCAGATTGGCGACGAGGATTAACAAACGTGTGTGTAAGACATGGGCAATGAAAATGATGTTTTAAAGGAGATGTTGATCCAACAGCAAGCTTGGGCGACTAGTATGCTTACGGAACAGAAGCAGTGGATGCAGGCTGTTTTAGGGGCTTCGCAAGCTGGACCTTCAAATGTACAAAGTGCTAGTGTGCCAACTTTTCATTCTTTTAATAAAGAAATTCAACCATGGGATTCATATGTAGAACAGCTGGAACAACATTTTGCAGCGTATTCTGTACAAAGTGCAGAAAAGAAGAAATCATTTTTTTTAGCTTGGAGTGGTGAAAAAATATTTGAGCTGTTAAAAAATTTATTTGGTGGGCAAAATTTGCAAAACAAAACTTATGATGTTTTAAAAGAAAAGTTAACGGAACATTTTTTGTCAAAAGTACATACTGTGGCTGCACGATACGAATTCCATAAGTTGGGGATGAAACCAAATGAAACATATAGAGAGTGGGTAGCTGCGCTGCGTGGAATTGCGCGAAACTGCAATTTTACTTGCAGTTTGAGCAGCTGCGCTAAAGAGTATACCGACGAGATGATACGTGACATGATAATTCTACATACTCCACACGATGCCGTACGCATCTCTGCTATGCAAAAGCTGCAGCCAACGCTAGCAGAAGTTCTACTAATTGCAGAGACGTATGAAGCGACAACGAAAAGCGTACAAATGATCAAAGAAAATAAGGAAGAGAGTGCAGAGGGGTTTTCGGATTTAAATGTTGTACATAAACAAGAAGTTCTAAAGAATAGCAAAAGAAAAGAGTATAAGTCATGTGCTGGTTGCGGGGTATCTCATGAAAGGGAGAACTGCCGATTTCGTTTTGTTGTTTGTCATCAGTGTAAAAGAAAAGGCCACATAGCCGCTGTTTGTTTGTCAATTTCGAATAAAAAGAAAATCAAAAGCAATGCAAACAATAACATTGAAACTGAAGAAGCAACCGATCAAATCTTAAGTATAACGGATTTAATAAAAAATGAAAATAATAAAATGTTTATTGATGTTCAAATATCCAACAAAATTATTAAATTTCAATTAGATTCTGGTGCGTCAACGTCAGTAATCACTAAGAAAACATATGAAATGTTGAAAGAGCCTAAATTAGAAAACTACAAAAAATCGCTCTTTGCTTACGGTCATACTCGTTTAAACATTCTTGGGCAAATAATAATAAAAATTAAATGTGGTGAAAAGGAGAAACTAGTACCACTAGTTGTTACTGATGTCGAGATTGGTGACAATTTGTTTGGAGCAGATCTTTTTGAAAAATTTGGTTTTACAATTGTGCAAATCGCAAACTTAGAGATGGATTATGCCGATGAAAAATGTAATCAGCTTTGTAAGAAATATGAACATGTGTTTGAAGAGGGCATTGGCACTATAAAGTCGTTTAAAGCACGTATAGTTTTAAAAGAGAACGCGGTACCAAAATTTTACAAAAGTAGGTCCGTTCCTTTTGCTCAACTGCAAACATTTCGAAAGGAAGCTGAACGAATGGTTACTGCTGGTATTTGGAAACCAATCCCGTTTAGCGATTGGGCTTCACCAATAGTGCTTATTACAAAACCAGACGGTTCCCTTCGAGTCTGTGGTGATTTTAAAGTAGCGGTAAATAATCAAATTGACATAGAACAGTATCCATTGCCAACTCGTGAATCTTTGTTTCACAAAATTCGTTACGGCAAAATATTTTCTAAAATCGATTTAAGAGAAGCATATCTTCAAATGGAGATTGACGAGTCATCCAAACGTATTCTAGTAGTGAATACACCAGCTGGGTTATTCCAGTATCAGCGCATGCCTTATGGTATAGCAAGTGCACCCGCTATATTTCAAAAATACTTAGAGCAATTGTTACAGGGAATTGAAGGATGCGGCAATTACTTGGATGACATAATCATATCTGCTCCAAACATAGAAGAACATATGAGGCGGTTAGAAAAAATTTTGGCCATTTTATCCGAACATGGTATTAAATGTAAAATGTCCAAATGCGTGTTTTTAAAAACAAAGATAGAATATCTGGGAAGACAGGTTAGCGCAAAAGGGATCCTGCCAGATGAAGCAGGAGTTCGTGCGGTAAAGGAGCTTCGATCTCCTCGTAATATCAAAGAAGTGGAAGCTTTTATTGGTAAGGTTAATTACTACAATAACTTTATACCAAATTTCTCGCAAATTTCAGCACCCATAAATCAACTTCGTAAAAAGAATGCAAAATTTCTTTGGGGAAAAGAACAACAGGCAGCTTTTCAGACTCTAAAGAACCATATCGTACATGCTGCAGAGTTGGCCCATTTCCAAGAACATTTGCCTGTTATTCTAGCAACTGATGCCTCTTCCCATGGAATAGGTGCCGTTATTTCTCATTTGCTTCCCGATGGAACAGAGCAGCCCATAGCTTTTGCCTCGAAAACTTTTGACATACACCAGCAGAAATATAGTCAAATTGAAAAAGAGGCTTTAGCCATTATTTTTGGGGTGCAACGTTTTCATATTTATTTGTATGGACGAAAATTTATACTTCTAACGGACCATAAGCCTTTAGTAACGATTTTTGGTCATAATAAGCAATTGCCTACAATGACAGCTCATAGAATTCAACGTTGGGCCATTATTTTAATGGCATACCAGTTCGAAATTAGGTACAGAAGCAGCTCAGAAAATGCTAATGCGGATGCATTGTCGCGTCTACCGATTGGGCCTGATCCTGAATTTGATAACAACGAGTATTGCAATTCGATAATAGAAGTCAAGATGCCAATAAATATTGATATTGTCAAAGAACATACTGTTAAAGATCCCATTCTAAGCAGAGTAAAACTATACGTGGAAGAGGGATGGCCTACGTTCATCGGGACCGAAGAAAAAATTTTAATTCCCTATTTTAACAAAAAATTCAGTCTTATCGTCAAAAATGACGTCATATTTTGGGATTCATCAAATTTTTCTCGCGTTTTAGTGCCAACAACACTCCAAGAAGAAGTATTGAAATTGTTGCATGAAGGTCATTGGGGAATCATAAAAATGAAAAGATTGGCTAGACAACATTGTTGGTGGGTAGGCATGGATAAAGAAATTGAAAGAATGGCATCAGCATGTGAAATTTGTAGTTTATATAGTGCGAGTCCAAAGCAAGAGTACTGCAATTGGTCCTCCGCTATACGTCCATGGCAAAGAGTTCATATTGATTTTGCTGGTCCAATTTTTGGTAGAATGTGGCTAATTTGTGTTGACGCATTTTCGCAGTTTCCATTTATTTGTCAGATGACGTCAACAACGTCTTCAGCTACTATATCGTTGTTATCAACGATTTTTTCTATTGAAGGGTTGCCAGAAACCTTAGTAAGTGATAACGGTCCGCAACTTACATCTGAAGATTTTAAACAATTTTGCTTAACTAACGGTATACAACATTTAACAACAGCTCCTTTTCACCCCGCCTCTAATGGCTTAGCTGAACGTTTTGTACGTACTTTTAAAACATCAGTAGCCAAGAATATTGAAGATGGATTAGCTGTTAAAGAGGCTGTGTTGAAATATCTATCAACTTACCGTAATATACCGAATTCGGAAGGAAAAACCCCATCTGAATTACTTCACGGACGTAGAATACGAACACTGTTAACTCAAATGCAGAAAAAACCTCCAAAAGAAGAGCTTGACACTGAAGACAAGAGTACCAAATACAAAGTTAATGATCCTGTTTTCTTTCAGAATTTTTCGAGAGGACCAAAGGTCATCGGAAAAATGGTGTACATAGTAAAAACAGATTTTCATAGTTATAAAAGACATCAAAATCAACTAAAGCCTAGAGTTATTAAAACCGAAACAACGAATCCTTTCTTACATCCAGTAAAAAGTTGTACGGATGAAGAAAACAGCACCCAAGGGAGCGCAGATCAACGGAAATTGCCTGAAAGAAACTCTACTCCACCGCAAGCAACAGAACCAGAACTGAGAAGAAGTCAGAGAACTCGCACTGCTGTGGCTCGCTTCACTCCGGATGACTTTCGGAAATAGAAGGAGGGATAGTGCTATAAATTAGACTTCACTGTATCTTTAATATATATATAAGATTAGCATTCGTGAAATGAATACTTGAATTGTAATTATCTCTTTTTGACTCTGAAACGATAAAATATTTTTTTTCGAAGTCTAGAAAATAAGTAAAATAAAACGTACTCTACTGTATCTCTCTCTCTCGCTCTTACTTTAGCAGAAGTGTACTTTCTCATGGCGACGTTCTTTTACTAAAGACTGTTTGCAAGGAATGCTGTCTAAATAGGTTGGGCAAATAAAAACGGACTTGTGAAAGTAACAACCGAATTTACCGGTGAAGCCACACAATGCCAGGGCTGCTCAGCTAAACGGAAGCTTGCTCTCTAGTATGCTGATTCTGGCAATCTGTAAAATTTTTATGTTATTGGAGCTCCACAACTTCCGTAGTGTAGACGAAAAAACCATTAAAATCTCAAGGTTGGCAAGGCCATATTATAGAAGAGAGTCATGTGACACCTGGCCAGAGAGGGAGAGGTTGAAATCTAGTGATCTTGGCAGCTAAGAAAGATGTCCTAGTAATAGATAAAAATTTTTAATTGCAGGTCCGAAATATCTTAAATTACACTAAATGAGAGCAGAAAATATCCAAACTACTTGATGGGATTTTGAGCGAAAGCACTTCCAACGAAATTAAAAATAAATTAAAGGGAACAAACTTTGAAGTTTATAACTCGTAAAACTATTGTACAGTATCTGTCATACTGTTCGCACGTTGTCTAGTTTGTACAGGAGCAACTCTTGCTTCATGTTCAGGGGAAAATTACGGCATTCGATATCAATCGAAATTTACATTTAAATTCCATTTAAAATTTCGATCGATATCGAATGCCGTAATCTGCCCCCTGAACATGAAGCAATAGTTGCTCCTGTACAAACTAGACAACGTGCGAATTGGAACAAACTAGCATCCACAAGCTGAGAGCATGTATGCATACGAAGCAGTGACAACAGAGGAAATGCGATTAGGACTTAAGAACTTTACAGGAGATATCGATTCCATTTAAATTTGGCCAAACGGCGAAGTAGTTTCTGGGAATAAATTCAAAGGATTTCTAACCCTGTCCAACCACGGAGGAGAAGGAGTAGTTGTATAATTGTAATATAGTATGGCAAACGCCTAGAAAACAAGGTAACTTAGAAAATATCAATTGCTACTGTGCAAATTGGCAGATACTCTCTCTTTTTGGAAGTCAGTCAAGCAAAACTAAGTTAGGATTGTACAAGTTGAGCATAAGAGTCGAAGCAAAAGACAAGGACAAGAAAATTATCAAGATTCATAAGAGACAAGACTAATTGAAAAGTTTCTAATCCTTCCCCACCAAGGAGAAGGAAGTCTAGTAGAATAACGGTCAGGCAGTATGTCTCACACTAAGAACACAAGATCAATAAGAAAGAAAGAGTTACCACTTTGGCACTCTCTTCGACCTGTCAGCCATTGCAAACTGAGGCGAGCTAAAATATTAGAATAGTTAAATCCCAAAACTTTAAAAATATGGTTGGAGACAACTTTATGGAGGCAGAGTAGGCATGGTCTTAAAAAAGACACATTCAAATTAGTATAAGATGGATAATTGCCTTGAAGATCGTATATATATTTTTTTTATAAAGAGAGTTAGCACTTCAGGCAATAATATCTATTTAGATATTTTCTTAACCGTGCTACTTTCTTTAGCAAGGCGTTAGCTGAGAGATAAGACAGGTGGTGAAAGGAGAAAGATATATATAGTAATTTTATTAGTTTTTCGACTTCGCCGGCGAAGGAGGTTGCATGTATAATGGTAATTCTTAATGTGTATTTATACCATTAAACAGAAAAAAACATTTTAATTTGTTAATTGGTCGCAAGGGTTGAACTCTGGCCAACCAGATTTCGAGTGCTTACCACTATGACTACAGCAGCCTCCATCATAAGGCATCAGATATAATCTGTTTTAAATATCATTCGAGAATGATGATTTTTGTTAAGTGGTTTTGAACTTGATGAAAGGGAAATTGAGAAAGCTTGATCAAGCTTTCTGCTCATTACTAAATACAGAAGTTAACAGAGAACCAGGGCAAGAGTGAGTCAAAAACTCTGTGATCGAATTTATTTAAATAAATACGAGGGCTGCTATATATATTTCTGGCCTGGCAACACTGAGTGCTGCCAAGTGCAATCTGACATTTCCATTGGAAAGTTTGTCATTTTTAAGCATAATCGTACTCAAAACGTTTTGACGTACGACCATTATTTGTGTTGTTTACAGTGACTTGAAAAAATTAATATAGAAAAAAATGGAATAAACTCGTGAACATTTTCGTGTCATCATTTTTCACAACTTTCGACGTGGATTATCACGACAAGAGTGCATTGATGAACTTAAGTCTTTGTATGGCGATGAAGCACCATCCTATAGCACTGTGAAAAATTGGTATAATGAATTTAATAGTGGCCGAAGCTCGCTCAAAGACGAATTCCGTGAAGGTCGTCCAAAAACGGCTGTTATGCCAGGGAACATTGATGCCGTTCGTGAACTCATAATGCAAGATCGACATGCGACATACCGAGAGATAGAGACATCCTTGGACATTTCTTCCACCAGCATACATTCGATACTGCATGAACATCCGGCGGTAAAAAAGGTTTGTTCTCGTTGGATCCCGCACAATTTGAAAGTCGCTCAAAAAAAAAGCTCGGGTCGATTGATGCAAAGAAATGTTGCAAAAATACGATTGCGGTGCTTCAAAAGACGTTTATAAGATCGTCACAGGTGACGAATCATGGATCTATGCGTAAGAGCCCGAAACGACGCAACAATCGACCGTGTGGGTCTTCAAAGACGAGCAAAATCCAACGAAAGTTGTTCGTGGAAGAAGCACTTCGAAGCAAATGGTCGCCTGTTTCTTCGGCAAAACTGGTCATGTGGCGATTGTTCCGCTTTAGCAACATAGGACGGTCACTTCTGAGTGGTACCCTACAATTTGTTTGCCTGAAGTCATCGGAGAAATTCGAAAACCAACAAGAGAAGACGAATCATTGTTCACCATGGCAATGGGAGCTCTCACACATCGGCTCAAACCAAAGCGTTTTTGACCGGCCAAAACGTCGAATTAATGGGTCATCCGCCGTACAGCCCTGACTTGGCACCTAATGACTTCTTCTTGTTTCTGCACATCAAGAAAAAAATGCGTGGTCAACGATTTTCGTCGCTAGAAGAAGCTGTTGAAGTGTTCAAAAACCATGTTTTAGAGGTGTCTCAATCGGAGTGGAAAAAGTGCTTCGACAACTGGTTTGAGCGCATGCAAAAGTGTATAAATCATGCTGGAGAATACTTTGAAAAACAATAAAACAATTTTTGATTATAAATATTCGCATTTTCACTATTAGGCCAGAAATATATAGAGCAGCCCTTGTACCTGCTAGTGAAATGATTTTTTCGTTGAAGTTAAGTCTCTTTACGTTGAGTTATTTTTTAGGTTTTGAGGAAGAGAACAGAAGGCAAGAGTAGAGTAGAGAGGAAAATAATATATCACATAACAGACCATCAGTGTTTCTGCAGCAAACTGTTAGTTTTAGAGGAACAATAAAGAGATAAGTTGTTGATGAACTGGCTAAGAAGGGTGCAGTGCTTGAAAAGGGTGCCGTTTATACCATCTGGGATATATTCCTCCCTGTTTGTAGACTGTGTATTGATGCTGCTCTCTATAGCTAGCTTAAGTCAGATGGCCTAATGAGCCGATATATTCGATCGCTAGAACAATCTGGGCTTCTTTAGATCGAGGCAGGTAGGCTTCACCGTACGGTTACCGAGGCGTCGGTTGTGCGACTTAGTAGTGGCGGTGACTGTGCTAGGACGATGGGTTGCCCTGTAAATGACTTACGCAGAAGCTGTCAGCACCTAGAGGAGAGGACTTTACACCTAAACTGTCTGTGGCCCGCGCTGGGATACTTACGACTGAGACACCTCGGTCAACGCTATTATGAAAGCTTGTATGATCTGATATCTCATTATTGAAACCGCGTATGATCAGTTTTTTTAAAGTGATGTTGGTGACTCTCTGGCTCACATCCGGGCGCCGCAATTTATCCCTGGAGTGAGTACATATTTTGGCCAGCAGGCCTTGTCCGACAGTTTCTACTCTTCTCCCTTTAATTTTTTTAAATTTAAAAAAAAATCAAAATCGGTTCAAAAATGACTGTCTGGTGCGTTCACATATAAAAAAAATACTCCTTTTTTGAATTCGATTATAAAAATCATTTGTTTCAAATAATTTTTTTATTATTGTGTCTTTAGTAAGAAACAAAGTTATTGACTTTGTAAGCATTTTTTAATAACTGGAATAAATGTTAAACAAGTTTTTATTAACGAAAAAATCATTAATTAATTTTTTAATTCTCTTTCTCCTGAATTAATCACTAAAATGACACAAAGCGCTTCGTTATTTATATACACATGTATATAAATATTTCAAAACAAAATTGATAAATCACATTCAAATCAGTTTGAAATAAATTGCCACATAAAACAAATGTGTTACAACTTCCATTTCAGACTGATTATTTTGTTTATCAAACATAAAACCATAATGA
Source organism: Gymnosoma rotundatum (assembly GCA_916610165.2). Classification (NCBI taxonomy): domain Eukaryota; kingdom Metazoa; phylum Arthropoda; class Insecta; order Diptera; family Tachinidae; genus Gymnosoma; species Gymnosoma rotundatum. The sequence goes on from OU744340.1 coordinate 12,221,776, forward strand.
TTTTGTTTATTCACAAACTATTAAATTCAATTAAATTTGTATTCATTTAAATAAAAACAAAACAACAACAGGTTGAAAACAAGATTAAAAAAAAAAAATTAAAAATTAAAATGTTTATTTTGTTTAAAAGAAAACAAGTTAAAAAATTAATTGATGATTAAATTGGTAGAAATATATTGTGAAATGACAAAATGTGCGTTGAAAAGCAAGAAAAGGGTTAATCGTACTATGGATAGGACAAGATTTCAGGCTAGAAAAAATTTATTTTAAGATTTATTTCTAGCTGAATATTTCGGCTGGACGAATAAAATTTGAAATACTTTCGAAATTTTTTCTTTCAACTGCAAAAATTTATTTCTTTGTTATTAAAAGCAGTTCGTGCTAATTGTTAATATCAATAACTTTAATCAGAGCAATAAAAAAAAAAATAAAGTCATGATAAACATTAAAATAAAAAAAATATATAATTGACTTTGTACCTAAAATTTTTTTTAACACTTGTGTTTCATTAAATAACATGCAAAAATATTTTGCTCAATTATAACAATCGTTCGTTTCCACAGCAATTTGCTAATAAAAAATTTAAATACAAATTTTTAGAGAGTTCCTGTTATTAATATTTTTTTGAAATAGATTTTAGCAACTTAAAATTATTTAAATTTTCCTCTACCTTTTACATTGAAAAATAAAGGAAAACACAAACAACTTTATGAAGCAAAAAATAATTGAAAAAATAAGCGGATGTGGAAATTTTAAAACAGTATAAAAGGAAGTATAAATAAAATTTATCTGTAGCAATTTTATTGATCAATCTTTTCTTACTTTTCAAGGCTTGGAGACAATCAGAAAAGCTCTTCAAAGCTCTGCAATATTTGATAGAAATACAAATATTTTGTTTTTTTATTTTGATTTGACAAATGATAATTTGATCGTCTGCAGTTGTGATTGATAAAAGCAAGCTCAGTTAATTTCCTAATACGAAATATCGATGTGTGCGAATGAACAAAATATAAATTAATCGCATTTAATCAATCAAATTATGTGTATGAAGATAAATACGACAAGTTAAATATGTTTTTAAAAAAAATGTAGCATGCGATAAATTTTTTCCCCATACATACAGTGCAATTTGTATAGTAAATTCCGGACTTTTTTTAACAAATACGATTACAGCTAGAAAACCTTTCTCCGAGAAAGAAGGGGTTTTGTAGCTGTAATCATATTTGCTAAAAAAAAGTCCGGAATTTACTATACAAATTGTACTGTATGTATGGGAGAAAAAATTTATCGCATGCTACATTAAAAAAAAACGTATTCAACTTCACGTATTTATCTTCACACACATAATCAAATTTAATGCTCTGAAGGTTACATAATCTTTCTTAAATTTAAACCTAAATTTATTTAAAGGATTGTTTGTGTAAAAAAACCTTTTTTAACTGACTTTATATAAAAAGAGGGTTTCCAATTCTCTCCGTGGCAGATAGAAAATTTAAATTTAAACAAATTGTGTATTTTTTTAAATCTTATATTCGATGGCCCTGTTCTGTCTGCTTTGAAGTCGGTTTTTTCAATAATTAGTTGCCTCAACGTTTTATCTAGAATTTAACTTTCATTCGCCACAATTTACATTCTACATGATTAACTGAAGGCTATTGAAGCATTCGCAAAGTTGATGTAAATTGGTTAGTAAGATTGTGTGACTTAACTTGGCCCACTTTTGACATTTTCTAGCACAGACCATAGCAATAATTCCACTATTCATATACAACAATGTTATCAGGGTTTTTATGTAATAAAGTAATATCGTACATTTTAAATATATATTCCAGTTTCTAGCTTAATAAATTTTTTTTTAATATTTTCAATGTTACGCTCACAATACGATTTCTAGTTTTAGACGAGTAAAAACGCCTAGATTATTTGAATGTGAAACGATCTGGTAACTGGCCAATAACATAATTTTGTTAAATGTGTCTTAGGCGTATGGATATCAAAAATTATAAAAAAATATTTTGTTTCAGTTATTTAAAGGTATTAAATCTACGTAGTAATGCATATATTATGAATCATATTATAGGTTCATTTCAATATTGGCGCTAGTCAGCCTTTTTAAGTCTATAACACAATCTAGTATTAAAATTTCACTTCTAGTCTATTATCTAAGTAAAATTCTAGTCTGTACTCTAAAGTCTTGCGGCTAGTCAGCTAGACTAGAGCCGACAGTCTATAGTGCGGCTTACAGTCTGGTTTTTAAAGTGTGAATTTTCCTTAGTCTAGTGTATAATACGATTTATTGTCTACTATAATCGATTTATTTTTCATTTATAGTGAATGCCTTATTTTATTTTCTAAGTCTATATTCAAGGGATCCTTAGATAAAGAAAAATAAATTTTTTTAATTCTGCACTGAATTGTCGTAACTGTTATTTTTGTAAATTTTTGAACTAACCTCCTATAAAAAGTTTTTATTCTTTTATTTAATAATTTTATTAGAACCAAGTTTCTCGTAAGTTGACGTCAATGATTTAAGACAACAAACAAGAAAAAAGTAACCCGCTAAAAATACTTTTTATTTTAGAAATTTCACTTTACATTTTCTGTAGTCAATTAACTAGTTGTAAACAAATTAAGAACCTGAATTCATTAAAATTACTCGCCAGTAGGTCATTCTATTTGAAAAAAAACGCATGTAGTTAAAATCGACTTATTCATGGCTGTGTTTTCTTATGTTTTTGTTTTTATTTTTTGTTTTTCATGTTCTTTTTTTTGTGCTAAATACATTTTTTTTAATAAAAATTGAAGCATTTTTATGGCTAAATAAACAAATTTTCTAGACTTTGTATTTAATTGGTCTTTTAAAATCCGTGGTTTGTTTGTGTACATTTTGCAAGAAAAAATCTTTTTAATTTTCTGTATTTATTTTTGAATAAAAAGCAAATTAAAAAATATATTAAATTAATTGTATAGTTTTAACTGAACACAGTACCGAAGCAAAACACTGAAAAAAAGAACCAAAAAGTAGAATTTGTAATGAATTAAAAAAAAGCTTTAAAGCTGTTCAAGCTTTTCGAAAACCTAATGAAGTTGGCAAAATAAAGACGAACCTTGCTAAATCTGTAAATAACGATTTAAAGTTAAAATTTTATTTTGTTAAAAGTCATATCACAATTCTGCTGGAAAGCACATGACTTAAAATTTTTTTTAGAAATTGGGTTTTTCTCCGTTTTTATTCTGCCGATTGAATTTCTCTAAACTTAAAACCATACATTGCGTGAGTAAAGGTTGTAAGACAAAAACCTTAAATTTTATTTATATTTAAGTATAAAAATTTTTTTATTTTAACCTAAAAAAAACTGAAAAGCTTTTAACTAAAACATTGAAAATATAACTAAAAACCTATTAATTTAAAATTAAGTTTCTTTACCAAAATTCAAAAAGCTTTAAAGCTTTCCAAGCTTTATAAAGACTTAAGCTTTTCAAGCTTTTTAAAGAGACAATAAAACTCCTAAAGGAAATCCGAGCTTTAATATTTAAATACTGTTAGTGGCAAATTGCGGCACTGGATGTAAATTTCGATCAACATCAAATGCAGTAATTTGCCGCATGTTCTTTTCATCTTAAAACGTTAGATATAAAAGCTTTTTTTTCAAAGTAATTTGCTGACTCATATGATTAGCTTATCTCAACTCTGCTGACAAACACATGATTTAAGATTTTTTTGGAAACTGCCTTTTGTTGTCCCCCTCTTGCTTTTTTGCTTTCTCATATGTTCTTGATCAATATCAGCCATCAATTCCACACACTAAAGGTTGAATGAATAATTTTATATTTTGTTTTTGTTTTTCATCTTTTTTATAGGCACTCTACTTTCATAACCAGAATCAAAAAGCGTAAAAAATAAACTTTTTCTGGTTTTTAGAAAGTATTTCTTGAATTTGTTTTTAAACAGATAAACACAAACAAAATAAAAAAAATAATTGTTCAATAAACAGAAAAAGTGAGGACTTTTTATCACTTTTAATACGAAAATAGTAACCCATAAATAAACGTAGTTCTCCAATTCCCAAAGTCTAACTTAAAATAATTCTGCAAATGGTATTTCTGAGCAAAATTATTCACAGAAATTACCTTTTACAAATTACAAAAAAAAAACAACATTTATGGCACACAACGCAGTGAACGTCTGTTGGTATAGCAGCATTATTTTGAAAAAGATGCCAGATCTTTCCATAGCAAAACAATCTAGACGTTTAAACTCGCTAACAAACATAAATCGTAGCTTCAAACGAAGATATGGTATTAAAGTGTAAGACACTTTTAAGAATAACTAAAAAATGATAGAGATTTTCAAAATTTGATTTAAATTGGCCATACTTATTTAAAAATTTTTAAATATATACACTTAGAGAAAAGACAAAGTAGTTGTTATATGATCACAATAATCATATTATATAGTCGACAACATTATACGGTTGGAGTGAATATTATTTCTTATAGTTTGTCTAATTTTGTAAAGAAGCTAAAAATATTATTATGTAAATCGTGTTATTTGTCATAATGTTGGTAATCAGTAACTGAATTATAAACAACAACAGATACTAAAGAAGCTATGAAAACAACATGGCTACCAATAGACTATCAATTTTCTAATCTGAATAAAGTGGGCAACATGTTACTAAACTTTTACATCCAAGTTTTATTACCATTTGATAACAATTATTCTTAAAGTAAAATGAAAATATTATTATGAAAAAAAAAAGATTTGGCAACTCTGTACACATCTATACAAACGAAACCTAATGTCTGTTAAAAATGTGGGTTTATGTCTTAGATAGAAACACTGCTAAAAAAATTATCACTTACACCTCTAAAAGGTCTCGAATGTTTGTGAACAGATGTCGATCATGACTGCACGTTTGTTAATTAAAAGATGTGAGTTCAAGTCCCAACAAAACTTTGAGTTGAAAAATAAATTGTTATTGTTTCAGAAGGCGTGGTTTATAAGATGTCTAAAATATAAAAATATACATAAAAAAGCAATTCTACCCTTCCGCTGTCTCTACTAAAGAAGGAAAAGAATTGTTATATAGCGACGGTAAATAAGTTGGAGATGGCTTTTGCATATTTGAGCAGCAGATAGAATCGTTAATGAGCCTGTAAAAGAAAAATAGGAAAACCCTCTTAACCTTAAAGGAGTATTAGTTGGGGAGGAAAGTAACAAAATAGCAAAAGTGTGTGGCAGCCGGGTACTGGTTGGTTTGTTAGTAAAATAGGAAATCGGTAGTTCAAATCTTGCCGTAGTTACAGCGCTTGTGATCTGAATAGCTGATCGGGTTATAGGCGCTTGTTTTTATTTATTTTATTTTTTTTATTTTAGCAAACACAGCTATACACGCCCTGTGTAAATTTCAAAAGATAAATCCATATACATTAAATTTTGTTACCTATGGGGACACCCTTAACTTTCTATATTTAAATACTTATATGCTCGTTCACGCAAAGAAAAAATATGGTTGAGGTAACCATAATCTAAGAGCAACATACTATGGTTACATTTTATGGTTGCTAACAAAACATAGTATTGTTACATTTGCAACCATATTGTTGTCTACAGTATAAACATAATTATGTTCAAATATAACCATTAAATGGTTAAATTAATATATAATAATATGGCCGAAAATGTAAAAAAAAAAATTTCCTGATAATAAAAAGACTTATTTGATATTATTTTTTTCATTAACGATTTGTCATAAACATTTTTTAAAAGCATAAATTCATAAAAAAATAACAATTTCAAATTTTAGCTACCAGAAAAATTACTAAGCTGTCAAGTACTAGAACAAAATAGTTTTTAGCGCAAACATTATTCTGTTGCTTTAAACCATACTTTGATTAATAATAATATATTATGGTTAAATATTTTATATTATTTTTAGTTAGTTAAAAAACTTAGGTTCTGGTTGAAATTTTTTTAAGTCATAACCAACCATGTTGCATTTTTTGTGCACAGTAACCATAAAATCGTTAAAAGTTAAGAAAAAATGTTTATCGTGACTAAAGTATTGGTGAAAACAACTATAATTGGTTCTCCGCAACCATACATTGTTTTAAAGAACATAATATGGTTATTGTGACCATATCATAACCATGTTTTGCGTGTTGTTAAAGCGAACATTACATTATACATTCTGTGTAATTCTCAGATAATTTGCTATAGAACTTAACAAGGTAGGGAAATATATCACAAATTACGACACCCATGGGCCCACCCTTTAATTTTTAAAATTATTCTTTTCTATCTGTTTAATATCGATGTCGGTCACCTTTCAATAAAAAAGAAGCATTCTAAAATTTGTTCAGAAATAATTGAGTTCTGCAGTTGCTAACATTCTTCTTCTTTAAAGTCGATTAAAAAGACAACTAATCCTCTCTCTGTTCCTATGTGAGCCATAATACAGCGTATCAAATTTTTTATTTCAAATCCATAAAAAATACCGCTATAAAACTCATGTTGAACAAAAGACTTTAAAGTGTTAATTTAGGTTGGGTTTTTTTTTCTTCAAGCTTGGCCTGCACCTGCAAAGTTATAAATAAAATAAGCTACTGAATAGATAAAACAAAAAACAAACAAACAACAACAACAACAATAATAATAATTATAGTTAAGTTTCAAAAACTAACAATAATGTGTGTGTTTGTGCTTTGGTTTTAAAGAAATAGAAACAATAAACATTTTATTAGTTGAGTGATTGTTGGTTGTAATTAAAAACCAGAGGGAAGTTGTACAGATCTACATTTATTTGAATAAAGAAGAACAAGAACACGACTTTAAAGCTACAACACAACCAAGAAGAAAAAAAACAGTAAACACATGAGTGTAATCATTATTATTATTATCTTGATGAAGCGGATGATGGTGGTCGTTCACTTTTTTCTCTGCACCAAGAATTTTCGTTGTTCAAAGCAATAATGACAACTTGTTTGAAACAAAAGCATTGTTTGAGCGTATTTTTTCGGCGCTTGACTTTAAACTATAACTTAAGTGAGATTTATACCCTGTTTAGACATACGCTTTAATTGCGCAATTAAGAAATTTACGCAATTAAGCCCTTAATTGAGCTCAATTTACCATATGAAAAGTTAATCAATAAATTGAGCAATTAGTACTTAATTGCATCACTAATTGAATACATTATAAAATTGACAAGCCACAAGTAAAAAATATAGACAAACAAATAAAAAGAAAATGGCGGATCATAGGAAAATGGCCTCCAAGTTCAAAGCAATAACAAAAAGCCATGTTGTTTTTGTAATAAAAAGAGAAATCAGCTGGGCGGACGACACTAACTGTAAAATAAATATGCCTTGTGCTAATTGAACGAGCTTAATTGAGCATGTGTGAACACCAAATTTAATTGTGCAATTAAAATTAAATTAACTCAATTAAGAAAACATGTTTGAACAGGGTATTAATTACGACTTTACTTTAATATCTTAAATATAAATTTCATAGTGACATGATTATTTTTTTATACCCTAACTTTCAACATAAATTAATTTTACTTGAAGTCTATTATTATAATCCGATGAACCATATTCTAAATCAATGTGAGTTAAAAATTTAGCTTTTATTTTATCCATCATTCCGTCTAATTAACTTAAATTATTACAATGACTCTGTGTATATAACAAAATTCTATTCAAAGTCGTCTAGTGTATTGTTTTCATAATCCGGTCAAAAGTTCAGGAGGCTTATTCTAATTTGCGATGCGAAAATCAATGCGATGCGAAAGAAAATTGGTATTCTATTAGACTTTCGCAATAGCATTCGCAATTTATTTCAAATCGTGGCAACGCTGCTCAAATAAACCTCAGTGTCAACAAACGCCAAATTAAAAATAAATAAATTTTTTGTGCTTGGCTGTAAAAATTGTTTATAAAATTTATTTAAAAAATTCTGTAAGAAAAAAATAATAAAAATGGATTCTGAAAGAATACAGAGAAGATTGCTTAGAAGCAATTTTTGGCCCGAAGGAAAGTTCGCCCGGTAATCCATTCACGGAATCCGTCAAGTTTAATAATTTCACCACTTTCAGACAGTGGATTGTATCTTAAAAGTCTACCGCCTATGTCGGTTTTATTTCGTCTAAGCTTCTGTTTGGTGTGTACTTTAAAATCGGCACAAATCTATTAAAATGAAAGTTGAAGTCAAATATTTTTGAGCTGGTTTATATATTTCATACTTTTTTCCATCCTGTAGCTTATCTAATAGGTGGTCTAATGATATTTAGTTCTTCAGCTAACGTTTGCCACAAAGTATTTGCCGACTGACGTGAATTTGGTGTTTTCAAAAGGCCTCTTGCCAAATGGCTGTGCTTTTATTCATAAATTCTATCTTTATTTAAAATTGACGCGATTTGGTTGTCTTATTGCTTGGTTCCTTGAATTAATTTATGAATTTATGATAAATAAATAAATAAAATATTATCTTTCGCTAACATGTTTGTACCTTGCGAATGCTACTTTGTTGTCGAATAAATTTTACGAATTTGACATTTGTTTTCGCAATTTAGAATACCCACATGCCAACTTTTCGCATTTGAAATGAGATTAGAAAAGAACTTTGCGCAATATCGCAATACAGAATACCAATTGTTCGCATTATGTAATTTCGCATCGCAGTTCAGAATAAGCCCCTCCAGTCTATATTATATCCATAGTCCCATCAATGGATTTTACTCCTATTTACAGAGCAGCCTTTATATTTTGCTAGAATCATAAGTCTTGCGATATAGAATGATTAAATTCATTCTTAATTTTATTATGATTTCAGTCGATATTTGAATGAAAAGTGACTGTGACATTGTTAAACTTTTTATTAAAATAAGTATTAATTTGAATACGTTTAATCTTAAGGTTTTGCTGACTAAGATTTAATATGTAAATATTTATTTTACGAGGGCTGCTATATATATTTCTGGCTTAACAACACTGAGTGCTGCCAAGTGCAATCTGACATTTCTATTGGAAAGTTTGTCATTTTTAAGCATAATCGTACTCAGAACGTTTTGACGTACGACCATTATTTGTGTTGTTTACAGTGACTTGAAAAAATTAATATAGAAAAAAATGGAATTAACTCGTGAACATTTTCGTGCCATCATTTTTCACAACTTTCGATGTGGATTATCACGACAAGAGTGCATTGATGAACTTAAATCTTTGTATGGCGATGAAGCACCATCCTATAGCACTGTGAAAAATTGGTATAATGAATTTAATGGTGGCCGAAGCTCGCTCAAAGACGAATTCCGTGAAGGTCGTCCAAAAACGGCTGTTGTGCCAGAGAACATTGATGCCGTGCGTGAACTCATAATGCAAGATCGACATGCGACATACCGAGAGATAGAGACATCCTTGGACATTTCTTCCACCAGCATACATTCGATACTGCTTGAACACCTGGCCGTAAAAAAGGTTTGTTCTCGTTGGATCCCGCACAATTGGAAAGTCGCTCAAAGAAAGGCTCGTGTCGATTGGTGCAAAGAAATGTTGCTTCAAAAGACGTTTACAAGATCGTCACAGGTGACGAATCATGGATCTATGCGTATGAGCCCGAAACGAAACAACAATCGACCGTGTGGGTCTTCAAAAACGAGCAAAATCCAACGAAAGTTGTTCGTGGAAGAAGCACTTCGAAGCAAATGGTCGCCTGTTTCTTCGGCAAAACTGGTCATGTGGCGACTGTTCCGCTTGAGCAACGTAGCACGGTCACTTCTGAGTGGTACACTACAATTTGTTTGCCTGAAGACATCGGAGAAATTCGAAAAACCAACAAGAGAAGACGAATCATTGTTCACAATGACAATGCGAGTTCTCACACATTGGCTCAAACCAGAGCGTTTTTGACCGGCCAAAACGCGAATTAATGGGTGATCCGCCGTACAGCCCTGACTTGGCACCTAATGACTTCTTCTTGTTTCCGCACATCAAGAAAAAAATGCGTGGTCAACGATTTTCGTCGCCAGAAAAAGCTGTTGAAGTGTTCAAAAACCATGTTTTAGAGGTGTCTCAATCGGAGTGGAAAAAGTGCTTCGACAATTGGTTTGAGCGCATGCAAAAGTGTATAAATCATGCTGGAGAATACTTTGAAAAACAATAAAACCATTTTTGATTATAAATATTCGCATTTTCACTATTAGGCCAGAAATATATAGAGCAGCCCTCGTATCAATATCACCCATAATTACAAATTAGGTAGCACATTCAGCCGTACGCCCGTTCGAAAGCACACAAGCGTTAAATTGAATCCTGTTCGCAGGACCCCATTCGGAGATTGCCAAAAGGTCACCACTGACTTGACTATCATCTAACATACCCAATGATATGGGATGAGTAATAGTTCCTTTGACTAATGCTAATTCTAATTCTGGTGATTGCAATCTGTTGTGACTCTGGCTTGGCAACAACTAGAATATGTATTGCGTGTGTTGAACTACACTTTACACTTGGCTTAAACACAAATAAATAAATTTTTTTTTAAATATTTAAGCATCACTTTTCTCCTTTCATTTCACTTAATGTTCATTCATTTCTGGTTACTGTTATAGACACATAAAAATAATGATATAAAGTTCTACTCATTTTATGTATTATGGTTTTTATTACTCGTAATGTGTGTTTTCATATGAATACACAATGGGCTAATAAGTTTAAGTGTTTGAACATAACAATTAATCAAAATTAAGCTTTTAAAAGAACTATAAAAAATTAATTGTATTTTTAAGAAAATTTACTATATTAATATTTGTTTAGTTTTATATAGTCTCTTGACCCACTGTGATACATTTGTCTTTATTTTATTTGTATCCTATGTAAACAACATCTTTGTTCTTTATTATACCGGTTGACTTATTTCTCATCTGCGTTGGTTTTGTTAGCTTTTGTATTTGTCTATTATTTTTCTAAGCAGAATTTTTTTTTTGTTTTTGCTTTTTTACATTCGAGTGCAGCGACCCTAAGTTGTGTTTCTCTTTTGTGTGTTCTTTATGTTTTTTATGATTTTTTTTTTCGGAAATCTTTAATTCATTATTTTTTTTATAAGTTGAAATAGAATAGAAAAGATCATCTCTGAAGCAACCAACAAATGTTTAAGATGGCTGCTGGCTTTTGGATTATTTATTTTGAACTGGATATGTTTGCATTGTACGTAAGTATGTACATTTATTTGCCCATTAGATTTTTTTTAAACATTTGTTTAGAAGAGTGTGTCTATATATATATATATATATAATTAGTGATTCTTGTTTCTTTTTTTGTATGCATTTTTATGTTCTTTATTGTTCTTTTTTTTTTTTTTTTTTTTGCTTTCAAGCCATGATTATGGGGCTGTCATAAACTGAATATGAAGATACATAGATTTTTAAGTATACGAATACACTTGCGCACATTTAAACATAAATATATACATAAACATAAGACGTCAGAAGGGGCAGCATACACATTATTAAACAACAAGTGTTTGTTTCTCTGCTTACTTTTCTACTTACAAATTAATACAGGTTAGCATGTATGAGCATTCACATACAATTACATTAGTTTGTAGTTGTAAACATAACTGGACAATTTGTAAAATATTTTTATTTTAATAGAGAAGAAATAATAAAAAAAATAAGAGAGATGGAATTTACGAGATAATTAAGCAGAAATCTTGATTGATTATTTTTGTTAATTATAAACTATTCATAACGAAGTGATTATTGTGATTCTTTTTTTTTTTGCAATTTCGTTTTTTTAAATGTTAAACTTTTATTAGTTCGTTTGTAATTCACAGCATGAATCAAACAAAGTGAAGTCTTAATTGAAATTACCATTTTATAGTGTAAAAATTTACAGACGAAAAGTGCTTAAGAATTATATTATAATTGAGGCGCTCTGTATGAAATTTGTTTATAATTGTAATAACTGGACTACAATAATACAAACATAATTACAAGCTTTCAAATTGTATAGAATTGAGTGCTTTTCACACTAATTTTTCAGACCAGTTGATTGCTGTAACGCAGAAACAGCATGTTATTATTAATTATTGAATTTATCTGCCAGTAGTTGCAGAGGCATAGTTAGCCGAACGAACGTCTTGTAATTTCTTGTAAATTTTACACAAATTCGAAAATCAAAAAAGCTAAAAATGTGGTTTTATTTTTAAAGTAATAAATCTAGAAATAAATAATTAGAATAAGAAAGTACTTTCAAATATAGGATTTTTGCATTTTTCTCTAGATAAAAACTTTTTATCATGGCTATAAAATTCGAAATAAAGGTCGAATATCATAAAACTAAAAAAAAATGTTGCAGTTTTTGAAATTTCTTTTAAAATACATTAAAATATATTAATGTCTAAATTTTCGAAAATTTCGAAATAAATTCAAATTTTCAAAATTAAAAAATATAAATACCAAATATATTTGTAATTTTTACCAGTATTGCAATTTTATCATGAAACCTTTGTTAGAAAAAATTTTTTGTCAAAATTCCCATTTCGTTTAGTATTTTCGAACATCATTTATTTAAGATACTTCATATTTTTTAATTGAAATCTATTGCTAAATAAATTTCTGTATGAAATATTAACCAGAGAATTATTTTTGGCGTGCCTGAAAACTAACTTCGAATTTTCGAACATGCTTAAATTTAATACTTTTTGATGGTTTCTTAACATACTCACCTTGAACTATGTATAGCTTCATACTTTAAGCTTAATTTAGCTTTTGCCCTTTTTTATTCTCTATTTACAAATAAAAATTAAATTTTCGAACATAATTAATCATAAAAATTTAAAGTTTTTGAATTTATTTATTAAGGTTGAAATGATGTAAGTATGCTACGGCAAATATTTGGCCTTTTAAAATGTAGAAAAACTAAGTTCGAATTTTCGAACATACTAAAATTTCGTAATTTTGTGCTCTTTTTTCATTTATTGTACATTTTTTTTATGAAATTTAACACTTCGATAAATTTTAAATTTAATTACAAATTTTCGAACTTCAAAAAATTCAGAATGTCATATAAAATAGCAATCTTTATAATTTATTTTTTAAATTTATTACTGACAAGGTAAAGGCTTTTGATAAGTTATTAAAATTTTGATTGTTTCACAATTTGTTTACAAGCGATTATATTATTTCAACATTTATAAGTTTCAAATTGCTGCTTTAAAAAATTTGACCTTGAAATCTAGTTTTCTTATCATCCCCTTTTTACAGCATTTAGTTTACCTTTGTTATATATAAAATAAAAAGCAGATGTTGTATTCTTCTTTTTATTCTTCTTAAAAAATTAATCAATTACCAAACCCCTTTCAATAGAAGAAAAGCAACCAGAAATGCGATCTCTATTTAAAAAGCGTAAAAAAATTTAATTCATCAACTGGTTTGATTCAAAAAAATTCCATCATTTTAATGCCTTTTTATGTACAGCAATAGCAATAATGTGCGTTGTATTTATTTAAAACTCAAAGACGTCAGAAAAACTAAAAAAAAAAGTGACATACATAACTACTATAAAACGAGTTACCCTACTTATTTGCATACTTGAAATGAATTATTTTGTAAAAAAAATAATCCTATGAAGACAGTTTTTTCTTCATTAATAAGGCTTAAGTTATGATGAGCAGCAGTTAAGACGCGGAACTTAATTTTAGATTTTTTTCTGATTTAGTAAGTAAAGTCTCGGCTAATCAAAGTCATATAAAGCTCTTTTTATTGCAGAAAAATAAAGTATTTTTAATATATTATGCTTATATTCAAAATTTAGTAATGTTCGAAAAAGTTTATTATATGTTCGAAAATTCGAAATTAAGTTCGAAAATTTTTTAAAATGTCACGACGTAAATTAAGGTAGAAACAAGTTTAAAAAAATGTATATATAGCACAACATTACTTTTTTTAAAGATTATTTGAATGCTAGACAGAAATTCGTATATTCTTGCCCTCGAAGTGACAGGAGCCCAAAATAAAATATTTTTTTTTTTTGTCAGTTTTATTTGCATTTAAATTTTGTATTCAAAATCTTTTTCAAGAACTAGTTTTTTTCTTCTGCTTGCTATTTTTGAATATATTTATGTAAGTTCGAGGTATTCGAAATTACACCTTATTGTTTCTAAACCTTAAATTAAGTTTGAAAACAAAAGTCAACGAAAGTCAATTTTTTCCAAGAACTGCATTTTAATTTTCTAGAAAATAATGTTGGGTAATTGTATCCAAACGATTTATTTGCGGTAATTTCTTTTTGGATTAAAAGTATATGTTTAAGATTAAAAATTCGAACATTCTTTAAATTTTTTCTTTCATATATAATTAATTTTTAACGTAAAATTTCGAAGTTTTAATTTAAAATCAAGAAGAAAGTTCCAAAAATTTTTTATATTAAAAAATATTTTATTATGATCGAAAAATATACTTAAGTTCAAAAGCTTCATTAAAGGTGAAATAACAATATTTATAGTTTTATAATATTATTTATATAAAAGACCTAATAAAACTGCGCAATAATTTTAAAATTTCATAAAGCTTGGCTATATTCGAATTTTGGAAATCTAATATTTCAAGTGTTGGGGTTTTAAACGGATAATCAAACTGAAGATTATTTTTTTATTGAATAAAACACATTTTTTGAGAATTTCGAAAATTCGAAGTTAAGTTCGAAAATTCTTTTAAACTTTTAAAATGTTGCTAGAAACCAACAGTTTTCGAATATGAAATTATTATCAATTTTCGTTTCGGTAAATTTTAAATAATCTTACTCTAACCTCTTGCTATGTGTCTATTGCTTAAAAGTTAATGGAAATGTATTTGTAAATTTATCAATTATTAACAAAAAATAAAACATTATAAATGTATTTAAGAATTTTTGTTTAAAATAATTGTAAAATAACACGTTTGTTGGCTGAATATCTTTCATACATTATTTTACTTTGTTTTTAATTTCTTGTCTTGTTGTTGGGAAAGCTTCTTCTACACGCTATGCTAATTACCGTGGGGAATGTTTTTTTACAAACAATACTCTCATGCTATGAGCTCTCATTTGAAAGATGCATATTTAAGAATGTATGAAAGAATGCATTTATTTTATTTTACATACTCACATAATGATTTTTTACTTATTTTTCTTTGGTGTAGTAATTATTCTAGAAATTCGCTATCTAAATTACTTAATTGCCCTTAAATTTTCTTTAATTATTGCCTTTACAATACATAGGGAGAAAGATGTTAACATGAAGATGGAAGAATTTCACAAGACAAATTATTTCTTTTATCAACATAAGTTTGAAAATATTTCAAATATTTTTCTTTGTTGTTCTATTTACTGCCAATAACTTGTTGTATTTTCAAGCAATGAAATCTTGTTTCTGTTTTTATTTTTAATTTATTACAACAACTGGCCCGTTAGCAGCCGGGCCACAGTAAAAGAAACACAATTAAATCTACATGTCTGTAACAATCTTTTTTTGAATGCCAAAGTTAAACTGGCTAAACGAAAAGCATACAAGCAGTGGTCAATTTTAAGCCAGCACTTAATGAACTCAAGCATATATCCAGTCCTTTATGCTCATATATATTGATTGAAATACTTGCTTTGTATTTGAGTAAAGTTATTGTATCGCAAAAAATCATTCTGCTTTAACATAAAAACACTTACAAAACATACATAATAATATTATAGTTAAACATTTTTTTAATTATGAGACTAAATAAAAAAAAAAATAAACTCATTTTTAAACAATTCTTTATGGTTATAAATGCGATTTAAATAAATAAATTTGCATTCTTTAAGCTTTAAAGCATTTAAGATCTAGTTGGCCTTGTAAACAATTTCAATAATGCAGTTTATTTTAAAGCAAATGAAACATATAAAATGTTAAACACTAAATTTGAATGATTTAAAACAATTTAGAAATAAAAAAATTAATGAATGCAACTTCGTCAAAATATTAAGCAACATGGAATACTAATATTATGTTTGCACAACTCCCAAAACACATTTTTACAAAAGAAAAGCAAGATCTCAAGTGTTTTATTTCAAAAAATAAATTTAAGACTTTCTGTTAACATGTAAAGTTTTTCTTAAAAAATTATTTTTAATTAAAAAACTAAATATACAAAACATATAATTAAATGCTTTTTTGAAAAAAATGCAAAAATTCACTTTTTAGGTTAATTTCGAAAATTCGAAGATTAGTTCGAAAAATTTTTATACCTTTCAAAATACTATTTACATCCTATAGCGTAAAAAACTGAAAATATTTCGCATTTTTTGGAATTTAAACTAATTTTCGAATCTTCGAAAAATAAAGACATTAAAAAATTTTATGTAGATTTCTTGGTTTTTAAAATTAAATTTCAAATTTTAATTATAAACAAATGTTTTCATTTTATTAATTAAACGATCTTGTTCTATGTCAAGATTCGAACAAGTTCGAAAGTTTTCGAAATTTGGAAAAAAATTTTTTTTCTAAATTTAAAAATTTTAAATTTAATTATGAAAATTCTAAATTACAAATTAAGATATATTTAAAACCTATAAATGATTTTTAACTTTATATTTATATAGGTCCATTAAATCAATTAGGAAATTTTTGTAATAGTTGCTGGAACATATGACCCTTAAGGTCGAAAGTATTTTAACATATGACTAACTTAATTGTTTTTGTTTGATTTTAAGTTAATTTTTAAAATTTATTTTTTTTAGACTTTTTGAGAAACTAAAACTTATGTTCGAAAATACAAATTTAAATTCGAAATTTTTTTAACATTTAAATAATCTATAATTTATGATAATTATAAAAACATACAAACTAAAATATTTTTTATATCTTGGGAGTTTTAAAATAATTTTTTTTAATGTTCAAAAATACGACGCTAAATTCTTTAACTGTTTCGATTTGTTTTTAATTGTTAGTCAATAGTTGTTTCTGTAAAAATTTGTCAGTTTTTGGTTTTTGGAAAAAATAACTTACCACAAATGTTTAAGCATTTTTCCAGTTAACAAAGGAATACTTTAAAACGCTTTTGGATTACAGACATTCAAATAAACTGTTTTTTCTTTTTTTTTTAGAAAAAAAATCACATTTTGCAAAATGTACAAATGTACTTGTACATAAATCAGCAAGAACAATTGTTTACAACAATTCAAATACATAAAAATCGCTTGAAAATAGAAAAATTCCTTTTTGGCCACCTGTTGAAAATATTTTTGTGGCTGTAAACACTTGCAGCCAAAACGAGATACTTGAAAAAAAACATATTTTCTTTGTTGGCTTATAACAAGGCACAAAGATCGAAACACACACACACACATGAAGACACACGAACATCAGTTAAAACAGCGTTAATGTAAATAAAGGCGAATTTAAAGCCACTAAAATAAGTGAAAAAATAAGCGACAGCTTGAGCCATTAAAAGAACGTGCCTTTGTTGTGAGGGTCATAAAAAACACATATTTGCACAATATATTGCCTTTAGACTTCCTTTCGAATGGCACAAGGAAACTCTACACAATTCTTGTTATTGTTGCTTTTACCGACAAATCAAAGATTTTGTGGGACTTTTACAAAAACAACAAGTTTGACAGGTTTCGTTGGCATACTTTCTGTTACTTTTGCTGATTTTCTTTAGTTTTTAGGTCATGTTAAAGTTATTTTCTTTTTTTTATTTTATTCGTTTTTTTTTTGGATTTATTTTTTTAGGACATACTTTGAAGGGTCAATCATTTTATGTGGCTAAAAAAAATCCAACCGAAATAACATTAAGAAATGCCCGCTTAATGAAGATACTGCTTAAATTAAGAATTAAAAAAAAATTAATTATTGTTGTGAAACTTTACAAATTTTATTTGAAGGTGTAAAATTTTTTTGTAATGTCGAATATCTTATACGAGGGCTGCTTCATATATTTCTGGCCTAATAGTGAAGATGCGAATATTTATAATCAAAAATGGTTTTACTGTTTTTCAAAGTATTCTCCAGCATGATTTATACACTTTTGCATGCGCTCAAACCAGTTGTCGAAGCACTTTTTCCACTCCGATTGAGACACCTCTAAAACATGGTTTTTGAACACTTCAACAGCTTCATCTGTCGACGAAAATCGTTGACCACGCATTTTTTTCTTGATGTTCGGAAAAAAGAAGAAGTCATTAGGGGCCAAGTCAGGGCTGTACGGCGGATGACCCATTAATTCGACGTTTTGGCCGGTCAAAAACGACCTGGTTTGAGCCGATGTGTGAGAGCTCGCATTGTCATGGTGAACAATGATTCGTCTTCTCTTGTTGGTTTTTCGAATTTCTCCGATGACTTCAGGCAAACAAATTGTAGTGTACCATTCAGAAGTGACCGTCCTACGTTGCTCAAGCGTCACAGTCGCCACATGACCAGTTTTGCCGAAGAAACAGGCGACCATTTGCTTCGAAGTGCTTCTTCCACGAACAACTTTCGTTGGATTTTGCTCGTCTTTGAAGACCCAACGGTCGATTGTTGCTTCGTTTCGGGCTCATACGCATAGATCCATGATTCGTCACCTGTGACGATCTTATAAACGTCTTTTGAATCACCGCAATCGTATTTTTGCAACATTTCTTTGCGCCAATCGACACGAGCCTCTTTTTGAGCGACCTTCAAATTGTGCGGGATCCAACGAGAACAAACCTTTTTTACGGCCAGGTGTTCATGCAGTATGGAATGTATGCTGGTGGAAGAAATGTCCAAGGATGTCTCTATCTCTCGGTATGTCGCATGTCGATCTTGCATTATGAGTTCACGCACGGCATCAATGTTCTCTGGCACAACAGCCGTTTCTGGACGACCTTCACGGAATTCGTCTTTGAGCGAGCTTCGACCACGATTAAATTCATTATACCAATTTTTCACAGTGCTATAGGATGGTGCTTCATCGCCATACAAAGATTTAAGTTCATCAATGCATGCTTGTCGTGATAATCCACGACGAAAGTTGTGAAAAATTATGGCACGAAAATGTTCACGAGTTAATTCCATTTTTTTTCTATATTAATTTTTTCAAGTCACTGTTAACAACACAAATAATGGTCGTACGTCAAAACGTTTTGAGTAGAATTATGCTTAAAAATGACAAACATTCCAATGGAAAAGTCAGATTGCACTTGGCAGCACTCAGTGTTGCCAGCCCAGAAATGTATATAACAGCCCTCGTATATTATAACCTCAAGGGATTTCGAAATTAAAATATGTAAAAACTTATTATTTTTCTCTTATTTTGATATCAAATGAAAGCCGCATTAAAAATATGCACGTTATTTCAATGTTCGAAAAGTCGAACATTATCTCGAAAATTCGAACACAAGTTCGAAAATTTTTTTTTGCCCAAAATAGTAGCTTAAAGTCAACAATTAATGAATTCGTATTAATAGACTTCATTTATAGCATTCTGTAATATTTAAACTAAAGAAAATAAGTCTATACTAAAATATTTTTATAACTTTATTAAGGAAAACAAAAAATTCAAACATGTAGGACGTGTAATCTCCCAAAATGTGTGTTGTATTAGAATTAAAATATTTTATCAAAATATCAAAAATCGAAAATTTTAATTAAATCCAAAATCGCACAAAAAATCAAAATAATGACAAAATATAAACATTAAAATATGTACAAAGTAAAATTTTCTTAAATAACAAAATATTTGTGTAAATAAGAGATTTTCAACAAAAATATCACTAATAAAATATGTTAATATTTGAACAATATTTCTTTTTTTTTATTTTGTATTTCAAAATCTTAGTGGATGCTGTTATCTATTAAGAAAAATTAACGTTTTGTTTGAGTGACTTGAAACCAATAAATTTTAAAGTGTCCTTTAATATTCTACGATGTATATTAGAGACTATTTCTTATTTTTCTTTTGTAAAACTACGGACGGTAGAAGTTGAACTGTGAATTATGACTGATAGAAACAGGTCAAGTCTCTCAAGTTACCGGACTATTAAGACTGGCTTATCAGAATATTTTTAGTTCTTAAAAGGGTTTCATAACATGACCCTTTGGATAGACACTATTAGACACGTTGTGTAAGATGAATTTTACGACTTACTTTCTTTAAATAATAACTACGACTAATAACTGGCGAATGAACGATTTCAATTTGGTTATAGCAAGTCAGGGGATGACCCCTGTTTATGTAATGCATTGTGCCAGAACTAGGAAATTAGGTTTCGGGAAGGTGGATGGAGGAAGTAGTGCTTGTGAACATTTGATTTGAACCTTTGCACATTAATAGTGGCAGGAAAGAACTCTGCGAGGAGTTTATTCCACATACGAACTGTTCGGCTATAAAACGAATTCTGTCTGTATTGCGTAGTGCGATTCACTGGCCAATCGACCACAACGGAAATGCGCTCTTGATGCAGAGCGCGTCGCGCGTACCAAATTACGGTTTTCAGGAACAAGTTTCTTGATTTCATAAGCGCACATAATGCACTATAATTAAAATTCATTAATTTGTTTTAGCGACCATTCACGACGTTATCTGTTTTTCAAGAAAACCTTACAATTCCGTATTTTAAAATTCCTAAATTTACACTCTATTGCATAACTCTTTGTATAATTGAAAATAAACCAATTTATTAATAATTTTTAAAAATTTATTATTAGCTGGTGTTTAATTTCTAAATATTTTTCCTTGCTCTACTCTACTGGTTACCTAATAAAATATTTTTATTAATCAAAATTTGCGTGCTTTTTTACCCTTTTTTCTAATAAACAAATATTTGAAATAAATAACTTAATTACATTAGTGTGTATTTGTTTAGCTTTTAAATAAATTAATTATAAAAAAAAAAAACTTTTATATAAAGTTAAAAGAAAATCACAAGCGGAAAAATTTGCCAAAAATATTTGTATTTTTGTTTAGATAAAAAAAAAATAACGCTGGCTAAAGCGGAAATACTTTAGTTAAACTTACCTGGTTAGTTTTTCCTGCTTATTTTTGTGTTGTTGAAATTTTGCTAATTTTGTTGTTGTTGTTGTAAAAGTTTATAAGTATGCAAGTTACTACGACAACTATTACAATCCACAGCAGCAACAACAACTGTATGTATCTTCCATCAATATTTTTTTATGTATCATCAAATTAATCTGTGTGTGTGTGTAGATCTCGTAATAGGAAAACAAATCCAATAATTAATATTACAAAACGTAAAAAATAAATATAAAAATATTTAAATTAAAAATTTATTTATTTTTGTTGTTGTTGTTGTTGTGCATTTTTAAACTGATATGGATTTTTAACACTTGGTGAGAGCTGACATGACAGTAAGAAGATGAGATGTGTTGATATTATAAAACTGCAAAGAAATAATAGACAACAAGAAAATATTATAAATATGGAAATCTGATTAAAAAGTTTTAGATTTTTTGATTTATAGCGAAATTCATTGAGTCGTAGCCAAGCAGTGTAAAATGTTGTATAAAATGATCATTGGAAAAAAAATTAAGAAAGTTGTAAATAGACTTAACAGATTTTAATTATACACTGCTTTACATAACTATAAAGCCACCTAACTAACTTTTGTTTTCCTTCTTAATTTAAAGTAATTAAAAAATAATAACAATTACAAGCTGTACTGATCAGTACAATAATTGACGATGCCAGGGAAAGACGTGCAATACATATCGCTCATTTATTGCAAGAAAGTCATAAATCAAAATTTCAAATTTTGGAATTAATCATACAGAATTGTTCGCCATTTATAAGTTTCATCTCTATATCTTTTGCACTTTACACGTTTTAAGTCGTTATTTCATTTCATGTTTGGAAACTTCCCCTTTAATATATATTTGATTAAAGTTTTCTTAAATGTGTTTTTTTTAATTATTTATTATTTTACTATTTGTAAACTTTAGCCGTCTGATTATTTTTAAGCGATGTTGAGAAAGAGTCAAAAAACTCAAACTGCTATTATCTCGAAATAAATTTTTTTGAGTTATGACGTTATTGAAGTAAATGAGCAATATATATGTTCTGTAAAATAAAAGCTTAATTTTAACTATCTATTTATACGCAGTGTGTTGTTAAAAATCAGCATGATCAGTCCATTTCCTTCCAGGCAGCAGGCAAAACACCACGCCTACCTCTAATTTTTTCATGTCATTTGGAACAATAAAGCAATTCCAATCAAAAATATAAATATATGAAACGTAAGAGAATTAGAAAGTAAATAAAAAATATTAATTAAAAAGTTTTGCGCTAGCCCATATTTTCCGAGTTACGGAGCTCTGAAATTTTCAAATTTTTTGAATTATTAATATGGGTATCATTTTAAAGCTTTTGAAGAGGTCTTTAAGAAAATACTAAAATTTTTTAAAATGATTAACCATTTAATAGCCGATGTCATTTTTATGAAAAAACAAAAAAATTTTTTTTATTTTTTATTTCTTTGTCATCCCAATATTTGCTTTTTTGTTTGGAGTTACTTCACTAAACTAGATTTACATAGATGGTGAAGGGTTTATAAGATTCGGTATGGCTCAATACAGCACTTTTATTTGTTTTAATTATCTTTAAATGCAGAAGGTGTGCACATTCTAGAAGTCAAGTATTTTCGAGGCTTAAAGAACTTTAATTACTCTTAATACTCCTAACTGTAAAACATTATTTTGAACTTAAACATTGCTTAAAGGTGTTTTGAAACATCTGGCCGTCTTTAGAGCAACTAAAGACGCTTTTGGAGAGGTCTGTAGCCCCATAACGAAAAGGAAAATCTCAGAAAAAGTAAAAAGTGGCTATTAGATTTTATCTGGGAGTATATAAGCCATTTCAAGGAAGGTCTTCCTAAGCCAATGAGTAGCATCGGAGTAGTATTATAGACGTTTAATGTTGGGACGATTCTTCAAGCATTGCCGGCCGTATGTTAAAATAAAACGAACAATTTTTGTTGCCTGCAGGAAGTCAATTATTGCTATTTTATCACCATAAATCATTAACCTTACGTGAGGTGTCAAATCGAAGGACCTTGACACGTAGCGCCATTCTGTTAAAACCACATCTTATTCGAATTAATGTCATCCATATTTTCAAACAAAAAAAAAAAAAAATAGTCGTTGGACGTGATGCGACAACACCCTGTACTGACCATAAGGAAAGCTTTGGATTCATTTTCGAAAAAAAGGTCGAATGATGCCACCAGCACGTAAACCACACTAAACGGTGCATTTCTTGGAAGTGTTAAAGTTTGTGCATGATTTAAGGATTGTGTGGTATGAAATCTATCCATTAAAGTTGCTTTCTCTGTCAATTGTCTGTCGTGTTCTTTGCCTTCCTTTAAGTACAAAAGCTTTAAAAGCTTTGACTGTATAATTATGCAATGTAGTGTACGAGTACAACAGGCGGATACATTTTTCTTATACTTATTTTTTAGCAATTGAAATGTATGTAACGGTCAGAAGAAATTTTGGATTTTTTTAACATTCACTGTAATTGTTTCAAGCATTTTGTTTTACCACTCTTCTTCTTCTTCTTTTTTTTAATTATTTATGTTTTTTGTTTAACATGAGTTATTTCCATGTTGATTTTACAAATTTTACTTTTGTATTTAATTAATTTTTGCATTACAAAAAAATAATAGAAATTATTTTTCTCTACTTAAACATGACTACTGAAATCACTTCATATTTGTTTTAATAATTTTTTTTTATTTTTTATTTTTCATTTATTATCAATATCAACAGTTTTTGCTTGCTTTGTTACCTGATGATTGGCTCAAGTATTGGTTTAGTATTTCTTTAAATAAATTTTATGATGTCTTGGCATTTTTTGTTGTTGTTGTTGTTTTCGGGCTAAATGAAAGTATTGCAAAAATTGTATGATGTAGTAATGTTTTTTTTTATTCATGGCACAGATGTTTTTTTTTTATTTTTTGTATAAAGTTGCTTAATGTTTAAACAGTTTATTATCGTACACTCAATACAATGTTAAAATTTACAAGTTTATGTCATGATTGCAAATTTTTATTTTGCCAAAATATAAAAAAAAAAGTTTTAAATTTTCCTTCATTAATTTTGCTGTAAATTGAGGTCTCTTTCATATTTGTAATAATTTTTTCTTTTTATTTCTTTTTACTTGAAAAATAACTTGTTGCTTGTTGGTCTCCTCAGAATATATAAGTTTTGAAGGTCATTTGTATAGAAAAAAAATTATAATAAAAATAATTTAATATTGTCTGACCAAATCCACATTCACACTTGGTGCGTTGTAATCTTATATAGTTGATTGACATATTTGTTAGGAACTTTTTTTGTTTTGGTTTTTGTTATTTAGCGTTACTGTCAAATTGATTGATTTTGTTTGACATTTGCCAACTTCAAGTCATGTAAGATTATTGTAACGAGGTGTGTAGCTTCTAATACGAAAGATGTACGGCGCCAATAAATAGAATAGATTTGGTCTTAACATAACAAAAAGGAATTGTGTTACAAAAAGGTTTTATATGTAAGAAACTAACTAATGTGTTATACTTATATTTTTAAATATAAAATGCTAAAATAATAAACAGTAAGATTGGCCATGAGATAGTAAAGTTGCGATGTTTAAACCTGTTAAGACGATATTATATCAGAAATCAAATGAGAATTGTAACATTACATTTTAGTTTCACACTATCACTCTTCAAATAAAATGAAAATGAAAAAAAGCTGGCACAAAATTTAAGCAACGGCGACTGAAGAATATTATATATAATAGACGGAAATGCCGCCTCATAGCAATTTTTTGCCGTTCAGCTTCTTGGTAAATAAAAATACACAAAAAAAAGTTATAAAAAATTGCAGCTGTTTGTACATTGTTGTTGTGTAAGTCCTCTTTCACACACGTTTACTTGATCAGTTTTTGATTAATTTTCTTTTGAACCTGCATTTATGTTCACACACATCGTCAAGTTTCTTTCATCAAGTTTCGTTTTCTTTGCTTTAAACATCTGCAACTTCTATTTTGCAGCCAACTTCAAGTATAAAATTTTCTTAAACTTGATGGTACGGCCAAGTTTGTACCTCTTTCTATTCTCTTCTCCTCTTTCTCCAAAAAACTCAAGACTTGACGGAGTCAAACTTGATGTGTGTGAAAGGGGACCAAGCGACAAGTTTAGCGGCAATTTTAAGCAGTTGCCAGACAATGAAAAGATAACGTAGACGACGGCGCGCTATCGTCTGCGATGCAGTCGGCACGTTTCTTTGCTCAACAGTTGCTTTTGTCATTTTCTTTATTTGCTTTTGAAAAATATTTCTGTATTAGGGGATGTGAAATTTCTTTTCGTATTGTTTCATACTTTGATAACATATTGCTTTCGCACCATCACACTTTCTCATAGGATTTAATAGTGTGAAAGGGACTTACGTTGTGTTGGAGTATTGGGAATTTAGCCACACACTACGGCGTTTAGCCGCACGCCTGACGTAAAACGCTAACAGGTCTGAGCAGTTCCAGAGCTGTCGTTCGTCGTTAATATCTCCGAATACGCTCTAAATTATGGATTCTAGGGTACCGAAGAGGCACGTTTGACGCAGGAGGAACCATAACACCCGGTCAAAGTTCTCTTTGAGGACTTTAAGATTCTGAGGTCTGTTGAAGTATACTTAAAACTTCAAGAATTCCCAAAAAAGCATTTTAGAACGTTTCGGGTAGTGGACAAAAACTCCTCCTATTTTATACGTGAATTTTCGCTGCCGTAGAAACTAATTTTGTGCGAATTCTTTACGTCACGAGTTTATGTCAACAGGCCTTAGATTATTAATGTACTTAAATTTTAAATCCGTCAGGTATGCGGGAACCTTACACCAAAAGTTCTGGCAAGAATTATATACAGTGGTGTTCTATATAATAGCAGTTTTCAAACTAAAAATAATGTATAACAAAATGTATAATTATTTTTTTTTTCTATATTTCGGTTTACTAATAAAGTCAAAGATACAAAAATAATGCAAATGTTGAAATTAAAAACTTAAATAAAAATTTACCCATTAAATTTTTACAAGTGACCAGGTCCTGCCTGTACATAAAAATAGAGCCAGCAAATTTAGTTACCTATAATATTTTTTTTTTTTTTTTGTTTACTGATTGGATTTTTTCTCATTAATTATTATTTCTTTACCACAATACTTCGTAGAATAACCCTTATTTTTTATAACGTCTGTGCATAGTTTTGGCATTGAGTCCACAAGTTTTAGGCAGGTTTCTACAGGAATATTTTTCCACACATCCTGAATTGAAGTCCAAAGTTCATCTTTATTGAATGGATTTATTCCTCGAAGACACATTTTTGCTATTTGCTATAAGTTCTCGATGGAATTTAAGTCTGCGGAATGCTCCGGCCAGCTAAATACCTTGAAGTTATGTTCTTCAAACCAGTCACTTGCCCTCTTCGATGTGTGTTTTCGGTCATTGTCTTGTTAAAACACCCATCGAGTCGGCATTTCCAATTCGGCATAAGGCATCATAGTGTTATTAACAATAATTATATAATAAGAGGCACCAATTCTACCGTCAATCCGAAACAAAGGCACAATACCATAATAGGAAAAACATCCCCATACCATTATGTTTCCGCCTTCATGTTTAATGGTTTTTGTGTTGTTGGGAGGTCTTCGTACAGGAAGGTTGCTTCTGCCTGAATTAAACAAATTAACTTTTATTTCGTGAGATCATAGAATATTTCTCCATTTGCTCACAGGTTAATCTACATGATTTTGGGCAAATTCTAATCTTTTCTTTAGGTGCTTTTTACTTAGGTGTGGGACCTATCTACTACTTCTAGCCTTCAAATTAATTCTAATAAGAAGCCCTCTTATGGTTGAGGTAGAAACATCTAGATTATGCTCCTTTTTAAGGATGGAAGAGGTGTCAAAAGGATATTTTTTACATGACGCAAACTTTTTTACTCCACTAGAGCTGTAATTTTCGACGGACTTCCTCTATTTTCTGCCTTGCTTTCATATTTGACGTCGTTTTCCACCATTTTTTTAGAGCATCCAATTATTTCGGCAATTTGTTTATTACTTTTTTCTTTATTGTGAAGTTTTTTCTTTTTGTCTCCCGGCTCTCAAAGGTACAAGGTTTTTAACTTGTAAAAGTTAATTATTCTTCAAAATTGGCTCTATTTTTATCCACACCCGTTCTCGCATACAAATTTATACTGATAATAAAATTAAAATTAATGACGCTGAAGATATTTTAAATATAACGGGATAACTTTTGTAAGAGATGTGTTAAATTAGTGGAACAACTCTTTTATGCGTACTTTTTTGTATGAGGGATTTATAAGGGGTAAAACTTTTAGGGATCAGGTGGCTCAATTTTATTGCACATCACTGTATATGTACCTCCAGATGACTAAAAATATTACTCTGAGATGCCTTTGTGCGTAATTAGAAAATAAAATTTTTTATTAAATCTTTCCAATATTTGTTCTCATAAAAAATTTAATTTTGCAATAAAACTTTATCATCAGTAAACAATTCTAAAAGCAATAAAAATATAAATTTAACAGTTCAATGCTTCAAACATTGCTTATCACAAAAAGTAAAATTTGTGGGTATTGCAAAAAAAGTTAAAAAAAATACAAGTTAATGACAAAATCAGAGATGGAATGTAGAGTAGACATGAAAATTTTTCGTTTTAGCCGCATGGAGAAAAATATTTCCGGCGGGGTTAAAAAATTAAACTTGACATTTTTTGTCTTTCACAGTAAGGTTAAGGTTCTCTAAATAATTGTGACTTGTGGTTATGACCGTTGTATTAAAGCAATCTTAAGCAATTGTAAGCATGACTAAAAAATCTAATCTTTACAATAGTCGCTTAATGTCTGCATCATTATCAATATCTAAAGAATTTTCATATCGAGTCACTGCTCTGGGAGATACATAAAAAAAACACAAAACCACAAAAATTAAACTGAGATAAATGTGATTAAATTTGAAAGCTAATAAGACATTTCTATCCGCAGTAGTCACATTTACACAGAAAAAGTAATGTTTTTTTTTTAGACAAAAAGTTTTTAATTTTCAGTTTTGACCTCCTTGGCACGATATTATACATATTTAAAAAAACAATATGAAAACCCTGACTGACCGAAATTAAAGATAAATTTGCGTCTCATAAATTACATTTACAGCCCGATTCTGTGAATTCTTGATAAATTTTTTATCAAGATATTTTGTCAAGATTTTTATCAACTAAAAGTTCGGTTGGTATTCTGTGGAAACATTGATAAATAAAAAGCTTTTGAAATTCACCAGTGTGGTGAATTTCTATTGACAGTTGATTTAAATTAAATTTATTAAATTAAATTATTGAGAAAAGCAAAAATATGGAAACACCAATTAATTAAGTACTTTTAACCGACTTCAAAAAAAGAAGGAGGTTATACAATTCGACTGAATGTTGTTTTTTTATGTTTGTGCCTGCAGAACTAAGACATTTCTGCGCCGATTTTGAAAATTTTTAGTAATCTGATAGATTATGCTTACAGATTGGTCCCGTTTAATAAACAGTTCATAATCTTAAAAATTAAAGAGTGTCTCCATACAACATACATATTTTTACGTGTATTACGAACTGTAAAGGGCGATTCTGTAAAATTCAAAACGACTGCGCATTACTATAGCTCCCAATAACAAAAAGTAATACAAAAATAAATCTTAAAAAAAAAAACGGTGCCCCATAATTGATGTAAATTTACTTATATGGGCCGTTATAGACAAACCATTGCAAATTTGACATAATTTTGATTGATGTGGTCGTTATAGTAACAAGTATTTACATTAAAATTTAAAAATTAAGGAAGGCGCCAATAGTTTATTTAATTTAATGTTTATGGGCATACTTTTGAACAGTTGTAGACAGACAGCTGAAATTTACAAGGAACCTGTTTTGCTAAGTCCGCTATAACAAGAAGAATAAAATTTGATTTTAGAAATTAAAGGGTGTTCCCAAAATAATGTAATTTGTTCTATATGGCCGTATTTTTTGACCCGTTGTTTACAAACACCTGCATTTTAGACTGAATGTGCACTACATTGTTTGGTATAATAATAAGTATAAAAATGTTTAATTATAAATTAAAGGGTTTAACAATAGTTGATATAATCTGATGTGTATGGGCAAATTAATGATCCGTTATAAACAGACGAGTGAAATTTAAAAGAACTTGATTGCGTAATTTATTACAAGAGCAAGTATATAATTTGAATTTTGAAAATAAAGGGTAACTCTATAGTTGCTGTAATTTGATGTATATTGCGAAACGATTAAACAGTTGAACAAGTATAAAATTTGGAGATATAAGAGTGTCCCAATATTTAATGTAATGTATTTTATGTGGCCATACTCTTGAACCGTTATAGGGAGACAGATGAAATCTGTTTTAAAGTCGGTTTTTTTTTGCAAGAATTATTACAAATTAATTGGCTATAAAGAATATTAATAAACGTATAGATTTGTATAATTCATTAACCCGTAAAAGAAACCGAAATATTTCACACAATTATTTCTTCTTCTATTTTTCTAAAAGGATACGTAAATTTGTTCACGTATTTTAAAAAAGAATCTATTATGTTGATATTTACTTGAAGCGTGCACCATTTACCGAATTTAAATACACACACACAAAATAAAAAAGAGTTATCAATACCAAATTCGACTTTGATAAATTATCAACTTAAAAGCTTTTATTTTTTGTAGTAGAATACCAAATCTTGATAAATATTCAAAAGTTGATAAATACTCAATGTTTTGAACTTATCAAGTGCACAGAATCGGGCTGTTAGAATTTGTTTTTATTTTAAATAAAATTGAGCGAAAGAAGAATTTTTTGTGACATCGTGTACAGACCGAATATGTGTGTGTAACTTAAGTCTCAGTGTTTTAACACGAATGCAATTTCAAAGGTCCGATAGTGAAAATTTGAAAAGAAATATGGCGAAATAGAGTCATTCGTTCTCTTGACTTTAAATTTTATAAAATTTCTTTTTCCACATATCCATGTCTGGAAAAGAAACTTGTGAAAAGAAAACAACAACTGCCTAAAAAATTAACAGCAATAATAACAACAAAATCCACCTCATGTGATTAGTGTGACCATTTCGGTATTTTTTAGAATTCCAATAAAGATACCAAAACTTCTAGTTCAGCGAACAGTGGGGCAGTATCAAAATATTTTTAATTTTGCCCACTAACTATGATAAAAAAAATTAAAAAATTATACCCAATATTTTAAAAACATTTTAAAACATAATTTGATTTAGATAAAAGCACTATTTAAAAGAGCTTTAAGACCATGTTCAATTTTTGAAAATAAAGAAATAACAAGCATTAGAAAAATGTGCAGATGCGAGGTACCTATTTTTGAGACCACATAGCGCAACTCCTGTAAAAAAGATGGTACCTAGTT
This sequence comes from Gymnosoma rotundatum, assembly GCA_916610165.2. Lineage (NCBI taxonomy): Eukaryota > Metazoa > Arthropoda > Insecta > Diptera > Tachinidae > Gymnosoma > Gymnosoma rotundatum. Next base: position 12,252,250 of record OU744340.1, read on the forward strand.
ATAAAACTTAATCTCAGATACTTTTCTGCTATGATCGTGTGAAGTTTTGAAGCTACCCGCCAAACCTTTTTTAAATGGCTGAGTTATATTCAAAATATATTGTTTTGCCTCAATGTGAAGCATTCTTTATGATAATGTGCCATTATACGAGGGCTGCTCTATATATTTCTAGCCTAATAGTGAAAATGCGAATATTTATAATCAAAAATGATTTTATTGTTTTTCAAAGTATTCTCCAGCATGATTAATACACTTTTGCATGCGCTCAAACCAGTTGTCGAAGCACTTTTTCCACTTCGATTGAGACACCTCTAAAACATGGTTTTTGAACACTTCAACAGCTTCTTCTGGCGACATAAATCGTTGACCACGCATTTTTTCATTGCGGAAAACAAGAAGAAGTCATTAGGTGCCAAGTCAGGGCTGTACGGCGGATGACCCATTAATTCGACGTTTTGGCCGGTCAAAAACGCTCTGGTTTGAGCCGATGTGTGAGAGCTCGCATTGTCATGGTGAACAATGATTCGTCTTCTCTTGTTGGTTTTTCGAATTTCTCCGATGACTTCAGGCAAACAAATTGTAGGGTACCACTCAGAAGTGACCGTCCTACGTTGCTCAAGCGGAATAGTCGCCACATGACCAGTTTTGCCGAAGAAACAGGCGACCATTTGTTTCGAAGTGCTTCTTCCACGAACTACTTTCGTTGGATTTTGCTCGTCTTTGAAGACCCACACGGTCGATTGTTGTTTCGTTTCGGGCTCATACGCATAGATCCATGATTCGTCACCTGTGACGATCTTATAAACGTCTTTTGAAGCACCGCAATCGTATTTTTGCAACATTTCTTTGCACCAATCGACACGAGCCTTTTTTTGAGCGACTTTCAAATTGTGCGGGATCCAACGAGAACAAACCTTTTTTACGGCCAGGTGTTCATGCAGTATCGAATGTATGCTGGTGAAAGAAATGTCCAAGGATGTCTCTATCTCTCGGTAAGTCGCATGTCGATCTTGCATTATGAGTTCACGCACGGCATCAATGTTCTCTGGCACAACAGCCGTTTTTGGACGACCTTCACGGAATTCGTCTTTGAGCGAGCTTCGGCCACGATTAAATTCATTATACCAATTTTTGACAGTGCTATAGGATGGCGCTTCATCGCCATACAAAGACTTAAGTTCATCAATGCACTCTTGCCGTGATAATCCACGTCGAAAGTTGTGAAAAATGATGGCACGAAAATGTTAACGTGTTAATTCCATTTTTTTCTATAGTAATTTTTTCAAGTAACTGTAAACAACACAAATAATGGTTGTACGTCAAAACGTTTTGAGTACGATTAGGCTTAAAAATGACAAACTTTCCAATGGAAATGTCAGTGTTGCCAGGCCAGAAATATATATAGCAGCCCTCGTATATCAATTTGTTTAATATAGACGTGATAGCGTATCATTTCAAATTCTCTAAGAAAATGTAAAACTTATGCTTTGTCACTTGTAGCTGTGACGTAAATTTGCCATCAAGGACTTGTGTAAATTGATCTGGCTAAAGCTGAAAGTCCATAGAACGCGTTCTATGCGTACACGCTTTTTACGCTTTTCATAATTTTTACGCTTTCTACACTTCGTAAACGTCAAGATACAGGCAATGCTTTTTATGTGCAAAGTTTTTGTTTTGATCAGCTGTAGTGTAAATATTTTTATCCAAAGAAATCGTTTTTGGAAAAATTGAAGTTAACTCTTTGCTTATGCAACTCCAAGCAGCTGCTCTCTTCAACTTATTTCTATATAGAAGAGAGCTTTTGTTGTATAAAATTTCGTAATTTACTAAAACGTTTATCAGTTTTTCATCCATTGCATTTGTATTAAAAACTCTATAAAATAAATAAACACATTAGAGATGAAACTCAGTATGTAAAAGTAATCGATAGCAAAAAGACTAGTTTCGTTGATGAGATAATTGTTGTAAATTATTAATATTAACGTATTTTTTTCTGAATTTATTGTTAAACTTTTCTTAAAAAAAGGGGTTTTTTTATTAAAAAGGCTATTTAAAAGAAAAAAACAGGTAAAAGTAATCATTTACACATCAATATTTGTCGATACCATTGACACTAAAATATAATTTACTGTCCTTAGCTATCAAAAACAGTTGACATTTTTTCATGGCGCTTGCGAAGCGTAGAAAAGTAGAAAGTAAACGAACTTCTTGCGTTTTACGCGTTTATACTTTCTACGCCTTGTGCTGTGTAACTTGTTACATATATTTACACTGATTATACTTTCATAACAGACGGGTATAAAGCGTGTACGCATAAAACGCATGCTATAGCCTTTCGGCTTAAAAGTCAACATAACTAAAATCTCGTGGCAGAGTTATTCATATTTCAACTTTTTGAAGTCTGCCATGTGAACTCTTTAAAATATCACAGCAAAGATCCCTTACAACGTAAATTTAATAACAACAACACTATACTAGACATGGATATAGATCTGTGGTTTCTGAAAGTCTAGTCCGATTGTATTAAAAACTTACACGTTTAGAGTAGAGGTGAAGCAGAGTTTGACCTGGCGCCGAATTTCTTTGAAGCAAAGTAAAATAAAAAACATTACTTAACATATGTATTATTAGAGATATTCGGCCCATCTTGACTTTGAATTATGCTTCTAGCAGTTCCAAAACCCTTTATTTGGCTTCTTTAAATTCTAGTCATATGAAAACTATCGATTTAATTTAATTCTTTTCTACCAAATCAGCCAAAATAAAACGCCTGCCTCTTTATCTCCTTCAGGATTTTTTTTCTTTAAGATCTAGTGACCTTAGCAAGCAGATTATATATTTAAAATAAAATTATATAGTAAATATCTAAAAGAATAATAAAAATATTTTGTGGTTCATGTGCATTTAAAATCCTTAAAAACATTTTTAATTAATTTAATTAAATATTCAATTTTTTCACTTTAATCAAAGTTTTCATTTATATTATATTTTGCTTTTAATTTTTGCATGATCTGGTCACACTATTTCAGATTTGATAAAAAAAGCTAAATCAACGTTCACATTGTTGTTAGTGTTAAAATAAACAACATGTTCATAATTGTTTAATCAGCTGTTCTAAATAGTTTTTTTTTTTGTTTTTCTTGAGGCAAAAAAATTAATGGCGGCAGCAATGCAACTGACCATTTTAGTTACTTAAATTACACAAAAAAAAAATTGAAAAAAAAATTAAAAAGCAACACTTATGTTAAACAAACAGATACAACTTTTAAGTTTTAAAAGAATAAAAAACGTACACAAACACATGATGCACTTAAGCAAAAAAAAAAAAAAAACAAACAGTAAAAATACATTAAAAACAAACACAATAAGATAAAAACAATTACAAAAATTACTTATTAAATACAAGATTTTTGCATGGCGGGAAAAAGAGACAAAGATCATGAAAGGGAAATTGCAAAGTAGAGTAGTGTCAGCTAAATTAAAAAAATATTAAAGTGTGTAATAATTTGCAGCAAACTTAAGCAAATGTTTAAGTAAAAATAAATATTTAAATATTACAAAAATTTATTTTAACTTGAGAATCAGAACTGGCACGTGTTAGAGAATTCTTTTTTTTTAACATTCGTTCATCATTCTTGTGTTGGCTTTGGCTAAAAAGAGCCATTTAGAAAACTAAATTGAATGACTGTAAAGAAGAAATTTAGTAGCGTCATTTAATTGCAAAATAAAATTTAAGAATATTAAAATAGATCTTGAATTATGTTCTGACAAATTCTTGATTTTTTAGTTCAAAAAATGTAATTGAGCTTTTTCACAATGAAGATCATACATCAGTGTTGCCGTTTGGTTACATTTTTCTTAACTTTTAAAGGCTCCACGTGACATGTAAAATTTTGTTATATTTGGCCAAATTTTGGTAACTTTACACTACACAGCGACAAAATAAAGGAATATTACTGAGACAGTACTTGTTTGATTATTTGAGACAAGAACTATCCATTTCTGTTAGCCGTTTTTCTTAACATAAATCGGTTTTACCAACAAAGGTTACAAATAGTGTCACAATTCTATGTGAAAAAATAGTTCAAAATAAGCAAAAAAAAGTAATGTTTTTAAAGTTGTACTCTGTTTACTTTGTGAAAATTAAGGAAAGGTTTTTTGCTTTCTGTCTAATAACAGCAAAATGTTTCTGGCAACAATTTTTTCCAATTGCTAAGTAATATGAGCTGCACTTATTACGTGTCCTCTATTTGAACTTCCGAAAATTGTTAGCCACTTCACTTGTTCCGCTTGAAGAATTTGACAATTTGCTAGTGATGTTAGTACTACGGTTTAGAAGAGAGCTTTTGTTTGCCTTACAGAACGTCGCATTTGAATTTGAAAAAAGTTCCGGAAGAAATATACATTTAAAGTAGGGAATTTTTTTAAATAAATCGGTTAAATCTTTTTCTTTGAAAGATTGAGCTTCGACAGATCTTATTATTTTAATAATTTTAAAATATTGGTATTAAAGACAAATTTAATTGTTATATGCTTTAAAACTTCAACATAAAATGACTGCCAATTTTTATTTTATTGAATGGTGCCAGCATGCACTTGTCAACCACGGAAAATTACGGTTAAGTCCTGATTAAAATGCTCAAAAACTAACATTATTACTTCCAGGTTTAATTTTATACTTCCATTTTCCAATGAGTGCGTGGAGAGAATATTTAGTCAACTGAAACTTATAAAGTGCCACCATTTTACCCAGTTGAATGAAAATAATAAAGACCTTCCTTCAATCCCATGTGCCATTTAAGTTCAATAATAATATTTGAGTATGAGAAGCCAAATGAATATGTTAAATTTTATTTGTATTTTTAGACAATGCTTCTTGTCTGAAATTTATTATTTTTAAATTTATGTTTTTTTATTTTAGTTTTGTTTAATATATGAATTTTTTGCCTTTTTATTTGTACACAATTTATTTAAGAAAATTTTCAAAATGTAATTTTTAACAAAAAAATGTAACTTTTCTGAGGAAAAAGCGTAACTTTTTACTTGTCTTCCCCTGGCAACACTGTCATACATACACCAATTTACTCCACTACACTTGCGTTTTGAAGCTGCCAGATTTCTAACATGTGAAATTTTAAGTTGTATTTATATATTTTCTTTTTAGCGATTTTAGTATTTATTTTTAGTATTAAAACGTAAAACGCTCTAAATAACATTTTCTTAATTTTTTTTTAAAAGAAAAAAAAAACACATTTAAATGGAAAATATAAAGAAATCATAATTTTTATTTGTGCAAATTTCTTCGTTTGTATAAATTATTTTGATGAAATACTTGGTAATTTATATAAAACTCTACTGTGATTTTCTGTTAAGAATAAGTCACACAGTATGGTTTTGTGTAATTTAAAGTATTTCTGAAAATTTGAAGCGAAGGTTGGTGAAATCGTGAGATATGAAAAATACTACGACATAACTATTGATATGTAAACCTGACAAGTATTTCATTTAATTTGAGAATAAAAGTGAAAAATGACTTTAAAAATTAAATAAAAAATAATTTCAAAAAAGAAAAAAAAAACTAAAGTAGCCCGGTATCGAACTCGGAGAAAAATCTGAACGTATGACTGACACATTGTTGTATTTAAATATTCTGTAGCTCTTCTGGAGCCTTGGCAAAACTGGTTTTCAGCCGACAGACGTATAACGGAATACATGTGTACACTTTTTGTGATTGGAACTTTCCACCTGTGGTGAAAAATATTTCTCAACTTCTCAGCCAACGCTATGTGAGCTTTTCCAGACGTAAACAATTTAAAGATAATTGCAAAATGAGCAACAGAGCGACGCTACATCCTACCTAACTGATGGCTATATTAACCCTCTTTTTTGAAGGAATACCAAGCCTGGAAATCTATCGATTTTAAATAAAATGGCCAATCTGTAATACTCACAAAAAAAAAACAGCAGACATTTTTTCAAAGACGTGATATTATATTGCTTTCTGTTAAGAAACTGTTACCCCTTTCGTTAAAAGAAATATCTAAATAGAATCATTTGAATCATGTAACAAATGAACATCTTTCAAATCGGTGTTCAGTGTTCAGATTTGAAGGCATCGTTAATAGTTGTCATGCATGTGAGCAATATATACTTTTAATAATATGAAGAGAACACATGACCATTTCTAGCATTTCTCCCTTCTGTTTGGTAAACCCAGATTACTGAAGCTAGCGTTGTGACGGTCATACATTTTCTATAATATGTTTAAAACAAGTGCTAGCAACTAGAAAATGAATAGGTATAACATGTTGTTGTTTTTGTACTTGTTGCAGAAGGCTACCACCAGGCTTTTGAGCGACATGATTAAGGGTAGCGTTCAACGCTTCAAAGATTGTATTGAGCTTAAAGATTTTTTTCTAAACAAATTTTGTCAATTTCAATCCTTTAATTATTTATTTAAAAACACTTACTTTTTTACAAATCCGTTTTTTTAAATCCGTTTTCTGTGTTAGCAGGCTTTAAAATTATTCTTTAATTGAATATCAATGCGTTTTCTTATATTGTATTACTTTTTAATTACCTTTTTACTGTAACTGTTTTTATATTTCTCATGAATTTTTTTTCATTTTTTTCTTTCTCTTTTTTCTCCAATACAATAAAATAAAAGTGATAAATTTTCGTTATTTTCCTAAAGGTATTGTTTTTTTTAATTTTCTTTTATTATTTTATTTTATAACTGCAATGACAATTTTTATTATTTTAATTTTAAATAAAATAAAAAAAACAAATTCACACGCGTCAGGCTGAAAACTAAATTAAAAAAAAATGCACACACACACAAGCCCTAAAACGTAGGGCGAGTTGCATTCACTGCGAAAACAGAGAGAATGAGAAAAACTTCCAGCGAACCGTACGTTTTGAAACTCGTTTTAAAACTAAATTTACTTATTGCTAAAACAACACATTGTTTTACTACAATGCAAGCTAACAGTAACTTTAAAGCTTATGTTTCAGTTAACAGTCATACAGATTAGTTAACGTAGCAGAGACGCTGTTAACAGCAGTAAACAAATGTTAACTTAAAATCAATAGGCAGATTTGTGTTAAATTAACATTTCCACCACTAGTGTTAAAGAAACTTAACATTACATTAATGTGTTGCAGAGAGTGACAACTGGAGAGATTAAGAGCTTAAATACTTATTGACAGGGTTGGACAACTGGATATTATTGCAAATCAGGTTAAAATAAAACTTAAAATAAAATTTCTTAAAGTTGTAGCAATTTTTTTTATTTTATTAAATGAATAAATAATTATTTAAAATTTATTAAAAATTACAACACAAAAATTAAAAATAAGTCAATACAAGAAAAATTAAAATATGTAATTATCAAAACGCCATTTTTTTTTAATAAAATATTCTAAAAGTATGGATTAATTAAAATTAAATTAAAATATTAAACCATAAAAAACTGCATTTAGATTAACTACTACTTATAAAACTACCAGCTGTATTTTTCAATAATTTTTTTTTATCCCAATTAACTTCCTCAAAGTAATAAGATATAACCCATTATAGAGTCAAACAATACTCTGACAAACCATTATGAGCTGATTAAGGCGAGTACGGCGATACCAAATTGTTCAAAATTACTTTGAAAATAAGTCAATAATTTGGCCAAGATATTGACTAAACATTGTTTTCAGTAATAAGATTCATTTGTAGTCTAACGGGTTTGTTAACAAACAATGCAAAACAGACCCTACAGGTTGCAACATTTCCAGAAAATTGCACGATGGTGGAATCATTTGGCCCTTTTTCATAAATGAAGAGAAAGCTCGTGTTGCAGTCGATATCGTTACCGCACTACGATCGCTGACTAGCGATTGGCCATACGGCGACCACAACCTTCGAACTATTAATTGATTTCTAAATTGATTTCAAGAAATGGAACTGACAATTGGCCACCGTAGTCTTGCGATTTGACAGCTCTCGATTATTTCCAGTTGGGCCACGTACAGTCATTGCTGGTAAGTCCAACAAAAATGTAGCCTTGAAGGCCATAATTGTTAGCAACAACGAGGGCTTTGGTAAGGCAAATAAAAAATCATCCTCCAAGTTTTCAAAGTGAGGATAATTAAATCTATGGAGTAAGTAGCGACGCTCATCTACGCCAATAAGTTTAAAGTTACGTAATTCTGTACAGTCAAATTTGAAATCTTTTCTAATTGCTGATTGCAATTAAAAATGGGATGAAATTCGTTTGACTATCCTTCCTAATGTTGTATAGTAAATTAGAATTAATTCGCGTAAAAATAATATCAAATTTAAATACAACCGTGCAAAATTAATATTTAAAGCTGTAGCGCCTCTAGTGGTGAATATGAAATTAAAAGGGAAGTACAAGAGAACAATTAAATTAAAAGCTTTTTCCTAATTTACTTATAATTTCTGTATTTTTATTGAATTTTTATTTACTTTTTTTCTGTCGGTTCAACTTAATTTTAATTAAGTAAGTTCATTTATTTTATAATATTAATTTTATAATAATTCATTATTTAAATATTCTCATAGAGATAATTGCAAATAGTTTATAAATTATTATTGTTTTTTTTTTGTTAATTTTAATCTCAAAGCTTAAAGATGAAAAATATTTTTTTTAATGATTTTTCCTTTTAATTATTTAATTATTTTTATTTAAATAAAAAAATTAAATTTCCCTTATTTGATATAATAATTTTGATTTATTATAATAACTTTAATTAATTTATTAATTACTTAAGAAACTAATTATTGAAAAAATGAACTATAATTAGTTGAAGGTGTTACAAATGGCAAAATTATTTTTTTTTAATTTTATTAAAAAAATTTTATGTTTTTATTTTAGTGTTGTAAATTTTTAAATATAATTTTTATTTGCCATATATTTTATAAAAAAATTTAATTTATTATTTTATCAATATATTTTATTATTATTGATAATTTGCAAATAAAATTTATGTTCTTGAATTTAAAAGTGCTAAATTTTAAAATTAATTGCAAATTTTTGGATAAAAATTTTTTGCATTTTTTTTTTCATTTTTTCTCTTCTAAGGCATTTTTGTTTTATAATAATCTTTTGTTTCAGGCTAAAATTTATTTATTTTGTTTGTTAATTTATTTTTGTAATTTTTGATTTACGTTGAAAAAATTTTTATCTTTGTTTAAAAAAAATTTTTTTTGGGCATATTTTTTTTTATTTCAACCATAAAAATTAAAGATTTTTTGTTTTTTCCAATGTAAGTTTGATTGATAATAAGAATTTAAAAGCAAAAAATTTTTTTTTAAGAATTACAGTGCAAATTCTTTACCTTTTTTTTATCATTTAAAAATCAAACTAAAATAAATAATTAATTACTTTGCTTTAATTTTATATTACTGTACCAAATACCTAAGTATACTTTAAAAATTGTTCCTTCTAAAACTGGGCACTCTGTTTTTTAAAGTTTAACTAACGGCAGCTTGTTGTCCTAGTATCCTTAAAAGTATTAATAATAGAGACTTCTTCTTCACAGGATTTCAAAATTTTGATATGAAAACTAGCCTCTACCAAGTGGGAAATAAACTTGAAAAGTTTCAGACTTTAGTCCCCTCTTTAGTTGCCCTCAATAACAAACGATTTATGCATTTGGATTTTAAATGAATACTTGGAGAGTTCTTAAGCTTATTTTCTAGACGTTTAAGCTAGTTCATTAAGAAATCGGTACCCGTGTTTGTAGAAATGACAAAACTATGTGCATTAAACTAAATGAGAGTTCTGCAAAAGCTTAAGGCATAAAAAAGTCAAGTATTTAATAACCGTTCTACATTTGGCTACACGGCACTTAAGACTTGTTAATTTTTTTTTTAACTAAAAATATTCCTTTTGCTTGATTTTCCTAAGAAATTTTTATTTAACTAAAATAAATTAAAAAAAACTCTGAAAAAAAAGTTTTTGTTTTAAAATTGTTATTTTACTTTTAATAAAATCTTTAAAAACTTGGCAGCACCTAAGTAAAAGATGTTGAATCAGTACTGACGTTTGGTTACATTTTTCGTAACTTTTGAAAGCTCGACGTAACATGTAAAATTTTGTTATATTTCGTCAAATTTTCGAAACTTTTGGAACAGACACGAAATAAAGTAATATAATAAAACTGTTAGCAACTTTTGTTATTCTGCTTGAAAAGTTTTACAACTACCTACTTTTTCTGTACCAATACCTCGATTTAAAGGAAAGTTGTCTTGAACAAGTACCGGGTTATATGACTGAGCAATTCTTAGTAATTTTATGTTGGGCTTAAATTTTTGTTCATAAATTTTTCTATTTTTTTATACCCTTCACCACAAAAAGTTGAAAGAGGGTATAACTAAGTTTGTTATTGAGTGTGTAATTTCTACAATATCCATTTCCGACCCCATAAAGTATATATATTCTGACTTCTTATGAGTAGTGAAGTTGATTGAGCGATGTCTGTCTGTCCGTCCTTGTTAGTTAGTTAGTCGGCAAACTAGATTTCACAAAGAAAATAAATATGTCAATCGATCAGATATAGTGTCGAAAGGGGAATTAGCATGATCGGTTTATGTCCCTCAAGGCAGCAGGCCAAACACCACGCCTACCTCTAATTTTTTCATTTCATTCGGAACAATAAAGTTACTTCAATAAAAAAAAGTAATAAATCTGTGGGGAGACAGATATCAAAAAAAAAAATAAGAAAAAAAACATTAAGTGAAAAAAATGGCGTTCGCCTATATTTTCCGAGCTACGGGGCTCTAAAATTTTCCAATTTTTTTAAATATCAATATGGGTATCATTTTAAAGCTTTTGAAGAGATCTTTAAGAAAATACTAAATTTTTTTTTAAATGCTTAACCCATTAAGAGCCGTTGTCATTTTTATGTAAAATTATATAAATGCAGTATCAAAATCTCTTTATTTTTTAATTCTCTGTCACCCCAATATTTAATTTTTTGATTGGAGTTGCTTCACTAAACTAGATATACATAGATTGTGAAGGGTATATAAGATTCGATATAGCCGAATATGGAACTCTTACTTGTTTTATTTTTATCATTTAATCAATTTTTTGCCTTTTTATTTTCTCTGAAATATGATATAAAACTTTTTACTATATTTTACATAAATTACATTAAATCACTCTTTATTTAAGGAAAACTTTAAAATATAATTTTTAATGAAAAAATGTAATTTTTTTGAAAGATGAAAGCGAAACTTTTTCCTGTCTTTCCCTGGCAACACTGTGTTTAATCGTTTTTAATAAGCTTTTTATGCAGAGCAGGGATGTCTGAATGACTATCAAACAAAGTTAGTTTTATGAAATTCCAGAAAAATTATTAATTATAAAAAAAAATTTAATAATGTACAAGTTGATATCATTTCGAGTTTAGGCTTAAAAAAATATATTCTGCAATATTTAAGTGGATTTTTTAATTAAAGACAAATCGTGGTAATAAAATAATAATAATAAAGACCGCATGCCACATTCATATTTGGCGGCAAATGTACAGTTAAGTATTGCGAATATAAAAAAACAAAGACAAAAATTACTTCATCAGGTGACAGAAGAAATACGATACTTCGGTATCGGTAAACCCTGCCTAAAACTACTTAACTGCAATTTAATTAATCTCTTGAAAAATATGATAGAAATCTTAATGAAGTGACTGAAGAAATCGAGAAATCGAGGAGATCTAAAAGGATGCCGATAACATAACTTTTCTTATATCGCAGCAGTACCATTACAGTTTTGGCAAAAGTCTAGGAATAGCGACTTGTTCTTTTGGTCCAGAATTAAAAAAAAAATATTTTTTTGCATGCGCTTATGGGAACACAAATGCATCAATAGTGTGTCACTGTTTGGTACAAACTTTGGCCTCCTACCACAACTGCATAACATTTATTTGAAAGTATGACTGATCAGTTAGTGTTGATGGCGCTCAATAAAGCGTCATGTCACACGGCTTGTGAAATACTGTATATTATCATTTCTTGGTCTTGTACTGTGTGGTTTTGATAGGTGAGATACAGAAAAGTTCTCTACCAATAAGAGTAAAAAACTTCACATAAAATCAATAACAGAAGATGGAGAATTCTTTCTGGAATCCGGCAAAATTGTATTTCTTATTCTATAAATGTGCAACATTCCACAATTGATATAAATATGGTATCTTCAAAAACATTTTTTAAATATAAAAATTCAGTCCAAATTGCCGGGAGAGATATCCTTTTTTCTAAAACAGAAGGATATAATAATCAGTTGAGATTACTCTTCGGCTTTAAATTAGGACATGGAAATAAAAGTTGAAAAAATTTATAATTTGTCTTCTGCCTTCTGAAGTTCAGAATCCTTTGTCTTCTTTCAATTAATAAAAATTTACTCTCGGTTAAAGTGATCTTAAATTATCAACCGCCAGCTCTCTAATTTTTTCTCAATACGGGGATCCTTTTAGGGCTTCGGTGATACAGCAATTTGTTAAAGCATAAATTTAAGTGACAACTCCACGAACTGGCAAAATATCGGTAACACCTGAGGCATAGGGCTTTGCCGTCGATGGACTGAGACATATCAATTTCCCAAAGCTGTAATACCCTTTAAGAGATTGATTTTAGCGATCCAAGTTCATTTGTCTTATGAGACCAGAGGTAAAGTCTTCTCCTTATCCTAAGCAAGCCTTTAACAAGTTTCAATTTAACTCGTAGATCTTACTATTAATTGTCCTATTGCCATTTCACAGCGCTCACGGGAAATTATTTTATTTTAGGATGTAAGTAATTTCGAGCAATGTGGCCACCTTGAAACTCGCTGGCTCGGTATAACGTCTTACTAATAATTCTATTACTTTAAAGGACAAGGATCTGCATGATGGAAAGCATTTAAGAAGAGAGAGAGAGACAGAGACAAAGGGGAAAATCGAAATAGAACTTAATTTGTGTGAGACCATTTTCCACATCCTTTGTTTTTTAGTCATTTCTATTTTTGGTGTTGGCCGTTGTTGACATACTTTCTCATCACTGTCTCCTCATCTTTATTTTATTAGATGGGTTGTTTTAAGGTATCGTAGCATTTTGCATAAATCTACCAGTGGTCCTCTGCCTCATATTACATTTTTAAAAGGCCATTTCGTGCAAAACCTTAACTCGTACTGTTAAGTTTTTTCCTAGTTTAAACGTACAGGATCTTGCGACTGTAAATGGAAACTAAAATATGCGTTACATCGATCCACTTGATGTCTTATAGAGCAAACAAGTGCCTCGGAGCCTTGCAATGATTCAGATGGTAATACGCTTTCACTTTAGTGAAACTCAAATTGACGAACTCTTGTTTTACTACTCAAGCCAATTTTAACTTACTCAGCCAAGTTAACCACACACTGTTAGTATGTCGTTACTAATATTCCATTAAGGTCTGGACCATAACTTTTTTATACGACTGTACAGACGCTTTAAACATCACAGCTGTTATTCCAATATCCAGACGAGTTCCGCAGTTGTTCAAAAACAAATTTTTTTTTAAATATTTAAGACTGTGTCGGGATTTGAAAGAATACTCATGATCTGTCTGTCTATCAATGCACACGAGGCGGCCAATCTAAATGTGTTAGTTAATTTTTTTTTCCATAAACACACACACCACACTTTATTAGTGGTGAAAGTATAATATTTCAGTTTGCCTTGTGTTACCATAGCCAAAAAAGAAAATGTTATAAATATTTTCGTAACAAAAGGATTCTTCTATTAACGAGTCAGCACGAAGCAAAAGACGATCTTTCCTTTTCGAAGCTGGAATCAATACCACATTGCAGTTATATCGATTTAAACTATAAAAAATATCATTCAAAAAAATTTATAGACAAGCGTCCAAGCAAGCTTATAGCTGAAACCAGACCCGGGAGTATCACCTCCTCTCGCTAATCACTGAAGCTACACATACCCTGACCTAACTAGCATCTGCGTTACTAGTTCAGGCTTTTGGACTTTAGAAACGAATACTCTTCCCGATGGAAACAGGAATCTTAACGATTTCTGCATGTTTTCTGATCGCAATGTCCGGGAGTATCTGAGAAAATACAACCATTTGTGCCTACGTAATGGCTTAACAAACACTAAGACGAGCATGAATATTTACGAAAGTTTGCTGTATCATTTAATTTTCATTTTTAAGTTTAAAAATCCGGATAATTGATTTAAACTGAAATTACGTCGAGGCTTTAACCTAAACTTATTTATAAAATTCATAATTCTCATCAAGTCTATATATTTAAGACGGACAATTCTTAGCTCAGTAACAGATTTCTTTTTATTTTAACAATCTAAACTCTGCTTAAATTTAAATGCCAATTGAAACTGAAGGCGAAAAATCTATTCACTTTGTTTAAGTTCAGTTATTTCATTAATTGACAGCTAATTTAATTCTTAAGTATTTTTAAAGCTTTAAAGGACGTTTTCAAAATTTTGTTTTCTCATTTTTTAATGTCTTAACTTAAGAATAGCAACAACTACTTAAATACTATTACAAAAATCAGTACAATTTAGCAACAATTTCTTATATTTCAATATATCTTTTGTCTTAACTTCCGAATTAAGTAAAAAAAATAATGGAACACCTACTGATACATTAAATACAGGTAAATTCTGGACTAACTAGCAAAAATTTTCTTTTAATTACAAACAGAGGAAAACAATTTAAACTGCTAATGTTTCACAAAAGCAGCATAAAAAATTAAGACGGTGCACAAAAGTGTGAATGGACTTTGACAAAGTTGCCAGACATCTTAAGAGGCCACAAGTTCTGAGACAGAATTGGAACGACGACGCTTGGTTATTTGTTTCCATAAACGGCGATTAAGGGAGGGTTTGTCCTAAAATTAAAAAAAAAATTTAATTAAGATTTTTATGAATTTATCTCATCTTAGATAAAACTTACATTATCCTTACGTGGTGACATGGGTATTTGCTTGTGCTGTGGTGTGCTACTAGCATTTGAATCATTAAGCGAGGTTTGTGAGTTATTGGTGTTTGGGGGATTTTCAGAATTACGTCGTTTAATAAAATTTATTCTATAATTATAATGACAGAAAAATTACCCAATTAGTATTAAAAAAAATAAACAACAGCAAACACAAAACTTACAATTTATTAGCCTTGCCAGCTTCCATAAGGGCGGTTTCATCACGCCCTATTTTACGCTGCCTTTTAGCTTGTTTCGGTACTGCCAATAACTCTTCAGTCACAGCGTCCATCGAAGTAGTACTCATCGTCCTCGTCAGAGGATTGTTGTTGTGGTAAAATTTGTTGCTCTTCATCACCGTTGTCGCCATCGTGGCTGTCATCATTTTCGTCGTTTTCGTCTTGGCTTGTGAGCCACTCTTCAATTGAGACATGCAATATATCTTCTCTTGTCTCGCCAAGATCTCTAGATCGCTTAGTTTGTTGCCGTCTTTGCTGTAGTTGATATTTTTGCTGCTGCTTGCGTCGGCGACGTTTCTTTCGCTGTTTTGATCCACAGATACAGAACTGCTCCATGTATTTCGATTTGGCTGCAGGTGTTGTGGAACGCCGCCGACACGTGCCGAACCAACGAAAGGTATTGATGAAGCCGGACTGCTGTTGTTCGTTAAAATGTTGCTGCCGCTGCTGTTGAATTGTTGAGGTCGTGGCCGTCGATTCACTGTGGGTGTATCCATCTTCGAGTTTCGCTGTTGAGAGAACGATATGACTGCCTCTTTTGGCTGTACACGATTCGTGATTGAGCGATTCAGTAAATCTCGTCCCGTGCGTCGTTGAAAGTTGGAGAGGTCGTGCCTGGTTAAAGAAAATTGATGTTGCATTTCAGTAAAAATCTTTTAGAGAAATTTATTTCTTTAAATTAAAATTGGCATTTGGTTTTTAATCTTTAAATACTGGAAGCTCAGTTCTGTAAGTAAATAAATTCCTTCCAACGAGCGCTTTGGAATAAACTTGTTGAAGTGTAATTTTGAGACATGCATTCATTGGAAAATATTTTCTCTTTTGAAATTTCTTTCGAAAAATTTACACTTCTAGAACTTTGACTCCTTAGGGCGATTGGCATTGCCTCAACATTGTTTTAAACCCATGGAACTAATTGAAAATATATTTCAAATTCTTGGAATAAATATCTTATGAAGCTTAACACTCCAACGCCTTAAAGTTTTTGTTTTTAAAACTTTATAAATTGGAACTCCACAAAATTATTGTTGAGTCACTTACCCTTCATTTTCTAACACAATTTTAAGAACTTACCCCAGAATAGATGTTAGATCGGGTCCAGGATCGTAACTTATCAAGTCTTCGTCTCCCAGAATATCGTGATTGAGTGCTAAACGCATCTCCAGGCGAGGACTTAAACCCGAGCCAGCTGCTGCGAGCTGTGCACAAGCCGATTTTGAATCGCTGTCTATAGTGGCTTCGTTCTGTTCGGTTTTCTTCTCTTTGTAAACTTTGTTCCTCTCCTTGTACTCCTGTTGTTGTTGCTGTTGCTGCTGTTGCTGATCTTTGTTCCTCGTTGTTGGCATTGGTTTCTGCTTCATCGTCGAAACTATTGTTGATGAGCTGTAAAGCGGGCCTCGGCTGTTGATTGTTGTTTCCCCCAAGCCCAGCAGCGAGGTCTCGATTATTGTTGACGATGGTCGTGGCTTCGTTGAGGGTGATACAATTTCGACTTTGCAAGCGTTTATTGCTAAATACTTTTTGGTATTGTAAACATCCTCTATGGGTTGAGGAATTTTCGTTGGTTTGATCATATTCATCGTCGTGTTCATGCTCGTTGTCGTTGTCGTCGTCATCGTCGTCTTCGTCATTACTGTGCAAGGAGGTGAGCTGGTATTTGTCCTGTGAGTTGCCTTGCCGACGATATAAATATCCTTGTCGTCTTTGACACCCACTGAAAAGCCATCGTCAGCAAAATCGCCAGATTTTTGTGGAAGCGGGTGCTGTTTATAAAAGAAAAAGTTTAGTTGATTTGAATTGAATGTTTAGCAATTTTAAACACCAACCATTTTTAAGGGCTTTTCGTTTTGACAATTCCTCTTTAGATTTGTTTGAGTCAATAATAGACGGCGTGGCGGCGGTGGAGGTGGTATAAATTTCGCTGGTCGTGGCAATGTTTTGACTGTCTTCTTCTCCTCTTCCCTGTTGATGTTGCTGCAAACGTCTTTGACGTTCTTGATAATGACGCTCTCTTTGCTGGTTATTGTAGACGCCGATGAGGGAACCGGACTCAGTATTGTCGCTACTAACGTTGAGTCCATCGTAGAACAATTCGTTGTCTGGCTCATCGATGTTTTGGTTATCGTAGAGGTTGTGATTGGCGTTGCTGCTGTCACCATTATTGTGGTTGAGGTGGAGCTTACTACCATTGTTTTGGTGGAGGTATGTAAACTCGTTGCCGTTAGGGGGGTAGTAGTTGCCAAAGAATTTTCGACTGTCGAGCTGGTAACTGCTGTTACTGTTGGATAAGCAGACTGATCCAGTAGGTACTCGCAGGATGAGGCTTTCAGCACGGCTAGAGGGACTATGGGATAACTGAGTGGTCTCGGACCTAGACAGGAGGTTTGTAAATTCGGTTGTAGTCTCTCTTCCGTTGAGGTCAGATCCTCGTCCTCCTCGTCGTAGTCCGCTGTATTCGCTAGTTCCTCCTCCGCCTCGTCCTCCACTTCCTCGCTGGAACTTCCAGCTTCCGAATCCTCTAAATAGTGGCCATTTGTCGTTGTTTCCCCCTACCAATTGTTGGGAATAGAATTCAACTAATCAATTCTGGTTTATAGCAAACAATATGAGTTTGTAAAGGTTGCCACGTTTGGTTAGTTTTTTTTTTCAAATTTTAGTTTTATGTGAAATTGGAGTTAGTCTTTTTTTGTGATTGTTTTAAAAAAAAATGTGTGATGAATTTAAGTTTAAATATTTGGGCGCATTTGTTAGTATTTTGTGCCAAGCAAACTTATTGGCAAAAGCTAAGGCATCATCAAATGGTCAATTGCTTTTGATTTGTATAAGTTTGCAATATTGAACGTTTTGCTAGAGTTTAACTAATTTCACTACAACTTTCTAATGGCGTTGATGAAGATGATGATGATGATGATGTGATGTTGATGACAGTGACAGTGACAGTAATAATGAGTTTAGATTCGTTAACACATTTAAACAACAACACACACATACACAGTTTGCAAGCAAAATTAAAAAAAAAATTTTAATTGATGAGAAAAAAGAGCAAAAAGGGAAATGAGAAAAGAAACAAAAAAAAAATCAAAAAAACAGTTAAATGAAAAATAAAATTATTAATGAATGAAAGCGCTTCAATAAAATTGAGTGACATGAATAATTTTCATGCAATTTCTTTTTGGATGACCCACCTTTTTTAATTCTTCACTTTCCTGTTGTGTCTTTTCCTCATCACTTTCCGTTTCCTCCTCAAACAGTGGCTCTAGACGTCGTCTATTTATTTTTCGTAAATTTTTTTTCGTTTGTTTAAAGTGTTTGGAAATAAATTTTTCGAATAATTTGTGCCATTTTCCAATATTTAGTTCCAATTCGCATGTAGATTTAATGTGTCGTTTTTTTTATTTTATAATAAAGTTGATTTTAGATGGAAATGATGTTATGATGATATTTAGATGAAATTTACATAAAAAAATATTACGAAAAAATTACTTAAACTACTGTCAAGATTTTTTTTTTTAAACAAAGAAATAAAAACTAAGTACATGAGTAATTCGCTGAGTCTAAGTCTAACTTTAT
Source organism: Gymnosoma rotundatum (assembly GCA_916610165.2). Lineage (NCBI taxonomy): Eukaryota > Metazoa > Arthropoda > Insecta > Diptera > Tachinidae > Gymnosoma > Gymnosoma rotundatum. The sequence goes on from OU744340.1 coordinate 12,271,049, forward strand.
TGGAGTTTAGAATATTTTGTTATAAAAGTATAATATATTTTGTTTTTTAACTAAAATTAACAAAATTTTTTAAGATACTGAAGTGAAGTGAGGTAATTCTAGAATTTAAGAAGTTGACATGGCAATGGGAGAAGAAACTTAAGAATGTCATTTAACAAAACTAACGGGTCCGCAATCTAACGTTTTTTTCAGCTAGTCCTTATTTCGTAAATGGTAATACGTAGCTCATGTCTTATTTGACAGATAATTAGTCTATCCTTCCGCTGAACTTTTGAACAACGCTGGCAAATATTGCGACATTACTTTGAAAACCATGGTAATGTTGCAGAATGTGTGCAAAAATTGCGTACGGATTCTGGAAAAAGAGAAGCACCGTCAGCTCCGTATGTTCGTTATCTTGTGAAAGATGTGAAAGTAATTGGCATCCTCATAGATAAACCAAAGCATGAAAAGACAAAATCAGAATATTGCTGCTGTTGCAGAAAGTGTTCGTGAAGCGCCATCAACATCAATTCACCGTCGTTATCAACAATTGAACATTTCGGAGACATCATCGAGACGAATTTTGCATAAAGACCTTGGTATGACGCCATACAAAGTCTAGTTGGTTTAGGAATTGAAGCCAACTGACCATCCAATGCGTTTGTTTTATAGCATTTTCGAAAAATTTATTCATCGGACCCTATATCTAACTCGGAATGATATATTAATATATCAGTAATTTTTCGTTTTCCGTCATTTTCTATTTTCTTTGAAGGAAATAAAGAGTTGTTTAATGATGTCTCGACCTTGGCTTAAGGATAGGTAGAACTGCTAATAAGTTAATTTATGACCTCTCCTTCAACAAAAAGCTTTCGCAACAGAGGTGAGTGGAGGAGGTCACAGGATTAGATTCCTTATTATTCATTTTATTGCATTGTTTAAGGAAACCTTCATTGTACTGACCGAATCACTATAACATTCGACCAATACTGTTAGCCCGAAGAAAAATCGATATGATTTGATAAACTTCCTATCGGGTGTCTAGACGACATCCAGATTGGTACGTGAATGCCGGACATCTCAAGACGAGATGGCGGGACATTCCAATCTGGTACTTTTTTGGTGGCGGCGCATTCGGGCACACCCGTGAATATAATTGTGGACGAACTTGCCAGATCTGGAACTTGGCTGAGAGACCGGGAGATAAATTCACTGGTGGGAGTACCGTTAAGCTGCTGTAGGGTCTTGTTTCAGCGAGAACTCTTTGAGGCCGTGCAGACTAGATGGTCGAACGAGTTCACCTGCACGGTTTCGAGGACATTATGGTCTCAGTATGATAATGGAAGATCTACAAATCCGCTGAGGTTTCCTCGAAAACAGCTGGGCATGCTGGTGGCTCTGCTGCAGGGCACTGTGTTATTGCCATCCATGCCAGGAGACTGAATCTTCCGCACTATGACTACTGTAGGAGTTGTAAGGATGAGGAAGCGAAAGAAACGGTGGAGCATTTGCTCTGCTATTGGCCAGCTCTTTCTAGGAACAAAGCGGTCCTAGACTGCATAGTCTTGCAGAAGTATCGGCATGTGAAGTTGTTAGGATAAGCTCGTTTATCCAGTCTTCCGGGTGGTTTGAGGATGGACCTGAATTGATCCTTGCACATCCCTTCCAGGCAACATAATGGGACCATTTAGGACCCAAGTGAGGCGGTCTTCTCATACCGGCAGCCTGTGTAATCTAAAACTAACCTAAGAGGCTTCGAAACAACAATGCCATGTAAATGCGTTTACTTTCGACAGGATATCATCAGTCTTTCTAGAGCAACAGACATTAAAAAAAGGTTTTAATGTTTCAGCAACTTGGCTGCTTTCACTTTCACCCTACAGCAAAAAGGTCAGTGCAATTCTAAGATTCAGTTAAATCACTTTCAGAAAATGATAAGCCAGTGATCTATGGATCATATCTCTCTCCTGACAGAAATTACTTCGATTGGCGTTGCTAAGACAGCCCCAACTCTAAAATTTTTCTCGAGCCAATGATGCAAACCAGATATTGAAACCACACACACTAAGTCTTCTCTACAGAACGAAAAAGACAAGCCATATGTTCTAGATTGATCTGTTCAAGAAGGCTTAAAAAATTGCAGTGTAAAATAATGCAAAATATTAAATTTTGACGCAAAAATTAATTCTTCGGAACATTCAAAACTTCATTATTTTTGTCTATACCTGGATGAGGCCGATTCCATTAATAATTCCAGCAGTACTAAGGTTCATTTACGATCTGCTAATGCTAAATTTTTAGACTACCAAAAGTTCGACTTAAATCTTCACGCAGTAGCGACTGGAGCATGCGGGGCTCTCCTAATTATATTTTGGAATCATAATATTTCTCGTTAGGAGTAGCCAAAGAAGCTTCACAAGATGTAAATAGGTAAGAATTTAAAGCTACTCCGATTTTTATAGGCCAATAGAGGTAGACAATAGAGTTCGATAACTACTAAGTGAAAGCACTGCAAGGTAAGTAATCTCTCGGAAGGATGTTCAGAAAAAATCTGATAGTTGCAGATTGTGAGGATCAGAGTGTGAAACGTCCTGCAAAACAGATTGCATCTGTCTATCTATAATAGTCAAAAGTATGATATAGCAGACATAGCACTACAGCTCCTTGTTAATTTCAACCATCAGTCTACAATTGCTCAACAGCTTGGCAATATACATCAAATAACAGCAACTATAGGGACGCTCTTTAATTTCTAAATTCAAATTTTATACTTGCTGTTGTAGTAGACTTAGAGTTCAGATTATTTTTAAATTTCTACCGTGTGTCTATAACAGGTGAACAGTTTGGCTATTTATATCAAATTACTTCAACTATTGTAACACCCTTTAATTTACAATCTAAAATATTTATACTTATTAATTTACAAAGCAAATGAGTGGACATTTTCTCTTTTATTTTAGAGTGTTTGTATATAACGGTTCAAAGATACGGCCAAATAACAATAATGATGGGAATACGCTTTAATTTCTAATTTAAAATTTTGAACAGGTTTTCATAAAGCAATAAAAAATATCGATTCTTTGTAAGTTTCAAGCATGTGTCTGCAACTGTTTAAAAGTATAGCCATATATAAGAAACTAAATGAACTATTGGGACACCCTTTAAATTATAATTTTGAATATTAATACTTGTTGCTATAACGGCATTCAACATTCTGTCCAATTTGCAAGCAATTGTCTATAAGGGTTCAAAGGAAAGGTAAATTTACATTAACTAAGGGAACACCCTTTAATTTTTAAATTGCCATTATAAACTTGTTGATATCGCGGAGATAGCAATACAGGTCCCTTGTAAGTTTTAGCTATCTGTCTATAACGGTTTGAAAAGTTTGGCCACAAACATCAAATTACATTAATTACTGGGACACCCTTTAATTTATAATTTAAATTGTTTATACGCTCATTGACATTCTGTTCAATTTTCAAGCGTTTGTCTATAACAGTTCAAAAGATAGGCTCATATTGGATAATTTACGTCAGCTATGGGGACACCCATTAATTTTTAGTTTTATTTTTGTATTACTTTTTGTTATTGAAAGTTAAGTAATATGCATTTTAAATTTTAAACAAGTTCATACTGCTCATAAAAAATATGTATGTGTGTTGTATGGGGACACCCTTTAATTTTTAAGATTATAAACTGTTTTAAAAACAGGCCAATTTTCAAAATCGGTTCGGAAACGACTGAGTTCTGAAGGCACAATAATTAAAAAAACAACGTAAACGAATTGTTAACCTCCTCCTTCTCCTTCTCTTATTTTGAAGTTGGTTAAAAATATACCATGTCGTCCTTTTTATCTTAATTTACTCAACAACTACAGCTGTTTATAATTACTTTATCCTTCATTTAACACTAGTCTATTTAAAATAAATTATAAAATGAATTTAAATGTTTTAAAAATATGCGATTATTATTATTTAAAATTCAAAAGAAAAAAATATTAGAAAAATATTAACCTGTAAAAACTACAAAAAAAGGAAATATGAAGAGAAAAAAGAAATATGTTGACGAAATTTAAATATTACTATTTTTGGATTATAATCAAATGTTATTATTTGGAAAGGCTAACAACTAGTAACTATTACAAATAAATACAGTAAATTATAATGACCCTAAGGATATGGAAAGACAAGGAATTTTTTTGTATAATGTCAAAAAAACTTACCGTGGCAATAAACCGCGTATGGTGCTGGCCGACATGGGAGGTGCCATTAATAATTCATCCATCATAAGTTCAGTATCATCATCATCATTTAAGGAATTGCTCGATTTGGTGGGAGACTGATAAAGAAAGTTTGAAATATTTAAAAAAAGATATTTAAGGATGGTGGTAACATAAAGGCCTACCGATTGGGTATTCTCTGAATTCGCCAAATGTAAATCATCATTATCACCTCCGCTAGTGGGGGTACCCCAAACCTCTTCACCTGAAGTAGCTCCAGAGGTACACTCATCCATTTGTTCTTCAGGATCCGAGGTAACACCATTATTAACCATCGTTCCCTGATCTTGATTCCATCTACCCAAATACTTGTCGATAAAAGCACGAGACTCTTCAAAGAAGGACATTTTGTTTGAAACAAAAGTTGAGGCACGACTCGTCCAGGCATTGTCATTTAAATTATTCGATGATCCAGCCTGATCAGAGTTCTCATATATGGCCTTAGTAACCACTCTTATCTCATTATCAAATTCAATATTATCAGCTCTTGCTTTGTCCATTAATTCTTCATCCTCATCATTTACTTCTTCGTCGTCATCGTCCTCATCATCTTCATCATCATCATTGTATTCTCCCAGATTTTCTTCTAAACGATCTTCGGATTGTAATCTTTCCAAACTAGACATGGTACCAAAACGCCGCAAAGAATTAGACATGGGCCGGTAAGGTGGTTCTTCATCTAGGGGAGATTCATCACACGAGTCTTCCGGTATATTTTCAATTATCGCCAGCTTGGGACCCTGGCTGATTAACAAATTTGTCGTAGCCGTGCTAGTGGTAACGTGAGCAGTATTATCCCATACATTTGTGGTGGTTTTCGTTAGCACGGCATCCGGAGTAGCCGGCACTATGGCTATGGTAGGTACAAATCCATTTTCACTGGGGGCCGCAAAATTTTGTGTAGGTGTTGGCATTGGAGCTGTGGGAGTTTTTATATTTAATATTTTAGCTGCTGGGGTTAATTGGGCCAAACCAATTAACATTAACGACAGCTCATCATCTTCTTTCTCTCTTTTGATTGTTGTGTCCTCCTGTGGCAAATTTTTATCACATGTACATTTGCAATATTTGTGCGGATTTTCGGTAGAATTTTTGCACTCTTCTAGTAGCTCTTGTGATTTTGGCATTTTGGGAGATTGTTTAGGTGATTCAAGCATTTTACAGGTTTGCAATTCCATCTCTTCCGGACTAAGAGTGGTTTTGGCAAAGTCTTCGGGTAAACATTTACAGCTGCAGGCCACAAATTGATTGGATTTTATGCTGCTGCTAACCGATCTTACCGATTTGGGTGTTGATGGAGTTTTGGGTGATTTAGGCGACTTAGGAGACTTAGGTGATTTGGGCGATCTAGGTGCCTTTGCAGGTGCTACTGTCACTTTAGTATCGTCCATTACAACAATTTTAGCCGTTTCTGTTAAAGTAACATTCATTTTAACCGTTTCATTAACCGGTTCTTCTTCAATTTCTTTGGCAATTTGAGTTTGTAAAGGAGCAAAATTTTTAGGCATTGTTTCTAGTTTAAGTAACTCTTTTTCCTCGCTTTCTGTCTCAAATGAATTTGCCATGCTGGTCTGTGTTGTATTAGCTGTTGGTGTCGTTGTCTTTGTTGCTGTTTCCGTTGTACTTGATGTTGTTGATTTTGATGTTGTTGTCGTTGCTGTGCTGGTCTGGGAACAGCATCCATTCATTAAAATATTCGCTTCATTCTGTTCATCTAAAATTCGTAATTTATGGATGCTGTCGGTGATTCTTCTGCGGGCTTCTTCGAATCCACTGCTGCTGATGCTACTGCTGGTATTGTCGCCCGCAATACCATCATCCGTGGCCTCTGATTGATAAATATCATCCGATATTATTTGAGCCACATCACTTTCTGTATCGCCTACTTCACATTTACTACTACTAGCGGCTTGATTATCTCTGGGCCTCTCCCCCGTTACTGTACCAGATGATATGCTAGTAACACTACTGGCTCTACTATTACTACTGCCACCGTTTAGCTTACAACAACGTTGTGGTGACGATTGACTATGTTGTACTTTAAGCGAGTGACAAATGAGACCTGAGGCTGAGGGTATTTGTGATGTAGGTGAGTTAAAACATTTCTCTTTGCCCTCCATGATAGAATGTTGGGTGGTTGATTGATGCGCCGATGTTGGACTAGCATTTTGTTGTTGACAATTTTTATGACAATGACGACAAACAGCTAATTTGTCTAATACTATGGGACTAGAACGTACGGTGATCTAAGAATATGATATTTAAGGGAAAATGTGTCAAAGATTAAGGCCATATTAATGGAAATAAGGATTATTTGAAACATAATATTTAGCTTTCCTTCTCCAAAAATATCTCATATTAAACTTTTATGTATATTTTGTTAAAAGTAAATCTTACAAAATCTAGATAATAATGAGCTTAAAAAGCTCTCCTTTAAAATTTTTCTAAAAAACTTTGAATGCACAAACTGATTTCAGAAGCAAAAGCAAATCTTACGAAACCAAGATAATTATGAGGTTAAAAGCTCTCCTTTAAAAGTTTTCTACAAAGCTTTTAAGCCACAAACTGTTTGAAGAAGCTTTGGCACTTATTTCAATTGCTTGTTAGGTTAAGTTTTTGTTAGAAGACAATTAATAATAAAACAACTATTTCAACCATTTTAAGAAAATAGCTTCATTTTGGAAAAGTTTGTCATAAAGCTTTTCTTTTAATATGTTTAACAGAAATATAACGTATAATCTTTATATTAATTTAAAAAACCTTGTTAAAATGCATAAGAAAAGCTTTTTTTTTGCAAAGCATCTAATTAAGCTTTTATGTCAAAAAATATTTTTTAAAGCTTCAGCATTTTATTTCAATAATTGCTGTTAAATTTTACTTAGAACTCAATTAGTAATAAACCATTTTAACAAAATACTAATATTTTTAAAAAAGCTTATCATAGATATCTAAAAGCTCAATATATTTTTTTTAATAATAACTGCAGTTATAAAATAATATACAGATAATTAAAAAAAAATCCGCTTCACATTAATATCTAAAAAAAAGCTTAAAGCTTAATAAAAAAAGCTTTTAAAAATTATTTTTCTTTATAAAATGACTAGACAATATTTGCTTTAAAGCTTTAGCATTAATATATCTCAATAAAAAAAACAACTTTTTTTAAGCTTTAAAAAAAAGCTTTTCTTAAAAAGCAAAAAAATATTTTTTGATTTTGATACCATAAAAGTAATTTACATCAAATATTTATGTAAGTTTATTTAAACTTTGAAATATGTGTTATATAAAAGCTTTGTTATCTAAACAATAATTAAGCTTAAATACAAACTAGAGTTTAAGGAATAAATGAAAACTGAATATGGAATTAGACTATTACGTTTTAATGCCGCATGATTTAAAGTTAAATACTAAAGTTAGTTAAGTTTTCTATAATTCAATGCAGGCAACATTTTAATTTACTCAAGCAAGCTTTACTTCTAAGCCCCATACCTGGCTATCCGATGTTGTGCTATGCGATTGACTGATTTGGCTGATTCCCTCTGAAAACGATACATCACTCATGCTTAAGACATCGACACCACTTAAACGTTTGCCGCCAAAGTTGGCCTTCACCGAAAAATGACCATTTTCTTTAGCCAAATTTAATTCCTTTGTTCTCTTCTCCAGCTGTTGGCGTGTCCAATAAGTAATACGTTCATCGTGATCATTTTCCGGATACGTGGCAGTTTCCTCTACATGTGTATGCCCTGGTAGTTGAGAAGCTTGCATGCTTAAGGAGTGAGCAACAGCTAAACGGGCCTGTTCTTGCTGTTTATCCAATTGACCTTTCATCCAGTTGGCCAAATGCAAAGCACTTGACTTGGGTGTTCCAGTTTTATTGAGAATGCGACATTTTTCATCAATAAGCTTTTCAATTTGTTCGGAAACATTGCTAGATAGGCGATTGTTCTAGAAGAAAATTAAAGAGAGGCACGGAGAAAGAGAGAAAATTTAATTTTTTCAAACAATAGGAATTAAGAGAAAAATTAAGTCACAAATTGTTTTTTTTTTTTGTTTTTTTTTTTTTGGATTTTAAAGAAAACTGTGATGGGCTCATATAAACAGAGTTTTTTTGTTCAAAATTTGTTAAGGAAAAAAGTAAATTTATAAATATTAACTTAAAATTTTATATATTTTATTAAATAGTTGCTTGGATATAAAACGTAATAAAACTAAAAAAAAATTCTTTGCTTAAAAACGCTTGTGATAGATTTTATTTTATTATTTTAGTTCTAATTTTTTGTAAATTTTTTGTACAGAACATTCATAAATTATTATTTCAATTAAAAACTGAGTCCATCACTTAATTTTCTATTTTTATTAAATTACATCTTATCAGTTGCTTATGCTTATGCACATTTGTTTAATTGATTTGTGACTTAATTTGTTTGTTATTAAAAATTTTGTTTATTTTTCTTATCTTACGTGTTTTTTTTTTTTTGGAAATTTCATTGCCTTTTTTGAAAAAAATAATAAAATTACAAGCGTTTTTAATCAAAGAATTTTTTATTTATTTATTTTGTGTAAATTAATTTTGTTTTCGGTTTTGTTTTTTGTTTTAAAAAATACAAATTTTTGAAGTTGAATTTTTTTTGTCGAAATAACTTTAGTTTTAGCGTTTTTTATTTTCTATTCTCTTAGCTATTTTCATATAAATAAAGTAAGCTGTTTTTATGATTATTTTAGTTGTTAGTATTTGCATAGATTTGAGTTTTATTAAGTGTTGGAAATTTGTAGGTTTAAAAACAACAAATATTTTGACGTTTTTTCTCAACAGTTAAATTATTATTATTTTTTTTTTAATTTTTTATTACTTTAGCTACAATTTCGTTATATGACTTTTTTTAATTAAATGGTTTGATTCAAAATATTTTATAATTTAAAAAATATATATTCATTTTGGCGATTTTTTTTAATAAAGTTTAAAAAATTTTACTTTTTTTTATAAAATTATCTGTACAATAAGGTATCTCAACTCTTAAAATGGAAATAGAAAAAAATTCTTTTTGGCGATTTTTATCACTTTTTTTAACTTAATATTTGTAATGAAGTTTTTGCTAAAATTCCTTAATTATTATTGTTTAAATAAAAATAACAAACAATAGAAAGGACTCTGAGTATTTAAAAAACATTACAAGAAGATAATTTTTTGGCGTTTTTTATGAAGTTTTCGAAATTAAAAAAAAAATCATAAGTGCATTTTTTTAATTTTTACGTAAAATTATGATGTTTTCCTTTTTTCAACTTTATTTATTTTTAATAAAAAAAAAATATTTTAAAATTTAAGCCTAATTTTGAAAATATTTGTTTTGGCGATTTTTTTTTTGTTTTTAAAAAATTTTTATTAATAAAAAATTTAGTTAAAAGCCTGTGTCCTGATTACGAAAGTTTTTAATTTACAATATTTTTTTATTGTAAAATATTAAAATTTAAAAATTTTTTCTTTAGGCGTTTTTTTCTGTACAAGAAAATCGTTGCCTATTATTTATGTAAGTTAATGCTTTAATAATATTAAAAGTGAATTTAAAATTTTTTTTCTATTTCTAGTTATTTAAACTTGCCTTTTAAACATTTAAATTTAAGCATTTTTTGTTCGTTTTAGCGATTTTAATCCATTTTCCTTAATTTTAGATGCTGTTTTACTTTGTTCTAGCTTTAAAAAAAATTCATGTTTTCTCTTGGCAACGGTTTAATTTGTCACTATTTATCATTATCATCATCTAACACTGAAATAAAATCATAAAAAGGTAAATTGCATTAAATGCAATTGAAGAAACATTTTGTTGCAACAGTTGTGAATTTGCATATGCAAATAAATTTTATAATCTTAAAGTCCACAAAAAATAGTTTTACAGCCAAATAATCTGAATGACATCATAGTTTAAAGATAACGACATCAGTTGGCAGTCATTGCATTGGTTTTACAGCAATGAGACGCACTTGTGATAAGCTAGACAAGCAAAAGTATAAGAGATGTCATCATAGAGATAGTAAAAATAATGACAAATTATGAGACATTCATATATATATATATATATATATATATATATGTCACATCATATATTGTCCAAGATATTTTATAAATTCTCTACTTGCATTGCAATAGGAAATTAAATAAATTAAAAAGTTTGTGACACACAAAACTTAAAATTGTTAAACTCTTTATAAAACATTTCCCTTTTAATGCATGATCGCAAACTGTACTGGCCCTTAGAATTCGTTTTTAACTGGACATTTTCCAGTTTTTGTTTATGTCTTCGAATTATCTTGTTCTGTTTTGAAGTCTTGCTTTCTCATCAGTCAGTTTACTTTTGAAAAAAAAAAAAATAAACAAAAACAGCTAAAAAAATAATAACAATTTAGAATAAAATAAAAAAAAAACACAACAACTGCGGCCGCAATAATATTTTTAGCAAAATACGTTTTATAATTATTACTTTGACCTTGCTACCTCTACAGACTGGCCAAGATATATAGAAGAGTATCAAAAAATAAAGTTTAAAAAGCAGTATTAAAAAATATTCATGCCAAGTTTATTATTTATTTAAAAAAGTACTTTTTGAAAAAGTAGTAAAAAACAAATTTTTCGAAAAATTTATAAAAACTACGTCTTAAAAAGTTATTTCAGGTACAGTCAATAATATATTTAAAAATCACTAATAGTACTTTTTTAAAATAAAAAAAGTACTTTTTAACAAAAACGTAAAAAGGCTCAATTAAAAAAAATATTTTTTTTACAAAGAAGTGCGAAGTACTTTCATAAATATCAGTAAGTTGTTAAAAAAAAACTCAAAAGTACTTTTGAAAATAAGTACTAAAAATTACTTTTGTTGAAAATTAAAAAAGCTGAGTACCTAGTAAAAAAAGTCTTACAGTACGTTAAGTAAAAATTTTGAAATACATTTAAGAAATGTGTACATTTTTTTTATATGTATAGAGTACTTTTAAAAACTACTTTTTAAAAAATATGCTTAAATAAGTTGTTTTAAGTATAAATTTTCTCAAAATAACTAATTCAAAAGAGAAGTGATAAGTATTTCCTAAGTCAAGTACTTACATAAAAGTACTTTTAAAATAGCAACTTTTTTAAAAATGAAGCGAAAAGTACTTTTTTTAATTTTCAAAGCAGAAAAAGGTACTTTACAAAGAAGATAAAAATATACACAGAACTTGTTTATAAATTTAAAACATCTAAATATTTAACAGTGTAATAAAATATACCTTTTGAAAAAAGTACTTTAATATAAAAAGGTCAAAATAGCAACTTTTTTTAAAAATAAAGCAAAAAGTACTTTTTTTTATTTTCAAAGCAAAAAAAGATACTTTACGAAGAAGATAAAACATATTTATGAATTAATAACATCTAAATATTTAACAGTGTAATAAAAAGTACTTTCTTAAAAAAGTACTTTAATATTAAATGGTAAGAAAAAATGGAACATTATTTTTTAAATAAATAAAATAGAAAAAGTTAAGTTTTTTATGTCATAAATTTTTTCCTAGATCATTTGTGCTCTTTTTCTATCCTCCACTGCTTGTCATTCATTGACGAATCTTTGAATCAAAGAATACGTTGAGTATTTAGTTGTAAATAAACATTTGATAAGATGACATCAAAAATTTTGCTTCTATTGTGTATCATAGCTTTCAAGGAGCATGTGCAGTCCAGCAGCAAGAAACTCATAGAAGTGACAATACCAAGTGAATTAAATACATTAACGGAACAAAATGTAGCACCCAATAAAAATGACTCATCGTGCGTATCGTTTAATTTGTATAAAAAGTTATTTGAAGAAATGAACAGCCAAAGTCATCCCATGATACAGGTCTACTACAATCGAATGGTACAAAAATTATACGATTCATTGCCTGCAAATGTTTTATTTCAACAATTGTGGCAAATTTACCAACCATGTGATCCTGCTACATTTGTGGCCATGGTCAGGGCCCAGTTAAGTTTATTTTGGCAGCATAATATGAACGAATATCCAGATCATGACTATTTGCTGAAAGTGGCTAATGGTTTTTATAGAATTAAAAATTCGGCCCACTATTCCAGCTTAAATAGTCGCACACAGCTGTTATTTGAAAGGGCCTTAAAGAGTCTGCCCAATACTTTACATCATTTATTTGGCCATCGAGAATTTTGCTTAATGAATCGCAAGTATCAAGAAATTTTATATCAAACAGAAAGTGATGAATTTGCCACCAATCAAGATATACGTTTTGCTTTCACCTGGCATTTAACGAAACGCTTTCTTGAGGACAACAGTAAAATAACACCGATTTTTGAAGACTCTAATACAACCAGCCTAGAGGAAGAGGACTTTAATTCTGTTCAAATACAAAAGAGAAGCAATGATTTGGGTATAATACCCTCAACACTAAATATGGCTTTGTATAGCAAACATTTCAATAGTTTTTATTCACGATGGCCATTCTATGATCACAAGATTGGCGGCAATAAAACGGAATTAACAGACTTTATGTGGCAGCAGGACTTAAATCTATGGAACGTGCAGTTGGTTGAAGATGATCATTTGGTTTTCTCACAAAATCAATTTATTATGTGTGCGACATTATTCTACGACAATAAAAGACGATTTGTTTTTGGTTTAAAGAATCGTACAGCTTTTGATTCGGATTGCCAGTGGAGTGCTGTCAAATGTGATCGTAGATAATTTATATAAAAAATATGTAACAAAACAAGGAATATTTAGGTATAATTATATGATACGAAAAATTTCAAAGTGAAAAAAATAAATAAATTAAATCATTTAAAGATTTTATAAAACAAAAAAAAAATACAAAAAAAACAGAGTTTCAATTAAAATTGTTTTGCAAATTAAAACGAAATCGACAAAAATAAAAAAGTACACTTAAATGCTGATTTCAAAGAAGATTCAAAGAAGTAAAGAAATAAAAAAAAAGTATTAAAATGCTTCTTTTGAAAAAGTAGTATTTTTTACTTTTTATGTCGTTTTTATTTCAAACAAATTTTAAATTATTAGAGAAGTGATCTAATGTTCCACTTAAAAAAAATTATGACAATATAAAATGGTACTTAAAATACTACTTTTTACTAAATAGGACTATGCCCTGTTCTTCTTTAGAATATTTTAAATCTTGCGTAAATTACATAAATATTTCAAAACACTTTTAAGTTTTAATAAAAGTAGTAAATAGAAAAAAGTATTAAAATACTCCTATATAAAAAGTAGCCAAATTTTTTTTGAAAAAAAGTAACAAATATATTTATTTCAAATAAATATTAAATTATTAAAGGAGTAATTATTAACTTTTTATCAATAACAGCCCAAGTGTATATTAGCAACTTAATAATAATTCTACTTTATTTTAATATATTATTATGCCATTTTTATCTGGATTGAAGCACATATTTCCAGGACTACTCATTAACTTAAACAACTTTTTCAGAATTTAAAAAATTCAAATGCTTATAAAAAAAATAGTAGTATTAGAGTGCTTTTCTGAAACAAGGAAAAAAATTTTCTTGCTACAAAGAAGTATAAAAAATTAAGTAACTTAACATTTCTTTTTTAGAAACAAATGAAATATAACATAAAAAGGCGTTAAAAAATACTACTTTTTCTATAGAAAATCAAATCATTACTTAAGCATATACTAATTATATACAATTTTCCTAAGGAAGAAGAATAATATAAAGAAGATAAGAAAATGCGTATTTTGAAAACGAGCCTTTTTAGAAAAAAGGAGTATTTGATTACTTTTTCTCTGGAACATGGTAATGAATATTTTACTTCAAATAAGTCTTTCATTATTACAGAAATAATAAGATAGTTTTTAAAAAAGCAAATCCGGTGTAACATAAAAAGGTACTTTAAATACTACATTTTTTTAAATAGTATTATAGCATTTTATTTTTTAGAAATTTAAATCTTGATTGAAGCCTACACAAAGTAAGTAATATGTTTTTAAGAAAATAAACAAAATGTAACATAAAAAGGGCTCTGAAAATACTACTTTTTATAAAAAAAGGTGTGCTCGTGTTCTATTTTAGAAAAATCAAATCTTCACTTAAGCACATACAAATTACCAACACTTCTATAAAAAAAATATTAAAAAAAATGTAAACTGTTCCTTTACTACTTTTTTACCTGGAATATAGTAATAAGAACTTTTTATGCAAATAAATATTAAATTATTAAAGAAGTAATTAATTAGTTAGTTTTTAAAAAACAAATCAAGTGCAGCGTAAAAAAGGTAGTAAAATTTACTACTTTTTACAAAGTATGATAATGTTATTTTCTCATTTAGAAAATAAAATTTTTCAAGATATCACATACAAATGTTCCCGTCTCAAATACGTATTAAATTATTAAAGAGGTGATTAAATCCCTTTTTCCATAAAGCACATCAAGTGCAACAACAAAAAGGTATTAAACTACTGCCTTTTACTAAATATTGTTACGCCTTTTTCATGTATTAAAAATTCAAAGCGTGACAAACAAATTTCCAACACTTATTTTTCTAGTGATTAATAATAGATTTCGAAGAAGAGTAATATATTATACAAAAAATCCTGTATTTTAGCTTAAGGATTAAGAAACGAAAATGTTCAAAATAAACAGAATTTTAGTAAAAATAAACATTAAACAAAACTAACAGTATTTAGTATTAAAATTTGGCTTAACTTTAAATAAATATTTAAAAATATATTTAAGTCTAAAATTATAACTAATTTTAAAATACATTTAACAAATTTTTTTCTCTAATAAATTTTGTCTAGTATTTAATATTCATATATAAGTTTGTATCTACTTAGAACTACAAAATTAGAATTTAACAAATTTACGTATAATATTTGTTAACTTAACACAAGGAAAAATTGCTTTTAAATTAAACCAAAATTATAATTTTAATATTTAATTAAGTGTCAAAGGAAAAAAAAGTATTTTTAAAGCATGAGACTTAATTTCATATTAATCAAAATTTAGTATGTTTCGTTCATTTAAAAAGTAGTATTTTTTTATTGAAAATAACCAAACTAAGCTAATAAAAATATTAAAAAAAAGAAGTTCAAATATTAACAAAAAGAATTTAAAATTTAATTTAGTTAAAGGAATATAAAATAAACTTTTCTAAATAAGCAGCAAAATAACATTTTTTTTTTCCCAAAAAGGTATTATAAATAATACTGCCTTAAATATTCCGATTTAAAAAATCTTAAAAAAACTAATAGATGGCATTTTTTTTAAAAAGATACAGAAGGAAATACTTCTAAAAAAAAGTAGTAGATAAAATGTAGTAAAAAAGTACTTATGAAATACATTTTTTTAAACCTGTTTAAAAAGGTACAAAAGGAAATACTTCTACAAAAAGGTAGTAGAAAAAATGCAGTAAAAAAAGTATTTATGTAATACATTTTTTTCATTTGTTTAAATTTTTTTTTAAATCTGTTTAAAAAGTTTTAGGAATGGGTTTACAAGTAAGAAAATAACAGCATCTTTCACATTAGAAAATATATTGTAGTTTCTACTATTTTTTAGCAATAGAAGATAAAAGTATTTATTAAGCAGACAATTAAAACTTAAAAAAGAATTTTAAAAGTTCTTTTAAAAGTTATAAGGCTGTTTTTTATAAAACAACTTTTTTTCAAACGGATAGTAAAAAAGTACTTTTTTAGTATCGTAAAAACTAAATTTTTGATATATTATAATAACGTACTTTTTTTTACAAGAAGTATAGTTATAGTACACTTTTACAAAAAGAAAGAACCTTTTTTTTTTAAAAAAAAAAGTAGTAAAAAGTACTTTTCTAAAATCGTAAAAATTACGTTTCTAGGGGACTATAATAAAGTACTGTTTAAGAAAACGTAAATTTAAAATAAATTTCCAAAAAGAAAAACTCTTTAAAAAAAAAATGAATTCTCTGAAAAAAGTAGTAAAAATTTTACTATTATAAAAACGTAGTTTAAAACGTATTTTCTTAAAAAGGTAGTTAGTAATACAATAAATAAATAGAAAGTGATTACTTATAAAAAAAGGTTGTTTTGCAAAAAGTAATTAAAAAAAAAACATACAAAAAAAGAGTACTTTCTTTAAAAAAATTAAAATCCTGTTTTTAGAAAATTTAAAAGGTATATTGTTTTGACAATACGAAATAGTGTAATAAACTACTTTTTTTTCAAACAGTACTAAAAATTTTACTTAAATAAAAACTTATAAGATTTACTTTTCTAGGATATTAAAAAACAGTCTTAACAATAAAATAGTACTTCAGAAACTACTTTTTAAGAGATCTAAATATACAACTTTTTTCAACCTTTCTTTTTTTATCGAAAGGGATTTTAAAAGAAATTAATTTAAAAAAAATACATTGTTGCTTTTTTAAAAAGTAGTGTGCTATTTCTACTACTATTTAAAAAAAAAAATACTGTTGGTATTTTTTGCACAAAGCACTAAAAAATTAAATATAAATAAATGTAAGCAAAGCAATTACAAACTTTTAAATACAAAAGTACAATTTCAAAAGTTATGAAAATATTAATTTATGGATAACGTAAGTTTTAAAAATAGTACTTTAAATACTACTAAAAACTTAAATCACTTTGGTAAAATATAAATTTATGTTGTCTTAAATCATAATGTAAAAAATCGAGTGAAAATAAAAGAATGCAAATAGTAGTTTAAATGCTACCTTTTTCAAAACGTATGAAAAATGATACTATTTTTAAAATTATTAATGAAATGTAAAAATTATTTAATATCTACGTTTTAGGGGAATACTATTTGGAAAATATAGGAAAAGAAAAAATATATAAGCAATTTTTTAAAAAGTGTTTTTAATACTGCTTTTACTCAACTGATGTAACAACTTACCTTATAGATATATTAAAAATAAAATTATATTACAGAAACTTTAATTAATAATATTTTGATATTATAAATTTATAAAGTTTTCAAAAACTACTTTTTAAAAATTGGAATCTAATGACGAGTATTTATTGTGTAATATGAAAAAATCATAAGAAAAAACATTTAGTAAAAATTATTTTCCAAATAGTATGCTTTAAAAAATTACCGAAAATACTACTTTTTTAAAAGCAAGAAACTTAACATAAACTGAAGTTAACTAATGGGTATATTTTTAAAAGGATATCAAAAAAATTTTATTTAAGAGAATCCCCTATAACCCGCGGGTCAAGAAGTAAAAAATACTACTATTTAAAAAAGCTTACTAAAACCTAAAATTTAATTATTTTTATTAATATTTGCTAAAAATCCCACAGAAAATGTTAGTAATAAGACAAGTTGTTAAAGTTCTGCGTTTTAAGTAAGTAACAAAAATACTACTTTTTAAAAGCAAAAAATATGACATAAAATTATGTTACCTAATAGGCATATTTTTAGAAATCTATCTGAACAACTTTTAAACAAAAGGATAATTTTTACTCTGTTTTTTAAAAAGTAAAATAAAATAGTAGTATTTTAAAAACTAGTAGCGAAACATAAAATTATATAATCTTTATATATTAATACATATGAAAATTTTAATAACAAGAGAACTTTTTAAAATAATTTGATATTAAAAAGTAGTAAAAATACTACTATTTTAAAAGTTAGTAACTAAATCTAAAATAATATTATGTAATAGTAATATGTATAAAAACTATTATTAAAAACTTTAAAATAATAATAATAATGTTTTCAATATGACTTTCGTAAAAAGTTATCAAATAAGTACTATTTTTAAAATGTGTACTTTAATTTTTTTTTTAAGGTGGTAACATTAACAAATATTTTTAAAAAACCTAGAAAAGATAAATATTTTGGTTAATATGAATGTTAGCAAAAGCTCAAACTGAAGCACTAAAAAAGGGCTTTTAAAACTAAAATTGCTAAAATAACAAAATAAATAATTTTGTTTTCTTTAATGATAAGTATTTATTTATATTATTATATTTATATATATTTAAAGAAATATATTATTAAGAAAAAAGGAAAAAAAATTCCATATTAACAAATATAATTTCTTATAATTTTTAATAATTAATAATTATTCTAATAATTTAGGAACCTATAAAAATCTTTTGTAATTCTGGAAAACGATGAATTTTATTTAATGTTTTATGCATTTTAATTCAAAATTTATTTTTTTTTTTTTGATGAATAACAACTAGATAATTCTTAAATATATGTCCGATTTTTTTCCAATTTTTAAAATTTGCAATGATATTTTTGTTTGTAAATACACTTAACTACTAAAAAAAATAAGCTAAGCAACAACCATAAATATGTATTTTTTTTACATAATAATTTTAATACAACAATATTTTATATAATAATTGTTTGAATATAATATATTATATTTACTTTTTTTGTTGAAAACTACTAAAAATTTGTATTATTTATTGCGATTTTAAGTACTAAATATTAAAAATCCATTTGATTATTTTATTAAATTATAAATATAAAACTTGAGCTTCAAATGAGCAAAAAGTTAACAGTAATAAAATGATTTTAAATACTACGTCATATTGTGATATAAAATGAAAACTTTTAACGAACTAATTTGAAATAAAATTTTAAATTCACAAGAACTACAGAAAATGTTGTTCATATGAGCACATCGTTTTCTTTTCTTAACGAGGTAGTTTTATTATTTATATATTCGCTTAAATTGAAATTAAAGAAAATAAGTGTTAGAAGAAATAAGTAATGCAGTCTATTAAAAAAAATAATTAATTTTACGTTTTTTATATTAAAAAAAAATAAAATCTCCCTTTCAGAAAAGAATTTGAAGAGAATAAATTTATCAAGCCTGAAAGATTTTATAAAAAACGTAGTAAATAGCACTAAGTTTTTAAAAATGCTATTTTTAAAAAAGCAATAAAATACTAGTTCCATTTAAGGAGAACGTTAGTTATAAATTAATTTAATAAAGCCATTTTTCCAAAAAGTAAAAAAGTAGTAGAAAAGTACTTTTTCGCATTGTGATAAAATATATTAGGAACCGAGTTAAATGGCTACCCTTCAGGTCTAAAAATATTGCAAGTAAAGGAATTAGTAATATATTACGAAAGCAATTGAGAATTGGTAACATACATACTACGAAATTCGCAAAAAGGCGTGAAAGTACTTTGCTTTTAAAAAAAATATCAGAAGTTTATTTTCATTAATAAGAGTTAAGCAACAATTATTTTTAAGGAGTCAAAATTGTTATTATTTTGTTACAAATTAGTTCAAAAGAATTATTTTTAAAAAAGTAGTAGCAAAATTTGTTGTCGAAAAATATCATTTTTAAAAAGTATCACTTTTAAAAAGTAATCAAAATATAATGTTCTCAACAAATAATGTTTTTAAAAAGTGGTAATATGATGTTACGAAAGACAAATTAAGAAAAAGTAGTAAAAAAGTACTTTTTTGCAAATTAAAGTAATTCAATTTCTTCTGGTGATCGTTTTTAGTTTTAATAGAAAGCAATTCACTTTAAGTTTACAAAACACAAAAAGCCAAAAAAGGTAGAAATAGTATATTAATAGTAGTAAAAAACATACTTTTTAAAAAGTTTCTTAAGGCTACTGATGTCGACTTTTTAAATTATTTTTTTTTCAAATTTTAGAAATCGCATAAAAAAAGTTTGAAATAACCACCTTTAAAAAAAAGGTAGTAGAAAACTACTTTTTAATAACACGTTTTTAGAAAGTGGCATTCAAAATAGCACAAAATAAAAAATATTGTTTTAAATACAATTAATAATAAAATTATTTTTTGAAAATTCAATTTCTTATGTAACAAAATAATTTTATTTATAAAAGGTATGCAATACTACTTTTTTATAAATGTATTTGTGATTTGTTTTTTTTTTTTTTGTTGAATATGAAGCTAGAACTCAAAGATATTGACAAAAAATTTAAAAATTTAAAAAATACTTCTTTCTTAATAGTAGTAGATTTAATACCTTTTTTGATTGCGGCATCCGCAAGCTTTTATTTTAAGTAGTAAAATTTACTACTTTAGACTAGAATATAGAATATTATATTTTCTTTTTCGAAAGCAGTTGAATCTACTACTAATTTCAAAGTTTATTTTAAAGAAATGTTCACTGCATTACTTTATTCTTTTACTAAAAGAAAAATTGTATTAATTAACAGAAAATAAAATAACAACAATAAAAATTATGTACATAAATTGATTTAAATTTTTTTTTTGCGTAAAAACATGTATTATCCCACTGTTACACACACAAACACACGCACACTTAGACACACTGATACCAACAATAACAAAAATGTCGGACGTTTTATTAAATTATTTATTGAAAACGTGTTACTTTTTTGTTTATTGTTTTATAGTTGAGCTTATTTCAACAATTTGTTGCAATAATTGAACAATTCCTACTGCCTCCATTTCCTTTTCCTGTTTTGCAATTAAATAAATTTACGTTTAATTGTGTTTTCCTAGATTTAACAACTTTAATTGCTTATGATTTTTAAAGCGCTGTAAAAGAGTCTTTAATTATTCATTTGTAGTATATAAATAGTGAATTTACAACAAAAACAATAAGTGAGAAGAAAAATGTGAATGTTCAATAAAAAAAACAAGAAGAAGCTTTAGGTGCTTTAAAAAAGGTGGTTTTGGTATTTTTTTTCAGTAAGGTGCTTTTAAGAAATGGCACCGTTCCTAGGTGCTTTTAACTTTCACTTTCAGTTTAAGCTTTTAAGTTTTCTGAAAAGCTTTACATTTTCAGGGTTTGTTGAAGCTTATAAAATTCTTAAATACTAAAAGCATTTCAAGCTTAAAAGCTTTATTCTCATGGTTTTCAATTTTTAAAATTTCCTTTTCCAATCTTTAATTTTAAACCTCAAAGCTTTTTACTTTCTAAAATTTTTCCTTAAATCAGCTTTGTTTTGCTTTCCGATCGAAAAAGCTTGTCTTTGTGCATCTTCTTTAAACCCCTAAAAATCTTAATGCGCTTAAAATTAAACAAGCCCTAAAGCCAAAAATCAAATCACAGATCCAAAGAGTCGGGTGGTGTCGGCTTCGTGGGCAATACACCAAAGGGATCATCCACCATATGATGAGCCTGTTCGATATCAAAAGCCACCGCCTCCTCATCATCATCTTCGTCGCCTAGCAGTTCCTTTTCATCACCATGAAATATATATTCCTCAACATCGGTATCATAGCAGGTGTCCAAATTTACCTCATGAAAATTAAGATCCAATTCTAATAAGTCCCAGGATCCACCAAATTGAGCCAAGGGTATAGTGTCCTTTGGTTCTTTGTGAATATTACCCAGATTGTTAGTGTGATTTGTGGGTACAAAATCATTTGAAAAAGTATCAGAATCTCGTACTGGATTTGAAAGTACTGAGGGTGTGACATTGGGTGTGGGAGTTTCGGGGGTGGTAATGAAATTCAAAACAGAATCAGCTAAGGGCGCAGTATTACTTTCATCTATAAAAGAACGACCTACCGAACTCAAAGAGAATTCTAACAACTTAGAAGATTTTTTGTTAAGTTCATGATTTGTAGAATGGCAGACAACATTTGAACTTGCAGGGATCTCATGGGGTATATTGCCATTTTCTGGTCTTATATTAACCAAGGCAGCCGTAGTAACACAATACCTTCCCTCAGCATCTATAAGCAGATATCGTTCCTCACCATCATTGTTACAATTTTGTCTCAACATAAGGGCTTTGTAATCATTATGAGCCTCATTAAAATTTGTTTCGGTAACATGTTCCGGTATCGCTGTCAAACACTTACATCCCATCAAATGATCGTTGGAACATACAGTTTGGGTATTTAAACTACTGCCACTACAGGTCAATAAAGTGGAAGAATTATTATTGCTAACATTGTAGGCTCTACAGGCTGACAATGGACGGCCTTCTAGCAAATTTTTACGCCCCAAAGCCAAAGACCTTAATGAGGTAACACTGTCACCTGGAGGTCCCAAAGCATTTATGCAGCCGCTTAAAGTGCGTCGACATGTTGCCGGTGAGTTAGTTTGCGATGAACACGAAACCGAATTATGGGTTGTTTGTGTCATGCGTGTGCTACAGCGTGATTGTATTAGAGTGCTAGCAAGACGCTGTAAGTTCTCAAATGAACCTCCAGCGCTCTCACCACTATCTACACCACCAATGCTATTTAGCGCTTTAGAGCGCATCAAACGAACCTGTTGTTGATGATTATGCTGCTGATTTTTCATGTTTATGCTATCCATGGAGGACATCTTTATCGAGCCAATTGATGCGGAGGCAATGCCAATGTCACTTAATGGCACCAACGTGTTAAGAACATCGGGTGAGTCTAATGGACTGGACAGCGGTGTTGAACCTAGGGCGGCATTTACTAGGAATCTGAAAAAGAAGATGAAAACATAATTAAAACTGGTTAATTTTTTTCTTACAATTATCGGTACTTTTCGATGGTACATTTTAGCTCTTATAAAAAATTTATTGGTACTTTTTTTTAAAGCACTACTTTTTTGTAAATGTTGTAAATATAACTAATTGTTATACTAATTTTTATATTTGTTTGTTGGCAATTTTCTTAATTACATTTAAGGCACACAAAAGCGTTTTGGTACTTTATTAGACGAGATAAAAGTATGTTTTAAAAAATATCTTTTTGTACTAAGTTTTAATATAATAACTAGTACTTTTTTAAGCGTTATTGTTTTGGTACTTTTTTGAAACTTTTGGAACCTGTTGTACATGGAACAAGAACAAGGGCTTGTGTCTTTACTTTTACTTTTATTGGACATTTTTTGCAAAGACCACTTTACAACAAGCCGCCCTGCTATAAAAAATCTAATTAATGCCTTTAAACAAAAAAAAAAAAAGAAAAATTGCATTTTATTACTTTTTCTAAAAAGGGCCTATTTTAATATTTAACGACATAAACGGCACTTTTCGCAATTTTTTAAAAATATAGGAGCGTTTTTAATGTCTTTTCAATTGCTTTTAAACTTCTTAAATATTCAAATTTATTTGGTACTTTTCTTAAAAAAAAGTACTTTCACAAAAAAGTACTTTTATAAAAAATTTCTTTAAAAAAAAACGGACGTTTCTAAAAAAATATTTTAAAATACATCCGACAATGTAGAAAAACAAAAAACTTGTGCGTTTCATACTTATTTTTAGAAAAAGGTACTTTTTCCTAAACAGATGATTTGGAGTTGTTATAATAAATTTTTATTCTTTAGAGATAAAATTCATTTTATAATTGACTGTTTCTATGAATAATTGCTCTAACTATTGAAATTTAGAACAGATTCTTGTAGTACTTTTGCTTTAAAAAAAGTACCCTTACCTTTAAATACGGAAAATTGTTCTTGCCTACTAATTTCTTTTAAAAAAAGTGATTTTGTAGTTTTAA
Organism: Gymnosoma rotundatum; assembly: GCA_916610165.2. Lineage (NCBI taxonomy): Eukaryota > Metazoa > Arthropoda > Insecta > Diptera > Tachinidae > Gymnosoma > Gymnosoma rotundatum. The sequence goes on from OU744340.1 coordinate 12,294,731, forward strand.
ATACTTTTTATGGTACTTTGTAGAAAAGGTTCCTTTTCTATTTACAATCAAAATGAGTACCTTTTAAAGTAGTTGGAAAAAAGTACCTTTTAAGTTTTGTTTAATATTTTTACCCCTTTTTTTCAAAACAAATATTTTTTCTACTCACATTTGTCTTTGCAATAGATTCTGCCAAACAGCTTTCAACTCTAAAGAAGGAGCTCTTAGAACTAAACTCTTACGTCGGGCTCCCTTTTTGGGTGTCTTTGTCAAATCAGGTGCACAATAACCGGTGGGACTTTCAGCTAAACGTCCATTTGGATCAACAGTAAGGCGAAATTCTGTAGCTGTAGAGAAAATTAAACAAAAAATTTAATAAATTTTTTTAAATTTAATTTTAGCATCAAACTCACTCTTTTTTCTCATATGAAAACACGAGTCCACAATATTCGCTATGGGTATGGGCTCTTCGGTAATAAATAAAACACGATCACGACTGACTTTGGCAAACACAATAATATCACTAAACAATAAAGTCCAATAGGGTTTGACAGAACGACCCTCTACACGTGACAAGTCACCACCAAATATCCATTGTCTACCCTGAACAGCCAGAGTGAAGGGTTTGCATTTGGTAAAAACCATACGGGATTCCAAATCCTGTAAAGTAAGCAAGGGTCGACCTTCACCCAACGGCTCCATAAGACCACTTGTTACGGTAATTTCACGATATGCCGCTTGCAATTCGTTTATCACGCTGGTAAAATTTTTATGTTCTTCTGTGTCCACGTGACAATTGGAGGCCAAAAGTTGCATGAGTTTTAAGATCTCACGAAAATGCTGGAGTGGTCGGTGTATTAACATAGTTAAGTCTGGACGTTTACGAGGCACTGGTGGTTCGGTTATGAAGTTAATAAATTCAGAGCCAGTTTGACGGGATTTGTTGACCTATAAAGAGAGCCACAGAGCGAAAATATTTATTTACATTGAAAACTTCAAAGAGTGGCAAACCTACCAATACACAATCAGCTCTTTTGATACCGTTACAATACTTTTTGTAGGCCGCACATATAGCTGTTGTCTTGGACAGATACACTCTGGAGGCAAAATTCATTTGTGGCTCCTGATCATCATGACACAACTGTTCAAGCACATCCTCGGATATACGCAATAATTCGTCAATGTTTTGAAATAATGTGCGATGATCATTGGGCGTTATGAGATCCTTACGCTCTTGTAGAGGTTGAACAAAACGCTGAATACCGAAGTGCATGGCCGACATAAAATTTTGCTCTCTACTTATTAATTGCAATAGAAAACGACGACGGTTGTCAGTAATGGGTGCAATGCTCTGTGGGGGAAATTAACAAAAATATAGAAATTTCGAAAATTTTAAGGCTTTAAAATAATTCTCACGCATTTTTAGTTACTCTTGGAATATCAAGGAACACTTAGTTATTTTCGAATAATTATATAACAGAAATTTTTATATTTTTGGATGGACTACCTTATAGGAGGTGAAAAATTTTAACATTTATAGATACATGTTCGAAAATTCGGATATTAGTTCGAAAATTCGAACTTTAGTTTGAAAGTTTGTAAACTCAACATTATTTACAGTTTTTGTTGCTTTTTAGTGAAGTACCTACTACGACTGAGAAAAACAAAGTCGACAAAAATTGGATTTTACACTTTTAAGTAAAATCTAACAGCTGTTGTTCGCCTTTGAGAGTCACATATAAAAAAAATATTTTTAATTATTTTTGGCCAAATTTATTACTATAAGTGTTAAATTTACACTTTGGAACATATTCGAAAAATTCGAACCCATGTTCGAAAATTCGAACTTAAAAAATAACAGCATTCTTTTAAGTTCTATTAATCGATTCGCTTATTTTTTAGTATTTCTAAATGGGAGCTTTGCTATATTCCCATAGCGCTTATATTTTAAATATTAAAACAATAAAACTTTTTTCGAATCTTTTTCACTTTTTCTTTTAAATCTTGCAAAAACCTTGGCAACTCAAAAATTCATTTACATTTATTTTTAAAAATACGAGCCTTCCGCTAAACGCAAACCTGAGTCCTTTTCATCTGCAGTAAAAAAAAATAAGAATAAATTTTTTAGTTTCGAAATTCGAAATGTAATCTTAATTTATATAATTTCTTTCGTTTTGAGTTTTTTAGGAGGAGAAATTTTTTAACAAAGTTTTTTATTATATTTTTTGTGAGAAGAATGTACGTACGTGTCTTAAAAACTTTAAAATTCATACACAAAAATAAAAACATTAAATTTTCGTTTTTTTAGCAATGATTTACAACTTTATTGTCAATTTTAAGGCAAAGTAAACAAAAATTTTAAAGTAAAATAAGAAACAATAAGGAAAATTACAGAAAAGAAACAAATAAAAAAATAAATATTAAAAAAAAACTTTTAAAAAAATTTTTTTTTTAATTTTTAAAATAATACAAAACATTTTAATTTAAACTTACAAAATAAAATATAAGAATGGTTATGTAACAAATACAGTCTTTACTTAAATTATTAAATAAACTTAAAACTAAAAATTATAATTGAAATAAAAAAAGAGCCGGTTAACAGAATTTTTTACAATTAAAAATAATTTATTTTGGAAAAAAAAACGAAAAAAAAACAAAAAAAAAACTAAATAAATTTTGAAAATTATTATTAAATTAATTTTTACAAAGTTGGGCCATTAACCAGCCCTTTAAAAGAATTAAGTCACTTGGGTTTGGCATGTCTCATGAGTTTTTATAAACAATTTATTTCAACATGAAAACTAATAAAATTACCACATAAAATAAAAAAAAAAATAAGAACAACAATGATTTAATAACTTAAAATAAAAATGTCACAAAAATTTAGCATACTTTTGGGCGATTACTTAATGCCTTGTTTTTAATACTAGTTTAATAATAGTTTTATATTACAGTCAGAATTAGTAAGCTTTCTCAATCGTTAACTTTGTTTCGTTTAGATATGTACATGCTTTTGTTAAATTTAACAAAATTTTTAGTCAAAGATTTTTAATGGAAAAGAACATTAAAAAAAAAACGTTTATGTTTTCAAGTATTAAGCACTTCAAATGAATTTTGTTGTTTTCAGATAAATGGTTAGAGCTGCAAAACTATCGATAGCCGGCACATTCGATAGTTTCGACAGTGTGTTTAAATACTAACGATAGCATAGTTACGATGGTTTTTTTTTAAACCATCGATACTGCCGAATTTTTTAAGTGCAAGTTCCAGCAACTATCTCTATCCGATGCTGGAAAAAATTATCGATAGCCAGCAAAAAATAAGTGATCGATATTATCGATAGTACTATCGATTGTTTTGCTGTCCTATAAATAGTTGCATGGTTGGTTAATTTGAACAAATCTATAAAACTAAAAAAAAAAATTTTAATTTTTTAACGAATCCTTTTTTTGGAGATTTTTTAATAAGAATTCGGGATTAAAAATTTTACGAAATTCTGTAGACATTTCATCTTCTGGCTCACTGACTTATTATTTAGATGATCATTCTATATTTTTTAAGTAAACATTAGGCATTTATCCTTACATTATTAATACAATATAGAGAATTTTTCAATTTTTGTTTGGGAATCTAAAGATGGATTTTGTTAATTTAAAATATTTAGCTTCATAATGAGTTAGTTAAATTTAACTATTAAATAAATCAACAAAATTTAACATTTTCTGAAGTTTTTTTTCGAAATACCACTGGCTTACTACTAAGCTTAATTTTGGGAATTTACAAAAATTATAATTTTTTTATATCAAATAAAAAAACTTGAGCTTTAAAATAATTAAAAAATTAATCAAAAATGTGAAACCAAAATAAAAATGTGGAATTTTAAAAATTTGACTTTTAAAACAGTTTGTTTCCTGCTGACTACATTTTCTTAAGACATGATTACTGCCTGATAAGCAAGAAAGTAATATGTTTTATTAAGAGAAATAATTTAGAAGGCATTTAGTGTAATCGGCGACACTTAAACATTTGACATTTTTTTGTTTTAACAACAAAATTTCAGCACTTCTGGGGACCGTAGAGCCGAAAGTATGGTCACAAATTATATTTGTGATTTTTTGTGCTTGGAAATCGAATGTAGTTGGCTTAAGCTACCAAAAAAAAGTATTTAAAAATAAAATTTAACTTAAACTAAAATGATCAAATGCAAAATAAAAATTTTTTAAATATTCTTATTAATTCTAGCATAAAAATAATAAATTCGTAATACACATTTACGTAAAAAAACTTTTTGCATAACACGTAATATACTAATAAAAAATAAAAAAATAAAATAAAATTAATTGAAAAGCTTATAATAAAATACCTCTTGGGTTTTTATTTAAAAGAAATCCTTTTTACAAATAAACTAACAAAATCTAGTAAGGCTCAAGTTCGTATCTAGTTTTCAGTTTTAAACATTATATTTGGCCAATCGTTTGGGAACATGGAATAGAAAACGTTATATTTGATAAATTCACTCTAAACAGAAGTGAAGAATAGTGAAGATGTTTTGTTTCAAATTATGCATTTTTGCTAATTAATAAAGAAATATGTTCTTTCAGAAATCTTTTAAAATCCCTTTTGGAGATTTATTACTGTTTGTTTAGGAATTTTTTTCAAATTAAAAACTTATAACGATATTCCTGTATTTTATGGTAAAAAGGGAAACAAGACTCTTAATTTATTGTTATTTTTTATTTATTTATTTTTTTTTTTTTTTTTTTTTTTTTTGTTTAATGAATCCTTCCTTTGGGTATTTTTGATAAGGAATTTAGGAATTAATTTTTTTTTGTGTTCAAATTATTTAATATTTTTTTTCTTATTAAGTTTAATAGTTAAAACTATTTAATATTGAGCTGTTAAGAAAATTCCCGGGTAATTTATCGTTTGAGTTTAGGAGTGTACGCCTGTGAGATTTATTACAGTGATACTTTAAATTTATTTAAATCAAAAAAAATATGAATAATAAATTTACTTTTTATTTTTTTTTTTTTGTAGTCAAGAATTTTGAGACTGAAACGGGATATTTAACATCAATCGATTGATAGCTAAAACCATCTGAAAGTTTCGGAGATTTTTAGCTTAGTTTTTGGGAATTTATTTATTTAATTTATTAATTATGAAAGTTGTGTTATTAAAAGATTTCTTAAAAGTGGTTTCAGTTTTATTTGTTATCGAAAAAATATTTTTCAAATCCTGTTTGTGGGATTCTTGAATTAAAATTTGGGAATCTGAAATTGTTGTTTTAAAGTAGTTGTTACCTTGTTTAAAATGAAAAATAAATGAATAAATAAAATTCTAATTTTTTAATTTCCCATTTGGATATTTTTGTGTTAAAATATGGGAATTTAAAATTTTTGCATTGTTTCACAAAATATTAATATAAATAATAACTGTAAATTAAAAGATATTAAATTTAAGTTTCTATCATTATTCTGACTTTAATCTACGTTAAAAAAATACTCAGGTTTTATTTATAACAATTATGACTACTTTCCCACCTTGGGTATTATTTGGGTACAATATGGGAATGTTTTACATTTTTCAGAAAGCATAGAAATCAGCTTATATAAAACAAATTCTTAAAAACACCCAAATTCTATTTCGAAAACGCCCTAACTTATGCTACATTTTTTAAAACTAAATTATGTTTGGTACGTTTAAGGTTAATGAAAAAAGAAGAAGATTTAAAACAAACATTTAAAAGGGATACGAAAAAAAAAACATTTGAATTGTTGCCCTTAAATTTGTTACACAATCACTCCCTTACCCACCTCTTTACTAAACGTAACTTGAGGTAAATTTAATCTTCTTTTGGCCGCTTCTATTGATGATGTGGTATTAAGCGAACATGCAGTCGAGGGACGATTTTGATTCGCCAACATTTGTTGTTTTACACCACCCGCTATGGTGACACTCATTAATTCATCGACTGGATTATTGATACTGGTACCGCTAGCAGCCATACGTGAAGTCTTACCATTCATGGGTAAAGTAGTGGCCAGCGAATGATGTGTTGTGTTTGTTGTGTTGGTATTAATGCTGCTGCCAGTGGCACCAGCATTTGTGCCAGAACCTGATCTTCTGAAAATCTCCAAAGTGAGTGCAGCACCTTGGGAACGTATAAGATTTAGAACATCAGCCTCGGGCATAGTGACCACATTATGTTTATCCACAAAAATAACATAATCACCGGGACAAATGCCGCAACGATCGGCCGATAGGCCAGGTTCAACTTTCTCTACTCGGGGGGGATGAGTCCAAACTATGGAAAAGCCAAAACCCCTTTCAGCTGTTCGTGTTAATTTTTTAGTCATGGTAAATGGAGTACGTCCTACTGGCCTTGTATTTGAGAGTCTTCTGCCCGCCACAGGAGTACCCTGGCTAACAGCTGCCTCTGTATAGGGGGGATCGAGTTCAAGAAATCTTAAGAAAAGATTTTCATCTGCATCACGTTGATGTAAAGCTTTTTTGCTTAAAATCATGGGCTGCTGTTCACCACCCAACTGACCAGTGGCCATGCTATCAATACTAACAGCATCATCTGTATTACGTATTTGGGTTAGAGTGCTGGCCATTGTTGTTGGCATTGAACGCAGAAATTTGGGATTTGTTAAAAGATTATTATTTGCTGGCTGTTGCTGGCTGTAATGATGTATTTGTGTTGTTGTTGCTGCCACTAATGATGGGTTTGTTAATGACGGTTGTGGCTGCAATTGTTGCACAATTACAATTGGCTGTGGCTTATTTAGACATTGTTGAGTTTGCAATTTAAAGGAGCCATTGATTTCTTGTTGTTGCAGTAAAGTGGACAATGGAAATGATATACAACCTAAAAATTCACTGCGTCTGTAAGAAAGGAGAAAAAAAATAAATAAATTAGTAAATTTTATTAAAATTTTTTTGTAAATCATTGTGTTACATTTGAATTCCCAAGTTAATTTAAAAAACTCCTCAGATGACAGCCAAAACCTATTTTAAAGTTAAAATTTTTTTACCAAACGAAATTTTTCCTAATGCAAATAATAATAATAAGAATAAATAAAAAACGATTACACTCAAAATAACTATAAAAATCCCATAATTGCCCATGTTTTGAAAAAAAAAAAAAAAAAAAAAAAAAAAAAATAAATAAATAATGACTGTGAAATCATGCAAAGAAATTTTATTAAAGTTTTAAGTAAATTATGAAAATTTATAAATTCCTAAATTTAAAAAAAACCGGGAAGTTTTAAAACTGCCACTTAACTGCAATTTAAAATTTAAACTTTTGATATAAAAAAAATATATATATTGCAATTTATATATTCTGCAACAAAATCTGAATTCCCAAATTAAAACGAGAAAATCCCATTATTAGCAATATTAAAAAAATTAAAGATTTTTAAATTCTGATTCAATATTGTAATGTTTTAATACAATTATGAAATAATAAAATAGAATTTTTCTTTAAATTCCGCCAAGGATTTAAAAAATCCCATTAATTTAATTTCTAAACATTTTTAGAAAGAAAAATTATTTACAAATGTACGCGGACGTTTACCAAAGAAAAGTGTTTAGAAATTAAATGAATAAGAACCAAAAAGCCGAAAATAAAGTCAAATTTCAGTCATTTATAAGATCGATGGTTCCCAATCCTGGTTGGGGAATAATTAAAAATTAAATCCCATTAATTTTAAAAGTTTAAAGAATAAGAATTTAACACCTTATATAAAGATTAAAAAATGGTTTATTGAAATGATTATAAAAATAAACAAAAAATAGAATTCCCAAAAATTATGTCAAAAAATCCCACTATTGCCATGTTAAGATATTTTAGATATATAAAAAGCGTTTAATAAATGATATTATTAAAGACTGTTTCTTCTTTTCATAAATAAAAAAAAAATATAAAATAAGAAATTTCCACGCTTTTCAAAACGACTGTAAAATTATCACAAAACGGGGAAAAAAAAATTTTTTTAATTAATTTGTAGTATAGAATTTTTTTATAACTCAAAACATATATAATAATAATATATATAATATGGAATATTAGAAATAAAATTTCAAATGAATATACTGAAATTCGTTTATTCTTATATTAATATAAAGAAGACTTTCGAAAACCCTAGAATAAAATTTTTACATAAAATATGCAGTTTTTAAAGGATTTCAAAATTTCCTTATGAGTACAAATAATGGCAAAAAAAAGTTAGCTCAAGCTATAAAGTAAAATTCTAGTTTTTTAAGGAAAAAAAAAGGATATATAGAAAATTCCCAAAATGAAGTTAAGAATCCCCTAATAACTAATGTGTAGATGATTATATATATTTTTCTAACTACGAGTCAAAACTATCCAACATATGTTACTTAAGTTCATTTTTGAAATAAAGTTATGAATTTCTAAATTCCCAAAAAAAGTTTTAAAAATTCCTCGAAAAATGGGGAAGTGGTAATAAGTGCAATAAATTAATTTTTTTTTTGCTTTACTCAATAAAAAAAAATGTAAAGAAAATAGGTGCCAAAATCAGGTTGAAATATCCCTACATCTAGTAAATTTTTTTTTTTAAACCAAAATTAGTAGAGCTTCGAAATGTGAAAGACATAAATTCCCAGCATTGATTGAAAAAATTTTTAATAGATTTCTAGGAAATACAAAAAATAAATAAAGTTTGTGCTAAAAACTTAACAAAAATCCAAAATGTTTGTTTAAGTCACGAGTCTAATGCTATCCCTTCTTAGGCCATATTAACCTCCCTCTCAGTACTTTCCCTCAAGGAAGCTTTTTACAATCATCAATTTTAGTATCTTTTTTATCAATCCCTGTTTGTTTAACCTCTTACCCCTAATTTTTGTTATTTTTACACACTTTAACAATTATTTAGTAATTGATTGATGATACAAGATTTTTGTTCACTTTGGTGAAAGGAGAAGTACTTGAAAAGAACTTTTAACAGAAAACCATGACAAAACACAAATAAATCTATGACTAGAAGAAATACAAAATGAAAAGTAACTAAATATAGAAAAATAAAAAACAAATATTCTTATAATAATTGTAATCAATCAAATTGTTACAAATTGTACACTATTTTTCATCGTTAAACTAAAGTAAATGTAAAAAGTGTGACATATTGTTTTAAAGTGCACAGTTTAGTAAAAGTTGTGGACTAGATAAGTCTTTTCATTTGTTTTTGTTTTAAAATGATATTATTAGAGTTTAGGTTTAGGTAATATAATTAATAATTTGTCTTTTGGTTTAATTTAGTTTAAAAAAATACCTTTTTTATTGAAACGTTTCTAGTGAGCCAAGAGCTGCCCCATAAAGCCATGCAAATAATTCTTTTAGTTAATATAAAATCAGTACTAAATATTTGACTCCTGAAATACTTATTAATTAAAAAATTTCAGGAATTTTTTAAATTTATTTATTTATATTTTAATAAATAATATAAAAAGATTTGGGTTTTATTTGTAAATTGGTAAAAAGTCAGTTAATCTCCATCTACCCTGTTTGGGAATTTTTATATTTTTTATACGAATTAGCATTTGAAATTTTTAAATTTTATGCTAATTTCTTATCTTTAAAAAGTCTTTTTAATTTAATCTTTTTTTCATGAATATTTAATTTATACTAATACTTAATTCTGTTTAATTGCGCTGAAAATTACTCACTACCTTAATTACTGAATTTGTTAGAACTTGAAGGATTTTTTGGACTTAACACAATTTTTTTTATTTTCCGAAAAAACATTTTAGAATTAAAAACAAAAAATTTACAATTTCTATATTTTTTTAGAAATTCTAAGATGATGAAAAGCTCTCAAGTCTCTGCTAGTACACTCAAAATATTATGTAGGTAAATTTAAATGAAAAAACGCTTTAAACAACTACTTTTTCATTTAAAAAACGGTCCACTTGCATTTCATTTAAATTAAATGTAATTTACAATTGTTTTTGAATGTTGTTTTTATAACTAACAAAATATGTAAAAACAAGTAATTTTTCTTTTATTCCAACGCACGAAAAAACAACCTACCAGAAAAGTAAAAACTACTGTTTTTTCATTTTTTTCAACTAACAAAATGTAACCTACCAAAACATTAATAATAACTGTTTCTGTATTTATTTTAATTCATAAAATTTAACCTACTAAAACAGTAAAATTAACTGCTTTTTTCTTTTATTCCAACTCTCTGAAAGTAACCTACCAAAACAATAAAAACTACAGCTTTCTTATTTATTTTGAAAGTCAAAAGATTTTATTTATTGATTATTTATACTATTTTGATACACAAATTCTTCTTGCTTTTATTCGCTTAAATTGTTGTTCTTCTTTGAAAGTCCAAGGATTTCAGGATAGTTTTATGCTGAAAAAATAATGTACTTTTACAATATTGTTTATGTTTTTGCAACCAATAATTAAAGTATATATCGCTCATTTAGAAATAGAATGCCTTAACTCAAACAAAAAATCATTTCAAGATAATCACAGTTAACGTTTTCATCTTGTAAAAGGTAGATACATTTTAAAAAGATCGTCTTTTCAAATGTATATACAGACACAAAACGAAATATGACGATGTTTTAAAAAGCGATATGATCTTCACGTTATAAAAAATTTTATTTTTTTGGGTTATAACGTTGTATTTCTAAATGAGCGATATATTTGTAATTCAAAAATTTTAATGACATACCTTTGTTTAGTACCAACCAATGGACCCAAGTGGGCTATGGCAACACGGCTGCCTGCCTAAAGACTACAGAATTAAGAAGAGAATACCTGCAAAAAGGGAGCATTATTTTTTAAAACATAATGCAAATTTTAAATACTATGTAAGAAACTTACCAATATTTTTTTTTTATGTTTTTCTTTCATAAATTATTTTGTTCTAAATATATTTTTTATAACTGACATATTTTCCAACAGTTTATGTTTTTTATTTTATATTTTAAAGCTATTGTAAAATAGTACTTTTCTACTGACGAACTGTTTTTTTTAATTAAGAATTTCATTTTTACTGAAACAAGGCAAAAATTAATTGATAATTTTGACTGCACCGAAAATCAGTATTTTTTTGTCGTTTGTTTTTCTAACAGCAGACGAAAAAAGTTAAATAAAAATTTTCTTCCTAAAACAACCACATTTTCATTTATTTTTAACTTTACTGAAACTTCCTAAATAAACGTCAAACAGTTAATGTTAAAATTTTTTGAGTGTAGGCATTGGGAGAGAAAAAATTTATTTAAGAATAAAACAGTAAAACTTTTTAACTTTGAAATTTTTTTTTGGGAATTTATAAAATTCATTTCAAATGTACAAATTTTTTAGTTTTTATTAAAAGCAATTATTGGCCTTTTTCATTGCTTTATATAAATTTTAATGCGAAAAAAAGTCTCTTCCTGAATTCTTAAAGTCTAACAAGTCTCATTCTTACTTTTGTGTAATGTTTAATAAACCGTCTCATAAAATTCTCAAAATCTCAGTTAGAGTATTTATTAACAACTGTAGAACTTTTGAAGATCTTTTGGGCAATTTTTTTCTTATTTTCCAACAACAAAATAAAAATAGTTTAAAAAACAATACCTCTCTTCTTTTAATAATTATCAGAAACAAACAGAAGCAAAATCAGAAAGAAAAAGTAAAATTTCTAGCTTTCTAGTTTTTGGGATTTTTGTAAATTTATTTGGAAATTTATATATTTTAATAATTAAATCACACATACAATAAAGAATTATTATAAAATAGTCTTAAAGTGTTCAGCATTCATTTATTCATTTTTGGGAATTTTTATAGTTTTTTATAGTTTTTCGTTTCAATTCTTGTAAAATAGATTTATGATTTTCTAAAATGTAGACTTCAACGTATGATCAACACATATTATTTAGTATTAAAATCAAAACGTCTAAGGCGTTGTATACAACAGTTTTATTGATTTAAGGTAAGAATAAATATTTGTTTAAAAGGTATTAAATTTTTTTCTGAAAGCTCATTATTAAACTGCTTTGTGGTTTTCAATAATACCCCTGGGCGTATGATTTATATTAATAGAAATTAAAAATAAATTAAACGCATAAAAAGCATATCAATTTAATGTAGATCATACGTTTAAGTAGTCTTTTGTTAAAGAAATTTAACGTTGTTGGCTTTCTTTACTACAAAACTATAAAATATATATAAATTTTAATTTATTACAAATATATATAATAAAATTTAAATTGATTTTTATTGTGACTAACAAGCTTAAATAATGGTCCAATACACAATGGCCAGCATAATGCTTGTTGAACAAAACAAATTACATGTCTAAAGCTCTTAAATTTTTTTAGAGAAAATAAAAACAACAAAAACTGAAAAACTGAAAAAATCAATAATAAATTAAAGAAAAAAAGATATACATTTTAAAATTGATATGAAAATTTAAATTAAAGAATGAATTTGAAAAACAAATCTATTTACAAGTCTTTTTTCCGTTAAACGATTAGGGACGTATGATTTATATTACACATGATATTGTAATAAATCATACGCCGTCATAGCAAAGTATTTTTTAAGTAAAAATAAATAATAAAATAACGTTAAATAAAATTTTGGATATTTTTCAAAAAAATAAAAATTAACGAAAGTTAAACAACTTTAAAAAAAAATTCGCTTTATAAATAAAAAATTAATATAAAATTTTCTAGCTTAGGAAAAAAATTTTTTTTGAAAGTGGTATAAGTCCACTGACATAAAAAATTAAAAAAAAATTGTTGCTGTACAATTCTGCCGCACAAATATTTTTTTTTTTTTGAAAGTAGAATAAGTCCATTCCAAATAAGTTAAAGTAAGTTGCTTTAATTTCTTACAAACGACAAATAATTGATTGTCGTAGAAACAGCATTGGAGAAAAAGACAAATTGTGCACTGCCCAAAAATATAAAAATGCAATAAAGTTTTTCTGAAAAAGAACAGTTTCATTTTTCATTTTGTAGGATATAAAAAGACAAGACTTTGTCTCAACTAAATCTTTACGAGAGGTAATATTAAACATAGAAAAATACGGATGATGTTTAAAAAGAAAGAATTTTGCAACATATTTTTCATAAAATTAGTGCGAAAGAAAATGCTCTATTCAAAACAATTTTTTGTTTGAAAAAAAAGACCAGAAAACCTCAGCAAATTAAAACTTAACTTAGCTCCTTTTTTTATTTCTTCTGAAATGTTATTTTTAAAAGTGGAGTCAAAAAACCAGTTACTTTTTCAAATAATTTTAATTATTGTTATTTCGTAATTAAATTTAAAAGGTGTGCAGTGTAAAAAACTTCACTTAAATTCATAAACGTTGGCCAATATTTTTTAAATTGATTCAAACGTTAACCCTCAAATATTTTAATATATGAAAAAATTGACTTACACCACTTTAAAAAAAAACCAGCTCAAATAATAAATAAAATAGTCATAACTGGCATGTTTATGTTTTCAATTATTTTGCAAACAATGTGTAGTTTTTTTTTTTTGCAAAAAGCCTTTAATTAAGTTATATTACGGCACTCCTTATTTCATCATTTCCTTTAAAAAAATTTAATTTTTTTTCTTAACTACAAAGGAAATTAACTAAAGCAAATTTTTCAAAACCTCTTATGAATTACTCGTTATGACCTCTTAGCACACCACATACAAAACTATGACCACATTTACCCAGTACAAACACACATTTTTTTACTTATTTGTTAGATATTTTAGGTTCATCATACTGAACACGCAAAGGATGTAGCGTTACCAAATTTGTAGATGTGTAGAAATGAAGAAATTCTTAAATAAGGTTAATTTTTTCTTAGGGAATTTTTTAACTTTCCCTTAGGCGTATGAGTTATTTTAATGTCATGTTTCAAATAATAATAATCATACGTTATAGTTATCGATTTAAGGGAATGTAGCTTTTTTATATTTGTGCCCTAAGAACTCAGGCATTGTTGTACTGATATGACATTTATTTATTTTTTTTATTTAAAAGGTTTAAAACAGTTTATTTAAAACAGTTCATAATTTTAATAATTAAAGGATGCTCCCATACACCATTACTGTTTTTTGTATGTATCATAAACCCTAAGGAGCACCGCTTTAAAATTAACAAAAATGGTTAACATTATAGCGCCCCATAGCATGAAGGAAATTACTGTAAAGTCTAAAGGGTGACCCCATAGGTTACATAAATGTACCTGCACTGGCCTATCTTTTGATTCGTTAAAGACAAACGCGTGAATATTAGATTTACATTAGTTCAATGTATGTATGTATCTCTATCTTTTGAAACGTTACACACAAACACTTGAAAATTACACAGAATGTCTGCTACTTTGTTTGGTATAAAAAGAAGTGTAAGTATTTAAAACTATAAATTAAAGAGTGTTACAATAGTTAATGCAATTTAAGATAATTTGCAATTTATAGTTTGAGTAAAACTTGTTTAAATCGTAAAATTCTTAAATAACTAAAAAGTTTAACTTCTTTTAGTGACACAGGCGTATACGTAATTTTAATGAAAAAATATAAAAATCATATAAATCATACGTCCTGGTGTTTGTATTTGTGTTTTTAACTTTTTTAAGGTAATAAAAATAAACAAATTCTATGCATTCAAATATTTTTATAATTAAAAAATATCTCCACATTTGCATATAAAAAGCCTACAAAAACTTGTTTCTAACTAAAACTTCTTTCAAAATGAGCAAAGAAATAAACAACAAAAGAATTTTCAACCTTGAGCCATAAACCACACAAAAAAAAAGCCAGCCAGCAAGCAAAAACAACTTAAATTTCTCACAGAGGCAAACAACCTTGCGGTGCCACATAAAAGCACCCAACATATATTTTTCTTTCTTACATGTTTAAGCGAAAATTCATTTAAATTTTAGTACACAACTTTTTCACACCCTGGTTTATAGCATGTCAACTATTAAATTACTTATGCCCAAAGACCAACAAAGTGTTAATGAGTATATAAAATTTCATATATAATTCTATATAATTTAAATAAGTTATAAACTTAAGAAATGAAAAGCTTAGTGAAAGAAAGAAATTTTTTTATGGGTTAAAAAAAAGTAATTGTATTTTTAAACTTTGTCTTAATAATGTATAAATACATTCATCGGAAAACGACCGACATATTGTATGTTTGAGACAAAAAAAAAATGGAAGCAAATTGTTTTTATTTGTTTTTTTTTATGTAAAAGCGTATAGAAAGAAGTCAGACCTCATGTCGAAGTTTTTCTTTATATAATTTATTGTGCATAAAAGGAGGAAAGGAAACAAATAAACTGAATAACAAACTAAGTAGAACAAAAGTATTCAGCGCCATAAAAGTTTTATTAAAAGTTTTGTTAAAAAAAGTATGTACAATTAGCGATAGAAGATTGGTTACAAGTTAACCAATCAAGCTTTTTATAGAAAGCTTTTTTAAAAACATACAATTTAATTAAAGAAAGCTTTTTATCGCGAAGCGTAAACAAACCTTAACACCGAAAGATTAAATTTAAATGCTATTAAAGTTAAAAAAAATATAACAAATATATTTTTTTTTCTAAAAGATTTAAAATTATTTTCTTAAAAGCTTTTATATTAAAAAAAAAACAGAAATGATCGTTAATATGCATTTATATATTTTTAAATTCTATTCTTGATGTTTAAAACTTTTATTAAAAGCTTTTCTATGAAAAGCTTAACTTAAAGAGCTTTTTTTCTAATATACTAAATTTAAATAAAATACTGTAGTGAAGGTTTTTAAATATATATTATAAGTATTTTCAATTTTATTCCAAAATTGTTGATTTATAAGTTAAATTGACAAAGCTTTTATTCTTAAGATTTAAGTAAAAAATATATTTTTAAAAAAAAGCTCAAATTTTTTAGAAAGATTTTAAAATTTAAATTTATAATTCTATAACTAAAAGAAAATGAAGATTTTGTATAAAAGCTTTTAATTTTTACATAAGTAAGTTTAACGCTAAAATGTTTATCTTTTGTCTAGAAAAAAATTTTTTTAAGACTTTAAAAATGTAAATTTGCGTTACTTAAACCTTTTTTAAATTTTTATTTATAGCTTCTAGCACATAAGCTTTAAGACATAACTTAACAACTTTTAATGTCTTCTTCAAGAATTCGAACGAAAATATATTTATCAAAAAAGCTTTGCAATTGTTTATCTAAAATTTTTTGTTCATGTATGTGTATGTATTTACTCAATAAATATTTTAATTTAATATTTAATAGGAGATTTTTTATGAGTTTACTAATAGAAAAGCTTTTTATTAAAACCTAAATTCATTGAAACTATAAGTTAAAATTAAGCTTTTTTATATTTTTAAAGCTTTTGCAATACTTTATTTAAAAAAAATATGCGTGCCATTTTATGTGTAAATTATATTCTAATAGGAAAACACCATTTGTTTTAAAGCTTTTAAAATTTTAAAAAGCTTTTGTGGAAAAAATTTTGAAAAGCTTTTTGAAAAATTTTTATTTATAAAAATTCTTATTAAAAGCTGTTTAATAAAAAAAATATGTTTGATATAAATGTCTACTTGAAGTTTTTTTTTTAATAAAAATTTAAAACTTTTATTGTTTATAATTTATTTTCCAAGAATTTGTCAAAACTTTTTGCAAAACTTATTTTAAACAGAAGATTTTTTTTGGTATTTTTTATTTAGAATTATCATAATAAATTCCAATATTTCTTTTACCATTCAACCCTGTTAAATAAGCTTTTTAGGGTATAAATATTTCTTTTAAATTTCTTTTAAGTTCTCTCAGTGTCATTTTTGCCATTTTTCTCTGAACAGCAATAAAATTCTTAATTAAAACTTGATATATTTATAAGAAAACATACATACGCCTTGTTTTATTTTTTCTTATATATTGCTTTTCTAAATCTTACTGCATTATGACAAATGACGGAAATTTTCGAGTGGGCTTCATTTTTAATTTGCTTTCATAGAATAAAATAAATAACGATATTTTATAAAGTAAATATTAAATTAGTTTGCAATGGAATAGGAAAGACTTATAGTTACGTTACGTTTTTATTTTAGATGAGTTGACGTTGAGTTCAGAGTGATGAGGCTAAACAGTTTTAATTAACTTTAAAACCTATAGAAAAAATGTAATGTATTGCTGGCGCGTAAGTATTTTATAAAAAAATCAATACTTCAGTGACCTAAATTTGTAAAATAAAAAAAATATTTTCTCTTTTAAGAGCTGTGTAAATAACTTCAATTGTCATTTAAATTTATTAAATAACCTTAATGGATATATTTGGTTTTTGCTTAGGTCAATTTAATTTAAAAAATCTAGAGTAATTTCAGATAAGGTTTTGCTTTAAAATAAACTACATTTATATGTAAACGTAATGAACAAACAAAAAAGCTTTTTTTCCTTTAGAGCGTATGAGTATTTTTAATTCGTTAATAATTAAAAGTCATGCGATGCGTATGATTAATTTTTAATTCCTAAGTGCACAACCTTTCAGTACGATGTTTCTTTTTTGAGCTCTAAATTTTATTTTAATATTTATTTTTATGACTTAAGTTATTTAAAGTAGTGACCCACTGCTACTAAAACTGTCAAGGTTTTGAGTTTAAGCTAATTCTGGTAGTTTTTGTTTCTTTAAGTTAATTATTTAATATAGCATATCCATCGGTTTTAAAGGCATATTTTATCATTGAAATTCTCCTTAATGAACAACAACTCTTCTTCTTTCACAAAGCTTTTAATGCAGTTTAATTTTGTTAATGTTGTTATTGCATGTTGGGCAACTGCAAACTGTTACTTATTTATTAAATTATAGATAAATGAATTTATTTAAACATAAATGAAAAAGTGTACATGTTCCACAGTATGTGAATGTGTGTGTGTATACAAAATAAAATTAAGATATTCCCATACACTTTTTTAAAACTTTTACTCCTCTGCAATAGCAAGTGCACTTTATCCTCTTTAAAACTCTTCGACCTTTACCTGCATATACCCAAGACTAAAATAAAATACGGATTAAATAGCATACAGGTACAAGTAAACGATGGCCGATGAATGATAATGACATTAAAAGCAAGCGGGTGAGTGAGACAGAGAGCAGGTCAGAGGATAAGAGATAGAGAGCCAAATTAAATGCAGTTTTACTTTTCTCATTGCAGGGTTATTATTAGTAGCAATAATACGAACTGAAAGTTTTTTATTTTTATGCAGTTAACAGTAAAATTAACATGAAATACACTGAGAAAGATATAAGGAATATGTCAAATAGAAAGGTAGTTGTATTATTTTATCATATATGTATATATTAAATAATAAAATAAAATAACTATACAAACCTACACAGAAACGAAAAAAATACACTAAAAAATAATCTATTCTTTAAGTAATTGATGCTAAAAGTATGCAATTTAAAATTTTAGAATCAAAATTATTATGTTTTAATAACTGTCATTAAAGAATCAGGTCAAAACTTATGAATTCTTAAATAAATATTAATGTTTTTGATCAACTTATTTATTAAAGTACTAGGATAGTTTTTAAAATAAAAATAATGTTTATTTTTTTAATAGCGTAGCGAAATATTGAAAAGATTAAAAAATAAAAAATACTAAAAAATATTTTTAAATTAAAAACTGACGTAGGGCTTGAAAAAATTTGAAAAGATAATTATTTCATAAATATTTTAGAATTAAAATTTTTTGAATAAATTTTTTATAACCAAGTTTCAATAACTAAGTTTTTAAAAATAATAGCCTTAGAAGATAAATAGAAACTTTTTATAATTATAACCAACCAAATAATTATGTATCTATAGAAAATTTTTTATCGAAAAAGAAATAAAAGAAGTGGTTCCAAAGATTTTGAAAAACAAAAATATAAAATTGTAAAAAAATTATTTTAGTACTCAATTTTAGTAAAAAAAATTTAGTACAAAATTTTAGTATGAAATTTAGTACAAAATTTTAGTACAAATTTTAGTACAAATTTTTTAGAACTAAATTTTAAGAACTAGTTATCCAGTTCTTAAGCTTGGGCAGCTAAAAGTAATATTTTTACCAAGTTCTTTTGTACCAAAAAATTAACAAAACTAGAAATATGTGAAAATTAAGCAAACTTGATAAAAAGTGAAATATTGTTATTTATTTATTTAATTAAAAACTTAGAAATAATAAATTATTACAATTTACTGAAGAATTACGATTACTAGCTGCTGGGGTCATCAGCTCTCGGTTCTTTGCTAGTAGTTTTATGCATAAATTTATTAGTACTTAAAAATTGCAAAATCAACAAGAAACATTAAGAATTATTAAAAAAGTAACTTATAGCTAAAATGTTTTTTAGTACAGTAAATAAAATAAAAAAACAAGGTTTTACAGCTGGGTATAATTTTTTTCATTTGTTAAAGATTTATAAATTGTTTATAGCATTTAAATAATATAAATTATACCTACCTCGTGGCATTTTTAAAATACTAAAATTTTTTTATTTAAAATTTTCCTTCCAAGCTGTTATAATAGAAGTACTCCTAGTTATTTTAGAACTTCTGATATCTTGATATTTCTTAAGAACTTAATTTATATACATAATTTTTTAATAAACGGCTAAAGAGAGAGAGAGAGAGAGAGAAAAAAAATTCTGTTAAGGCATATTTGATATTCTGTTTTCCAAAAAAACGAAACCTTTAAAATTTTTAGTACCAATTAAAAGCTGTATTTGCACTAAATCAATTGCCAATATTATTCTAGTACTGAATTTTTTTGAAGTATTTTACAGATATATTTTAATTTAGTACTAAATTATTTATAATTTTATTATAAGTAAATTTAATTTGGTACTTAATTACTCAAATAATTTTTTTTCAGTGCTAAATTGCTTACAAGTACATTTTAATTGAGTGCTAATTTATAAAAAAAAACATTTAGCACAATTTTTCTAATTCAAAGCTTTCTTAACTATTTGGAAAAATTTTTGTTTGTAATTCAAATATAAACACTTAACTATGACGCATCCCTTTTGAACTTACCGTTAAAAATTTTGTGATGGAATTTATTGCCAGGTGTTATTTAGTATTTGAATTGTGTATAATTTTTTTAATCCAAAATATGCTTTAATAAATCCATATGGTCAATGACATAAATATAATTTTAGATCAAATAAAGTTTTCTTATTAATTGGACATGTGCAAGCTTTTAGGCTGGCCTTTCATGTCCTTATAAATATTTCGTTATCCAAAGATCACACAACGAGTATAACTAATAGCAATTATCTAAATAACAAAATAATTATATCAATTATACGTTTTAATATCAATCATAGGTCATGGTATACTTTATGATAGAATTTTACTTCAACTTTGTAAATGAATGTTTTACATCCGTGATTAATATTAAAATTTTAAACAGCTTTTTCTAGAAAAACTCTAAGCCAACCAGTCAGCCAATTAAAATATTTAGCAGGCTGCAGTTGATTTCCTTTTTAAAATTTAGCTGTTACGCCTACAAACACAAAGTTTTTCGTCAAAAGTTTGCTTTTCTGTTAATATTTTCATCTCTATATTTTATAATCACCATAATATTTTTCTGCTTTTTTTATAGTTAATCTTTTGTTTCATATTATGTCAAACACAATAAGGTTATATTTTATATTTACATTTAACCTTTATTCAAACCAAAAGAATGAACAATTTTTTAAAAAATATATAGAATACTCAAAGTAAAGGGAAGTAAAAATAAAATTGCAACGCCCGGAAGGATGCGATAAATGCCACACAACCGTAACCACAATAACTATTTAGTAATTTATTGAAAGATACCACAGAAAAAGAGGAACAAACACAAAATAAAAAATTATGATGCAACTATAACGTAGTCTTGTTGTGTGGGTTAGTATGGTATGGAATTACCATAACTCATTACTGTGATGATTATAAGCAGCCAGTGTGTCTGCATACATCAGTAGGGTGAGGAAAAAATATTACGGCCCACTCGTGCCTTTTCGTATTTGTTAGGAGTCCACTTAGTATACGTTCACTACGCATTTCACTTCCCATGAGTTCACAATAAATTGCCTGACTGCACTAAATTTTCTCGTTTTTAAACAAAAATTATTTCAATTTTAATATCTAAAAAGCAATTTTTTTTACATTCTAGATTAAAAATTGATGTGATAGAACTATTTTTTATAGTTTGCATGCTACTGTGTTTTGCTCCCCAGTCGCTTTAAAAATTAATGGAAACCTAAATTCTGTCACTAGAGCAAAATAGTTTGATTAATAGAAATTATAAATGTAGATTTTTCACAATTAAAAAACTTAAATAAAATCAACATTAATTAAAAATTAAAATCATATACACATCAATTAATTAAGCAAACCAAGATTAATTAATCATTCTATTTAAATCTAGAAAAAGATGAAAATGGTCTGTAATAATTACTTTATAAATTAACAGTAAAATTCTACCTTTAACATTAAAATAATTTAAAAAGTACCTTTTTTAAAAAGGTAGTAAAAATACTAATACTAAATAAATCATAAGACAATTCCACTACAGTTTAAGTAATTTTAATATTTAGTTGTGATAAATTAGCCCTGAACCTTTAGTTTTAACATTTAAAATAATTGAAAAAGTACTTTTTTCAAAAGTTGTCAAAATACTACTTTTTCAAGTGTAGGATATTAATTTAAATATACAAAAAGACAATTTACTATTATTTAAGTATTTTTTCAAAGTGCTTTTTGAAAAAGTAGTAAAAATACTACTTTTTTAAACTAAGAAATTCGAGTAACTTCTTTGTAAAACAATTTTCTTCATGCTTAACTGTTTATATATTTAATTTTGAATTTTACTTGTAAAAAAAAAAGGTAGTAAATATACTACTTTTTAAAACTTAGGAATATGGTAAGCAAATAAATTGTAAAACTAAGGTCGAAATGCTTAAAGTATTTTAGTAATAAAATGTGATACGCACTTTTTTTTAAAAGTAGCAAAAATACTACTATTTTAAAACCAAACAAATTGCTTAAATATATATTTTAAAATCAGTTTTCTATTAATTTTAATATTTATTTGTGCAAAGCACTATTTGTAAAAGGGTAGTAAAAATACTACTTTTAAAATACTACTTTTAAAAAATACTACTTTTAAAAATACTTCTTTTAAAATTTGGTAGTTTTTTCAAAAAAGGTAACCGTTTTTTACCTTTCAAAAAAGGTAACAAAATTTTTACCTAAAACTACATTTTGAAAAAGATACTTTTTAAGTAAAGTAATAAGACAAAGTAGTAGAAACAGTAGTTAAAGAAAAACTTATTTGTAGCTTTGAATCAAAATATTTTTTTAAAGGTAAAAAACCGTTTTTTATTAAAATTATTGCGCAGTACGTTTCTAAAAAAACGTAGTAAAAATACTACTTTTGTGAAACAAATTTACCAGCAGTAAGAATTAAGTTCTTCGGTTTGCAATAAAAGAAATAAAGCTCAATCTACTCAAAAGCTCTTTAAACATAAAAATGAAATAATAAAAGATGTTTCCTTCAGTACTAAATAGTGCCTCAAGTACTAAGTACCTAAAAGTATTTAAATTTAATAATAACGTTTAAAGTTGTTTTTTAAATGAAAATATATTTTACTTTTTAAATGCTCTTAAAAGAGGAAGACCTGTTTAATGACTTTCATCTTTTAACTGTTCGTGTGTAATGTATCTCGCTTTCATTTTCTTTTTCGTTGGTGCCCAATTGTCATTTGCTAGTTTGCAAAGAGTTTTAAAAACATTTGAAGTGTTAGTTTTGCTACCTATTTTTTTGTTTATGTTCACGCTGTTTGCATTTTCAGTTTAAAGTCTTTTGTTTACAGTTAAAAGGCTTAAATAGGTTAACAGTCCCTTTTCGTAATTTGTTTTCTATGGCATGGCCTCCACTTTTGTAAAATTTTTTCTTTTCTGTTAAATGTCTAATTCTAAATGAACGCCCATTAAAAATAAAGTTTAATAATTATATTCACACATATGAGTTAAATAGAATAATTTTTTATTTTTGATGTGAGTATGAATAATTAAATTCTGTAGTAAAAATTTTAAGTTCAAGTGTGGGGTTGGGCGATTGCTTGCTTGTTATTTGGGTGTAATACTGTACAAAACACGAATGCTAATAGTTTTATTATTATTAAATTTATGTTTTTGGTTTTTTTTTTTTTGTTGAAGTAAATTGTTAAACACGGTTAAAAATGCTACTATTTCAAATAGTTACTTAAAATTATATTATTTATTATTTATTGCTGCTACGTTTTTTATAAAATTAAAAATAGTAGTAGTACTTGTAGATGAGTAGTAGCAAAAAAAGCTGCGATTCTTTAATGTTTTTGGTTTAAAACTATAAAAAGATGCAAGTAAGACATACTTTATATGCTTGATTATAAAGATCAATTTTAATTTTTATTAATGAAAAAAGTAGTAAATATACTACTATTTTCAAAAATAGGCAAAATATCAAAATGTGCTTATATGTGCTGATATGTGCTTTACCTTTCTGTTTTACTATGCTAAAAAGAGTATTAAAGAAAAAGTAGTAAAAAAGTACCTTTTAATTTTTATTATTTTATTTTTAACACAGCGAAAAACTATATCATAATATTGTTTAATACATTAAAACTGTTTTAAATTTAATAATAAAAAGGCTGCTGAAATTTAAAAAAGTATTATATTTACTACTATTCAAAATTCGAAAGCATATTTAAGGATTAAATACAGCTTTAAGAAGAGCATTATAGAACTTCTTTTTATAATTTATCTATCCTTTTTAAGTATCAATTTCTTCGTTTTTGATTTTTTAAGATCTTTAAAAAATATTTTTTTGTGTACAAAAAGTAGTAGAAATTAAAAATAAAAAAATGTGGTAACAGAAAATTGTCATTTTTTTCTCCAAAATGATCATTTTAAATATTACGTTAAACTAGGAGAATTGGCTAAGGTAAGTTACTTTGCAAAAAAAAAAAGTAGTAGTAAAAGAGTAGTTAAAAATTATTTTTACTTTAGCAAATAGAAAAAAATTTAAATCACTACAACCTAAAGAATATAATTCGTTTCTTGGTTAAAAAAGGATTAACAGAAATACTACTTTTTTAAAAAGGTAATGAACAATATATAAATATAAAAAACGTCTCGTTACGCTAATCATCACTTTTCTGAACATCGGTTGTTTAAATGCCACTCTAAAAAAGTAGTAGAAATACTTTAGTATTGTTTTCTATTTAATAGTAATAAATTTTTAGGCTCTCAAAATCATTTATTGGTAGCAAATTTTTAAGATAGTTATTAAATTTGTTTTGTTTATGCTTTATTATTCCAGATGGCGTGTCTGTTTTTTGATAAGACATTCTCATGTGTATTAACCATCATTCTACACGTTATATAAAGAAATAACATTTGTTTTTACTTTCTCTCTGCAATAAACAGACGACAGCTAGAGATAAAATACAAACACAGTGGAAAATAAAAACTCATTTATTTTTTTACTGAAATGGTAGCAATATTGTTAATAAACTTTGCAAGAACACATATGGGAAATAACGGAATTTAAGTGAAAAGGATGAGCCATGAAATATTTTACAAAGTTAAGTAAATCGTAAATAAAGTTTCTTGAAATTATTTTTTTGCGGTTCATCCTTATTTGGTTTATTTGTCATTTTGTATAAATATTTATTTTTATGTGTAATTGTATTTGCTGTTTATGTAGGTTGTTGGATATGAAAGACATGCAATGTTGAGAAAATAAAACAATTCATGATTTCGCATGTAAGTAGTTTACTACCAGCTGCAAATGGGAATTTATTTCGTTTTTTTTTTTTTTTTGCTTGTGACACAGTTTTATTTTTTATGCGTCCATTTCACTTTTGTAAAGGTAATTACTCGTATTTCTTTAATAATAATGGTTAATTTAAAATTAATTCTCCTTCATATAATATACTGAAATAACAAAATATTAAAACCATTTTATAAAAAAGAAAATAATAAGGCGTATGATTAAATTATAAACTTTAATTATATATTAAATAATCATTATTAAATAATGTATTTTCGAGTATATAAGCGAATCCATAAAAGGCACATAACTAAAAAGGTATGTTTTTAGTACTATTTTAGAAATTCATTAGCTCATTAACTCAACAAAATATATATTTAAATTATAACTTTTTTAATACTAATAATTATTAAAAAGTAAAATAGTAGTAAAAATGCTACTTTTTTTTAACAGCAAAAATGTAACATTTAAGCTTTTTAAATGACTCTAGCTATCTTTAAAGTAATGCAAAATTATTAAAAACACTTTTTAAAAAAGTAGTATGTATACTAAAGGGTTAAAGTAAATAATGGCTTTAATTAATTTTAACCTATATAAAAAGTGGTTTTCAAAAGCAAATAATTAAAAAATACTACCTATTTTGAAAATTTATTTATTGTGTATTTAGGTAGCTTCATACAATATGTAAATAAATATAAAATACGTTAGCTTAATTTAAAGTTCTAAAAAAGGTAGTAGAAATACTACTAATTTTTACAGCCTTAATAAAACAGAAATTGATACTATCTACGCCTTTAAGCATTCTTTAGAGCTATTGGCTTCACATGAAGAACTTTAAAATATAAAAAAAAAATTCTATAAATATTATTGCAAATAATAAAAACGGTTCAAACAAAATACTACTTACTAGAAAAGAAATTTTAACTATATTACTTGACCAGTTACAAAAGAGGCTTGAAATATATTTTTGATTAATTCCATATTAATTAAAAAAAATTCTTTTCGAAAAATATTTTTTACTTTAAACGCAAAAAGTAGTACTGTTTTCGCAAAAAAACGTAGGTAAATTTTCTTTTTGAAGTAGTAAAAATATTAATAATATAGTAAAAAAATCATTAACAAGAATGTACTGTTTTTAAAAGTTTTATGTTATCATGATTTTTTTCTTCTGTTATAAAACAAATTATTGATAAGTAGTAGAATTACTACTTTTTCTAAAAATCCAATAATTTTGTATTTCATTAAAAACCAAAAGTAAAGATAGCTTTTAAGTGTTACCTTAAGCTTAAAAGTAATAAATTAAATATTTGGAAAAGTAGTAAAACTACTACAATATTTAAAATGTACTAAGTAGCGTATTTTAGTATGTTATCTTTGCCAAGCAAAAACAAAGGAAGAATTAACAAACACTATTTTTAAGTTATAAAAAGCTACAAACTATATTCCGTTAATAAGAATTAATTAAACTTGGAAAGAGGAGTAGAAATAGTACTTTTTTATATATCAGTTTTATTGACATTTTCAAAAAATTTTTTTTAGAAACTTAAAGGCATTTCCAAATAAATTTTTAATTTTACTTGACATATTTTTTTAAGTAGTAGAAATAGTAGTTTTTATAAACAAATAAATGATAACGATTTTTGAAAACAGATAACTGATTTAGTGCAAATTACAAATATATTATTTAAGATAAAGATATGACATAAAGATATGACATAAAGAATTAATAAATTTGGGACATATACTAGTTAACAAAAAAGTAGTAAAAATACTACTTTATTTTAAAAAGTTTTTAAGCAAATATATATTAAAAGGAAAAATATTATTTTCAAAAATTGTGTTTAAAGTTATAAAAAAATATGTATGGAATAAAAATACTACTTTTTAACAAAGTACTTTGTAACTTTTTGAAATTTTTAATAATTTTTATTAAGAAAAATTACTACGAAAGATTAAACTGTCAATCTTTTGCTTAAACTATATTAGAAAAAAATAGTAGTAGAAGTACTCATACTACTATTTTTAAGAAAAAATTTTGTTTTGTAAATTTAACTAAATAAGTTGCTGTTATTTTTTTCTTCTCTCATGTGGTTTTTTATTTTTAGTTTCAATGCATTTGAAAGGAAAAATTAGTTACAGAGCAATCAAATTGCCGTCAACCAATAAAAAGTGAAACAAAAAAATTAGGTTAAATTGAAAATAAAATCTTTTTTATTTTTATTTAATATTTACAGGTAGAAAACTATTTGCTCATTCATATTAATGAAGAAGAATTAAAGGAAGTAAAGAAAAAGCCAAAAGGGTAAATAATAAGCCATCAGTTAAAATCACTTTTTTATAATTTTTCCAAATTAAGTTTTAAATTAAAATATGGCAAAGAAACACCAACATTAAGTTTAAAAATTGTTTTTTTTTACAATCTTTAAATAAATATTCTTTAATGTTACTGCCAAGCAAAATAAAAATGTGCGGGTAACTCTTTAAGCCATTACACATTAGACAGCTAACGATATAATCCAACAAATAACCTTTCAATAGAATAATTGCCATAAAGAAATCAATAAAACTTTATAACTATGGCACAACAAAATCAACAAACACTAATAATATTAGAAAAAAGAACAACAACAACAACAACAACGTTTAAATAAACAAAGTGCACATAATAAAAAAAATTCTAGCAAAAACTATTCTTTTGTAAGCTTGTCATTTTATTGCTCTGTGTCATTTGAAGGCAATTTGAAAATCACAACATACACACACACATACATCAAAATGAACACCATTAACTACCCGAATCATACATTGAAAATCTTTTATTCTTTATATTATGCGCTTGTTTTCTGATATAGGATTTAAAGCTATAACTTTATATGCAGGAGCTAAAAAGAAAAACAAGGAATAATAATGTATTTCCTATTAAAAGCTGTTCTATTTTTAATTTATTATGTGTCCACTGATTCATATTTAATGGCATTTTCTCTTTTTTCCATCAGTTTCATTTCCAATTAAAAGGGATCTAAATATAAACACCACCTTTTAACACAAGAATGCATAACAACATACTCCAGATGCATTTTTAATGCATCATTTAATAATCATTCCTACACTTTTAAGAAAAATTTTTAATAAAAACACATCAAACGTCCCCTACAACAGGACTAACACTAGGTTCTTTATTTAAAAACTGTTACTAGTAGTTCTTTAATCTTTAAATAAATAAAAACTTAATTTTAATTAAATTCCTAAATTGAAAATTTTCTATACCCAAAATGGGGGTTTTTAATATTTAATGTGTTGCTTCGAAAAATTTTCATAAATTGTTTTTGCAGCTCAATATATTTTTATCAATCATTTTTTATAAACTTGTATTAAGTAAATTTCTAAATTGGCGATTTTAAATACCCAAAGTGGGGGTTCTTAATTTTAAATTTGTAGCTCGGACAATTTTCTATAAATCTTATTTTTAGCTTAATATATTTTTATTAATTAATTTTTTTTATAAGCTCGTATTAATTAAATTCCTAAATTGGAAATTTTCTATACCCAAAATGGGGTTTTTTAATATTTAATGTGTTGCTTCAAAAAATTTTCATAAATTGTTTTTGCACCTCAATATATTTTTATTAAATCATTTTTTATAAATTTGTATTAATTAAATTCCTAAATTGGCGATTTTTAATACCCAAAGTGGGGGTTCTTAATTTTAAATGTGTAGCTCCGAAAAATTCCTATAAACCTCTTATTTAGCTTAATATATTTTTATTAATTAATTTTTTTTATAAGCTCGTATTAATTAAATTCCTTAAATGGGGGTTTTTAATACCCAAAATGGGGGTTTTTAACATTTAATGTGTTGCTTCGAAAAATTTTCATCAATTGTTTTTTCAGCTTATTATATTTTTATTAAATAATTTTTTATAAACATATATTAATAAAATTCCTAAATTGGTGATTTTTAATACCCAAAGTGGGGTTCTTTATTTTAAATGTGTAGCTCCGGAAAATTAAAAATTTTTTTTTTTTTAGCTTAATATATTTTTATTAATTAAATTTTTTATAAACTCGTATTAATTATATTCCTAAATTGGGGATTTTTAATACCCAAAATGGGGTTTTTGATTTTAAGTGTATTGTTTAAAAAAATTCCCGTAAATAGTCTATTGAGCAATATATATTTTTAACAAATTAGTTTTTTATAAACTTAGAGTTGCAAATTTAATAATCATTCTTAAGCAATATTCATCAGGAAATTATTTAAGGTTTAACAAATATCTCTAAAAACATCGCGGGCAATCTTTTTAAAAATAATGGAATCAACATAAGTGCTAAAAAAAATGTACAGTGATGTAGTACGCTTTTATGTTTGATAATAAAGTACAAATTTTAACAAAAACCGAACAATAAAAGCCTTCATAATGCTAACAAAATAGTTTCCTTTATAAAAATTTTTTCAGAATGGAACTCACTATAAGTTGCAAAGTAACCTAAAAATGATTTTAATTAAATGCCGAGGTTGGGATTTTTAGCCCCCAAAATTACAATTCGCATATAGCGCATTACTTTTTCCAATTTCCTTATATTTCTTTATTGATAAGTGGCAACACTCAAATTGGTATTTACATTTGAAAATATTTTTGAAGAGTTTTGAATAATTTTTTTTTAACTAAGAACTACAACCTTTTTTCTTAATATATTTTCATTTATTTATCGAAATATGATGTTGAAAAAAATTCCTAAAAAGGAAAATTTAATACCCAAAATAGGAATTTAAATAATTTACAAAATTTTACAAATATTTTTTAATTATTTAGTTGATTTTTAAGGCCGTTTTGTTAATCTGTGTTTTGTAGTTGTTTCTAAAAACAGCCATCTCCAAATTTATCTTCCATACTAGTTAAAGTTAAATTCCCAAAGTGGAGATTTATAATACCCAAAATGGGAATTTTGTAAATTGAGGTGATTTTCATTTTGAACTTTTTTTTAACATTTTTATTCTTTTAATAATCTATTTTTTTTTTAATTTATATGCAATTTTATTTCTTAAGTTTTAAGAACTATAGTAAAATGCTTTTAGTTTTTAATGGTTTTATATTTGAATTTTTTTACCCCATTTAGGAATGCAGTTTATAAAATATGCAGAATTTTTTAGAGTTTATGCTTTAAAACGAAATAAATTTAATTAACTAATTTTACGAAATCCCTTAATTGTTTTTAATTTAAATCCCAGTTTAATAAAAAGTGTTTTGTGGTTGAATTTCTAAAACGGGGATATATAATTTGAAATAAAATAGAGTAAGTTTTGAAATTAAAACGCAAAAATATTTTTAATTTTTTTTTTCTAAATGATTAATTTTTTATTAGCGGGTTATGCCTTAAACTTAAAATACCTCTACTGATATTTAATTTTTTTTTTTTTTAGGATTTCATAGTCAAGTAAGTAAAAACGAGTTGTGACCTATAAAAACTGTTTACATTTTCTTTACTTTTGCTCAAATATATTTTCGATAAATTCTTATTTATATTCCATTTTACATTTTTTATATTTCTATTACCAACTGCAAAGTTATGGCCGTTTTAGGAATTGCATTAAATTTTCACTAAGACCTTCTTGGTTTTTATTTATACATTTCTGTTATTTGTTATTCACCTCCTTTGCAATCTCCTTAAAACATGCAATAGATATTTTTTTATTTTTTCCAATTTATTTTTGTACTGAAATTTTATTTCTCACGTACCATTTCGTACTTTTTTTTCTCACTGTTCTTTTGTATGAAAATGTTGTAGTGGCAATTTATTTATATTATTTAGCAAACAACAAATTTATGCATAGTTTTGCTCCTAAGAGGTTTCTTCCTGTTATTTAACTGCTTTTCTTAGTTTTCTTTTAATATTTTGCTTTTTTTTAATTTTTAATACTTTTAAAGGTGGATTAAAAACACTTTCAGTTACAACATGACACGCAAATAAGGGGTGGATTCATATGGAATTTAATTTTTTTACATTTTTTAAATTAAAATTTAAAAATTTTATTTAAATTAAAGTGATAATAATTTAAAAAAAGTTATATTCCCAAATTGGGCATTATGAAGTTCCAAAATAGGAATTGGTTTGAAACATTCAAAAAAGGCTAAATAGTACTTAATATCATCGTTTTCTTTATATTCGTACTTAAATTATAATAAATTAATTCCCAGTAGAGGGACTTTAAATTTGTTTTGAAGTGCTCGTTCTAAAAGCATAACTCGCAATAAATTATTCATTTTTGAAATCATTAAAAGTAGTTCTACGAATGCTAGTATTTTCATGTTTTAAACATAAATTTCATTTAAATTGGGATGTAAAAGAAACCATGAAACTTCTTATCCTCATAAAAGGAGTTTAAATTTCGTTACCATACATGTCCCCATTTTAAAAATCTAACCACAAAATGCATATTCTCAAGCTGGGATTTAAAATAAATCATAAAGCGTTTTCGAAAAATAAATAAATTTTTTTATAGTGCGTTTTTTAAACTTAAGCCCGTTTATCTCTACTAACTCGTTATTAATTGAAAACGGGATTTTCTTAATTGGGCTTTATAAAATCCCGTTTTAGGATTTTTGTTATTTTTACTAAATTTATTCATTCGTTTTTGTAAAAAGCCAAACTAGGTATTTAAAATTCCCATAATGGTTATGTAAAAGACGCCAATTGATTACTTTTATTTTTAGGTTTTACTAATAAAAAATTTTTCGGGCTTTAAAATCTTCCCTACTTTTACAAAATATTCTGGCTTTTTATGCTAAAATGGGACTTGATAATGTACAATTTAAGAATTTCTTAGATATTTGTTTATAGATAATAATTCTAATATTTACGTTTTTTTTTAACAAAATCCTGAATTCCTAAATTGGGTATTTTTAATCCCCAACAATTTTATGTAACTAAAAGATATTTAACAAGTTTTTGAGGCTCAAAAATCGAGGGTTTGAAAAATGTTTTTACCTTTAAACTAGAAATATTTAAATTCTTAAAAAAAAAATTAAAAATTCCAAAAATTCCGTTATAGAAAAATAATCCCAGAATTGTCGGATGAAGGATTTTCTTATATTTTAGACAATTAACGTTTAAAGAATTTTCGTTTTTTGTTATTCAAATAATTTTTATTAAGTTTTATGAAATCAAAGAAAAAAAGGAAATTCCCAAAATAATTTAAAAAATCCCAGCTATTGACACGTGTTGATTTTCGTTTATTTAAAAGTAGATTTTTAATAAAGCCTAAAATTGATAATTTGTATAACTAACAGCAAATAATTAAATCTACAAGAGCTGGGAAAAACTCCAGATCATATTTACTGAAATTACAGAGGTGTACGATTAGCCGTATTGCCATATTTTCTTTTCAACCCGTTTTAATAATTGACATACATTTAGAAATGCAAATTATCAAGAATATTTTCAAATATTGAGCTAAATTATGACTAAAAATTTAACTCCCAAAATGTTTAAGAAAAATACCCCCAAAAAATTTACTTTACCTTTAAGAATTTAAAAAATCGTAAGGCAACATAAAGCATATCAATCATTGTTAAAGCTTCCCATTCTTAAAAGACCAACAACGTAAATTCCCAAAATGAAAAAAAATAATCCCAAAGAAAAAATACAAAATTCTTGAAAAAAAGCAGTGTTTAGACGAATTTAGATTTATCTGAATTTATTATAAAAATTTATTTTTAAAATTGAGTATTTTAACATTTCGAGATGATATTATCAAATCAATAATGGTAAATTAGAATTCTCAAGAAATTTTGCAAAAATTCCCAAACGTATTTTTTAAGAATGTTATAAGTACACATAAACATTAGTGTACAACCTTTGTTTTTTTTTTATTATTAGACAACAAAAAAAAAAAACTAAGCATTCCTAGAATCTTAATGAAAATCACCAAAAAAAATTTTTTTTTATGTGACACTTTCCTAATTTTTTTTTTTTTGCAATACATTTTTAAAAATAAACGGAAATTTATTAGTTCCTTGCTATGTTATTTTCATACTTTTACGTAAGTTTATTTCCTAGTATACTTTACCTTGTTTGCGAATTTTTGCATGTGGGAAAGAAAGTTAATTTATGCTTATGTCATAAAGCTGCTTAAATTATGTCAATAGTTTTTTTTATTTTATTATTATTTTTTATTCATATTTTTCTATTTTCTATTTTTCTATACTGTTATACCTGTTCATTTTCCATAGAATTGCTAAAATTGCAAAAAAAAAACGCCTTAAGGTAGACTGTAAAAAAAAATCAAACGTAATGGCTCAAGGAAATCCTATGAATGCATAGCAGGAAAATGATTATTTATGCATAAACCGAAACTTATTATTCGTTGAAAACGTATATCAAATTTTTAAAACAAACAACAGCGGGAAAATTTGTAATTAAATTTCTTACAAGACAGATACACAGATATACAGAATAGTATATCGGATAAAAGTCAACAAGGATCTACCGAAACATACGTCAAATTATTTTTAATTAAAAAAAATTTGATAATTTAATTTTAAAGTGGCCCGTACTACTGCTATCACGTTTTCTCTTCGCTCTTCTTGCTATTTAATAATTATATTATTTTTCATTATCAAAAATGTCCTTGTATGTAAGAACAGATACTCACTGGGAAAATGCGACGTCGCATAAGCTGAGGCTTAAAATTTCATATTTTGAATACGAGTATTCTCATTAATTCTTATCATATTTAAATATTTATAATAAGTGTGTGTGTGTGTGTGTGTGTATGTATGAGTTTGTAAAATATTAAAATATTTTGCTGTCGTATTTAATTGAAACAAGAGTATCATTTTATACATTAATAAAACACGTAAACTTTAAATGAACAATTTATTTTCATTATGATTTAAAACAATTTACTTGCGTCAGTCTTTAAATATTAAATTAATAAACTTAAAATTACACAAATCGGAATAAACTTTTCTGACAAGGTTTTTGCATTAAAGTATGAAACTAAAATATGTTGCAAAACTAAGCACTAAAAGAAGATGTCACCAAAATTCTTTGCTTACATACAATCGAAAATAAACTTAAATAAATAAAAATAAATATATTCATCGCGTCTTGTGCATATCTTTCCGGGCATATTAAATATGAATTAGTCAGTATTCGTCGGCATGTTATGGATATTGGTAAATGAAACCGATTCAAGGGAAAGTACTAAGTACTTATTTCGAGGTAATGATATTTTATTTAATTTTAAATTGAGGACACCTAATGTTTTATTTAAAGCATTTTCTTTTCCTTTTTTTCTGGCAGCATATGCATTCCGGTTGTAACAACGCTTCATCTTATAAGGCTGTCGTTTAATCGTCCTTAGTTATGGTATCATGTATAGTGAAAAATCACAAAGAATTTTTAAAATTTAAACAAAAATATGAATTCCCAAAAACTTTTAGAAAATCCCAGAAAACAATTACATGAAAAATTATTAATATTATTAGTATTTTTATGAACTTACAATCTTGTAATTAGTTTAAAAACTATTTGCAAAAGATTTTGTAAGGCAGCACCTTAACTCTAACAATTCCCATATGGTTAAGGAAAATCCCAGAAATTGCGATACAAAAACTTAGTAAAAAATTATTTAAGAATTGTAGATCTTCAACTAACTAACTGTAGATGAGAAGTTTTTTTTTTAACAAAACAAAAATACTGAATTCCTAAATTGGGGAAAAAAATCCCAGAAAAAAATTAATGAATAACCATTAGTCTTAGAATTGGTTTCTTTAAATTTTCCTTAACCATTACCATATTAGTTAAATTCCCATAATATTAGAAAGAAATTCCAAAAAATAAATACTTATAATGAAAAAAATACTTATTATAATATATAAAAAATTTTATAGGATTGTAGACCTTGAAATTACTATCAACACGTTTCTAAATGAGTTTCTAAACTGGGGAAAAAATTCTAAAAAACTTCTGCTAAAACCTTGAAGAAAGAGTTAATTAATAAGAATTATACGTTAGTACCATATTAATAGAATTCCCGAAATGAACCAGAAAATTCCCTAAAAAATTCTCATAATACCTTTAAAATATTTAAATGGTTTTTCTGCTTTGTCTGTTAGTTTTTAAAGAAACTGTAGGGTTAATTCTTTGCTTCACTATTTTATTGACTTATTTTAGTTGATAAATGTGTAAAATCAGCTTTCTGCGTCAAGAAGTATGCAACATTTTTAAATTGTTGCAACTTTTTTTCAAATAATGTTAAGGCATGCTTAAAGGCTTATTGTGCCTTACATGCATATAAACATGATTTTTAGTTGTTTAACAACAACTTCCCAAGTGAAAAGATAAAAATAAAAAACGCAAGTTAGGGTAGTGTTACGCTATTTTGTATAACAGAAAAAAATAATTGCTGCTGGTGATAAAAACAATGTTACTTAAAAGCGGAGTATTAAATAGTTTTTCTCTGCTCTCAACATGGAATTAATCAATCTTCATCATTTGCTCCCCTCACAACTCTTTTATTTTGTTATATAAATGCTTTTTGTTAGCAAATCGCCTAAATGTATGCTTTAATTTTTTTGTATGTATTTATTACAGCCTCTTTTGTTGTCATGTAGTGCTAGGGGTAGATACCAATTCAATTTAAAAGATCAATGAACTGACGCATTAAATAACATATACATCCATATTTCTAAAACTGATGACGTCTCTTGGTCTACTTGCCGTCAAGTTTTTTTTTTTTTTTTTGGTACTAAAAACTTTTTATTGTATCATAGACCCTATTTATATTGATAAATTTTCAAGTTGCCAGAAATAAAAGAAAATATACAGATAAATATAAAAAAAAGATTGCAGTAATGAACAAAAATTAGTGAAAGGAAATTTCAAATGTGCTAGTTCGAGTAACATTATAATTTTAAGAAGTATACTTTATGGCTTCTTAAAAATTTAAGCACTTGAATTTTACAATACTGCCTCTTTACTGCAATGATATTTTTGTGTGTGTTTCTTTTTATGTAGATATTTTTTCTAGCTTTATTGTACCTTCAAAAAAGAAAAAAGAATATTTATGTAATTTCCAACTTGTTATGTCAGCTTTATTTGACAATTGAAGGTATAAGTTTTTCATATGCATAAATTATTTTTTTCTCTTGTTTATTATTTATTATTTTTCTTAAATCTTCTCTTATACCACATATACTCTTACATACAGACATCAGTCTTCGACATATTTAAACAGGAAATGTTGATTTTCTTTTAGCAGCATTTGCTACAATTTCCGTTTATCATGTATGTTATTTTTGGGGTAACTTTTTTTTACAGGGTCGCAAAACAACTGTAAATGAGTAGATATGAACAAAAGATGTGGCAACAAAAATAAATTAAAAAATATATATATACAATCGAACTTCCTTATAGTAAACTTCTATACAATGAAGTTCTCCTTGTTATGAACTAAAGTGAAGAAAACAAACATGATCTCCGTATAATGAATTTCCACACAGCGATTTTTTTTACAATGAACAAAATTTTGGTAATAAAAAACACATTTTACGTGTTTTTTTTTAGCGAACTATTTTTAGCAGCTTTATTTTACACTTGTTAGCAATACTATTTATAAGCAAAATAAGTAATATTTTTGGGGTTCCCAAAATATGGATCTTAGGGCTGGACCAAAAATTTGCTTCGCAAAGTAGTAAGGCTCTGCTTTTTGTTGACAATTGCACTGCGCATCCAAAGGACGTAATAGATAAACTACAAAATATTAAACTTGTCTACTTTCCTCCCAATATGACTTCTCTTCTTCAACCAATGGACCACGGCATAATCTTTAATATAAAACAACTTAACAGATGAACATATTGTCACAAACAGAAGAAAACAAACCTGTAATAACCATAGATTTAGTTCAAGCTATTCGAAATTTAAGCACAGTGTGCAATGTCTATGTTAAACTAGAGACAATTACAAATTGCTTTCAAAAGGCAGAATTTTCAAAACACAAAATAGGCATTCAAACTAGTAATTGGGATGAAGAAGATTATCTTCAACTATCAGATTAAGCTGTTCTACAGGCTTCGTTTAGAAAAGTAGCTAACATAGGTACATTATTTGAAGACTATGTGTATAAGTGTAGATATTGATGGGCAAACTATGGGCATTCCGTCTAATGATGATATTCCAAGCAGTGTTTTAGAGAGTCGTGGATTACAGCAAAGTATATCACATGACGATGTAGAGGAACTGGGCGGTGAAGTAAAGGCAAGTATTGATAAAATATCACCTACATTAAAACACGTTTTCTCTTCACTTGATGTACTACGAACTTTGTTGGAAATGAAGGGCAACGTTCCGACAAATGTATTTATATGTCTTAATGTAATTGAAGCTTTTATTTATAAAGAAAAATGGAAATATGCAGTTCAAATAAAAATACCTGATGATTTTAAATATAAAAAAAAAAATATTTCTGTATAATAAAGTTTCTATATAGTAAATTAATTATTAGTCCCCGTGGAGATTCATTATACGGAAGTTCGACTGTACATATTTTTTTAAATCTTACAAATAGGAGCGATGAAACCCTCAATAAAACATTGGAATAATTTTATCTCTTTTAAGAATTAAAGTCTTTTTAAGACGATTTCCAAAAGAGAACATTTTTCCTCACTATTTAAAGCTAAAACAAAATCTGCTTTGGAACAAAAAAAATACCTTTTAGGAATTTTGACGTATATATTTTAAATCAGCTGAAACTATTGTTAAACAAGCATATAGCAAAAAAAAAATTTTAAAACTTGTTGAAATCCCTTTTAAAAAGAAAAAAAAACACTTTTTGGAAATTTTTGACAATCTTACTTAATAAAAATTTTACTTAATAAGAGTCAGATGGCGAGACTAACAAATGTTTTAAAAAGTTTAACTTTGGAAAAACAAACATCTTTTTGGAAATGTCTTAAATATATTTAAGAAACATTTTGCAATGTTATTTGAAACATCTTGAAAATTCTACATTAAAGCAAAAGAAATCTTTTTGCTAATTTTACTGATGACAAACAAATTCAAAGCCCTTAAGTATTTTAGAAAGTTCCACAAGAATACTTGATTAGAATTCGATAATTAGAAAAATCCAATTAAAACAGTTTCTTTTGTACAAAAAATAGCCTAATGGGAATTTTTGAGGTTTGTTGACAAATAAAAATAGTAACATTTAGAAAATATTGGTGAAAATAAGTTATTATTAATATTATCCCTAAAATCCCACTTAGAAACAAAAAAATTTCTTTCTGGGAATTTTTAATAAAACAAATAAGTTAAAAGAAATCATTACATTTTGTAAAAGTTCCTATTTGTTTTTTTATTTTTCTTTGTTTGCCCTTAAAAAGAGAAATCAATTCCTAATTTTTTAAATAAAATCCCAACTAAAGGAATTTTTAAAATCTTACAAAAAAGATCACGGTTTATTACATTTACACGCTTTCCAAAAGATTTAAAAGTGTTATATCTTAAAAGCCTTCTTAAGTCTTAATTAAAAAAACACATCATAGTTTCTCTACTTTTCTTTTTGAAAAAATGTATTTTCCACACACTTTAGACATTTCCTTTATTCGTTTATTTTTGTTCATATTCTGTTTTGGTGTTTTAATTCATATGTCACATTATTTAAAAATCTTTTTAACGGCCCCTTAAAATAGGCAATTAGTATTTTTCCTAAGTGGATTATATTTTGTCTGAATTTTCTAAAAAAAAATAAGAAATACTTAATCCTTCCGGTTTTTGCAATTCTCTTTCCTTTGTATATTTTTTACCGTTAAATATTGTTTAGTTTTTTATATTCTAAAACTATTTATTTTTTGCCATTTGAGTGAACACAAAATCCATTTGTTTTCTTTTTATTTCTTGATTTTATAAGTATGTTTTGCTCAATGCTTTTATTAGACTCGCTGTTGCGCAAAATATTTCAGGCGCCAAAAAGTATGCATTGCTTTATATATTTCCTTAAGTTGAGACAAATAAAGGAAAACAGGCAGTAATAATAATATGCCTGGTTATTATGTCGTCAGTGATTGGCTTTGCTGTCTAATATTTCTTCATTGTGCGTATTTGTCTCTAACCTAAAGATGTTTTTAGTCTGTTTTTCTTTTAAGAAATATTTGCTTATATTTACCTTGCAGCGTACTTACTCGGGCTGTTTGTTTGTCTTAATATTTATTTGGCTGTCTGATGATTTATATTTAAGTTATATTTTTTTCCTAAATAGTCAAGCTTCTTTCTTCATTTTTGTTTTGTTTTAACTGCTTTGAAATATGTGTAGATAAAGATTAAGAAACTTTGTTGTTGAAATAAATAAATTAATAAATAGTTGTGTAATATAATTTAAAACTATTGCTATAATTAGAGTGAGAACCATAATCATAGCATATTTCAAGGCGGATTAGCTTATATTAGCTCATATTTTCTTATAACAAAACTGCAGTAAAAAGAAAATATGATTATTATTTTATGTTCATTTTCTAAGCTAATCCCCCTTGAAATATGCTATGATTATGGTTCTTATTCTAAATTTATCAATATTTTTAAATTATATTACACAACTATTTATTAATTTATTTCTTTCATTCTCTACTTTATATTTAAAATAAAACAATTCCTAAAAGTATGCTTCGTTTTTTTATTTTTTTAAATAACAATGCGAAACAATGAAAAACCATTTTAAATAAATATACGCTCTTTTTTAGGCTTTGTTGTATTAATACAAATTAAATAGATTATATTTTATTATTTTGTAAATATTTGTGATATTGATTATATTATGTATCTAGTTATAAGTTTCTGTTGAATTTTAATGTTTTTGGAATATTGCCTAATTTTAAGGTAAGAAAAAAAAGAATATATTTAATAGGAGGAAATATAATATTGTTCAATAAACTAAATAGATAAGAAAACAATTATTAAAGTATTTAATTGCAATTAGATATTGATAAAGACAACATTCTAAAATTATTTATCAATTAAAAAGCAAATACCAATAATGACTGCAGATTTTTGGCTGCTTAATCAATGGTTATTTAAAAACAAAAACTAAGAAGGCCTTGTTACAAAAAATTATTGAAAAAAATAATACATTTTTATGATCATATTTTAATAATCATTTGTTGTTTAAGCTAATAGAAAAAACATTGGCCTACTTTTAGGAGGTTCAAAAGTTTTTATTGAAGTAACCGCAATGCTAAAAATTATTAATTTAATTCTTGTTGTTTACAACAATCTTTATTAACTTTTAATAACTTTAAAATATAGCATACAATTAGGCATTTGAGTTTATTGTAATATTAGGCCTGTATTTATTTTTTATTAAAAAAATCTATTGCATGATTTTGGGAGATTTTTAATTATTACTAAGTATGAAAGAACTGTAATGTAAAATAATAACAAATATAAATAATAATTTTATTATAAGGAAGAAAATATTAATTAAATAATTATAAAACAGATTCTGCAATTTTCCTAAGGAAATATTTCTAAACCTATTGCTGCTACATATTTCGTATTAACAAAAATTAAGTGCATACTTATTGGCTTATAAAAATATTTTGCTTGCAGTTAAAGGGTAAAAATTTGTTTCCTCATTAAAAAATAATGAATTTAAAAAAATGTATTAATTTAAAGGCATAAAATCAGTCTGCGGTCCCACAAACAATAAACAAAATTTCCACAATTCTAATTGTTTTTCCAAAGAGATATTATAGCTGCATCTTGCGGCTAGCAACAAACATGCAATTGTCAAAATGTCAGTTATTTATTGGTTTAAATTTTATTATCATATTATTTTTTGACGTTCTTTTACGATTTCGTTGAAACAAAATGACCTCATTATTTTTGTAGTTGTTATATGCTTCTTATATATCTTATATTAAATATTAAAGAACAAAAATAGTGATGCATACTTTATGGCTACCAAAGATATAACACACGTTCGTTTGCTATAAACAAAATAGCAATAAAACTCTTCTTTTATAACGTTTTTTTATTTTTCAAAAAAAAAATCTAAATTTTAAATTAAACAAATTATCCGTTACATACTAAACGACATGACAAGTAATTTAAAATACAGTAAAAGAAAACCAAAAACACGCTAAACCTATTTCATAAAAAACAGAAAATATTAATTCAATTAATTATAGTAGAATGTTTGATTGCCTCTGTACATTAATTCATCAAGAGTGTTTCTTTAGCTGCCGTTTATTTGCCCGGCACTTGATGGTTATAATTATAGTCAAGGATTGGTTGGTTTTAATCTGCTTAAAGAATTGTTAATGAACTTTAATTTATTTATGTGTACATTAGCTTGTGGCAAACACTATTTGTTCTTGTAAAGAAAAAGGTTTAGTGCCTACAAAATTAACAAGATAGAAAGCAGTGCATATTTTTAGGGGCCTAAAGTTTTCATTTTAACTTGTTGCTAAGAAGTTATTATAAATAATCTGTATAAAATTTTACCTAAATAATGTCATTTAAATTAAATAATATAAAGTTTTATATTAATTTTATCCCTAACAAAAATTAATTAATTAGCTTAATAAACTTAATATTTCTTTAGCTAAACTATTAAGGATTTAAAAAAATAATAATTCCATCTGAAAGTATGCAACAATTTAAGCATTGAGAAAGGTTAAAAACGATATGAGCCTAATGGTAAAAATCTAAATATGTTT
The DNA here is from genome assembly GCA_916610165.2 of Gymnosoma rotundatum. Classification (NCBI taxonomy): domain Eukaryota; kingdom Metazoa; phylum Arthropoda; class Insecta; order Diptera; family Tachinidae; genus Gymnosoma; species Gymnosoma rotundatum. Next base: position 12,336,253 of record OU744340.1, read on the forward strand.
GAGGAAGACAATTTGTGAATAACGTGTAAAATTCTATAACATTTCAATCAACATTATAAAGAAAAATATAATTAATGGCCATCGAGACGTGCTTTGACCCTTAATAATCAATATTGGTAATTAATTTAATCGGGATAATTTTAAAAACATCACAAAGTTTTTTATAAAAATTACATAAAAATAACGTTGTTATTAAAAAAAAGTAGAATTAAAAAAAGAGTGTTAAAATTAAAAAGAAATTAAAAAAAAAATTTGTTGCATAAATTTAGGCTCGTAAAGAACTTTAAAAAGAATTTAAAAATTATTCAACTAATTTTTATAATCTCTTCTTAAAAATTAAATTTTTTAATAGCTTTCTTGAGTGAAACCTGTTGAAGTGTAAAGTTTCAAAAAAATAAATAGTGACCATTAATAAAGCACTTTTAAGCTGAAGAATATTACTGCATACCTTAAGGAGCCTTACTTATAATATGTTACAATAACAACGGGCTCAAGCCTTTTTTTTTTCTATTTTCAAATATATTTCAGAAGAAGTTTTAAAATCTAGGAATTTCAAAAATTGAAAATATTGCATATTTTTAGGAGCTATTCGGTTTTGTTGCCTAGTTTATGGCTAATCTTGAAGCAAAAATTTTTTAACGTGTTCCCGAACATATTAATAAGTTTAGAAAACAAAATTACATTATCACTAACTTTAGCTTTTCTTATAAATATATTATTTTCATAAATATATTTTTCCTGGTCATGTAGAAAATTCTACTATAAAATTATAAATAATAGTTTAAATCAAAAAGCAATTTTACTACACTACATTTGATATTTATTTTCTTTTTATCTTTTATGTTCTAGGCTAAAGAAAAACCTTTTCAATTTCTTCTAAGATTTGTGAATAAGTTATGAAAAACTTTCAAATAACTTAACATTTTTGCAGACAAAAGAACTCTTTCATTTTCCTTTTGTTATGATGAATTTTAAGTAGAAGTTTTGCAACTGAGTGGAAACTTAACAATTTCACAAGTTCTGTTGCATAATAAAGGAGCCGGTAGAGTATAAATTTAAGTTAAAGCAAAAGTTTTAATTATATTTTAAAAAGAAAAAATATTTTAGATTAGAAAATATATCTATTTAAGGTTTTTCTCTATATTGTAGCATATATTTGAGGGTTAGGTATTTTAAGTTAACATATTTTTTTTAGGAACTTACTTTTTGTTGGATTTTTTGAAGTTTAAACCAGCTGATGTTAACTATTAAACTCAGTATTAAATATTAAAAAACTAAAGCAATCTTTTAGGGGCACAAAATTCATTATAAAATTATTTTATATATTATGCTTCATTGTGAGCTTTAAAAACAAACACAAGTGATTCGCGATTAAGAGAAAGTATTTAATTAAGGTTTTATTGTAGCACTCACTCACACGCACACACTTTTGAAATTAAAACAACAGTGATTTTTTTCATTTATGATGGTTGGCTGCAGTATAAATATGGAAATTTAACACAAGTTATAGTCAAAAATTATTCTTGATTAAAAATATAATTTCTACAACACTGCTTTTTTCTGGCTTGGCTACAATCCAGTAAAAAAAAAAAACACAAAAAAGGTGCACAGCAACAGCAGCCAGTTGCCAGGATAAAACAATAAACTTTAATTGTTTTTGTTTTTCAAAGGTAAAAAAAAAAAACAAATACTTCTTCTTTTGCTAAAAGTAAAATACGAATAGAAGTGTAATAAAAACAGTAATTGCTTGTTTTGTTCTTATAGAGTGTGAGTGTGAAAAAAGGAAATGATTGTTATAGTTTATGTTAAGCTAAGTAAATGTATGTATGTGTATGCTTGTGTAGTTGAAGTTATAATGCTACAGTGTGTGTGTGTTTGGTAGCAGATATAGCTGCAGCTCTTATAGTAATAGTAGATTTGTTTCCTGTTATCCTTGTAGTGCTTACGTATCAGTTTAGTCGTACACAACTGAGCTTTAAAAACTCTTAAAAACACGCATAGTAGCTCACGAACACAAAAAAAAACAAAAACAAATTGAAACACAAAGGACTATGGATACACTTTCAAAGGGGGCCCCTTAAATTAATAATCTAGATCCCCACTAAAACAACAACAAAGAATTTGATGGAACAACTAAGAGGAATTTCTAAACAGAAATTAATAGAAGATTTGTACTCGTATGTTATTTAAAGTAAGAAATTAAAGGTGTATTAAAAAAAGACCAATTTATGGAAGGGCAATGCGACACTTTAAAAATCGCTTTTTATTAAATTTTGGCGTACTATAATCTCACACTTGATTGTGAATGAACCAATATTGCGCATTGAACATTATTTTAAATTATGCATTTATCATTCTTCAATTAAAAAAAAATAATAAAAATGTATTTAAAAAAAGTAGTAAAAAAAAATCCTTTTGTTTGAAAGTAAAACTGAAGATTTTTAAGAAAATAGAATTTGAGTGAAACGGAGGGAGGAGTTTTTGTAACTGATACATTATTATTATTATTTTTATAAAACTTAAAAAAAGCGTACTTTAAAATAAAAGTAGCAGAAAAAGTAGCTTTTGGTTAAAAGGTAAAAAAAGATATTTCTGAGTAAATCAAATTTAAATAAAAATTCGGAGCTTTTTTTAATTAAAAAAAATATATATTTATTTTAATTTTCATAAAATTGTACTTAAAAAAGTAGAAAAAGTACCTTTTGATTTAAAGGTAAAAGTAAAGATTTTTTTCTACACCTATCATATCTAATTGAAATAAAGGAATTTTTTTAGTATATAAAAATGTTTTGTGGTTGTTAATTTTTAAAAAAAAGTCCCTTAAAAAAGTAGTAAAAAAGTACCTTTTAATTTAAAATTGATAGTAAGGATTTCGCAGGATGTTGTTTAATTTATAAATAAATATTTTTGGTTAAAATCTTTAGAAAAAGAGGAATTTTTCTAATTTATAAAAAAATATTCATAAAAAAAAGTATTTAAATAAAAAAAAATTGTAAGAAAAGGTAAAAATAAAGATTTAAAGGTAAAAGTAAAGATTTCTTCTGCACAAATTAAATACAAAAAAACAGAGAAAATTTTCTAATTTATTAAAAATAGTTGTGTTGTCAAGTTTAAAAAAGAGTACTTTAAAGAAAAGTAGTAGAAAAAGTAGCATTTGGTTACAAAGTAAAAGGAGAAATTTCAAAGCAAGTTAAATTTAAATGAAACTTCGGATTTTTTTTTAATATTACTTAAAAAATGCAGAAAAAGTACCTTTTGATTTAAAGGTAAAAGTAAAGATTTCTACACAAATCATTGTTAATTGAAATAGAGAAATTTTTCTAATTTATAAAAAATTAATTTTTCTTTGTCAATTTCAAAAAAAAGGTACTTACAAAAAGTAGCAGAAAAAGTACCTTTTGATTTAAAGGTAAAGTAAAATTTTTTTCTGTTCATATCATATTAAATTACAACAGAGAAATTTTTGTAATATATAAAAAAAATCTTGTTTTTAAATTTAAAAAAAAACGTATTTAAAAAAAAGTAGTAGAAAAAGTAAATTTTAATTTAAAGATAAAAGTAACGATTTATAATCAAATTTATTTTAAACCGGGAAATTCTTTTAAAAAATACTTTTGCCTTAAATGTTTAGAAAAGTTTACTTTAAAAAAAAGGAGTAGAAAAAGCATTTCTTGATTTAAAAAAAAAACAAAGGTTTGTGATCAAAGCAAATTTAATTAAAAAAAGGAAATTTTCTAATTAAAAAAACAGTTTTGCTTTCAATAAAAAAACGTACTTAAAAAAAGTAGTAAAAAATATACCTTTCGGTTAAAGGGTTAGTTTTTTAAATTTATGGGACACCCTTTTTGCACACAAACACACGAGCAAGCATGCTAGTTTACACACATATACACATAATCGCCCTTAGTCGTATACACCATATTTTGCTAGACAATTTCTGTAATAGAATTTTTTTGCAGTTTTATTTTTGAAAACAAAATTCTACAGGATTAAACTTTTCCATGTTTTTTTTCTACAGCTGCCTCTTCTTCTTTTTTCAGGTTTTTACTTTCTTTCTGTATCAAGATTTTTTTTTTAATTGTTACATTTTATATTCTTTTTTTTTTGGTTAAAATCAAAATTATTATTGATTTCTTTGGGAGAATTTCGTTTATTTTTTCCAAATAAATATTTAAAATATTTATATATTATACAGTTTTTAAACTTATTATATAATTATGTATTATTATATAAATTTATAATTTTTTTGGCCAACATTTTTATTTTAATTTTTATCCAACTCTTTTAATAACTCTCACATGCTTTCACATTTTTTTTTTATTTTGAATAAAACTTTCCTTTTTAATAATTTTTTTATATATACATATATATTTACTTATTTTTTTTAATTGATATATATATTTAAATTTCCGTGTCAATTTTCCGACCAAAAACGTTAATAAAATCACTTCAAGAAACTAACTGAGCTACAGCACTTTAGAAAAATTTCACTTTACCCAGTCAAAATATATAGTTTTATTATTTTTAAGGGTTAGATGCGCATAGTATGTGGTCTGTAAGCTTTTCGCAAAAAGCTCTCTATACCAAAAATTTTATGAGAACTAATTCTCATTGCATTAGAGACTATTTGACTCTTAATCAAACGTGCTAATGTGTCTAACACATGTGATGTTATTTTGTGTTGTCAATTTATTTTGTATGATTTGCCGGCATTTGTTTTACATTTTTTTCAACATCCTCCCCCTCTTTTGTTTCTTGACATTTTCTCTTGTATCAACAAGCCATGTGCTTGGCTAGTTTTGTTTACATTGAACTTAAGGGTTGTTAACGGTTTAAAAATAATGCAAGGATGTAACCAAACTTAAAAGGAAAGAGAAAGTATTCAAGCCACCAACAAGAAAACCAAAAATATTTGGTAAACAAGTTTTTGAAGAATAGAGAAAATCTGTTATATTTTAATTACTTTTAAATGAGTTTAATTTAAGGAATAAACATTAAATTAGAAAAATAGTGTCAATTAAAATAATAACATATTTTTGCCCCGTTAATTAATCAAAATAGACGAAAATTTAAAAAGTTATTAAAAAGCTTTAAAAGAATGTATTATTTATTTTATTTTAAAAACACAAAAATAAAATTTCTGTGAATCTGTTTAATTAAATAACACATTGTTAAATAGCGCATTTTCAGCTTTTACCAAAGCTTTTAATAGGCTAGAAAAATAGTAAATGATATGTAAGAAATTAAAATAAAGCTTTTAAAAGAATAGTTAAATACATATTTTCTGTCTTCTATTATTATTTATTTGCATTTAAGATATAAAAAAAATTTTAAGAAGCAGAAAATATTTTAACAAAAGCTTAAGGTAATACAGACGTTTTCAAAGCCCTTAATAGATATTTCTTAAAAAATAAAATAATTAAAATCTTTTTTTTTTAAGTTTTTTTTCCAAATGCTTTTAACAAGCTTTCAGTAGAGCTTTACTTGCTATAAAAGCTTAAAATACAGCGTTTTCTTCTAGAGTATATTGTATTCTAAAAAGCCTTTGCTAATTTTTTTTCTTATCAAAAGCTTTCAAAAGCTTTGTTCTTTTGACGAGTTAAGGATAAATTTTAAAAAAATTTTGAAATTAAATTTAAGCTTGCACTCTTAAAATATAATCAAATGTTTTTTTTTTTTAATTTTGTTTATTTTTCTTTATTTATATGTAAAGTTTATAAAGCTTTATACAAGAGCTTTAATAAAATTTTGTTAGAGTTCTAATTAGGCTTACAATTAAAGCTTTCATGAAGCCATTGATTACGACTAAATGTATAAGTATAAAAAATGTAATTGGCTTACAGTTCATAAAGCTTTGGCATAAAAGCTTTACAATATTAATTTCCGTGGTATTAGTTAAGTCAATTCATATTTTAAAATTGTTTTATATGAACGACTTAACAAGGCGAATCAATACCAGGTGGCAGCGCCGCTACAACAATACAACAACAAAAAGAAAACTAGGCAATTAAATGTATGGGAAACTTCAAAACATAATTCATTATTTCACTTTTTTTTACCCTTCTTAATAACGCTTTCAATAAGTTTTGCTTTTTAAATTGAGTTAAAACATTTTTTTTTATTCTGTTTAAAAGAACATAAAAAAGAACTTTTGTAATATAAAATAATACAATTTTGACAGCTGCTTTACACATAAAAAAATTAACAAAAAATAGTCAGCTGCCGCAACGTTGCCACCTGATAAAATTAATTCGCCTTGCGACTTAAAAAAGATGTTTTTAATTAAATATAAAATAGTTTTTTTTTTTCTAACAAAAGCTCTCATAATATTTTTTTTTGCAAAATTTTTAACAAATTTGTTTTTATTGTACTAAGACAATTATACAAACGCTTTATACAAAGAATTAAAAAAAAAATTAAAGCTTTTTAATATAACATAATTTTTCAAAAAGCTTTTTTAAGAATCGTTAGCTTGGGAATAGATTCAGAAACACTCAGGTTATAGAGCGCTAACAATATAATATAGAACTTTTTAATTAGTTATCTATAATATGCTTATTAAAGTTAAAATTTTTTGATATAGATTTTTTTTTATAAGTTTTGTTTAAATAATGAAAGAATTTCTTCTTACGAAGCTTTTATCGGGTTTTATTGTAAGTAAAGCTTTAAAATTTTTTTATTTTACATTAAAAATAGCTGGAGTAGTTTTCTGTTAAAAGTTTTAAAGCTTGAAAGCTAATTTTAAGGAGATCATGAAAAAGCTTATAGTAATTCAAACGTAAATTCTAACTTAGAAAACAAAACATTTAGCAAATTATTTAAAACCTGTTTAAAAGCCTTTACGTAACGCTTGCTAATTTAAGCTACAAAATCATTAATAAGTTGACACATATTTTAAAGCTTTTTTTATTGCATGACATCAAAAAGCTTTCAGGTCAATATTTTTTTATTGTTTCAAAATTTTTTTGAATAGTTTCAATATGGAAATCCGTAATGTGGAAATTAATTTTTAAAAATTACAGAGAACTTAGCTAAAGTGTATTGTATTCTCTCTACTTCTCCCTTTGTGCGATAACTCTCTTGGTGTTAATTTTTGTTATTCTTGTTACATTTTTGTCTGTGTGTATTCTTTTCCATGCTAAAGAATTTTGGCTCATCAAAAAAACTTCATTAACAACTTTATCATTTTTTTTTAATTTGAAGTGACGTTGTTGCGTTTTTGTCATATAAGTATTTTGGGAGAGTTGTTATACGTCAAACTTTTTTGTTACTTTTTTATATATACTTATGTATATGTATGACTCCACATGTTGTAGATTTTTCTTTGTATCGTTTAAGGCATGGGAAGTAGAAAAATCTATACGAATAACTATGATACCGCATTTGATGCCAAAGTTTTAATAAATAAAAAATATCTGTGTTTATGTGAGAGCGTGATTACATTTGATGATGAGCGAAAAAAGGTATAAAAATAAATACCAGTCAAAATAAATTTTAAAGATACAATTATGATAACAACGACAAATCGGGATATTGAGAAATTAGCACAATAATTTTTTTAAAAATTAATTGATTTAAACAAATTTGTTTTGCAAAAGAAATTTGCAAAAAGTACATAATATTTTACAAAATAAATTCATAAAATATTGGAACCTTTTAATTTATAATTTCTTGTTTAAAGTATTTGTTTAAAAGATAAGCAATTTTTTAAATAAAATCTTTCATGGGCACACCCTTTAAATTTTTATTTTTTTTTTAGTTATTGTAAAAACATTCATAATTCAAGTGCCTTCCTTTAAAGATTCAAAAGATGAGGTCATATACATAAACAACTTTTATCAATGGGGACACCCTTTAAATTACAATTTTTTCAGTTGCTCTCATAGTGGACTGTGCTACGTACTATGTTTATATACTAATAGCTGGCCTACTAAATTTTAAAAAATATTATCATTTACGTAAATAATACAATTCTATGGGGTCACCCTTTAAATTTTATTTCGCTTTGCAATTGTCCTTATAGAAAAACGTAATACTAGATACTCTGTGCAAACTTCAAGTGCCTGCCTATAAAGTTGTAAAACTTAAAGCCACACTAGTGAAGTAAAACTCTCTATGGGGGCACCCTTTAATTTTTTTACACACTTGCTGATATATCATACAAAGTGCATAATACTCTGTGTTGATTTGTACTGTCTGTTTTTAGCGGTATAAAATACGAGTCAAATGAACGCCTCTAAGGGTACACCCTTTATATTTAATTATTTTTAAGCCACGAAAATCTCTCTATTTTAGAGAGGCCTGTAACAATAGGACCAGTATATCGAAAAAAAATTAATTTTTACAATTTTAAAAATTTTTTTATTTCCCGGTTTCCTGATTTAGATAATTGCTTTGCATTATTTGTCCTTTTAGAGTGTTAAAATTTACAACAACAAAAAATCTACGATCGTACTCACTTAAGTTGTCTATCACGATGCCAAACGGCCATCTGCAAGCGATCATCATCATCAAGCTCATTTAAGACCGACGATAAATCGGATAAATCAAATTTAAAACAATGATCAAAATAAGGACGACTAGAATGACGGTGCACGGCGGTACGTTGAAATCCTTGATGTTCAGTTTGAGATTTTCGTATCAAGGCTACCTTGACATAAGCATTCAGATTAGAGGAGCCATTGCTGCGTTGTAAATCACGACAACGTATAACTGAAATAAAGAGAACATAAAAAAAGTATGAGTTAAAATCATTTCTCTTAATCTGCACTAAATTTGGAACTCACCGTGTACATTTAAGGTTTGTTGCTGTCGATAAATGGCCACGTCTAAAGAACCTCTCATAGTGTTGGCATTTAAAGATGTATAACTGCCACTTAATTGTTCTTGTGTAGAATTGGCTATGCTCGAGGCCACTGAGCTACGCTTGTGATCCTGCTGATAATCGTCATCCTCCTCATCACTATTACAAGAGAAACTTAAACATCTTTTAATAGAGCCAGTTTTTTCTAGGGTGGGAGTACTGCATCTTTGCAAATTCGTTTCCACTTCAAAGGCCAAATGTTGGGGTGGAGTTTCCATACACAATAAAGCCTTATGGGTTTGTGAGTTTTTAAATAAAGGCGTTTCTGGACTGGGTATGCCGTTGGGTAAAGTTAGGCCTATCATTTCACTTTCTCTGCATAATACTCCCTTTTCTGCATTCTCTTTATTTTCTTTAGTTTTCTTGTCTGTTTTATTTGGATTTTTTCTTCTCACTACTCGTTGCCTTTTAAGATGTTGAGGTGTTCTTACTTCCATTTCATGTATACTCTCTTCATTAATCACATTCTCTTGCTTACTATCCCCTTCCAAACACTGATGTTTACACTTGGGCTTCACCTCTTTTCGGGCACTTTCTATAATGGCATCTAGCATTCTATCCAAGGTAATATCTCCCATTCGGGAGGAGGACAAAGAGTCTTCTTTTAATTTGTTGCCAAACTTTAGTCGGGACAAAGGAGTTACATCATCTTCTTCGGCAAAATCATCTGAGAATCTTGACTTAGATTCTCTACTATTCAATGGAGTTGTGTCCATCGCAGTTACCGTGGCTGTATGAAATCTTTTAATATTTATAGCCAAAGGAGGTGTTTGTTCGGTGGATCGTAGAGGACTCTTGCCATTGCTTAAATCATGCAGGGCTGTTAGACTAGTGTTGCCAAAAGAGTTGCGCACAAAATGCACTCCAAAATTTTCTTTATTATGATTGCTCGTCAGAGAATGCCGACTATGACGGCGTTCATCTAATGTCGCATCCAAGTGATTGTCTAAAGAACGCCGGTGTAAACGTCTTTCCAAAGTGTTTGTCATTGTGGGCATTTTGTGGTTCGTTTGATGGTAATAACCAGTAGAATGACGTTTTTTGTGAAGTTTTTTTGTAAAATCAACAGTTTTCGATGTAGAAGGAGAATTTGAGTGACCAGATGACAGAGTTTGAAAGTGTTGAAGATTTTGTTGTTTTGTCCACTTAAGCATTTGATTGAGAAATTAGGGTCATGCAGAAAAATACCTGGGTAATAGAACAATGAGGTTTAATTATTTTGTAATATGTCTTCGTTCATTCTAAACAAAAATTCGGAAGAATGTTTTATTAATCAATTCAGCAACCGTTATGTGGTGAATTTCGTAATGGTGCGAGTGCTTGCTTGATATGTTGAGTTTAAACAGTGTTGTATCTTCTCCTCAACAAATATGCGGCTGGTTTAAGCCTTTGCTAAATAATTAAATTTGAAATATTGACACAAAACTCTCCAATGTTTTCTAAGGCGAAACGAAAACGTTATCAACCAAATATCCAAAAAGCAAAGACATATTTTGTTTCAACCTTGTAATTAATTCGCCTTGCTAAATTAGTTTACAAAAAATTTCATTATTTTTGCCATAAACAAAGGGAATTATTTTACCGGGTGGCATCGTTGCGCCAGCTGGCAATTTATTGTTTAATTTTCTTACAGTTCAGTCACACGGTCCAGTTTTTGTTTAATTTTCTTTCTAGAAATTTACTTATACTGCTTGTCAAAATGCAAAAAGTTGAAAGCTGTGACGTAGGCTGCACGCAATTTCAAAGCGAGATGTCGTCAAGAAAACAAATAAAATTTATTTGCAGGAAAACACTTCAATCAGCTGTTTTCTTGAATGTAATTTAAAACACTCAATTGAACGAAATCTTGAAAGCAAATTCTCAGCAAATTTTTAAAGTGTGAGTGTATTGGTAAAAAAAATTAGAAAAATTTTAATAATTGAATGAAAACTTGACCGTCTGACACTCTAGTTACGTATAGAGTAGCTGTAAAAAGTGTATCATTGTACCCTTTGGATAAGGGATATAACTAAGTTTGTCATTCCGTGTGTAATTTCTATAATATCCATTCCCTTCCCCATAAAGGGTATATATTCTTACTTCTTAGCATAGCGAAGTCGATTGAGCGATGTCCGTCTGTCCCTCTGTCCATCCGTGTTAGTGTTAAAAACAAGTTTGCCGAGGAAAACTAGATTTCACAATAATATTAAATGTGTCAATCGATCAGATATAGTGTCTTAAAAGGTGCTATTGGAAATCATCATGATCGGTCCATGTCCTTCGAGGCAGCAGGCAAAAGACCACGCCTACCTCTAATTTTTTCACTTTATTTGGAACAATAAGGACACTCCAATCAAAAAAATAAATATATGAGGCGATAGAGAATCAAAAAATAAGAAAATATGTCAAAATAAAAAATTGGCGCTCGCCCATATTTTCCGAGTTACTGGGCTCTGAAATTTAAAATTTTTTTAAAATATCAATATGGATATCATTTTAAAGCTTTTGAAGAGATCTTTAAGAAAATACTTAAATTTTTAAAAAAATGCTTAACCCATTAAGAGCCGATGGCATTTTTATGTAAATTTTATATATATGAAGTATTTGTTATTATTCATCTTCAAATTAAACTAAAATACACCACTCATTATATAACACAGCTGTATAATTAAATTACAATTCCTAATACAATTAAGTAATTTATCCAATTTTAAAAACAAAATAATAAGAATATTTCTATGGCCACAAGTTTTAATATGTTCCCCTTTAATTCCTAAAATTGGTATTTTGTCTTCATATTTAGGAATTAAAAAAAATTACAATTAGAGATTAGAATTTAATTTTAAAAGTAATATATTAAATATATAAAGGTATAAAAGCTTGTAAGATTTGTAATTTGTCTTTCCTGAATGTTACTATTTACTGCAAATAAAAAAAATTTTGGTTAATAAGGCAAGTGACAAAATTTTTTCACGTGTCAATGTTATTTAATGGAACGTAGATATTAAGAAGAAAAATTAGTTATTACTTGCCCAATAAATATTTAAGTTTACAGGCTGCTTATGATTTCCCCGCAAAAATGTTTAGCTTTCTTTTCTATAAATTAGTAGTTAAATATCTTTGAAATGCGGTCCTTCATGACGTGAATTTGGTGTGCAATTTATAACACTTTTGAAGCCAGACACTTGGTTGCACAAATAGTGCGATTTTCGCTACTCTTCGCTACTTTTTTAATAGTTCGACTAGAATTTTTTTAAAAAGCCCTCAGTTGCAATTTAATCCAACCTAGATGTACGACATAACATTACTTTAAGGACATACGTATAAAAATTAAAACCTTTAATTGGTTCATTTTCATAATTTGCTTGAAAACTAAAAATACGTGATTTTATATTTTTTGTTGCAAAGGACAAAAAAAAACAATTTTGAGTTGGAAAAGTAAAAAATTTCTTTATTCTTGAATACGCTTCTACTAAAGCTTGTGGTTGTTTTTAAAATATTTTATATTGAATTATTCTCTAAATACGTTTGTGGTTATTTTGCTTAAAAATTAACCCCCTTTTTCCCATTTAAACTAAATATCCCATTAAAAAAAAAAAAAAAAAAAACTTTTTTACTTGTTTTTCTTGTTAAACATTTCTTAAACAAAGATCCTTTATTTTTTGTTTTGTCTTACAGGGAGTCATGTTCCATTGTTTTTTTCTTTTTGTGAATTGCTGCAGAGATGAAAAAAGGATATAATATTTTTGCATGCTTGCAATTCATACTAAGTACTTAAACGGTGCTTATTAAGAGGGTCCTTGACATTGTCCCTAAGCATGTGCATTTTTTGTTTAACATGTTTTAAGAATTTTTACAATAAAACCCTTTACTGCATTTCATATTTTAAAGTGAAGTTTAAAATAAAGTATTTAAGGATAATAATTTGAAAAACTAAAAGCCATAATAAAATTAATGAATTATGGCGTTACAAAATGAACTAGATAAATTGTTTGCATTTAATATATAAAAAAACGGCGCAAAAATACAGATTAATTAATAGCAAAATTATAAGAATGTTGAAAAAAAATATTTAAAAGGACATTTGCAAGTCACGCTTTTGCTTAAATTAAACTCACTGACATTCTGTTGCACGAGTGTTTAATAATGAAGTAATTATTTTAATTTCTTTGATACTTAAATTTTTTTTTTAAAGGCTGGGCATCCCAACTCTAATGCTCCTTATTTCTTAACAAAATGGTAAGAGAATTGTTACAAGCTCTACACAGAAAAAAATTATTTGCACTTCTCGATAGTTATTTTTTAATTAAACTTTTAACTAAATCAATAACAAATTTAATTAAAAAAAAATAAATTTCTAATTAAATAAATAATTGAATCAATTAAAATTTAATCAAATTTTTATTTCAAAGAAAATAAAAGCTTTAGTATGCGCAAACACTATTTTCTTTTAATATACTGAGAAATACTATCTTAGAGGTTCCTTCCCCACACAGTATGTTTTTCTGATTAAAGGAATAATCTATTCTTCAAATAAGGGTGTAGCAGACTTTGTAGCATACAAGTTTTTGATTTTTTTTTTTTTGATGACAGTAAGAATATTCTATCCATTTGTAATAGTTTTCTTTTCTTATTTCCACGCTATTAACATCAGTGACTTTAAAAGTTGATAAAAATTTTCGAAAAAAATTGTGGCAGTAAAAAGGATTTTATAAAGGTTGAATATCATTTTCATAATATTTCTAAAACTATTTATTGCTTGAAATCAGAGTATCAGGAGGAAAACATTCCATGCCATTTATTCCGTTTTTCTATAAAAAAATATGGATGATTCCAGGCACTTGATCATGTCTGGTTTGGAGAAAGCCAACATGAGTCTAAAAAGATGGGTTTCAGCTTAATTTTTGATGTGAACCGCCAGGGAACATTTTAAAATGAACTCCAGCTAAAAGTAAGTTCAGCTGCACTGCAGTGTGTGTTGCCATTGTATACATTTTAGTACTGTTAAATAAAGGGGTATATTTTAACAAATGACAGATAAGTTTTTACTGTGACCTGGCTGAAATTAAATGGCTTCTAATAACACTCAGAAAAAACAGAGTTGTGGTATGGTCACAAGAACCATATTATAATCACAGTAATTTTATAAATATTACAAATCTCTTTGCAGGTTCGTTGCTTGAGCCTGCGTCAATCATGGCTAAACAGATGAACCGAAATTATTGAAACACGGGTAGGTATTTGTACTCATGGTAAACAAGAGTATTTATTTTTTTAAATAGCGGACCAGGATGGGGGAAAATTTGTTGGGAGCATTTTTATGCGTCTGAATTAATTTTAAAAAAGTCTCGTCTAATCAATTTTAATAAAAATCAAAGCATAGATAGGTCCTCATCTTGATGTGTCTTCATAGCTGAACCTAGATGAGAAAAAAAGGGGAAAGCGGGCTTTTTCGTCCGAAGAATAAAGTTTTTAACTTCGTTAGATAGTAATATAAAGGGTAGAATATTCTATGTGGAAAAAACTAACAGAAGAGGGAGTGGGGGAAAGGACAAATGCGCAATTTCATGAGTTTTAACTGATCTCAACAAAAGCGTGTTCTAAGGATATTTGAAATATAAATATTTCCTGATCTATAAATATCAAACAGATTTCATGGATTTTTTAGATGATCAGAGTAGCAAGCAAGGCTTTAATATTGTTACGAAAGTAAGATCTGGCAACCCCTGTTGTTGTTAACAGTATAAGAGTTGTGAATAAAAGTTATTTCCAGTAACGGTGTGTGTATAGAATAATACCACAATTAGCTAACAAAAGCTGAGCAACCTCGATGGTTGCGTTGGTAGAGGTGCGTGCTGTTAAACAGAAGATTATGGGTTCGATCCCCGCCATCGGACATGGGCACAATAAAAAATAAAAATTGTTATAATGCAATTAAAATTAATAAACAGCAGTACAAACCTCCCGAGAGGCAACAGACAATTATTGTGTAAAGCCATGGCAGATAATTTAGTGAAGACGTCCAATTTAATAGAAGAGTAACAGATAATTGTCAAGACGCCCTTTATAATAAGAAGTAAGAACGATGGCAGTTAGCGCAGGGAAGTGTAACAGCATAACAACAGTGTACGGCAGAAGCGTATTGTGGCTATTGGATTAAAGGGAATGATTGGCTTGGATAAAAGGAGTAGTGAAGATTTCTGTGGATGGTTAAGATTACTAAACAAGGCATCAAGTAGTAGTTTATGTCCCGCCGGAGTAAAACAGTAGTGTAGCGTAGATAGCTGCGTTTGTAATAATAACGCATGTTTAGTAAATAAAGAGACCAAGGGTTCACAAGACCGGTAGGATCAAGCAGTATAGCCAGTGAAAGCCATAAACTTAGAATATAGAATTTATAATGAGCCACAATGGTATTTGCAATTAAAAGAATCCATACGTTTGTTCTAAAAAGGGAAAAACGTAACAATATACTAAACAGTGTCTGGAATGGCTTTAAAAATAGACGCCGGGTACAGACAGCTAGTAATATTGTTATACTAAAACAAATAAAAATGTAATTAAAAATACCTTTATATAAATAATGTAAAAAATTTTTAAACGAATTATGATTAAATTATACCATAATGTATTTATTCCTTAAACATAATTATAGTTTTATTTAATAATTTTATAAGACAATATTATGGTTACAAAAACAACAATATTATTATTATGAATAATAATATGATATGCGTACAACCATATAGTAACTCATAAACATATTATGATTGTGCTGCTCTTTGATTATGGTTACTGTAACCATATTTTTTTCTCATTTGAGTGTAGTTTTTTTAAGTGAAATAAAATAAAATATAAACAAGTAAGAGTCCAATATTCGCTTATGTCAAATCTTATATACCCTTCATCAACTACGTAAATCTAGTTTAGTGAAGTAACTGTAATCAAAAAAGCAATTATTGAGGTGACAGAAAATTAAAAAATTAAAAAAAAATTTTGTTACAATTTTCCATAAAAATAACATCAGCTCTTAGTGGGTTAAGCATTTTTGAAAAATTCTAGTATTTTCTTAAAGATCTCTTTAAAACTTTAAAAATGGTATCCATATTGATAATTTAAAAAAATTTGAAAATTTCAGAGCCCCATTACTCGGAAAATATGGGCGAGCGCCAATTTTTTTACTTTATGTTTTTTTATTATTTTCTAATTCTCTATCGCCCAATATATTTATTTTTTAATTGAAGTTAGTTTATTGTTTCAAATAACATTAAAAAATTAGAGGTAGGCGTGATGTTTTGCCTGCTGCCTCGAAGGACTTGAACTGATCATGCTTATTTCCAATGGCACATCTTTTAAGAAAACTTGATTTCAACGCTAACACGGACGGACAGACGGACATCGCACAATCGAGTTCGCTATGCATAAGAAGTCAGAGTATATATTTTTTATGGGGTCGGAAATGGATATGAAGAAATTACACACGGAATGACAAACTTATATATACACCCTTTTTCAAATTTTTATGGTGGGTGGGTGTAAAAATGAAAAGTAATTCTGTAGGTACTCTACAAACAGGCATTATATTAATTCGATCAATGGTCTGGCAACGCTTCTAACTATTAATTTAAATATTTTTTTATTGACAACGATGAAATGTAATATAATACCGGCCAAGTAAAAATAAATTATAAAATTCGTATTACTTCAGCCCTTCATTTGCTTAGAAGGTGCATGACTCGTCTAACCGTGTGATGAAATTTATATGAAAGAACCACAATTTTGCAATTTGTGTTTATAAATTATTGAAGAAAAATTTTTTTTACTAAATATCGAAAGATATTTTTATTCGTTTTATAAGTTTTATTTGCCCTCAGCTGTTCTTAAGAGGTTTGTGATTTTTCTGTCTTTTATTTTCTTTAAATGATTGATTACTTGTGTATTCAAATTTCTAATAATTTTCTATGCAAATAAGGATTAACTTATCTACGTTGGAAGGAAAACAGATCCACTATCTCTTAAAATGAATATAAATTATGCCGGGGTTGGTGTAAAACACTTATCACAGAATATTAAAAAAAAATCATTTTTTCTTTATTTTTAAAAACCTGCAGCTGTGTAGGAAACAAAACAACAAAAAAAAAAAGATAAAACGAAAGCAGTTAAACTAGTGCAAAAATAATAATCAACCAGGTTTCCTTTATCTTCAAAATAAGTTATTGTTCATCAATACAATAACAGATATAAAAATAAATATTTTTAAAGGTGTTTGAAGTTACTTGCAACTATTTCCATTATATTTCTTAAAGGTAACGTTTAGAAAAGAAATTTGAAACCTCTGCTTAAAAAGCAAGCAAACAATTTTAAATGAAACATTATGAATAGCAAAAGTATCAATAAATTATCAAAAGAGAAAGACCTTAAAAAAAAAAAAAAAGAGATTGTTTTAAATTGATAAAAGATTTTTTATATAAAATATACGAAGGATGAGAAGGAAACATTTTAAAACACATTTAAAATAATGTGGCATATCTGTTGCATTTATCTGAATATAAAAAATAATTTTGTCATTTACACTACAATATTATCGTTTGAACAGAAAACTTAAGAAAATTAGAGCCTACAAAAATTTAATGACTTCCCCGCTAATTTTTCAAATAAAAAATTCATAACTAAGTCATTAAACTAACAACTAAATAAAATTGTAACAAAATCAAGACTAAAAATGTAACATTTAAATAAAAAAATTGAATTTCAGAGGTTTTAATTGGCTTCTCCGTAAATTCCTAAAATGGGTATATTTTTCTCAGTTTATAAGAATTTAAAAAAATTTAATTTGACCTAATGAGAGTTTAATTTTAAAAGCAATATATTAAATATATATAAGGAAATAGGCATTTTAAGGCTTTTAAATACTTCCCCTTAAATTCCCATTTACTACACAATTTTCTTTTTAACTTTTATTAAATATGAAAAAATTATTTTTAACAATTTAAAATGTTATGTAATAAAAGAAGGTAATTTACACATTTTTTATTTTATATTGTAAAAATAATGCTAATTCCGAATTATGTTTTGTAAAATCCCAAAAAGGGATTTTATTTATTGCATTAAGAGACCCAGTAAGGCTAGAGTACATAACTAACATAAATAAGTCATTAAAAATGTAACAATAAAAAAATATAATTTCAGAGGTTTTAATTGGCTTCCCCGTAAATTTCTAAATGGGGGATTTTTTCTCTAGTTTTAAGAATTCGTAAAAAATTAAATTAGAACTAATTAGAGTTTAATTATATAAACCAATATATTAAATATATAAGGAAATAGGCATTTTTAAGGCTTTTAAATACTTCCCCTTAAATTCCCATTTACTGCACAATTTTCTTTTTAACTTTTATTAAATATGAAAAAATTATTTTTAATAATTTGAAAAATTATGTATTAAAAAAAGGTAATTTACACATTTTTTATTTTATATTGTAAAAAGAGCTAATTCCGAATTATATTTTGCAAAATCCCATTAAGGATTTTTTTTCATATTATGACTTTATTGCATTAAGAGACCCAGTAGGGCTAGAGTACATAACTAATATAAGTAAGTCATTAAAAATTTATCATTAAAAAAATTGAATTTTAGAAGTTTAATTTAGCTTCCCCGTAAATTCTTAAAATGGGGATTTTTTTCTCACTTTATCAGAATTCGAAAAAGTTAATTTAGAACTAATTAGAGTTAAGTTATATAAAGCAATATATTAAATATATAAGGAAATAGGCATTTCTATGGCTTTTAAATACTTCCCCTTAAATTCCCATTTACTGCACAACATTTTTTTAACTTTTATTAAATATGAAAAAATTATTTTTAATAATTTGAAAAGTAATATAATAAAAAAGGTAATTTAAACAATTTAAACATTTTTTTATATTATAAAAATAATGCTAATGCCGAATTATATTTTGCAAAATCCTAAGAAGGATTTTATTTCAATTTATGAATTAATTGCATTAAGAGACCTAGTACAGCTAGAGTGCATAACTAAGCAAGTCATTAAAAATGTAACATCAAAAAAATATAATTTCAGAGGTTTTAATTGGCTTCCCCGTAAATTCCTAAAATGGGGATTTTTTCTCAAGTTTTAAGATTTCGAAAAAAATTAAATTTGAACAAATGGGAGTTTACTTTTATAAGGCAATATATTAAATATCTATTTCTTAAATATTTTCGGAATGTTTAAAACAAGTTTTGAGAAACAAAGTCAAATGAATGTTACGATTCCTTATTTTTATCTCAATTTCGCTTAAGGATTTAACTCTTTTAAGTCATGGTATACTTAAAGCATGAAGAAAATAAATTTTATTTTATGTTTCGTTCAACTGGTTGCTGATTTTTTATTTTTTTTTTTTTTTTGACAAGTTTTCTTGATTTGCTAAATTTGCAACAATTAGATTTTTGCTTTAAAAATGTGTATTTTTTTTACTTAGAACACATATCCTTTGAAATATGCAACCATCTTAAGGTGATTTTTGGCATAATTGTTGAAAAAACCTGTAAATTATTTGTCTACTGATGTCTTTGATTATCACACACAAAGGCTTCTTTTCCATTATTAGACAAATAATTGGCATAAACCGTTTTCGTAACAGACAAATATAAAAAGGACAAAATCAACAACAACAAACAAAAAAAGTAATTGTTGTATGTTACTTCCATCTCATTTTTGTTAAACTCATGATTTAGTGCTTTAAAATCCTGTTTTTTTTTTTAAATCTAATTGTTTTTGTTCTTCACAAATAAAAGGAAGAAAATAAATAGTTTTTGCATTTTATTTATTTAAAGCAAATTGTTTAAATAAGAAAACTGCTGCTTTACAAAATCAAAACGATCTTTTTGCTTTTATATTTTTTATTATTTTTTTTTTTGAATTTATATATTTGCAAAGTCGTCTTGAGAGATTGCTAACTGTTCCAAAATAAACCACAAAACCAGTTTTCTCTAAGATCAGCGTCTTCTTTTTAATTTTTTTTTTGTATTTGCAAAAAAGGTCTGTTTTCTTTTGTTGCAGATTTCGCAATTCTTAAATAAATTCTTAAATATTTGAAACACGTTCCCCCCTCTTGTATCTGCACATAATAAAAATTTGGGTTTTGCTTGCATTGATTTGTTTTCGCGGCTATTTAAAACATTTAATTTTATTCCAGTAAAACCCTCTGCTTGTCCAGTTAAACAGCCAGTTAGTCTGTCGATGAATGGCTGGTGGTGTCTGCTGCAGTTAATTCAAAGGCTGGTTTTCATATTCATACAAATTGCCTTGAAATCATACAGCATTAAATTTATTTCAAAAGAGAATTGTTTTCAATTAAATTTAACAAAAAAAAAAAAAAAAACAAAGATGCAAAAACATCACTTAAGAACGTGGTAGACTGATTTTTATTCACAAAGATTCACAACTATTTTAAAAGTATTTAAAAAAAATTTACAATAAATTGACTGCTCTTCAAAGTTCTTAAGATTGTGTTCATTTAAAAGCATTACAATGTTAAAGAAACAAGCATATTAAAAACAAACTTTTTATAAATTTCAGGCACCATTTTAATTAGCGTTTTAAGAAGAATGTATTAAAAAGCAATAAAAGTACCAAAAAGTTCTAAAGAAATATTAAAGTATTTTTCTTAAATCACTTAAAATAGAAAAAAATTTAACACCCTAAGAATTTAAAAGAGTACCTTTTTATAAAGGAAAATAATAAATAAATTTTTAAAAGTCCCAAGATTATGCAAATTTAAGGTACTTTTTAGCTTTTTTCTTTTTTGAAAATTCACAGAAATACTAAAATGTCCTAAATAATTTTCAGTAGCATTATATCAAATATATAATATTAAAAAAAAACGAAAAAAAATTTAAAAACCTAAAAGAGTACTAAAAAACATTTTTTGTAAAAAGTACCAAAACAATAAATAAATTAAGTTTCCTTGTATTAGAGCAAAAAAAGAAATTTTTTAACTTTTAAAGGGTTACAAACAAAAAGTACATTAGGTCCCAAAATTACCAAAAAGTACCAATAAAAAAGCCTTTAAAAATTAACGAAAATTTTGTTTTAATTATAAAAGTAGATAAACAAAACTATAACAGTTTATTTAAAACAAATATATTTAATAAAGTAAGAAAAATTTATTTTTGTACCAAACAAATTTAAAAAATATTAAATATTAAAAAATTTTTATAAAATAAAGTATCAAAAAGTACTAAAATTTAAAGATAACCATTTAAATATTTTCTAAAATTTGTTAATTTAAAAAGCGGAAAAATGCTTAAGACTCAAATTAAGCAGAAAGCTAAAAAGTACCAGCATAAATCAAAAAAAGTTCATTCTTAAAAAGTAACCAATCGGCAACCTAAAATTATTAGCTTAAATAATTGAAACCTAATTTGAACATCAATTATAAAACGGAAAATTGTCAAAATTAAAAATAATAAAATAAAATATTATCGTAATTAAAAATAGTACCAAAACAATGAAAGTAATATAAATGGCTGCAAAGGCGTAATAAAAAATCGAGAGATAAATTGCAAAAGTAATTGCTAAAAATTGTGAAATAAAGTACGTAAATGGCTTTAAGAAGGTACATGTATTGTTAATTAAGCTTTAAAATGGAAATTGGAGAAATTCCTTAAAAAAAAGTATTCAAAAATGTGTCCAAATAAAACATTATTTTTTTTTTAAGAAATTAAAAAAAAATTAATAAATTCATATAAATTAGCACATCAAAAGAATGTGCTACAAAGTGATAAGTATCATTTGCAATTTTGATAGGCCAGAAAGTACCAAATTTAAAATTTAAGGACTAACATTCCGTGGAGTAAATGTTTTTTATGCCTAAATATAAAACGAGGTACTATTAAGGGCCTTTCACTTCTGTTTTTTTTTGGTATTTAATTTTATTATAACTTTAAACAAATTAAAAATTAAAATATACAAAATTCTGATGCATAAAAAAGATGTCAAAAAGTACTTTTTTTAAAGCGTAAAAATCAAATGTTTTAGTGTTTTATTATTGTCTTACTTTTAATACGATAACCATTTAAGGTTTTTTTTTTAAATTATTCCATTTTTAGAAAAGTACCAAGAAAGTACTTTTAACGTAGAATAGATATTAATACATATTTATTGGTTTTCTTGTGACAGCCTATATGTGTGACTTAAAGTAAGCTTTTTGAATGTGGAAGGAGTCTAAATAATTATTTTTAATATTTAAGACTATTTAAAACTTAAGGAGTACCAAAAAAAAATTTTTGGGTCCACATAATTTTTAAATTTACTTTTCTTATAGTTTACATATAATTATAGTATTTTAACTTATTTGTAATGAAGTTTGTACTCAAAAACTAAAAGACTTTATATTTAGAAGAACAATTAATTTATATTTTAGAAAATTACAAAAATAATACTTTGCAATAAAATATGGTACTTTTTTGTTCTATACGATTTTCATTGGCATTTTTTTTTTATTTAAAGCAAAATATGAATTAGAAATTTCTCTGTAGCATAACATATTACGTTGTAAAAAATTAAAAAAAAAGTACCAAGCTCGAGTTTCGTATTTTTTAAGTACTTTAACGAACCAACTTTAAATTGAAACATTTGTTATTATATTTAAGAAAAATATACATAAAAACAAAAAAAAAGTCAAAAAAGGAAAATAATGAAGGGACCAAAAAATAATTTATTGTACTTCTTACGTACTTTTTTGAAATTGTTTAAAATTTTCTAAAAATCTAGCCAATCATCGTTAATTTCTGATTACTAGTTAAGACATGTACGAAAATATATTATATTATTTTAATTCAAATAAAGAATTAAAAAAAGTACTTTTTTACTTTTAAAAGGTTTTTAGTCAGTTTGTTAATCTGCATTAAAACTGCTTTTAATTTTGCAAACAGCGGTATTTTCTTATATAAAAAATAACTTCAAGAGTTGTTTTTAACACAAAAACCTAAATTGTTAGAAAAGTACTTTTTGTTGTTTTTTTGAGATTTTTTATAAAAATTTTCTTTAACAGATAAGTTTAGGCTTGAGTCTTTGTGTTTGTTTTTTCATTGTAAATAACAAAAGATAAAAAAATTACAAAGGAAAAAAGTACCAAAAAAGTACTTTTTGCTTATGTTGACTTTTTAAAAGTGATTTTTCTTAAATATGCAAAACCTGGCAATTTTCTTTTTATATTATAGATATAAGATTGAAAGTAACAAAAAAAAAAGCTGATTTGTAAAAAAAGTACCTTTGAAAAACCTTTTTCTTTACAGGGATGTTAGGATTTTTTTTTTAATTTTCATAATACTGTTAAGTTAGCTTTTAGTTTTGCATGAAAAACATTAGGTTTTCAAAACTAAAAAGTATCTAAGAATTTCCTTTTTGTATAAAGTACTTTTTTTGTTTTTATTTTTTTTTTTCTTGGTAAATTGATATTTGCCGTTGAAAAATCCCAGTGTGCGAAAGTGTTATGGTATGATTGTATTTTTTGTTGTTGTTGTAAATCATAATCATATTAATATTTTTTTATGATTAAACAAAAAGCAAGTTATGATTTTGATTGAACGTTTTGTGTGTGCAAAAAAAAAACAAAATTCTTTCAAGGTGTTCCAAAAGATCTTGGCTGACATTAATAGATCTGTTTTGTTTTTCTGGTTGAAATCATTTAAGCCTTAGGCTTAGAAACGCACAATGCTATTGAATACAAAAAAGGATAAAACGTCACCCTGAAGTAACAAAACAAATGAAAAAATCCTACCCTCAAAGGAAAAATCTTTATATGGGTGAAATGGCCAAGGTGTTACTTCGTGTGTTTTTTTTCCTCCTTTTATAGTACCTTTTCTTATGCGCTGCATAGACAAATAGCTTGGTATGTCTTGAAAATTAGGGAGGTTTCTTAGTCTACTTAAGAATTGCTACAATTTTAATTAAGTAAAATTTAATATAGAACATTTGGCGGCTGAATGAAAGAAACAAATTTCAAGGTTGTTTAAAAAACCAAAAATCCCTTTTTTCAAGGATCAAAGGAAGATTTAAGGAAATTGTTATGCAAGAGGAAATTAGCAAAAATTATTTTTTGTTAACTTAATGTAATAAAAAGGGAAAGACTGTGATCATAAGGAAAAAAGGGGAGGAGATACAAAAAGTAGTTTTCCAGACAACTGAAAAAAATTTAATAAATAATTTATAGGGCGGGATTTTAAAACTTTAAAAAACAGATTTTTTTAAATGTTTAAAACAAATACTTTACTCACCTGAAAAAACGTTTTTTTTTTAATATGCGAAAAAATTGCCAACTCTTTTATCTGCCAAATTAACAAAATCTTAGAAACATTTTTAAACAATTTATGTTTTTAAAACAATTTTAAAATCATCGATTTTTTAAACTAATAAAAATAGGAGCTACAAATTAAATAAAAATGTTCAGCAAAAGTCTTTATTTTCTTTAGCTCATGTGTAAAAATTATTTTAAGTTTCACTTTTTATTAAAAAAAGATCCGTAGATCTTTAACTTGCGAATGTTGTGTTAGAACTGTTTTAAAAATCAAAAATTTTTGCACAAGAACTTTAGCTCTAACAACCGGTTGCATATTTGTTCGCGAGAGATCGTTAATTTAACGAACTGTTAAATTCAAAGAGACTAATTTGCTGTTTAGGGAGTAAAAGAGAATTTCGTTCAAAACAAGGATCCAATAAACATT
Source organism: Gymnosoma rotundatum (assembly GCA_916610165.2). Lineage (NCBI taxonomy): Eukaryota > Metazoa > Arthropoda > Insecta > Diptera > Tachinidae > Gymnosoma > Gymnosoma rotundatum. The sequence continues at coordinate 12,360,822 of OU744340.1, forward strand.
TTTATTACTGAGATTTATTTATATTTTAATCAATAACAAGAGAAACAACGAGCTGATGTGGATAATTGGCGGAAGATGACACTTAAGAGGTTTTAAACTTGACTAGAAGCTAAAGAGTTTTTGCATTGACTTTTTTTTATTTGTAATTAAAAAATTTTCTAGTTTTTTTTAATTACACAAATTTCTGATTTTATCACAAGTATTTTAAGTGCCGCCATGGTTTTTGTAAGCCAACATTCTTTATACATCCATTATTATATGTAAGATTTTCTAAAACTTGACTAAAATTTCACCTCAGCATATATTTGGCAAATAAAAACATAAAAAATTCCCCTTTTTTTAATTACAATTTTTTTTAATTAAAAAGAAGTACCAAATAAGTACTTTTTTCACTACTGAGATTTCAACATAATATTTTGAAGTTTAAAGAAAGTTGTCTTTATTTATTAAAATTTTAGTTTAATTTCATTAAAAAATTATGAAAAATGACTCAAGTTTAAAAATGAAACAAAAAAGTACTTTTTTGCATTAGTTACATTTGATGCAAAACTTACATCAACTAAACGAAAATTATATTTCTTACCAACTTTAGCTTATTTTAAGAAGAGTTTTAAAATATACATTAAAAAATATGAAAAATCTCTCAAGTTTAAAAAGGTACCAAAAAAGTACTTTTTTGTATAAGTAACCTTTGCTGCAAAATTTATTTAAGCCTAAACAAAAATTTATTTAAAAAAAATTTTTGCTTAGAATATTAAAACAATACTTAACAAATTTTCAAGTTTGAAAACTTACTAAAAAGGTACTTTCTGGCATTAGTTACATTTAATGTAAAATTTCCATCAACTTAACGATAATTGTATTTTTTATACGCTTTCGCTTATTTGCAGCATAATATAACAATAATAAATAAAATTTATGAAATATTTCACAAGTTTGTAAAAGTACCAAAAAAGTACTTTTTTGCATTAATTACATTTCATGCAAATAATATTTCTTTTACAGAAACCTAGCTTATTTACGGAAAAATGTAAAAAATGTTGTGTTAGGAAAACATTAAAGCATCTTTTTTACTTTTTAGGTTTTAGTAGATTCCTAGGATTTAACCAATTCTTAATTTCTGTTATGAATAGGAGCTCAGTATAGTAAACAATAAAATATTTTTACAAGTAAATTTATATAAAATTTACAGGAAAATAATTAAATAAAAAAGTTCCATAACATCATTTACGCCACTTATCAAAATAATATTTAAAACTTGAGATAACTTTAGGAAACTTTTTAAGTCATCCGAAGTTTATTTATTTTGTTAAGTAAAAATCTTTTATAAAAATTACCCAGGAACTAATTTGCTTAAAACTTAAGTAGAAATTTTGGAATTAAATTTAATTTATTTCTGTAGAAAAAAATGAATTTAATTTGTAAAAAAAAATTAAAAAATTATAAAAAGTACCAAACTTGTAAAAATGTACCCGATTTTACTTAGTATTTAAACAAATGATCGAAAGTTTTAAGCATGATATAGTTTAAAAACAAATAAATAATTATTATTTACAAGAAACATTTATAAAAATAAGTTTCATTTTCAGAAATGTAAGAAAGTACCAAAAAATGTACGTACTTATTCTGGTTGAAGGAAAATAATTTGGGTTACTTATTAAATATTGCTTAAGTAAAAATTGTATAAGGAAATAGATAGAGTCATTTTTATAACTTAAAAATAAACAAAAAGTACTTTTTTCATACACAAAATTTTATTAAAAACCTTGAGGAACATTCTTTTACTAATTTAATTTATAACTTTTTATTTTATAATTTATAAAAATTTTCTTAAAAGCTTGCCAATATTTTTTTAAATCAAAATAGTATGAAAAGGTACTTTTTTTACTATAAATTTTTTGCATTGTGTATTTGTTTCAATTATTTTTACATTTTATATTGTTATGGAAATATTTTTTTTTTATAATTCTTAGTTGTGCTTTAGCTAAAACAATTCAAACAATTCTAAAGTTTTGTTTTCAATAAAATTAAGAAGGTACTAAAAATGGGCTTTTCCATATTCTAACTTTAAAACATTTTTTTGTTTGTTTTATATGTTATTTTAAACATAATTTCAGTTAATTAAGTGCTCTTTAAAATAAATTTTTATTGTAACTGTACTGTAAAGAAAAATTTGGTATTAATAAAAAGTACCTTTAAAGTACTTTTTGTATGCCTATTGTTAATAGCTTTATTGTTTGTAATTATTCATACATTTTTCGCCTTTTTTACTTTAAAATTTTTAACAAAAGAGGTCGCTTTCATTTTAAATGTATCTCTCTCTTCACTTTTTCGTTTTCTCTTTGTAATTTTTTTTAATATTTCAGCTCTTGCTACATAAATAAAAGAGAGAAGCTTTTCTCTTTAATTGACAGGATTTTTCCTTCTTATTATGTTCTGTGAGAGATGACGTTTAGGCTCTCTACAATATATAATGCCCTTATTGTTACAATTGTTGACAAGATCTTCCTGCTTAAGAAAAACTGCTGTCAGAGACAAAAACAGGATAATAGCTAAAGGAAGCAACAAATTCTATACTAACACTGTTGGTGGTTAAGTTGAAGAAATAAAAAAAAAAATGCAAAGAAACTAATTGATAAAGTAACGAACCACGTGTCTGAGCACCTTTATCTAGAAGAGTAAAAATAGGACATGAATATAACGTTATCCTTGTTTAACATAATCAATGCTATTTAAAGCAAGAAAATATTTTTTTCCATATAACGGACAGCTGTGTAGTAGCTTCTGGCTAAGATTTGTCTTTAACTCTAGGCAAAAATAAAAACAACATCTATTTTTTTTAACAAAACATAAACTAGTTGTTGTTTTTAACAGTTTAGTTTAGCAAGGTGTCACTTCAGTAGCTAAACAGGCATAAAATACCAACTACAATCAGATCTCGTTAGCTTAGTAACCTTAAGACCAAAACAAATGTAAGGCATTATGGTCACTAAGATAAAATTTGTTGTTGTTAGTCTTGCAAGGGATATGAATTTTATTCAATTTTTCTTTTCTTTTTGCAAATATTTAAACAGATGCTGTAATGTGTAGGGGTTTTTGTTATATTTCTCGAACACAAATTTGTCTATTTTATTTGTTTTAGTTTATAAGATCTCTAAATTGTAGGTTTATGCCATCATTGTTTAATTTCTTAATATAGTTTTTTTTCAAAAGATTTTGGATGCATGCACCTTTAAATTACAGAAATTATGTGACATGTGTCAAATAATTTAATATGACTCTTTTTGTTTTTGGGGCACAGTGATAAAATTGCCGGCCAAGCCAAGTGTTGAGTAGTTTTAAATGCATTTCAAATCGATTTAATATGAATGGAACGCTTTTGAAAACTATGCTACTTTTGATTGGTAATAATAGATCTTCATAATACTAAATACTAAGAATTTTTTTAGTAACTGTTTTCTCAAATTGTTAATATATGTTGACTAAGCAACAAAAGAAAAAAACAATCCAGAAAAAAATTTTAAAAATAAAAATATTTCTAAGAATTAAAATCTATTAAAGATTTTTGTTTTCAAAACTGATTATGCCACAATATGTCCTCTACAAACTTCTAATAATATTACGAATTTCAGCTTTGTTCTTACTTAATTTAAAAAGTTGTTCATATATCCTTTTTTTTTGTTAAAACAAATTTTATTATATAAAATTAAAAATTCCTTGAGTCCTAAATATAACCTTAAACCTTAATAAAACTTTCAATAAAGCGATAATTCAATTGCAATTTTTAATTTAAATAAATATCCTTTTTAAAAAATTTTAATCACACAACACGTAGTTTAGCCACGGTTAAGCTAACCATTAATTTTAAAATTGTTCATACTTAAATGTAAAAGTTGTCCATACATCCTTTTTTTTTTTGTTAAAATTAATTTTATTTTATAAAATAAAAAATCCCTTGAGACCTATATATAACCTTAATAATACTTTAAATAAAGCTATAAATAGATTTTAAATTTTTATTTTAAATAAATATCCTTTTTTTAAATATTTTTTATAAAAATTTCATTCACACGACACGTAGTTTCGTCACTGTTAAGCTTACCATCAATTTTAAAACTGTTTATACTTAAATGCGAAAGTTGTCCATATATCCTTTTTTTATTGTTCTTAAGTATTAAACTATTAAGTACAATTTTCTACTGGAATAAATGCAAACAAATATTTTTAACAAAAATAGTTTTATTTAATACTGCATTGTAAAAAATTTTCAGATTTTCTCTACCTTGACCTTTAAACTTTTAAGAAAACTTTTAAATTACATTCTGCATTTTTGCGGTTTTACATTGTATCAAAAGAGCCAGAACAATATAATTGAAATATATGAGCAAATAAATATTGAAAAAAATTATTAAAAATTATATTTTATTGAAAAAGTAGTAAAATAAGTAAAATAATAACACAAATTTTGTAATTTTATTTTTCTTCTTCTTCCTAAGTGAAGCATTTGTCAAAATAAGTACACCACGATAAGCAGTTTGTTCAGTTTTATAAGCCAAACAATATTTGTTCTTGTATGTATATTGGCTAAAAAGCCAGCCATATATCCTTTTTTTTTTGCAAAATTTTATTTCTTTAAAAAATGTCTTAAAACCTAAAAAAATTATAAAATGAAAATTTTTTATTAGTAGTTTAATAGTGTTATTTTTTGAAAAAGAAATAATTAATTTTTAAAATTTTTTTTATTTATAAATGCTTTTTCTAGTTATGTATTTAAACAAGAAATTGTGCTACAACGTGTAGCTTAGTGAGGTGTGTTTGTCTATAAATTTTCTAAGCCCTGAGTGTCCTGCCTAAAAAGTCGGCCATATATCCTTTTTTTAGAACATAATTAAAGCAAGAAAATCACTAATTTTATTTTAATTTGCCTTGAAGCAAAATAAATGAAACACATTTGTTGGGCTATTAAATTAAATTAGCGTAAATTTATCATTAATTACCAATTTGAAAAAAACTACTCCTCAATTGTTAAGCCCCTGACAAAATATTTTTGCAATAATATTGCAAACAAATTTGCATAATGGACGAAAAAGTTTTAAAATATTCCAAGCTAAATGTCAAAACAATTTTTCAAAACTATGCAAATTTATCCTTTAAATGATTCGGCTTATATTTCAGAAACAATTGACAAGAACACAAATTGTTCATTAAAAAAAATCAAAAAAGAAAAACTGCATTCCTTTACTAAACTAATTTTTTAAGAAACAAATTTGCGTTAATTATCTACACACAAGCCTGAGAATTTTATTTTTTGCAAAGTGAAAAAAGGACTATACAAACTAAATTGAATAAATATTAATATAGTTTCCCAAGTTTTGTTAATTAACCCTTTTCCCATCAGTTTTTTTTTTGTCTCATTTGCAACAAAGTGTCTAGTCCTGAGAGCAGTGTTTGCATATTTAATTAATATTTTTGTTATAATTTGTTTCTTTGTGCTTAATTTGCTAAATCCTTAAATGCTCTTCTTACTTTCTTATTTAAGGATTTTTAATTAATTGCAAACAATTTATAAGTGTTATATTTTGTTAAGCCGCTACAACCCTTTCGAACATGCAGAAATTATTTTATAAGAAGAATTAGGTTTTTTAGTTCTACGAGTGTCAATTCCAAAAGGGAAAATGATTACACAGTTGTAAATGATTTTTATATGTTTTTGTAATTATATGCATATTTTACGCAAGATCATCATCATTATTGTTATTATTACTAGTTTGTTGATTGCCAGCGGAAAGGTATTAAATGACTTCAAGAAAATTTTCTTCAAATATTTTTTGTAAATTCCGTGACGAATGTGGGATGTTTATAGATTAAATGGGTTACTGTTTTGTTGCTATCTTTCTTTTACCTTCAAAATAAGATATCCTGGTGATTTGCTATTAATATTGACTTTTCATTATTAATATTTTAAAAGCAAAAAATATGTTTATGCATAATTTTATAATTTATGAGAATTATTAAATTTATTCTGTGACATGTTCTTAAAAGTAGCGAAGAATGTTAAAAATATAAAATATTAAAAACTATTTAAATATTTTAAAACATATAGCTCTTATTTACATACAACCATTTTCTAGAAGTAGCAAAACAAATTAATTTCATTTTTACTGCTTGTCACAAAAAGTGTTTTTTAATCCAATGAAACAATTCATTACAACTTGTAGTTTAATGCTGAGAATATTACAAAGAAAGTTTTTTGTCCTTAAAATTTTTTGTTGAGAACTTTTCTATGTATCCTTTTTTTAAATTCAATATTTAAAAAATTGCTGTAATATTTTCAGAGCAATGCTAATTTGTTTTCTAAGAAAACATTTCATTTGCATAACATAATGTTATTAATATAACCATTTTTTACGAATTGCAAAACAAATTTATGTAATTTTTTATGCTTGTCAAAAATTGGTTTTTATTTTTCCAAGAAATCTTACATAAATTTGCAATTATTGTTTATTACAACTTGTAGTTTCATACAGAGAAGACAACGAAAAAATTTTGGTGGCTTTAAATCTCTTAGTTTAAGATATTTCCATATATCCTTTTTTTGAAAATTTGCAATGGGAAAAAAAAAAGAATTTCAAAAATTTTTTAAAAAATAATTGTTGGTTTCTCACAAAGGATTTACATATGTTTTAGTTACTAAATTCGTAAGTTGCCAAATAAAAAGAGATAAAAATTTTAATTTTAGTAAAAAAAAATAAATATTTAATTAAATTTGATATCACTGTTTATTACAACCCGTACAGTTAATGTTAAATTTTGTTTTTTTTTTTTGCTTTAAAGCTTATGTCAATAATTTTTTTCAAATAATCTTTCCCAAATAAAGATTTTCACATGTTTATTTTGTAAAGTTTGCAAAAATATATTAATTTAGAATTATTGCTCATTACAACTTGTAGGTTAATGCCAAGGATATTATAAAAAAATTTGAAATGGTTTAATGCTCCTGGTTAAGAACTTTGCCATATATCCTTTTTTGAAATTTTATAATTATAATGTTAGTCAAAATAACTTTTACTATATGTTTTTATGCTTTAAAATATTGTCATATATCCTTCATTAAAAATTTAATTCTTTACAGCAATAATAAATTCTGTAGCATTTTATTTGTTAACCTAAGAAGCGTATACATTTTCTATATTCAAATCTTAGTACAACTCGTAGTTTTCAATTTTCTTTCAAACTAACAAATATTAATTTTGTAACTTTATTAGTTTTTGTATGGGCCATATATCCTTTTTTTAAGATTTGGAACACCTTGAAAATTCGTTGAATAAAATTAATGTAATAATTCATTTAGGTTTTTCTTAAGGTTTTTGCATCTGCATTTTATGTCCTGGTTTAATCTAATTTTTTATATTTTCTGTAAGTAAAGACGCTATTAACAAGTTTGTCTCTCCTAAATTTCTATTTTATGGTCAGACATTTATTAATGACCTGCAATTAATCTCTTAGTAAAAACCTTCACTTTTGCGTTTTTAACAAACATTTCATGATTTTAAATTGAAAACACAGTTGTGAAAATACTATTACAATATCCTCAGTCCATTGCAAAAATGCAGACAATACAGTTTCGCAAAAATGTAAAAGCAAAAGGAGAGCAAAAATATTTGATTGACAGTCAAATATAAAAGGACGATACAAAAAAGAATACAAAACATAAATAAAAAAGTAGTAACGAAAAACTCTTGACATGTGATCAGAAGTCATCAAAATGATCATAGACAAAATTTGTCAACATCATGATATTACAACAAAAGACTGAAACAATGTAAGAACATTTTACTACCCCATACGAACATTAATATTTAATGACTTTTCTACATCAAAGTTTTCAAAAATCTCTTTTGCTTAGTCATATGAAATTTTTACTTTTTGGTTTTTTATGATCCATAATACGAAATATTGATTAATTATAAAAAAAGTTTTTTATTAGAAAAAAAATTAAAATCCTAAAAATGAAGTTGTTGTAAGTTTTAGTTTTTTTCCAGTCATCTACGCCTTCTGCTGTCTGGTTTTGCTATTTACAATCATTATCAGCTAAATCATCACCATCAACCACTTAATATTAGAAATAACTGCAGCATTGCTTTACATTTTTTTATAGCTTTTCATTGCTTTCACTTAAATCACAAGGGAAATTCGAGAGCCCTCTTCATTTTTTATGCGTCTCTGTCAAATGAATGTCACTTTTTTGACATTTGAGTGTTTGTTACATTAAAGTCATGTTTTCTATGTTCTTAAATGTCAGAGAGTATACTCCCATTCCACGTTTTATTCATTAATTTGGTTCAATGATTTGCAAAAAAACCTAAAAATCAAACAGAGTTCAACTATAGACAACAACTGCATGTTAATTTTAATTATAAAATCATATTAAAACTACTTCAATTTTAACAAAAATAAATAATTTAGGTAGATTTATAAAACCAGTGAAAAAGGGATATATGAAGAGCTTCAAAACTCTTAATGATATTGCAATAAAATTTAGTGCCTTTAATAAGGAGCGGCTGTTACATGTCATACAGCGCATTTTTTTAATTTAGCATTGTTTTTTATTAATTTAATATCTACATAATATATTATCCTTTTTAATTATAAAATAAATGTAGAATTCCTTAAAAATAATAAAAGAGTACAAAAATTTAACTATTTTTAAAAAAATGTAAAAAAAGGATATATGAAGGGCTTCCAAATTAATAAAGATATTTAAAAAAATATTATATGTTCATAAAGCAGACATATTTTTACATGTTTTTATCTACTGAAATTGTTAAAAAAGTTGACTAGAAACAAAACTAAAAAATTTTTATTTTTTTCCACAAAAATTTTTAAAATAATATTTATAACGTTCATTTAGTTATTCTATTTCTAAATTTCTTAATTTTTTAGTTATGCAATATTTTTAAAAGTTATTTTTTAATGAAAATAGTTAATTTAAACATTTTAAGGAAATTAGGACAAAAAAGGATATATGGACAGCTTAAAAACCATTAGAGCCATCATAAAAAAAATCGGGTGTTATAAAAAAATACAATCTTTACAAATTGTTGTACATATATAAGTAATTATTTTTTTATTTTAGCTATAAAATATCTTACAAAAAATTATCTTCAAATAATGAAAATAAAAAAGGAATATTAAGATTATTTTTAAAACCTTATAAATCTCGCCTTGTAAACTTTGCGTATTATAACAAATTTTTATGTGTTTTAATATATAGCGAATTTTTGCAAGAGAAATAATATTATCCTTTCTAAAAAATCCTTGGCAGCAACTATATTACAACCTGCAATATTATTTTTGTTTACTAAACTTATAAAAGGATATAGGTAGGCTTCGAAATACAAATTTACGTATGTGTAATAACATCTATGTATTCATAAGACCAATGGCAGTAACTTTGATTGAAAAAATAATAACATATAAAAAAAGGATTCATAGGAAGTTCTGTTACTACTAAGGATATTTTAAAACATTTTAATGAATTACCTATATTACTATATAATACATATTTTGACATTAATTTTTTCGTCAAAAACAAAAAATTTAAAAAAGGATATATGATCAGCTCTTAAAATAGGGAAGATATTTTCCTGAAAATTTTTGTAATCTAACTTCTATATCATTTGTCGTATTGTGGTTAAGCAATTTTTAAGAAACTAAAATAATATTTCTATACTTTGCAGGGAATTTTTATAAAATTTTATACAATTTTTTACATATAATGCTTGTTATCGAAAAGTTTTTAAAAAGAAAGCCATTTTAAAATAGTTTTTAAAAAGAAAATTCATAATTTATAAAAAGGATATATGAAGAGCTCAGAAATTTTAAGATTTTTTAAATTGAAATTTTAAGGACATAATATGCCACACATATTTCGTCCCGTAGTGTAGTTCTTATTAAGAAATGAAATCAAATTATCCTTAATTTTAAAAGAAATTTATATCCTTTTAATTTTATAAATAAAATTGTTATTATATAGTTTTAAAATATATGTATGCTTTTAATAAAATATAAATTTAAAGCGTAAATTTAATGTATGAAAAAAAGGATATATAAAGAACTTAAAAATTCTGGAATATTTTAAATTAAAATTTTAAGGACATAATATGCCATACATATATCGTCCCGTGGAGTAGTTATTATTAAGAAATGGAATTAAACTATCCCACAAGTTCCACACGAAATTTATATCCTTTTAATTTCTTTAAATACAATTTTAATTCGTATTGCATTAAAAAAAGGATATATGAATTATTTCTACAATATTTGGTTTACAAACGTGTAATTTCAAGGTATCAGGCTACTCTATATATGGCGTATTGTAGATTTTATATTTATTGACAAATTGCTTTCTAGGTCCTTTTTTTATTCATAAATTTAATTTACATTTATGAATTGTTTTTGTATTATTTCAGTGTTTGTTATTCTTTTCTTTTAAGACTTTGGAAAATGTTCATCTTAAGTTACTTAATGTCACAAAAATATGCTAATAATTTGATTTCTATCTGTCAAAATGTGTCAATAGCAATAAGAAACCCATTAATCTTATTTACAAGGCTTAAAGCAACAACATAAAATGTTAGGAAAATTATTAGAAACATTAGGTTATCAAAGAATGTTTTTGTTTTTATTAAAAGAAAGACATCTCAATTTACAAAAACAAACATTTAGAAGATTAAAAAAAGTCTACGAATCGATCTGATATCATGCTTTTTTTTAAAGATATTTAAATTTTTTAAATGAAAACAAATACAAAACTATGTTGAAAGATTTATTTTAAAATCTTACAGGACTTTAACAAAACAAAATGAACTGCATGCAAGCACCCTTAAGCTAAAACATCAAGTCTCACAAAATATTCAGTCTGGGTGGAATGTGTGTGAGTCTCAATAAAGAGCACCAAGAAAGCGAGCAAGCAACTCAGATATTAAAAAAATAAGTTTAACCCTTTTCTTTTACGGCATCATTTGTATCCTTGTATCCTTTTACATGTGTGCATTAAATTAGTTTAACATTATCTATAAATACTAAGGATGCGTTTTGTGTACATTTTATTGTCAAAAAGATAAGTTTTTTTCATCAGCATTATTTCATTTATTTAATTCATTATTCTTCAGCCTCATCCTCCTTTAACTGTCTTATTTGTATGGTTAAATTTTAATTAAAAAGACGGATTTTGAGTTGAATATAATTTGCATTTATTTTTGGGTAGAATATTCTACACGAGCTCTGAGCTGTCTGTAACTGTGTGTCTCACACATACTCATTGCCTCAGTCATTTTTTTGAATAAGTTGTTGTGTATACTTCAGGGCAACAAATACACGTTTTTTATTGCATTTTTTTAAAGGTTTTACAAAAAAATGAACACACAAATAACACTAATTTTTTTGTGTAGACTGATTAAGGTTCAACATGTCATAAAAAGATTTTTTTGTGCATTTAGGCGTTCAATGCATTTCAGGTTTTTTTTTCTTTTGAATTTCCGAAAAAATACCAAATATTTGTTCTTTTTACACAAATGAAAATATTAAAATTCGTACAAAAAATAAGTTCTCACCAAAGTTGCATGATTTAGGATTTATTTGCATTGACAGTTCAAAGTTTCAAGGGATTCAAACAAGTTTTGTGTCATTTTAAATAAAATTTTTTGTTAAAAAATTATTTCACAAAATTTCGTAGTTTATTCTTAAATACTAACATAATTTAGTGTTATTGCTCTGAAGAGAAAAGTAAGCTAAACAATGGGAAAAAAATTTATAGCACAGCAGGCTGAAATAAATATAAAAATTTTCTTTCCCATATAACTGCTGGCAGAGCAGTTTAAATTAAAATTAAACTCAATCACAACTTGTTGTTTAAGGCGCTTTAACTATCCGGTGAGTTAAAATGTCTTAGCTAAGAAACTCTGGACTTTGCTCATATGTCCTCTTTTAAAAAAAAAAATCGTAAAAATGGCAACTTTCTTTGAAAATTTGTTAAAAAATATGAAAAATAATATATATAAAATGAAAAAACTCTTAATTATTTGACAAAAAAGGCCTACAATCCTTAGCTGATCCTTGTGCAATAGTTGTTAAAAAATTTCTATTAAACATTTCGCTTAATATGATTCTTATAAAACATCAATTTCTTCTGTAAAATATTTAATTGAAGAAAAACACCACATGCCTTTCTTTCACTATTATGCTTTAGATATCTAAACTTTACTATATTTCTCCTATACGTCCTTTCTTTTCTTAAAAAACTTGACTCTTATAGTAAGCTGGCTTAAAAAATTATTATTAAACAAATAAATTAACTACAACATGTTGTTTGATGTACTTTACAGGCAGGCCAAATTTTATGGTCGAGGCAACAGTGGTGTAAGTTATCGTCATATATCCTTTGTTACCCACAAATCGTTGCTGCAATCTTTAAATACAACCATGTGTTGTGATTTGAGTTTTTGGATTAACTTAGTGGATGTAAGTCTAAATGAGTATTAAAAAGTAAAAAAAAAAAATTTTAAGAAAAAAATTATTTAGATTTTAAAATTTTAAGTTTTATATTAAAAAATATCATAAAATTTTTAGCTTACAATTCACGGTTAAAGGTATACTACAGAAGCATGTATTTGGATTTTTTTAAACTTTGCTACTTTTTGAAAGGACCATATATCCTTTTTTTGAAATTTTATGTACTTGCTTTAATATTAATTTAATGTTCATTTTAATGTTTCCTGAATTTATTTTGAAAGAAAAATATTTCGATTTCAAATTTTTACATATTTTTTTATTTTATTTAAATAAAAATGTAAAAAAATTTTTTATTAGCAATTTATAGTTTCATGTTTCTTAAACAAGTGTAGACTTAAATTATTTACAACTGCTCTTTGTATTGAAAGGACCATATATCCTTTTGTATCAATTTTAGTTTTTTATCAAGAAATGGTTTACATTTACGTTTATTATATTAGCCTTGATTAAAAAACTATTAATAATAAGTTTTACTATTGCTATATAATTTTTTTTTATTGTAACAATTTGGACAAGAACTTTCAGTAATAAATTCTTATTACAATCATATTTTGGGATTTAATCAATTATAGTTTTTGGAATTTTCACATTAACTTTTTAGTAAAATTATTTTTTTCTACTTGAAATGAATTAACACAATTATGATTGTAATAAGTATGATTTTTACCTAATTTTCATTTCTTTTCCTTTTATATTAAAGAATTATTTTAAATTAGTTTGCTTACAATACGTAGATAAAGTTCCTTAATTTAGGGACATACTGAAATTTGTTTAAACTATTCTAGTTTTTGCAAGGACCATATATCCTTTTTTGTGAAATTTGTCCTTGAAAATTTTCGTTACGGTTTATTTGTCGTATATAATTTTGCAAAAACGAAAAATATAAGGATTTAAAATTTAATATTATTTGTTGTTTGATACAAGGTTTTAACATTTTTATTACAAATAAATTAAAAAAATTCGCGATTCACAATTTGTAACTGCAAGTCCTTTATGCAATTATATACTTTTGTATTGAAAAACTTTTCTAATTTTCCTAAGGATTGTATATCCTTTTTCTGGTGTTATATTAATTGCATTTAATTTTATTTTTAAACTATTGCTTAACAGTCTTTGTTAGGAAAAAACTATAAGGTGATGACAATATTAATATTTTTACCTGTTTCGCTTGACTTAAATAAAATTTTAGTGAATTTTTTTTAGCGACATGTAGTAGTTTTTAGTTCTCCATGCAACAAATAAGTTATTTTAAATGTAACTGTTTCAGTTTTAAAAAGGACCATATATCCTTTTTTATAAAATTTATATATTTGCCTCAGATAAAAAAGTTTTCAAACCTAAACAAAAGCTATCCAGAAGTAGAAGTATTATTATCACTTTTTAATACTTTTTTGCTTTATTTAAATTAAAAATTTATAGCATTTTATGGTCACAAGTTGTAGTTTAAATTTTTTAGTGTAAAAATCATATTTTTTTTTTTTTTTGCTTCACGTTTAAATACTTTATATATTTTGTAAAACGGTGAGTATTTCTAAAATTTTCTTTTAATTTCTGCATGTTGAAATACATACTAACAGCTGCTGTTTGATTTTATTGATTTCCTTAATAACAACTGTCAGTTTTTCTGATAAAATCGTGTCAAATTGAACACCTTAACAAGACCGTACATAAAATATTTTTTGCCAAAAAAAAAGTCATAAATGATCTTGTTACACATTTTTATAGCTGTGATTCGGTTTTGTTTTTGTGGTATTGTGTAGATTTTTTTAAACAAAAAAATCTCATCAATGAATGTCACATCATAAGTATTGTACAAGAAATGAAACGTATCCTTTCTAAACATTGGCCTTATAAAAAATGAAGCAATTTCATATGGATTATAACACAATGGCCCAACAGTTAGAGCACATTAATATTGATTTCCTTTTATTTAAGACAATCACAAAAAACAAAATCTTTTTCCAAAAAAAAATAAGCATAAAAATTGCATTAAATCTCATAAGTTTTCCAAAAAGGACACAAAATACAAAATTCAAGTATTCAAAAAAAATCGCCCTCAAAATTTGTATGCCAATTTTTAATTGTAGCGGTCATTTTTGAAAAACTCATAAATATCAAAATTAATGATTGTAAAAATAATTTCATAAATTTCAATTTAATAATCTAAAGTTCAAAGAAAAATCCAGACGCAGCTCATATTTGTCTTGTGGTCTGCCTGTATTTAGTATTGTTAACAAAGTAAAAGGTGGTGAGTATAGAGATCCAAAGAATAACTTATAGTAAATTATATTTTTCTACTTGGCTGCATTTATGTCCTTAAATTCTTTACAATTCTTTCTAAATAAATAAGATTCAAATGAGATTTTATCATTTGTTTTTAAACTCCGCTATAAAATGAAATGTCTAATAACTTCATTAAAATGTATTTTATGTATATTCTTTATGGGATTCTTTTTTTCACATGCCCATAAAGATTTCTTTCATTTTGGAATATAAAACGTGGGAATTTATGTTAATTTTTCTATCACTCACTCACTATATGATGTATCGTTTTGTAACTGTAGGGTGGTATGTCCTTAGCTAATTAAATATTATTAATTTTAGTGTTGATCTAGTATCAAATAACATTTCTAGATCTTATCTAGTTTAAATGTAACAAAAAGAATTAAATAGACTTGTCAGGCAGGTGAATAAAAAGGTTTAGTTTATTTTGGAAAGGATATGCTTGAAGTGTTAATTATATGTTGTTGTTGTTTTTTAACATTATTTATTAGGTTTAGAATAACAATGACATAAACATCAGGGGAAATAATTTGAAATATATTTTTTGTTTATTTCATATAAATTAATACGTTTAACACTTTAGTTTAAAATAAATTCATATATTTTGAACATATTTGTCTCTCACAAAAAGGACATGTAAAGCGACCCCACATTATACAACACACACCAAAAATGTATAGTTAGTTATTCTATGTGCACTCAATGCAAGCTTGTGGTGTTACAACTTTAGAAAAAATTTACTAAAAAATTGAAATTATGTATATCAATATAAACACACACAATATGATTTATTTTAGTAGAATAATAAAACTAACCGTTAGATTTTCTTATTAACAAGCCTAAACAAGTGTTTATGATAAAAAATGTAAATAACGAAAAAAAGGATATATGGGGAGCTTCTTAATTAAGGCAGCTAGGTAGAAATAAAATCAGTTGCTTAATTAAGGTAATAAATCTACAACATGTACTTAAATTCATTTTTTGTTTAAATATTTAATTATAAAGAAATAGATAATAAAAAAAATTATTTTTTTTTATCAGTAAGTAAAGTATGTATACCGAAAAGAGAATGTAAAAATCTAAATAATCAATTATTTGAACTAAAATTGGCTAGAAAAAAATGTTTTTCTCTCTAAAAATTAATTGAGCGCAAAACTTATATGAATTTTTTTTAGTTCCTTAAAGCGCTAACTTGTAGGGAACCCTTTTTTGGATTTCTAAAATTTTAACGGAAGTTGAAACAAAAACAAAAATTTTTTTTTCTCAAAGGAGAAGCATTTTAATGAAAATATATCAGAATATATACCAGATCTAAAAAAGAAGATCTAAGCTTAATTTAGTAGAAAAATTTATGTTGAAAGTTCTTAGTTTATGAAGGACATAGCTAATTGCTTAAAAAAGGATATATGGGGTAATCTTGAAATAATAAAGCTGCAGATAAATTGTCCGTATTAATGTTTTAATCACCTCCAACTGCAAGTTGTGGCCTAGGAATGTTAAAAAAATGTTGCAGAAATAAATAAATTTTCATGTTAAAATTTATGGAATATTTTCTTTATTAAAAAAAAGTAAAAAGGATATATGAAAGTCTTTCCAAACAATAGAATCAAATAGACATTATAAGTGCTATTGTATAAAGCAACTGGAACTAAAACTTTTATTACATGCATATCTTAGCGAAAAAACCTCTAAAAAAATTTTTTATTCATTGTTTTGACGCTATTTAATTATTTTTATTTTAATTGAATTAAATTCAATATTATTAGTAATTTTTTTATGTGAAGAAGAAAGGATCGAGTTAAAAGGTCTATAAAAAAATTTTTGTTGTTTTTAACAAAGAAATTATTGCATTTTTTTATAATTTAAATTTTCAAGTTAAAAAAAGGATATATGAGAGTCATTTAAATTAACATAGCTATAGAAAAATTGGAGGTACTATGATGTAAAGCTATTTAAGCTACAAGTTGTAGTATTTATGATTTTAGAAAAACCTGTCGAACTAAAGAGTTTGATATTAAAATTTGAATTAAAAAAAATTTTTTTTTAAATTTTTAAATTTAATTGATTTAAATTATAGTTGATTTTATACTTAGAATTTTTTTTAAACAATAAAATGTTATATGAGTCACATTCTCAACCAAGGTGATAGATAAAGTATTGAAATTCAATTTCAAAGGATCTATAATACATGACATTTGTTTTGAATATGCAAAAGTTTTTTACTATCTGAGTTAAATTTTGCAAGAAGAATTTAAATCTTTTTTAATTGTCCTTCCTTTATGCGATACTAGACTTCTCCAAAAATCCCTATTAATTTCTATATTCATTTTAAAAAAATACTTCTGAGCTTCCCCTAAGAATATCGTAAAATTAAAAAAAGAAAATCTTTATTCAGCAAAAAGTCGTAAAATATTAAACAACTTTTTAATGTGACTCATAAAAGAAATACACTAATGAACCATAACAAGCGGGTAAAAAACCATAATTAACACTTAAATTTGCACAAAAAAAGCCATTTATGTTTAAAAAAAAGCAATAAAAATTATGCATAAAAAACAAAAGACAAAAAGACTGATATATGGGAAATATACTATAAAGGACTTATTTAAAAAAAAACAAATATTTACTTTTAAGCAACGCAAAAAGCCGCACAAAAAAGCGAACAAAGAGATCCTACAATTTGGGGGTTGACATGACATGAACATGTTCAATATTGATAAGTACGAGACAAAGCAAAAAGTGATATGACAGACTCTTAAAAAATATAAGCGACTCTTTATATGAGCCATATACTTTGAATAAAAAAGGCGGTAAAATTACTAAACTATGAATTTAAATATGTGGCTTATAGTCAATAAGGAAATATAAGAAGCATTTATATATCGTCTTAATACAAAATTATTTTAATGACTTTTTAAACTGCTAAAAAATTTTAAAATTTCGCAAAATCCTTTCAAGATTATATAATCTTTTTAACAAACAGATGTTAGTTAAATATTTCAAACAAAACATATTGTACTATTGCCTATATTGTATTTTCTAATCAGCCATAACAAATTATTTTTAAGGTTAGAAAAAATAAAAACAAAGATATATTTAAAATAATGCAAAACTGTTTTCTAACCTAAAAATATAAGATTTTTAATATTTCCTGTCAATATTTTGATTTGCATGCAATTTCTAAATTCATATTCTTTTGTGTTTATTTCATTCAGGCGCATTTGAACATAAGTTTTTATTTTGTTAGCAATTGTATAACAGCATAACTGGCTGAGTGACCAAATGTCAATTATTTTTGGACAGCTGGCATATTTACTTTAACTATATAAGTGTGAGTATGTCCTTACAACTATGAAAATATTATTATAATATATTTCAGCAAAATTACTGCAAAACAGAGTTTAATGGAAAATAAGAAAAAAAAATTAATCTTTATATTTCTAATAAAAATAATGTCCTTTAATAATAAAAAAATTTCAACAAAAACTAAAACTAATATTCTTAAAACATGTAGTTTTAAGAGCCTAAGATAATTCAACTTAAAATTTTTAGTTATCTTTTTCGGTTAAGGATCTTCTCATATATCCTTTTTTAAATATATATTTTTTAATTTTTAAGCATGTAACCAAAAAATATTTATTTAAAACCTGGATCAGATATTAAAACACTTTTTTTAATTCGTATAAAACTAAACATAATGTCCTTTAATAATAAAAAATGTCAACGAAAACTAAAACTTTTATTCTTAAAACATGTAGTTTAAAGAGCCTAAGATAATTCAACTTAAAATTTTTAGTTATTTTTTTCGGTTAAGGATCTTCACATATATTCTTTTTTTAATTTATTTTGTTTTTAATTTTTAAACATGTAAGCAAAAAATGTTAATTTAAAGCCTGTTTCACATATTAAAACATTTTTTTTAATTCGTATTAGACATAAACTTATTTATAAGAGATTTTTGCTAAATGAGACATAAGCAACTCCAAGTCTTAAGAGTCTAACAATAAGGAAAAAGAAAATGTTCAATAACTCTCTTACTTAAGCTTTTTCTTATATATCTTTTTTCAGCACTCAAAATATTTTTTTAAAAATTATTTAAAAGCTCTGTTAATGGCTTTTTATGATTTTTTTTAAATTATTATGTAAAGATTTGAGAATTATTGAACCTTATCCTACCAATCGCAAATTTTTCACATAACTCTTCAGGATTAGAAGTGCTTCATGTATCCTTTTTTTATTTTTAGATTTACCAACAAAAAAAATAATTTTTGCCTGAATAAACCACGTTTAAATTAGCTTTAAGAGCTTTAAAAATATCCTTTTTTTATATTCTTACATATATCCTTTTTTTAAAAACTTCTTATTTTCTTTAAAAAGCACCCTATTTTTTAAGACATGTAATACAATAACTAGTTACTTTAAGTTCCATATATCAATTTTGTAAAAAAAAAAGAAATTTTGTTATTGCTTTTGTTCCTTCACATATTCTTTATGACAGTCACTTTTTTGAAAAACTAATTTTATAAAAACTCGTGGTCATATTTGTTTTATTCAAAAAATTACAAAAATTTCTAAAATCTTTTCTAAATCAGGTGGGCTACAAATATCCTTTTTTCCCCATAGTTAAAATTTTAAAGTTAAAGGTATTTTTTTCATAAGCCACCTATGTAAGATAAAATTTTATTATTTCAAGGATAATTTTAAATGGTTATTAAAATATTTTATAAAAAATGTAAATAATTTTTTTTGTCAAAATTTATAGTTTAAAGACTCGTGTCTTTAGATTCCTTATACAACTAAAAATGAATAAATTTTGTTTATATTTTCCCAAGGCTTAGTCCCTAATATCCTTTTTCAGAAAAGTTTAGAATTAAAAAAATTTTTTGGGATTATTTATTATAAAGAAAGTTATGAAATCTTGTTGATTTAATGAGAATGAAAATATAAAAAAATGATGTATAAACTTTCCCTAGATGTTGTAAATCAAACCCGCGCCCAGCTAATCTTACGGCAAAATCTGTATACTATTATTTTTCTACATGGCAATTTTTTTTTTGCCACCCTCATTTGTAACTGTCTTTACCACTATAACAAAATTGAGAGCAAATATTGTTTAGCCGCAATTAGTACTTTGCAAAAATTTTGTTAATTAACGATCTTTTGTCCAAAATCTATAACAAGCCAGTGTAATTATAAGATTTCTAACACCCATATTTTTATAACAAAACTGCTCTAATTTCAATGGTCACTATACATTAGTATTTTGCCATAATTCCTTGAATTGTTGTGGTCACGCATTATAATTTAAAAGGAATAAAATACCACTTTTATAAACATAAATATGATGGTCTTATGTAGCAGCCAGTACCAGCACACTTTTCATTCTAATTTGCATTAATTACAATAATTTTATTACACATTTCTTCGCCTTAAACAAGGCACACGACCACTAAACAAAATTTTATATATATTTTTTTTTGTCCATAGAAATAAGTTATAGAGGGAGTTAATTTAAGTTTTTATTTTTTGCAATTCATTTCAATTGAAACCCTTGTATGTGTGTTGTCATAATGCTGTAAGTATTAATGGTCACTTAACAACCACCCCTTAAGTATTTCCAGTAAATTTACATAAAGTTAAAAAAATTTAATGCATTTTTACTTAAATGTTGTTTTTTTTAAATCGAAATTGTACTTTTTGGGAGATGCAGTACTAGAATAATTTTTTTAATGACTTCTGTGGCACATGTCTGCTAAAAGGAAAACTTTCTGGTTTTGTAGTTTTTCGTGATGTTGAAGGATAGAAATAAGTATGTACTTCTGGATTGGTTTCTTGAGCGTGTAATTTATTCATAGCGTTTCCATTGTCTACAATGTTAAAAGTCATGTGCCTTGGTAAAACGTAAAAAGTAAGTGTTTGATTCTGATGACCATATGTTAGGTCAGTAAAATGTAAATGTTTCCACATTTAGTGAGTTTTTTTTTTGGGTTAAATTTTTTTCCTTAAGTCGTATTTTGCATAAGTCTTGAATTTTTGTGTTATAAAAGTAACAAAAATTAAAATCAATAAATATTTGAGGCGGGCCATTTTCATATTGCAAAAGTATCTGCAAAAATATGAATTTCTGGACTAAATTCAAGTTTTTTTTAATTTTAAAATCAAGATATTATAAAAACGAAAAGCTCTACAATACGAAAATATGGACTAAGTGTTAAAAAATTTTAATGTTAAAACCAAAATTTTGCAAAGCAATTTGGCCGATAATAATTAAAAATAAAATATACAAAAATTCAGGCGGGCCAATTCTTCTACTTATAATCATGATACTTTTACTAAAGCTTTAAGTTATGAAAACTTAAATCCTTGCCGTTAATAAAACTTATTATTTCTGAGACCGTCAAAATTGATTTGAGCAATTTTGGAAGTATTTTTCTTTTTCTAAAAAATTAACAATTAAAAAACTATTGTAAATGTTTCCACATTTAGTGAGTTTTTTTTTTGGGTTAAATTTTTTTCCTTAAGTCGTATTTTGCATAAGTCTTGAATTTTTGTGTTATAAAAGTAACAAAAATTAAAATCAATAAATATTTGAGGCGGGCCATTTTCATATTGCAAAAGTATCTGCAAAAATATGAATTTCTGGACTAAATTCAAGTTTTTTTCAATTTTAAAATCAAGATATTATAAAAACGAAAAGCTCTACAATACGAAAATATGGACTAAGTGTTAAAAATTTTTAATGTTAAAACCAAAATTTTGCAAAGCACGTTGGCAGATAATAATTAAAAATAAAATATACTAAAAATTCAGGCGGGCCAATTCTTCTACTTATAATCATGATACTTTTACTAAAGCTTTAAGTTATGAAAACTTAAATCCTTGCCGTTAATAAAACTAATTATTTCTGAGACCGTCAAAATTGATTTGAGCAATTTTTGAAGTATTTTTCTTTTTCTAAAAAATTAACAATTAAAAAAAATATTGTGGCTCCCATGTAAGGGCCCATTTTTGAAGTAAAAAGTTTAGCATAGTGATAAAAATAGATTTTACTTTCTACAAGAACTACTTTTGAGGCGGGCCAAATTATAATACTGATTTCATGCTTTTAAAGTACACATAACTAAGACGGGCCAAAAAGCATAAATATAAAAAATATTTAGTTTTTGTTGAAATGATGCATAACTCCATCTATCTTTTATAGTTTTTATGACTTTGTGGCGGGCCATTTTTGGTAGATATACTTTTTTCTTAATAGTTACATTTAGTATGCTTGCTAGCATTCTGCGAATTAATTAAACGAATTACGGATATCCTAATTTTCAGTAGTTGTAAATTTTGTGGCGGGCCAACTAACAGAAAATTATTGAAATAAAGAAACTTTCTATTGCGATAATTGATTTCATCGTATAGGCTTTAGTCTTGTTAAAAATAACTCAATTTTTAGGCTAAAGTGGACCATCTAAGATTTTTTGTACCATAAATTTTTTTTTTTTGGATATAAAAATTTTGTTTTCGTTCTATCTATAATTAAATGTTATGATAAAAAATAAAACTGAGGCGGGCCAACTTAAGGTTTTTTTACTATATTGTAAGCTAACTTAACAGTAATTATTTTTTTTAAATTAAAAATGATTTTGTTTATGAAAAATAAACATTTTTTAGGCGGGCCAATTTAAATTTAATTTTTTTTTTCTAATTACATAAACTGATTTAATTTTTTATAAATTCAGATCATTTCTATAAGTTAAGCGGTATTATTTAAGGCGGGCCTTTTTCAATTTATATCGTTATAGGCCGCTTTTTTGCTAAATTTGTTTTGTTACATTATTTTTAGCGCGAGCAATAAAAATTAGATGAAACGTTTATAATGCTTATTTATTAAAAAATCTAAGTTTGGCACAAAAATATTGTTTTAAGTAACAAGACAAAAACTTTATGGCGGGCCAATTTGTAAAACTACAAAACTAAATAATTTTTAACAAAAATTTATGTTTAACTTGATTCAAATATAATTTAGTTATATTTATTTTTAGAATGACCCAACTTTTGAGGCGGGCCAAGTTTTAAAATATAACGTATTTTTAAAGATTTTATATATTTATTTACATCATAATAATTTAGAAAAAAAAATTTTAATTTGTTAATTTATTATAAATTAATCAATTTTTAAGTGCCCATCATCATACATTTGATGAACAAGTGCATATTATCGGGAGCGTTTTATTTGGCATTTTAACATCTGACAACACTTGAGAACCGTATAAAACACATGTCAGTATGACGAGTTTGTTTAGCAATTGAAGATCATAAAAATGTTCAGGTTACAGAATTTTTGTCAAGGATGCCTGTCATGGAATTTAAATACATCATTAAGTGGCAAAATAAAAGACAACTAAAGAACATATTTCTTATGAGTTTTTTCTCACTTAAAATTTGCCTCAAATTTCATCAAGTGGTCTTTTGTTTCCGTTTTATTTATTTTTTTTTCTTACTTACTTTAACTGTTTAAAAACAAGCTAAAATATGAAAGTGTTTAAAAACATCAAGTGCTTGAAACTTGCATGTCGCAATTTTTGGCGTCAAAACATTAGTAAAATCTATATTTCTCACAATATCTAGTCTAGAAAATAAATTTGAAAATTCGTTACAGTTTTTTGGTTTTTGCTTTCAAACGGAAGTGATTAATGATTGATGTTGGTTAAAGATTTTTACACAATTTTGCTCAGGGTTATTACGCCTGGCCATTCAAGTATCTATAATATGCTGCAACTGTTTTGTTGAGTAATTAATCATTTTCTATTGCAATGTTTTTTTTCTGAGTTTCATTTAGTTTGTGGCCAGATTTTTTCGTGAGTTATTTGGAGTGGAAAAATGTATTTTATTTGATAAATAAAGTGATTAATTATAAAGAAAGTATTTAGCTAAAGCGAGAACAGCAATTTTTAATCCAGTTTCTGTGGTAAAATAAAAACTATTCATTGGTAACAAGAAAAATGTTGTAAGATTTGTAATTTTTAAAATTTTGTAACGTGAACACAATTGAATTTTCCTCCTCTACTTTAGTCAGCTAAAATAAAATGTGCAGAACTTCGGAGGCGGACCATTTTGTTTTTAGTTTTTTTTTTTGAGCAAAATTTTTAATACTTTCGTTTCTTTGGGTAAAGCAAACCACATTCTACATAAAAAATATTTTTATCTCTCAATAACAAATAATTTTGAGGCGGGCCAATTAGCAAAACTATAAATTTGAAATTTTCTATATTTCTGTGTATATGTATACACATGTCATTTTAGAATTTTCTCTTTCAAAAATTTAATTTCTTCTCTAACACCACCTTATCTGGCGGGCCATTTATTTTTTTTTTTTTTGTAATTAATACTGCCTAAGAAAACAATAGTTTAAGAAATAAATTATATTCTTGTTAAAAGTTTACAGCTTAGAATTCTAAGCCGATGCTTTTCTGAAGCATTACCCTTAGGACAACAAATTTCTTCAAGATTTTAATAACCTTTACTTTAGTCAGCTAAAATAAAATGTATAGAACTTCTGAGGCCGGCCATTTCTTTTAAGCAAAATTTTTAATATTTTTTGTTTCTTTGGGAACCACATTCTACATAAAAAATATTTTTATCTTTCAATAAAAAATAATTTTGAGGCGGGCCAATTAGCAAAAATACAAATTTGAAATTTTTTATATTTCTGTGTATATGTATATACATGTAATTTTAGAATTTTCTCTTTCATATATCTATATTCTTCTATAGGACCACCTTATCTGGCGGGCCTTTTTTTGTAATTATTACTTCTTAAAGAAAAATAATATTCAGAAAATATATAGCATTCTTATTAAAAACCTAAAGCTTATAATTCTCAGCAGATGCTTTTCTGAAGCGCTACCCCTAGCACAACAAATTTCTTTAATGTTTTAATAAAAAATCTAATAGACCTTATAATTAGTGGTAACTATGAGGCGGGCCAATTTGCACTAATGTCCACAGCATAAGTATTAGCACTGCTTTGAATTACAGATTTGCTAGCATAAATCTGTTATTATTCCTAGAATCATCTTATTTTGCAGGCGGGCCATTTTTACAAGCAATATTTTATTATTATTGTGTTTCTGGATTGCTTTTAAGCTCAAAATTTTGGTTTTATTAAAAAATGTAGTGGGCAGGCCATTTTAATTTGTTTGTTGTTGAAAAGCAAATATTTATGGGTTTAGTTTTGCTCTTTAATGATGTATTAAAATTATAAATTCACTTATTCCTTAAAAGTTTATTTCCCACTTTAAGTGATTATGATTATTAAGACAGTTTAGCTTTTGTTCAAGGGGGGCCAATTAGTTTAACGCAAAGAAATTTTATTAAAATTTTCTATAATTATTGCCGATAACGCCTATTTTTTAGGCGGGCCATTTCAAAGAATCCAAAAATAAAATGCATTCTTAAAATTTTTAGACTGCTTGTGTAAAAATTTACTGCATAAATTTTTTCCTGTATGAATCACACCAGGCCATTGTTAATGACAATTTTAACATTTTGTGTTGATTTATAAAGTCTGCTGATGTTTTAAAAAGAGTTTTTGTAAGGAAAGTATTTCACTGGTAAAAGGAAAGAATATATGAGGCGGGCCAATTTGTTTAATAAAAAGAAATATTAATTTTTTCCAAAAATTGTCTTTTTTTTATTAATATTAATATTTGAGGCGGGCCAACACAATTTTTTTAAATTTTTTTAAAAACTAAAAAAAAAATAAAAAAATATATAAACTTTGCTAAAAATCGTAACTTCTCAGGCGGGCCACTTGTTGATTTTAATTTTATATTTTATAATTAATTTTATATTTAAGCAATTAATTTAAAAAAATACTTTCGGAAGAAACTGAAATTAAAATTTCTGTAAGGTTAATAATAAATCTGTAGGTTAATTAAAACCCTTAGGCGGGCCATATTGCATATAATAAATTAAGTCCCTTTTTTTTAGTAAACCATATTTTAAGTTTTGAAGCACTTCTTACACACAGACATTCTTCACCCATAACGCGTGATGACAACCATAAGGAGTCTTTTGTTGGTGTTACTAACGTTACGCTCCAATCGTTTATAACAGATCTATCGATGATACTTAATCTTAAGCGTTAAATAATTTCAAACCACCTTTCTTATTTTAATTTTTGGAAAACAAAAAAAAGAATTAAAACAACAATAAAAACGTTTAAAACGAGACAAGTATTTAAATAAATTTATGTAAATTCAATTATAAATCCAAGCAAGCGTAACCAAATTGCTCTTGAAAAAGTTAAGAAACAAAAAACTATTTTATGAAACGATAGTAAACTGTCAAAAAAAAAACACACGATGACAGCACACGCGTATTGTTGGTATTTAAAGAAAATTTGAAAATTTTGAACACATGGCACCCAAACTTCTTCTACCAATAACAAGTAGAACAATAAAAATGCAAATTATTTTAAAAATGCAATGAATAATAAAACATTTGGAAATTATGTGTGTATGTATGTACGTAAATGTCAGCACCTACACGCTGGAAACCCAACCAGCAGCTACTAAATCAACCACCATAAAAAGAAAACAGTTGTTTTCAAATGTTTTCTTAAAGAAAAATAAACAACCCTTTCGAAATCTTTCTTGAAAATATTTCTTTCCAAAAACATTTGTAACAACTCTGCTGGAGTCGAGAATTTTTCCCTAGAAAAGATTAAGAAGTGTTAATTGTGAATATTTGTATGTGCCATAAGGTGGCATTTCAAGCTGGAGAAATTGCACAACCTCCAACGTTCTTATACGAGGGCTGCTATATATATTTCTGCCCTGGCAACACTGAGTGCTGCCAAGTGCAATCTGACATTTCCGTTGGAAAGTTTGTCATTTTTAAGCATAATCGTACTCAAAACGTTTTGACCTACGACCATTATTTGTGTTGTTTACAGTGACTTGAAAAAATTAATAAAGAAAAAAATGGAATTTCGTGCCATCATTTTTCACAACTTTCGACGTGGATTATCACGACAAGAGTGCATTGATGAACTTAAATCTTTGTATGGCGATGAAGCACCATCCTATAGCACTGTGAAAAATTGGTATAATGAATTTAATCGTGGCCGAAGCTCGCTCAAAGACGAATTCCGTGAAGGTCGTCCAAAAATGGCTGTTGTGCCAGAGAACATTGATGCCGTGCGTGAACTCATAATGCAAGATCGACATGCGATATACCGAGAGATAGAGACATCCTTGGACATTTCTTCCACCAGCATACATTCGATACTGCATGAACACCTGGCCGTAAAAAAGGTTTGTTCTCGTTGGATCCCGCACAATTTGAAAGTCGCTCAAAAAAAGGCTCGTGTAGATTAGTGCAAAGAAATGTTGCAAAAATACGATTGCGGTGCTTCAAAAGAAGTTTATAAGATCTTCACAGGTGACGAATCATGGGTCTATGCGTATGAGCCCGAAACGAAACAACAATCAACCGTGTGGGTCTTCAAAGACGAGCAAAATCCAATGAAAGTTGTTCATGGAAGAAGCACTTCAAAGCGAATGGTCGCCTGTTTCTTCGGCAAAACTGGTCATGTGGCGACTGTTCCACTTGAGCAACGTAGGACGGTCACTTCTGAGTGATACACTACAATTTGTTTGCCTGAAGTCATCGGAGTAATTCGAAAAACCAACAAGAGAAGACGAATCATTGTTCACCATGACAATGCGAGCTCTCACACATCGGCTCAAACCAGAGCGTTTTTGACCGGCCACAACGTCGAATTAATGGGTCATCCGCCGTACAGCCCTGACTTGGCACCTAATGACTTCTTCTTGTTTCCGCACATCAAGAAAAAAATGCGTGGTCAACGATTTTCGTCGCCAGAAGAAGCTGTTGAAGTGTTCAAAATCCATGTTTTAGAGGTGTCTCAATCGGAGTGGAAAAAGTGCTTCGACAACTGGTTTGAGTGCATGCAAAACTGTATGAATCATGCTGGAGAATACTTTGAAAAACAATAAAACCATTTTTAATTACAAATATTCGCATTTTCACTATTAGGCCAGAAATATATAGAGCAGCCCTCGTAATTTGATAAAAAATAAACTCTTTCATGAGGGTTTTAGAGGCAGGCTGGACCAGTGACTATTTGCTCACCGCAGCAGTTGAGGATACTACACCAAGCGGCTTTTTATTGTGCTAAATTCAATCTTGTTTTCTGGGTATGAGCCGGTTCGAAAGAGGAGCTGTTGGTGATAAGAAATATCGCTTTTCAGAAGCGTTCCAAATATTGGAAAAAATGCTGGCATAAGTGATCTGAGAGCGATTACTTTTTGATGTAATTTTGTGTATTTGGCTAAACTGTTGAATAATTTTTTTTTTAATCTCTATTTTGTTTTACGACTTTTTAAAAATGTAATACAATCAATGTTTAACTACCGTCTTTAAGGCACATGATTTTAAGTTTGTCTATTTTGAACTCGCTTTTTATGCAGGAATTATTCATTGATGGAATCTATAAAAATTTTTATATGTGAAATACTTTCTATGATCTTGTAATAAAAATTTAATTTTTATGACCGAATAATGAAGTTATTTTGGGTCATTAATTTCAATTCAATCCATTATTTTCTTTTAATTGTTAAAGTATTCAGTAAAATATAAAATAGTTAATGGCAGCTTAAAGGAAAAAAAGTTATTTAACTGTCAATTTAAAAATCAATCAAGGCAAGAAATCTTTGTCAAGAAGGTGACAAATAATAAAAATTTGCCAAATTTTATGACACTCGAAATTTGACAATTTTCAGTTAAATTTATTAAAGCAATTATTGAAATGAAGTATTGAAGACAATAAAAAGAACTAATAAAAATCAATTGTAAAATATAATAAAACTAGTTCTAAAAGCCCACAAAGATAGTGACATTGGAGAGAGAGAGAGAGTGAGAGAGAGTGGCAGAATGAATATGAAGGCTAGAGGTAAAGGTGCAATCGTTGAGGGCACAATGTGCACACGTAATACATTAAAATACAGATACCAAAATTGCAAAAATTTTTAAGAAAATTGTTTAAGATTTTACGAGTTTTTTTCTTTTTTGCAAACCATTCAACAAATCTTTAAAAGAAAAAGAAAAAAAAATCATAAATTCTGTTATAAGGCTTAACAAGGGTTTTGTTTTGTATAAGAATCCACCCCTTAAGGGGAAGTTGTTAAAGATTCCATAATTTAACTGCAACGAATTGTGCGAATTTTAATTTTTGTTTTATTGTGTTTGATTTTTAATTAGTTTCACACAATTATTTGTGCTATTTTGCATTTTGGTTTAGTAACTTAAACAAAATTGCACCGAGATTTGCATGTTGATTTTTGGGAAATTTCTTTCTTTTTTTAAAAGAAAAATTTTTAAAGATATTCTTTAATATTATTTATGCATTTCAAAGATTTTTTTTGTATTATAAGAGATTTATAACCAAATAAATTATATGTATGTTTGTATATTGAAAAATTTTTGTGTCACATTTCACATACACACACATATGAATGTATGTATGTATGTATATGTCAACCGAACAGAATGTGTTTAAATAGCTTAACAAATTTGCTTAAAAATAATGCTTTTCTATTTTCTTTTTAATCTAATTTTTTTAGCAGAATAATATAAAAAACTAAGTCATAAATATTGTCATAAAAACCCACAATGTTAATGATCTTTGATCACTTCACTACAACAAGAAATATAATGCGTTTGTTAAGGGCCATAAAATACCAAACATGCTTATCAAAAAAAACATATTTTTTTTTTTAAGAAAACCATAAAAAGGCTGGTAAAAAAAAAGGTAAATATCAAGTTTAAGTTTAACTTAGAACAGTCCAAAAGCCAGGACTATAATAAGGACTAGATTTTATTTTTTTATGGTTCATTGACTCTCTAGCCTTGCATACAGAGAAAGAAAAACACGTGCATATAGCATCGTTAGAGAAACTATTTAATGGTTGGGGTGAACAAACTATAGTTGCTCTAAACAATACTTTAGCCCAGATAAAATAGCATTTGTCAATGTTTGATCATTAAATATTTGTTACACAAAATAATTCTTAAAAAACGGATTTTAAAATAGACAGATGGATAGAGATCATATACATAAATTTACAAGTAAAAAAAATACAAAATGTTAAGGAACTGTAGCAGTCCATAGTGACACTTTTCCATTTAATAATTCTGCTTAATCATTTATCTTTTAAAAAAATATAATATTTAGAACAACGCAGTAATATTCTTAAGTTTTCTAATGACTGTGCTCTTATAAATTATTGCCGTAACATAGATAGTTCTCGAAACTCCAGATTTTTAATTTGCACATGTAAATATTTTAAGGTTAAATAAAGCAGTACAGGGTTTTTCAACTAGAGCGCTACGAAGGTTTTTTTTTAAATAAACAAAAAAGGTTTTGAATATCAAAGAAACTCTTTATTCCTTTGAAAGTACGTTTCATGCCATTATGTATGAAATTCGATTCCGTTGCATGGCTACTACGGGCACGCTTGCAGAAGTTCAGACGCTGAACCCAATTTTTGACGGTTTGCAAGCATAAATCGGCCGGAACTGCTGCAATTTCACGTTTGATATTCGTATGAAGTTCATTAATTGTCGCTGGCTTGCTGCCATAGTCCCTAGACTTGATGTAGCCCCACAGAAATTGTCTAACGGCGTGCAATCGCACCACCGAGGTGGCCAATCGACTAGACCATTTCGTGAGATAACACGTTCTCCAAACTTGGTTTCTAATAAATTGATTGTGACTTTCGATGTGTGGCTTGTGGCGCCGTCATGTTGGAACCACATGTCCCTCAAGTGCATATCATTCAACTGGCGCCAAAAATATTCGGTTATCATTGAACTGTAGCGATTCCCATTCACAGTAACGTGCCGGTCTTGATCATCACGAAAGAAGTACGGCCCAGTGTCACCGCCAGCTCATAAACTACACCAAACTGTAATTTTTTCGGAATGCAATGATGACTAATGGAGTACGTGTGGATTGCTGCGTGACCAACAATGCATATTTTGTTTATTGACGAAGCCATTCAGCTAGAAAATAGCCTCGTCGCTATAGATGATTTCTCGATGAAAATCCAAATCATTTAAAAGTTGTTGCTTAGCCCAATTCAATAAACATACGAAGATTCTAGTGAACAAGGGACTTTAGTTTTTGCGTCAATTTGATCTTGTAAGGATGTAGGCCAAGATCTTTTCGCTAAATTCGCCACAACGACGTTACAGAGACGCTCAACGCTTGAGAACGAAGTCTGAGAGACACATTTGGGCTTTCTCCAACTGAAGCCTTAGCGGCAGCAATATTCTCGACACTACGGGCACTTTCTTGTTTCATTGGCGCGGGAACATTTTGTACTGTGCCTGTGGATTCAAATTTTTCTACTAGACGCACAATTGTTGATCTGCTGGAACGATTATGACGACCATAAATTGGACGTAGTGCTTTTAACGTTAAGGCCAGTGACTCCGAAATTCGGTTGGCTCGTATATCTTTCCATTATGAAATGGCATGCCTCATTGAAGAGAAATATCAAAAGAGCGGCAAAAAATATGGCGTCGTATGATGTCCCTGTCATGGCGTCCCTGTTGAAACAGTAAATAGCAAGAAGCAACACGTTTTTATACCCGAGGCAAACTTAATTTCACAAAAAAAAATGTGTCAATCGATCAGATTGAGTGTCGAAAGAGATCCTATTGGAAATCAGCATGATTGCTCCATGGCCTTCGTGGCAGCAGGCAAAACAACACTATTGACTATAACCCTTTAAAAGATAGAGCCATATAAATCAAATTGAGGCAATTAATGGGCTACCCTTTAACTTAAAATATTAAATATTATATTGCTGTTCTAGGGAACTAAACAATACATATTCTTACAACTGTTCTTCTATAACGATTGAAAATTTGGTGACATAGGTATACATCAAATAACATCACCTATGGGGACACTCCTTAATTTGCAATTTTGTATTGCTATTACACCAAACATAGAAATACACATTCTGTGTAATTTTTAAGTTTTTTAGCATAACGCCTTAAAAGATTGGGATATAGCGATACAATTTTCGTTAAAAAAATATTTTTTTTTTGTTGTACGTTACGGTTCATTAGAGAGGTAAAGATTGTGTAAGTTGTATGTGGCCATCCTTTAATTTTTAAAATGATAAACTTATCTAAAACGGACTTATAACATTCAAATTTTATGAAGTCGATTAAAAAAGTACAGTGATGTATTTGTAAAAATATTAAATAGTACACAAGCAAAAATTAAGTAATAAAACTTAAACTACATGAATGAAATTTATATAAAAAAAATATAATATTAAAAAAAGGATAAAACAATGTTTAAGAATTAGTTTCTATCACAATACACTATAATATGTTTATACTTTAAATATATAACTATATTTATTTGAAAAAAAATTATCGCCCTAATTATTCCGAACAAATTATTAAAATGATTTATATTGATTATTGGGGGTGATATAAAGGTGGATAAAGAAGAATGAAATAAGTGTTGATTAGTTTATTTAAACTGTTTGTGAGAAGTTTCCTGAAGAGCTTAACCAGCGCTAGCGACGTGCGGGACGTGCTTTTACCCTTAATAATATTTTTTTAAAGAGTAATTAATTTAATATTCCCGTGACTTAATTTTGAATATATTTATGAGATGGTTTTTTGAAAGTGGTATTAGTCCATTTTTTCACATATTGAGATATTTAATGATTTGACTTTGATTCATTTTAAAAATATTACCCAACTTTAATGAATTTGAGTGATGTTTTTACAATATTTTACCTTTAAAATTTTACAATGAAATTATAATAAAAAAAAAAATATTTGACAAAAATAGCTGATTTTTTTAAAAGTAAATTTTAGAAGAAATAAAGACAGGAGCAAATACAGGTCCATATTTTTATTTACATTTATACACACGAATAACTAAAAGTATAAAGAATTTTTTCAATTATTTTAAAAATATATATTTTTTTATAATCAACTATTCATATCGTTATATTTATATCTTGTTGTGCTCCGAGAAGTTTAATAAAGCGGCAACATATTACTTTTGCTGAGTTTTTTTAGTGTTTCCTTTTTTCTCAACAAAAAAATTGTTTTGAATGGAGATTTTTCGTTCACAAATTTAAAAAACAAATGTAAGATTTATTCCTTTTATACCTCATCCAACATATTTAAAGGCAGTTTAACATTTCTCTGTCCTCGTTTTTTTTCTGTTTAATGTTGCATCTTCTAAAAATTTAGTTAAGACAAACTCTTTTCTTTTCATTTCCTACAAAATGAATAAAGAAGCCGTTTTTTTTCGGCAAGCCTTCATTCCATAATAATAGTTTTGGGCAGTGTATAATTGGCCTTCTTCTTTAATGCTGTTTCTGCAACTGCAAAATATTTGCCGTTTGATAGAAATTAATAAAAGTTTTTTGAATAAAACCTATTAGCAATGGACTTATTTCACTTTCAAAATAAATGTTTTTTGTTTTTGTTTATTTTATGTTAAGATAGAACTCTATTGAAATTTTGATTGTGACTATGGAGAAGAGAAGTCTATGGCTCATTAAAATTACCGTTAACTAAGTTTTTGGAAAAAGTGTACTTATACCACTTAAAAAAAAACAGTTCATTTAATATAATGGTTTGTCCCCTTATATATAATTCAATTATAATTTGTCGCTATTATATTATGGTTCCCTCAGCCATGTTTTCTCTTGGCCAGCGAATTTGGATGTGTGTTTTTTTATCCAAAATATTTAAGTTCAAGCTAATCATATTAGAAGTTTTGCGAGTAATATACTATTTAATGATTACATATTAAGAAAAGAACCTTTTTATCATGACTGAAGTATTCTTTAAAATATGTTTACCATAATATGGTTCTCGTGACGATATCACAAACAGATATTTTTTGAGCGAGCATATTAACTAAAAACTGACAACTAAAAGCTAGATGGTCTAGGATTTTGGGATTGAAAGACTGAATGTAATCTCAGGTTTTAAACAAAAGTGATGTCTGAATACAGAAACTGTCTCTCTCTCTATGGCGGAAAGGCTACACAGGAAAATTCAAATCTAACTGAGATTTGGGAATAGTAAGACTTAATTGAGCTTTCAAGAATATAAGATTAAGGGACGAATGAGGACTATAATCTTAGTCATAAGATTTGGCATATTAAATAGATAAATCGAAACTTTGACAACATGTGACCACTATCTGGACTATCAACTTTACTCACATCTGCAGTCTTAAGGTATGCTAGAACCCAGATAACGCTGTGCAATGGATTATAAAACTGTTTAAATCATAGAAAACAACAGAATCTACAGCTCTTTTTTTTATTTACAAAAAACGAAAATTTTCTAAAATGGCAAACGATTTTAATCTCTTTTTAATTGAAGCGCAAAAATTCTAGACGAATTAGTTAAAATGAAAAATTGCATCACAAATTCTGTGACAAAGTGTTTGCATAAAAAATAAAAACCCTTTTATAGTATTTAACATTTTTGCAAAGATTCGTTTCATTTATTAAAACAGCAGCAAACGAGTGCATATGTTTTCGAACACCTTGAATGAAATTTCATTTAAAAAAGAACTGTTTGTGAGGCGTGATTCCTTGACAATTTTTTTTTTGCTTTCGTTTTTTAAAAGTAAATTTGAAATGCACCTTTAAGAATGTGGTGGTTTCTGCTTTTTTTGCCTCATGTTTGCGGTTGTAGCCTAAAGGCTTAAAGGGAGTTTAATGTATGTGTTTTAATTTAAATTGTAAACCAGTTGCTGATTTATACTTTTTCAATTTCTCTTTTATTTGTTTCTTGTTTTGTTTTTCTTTTTGCACAAGATTTCATTTGGTGGAAGACAAAAAAATCCTGCCAACCATTGTTACCTTTAATGATTGTTCAATTAATTTCCTTGGGCTACAATTTTTTTATTTCCTTTGCTTAGCGTAAGAGTTTAGCTGATAGGGAAAGAATGTTTGTGTTTGTTTTAAGCCTTTTTCATTGATTGGATGGTTACTCACATCCTTTTTGATTTAATTTTATTTTTGCGCACTTTTTCTGTCTTTGACAATTTTGCCTGTTGTTTTTTATTTGTTTAAAATTTTAAAAAGAAATAAAATTTTGTGTCCTTGTTTTTTATTGTAGCTCTATTGCATTAAGTTTACTTAGGATTTTTGTTACTTTGTTTATTTTCTTTTCTTTTTATATTTTCGTATAAATTTAATTTTAAATGTTTTATGACTTTTAAAGCCTCTTAGCTAATTAAACAGCAATAAAATGCTTCACTGAATCAATGGTTCTAAAAGAAGGCTAAACAATTTTTCTCATAAGAAAGCTTAGATACAAAGAAAAAAATTATAGTTATGGTATAGTTAGTCACAAGAACCATAATATGTTCTCAGTAACAATACATGCTTGCAGTAAACAAATTTTAGTTGTTCTAAGCAATAATTTCGTAGCGATAAATATATTTCTATTTACATTGATAAACAAATGAATATTGCACATAAAAAGAGCAACATGACGCTACAACCATATAGTACAATCATAATATGTTTTTCCTAAATTAAGGTTATCTATATCATATTATTTTTTTGTAGGGTACTTGACTACATATCAGCTATTCTTAGGAGTACGATGAAGAAATTAAAATATCTGCATGCCATATCGTGACTAAAGTATGGTTTTTAACAACTATAATTTCTTAACTGCAACAATATATATTGTTAAAGAAAATATAAAATGTTTCTTTTGAATTTAACACAACCATGTTTTTCTCTGCGTTAACGAAGTATACTTGTTATGTTTGATATTTCTCTGGCAACCTATGCCTTTACCGTGCATATATTTTCTTATTCTACTTCTCTTGGCTTTGAAAGGTAAACAGATTCATAATTCGCATACCTTCCTTTTTTTCATTATGGTTAAAACATTTGTATCTAAAGATCGCCAGCTAAGTGCACATTGCATTTGTTAATTTGGATGCAACTGTTTAAAGCCATAATTTGGTGGCCTTTAAGTGAGCGATTTTCCTTAGTGGAAGGGAATCCAAAGGGAACCAGAGATGCTAAAAATTACTGCAAGTCCTATCGCATGAGATGGTTAAGATAAATTATCTGCTTGTAATGTATTTTATTCTGTAATTTTTTCTACTTTATCTCTGTATCCTACATTAATTTGCTTAGAGAAACTAAAACAATAAAACTGCTGGAAAGTTTATAATTACGGTTTTCTTAAGGCGGCTGGCTTTTTTAAGTTTCAAATTGTAACCGCAAATATTTTTTTTTTTAAATAAAATCTTTTTTTCGTGCTATTTTCTGTTATCCCGATTAATTATTTAAATTACCGATATTGATTATTAAGGGTCAAACCCCGTCTCAGTGGGCAATTACGCTTACTTAACTCTTAAGGAAACTTCTGACAAATATTTTAAATAAACTTAAAAATTTTGTCCAAACAATAAAGCAAAGACAAATATCAAAGTTTAGGCAAAAACAACAACAACCAACCAAATTTTCATTTTTTTCTAATTTGTTGTCCATTTATCTTTGAAACATAGAACTAAAGACTCCTCCCACAACTTACTTCAGTGCTTTAGAGTGCTGAACTAAAATAGGAATTACTAGCTTACCCGCAAATTTTGTTTTTTTTTTAATTCTTTTTATTGTTTAAGTATTCTTTAAATTAACGGTTACTTTTTAGTTTTAGCAGCATTCTAAACCAACTTAAGCAAAGTCATATAATAATGCTATGAATTTATAATGAACCTTCTTACAAAACCATTTCTCCAAATTACCATAAAAAATTATTACACAATTCTATAAATATTTAAATTTCCACTATAATCCTTACAAATAATTACCAAGAAAAGAGTTTTAATGCCGTAGTCAACACTAAAAGAGACAAAGAGAATAAAAATGAAATCTATTAGCCTGCTCTCATCACAGAAAATCAGCTTAACAGATCA
This sequence comes from Gymnosoma rotundatum, assembly GCA_916610165.2. Taxonomy (NCBI): domain Eukaryota; kingdom Metazoa; phylum Arthropoda; class Insecta; order Diptera; family Tachinidae; genus Gymnosoma; species Gymnosoma rotundatum. Next base: position 12,397,705 of record OU744340.1, read on the forward strand.
CCACTATCAACAAACATTTAAGCTCCTTAGCCTTTCACTAATGCATGAAATTATAAGCCATCAATGATAGAAAAAAAAACTGGTACATAACATACAGGATACTACAAGGATATTTAATTCAAACAACAACCACAAAATCATAAGTGCATTTGTATAAAATATTTTAGTTAAATTATAAACCCTTAAATTCAGAAAAATCAAAATGTTGAGAGCAAATTATGAAAAACAATTATGAAAAATGTCATATTAGCGGCCTGTAAAAAGGGAAAATTTTATAAATTTCCAAATATTATGCAAACAAAGTAGAAAAATAATGCAAATCTTAATGTCACAAATAAAAATATGTAAAAACTATAAAAAATGAAGCCACCACAGGTGGTCCAAAATACAATGACAGTATGTTTTAGGAAAGGTAAGGCAATAGTTTTCGATACCCTACAGCAAGTCTTCGGAATCATATGACTAACAGCGGCTTCACTTTCTGCATAGACGACTGTAACCCCCAAAAAGAATTGCTGCTTTTTGTAGTTTTATTATTCTTGATGAACCCCTTCAAATCGAAAGTTATCGATAACTTACAAAGAGATATAACTGATCATTTAAACAACTTTTTAATCGTTATATTGAGACATTTGAAATGTGCACTAAATATGTAGAATTATGTCTAGTATAATGACAAATTAAAAAAAAATTAATTAAAGGGTGTGCCCGTAGACGTGTAATTTTTACATAAATGGCCTTATCTCTTGATTCGCAATAGGCAGAGCTTTAAAATTTACACTTTGTGAGCTCAGTATAATAACAAGTATGAAAAACTTAAAATAAAACATAAAGGGTGTCCCCATAGAAAATAAATTCTTGATTTTTTTATATCTCATCTTTTGAAATGTAGCAGGCAGGCATTTTAATTTTTTAACAAAATGGATAATAAAATCATAATATAAAAATTACAGGGTGGCCCATTTATGTTGTGAATATAACTTCAACTTGTAAACAGGCAAAATAAAAAATTTTTAAATTATAAAGAACAAGGCGAAAATATTTATTTATTAAAATACTTAACTGATCTGGCCCGCTACAGGCTTTACAAACATTGTAGTGTTAAGCAAACAAAATCTGATATTCCTCACTACCTTTGCCTACTGTAGAGTATTTAAATATTATAAAATTTAAATTAACAAACACAACAACAAAAATATTTAATTATAATTCATATAAAGACTCACTTCCCTAAACTAAAAGCTGAAATAATAATAACTGTTACAATTGAAAAGAAGACACTATCAAAACTGTTTCTGGTAAAAAAAAAAAACATAAAAAAAAAAAAAACAGTGTCTAAAGAATACATGACACCCATGTTAGTATCCTGCTGAGTAAAATGTTTCAACCTCTTTGCATAAACCTAAACAAGAATAAACATATCTCATCATGGTGCGTTGAAATTAAACAGCTACCACCGTTGCTGCAAGTTAAAATAAAAAAGTGCAAAAAGGGTTAAAATTTTCATTTCCCAACGAAATTTCCTTTCCATTTGTTTTTTGCTTTGTTGACTTTGATTAATCAAATTTTTGCTATTTTGCTTATTGTGCCAATAAATATTTTTACAAATCATTGTTGTTATTGGGTTTAAAATTTCCTAAAGCTGCTTTTGATACAATCTAATTTTTGGGATTTTCTTTTTTTTGTTTATTTATATCTTTTTTTTTAAATAAATGTGGTGGCTTAAAGGTGAGGCGTATGCTATTAAAGGTTAGTTAATATGATATCTATAAATTTATATTCTGTCATGTAATTAAGGTTTGTAATTTTAATAATAGACAGATCTGCCCCGCCTGAGTTTAAATAGATTTTGATAAATTTGAGAAACATTAATTTTGGCAAGAAGAAAAAAGAAGAAATATTGCAAAAAATATCGCTCACTTCACATGCCACGAATAGATGTTTTAAGTCGAGGTACGAATATAGAATAAATAAAGTCAATAAGACTTTTTTTTGTGAAAATCAACCATACGAGGGCTGCTCTATATATTTCTGGCCTTATAGTGAAAATGCGAATATTTATAATCAAAAATTGTTTTATTGTTTTTCAAAGTATTCTCCAGCATGATTCATACAGTTTTGCATGCGCTCAAACCAGTTGTCGAAGCACTTTTTCCACTCCGATTGAGACACCTCTAAAACATGGTTTTTGAACACTTCAACAGCTTTTTCTGGCGACGAAAATCGTTGACCACGCATTTTTTTCTTGGTGTGCGGAAACAAGAAGAAGTCATAAGGTGCCAAGTCAGGGCTGTACGGCGGATGACCCATTAATTCGACGTTTTGGCCGGTCAAAAACGCTCTGGTTTGAGCCGATGTGTGAGAGCTTGCAATGTCATGGTGAACAATGACTCGTCTTCTCTTGTTGGTTTTTCGAATTTCTACGATGACTTCAGGCAAACAAATTGTAGTGTTCCACTCAGAAGTGACCGTCCTACGTTGCTCAAGCGGAACAGTCGCTACATGACCAGTTTTGCCGAAGAAACAGGCGACCATTTTTTTCGAAGTGCTTCTTCCACGAACTACTTTCGTTGGGTTTTGCTCGTCTTTGAAGACCCACACGGTCGATTGTTGTTTCGTTTCGGGCTCATACGCATAGATCCATGATTCGTCACCTGTGACGATCTTATAAACGTCTTTTTAAGCACCGCAATCGTATTCTTGCAAAATTTCTTTGCACCAATCGACACGAGCCTTTTTTTGATCGACTTTTAAATTGTGCGGGATTCAACGAGAACAAACATTTTTTACGGCCAGGTATCGAATGTATGCTGGTGAAAGAAATGTCCAAGGATGTCTCTATCTCTCGGTATGTCGCATGTCGATCTTGCATTATCAATGTTCTCTGGCACAACAACCGTTTTTGGACGACCTTCACGGAATTCGTCTTTGAGCGAGCTTCGGCCACGATTAAATTCATTATACCAATTTTTCACAGTGCTATAGGATGGTGCTTCATCGCCAAACAAAGATTTAAGTTCATCAATGCACTCTTGTCGTGATAATCCACGTCGAAAGTTGTGAAAAATGATGGCACGAAAATGTTCACGTGTTAATTCCATTTTTTTCTATATTAATTTTTTCAAGTCACTGTAAATAACACAAATAATGGTCGTACGTCAAAACGTTTTGAGTACGATTATGCTTAAAAATGACAAACTTTCCAATGGAAATGTCAGATAGCACTTGGCAGCACTCAGTGTTGCCAGGCCAGAAATATATATAGCAGCCCTCGTATGTGCAATTAATATTTAAAAACCAAACCTTAAAAAATATGTTTATCGTGACTATAGTATTGTTAAAGACAACAATAATATGTTCACCGCAACTATATATTTTTTAAGAATGTGGTCGTTCCCACGACAAGTGTATCTTTGTTTCGGAATAACCAAAATGAAGCTCGGCCAAAGATTGTCAACTTTGCAATAGCTGTACCCACAGAAAGTTTTTACCTCAGGAAAAGACTCTCGACAACAGCAGAGCTATTACAACAAGAACAGAGTATGGTCCTCGTGACTATATCTAAAGCAGGTGTACGTTCTTGTATCCCAGATATAACAATGTTTTATTAGCTTCTTGAAAGATGCTTTTACTTCACTTCATTGAATCCCTTAATATATTTAATGCAAAAAAAAAACTTCGTGTAAATTACATTCAAGGGCGCTCTTCACAGGCGTAAATATTTTGCCACCGAATACTCTTATTCAAGAGAGGCGCCAAAAGTTTAATAACCAAAGGTCTTCTCATTTCAAATTCTAAGAAAAAAAATTTTTCGTGGCTCTATTCACTTGACGGAACACAAATGTCTTCTTATACGAGATTAATGCCAGGACAGAATATTCATAAATCCGCGGAAGAAATTCACCAAACAGACAAAGATTTTTTTGAAAGCTGTAAGACTATTGGCTGAGGGTTTAAGACTTTGAAGTTGGTAAGACTGTCGCTTCTTAATTAAAGCAGCAGAATAAATCTCTTACAAAATACAAAATGTTAGGGAATTATTGCCTGCTCATTAACAGACAGCTTTAACAAAAGTCCATCCATGTTCAATTTAAAATAGAGCAGAAAAAGATGAATTTTTTTTATAGAATAGTTATAAAAATTATTCTTGCAAAAAAACTAACTTTAAAACATACAGAATGTAAAATAAAAATTTTAATATCAAAATGCATCTTCTATGGGCACACCCTTTATTTTTCATGATTTTAATATTTATTCTTGTTTGTATTGCGAACATAATATTCGAATTTATGACCTAAACGGTGCAAAAGATAGAACCCTATATGTAAATTCATGGCAACTATGGGAACACCCTTTAACTTGAAATTTTATATTTTAATATTAATGTTATAGAGGACTTTACAACATACGTTCCATGCAAATTTCATTTATTTGTCCTTAACGGTTCAAATTATAAGGCCATGTGCATGCATTAAATAACATCACCTATGGGGACACCTTTTGATTTACAGTTTCATATTTATTGTTATAACAAACATAGAATTTTATATTCCGTCTAGTATTGTACTATAATGGTTAAAAAGATAAAATCATATAAGTTAAATTGCGAACCCATGGGCACACCCTGTAGTATAAAAGTTTATTTTTTATTACCTTCTATTATTGTGTGCTATAGTGGTACCAATATTGTTAAAATTTTAAATGGGTGTGAGCTACGGCTCTAAAGACATAAAAAAATCTATTGTGTTGTATGGGGCACTCTTTAATTTTTAAAATGGAATGTAAGCATCGCTTTTTTAATAAAATGAAAAAAAAAAACAAAAATCATGTTAAAAATTTCTAAGCTCTGCGTTCAGAAATATAAACCCAATAGCAGAAACTAATATAAAAATAAATCTAAAAATTACAGGGTGTTCCTATAGGTGACGTAAATTAAACCTATATGGTCCTATCTTTTGAAACGTTATAGACAAACGCTTAAAAATTTAACAAATTACCAATTACTATGACCATAAATTTTCAATATTATAAATTAAAGGGTGCCCCAATAGTTTATTTAATTTTACGCATATGGGCATTCTTTTAAACACTTAAAGACAAACGGTGGAAATTCACCAAGAACCTGTATTGCTAAGTCTGCTCTAACAACAATTATAAAGTTTGGATTTGGAAAGTAAAGAGTGTGCCGATAGTGGATATAAATTAGTATATGTGACATAACTTTTAAACCATCAAAGAAATAGAGTTGAAATTAAAATGAAAGCTGTACTGCTATGTCCGTTATAAAAACAAGTATACAATTTAAATTTAGAAATTAACGGGTATTTCCATAAGTGATGTAATTTGATACAAACACTTGAAAATTAGACAGATGTCTAACATAGACAGACGGATGTTATTTAAAAAGAATTTGTATTGCTTAGGCCGCCAGCCCTATGCGTATAAAGTTTGGTATTTGAAATTAAAGGGTGTACCAATAGTTGATATAATTTAATGTATGGGGCCAAACTTTTGAACAGTTATAGACAGGCAGCTGATATTTATGAGAAACCTGTACTGCGCTAAAAGAAAAAGCATACAATTTGAGTTTAGAAATTAAAGGGTATTCCCATAAGTGATGTAATTTGACCTATATGGCTGTATTTTCTGAACCGTTATATATACAGTTAGGAGCAAAAATGTAACATGAGTTATTATGTTCTGAAATAAAGCTCGATAGTTTCAAAATAAAAAGACACACAACTAAATTATCTTAACTTATTTTATTTATTAAACTTTCTGCAAAATATAACACATACACAATTTTTTATATTACAAATTTGTAAAACAAAATGCGTATGTAACCAGATTTAGTCAAAAGTTACACTTTTGCACCCAGCAATATTTTTATGGTAATTAAAGCGCGACGTTTGAGTTTTTAATATTTGGTGCGCAAACCTTTTGCTTTTTCAAGCTCTTTTAGTCGGTTGGGCATACTATTGCAAAAATTAGCCACCATCTCGTTCGGAGTAGACTCCCAACAGTCTTTCACACGGCTCCATAACTCGTTAACAGCATTTGAAGGTTCCGGATACTTGGCTAACTTTGTTTTGATGTAACTCCAAAAGTTTTCAATCGGATTCATATCCGGTGACTGCGGGGGCCATTTTAAAACAGAAAATGGTTGACTTTGTAGCCAAGTTTTCACTATTTTAGCCGTGTGTTTTGGGTCGTTATCTTGCTGAAACACAACATTTTCAGGAGAAAGACGCGTTTTTTCAATAGCAGCTGGTAAATTATTTTGCAAAATTGAAAGATATTGTTCCTTTTTCATAATACCATCAATTTTAACAAGAGGACCCACTCCATTTTTCGTGATACAACCACAAACCATTATTGAACCACCACCGTGTTTCGTTGTTTGTCGGACCTGATTTGAGGTTATGGTGTTTGGGTCCTTAGTCCAGTACCACGAGCGCCTATCTGACTCAAAACGGTTAATTTTCGTTTCATCAGACCAAATCACCTGAAAAATAAAAAAAATTTAAAAAGTAATTTACAGTACCTGACTGCAGTCGCCGTATGTGTAATTTTTATACGAATTTACAAATTCCTTCCGGCAAAGAATATTTTCTTTGTTACAAATGGGTTTTTCTTTTTTTCAGCGGCCTTAAGACCCAATCTTTTTAAACACCGTTGAGCTGTCTAGAGACTTGCATCAATTTGAAGAGTTTTTAGTGCTTCAGCTGGGGTGACAGAATTTTCGCATGTTACCAATTTTGCGAGGTGTCGACCAGTGCGATCATCTATTTTTCTTGGTCGTCCAATACGCGGCGATTGAGCACATATTCCATACTTTTTTTTAATTCTTTGCACGGTCATATGACTTATTTTATACTTTTTTGCAATTTGTCTTACCGATTCATTTTTTTGCAATAAATTAATAATTTCATTGATTTTATATGGCTCCATTTTAAAAAGACGTGTGAGATAATTGAAAAATTGATAAATAACGGTAGATTACAGAATGATTCAGATATTGTATTTGTTTGAATTATTAAATGCATTAAAATTTAACAGGGTGCAAAAGTGTAACATTTTCTGATATTTGTTGTGGTACCCCTACTGTCCATCCTTGCCAACTAGAATATTGCATGTAAGTATTAATTTTTTTGGACAAACCGATATATAATAATAATCAAAAAAACTTTTGGTATTTGCTTCCTCATAGGAAATACTAAGCTTTGTTTCCGAACCCCGGCTATCATGTTACATTTTTGCTCCTAACTGTATATTTACTTGAAAATTAGAAAAAATGTCCACTACTTCGTCTTGTATAATAAGATGTATAAATATTAAAAAATTTTAATTAAAGGGTGTTACAATAGTTAATGTAATTTGATGAATATGGCAAAAACAATTGTAGTTAAACGGTTAAAATTTACACAGAAACAATATTGCTAAGTCCGCTATAACAACAAGTTTAATATTTAGATTTGGACATTAAAGGGTGTCCCAATATAATTTGATGCATGTTGCCGCTATAAATAAATAGCTAAAATCTGTTTTAAAGTCACTTTTTTGCATGAATTATTTATTTTTAACAATAAGGCAACCAGTTCTCCTTGAGATGTCGCCTATTATACACGATATTTTTATATTATAAATGGACTAGATTTTTTTTTTTAAACTGGCCACAAGGAGACTCATTATTAAAAGGAAAATTAGCTTTTAAGCCATGATTTTCTTAACCGAATGAGAAGTATGAAATATGCGAAAATTCATGATAAATATTCAAAAACATTCAAAACAAAACGAGGGGAAGGCAGTGTTATGCCATAGAATTATTGCCATCTTAAATGTTTCCGTTTTAAAATATTTTTGTTACTTGTGTGTTCAAGAACCTCAAGGTATTTAAGTGTCTTCGAATTGCCTGTTCTGTCATCAACATAACTCTATTTATGTTAAGATATTGGCGGACTATTCACATAAATTTTACTACTTATTAGCCAACTGAGAAGGACTGTCACTTAAAATAAGGCCTACGCTGAAACAACATAAACCCCATTTTGATATTTCAGCATTAGCATAAGATCGAACATCATAACGCTGTATGTTACCGAACTAAAATTCACAAAAAGTCCTGTCAGAATTTGGCCCTTCTTTTTGAGGAGCCTTTAATCTAAGAACTCACAAAATGAACAGTTTGACTTCTATTATTTACTAGAATGCGTAAAATTAAAAAAATCTCGTTTTTTATAATCATTCATTGTTTAATCCTTTTTTCAAATATAAAATAATATAATTTCCAAAAAAAAAAAAAAAATATAACAAAATTTCTATCAAATTTAACAACAAAAGAATCATTTAAAGCGCACACTTCTTGTGTTTCATATTTTTTTTTATAAAAAAAAACTGCTCATTATTTGTTTAAATGACATATAAATTTACATCTGTAACAAGAGTAAAATCTAAACAAACAAACTGACGTACACACCTTCATTAGGGGATGCTGATTTGAATACTTAAGAACACCTTTCAAAAACAAAAAAAAACACAAACCAACCTTAAAAAAAATTGATTTTATCTACATCCAGTCATGTTGGGGTGTGTCAAAAATAACAGAAAACAATTGAAAAACAGCATAAGAGACATTTTCATATTTGCATAATATTGTTACAGATATTTTAAGTTTAAAGTTATTATGAAGACAAAAAACGATTATTTAAATAAAGCAGGCTTTTCCAACTAAAGGATAACACAAAAAAGAAAAATAAATAAAGAAAATATTATAGCAATAATACTTTTGAGGCGGGCCATATTTGAGTTTTCACTTACTTTAAAGATAATTTTAAAATTCTTTTTACACAGAAAAATTTACAAAAAAAGGCTTAATAAAAGGCTAAACTTAAGGCGGGCCACATATAAAAATGAAAGAAATAACTCAAAGTTTACTTTTATTATTAAAAATATTTACTAAAGTTTCTAAAATATTGGATTTTTACGGCGGACTATTTTATAAAGAATTTGATACACTTTTCATTTTTATTTACCTTTAAACTTTCTTTTGGAAAAAATTTAAAATTTTTACAGCTTTATCCAAAATTTTTTCTGATGTTTGCTTGCTTAAATTAAAAAAAAGATTCCAATTTGTTTGTCAAAGGCTGAGTTACCCTAAAATTTGATAATTTTTCCACAGGCCATTTTAAAATAATAATAACTAAATAATAAAAATTTTCCATTTAAAATTTTTTTGATATTTCGTATTGTAAAATTTTAATGCAACGGGTCGTTTTTATAAAATACAAAAATATATTAATAAATTTAAAAAAGCACCTATCTTTGTGGCGGGCCACTCGAAATAACTATTTATGCAGAAAAAATCTTTAATGTATTAACAGAATTAAATCCCCAGAGAGTTAAGGTTAAAGAACTTCAAATATACATTTTTTACGGCGGGCCATTTTAGTAAATCTTTTCCTTCCTTTGAGAAAAAAAAATTTTTTCTTACAATAACTAAATATTGGTTTCATTATGTTTAAATACAAATAATTTTTCAGGCGGGCCATTTTATATTTTAAGCTAAAAACAGCAATACATGTTTTAATTGGTATTACTCCTTTTTTTAACATAAATGCTTAATAAATAATTTTTACACTTACTAAAATATTTAAGCAAGAGCTTGTTTAGGCGGGCTATATGTATAGTACATCAATAATAATTATTGATTTTGAATTGTACTTTTTTATCAATTTCATAAAAATAAGCATATTTTAAATAAAATTAAACCAGAAGTAAAAGATTATCATCTGCTGACAGCATTTTTTATATTTTTTTAAAGAAATACTAAACAAACTTAGAAATATAAAGATTTTTGAGGCGGGCCAACATTCTGTTCTTGTTAAGGAAAGATTCTTTAATACACATTTTGTAAAAAAAAATTTTTTTTTGCCCATGTTCAAAACGTCTATGATTTTTTATGGAAAAGAATTTTAACTTTTTTTTGTAAAATAATTATATTTTTTAGACGGGCCATTTCTTAGCAAAATATCTCTTATCTTTTCATTCCAAAGATCAAGTCCAAATAATTGCTGAAAACTTCAGTTTAAAGCTTAAAAATAACTAACATTTGAGTTCGAATGCAAAAGCTTGAGGAGTCGGCCATTGTGTATGACAACATTTTATGTGTTTTAACAAAATGTAGCTTAAAAGCTTTTGGTGTTTTCCTTATGATTTTGCAAAATTTTTAACTCATCATTGATTATAAACGTTTTTAAAAAAGCTGCTTTCTTCGAAAATCTGACTGACATTAAAGAATCATCTTTTCCACCGGACATTGTAAAAATTATCATTTGTTTCTAAGTAAAACAATTTTCTTACTATCTAAATGAAAGTTATAAAAGCTTTTAAAAATAGCTCAAAAAAACTATTTAAGAATCTGTGATTGAACTTTAAAACTTGAACCATTAAGTGCTTGATGAACAAAACTCAAACCGTCTCTTTCTCGAAAAAAAATCATCACAATCACTGACTTAAAAATGTAAATTATACTGCCGGATTTTTAAGGAAAAATTTTCTACCATAAAAAAAAGCTTAGAAAAATATTTTTTTTTTTTAATTTCTAAAACGCAACGAACGAAATGTAATCGTTTGGAAATAAATATGCGTCATATTAAATGAAATTAATGTTTTTTTTTTTATAACGGGCTTTCACGACACTTGTGAGGTTTTTGCTTTTCAATGACAAGGGGGTTAGTTAGGCGATATATTTTTTTTTAACAGGGTAGTTTTTGTAGCAATCATTTCGTACGCTTACTTTTGCTTTGTAAAGTCAAACTGACCATTGTACAAATAATGTTCATGTGCATGTTCACTGGGCTGGCCATTTTTCATTGCATCATCATTACAACTAAAGTAGACGATGCAGTTGTTTCTTTAATGTAAAGCAAATGTATATTTGATTAACTGCTAGCGATTTTTCTAGCCTTTATTCGTTCAACTTAGGTACGACAATTCTATTAATAACTTCATTAAAAAAATGTTTTTAGCCTTCGGTGTTTAATTTTGCATAAATTTGATGCATTTTTCAAAGTACAAAAAAAAATATTTACATAAATGCAAACCTCTTCAAATATACATTAAATGCTCAACCTGTGATCAAAGTATGCTTTTGATTGAGCATGATTGTGTGTGTGTTTGTGTGTGTAGAGCATATGGGGTAGTTACCCTGTTTGACATAGCAATATTATCACATATGTTTAGATTTAGCGAATGTCCTGCATATAAGTTTTTATTTTTGATAAATGCATGTGTTGCGAATATGTTTATAGAAAAATAACTTTTTGACTTGTGCTGTTAGAAAGAGTATAGGCAGCTTTTAAATGTCATTAAATTGCTAACGTGTGCATATAATTAGCAATTCAATGCCTTTCGGCTCTATTGAAGTCACGTGCCGGTTCATTATTAAACACCACGTAGCATGACATTAACATACTGAATGCTGCCACTATAAATGCTCATGCTCACACAGATTGTTAAAATTAAAAGAGTCATTTAGCAAACCTGACGCGTTGATGACAAACCAAACGAAATTTATTTGAAAATTTACAAATTTCAGTTGGAAACAAAAACAGTTTAGAGACTTTTTAAAGTACAAAAGCTTAAGACGGGCCATGTGAAGATCAAAGTACTTTAACACCAAACCAAACACAAAGTTTTAGGCGGGCCATACTAGCAAATCGTTAAACACTCTTAAGCTTTAATGCTAAACTTAAAAGTTGATTAATATCTTATAAGATAAGCATTGAGATTAAGGGCTGGCCATTTAAAATAACAGCCTTTTAAGGCGGGCCATATTTTTATTCTTTTAAAATATTTAATTTTCAAGGCTTTTTTAGAACCACACATTTGCAATGCTTAGCAGTAAAAAAATTTAGCCAATTTTAAAAAACAAAAAAAAAAGATTTATGGCGGGCCAAGATAAATCTAATACAAACACTTAAACTTTTCACCCGAAAACTAGTAAGTTTTCCGTATTTATATTTTCGATTAGACTAAGGATGAAACCTTTAAAAGCTAATGATTTTTGAGGCGGGCCTACAAAAAAATACTTTAAATAATTATAACTTTTTATTCATAAATTTAAGTACGAAAATAAGGCATCATTCTATATAATTTAATATTTTTAGCCTTAAAACTAAACTCTTTTAAGGCGGGCCATAATTTAACACAATTAAAACTTTTGATTTTTAGCCGTAATTATGTTAAAATATTTAAGTCTGTTACTCAAAGAAACCCTTTTAGAATACCTTTTAAATTGCTTATTTTTGAGGCGGGCCATTTTATTTAGTTCTATTACATAAATTTCTAATTTTTTTAAAGCCAAATAGTTAAACAGGAAAAGTATAAGCCGCTTGATTAAATTTAAATTTTTTACATTTAAAATAAAACTTTTTTGAGGCGGGCCATTATAAAAGACAATTAATATTTTTAGATTTTAAACCACAGGTTCACTTAAAGCCTTAGGTGTATCATTTAGTAAGAAATTTTGAATTTAACTTTTGTTTTAACAGAAATTTGAGGCGGGCCATATTTTTTTAATTTATTTTTAATTTTTATTTTTTTTATTTAATTTTTTTTATTTTGATATCTTTTAGTTTAATTGAAGTTATTGTAACCAAATGCCTGAATTCAGTTTTTTTGTAGCTAAAAACATCATTTGCAATTAGTATTATTCAACAAGCCGCCTCTACAGCAGTTACAGGATGCGGCTGATTCTTAAAATAATAACAATTACTAGGTTTTGAAAAGGCTTACATTATACTGAATAAACTTTTATAGCGGGCCATTTAATTATTAAGAATTAAATAACATTTGTTCCATTTTTTGACAACGTATCGCTTTTTAAATACAGAAACTTTAAGATTTAAAACCAACCACTTCTTAAAATTTAATATAATATTTTTGTTATTAACTAGTAATATTCGAAAAGAATGTTTCATTTGATATTAAGTTTATAAGTTCTTTTGTTTTGCTTTTAAATTAAATTTTATATGAGGCGGCCCATAATTAAAAACAAATAAAAAATAATGGTAAACTCTAAGCGATTCTTTATTCAAAATAATTCTGTAATTTACTTTGATTCTAGAAGCATTTTTAGGCGGGCCATAAAATTATGTTGAATTCAATTTTACTATTCCATCGAATTTTGTCAGCGAATGTCATAATCTTTTATCACAATGCCATTTTTCTCAGAGCAAAAAACTGGCTTTTGAAATATAATTTTTAATGATCGACCAACTTGAGGAATGACTGCTCCTTATTATTCTTAATTCAATGAGAGGGAGTCATATGACTTGTTACTTCTTTTGATTCTTATTATTCATTGCACAACAAAACGCCTTCTGTTTCTATTATATTGTTTGAGGATTTTGAAAATTTATCCTCAATAGTCTCTTTGCATCAAGATGACGATCAAAGCGATGACGATGATCAACACTTCAATCTCTTATTCATTCATTTTAAATTATTCTTTAATCATTTTGTAGTTTGAACAACAGGAGCTGAGTTTGGCTTTTTTGTTTGTTTTTCTCTTAAGAGTTTTTGTTGTTATTATTTTTAATACTTCTTCAGGTGGTTTTGGGTAAAAAAATCTGACAGATGCATGTATGTGTCTTGTTTAGTTCCTTTTTTGACATGATTGACATGTATTGTCATACTGGTCTTGTGGGGAATCCTAAAAAGGCACTGATGATGTTGATGTTTTTGTTGTTTTGTGTTTGGCGGTTTTTTTTTTTTTTTTTGGTAAGGCTACGTGTGTTTGTGATAAGAGCAGTCATTTATAATGACACGTGACATGACTTAAGCAGTTTTTGTTTCTGGTTACAGCGAATTAAAATTGCGCCAAAACATGTTTTACGTGTCTTGTCGTCTGCTAAATGAGAAATATTAATATTTCGTTTGAGTTAAACAATTTCCTAGTTTTTAGCATATTTGATTATGGCCTACCAAAATTATTTGCCAAATTTCGTGATCTTTATAAGACATTATGAATTGCTTATGGCACGCCAGAAAAACTTAAGTAGAATTTAAATTTTCATTACCGCTTTGTGTAGGATAGATGTTGTGCCCCATGGTAACCCTAAAACCAAAAGTAAGCTGTGTATCTAAAACTTTTACCTGTGGCCCGCCACAAATATTGATCGTGTGTATGCCTTCATTAAAGTATTTTTTTTCAAAAACACTCCTGCACACAGTTTAAGCTTTACTCTCAACGAAAGAATTAACAATATTTTAACTTAATTTAAACATGGCCCGCCACAAATATTGGTCGAGTGTAAATATTATTTAATTTTTTTTAACAGACTTGCACACATTTTAAGCTTAACTTTCAATGAAAAAATTAACAAAATTTTAACTTATTTTAAATATGGCCCGCCTCAAATACTTTTCTTTAAAGCTAATAAAGTCAAACTTTTCTCAGTTCATGTATTAAATGTTGAATTTTAGCTAAAAGAAATATTAGGAAATTGGAATTTTTGGAATCTGTTAGTTATGGCCCGCCTCAAATTATTGTTGTTTTAACATTTTTTTGCATTAGACCCTATACTAACGAATATCTAAAAGTCCAAAAAACATTATGAAAGCAAAATTTCAATCCATATGCGTTAAACACTATGGCCCGCCTAACATTATTTTTGTTTTAACATTTTTTGCATTAGACCCTACACTTACGAATACCTAGAAATCCAAAAAACATTTTTAAAGCTAAATTTCTATCCATATGTGTTAAACATTATGGCCCGCCTCAAATTAGTTATAAAATAGTACTTTTATGTTTTTTTCTTGTGCTGTGCAATCAATATTTGGTTTGTTTTTTTAATAAAATTATTTAATGCTTAAAAAATAATAATGGCACGCCTAAAAAATTCTTAATGTTTTAAGTTGCATGAAAAGTTCATATAGAATACGGTCGACGATAAAAGAGTAAAGATTTCGATTTAAATAAATTTTAACATTTTCTATTTTATCACGTCCCGCCTCAAAACTGTTTTCTTTCTTCTTAATGCAATCGAAATGAAACTTTTGTATTATAAAATATGCTTTCCCTTTAATATTATATGGTTAGCCTCAAATGTATTTTATTTTTAAGCTTTCACATAAAATGTGTCATTTAATATTTAATTTGTCCCTGTTGCTTTGCTCTCTTTAGATTTTTTTTAGTTATGAACAACCTCAAACATTTCGTGTTTTATATCAGTTTATTTTCCGGTTAACATTAAATAAACAAAACTATATTTCTTTTAAAATTTCTACTTGACTTTTGTGACACTTCTGCTAACAGTGACAATTTTCCTGTGTGCAATGCAAACAATGGCTGATAAAAAGCGCATTCTCAATCAAACAAAATGTCAAGAACGCAGTGTTTTTTAAACCTACACCAAACATACATAACTGGCTGTCAACAGCATGCTGCACGTGTTAATCCCATCGTAAATAATAGAAAATAATACCAAATCATTCAAATAAATATCCACCTTTTTTAATACATTTAATTTTTTTTCTTTCTTTTGCCAATAAAGTTGCACCATTGATTGCACCAACAATAGTATTAAAATTATTCACGCTGCATGTATTTAGTCTTTTATACTATTCACCCTCCTCTAGCTACGCTATGGCAGCATGTCATAATAATTCTCACTGTGAGTGCATATGTTTCAGGTTATGATATTGATGAGTTCTTTTATCTCTATTGTCATTAGGGATGACTTTCGGGTGTTTTATTTATGATTGTAAGTTATTGGTTACAAATGTAATTTTAACTTTTTTGTATTTATTTTCGCAAATATTTTGAAATTGAAAAAATTTACATGTATTCATCAGAAACTAAAACTTAAAGGGTGTCCCCATAGAAGAAGAATTTTTGTTTATATTGTCTTATCGTTTGAACAGTAGCATCTGCATGCTCTTAATTATCATTTAAAAATTATAAATACAAAATGTTTTAAATTAAAGGGTGACCCCATAGAATGTAATTTTAACGTATATGCTCTCTTTCTTTAAAAACATTATAGCCAGATACTTGAAATTTTTACAGAGTATGCACAACTAAGTCCACATAAAGGATAATTAAAAAAAAATCATAGAAAAATTAAAGGGTGTCCCTATAGACATTATGTATTCTCTATAGAATTTTAAATTATTCACGCCTAAAATATTGCGCTTATATTGTACTTTAGAGAACTTTTTTTTCTTTACTACACCGAATTAAATTGAATTTCGAATTTTTCGAATTCGAAATGTTCGAAAATCTTTCGAAATTAAGAATTCTACTTTATCACGGAACTAAAGTAAAAGATATTGAGCCCGTTTGCCAAATTTTTAGACATTTATATATTTTATATTTATCTTGTGCAATGCTTCTTTGTAGAGCATATTGAATTTCATTATTCTCTGGTGGCTGTTGCATTGGGACATCTACACTAACTCTTCTAAGTTCTCCGTGTTTAGTATTAACAATAATTACTTTTCTCTTAAAAATTTTATAAAATTTTGGTTTAAAAATTTTTTTTTTGTCTGATATACTTTTGACTAACATATCTTTTCTAACATAATTTTGTCTAACATATTTATCTCTACCATAATTTTCTCTAACATTTTTTTTCTAACAACATTTTTTCTAACATAATTTTGTCTAACATATTTTTTGTCTACCATAATTTTCTCTAACATAATTTTCTCTAACATAATTTTGTCTAACATAATTGTTTTAATATATGTTTATATTATATATTTTCTTTTTATTTTAACTATTAGCTGTTGCTATTTTTTCTTGAATATTTTAATTTAATAACATTGTCAACTGCCTCTACGGAATTATTTACTTTTATTTAGTAATAAATATTTGATATTATTAATTGACCTGTCACATTTAATCAATTACAAGTTACAGGTGCTTGCTATCCTTAAGTGATATAATATTCAATTAGTTAAAAGCATATAAACGTATTATTGTAATATTAAGAATATTCTTTTAAAATTGTGCCACATCCTTAAAATAACTTTAAAAGTAAATATTTAAATTAACATAAAAAATTCTGAAGTTAAATTTAAGATAACAAAGCACCTGTTGATAGATTTCTACTTAATAAGAATATTTATACATGTCGTTCTTAATGCTTATGTTTTGGTGTATGATATTCTCTTGGTGACCCGTTTATTTTTTATTTAGAAATTTTTAATACAGATGCTAATTTGTGTCTGTATGTGTTTCAAGTTGTGTCTGACTTCAATTCATTATGTTAAACATGAAATTACTTAAGAAAACGTTTGACAATATTTTTCGCTTGTTCGATTTCCTGACTATTCACTTTATTTTTAAATTAATCCCAGCAAAATTTGAAAGCTATTTCAGATTTGTGAAATATAGAACAATAAACATTTTTCTTGTAGGGATGTTACCTTTTTTCGATACTTTTATGCGACCAGTTCTCTATCTGACTTCACAATTTATTTTAGAACAAACACCCGCAAAATTTTAACATCATGTTTTTTAGTTCTTCTTAAAACGGGTAACTGTCTTCCTCCCCCCTTTTTCTGGTAAATATACTATAAGCGCTATTGCTATTAATATAAGATTTGTTCACGTTTGTAGTTCTCAAAATGTGGGATTATAAAAAATTACTTATTGCGTGAGGCAACCCCCCCCCCCCCCCTCCCTCTTCTTTTATTTTCAGGGTGAAGTACCACAAATTAAAAGAGTCTTCAGTATTATTTCTTTAGATGTGTAGTTGCCAATAATTATAATAATTAGCTAATAATTATTTTATGGGGGCACTTATCTAACCCTCCTTTGCCAAAAGACTGTTATGTGAAAACGCACATTCGTTTTAAAATGACTGTTATAAATTTAAGAGAGTGTCTGTTTCCCTATTTTATTTATTCAGATATGTAATTATAAAAAATTATTTTGAGTGGGGGTATCATATTCCCCTGGCCGCCTATACCTCCAGCTTTCATATACAAAAGCATTTTATTGTCAGAGTCAATGGTACCAAATTATTAGAGTCTAACTATTTGATTTCCCCAGATATAAAATTAATAATATTTATTTTGAGTGGGGGTACTAACCTCCCCTCCTATATAACGAGTCTTTTGTATAAAAATAAATATTATTATTAAAGTTTCCTGTAAATTAAAGAGTCTCCATTTGTTTCCTTTAGATATTAGGTTATATTTTTTTTTTTTTTTTTTGTTTTGAGGGGTACCCATCTACCCCTCCGACATATTATGATTTTTTTTAAATACCCATGATTCTCAGAGTTATCGGCATAAAATTAAGAGATTCTCACTATTTGTTTTCTTCAGATATTGAAGTATAATAATTTTATGTGTGGGGGTATCCACTGCCCCCTTGTGTACCACAAAAGTTTAATATGAAAACGAAGTTTGTTTTTAGAGTGAGCGGTGAGTTGGTTAAATAGATGATGTTTATAAAATACACAACTAAGGTAGATAGATGCGAAGAATGCTGATAAAGGTGATAGCGGTCCAGAAAGTGCAGCATTTAATTCTGGTAGCATCTAATTTTTCTTGTTTCCTTTGGAAAACACCCACATACATTTGTAAAATAAATTTGCTTTCTAAAAAAGATTTTTAGAAATTAAAAATAAATGAACTTAAGCCAAAATAATTTCTATTCATTTATAATATTCACAGTTCAAATAATAAATTAATAAAAATTTTTATTTATTATTATTTATTTTTGTAGGATTATTAGTAATTTTTTTTAAGTCTCTCTTTAATTACTAAGTTTTTTTTTTTTTTTTTTTTTTTTTTTTAAATGTATTTCATTATTATAATGGGTCCGCTAAATAACTTTTTTTTAATACTTAAAAAAACAGTGTAGCTTCGGCTGTTTGGCACGTAGTGCCGTGCTGCTGAAACCAAATGTTGCCAATATCCTCCTCTTCAATTTTTGTGAACAAAAATTCGTTCAACATTACCCGATAACAATCGCCATAGACTGTAACGGCTATTCCTCATTTTCGAAGAATAATGGACCAAATTCCGCACCAAACAGTGACTCGTTTTGGGTGCTCCGGCTGATGAAAAGATGATTTTTTTTGGCAAAATCAGCAGCTTAATGTTGCAATATTTTCTAGCTTTGTTTAAGCGTATACACAACCATATTCGTTTATCGGAAGGATATAACTAACTACCTGTCAAATCAGACATGAGCTAAGTGTTACCATTCACGAAATAAGCACTAGTTAAAAAAAAAAAAACAACGTTAGATGGCGGACCCTTTAGTGCGAATGCGAATATTTATAATGCTTTTATTGTTTTTCAAAGTATTCTCCAGCATGATTTATACAATTTTGCATGCGCTCGAACCAGTTGTCGAAGCACTTTTTCCACTCCGATTGAGACACCTCTAAAACATGGTTTTTGAACACTTCAACAGCTTCTTCTGGCGACGAAAATCGTTGACCATTATTAGGTGCCAAGTCAGGGCTGTACGGCGGATGACCCATTAATTCGACGTTTTAGCCGGTCAAAAACGCTCTGGTTTGAGCCGATGTGTGAGAGCTCGCATTGTCATGGTGAACAATGATTCGTCTTCTCTTGTTGGTTTTTCGAATTTCTCCGATGACTCAGAACTGACCGTCCTATGTTGCTCAAGCGGAACAGTCGCCACATGACCAGTTTTGCCGAAGAAACAGGCGACCATTTGCTTCGAAGTGCTTCTTCCACGAACAACTTTCGTTGGATTTTGCTCGTCTTTGAAGACCCACACGGTCGATTGTTGTTTCGTTTCGGGCTCATACGCATAGATCCATGATTCGTCACCTGTGACGATCTTATAAACGTTTTTTGCAGCACCACAAATATTATTTTTGCAAAATTTCTTTGCACCAATCGACACGAGCCTTTCTTTGAGCGACTTTCAAATTGTGCGGGATCCAACGAGAACAAACCTTTTTTACGGCCAGGTGTTCATGCAGTATCGAATGTATGCTGGTGGAAGAAATGTCCAAGGATGTATCTATCTCTCGGGGTGTCGCATGTCGATCTTGCATTATGAGTTCACGCACGGCATCAATGTTCTCTGGCACAACAGCCGTTTTTGGACGACCTTCACGGAATTTGTCTTTGAGCGAGCTTCGGCCACGATTAAATTCATTATACCAATTTTTCACAGTGCTATAGGATGGTGCTTCATCGCCATTCAAAGATTTAAGTTTATCAATGCACTCTTGTCGTGATAATCCACGTCGAAAGTCGTGAAAAATGATGGCACCAAAATGTTCACGAGTTACTTCCATTTTTTTCTATATTAATTTTTTCAAGTCACTGTAAACAACACAAATAATGGTCGTACGTCAAAACGTTTTGAGTACGATTATGCTTAAAAATGACAAACTTTCCAATGGAAATGTCAGATTGCACTTGGCAGCACTCAGTGTTGCCAGGCCAGAAATATATATAGCAGCCCTCGTAAAGTCCTGAAGATATAATACTGCAAATAATTATTTCGTGCTGAGGGGTTCCCTTTTCCTCTAACTACATTTTCAAAGTATTAATATTCAAACAGGGATTGCAAGATTCCTTGCTAATTATTTTTTTGGTTAAGTATGTCTAATTTTAATGTTACCAAAAGAAAGGCTGTTGTTTAAAGGATATTTCATAGTCTAATAGTCATTGTTGCGAAATTTCCAAGTTTAAAACTTGTTCATACAGTCAATATTTATTTACTTTTAAACTATTTCCTGACCTTTTTAAATGATAAAAAATATTGTTTACTTTAACAAAAACAAAAGCAAATAATTAAAAGACTTAGTTTTATTTGCTTAACGCTAAAAAAATTTTCATCGAAAAACTCAAATGCAGAATGTAATAATTTTGTTTGTTTAATGAAAATTTTATTTTAAATGGAAATAAAACAATCAACCCTTTTTCAAACAATTCAAATAACAAATCATGAAAGATAATAAGATTGAGATAAACTTTTGATTTTCACTAACCAACACCAGTGAAAATACGAAAACTAGCTCGTGCTAAAGGGTCAGTTTATCTCTCTATTGTTATCAAGCGTTACAAATTATAATAATGAGAACAAAAAAAAATCCTAGAAACTGAAAACAGGTTTTCTTCTGGTCACGTGCTATTAATTAAAACAATACTTGCTGTTTACTATAACTTTTATATTTAACATCCTTTTTGTGGTGGTTACTTTTGTCAATTTAGCCCTTTGTTTTTTTTCCAGCCATTTTAATGGTTCTTGGTTTTATTAAGATAAATATTTTTATGGTTTTAAAAACTTTTTATTTATTTTTTTTATTTAATATGAGAATATATATTTACAGATATTTATTAAAGGTACTAAATACTTATAAGCACAGATCAAACTCAAGGGTACCAAGTAAATTCGTCTTGGTCAAGTAGGGGTTTGTTTCAAGTATTCAACTGCTTAAGAAATTTCCTTCTTAAGTGGTCAAAGGGTTGACGAAAGTTCATCTTTTTTATAATTTTTTTTGTTTTAGAAAATAGCATGCAATCTACTTAAGCAAGCCTTAGGAGGACTTAAACATTTTGACATTAACAGTCACAGGAAATACATGCAAAGAAAGTTTCTTTCATAAGACCTATTTGAATCCATCAGTTGTGATAAGACTGACTTACCAAGCGTTCCATATAATTTGTGGACTACCCTGTAATTTATTATTTTATATTTTCATTTCATTTCATTTTTAGTATTTTTCTTATAGCTTTTATAACCAAGGTCTGCCCACTGCGATTCAGAAAATAAGCCTATATGCATAGAAAACGTGCCTTATGTGGCACACCCTTTAATTGTTAATTTATTATTTCTGGACTTGCAGTTACAGCACACTTGATAATGCATTCTCTGTGTGAATTTCACATATTTTTCTAAGAAGGTTTAAAAGATAAGGCCATATAATTGTTAGTCACTTCTCTATGGGGCCACCCTGTAACTCTAAATTCTTTTTTCTATTTTTTGTAGAAAATTTTACATTAAAATTATATCTTCTATTGGGACACCCTTTATTATTATTTTTAATTTAGTTTTATTGTGTTTGATTTTTTGCGGGCACAAAATCTGGATAAAATATCAGAGGTCTGCTTAGTGACATTCAGAAGTTAAGCCTGCATACGTAGAAGTATTCCTTTGTACGGAGCATCCTTTAATTTATATTTTTTTAATTTTTTCACTTGCCATTGTAGCAGGCCTGGTAACTCATATTCTGTGTAAATTTTAAGTGTTTTCCTATAAAGATTTAAAATATAAGAACTTACACAAAACTCTATGGGACCACCCTATAATTCAAAATTATTTATTTTTGTTATTTTTTGTTGAAAATTTTATGCGTCTACTTATTACTGCTCCTAGAATAAGATAATGTACATTAAAACTATATCTTCTATTAGGGCACCCTTCATTATTACTTATAAATTAATTTTTTTTGTGTTTAATTTTTTGCAAGCAGAAAACCTGGGCAAATTTCAGAGGTTTGCCTACTGCGATTCGGAAGATAAGCCTGCAAACGCAAAAATATTTTTTTTGCATGGAGCACCCTTTAATTTTGAATTTTTTGACTTTAACACTTGCCGTTATAGCAGGGTTCATACTACATATTCTGTGCTAATATAAATTTTTTTATTAAGGCATATACATACATGACTCTATGCGGCCACCCTTTAATTCAAAAAAAATTTTTTTTGATATTTTTTGTTGCAAAATATCAAACGTCCACCTATTACGTTTCAAAAAGTAAAATAATGCATATTAACATTATATCTTCTATTGGGACACCCTTTATTATCATTTTTAATTTTATATTTTTTTTTTGTACTTTTTCTTATAGCTGGCAAAAACACTGGATAAAATTTCAGATGTCTGCCTACTGGAACACAGAAGATAAGCCTGCATACGTAAAATTATTAATATTTTTTTTGAATGGAGCACCCTTTAATTTTTTATTTTTGCACTTGCCGTTATAGCAGGCCTGAGAATGCATATTCTATGTAAATTTTAAGTGTTTTCATATTAAGATTTAAAATATAAGGGCTTACACAAGACTCTATGGGACCACCCTATAAATCTTAATTTTTTATTTTTGTTATTTTTTGTTGAAAATTTTAGGCGTCTACTTATTACAGCTCTAAAGATAAGACAATGTACATTTAAAGTATATATCCTATGGGGACACCCTTTATTTTTATTCCAAATTTCTTTTTTTTACATTTGTTCTTATAGCGGTCAAAAACTCCGGGTAAATTCCAAAGTTCTTATTGAGAAGTTAAGCTTATGTACGTAAAAGTATTTTCTTTTTCGGAGCACCCTGTAGTTTTTAATTTTTGTACTTGTCGTTATAGCGGACTTGATACTGCATATTCTTTGAAAATTTCAAGTGTCTTCCCCTAAAGGATTTAAATATAATGCCGTTCACTTTGTAATTCATCTTTCTATGGGGACACTCTTTTATTTTTAACTTAATTTGTTTTTAATTTTTGTTGTAGCAACAACTTTTGCAAAAATGCTAGAAATCTCTTTAAAAAGGTTTCAGAAATAGGAGCCTGTGATGCAGGGAAGGACACTGACAGAGATTGCAGCGATATTATTTGGGAAACATTTTTGCCCTTTAAGAATCGAACGCTGCAATTTAATTAGAACATCATCCCTTGCGCAGTTTTCTTAATTGGAATTAAATAAATATTATAATTTGTCTTTGGATGTTCCTTAAATACAAAAAGTTTTATTTACCAACCAATTTTTTTTGTGAAAAATAAATTAAATTTTCTTTGTTAGAAAGATACCTAAAATTTGACAAAGGATTAAAATATTTTATTTTATCCTTTAACCAATAGAAATGGGTTAAAATTAAATGATGAAATTTTTACCTCAAATAAAACCTTAAAAAAGGACTAAACTAAATACAAAAAAAATCTTTCGCTTTTTTATAAGAAAAAAAAAAACAAATAGATAAAAAGTTACTTTTATCCTTTTGAGGGACAATGATAATACAAATCTCATTTGATTCTAATAATCTAAATGTTTATAATATTTGCCCATTTCTTTGTTAAAAAAAAATTTAAGGAAAAAGTGTCAAGAAAAATAAAACAAAAGAAATTTCTTTTTGATCTCAAAGGGTGGTGGTAGTTTTTGTCTTTTTTTAGTTTTTTTTTCAAGCAAAATAAAACAATTTTTATTGAATTGTTTTTCAAAGGGCATTTCTTTTTAAATGAAATATAATGATCGTTAATATAAACTGTCTATTTGTAATATGTTTCCATGTCTAGTGTATTTTTTCCATTATTGTTTGCAAATTTTTAATGCAATTTTTCTTTTATATTTTTTATTATTGTAAATCTTTTTTTTTTTTTTTTTTGGTTATTTTTTTGCAGAATTTTTATAAACTTTTAAAATTTATCTCTTTTTATTTTTAGTGAAGAAAAATTGGTTGCGGTTGATAAATTATAATTTCTATAGTTTTTTAATCCAGCATTTCTTCAACAATTCTTTTGTTAGTTCAATGAAACATTTGATTAATGTAAGCAAATGCTCTTCAAAATTTTTATTAATGATGGGAAATTATCAATGGAGCTGTTGAACAATAAAAAACGGTTGTAAATAATTTTTAATTCATGTTAAAAAAAAAAACTCTTGTTGAGGGTTCAGTTATTTTTAGTCAATGAATTTGAGTTTTTACAGACAAAATTTAATTTTTCATCATAAATTTCCATTCTTTTCTTTTTATGGCCCATAAGTTTTGACCTTTATGAACTTTGATATACGAAAACAAGAAATAATGTTTAATTACTCGTATTTATACAAAAAACCGAAATTATGCACAAAAAAATAATTTTTATATTTTTCATAAAAAACAAACTTTAATTCTAAAAACTGTTTAGAAAAATCGCTGACTTTTAGAGACAAAAGAGATTTTAAATAAGATTCTTATGCCATCACGCATTTTACTCCATTTTGCTTTAAGATCATTAAAGATTAATGAAAATAAAATTTTAGATTTTTTTCGCGTCTGATATCGAGTTTTCGAGGACTTCTTCTTTTATATTTGGATATAAAAATCTACACTTCTTATTAAAAACTTAATTTTGATCAATTTAGCGTGTAATCTCAGATTTGACTAATTTTTGCTATTGAACATATTATTGTTGGAAAAAAAGTTTTTTTAGCCTTTAGAAAAAAACTAGTTTGAGATCAAAAATCGATTCTTAATGACGTTCAAAACTTGATCGTTATTGATCAAATAAATAAATTCGAATATTTTTTATTACATATTAAAAAAAAAGTGTCGTATCTGAAGTCTATTTTTTAAAAATAATTCCTTGCATACTAATGCATTTTTTAAGGACTACATACATTATTCAAATAAAAATTTTGCACATCTTTGTGCACAGTCATTTACAATACAAATAAAAGTTAAAAAAGAATTCCCCAAAAAAAGAAATAAGGGAGGCAAATTAATTAATTAAAAAGGATAAACTTAAAACTAATTACACACTAAGGAACGAAACGCAATGGAACAAAAGTAAACAAAACAAATAAAAAAAATAAATAAATATATAAATAAAAACCTATTGAGCAGTGTTATAAACTGTATCAACAATATTTAAGGTATTATCTCTCCTATAGTAAAATAGCAGGTCTGCACTCTCGTGAAGAAGCTCAGCTCCCCGAAGGGTCAACATATCCACTGGAGAAGGATTCTTCGCTATCATAAATACCTCCAGACTCGAGGATTGCGAAAAATATCATCTTCCATGAACTTCAAAGCTCTCCCGACTATAAACGAGTCTATTCGACTAAAATCAATCAAATCAATCTCAGTTACGACCTATATACGGTCTCAAACCAAGGCACGCAACTAAGATCCGCCTCTACTACGAGGGCTGCTATATATATTTCTGGCCTGGCAACACTGAGTGCTGCCAAGGGCAATCTGACATTTCCATTGGAAAGTTTGTCATTTTTAAGCATAATCGTACTCAAAACGTTTTGACGTACGACCATTATTTGTGTTGTTTACAGTGACTTGAAAAAATTAATACAGAAAAAAATGGAATTAACTCGTGAACATTTTCGTGCCATAATTTTTCACAACTTTCGACGTGGATTATCACGACAAGAGCGCATTGATGAACTCAAATCTTTGTATGTCGATGAAGCACCATCCTATAGCACTGTGAAAAATTAGTAAATGATGCCGTGCGTGAACTCATAATGCAAGACCGACATGCGACATACCGAGAGATAGAGACATCCTTGGATATTTCTTCCACCAGCATACATTCGATACTGCATGCACACCTGGCCGTAAAAAAGGTTTGTTCTCGTTGGATCCCGCACAATTTGAAAGTCGCTCAAAAAAAGGCTCGTGTCGATTGGTAACAAAGAAATGTTGCACAAATACGATTGCGGTGCTTCAAAAGACGTTTATAAGATCGTCACAGGTGACGAATCATGGATCTATGCGTATGAGCCCGAAACGAAACAACAATCGACCGTGTGGTTCTTCAAAGACGAGCAAAATCCCACGCAAGTTGTTCGTGGAAGAAGCACTTCGAATCAAATGGTCGCCTGTTTCTTCGGCAAAACTGGTCATGTGGCGACTGTTCCGCTTGAGCAACGTAGGACGGTCACTTCTGAGTGGTAAACTATAATTTGTTTTCCTGAAGTCATCGGAGAAATTCGAAAAACCAACAAGAGAAGACGAATCATTGTTCACCATGACAATGCGAGCTCTCACACATCGGCTCAAACCAGAGCGTTTTTGACCGGCCAAAACGTCGAATTAATGGGTCATCTGCCGTACAGCCCTGACTTGGCACCTAATGACTTCTTCTTGTTTCCGCACATCAAGAAAAAAATGCGTGGTCAACGATTTTCGTCGCCAGAAGAAGCTATTGAAGTGTTCAAAAACCATGTTTTAGAGGTGTCTCAATCGGAGTGGAAAAAGTGCTTCGACAACTGGTTTGAGCGCAGGCAAAAGTGTATAAATCATGCTGGAGAATACTTTGAAAAACAATAAAACCATTTTTGATTATAAATATTCGCATTTTCACTATTAGGCCAGAAATATATAGAGCAGCCCTCGTACACCTTCAAAATTCGGATTTTAAATTTTTTTTATATTTTAATTTAAAAATCGAAATGTTTCATGCAAATGTAATATGACTCTCTAGAGTCTTCATCAAGAATACTAATACAGGGATCAAAAATAAATTTTTCTTAATAATCAAACAAAAGATTTTGTTTCTTTGTTTTTCGAAAAGATACAGCTGCCTACGCCAGTTGACCGATCTTACTGAAATTGACTAGCGATCCATTGGGTAAAATATGCTTTATAGGTTTTTAATATTTTAGGTGGGCATGGCACTTGCCATACAAAATAAAGGTTATACATCGTGTATCCTTAAAACTATAGCAGAACTGTAGCAGTATTTAATTTTCACTTATTTAGGAACTTTTTTATGTGCATAATCCAGTCAAATCCTGGCTGGTTTAAGACCGAGAGTTTGACATCTTCTAACTATAAAAAGGTTAAAGTTAACTTCCTCTAATTTTCCAAGAAAATTGTAATTTATATATTTTAATTTTTTAAATTTTACATTCTTATTCAAAATGCAAGAATATATATTAAAAAATCATTTTTTGAAGAATCTGGCGAGTGATTGCATATTTTGCTATTTTACGCTGCAGTAACTTTATGTGTCATCAAAAAGTTCGTGTAAAGTTTTCTTACGCTATAAACATTAATTAAAAAAAAATAGCTCTTAACTTTGCAAAAAAAAATCGAAATTTTTCATAAAAATCTTTAACGTTATCGCTATAAAATCGAATATAATTATTTTTATACCCACCCACCACAAAAAGTGGAAAAAAGGTATACTATGTATAAGCTTGTAATTGCGTGTGTAATTTCTACAATATCCATTTCTGAAAAAATATATATTCTGACTTCTTATGCATAGCAAAGTCGATCTGTCTGTCCATCCGTTTTAGTGTTGAAATCAAGTTTGCCTCGGAATTCTGAAATAAAAAAAAACATCAAGTGAAAATATTTGTGCTCGCCCATATTTTCCGAGTTACGGCGCTCTGAAATTATCAAATTTTTTGAAATATCAATATGGGTATCATTTTTAAGCTTTTGTAGAGATCTTTAAAGAAATACTAAAATTTTTGCAAAACGCTTAACCCATTAAGAGCCTAAGCACAGTAGCGTGAATTAAAAAAAAAAATTTAAAAAGTCTGGAACTTCTAAACTACTTGCTCGATTTTCATAGAACAAACTTCGATTTATAGAGAAGCTCATGAGCTTTTCACCTATTGCATTTGGATACACCCTGTGTCAGTAAACGGTAGCACCACAGGGCGTCAATGTAGCTAACCTCGGATTTAAAAAATGTTTCAGAGCTTATTACTTTTTTTAAAAATGAACCGGTTTCTTAAAATTTATTATTTATTATATTTTATTTTTAGTAATGTAAATAGATAGATAAAGGAAAAATGTTCTTAAAATTTGCATGGTATCTTTTATACTCGTACTTTTAGAAAAATTCGACTTTCAAATTTAAAACACAAAATTTTTTCTTTGGCATTTTTTAGTTTTTTACATGTAATTTTTTTTTAATTCAAAATAGAACTATTTTAAAATAGATTTAGAACGCTAATATTATAAAAAATAACTTGTAGAAAAACTTTTTTCTTTGGCTTCATTATTTTAGTGGTAATAATTTTTTTAATTTGATATTTCATAAAAAGTTTAAAAAAATGTGAAATTTTGGTCAAAAAGTACCTTTCTGTTTTCTAAGTAAATTTTTAAAGTTTTTTATTAAATTTATAAAATTTTAAACTTTTTCTTTAAGAAAAGGCCTTGTGTAATCCATCTGATGTCTTTTTATGGCATGTTTGTGAAGCACTCTAGAGTCAGCATTGTTCGAATATGGGCAATTCTTTAACAAAAATCTAAATATTCGCGACTGTAAAAAAATTGCACCGTACCTTTTATTATATTATTAGTACGATTAGTTTTCCAAATTTTGTAGATATGCGCATAAATGGGGTCTGGAGAGGCAATAGAAGAAAAAATAACATTCATTCCGAAAGAAATTTTTTTATCTGCACAAAAAATATTATTTTAGTATATTTTTGTGCAAAAATTTTTTTTGATTTTAGTTACGTAAATATTGTTCTTTAATGGGATGAAAACCTGATTTAATATCATTTATATGTTCGGAGATATTCAATATAAAATTTCATTCGCAAAATTTCTCTCTTGATATTTTTTTGGTTTTTAGCGATATTTCTTACAGCTTTTTTTATTTGAAAAACACCTATAAAAAATTAAGCACATCTTAATAGAAGAGGTAATTACCTATCCACTAGCATACAATTTGTATACATTTTTCATTAAAACAGCTGTAAATGATTTACACAATTATGGTACCTCGCGCAAAAACTTCTCTTTGTTTCATTGCGCTCTTCTCATAAGTGCTTCTACTTTTTTTACATTCTTCTTTGAAATCAGCGTTTAGTTCTTTTTCTAATGCAGCAATTAAATTTTTTTTAAGAGAATGGGTTAAAATGCCTACCTGTACTTTTAGACGCGCCAAACCCTGGCGGTTTCTTTATAAATGATGTCCTTCACTTTATTAAACCGAAAAAAATTGATTTTTCGCTTAGAATTTGTTGCTGTCGGGAACAATAAATTTTAATTTTTTACAGAAAAAAAAATATTTTTAATACATACAACTATTTAAAATGAATTTTTTGAATAACCTTTATTTCGGACCAAGGAGTTGTATTCATCACAGATTAAGGACATTTAGTTTTCGAAACAATGAGTTTTTATTTAATAAACATAAACTTTGCAATTTTTCAACCAAATAATATTATTATTAATTTCATGAGTGATGCGAGATCTTCAATCTTTACTCTCGAGAACTTTTCGTGAAAATTAAATTTTAAGTTCTTCTTTAAAAAAAATTCTTCAAAACGAATTTTTTATAAATTTTACAAGAGATATTTTATCTTAAAATCTATGCCTGTATTTTTTAAATAAAAAAAAATAATTTTTGTTGTAAAATCAGTTATAAGAACAAACTGAAATATTTTACTGAATTTTAAGAGTGATCACGGATTTTATGGTTTATTAATCGCCCAAAAATAAAATTTTTAAGAAAAATCGATTTTACGCGAATTCCAAGAATCATTTTAGATTTTAGAGACGGTTTTTATAATCAAGTTTAAATGCATTTATTTTTATAAAAAAATTTTTGCTTCCGTAGTTTAATTTCTTTATTTTTGAAGCTTCAAATCATTAAAAGGAAAATGGTATTTAACCTTGAATAGATATTAAACAAAATTTAAGCCAACGCCCTTATTTTTTTAAATAGTTAAAAGAAAATAATAATAAAACCAGCAGGTAGAAGATTCATTAACTGAAAAACAAAATTTTTTTAAAAAGAAAGGAGTTAAAAAAAACTCAGGGTTTATCTCTGAAAAAAAATAAAAAAAATAAAACAACAGCTGGTTAAAATTAATTTAGATGACATGTTGAGGAATAGAAAATTAATTAGCCACTCAAAAGAAAAACACAAAACACTTGTTAACACCTTAACGCCCGCAGCTAATGGGAAATGTACACACACGCACACATACACACACACACATATATAAAGAAAGTTTTCTATTTTTAAACCTTTTGCATTCTTAAACTCAAACATATTTTCCACATGATGGGCTTATGGAATCTTACACTGTTTGTGTGTGTGTTTGTGTAAGTTTATGAGGGTGTTAGTAATATTGTTTTTCTTTTTTTTTCTTTTACAAAAATAATTTAATCCTGTTTTATCAACACAACAGGTTGTGTGTACAAGTGATTTGGCATCTCCTGGATGGTTTTTCCCTGGTTTTTATAAAATACATTTATGACAGGGGTTTTCCGTTTTAGTTTTAAAAGGCCAAGCCGCTTGCTTATCTCGTCTTAGCACGTGCTTTATAAATATAAAAGTTAATTTGTGGTTTAAACAAGTGCAATTTTGTCATCCTTTTTTGTATTTTTGTTTTAGTTTAAAGACACATCCTTTGGAAATATTAAGATAAAATCAGTTTGTACAGCTGATTCAAGATGGGTGTTAGAAAATAAAATACCTGCAATATTTTCTTTAAATCATTCCAAGAAATCTTTAATATAATAGACTAATGCTAGTTGTTCGAAAGGCATCTGTTAAGTAAAAATGGGGAATTTTACTCATTAAAAATCACCTTTAAAATATTTTTCAAATTCAAGGTCAGTCATTTTTATATCCTTATTAACCACTAAATAAGAAGCATTCAAAGAGCTTGTCTTAGTTTTATTGAGACTGACTTGCTAACTATTTCAGACTTTCGATTAGTATTGAGATCACACCGTAATAATTAATATTATTATTGATTAATATTTCTGTAACTTTATTCATATATTTTTAGATTAATTTATTTAAATGATCTGTAACTTCCTGTTACTTTTTTCACAATTTTTCTTATTTCCTGTTATGATGTATGAATAAACAAATTTCTGCTAAATATGCAGCACACAAATTTCACAAAAAAATCCCCAAAAAAAAATTAACTCTTTAATATCAACTTCCTTCCCAACAGCTGAAGAATCAATAAAAAAAACAGTATTTTTCATTAAGGAAAATTTTATAATTAATAAAACTTTTATTATGAAAAGGTAGTATAACCAAGAAAAAAAAACTGAAAAATAAAAGACTTGTTTTTCTTAACCAACATTTTCTCACTTTAACACACATGTGCAATGACATGGAAAATTAATGATTAAGAAAATTCTAAAGAAGAACTTGTTACAACATACGGGTTGTTGTTTGTAGTTATATGTGTCTCTTAAACATAACCGAAAGGGTTTTTAAGCATTAACTAAAATAAAAAAATATATAAAAAATATATATAAAAAAGTCTAGCATATAGTCGAGAACAAAGTTTGAAATAAATTCTAGATCATAGTCTAGAATAAGACAATAAAGTATAGACTAAGTGTAAAATATATTCCACATTAAAGTCTAGAATATAGTCTAATACCAAGTTCAGACACGTTTTCTTAATTGACTTAATTTAATTTTAATTGCGCAATTTAATTTGGTATTCACACATGCTCAATTAAGCTTATTCAATTAGCACAAGCCATATTTATTTTGCTTGGTAATGTCGTCCAAGCAGCTGATTTCTCTTTTTATTACATAAACAACATGATTTTTTATTGTTGCTTTGAAGTTGGAAGTGTTTTTGTATGACCCGCCATTTTCTTTTTATTTGTTTGTTTACATTTTTTACTTGTGGCTTGTCAATTTTATGAATTTTTCTTCTCACTGAACATACTTCCCAGAATAAACATACCTGTTGGCAAGGGTTGAATTTTGCATTTTATTCAATTAGTAATGCAATTAAGTACTAATTGCTCAATTTAGTAATTGATTTCTTAAATGGTAAATTGAGCTCAATTAAGGCCTTAGTTACATAAATTCATTAATTGCGCAATTAAAGCGTATGTCTGAACAGTATTAAATAAAATCTAAAATATAATCGAGAATCTAATTAAGAATATAGCCTAGAATATAGTTTATCATATAGTCTAAAATATATTCTAGATTAAAGTCTAGAATATAGTCTAGATCTAATCTAAAATAAAGTCTAGAACAAAGAAAAAAAAGAAATTAAGATTAAAGTCTATAATATATTCTAGAATGTAGTAAAAAATTTAGTCTAGAATTTAGTACAGAGATGGTCTAAAATATGACCTAGAATATAGTCTACAATAATTTTAGAACATAGGGTAGAATGTAGCATAGAATGAAGTCTAGAATATAGTCTAA
Source organism: Gymnosoma rotundatum (assembly GCA_916610165.2). Taxonomy (NCBI): domain Eukaryota; kingdom Metazoa; phylum Arthropoda; class Insecta; order Diptera; family Tachinidae; genus Gymnosoma; species Gymnosoma rotundatum. Next base: position 12,430,606 of record OU744340.1, read on the forward strand.
AATATATTCCAGATTAAAGTCTATAATTTAGTCTAGAATGTAATTAAGAATATAGTCTGGAATATAGTCTAGAACATGGCCTAGATTATAGTCTAGAATATAGTGTAGAATATAGTCTATAATAAAATCTAGATTATTGTCTAGAATATATTCTAGATTAAAGTCTAGAATAAAGTCTAGAATATATTCCAAATTATAAACTAGAATGTATTCTAGAATATAGTCTGGAATATATTCTAGATTGTAGTCTAGAAGGAAGTCCAGAATGTAGTCTAGAATATATTCTTAAATGCAATCTAAAACATAGTCCAAAAAGTATTCTATATAGTCTAAACCATAGTCTATAATATAGTCCAGAATGTAGTCTACAATATAGTCTAGAATATATTCCAAATCCTAGTCTAAAATATATGTATTTCAGGACATAGTCCAAGTTATAGTCTACAAGATAGTTTAGAGTATAATCTAGGACATAGTCTATAGCATAGTCTAGAATGTAGTCTAGAATATGGTCTAAAATTTGGTCTTGAATATAGTTTAGAATAAGTCTATTCTATTGTCTTGAATGTATTTGAGAATAAAGTCTAAAATATATGATAGATTATAGTCTAAAATATAGTTTAGAATATAGTCTAAAATATAATCTAGGACATATTCTATAGTATAGTCTAGAATGTGGTCTAGAATATATTTCAAATCATAGTCATATCATGGACTATATAAGTCTAGAATGTAATCTAGAGAAAAGTCTAGTTCTAGTATAAAGTCTAGAATATTTTCCAAAATATAGTTTAGAATATTTTTTGTTTCATGACTCCCTAAAGATGATATTCCCCTACAAAAATTAAAACAGCACTTAAATTTGTTTCTTCAAAAAATTGTTATTAAACAAAACAATATTTTAATGAAAAATATATTTAGCAACTTAAAAATTCAAACATAAATAGCCAATGAACTACATAACATTTGATCAAATATAAAACCACATACACAAACAACCACAACTTAACACTTAAATTACAAAAAAAAAGATAAATAAATAAACTTAAAATTATTGTAAATAATAATAAATTTTAACTACAATATTTACAGAAAAAAAAAAACTTAAAAACTAAAAGCGTAATAGAGAAGCGTTTCCCCCAGTTTGTCAACAATAGTTTGATTTTAACAAGTTTAACATTTTGCAAAAACAAAAAAAAAATTTATATAAATTCGGTTTTAACCTTAAAAATGTTATAAATAGACCAAAATGTCTTCACACATAAATAGAGGGCAGGGCAACACCAACTTCAAAATACTTGCGAGAATCAATTTTGTATTTTTTAGCAGTTTTCTCAGGCCGAGCATTCGATTCAGATCTTCTTTTTAGTTTTGAAGGCACTGGAGTAGCCAGAGAAAATGTATCATTACGTTTGGGTGGCGTTGGCAGTTGCAGTAAGATGCTGTGTGTTACAGAGCAATCTGGCAAAGGTGTAGCTGGCTGAGGTGTAGCTGGTATAAATAAAGCTGTTGTGGAGGTGGTGTTATCTTCTTTAGAGTTGTAGCTAAGAGGCTCAGAATTAAGAAAACTCAAATCACTACAGGGATCATCAGCGGCAGCATATGAAGGTGATAGGGTGATATCTGGTTGTTGTTCCATTTGATTTTTGAGTAAAGTTCTACGTCGTAAATTAAAAGATTTGCGTGGCTTCTTTTTCTTTTCTTCTTTGCGGGCTGAATCCAATATGGCATCTATAAGATTATCCAAAGTTTGATCACCCATTTTATTAGACACTAAACCGGTATGATCTAAGTCCTTTTTAGTATTGTGTGTTTGTTGAATTTCCTCCACGGCAGCCTCTTCCTCTTTGGCTATGGCAACAAATTCTTGTTCTAATTTACGTTTTTTAGGCAGAGATGAAATTTTCTTGTCTTCCTGTTGCCGATTAAAAGGCCGTTCTAGAGTGGCCAAATATCTTGGATTTCCCATAAATGGGTCAGGCAGTAAACCCCTTAAGGCTAACTGTTGTCCTGTAGGTAGAATAGTACTGGGAGAGTATTCCTCTTCGTATTTAGGCAAAGTGGTGGCATATTGTGATATTTGTGGAACTGCAAAACCCACAGTAGAATGTCTTCGAATGGTTGAAGCATTTGTCTCGTTAAATACATTGACAGAGACTCGTCGCCTTTCAGGCGTTCTACTCGCTGCAGTTTCTGGTGTCACATTTAAAATATCCGCCAAAGGAGCCAATACCAAGGGACTATTGCGAGTTCGCGTCACCATGGGCGTAGATGTTAAAATGGGAACATTCTCCTTGTTGGCAATAGTGGCTCGACGTTTACGTCTTTTAGCTTCTGTTAAACGTGGAGTCTGTCTAATTGTTGCCGTACTGTGTGACGTTTGTGAAGTTACCGTTGTATTTTGGGCAAACTTTTGTGCCGACGCTGTCCACTTTAACATTATTAAATCACTTTAAAACAGTTTTTTTAATAATCCAAATATTCGGTAGCACTATATGTTTTCGAACGTTACTGCTGACAAACTAACTAATTCCTCAACTCGCTCAGACTATTTATACTCAGGTACTCCCGTCAGGCAATATTGCTCATATCTACTTTGCTCGTTTTACAAGGGTTGTTTAACCGTTAGCTTATCACTATTGGTTGCCTAATGTGCTCTAGTTTGTTAATATTCTATCATGAATTTAATACTCTTTATTTAAAGTTTTTGTTTTTGTATTTGTATTTTGCTCATCCTGGCATTTTTTTCTTGTGTTGTGTTGTCCTGCTACTTAGACACATTAAAACAACAACCTCCATATATAATGCGAAAGTTGTTTTAGTTTAACGACTTATTGCCTCGTGCTGTAGTTTTGTTTTTCTCTCAGTTACACTGTGAGAAATATCTTTAAATTTTTTTCTTCTTATTTTCGTTGTACGGAAAAATGTGAAGCATAGATTTAAATAAATAAATCTATAAAAATACCTTATCATTTTTATTCTTAATAAAGCTGGGTCTAATATTTTTTTCAAGATTTTTTTTACTAGAAAGATATTTTACAAATAGTAGTAGAAATACTACTTTTTTTAGCTTACTCAAAGTTAGTAATTTTAATATTCCAGGTAGGTATTCATGCATAAATTCAATTAAATTTTTTTTAAATATTTGAAAATATTACGTTTTGGAAAAACGTATCAAAAAAAAGTAGTTTTGAAAATTTTTAAAATTTGATTTTTCTCAGGTAAAAAGTATTGCTTACTCTGCAAAAATTTAATTTTTTTATTTGTTTTAAGGTTGGCCGACATAGTAGTAGAAATACTTCTCTTTTCAAATTAACCTAAAAAATATAAATTTTAAACTAAAACTATAACAAATACCTTATATCTACATGTAGAAACCCCAAACAAATTATAAATCTTTTTAATACTATAGTATGAAGCTTACGCTTCACCGAAATTGTACTGTTGCAAAAAAGTACTTTTTTGAAATTAAAAAAAAAATATTTTTTTTTAACTAATAGTGGTTAATATTTCAATAAATTGAATTTCAATTATAAACTAAATTAATTATTAAAAAAAAAGGTTTTCTTAACTGAAATAATACTACTAAAAGTACTCAGTCATTTGATCACTTAATATTTTTTCTACAAAATAATTAGTTGTAAATTACTAATTTAAAAAAAAAATTAAGTATATGAATTTAAGTATTCAAACCCCTTTAGATGGGTTAATATATAAACACAAAATTAAATACATATATTCAAAATAGTTTTGTAAAAGTCGAATTACGTTTCAAAAAAAGCAATGTAGTTAAAAAGTAGTTTTTTAAATTTAATTAATATTATTTAAGTCAGCCAACAAAATTTAATAAATGCATAAAATTTGCAATTCAAAACAAATAGTAGTATTTTTGATATTAGTAGTAGATATACTACTATTTTAAAATTTACTTAAAACGAGGAATTTTGGCAATTAAATCTTTTTAACAATTTTTTAATGTAAATGTAACTAAAATAATATTTTTTATTAATACAGCAATTATCAGTAGAAAAAGTACCTTTTTACTACCTTCTCAAAATTTATTTTAAACAACAGCTATATCCTAAAAGCTTATTTTGCAACATAACAATAAAATTTATATGAATAGTGCAAACCATATCAAGTAAAAAAATGGAGTAAATTACTACCTTTTTAAGGTTTTGAAAAAATATTTTTCTTTTTTGTCTACAACTTGTGATTAAGGTAAATACTTAATATTTTCTTTATAAACATAATGGTATTTTCTAGTTTTTTAAAAGATAGTAAAATACTACTTTTTATACTGTTGTGGAAAAACGTTTGATATTTTTAGTGTTTAGAAAGTATAAACTATTTAAAACATAGTTTTCGAAGACATATTAATTTTTTGTGTACATTCCTCCCTGTTATCAAAAGGTACTAAAATACTACTTTTATTTTATTTTTATTAAAAATTTTTATATTTATTTACTTTATGGTTAAATTTTTGCGTCTTGCTCCAAATACTAACAGTCGTAAGCATTACTAATCATTATACCATTTTACTAAAATGTAAAAAAATACTACTAAATATGTTATACAAATATGATACAATTTTAATATTTATTAGATTTTCATTATTTTTATTTCTGTCGTATAAAATAAGTCGTCTAGTTCCTTTTTGCTAAGTTTTTAAAATAGTACTAAAATACTACTTTTTTAATTAATCATCAAAATTTTAGAGTTTATAAATTTTTTATTTAGTTTTATTTTACTTGTTCTTAACATTATCTAGTAAATCTAAGAAAAGTCTTTTTAATCAATTTTACTAAAAGGTACTAAAATAGTACCATTTTATTATTTCATCAAAAAAGTATATGAAAATAAATATGTGTTAACATATTATCCAATTGCAGGTTTTTGTAGTACATTTAATAATTTTGTCTTCCTTGTAAATATTTGTAATTTAGAAAAATACGAATAAACCGTGAAAACTTAAGATTTTTTTCCAAAGTGTATTAAAAGAAACGTTCGTATTTTCACAAAACACGTGGTTGTTGTATTTATTCTCTTTCAAACAAAAATTCCTCTCTTATAATAGCTTCTTTAATTATTCTCATATTCTCATCATTTGGCTCCCTCCTTAAAAAAAAGGATGTCATTTACTGCTCTGCTACATTTCGTTGCACAACATTGCATGTGAAAAAATGTCTTTGTACTTATTCTTCTTTGCCTGTAGAAAGACCTGAAGAGCAAAAGGACCTTTTATTAATAATTAAAGACAATTTTTTTGTGTTGGGAACCAGAAATCATTTTTGATGTTTGAAAAAGATAAAAATCTGCGCGTTTGCGCTTTTTTCTGTTGCTTTCAGTCATTTCTGTTTTTGTCCTTTATTTAGAGCAGGAATATGTCTAAGGTATTTTTTATTTCTAAAGATTTTATCATTTTTTTATAGAGGTCTTTTTTATGTTTTTATTTCTTTTAAATTAGCTGTTATTAGTTAAATAAACGGAAGTGGTTTTACTTGGAAGTAGAGGATTTTTTCTTGTGTTGCATTAAATATATAAATAAAATTTTTATATGGAAATGTTGGAAAATAGAGGAAGTAATTAAGAGAGGAACTTAAACATCAGGATAAAAGTTACTTCAATAAGCTGCAATCAAACTAAAAATCATTTACTTAAGGCATTTAAAGGTACAAGTGCCTCTTAGTTACAAGAATCCAATTATATATAATTTTAACTTATGATTGCTTTTTATATTAAAATGAAAAAAAAAATTATCTGAGTTTAACATTTATTATGACTTGCTGCAAAAACAGTAGTTTGTTTAAAAACAATAATGGTATTAAAAAAGTAGTAAAAATACTACTTTTCAATTAATTCCTTTTCATCCCCTAATCACTGAAAAAATTCTTTTAAAAACTCAAAGTACAAGTAACAGCTACTTAAAAAAAAGTAAATTTTCCAAATAAAGTAGTAGAAAAGATACCTTTTTAATTGTAAAAAACTTAAGTTTTTTTTTTTAAACTTACTAACTAAAAGAAATACAGTTTAAAATAGTTCAAAAATCAAATAATTTTGCATTTAAGTAAATTTTAAAAAGTAGTGAAAATACGTTAATTATTTATTATTAAATAAAGATTTAAAATACTTTCTTTTTTTTAACACTCATATAAAAAAGTATTTAAAAATAGTTTTTAAACTTACATATGATAAAGTAGTGAAAGTACTAAATTTTAATACCAAAATTTTAATTCCTAAGCTACTAAAAAATTAGTTAAAGAAACTCAAATTAATTACCGAAAAATAGAAATTATATTTTTAAAAAGGTAGTAGAAATGGTACTTTTTTAAGTATAAAAATTTACGTTATTTCTATACTTTAACAGCCCACAAAAGACGATATCAAATACTCTTTAAATCAAATAATAGAGTAGTTTTTAAAATTTAGTTTAAAAAAAAAGTAGTATAAATACTAATATTTGTTTTTCTAAAACAGTAAGCAAAATTTTCAATTTTAATTTTTGCAAAGTTTTAAGGTAGTTTTTGTAACCACTTGCTAAATGTACATTACGGTGAGTTAAAAAAAATAGAGTAGTAATAAAAATAATTTTAAAAAGTAGTAAAATTTTTTATTTTATTTTTTACTTTAAGGGGAAGGTTTTACACAATTTAACTAAAAAGTTAGAAAAGTTTAATATTATACCGTTTGTGTAAAAAATCCTTTGTAAGTAATATAAAAAAGTAGTAAAAATAGTAGTAAAATACTCTATTTTCAATAAATAAATCTTTATCATCCACACCATCATTTTAAAATTCTTGAAAGAATAAAAAATTTATAACACCAGAAAAAATATTAACCATACTATTTACTTTAAAAAGTAGTAATCATACTACTTTTTAATAGTATTCACAAATTACAAAAAGTCAATATAAGTTTGTTTTTATAACATAACCTAATTAAGAATGCAAGTTAAAACAAACCAAAAAGAAAAAAGTAGTAAAAATACTACCTTTTTAATTTAATGTTTTATCTTAAAAAATAGCTTTTAATGAAGCATAAACAATAAGTTAAAAATTTTAAACAAATGAATATAAAAGGTATGAAGGTGTCTGGAAAAAGTGTGTTAAATTACTACCTTTTTTCAGTTTAAGCCGAAATATTTTTTTAGTTACTATTAAAATATCAATATAGTGCATTGTTAACTAAGAAAGGAAAAAGTATGTATTTTATTTAAAAAGTAGTAAAAATGCTACTTTTTTAAAAGTGGTAAATCTGCTACTATTCTAAGTGGGTATATATTCTATCTGGTATAGATTTTCTAATTTTAAATCAAGCTTCTTTAAATATTATACTGGCTACTGAAAAAGTACTAAAAATACTGCTTTTTTTAATTGGCTTTAAATTATTTTTTTAATAACCCAAATTTTATTTGACTTTAATAATAATAAAATACTTAATTAATGCACTTTAAATAAATTGCACTAAAAATACTACTTTTTAGAATGTGTGTTTTAATTTGGAAAGTGTCGTATTTTATTTAAGTTTTTAAATTAATAGTAAAAAGAATATAACATACGCTGTCTATCCAACAAAATAAAAAATAACTTATTTTAAAAACGTAGTAAAAATACTACCTTTTTTATGTGTGTGTTTATTTCAATCTTTTTTACATGCAGCAGTTAAATCAAATTAGTTCAAACATTAATAAAAATAACTGCTTGAAGTAAGAAAAAAATGATTCTGAGCACCACTGCATAAAAGGGACAAAATGGTACTATTTTTGCATTAAGGTGACATTTGTTGTAATTGAGCAATAGCTATGATCTTTGACGAAGTCAGAAAACTAAAAAGGAAAAGTGTCACTTTTAGTATAGTATTTTTTTTCAAGTTCAACCAAACGAAGCTGCGGTAACAGCTAAATATTCTTATAAATGCGAATGATGATTTTCAGTAACTAATTTTTTACTAATCTGAGAATAATTTCCATTTTTTACCCACTTTCTTTTACATTCTAATATTTCCCACCAATATCTCTAAAAAAAAATTACCAATCATCAATCATTGTCAATTATGCTTTTTTTAAACGAACCACAACTGACATTGGCCTGTCATTATCATGTCAATAAAATAAAAAATAAATCATAAAAGGAAGATACCTTAAATCAGAATTTTTCTTTTTATGAAAATTACATAAATTTAAAATGTAAATTTGCCCAAAAATTTATTTTAGTTTAATTTATTTTCCATCTAAATAGCAAAATAAAAACCACCCCACTTGCTCAGACTACAAAAAAAAAAACAAATAAACAAAAGAAACATTTGTCTTTTTAAGCGATAAAAATTCTTAAAAAATTCTTAACAATGGGGGGTTTTCAAAGGACATTTATAAGAGGAATTTCCTTTGAGGTCACGTATGTAAAATAACTATTATTATTTTTATTTTGAAATTTCAACGCAACTTGACTTGTTACATTTAAACATTGTTATAAAACCATCTTAATATTTTTATAGTTTTGAATTAAAAGTGACCTTTTTAAAAAATATTTATAATTACCCAACAACAAAAATTAAATTTACATAATAAATGGCTTGGAAGTAATGAAAATATAATAATACGATGTTCTCGTCTTTATCTGAAAATATGAAAATACTTAAAAATTAACGAGGTTGGCCTTTAAAATTTATTGTAGTTTATAAATTTTATATTTACTGCTAATATAGCTTTTCTGGCTTTTTTCATAAAATCCAATGACCTAACAGTACTAGAAATATCATCCTTAAAAGACAAGACTAACAGTTTTTCTTAATACGTTGCAGAAATTGAATAAAAAAAAAACAAATGCACAGTATGAAAGTGAAATCTAGTATTTAAAAAAAGGTAGTAGAAATACTAACTTTTTCATATAAAACAAACTTCATTAAATGTGTATTTAAAATGCTTAAGCTTTATTTTTAAGGTAAAAAAAGTTTTTGTGAACTAAAAAAAAATAGTAGTAAAAATACTACATTTCTATTATGCTTGACTTTTGCAACAAAACTGTCTTAAAATTAATTCATAATTCCCGAAAATGCTGCTCCATTATTTATACAGTAAAAACATTGTACAAAAAATAGTAGCAGAATAAGTATCTTTGTTTAGTTAATGCATTGTTTTCACCACATAGGTATTTTCGATTGTTTTTAATTCCAAAAACCAATCAATTCTCAAAAATATAACAGAATAAATTCAAACTTTATCATTTGAGAAAAAGACTACCTTTCTGTTATGTTTCCTTCAACCGACAAAAATATTTAAAATACTTTCAAAAATGTATTAAAATATGAACTTTATTTAACAGCATGAGATAAAAAATTTAAATAAAAAGTAGTAAATCTACTACATTTTTAATTTACAAGTAACGGTCACAGTTCAGGTTGTACGAATTATTTCAATTAACAATATTTGTACTCAAAAAGTTGAAAAATAATGCATAAGAGATCAAAAAGAAGAAATACTACTATTTACAATAAAACAAATATCGATAAAGTCTTTTAGAACATACTACAATTGTATTTTTTGTGGTACTTTTTCTTAAGGTAATTAATGCTGATGGAAAATTAATGTAACATTCTACACTTAAAAAAGTAGCAGAAATACTACTAGTACATGTTTTTCCTACAAAAATTCTTGTTTTAAATATTTTCTATAGTTTCTGTGCAAAAATCAAGATTATATTAGAAGTTTAAACTCTGCGAAAATTGGTGTTATAAAGAAATTTTTACTTTAAGGTACAAATTCCAAAAGGGAATGTTTTTACTACGTTTTTTTTTCTAGAAAAGCAAAGTTTTTTATATGGATTAATTCAAAATCTGTTTTTAACAATTTGTTATTATTTTAACAAACCTTATTAAAATCTGAGAGGGTAAAAACTCTTTTCAAGTACAACCATGCCTGCAGAAAGGTAGTATTTTTTACTGATTTTTCTAAAAAAAGACAGACTTATTAATTTGTTAATTTTAATTTGCGTTTTTTTATTAAATTTTCCTATTTTTAAAAGTATTTTTTAAGTTTGGTAGTTTATAGGTAATAATAAGTAGTATTATTTTTACTACTTTTTGAAGAAAATAGTAGTATTAATTTATAGGGTTTCATAATTTTTAGGCTCATTAAAACATCCTTTTTAACTGTTTAAATGGTTAAATTTAATTTGTTAAAAAAGAGATATTTTTACTACTATTTCCAAAGTAGTATTTTACTCCTTTAACTGTGATAAAATATTGAAAATATTTAATTATAGAAAAAGCGAGATAAATATGTTTTCTTAAGAAAGTAAATAAAAATACTACTTTTAGTAGAAATACTACCTTTTTATTTGCGACAAAAATTCTTTGGAATTATTTCAAATAGCAATAAATTATAAACGAAATAAAAATATTACGCTTTAAAAAAAAGTACTAGAAATGCTCCTTTTTTATTATATTTATTCCACACTAAAACAAATTATTTTTTGATTGATACAAATGAAAAATTCTATAATATTCTATATTGAATTATATTCGTTTATAAAATAGTAGTAAAAATACTACCTTTTTTTCATAAACAGTTTTTTTTATTGTCTTTTTGTCCTTGAATTATTGGTAGTGGAACTTATACCTCATAGAAAAGTAGGAAAAATGTAACAGTTTTTATATTATTGTTTTTAAAGCAAAAATGTTATAAAAGTTTTTTTTTATAAAAATTGTTTTAATATAAAATTTGTTAAAAACGTTAGGTTATAAATTTTTCAGAAAGTAGTAGAACACTTCTTTTTTACAACACCACAATACTTACAGAAATATGTGCTAATTTACCATCTATAGCCAAACATTTATTATTGTTATTGTAAAAACATTTTTTGGTGTCCATCGTATTTTTCGAATATATTTTATATACAATATTTTTTGGAAATAGAATGAAAATCTTTTATTCTTTTATTACGTTTAAAAATGTGTTTAGTCACAGCATCATATAAAATTTATTATCTTTACTAATTGATAATTAAAATTTTCAACACATACTTTTTTCTAAAGACTCATGTTCTTTGTAATCCTTAATTGGTAAAGCGCATATTTTTGGTATAAAAAAGAATTTTTTCCTAAAGAAAAGTTTTTAATATTTTTCCTCCTATGAAAAGAAATTAGGGAAATATCAACTGTTTAAGAAACAATTACAACCCTTTTCGTTGTCTTTGAATTACTTTCCCTTAAACAAACATAGCGCTGACAAGTTCTTAATTGTGTTTTTTTATTTTTTAGTAAAAATCTGTTGTTTTTACAGGGAATAAAGTTTTTTATTTTTAAACCCTTTTAAGGGAAAATGTTTTTTGTTACAAAAAAACCACAAAAGCGTGCAAAATTTCACAATATTTTACCAAATTTAATAAAAAAATATTTATCACTTTCTCTTAAGAAAATTTGTAAGTAGAAATTCTTGAGAACAAAAAATATTTTCTTTATTTTTCATACATCTTTTAAAAAACGATTAACAGATTTTCAAGAAGGATTAACTTAACCTTTTAGAACCCTTAAAATTTAAAAATGTTATCGCAAAATGTTTCAATAAAGATTAAGAGCTGTAGAAGAAACCAGAAAATATTTAACCTTCAAAAAAAGTTAAAAAAACTAGTTTTGAAAAAGGTAGTAAAACAAGTAGTTTTTTTAAATATAAAATTTCACTAATGGATTATAATTACATGAGTTTCTACAATTTAATTTATTTTTAAAGCCTTTAGTACTTTTTTATTTAATAATAAGCATTAAATTTTATATTACACAAGTGTTTAATGATCATTATTCAATGAAATATAGTTCGAATTGTAAATTTTGACTGGAAAAAAAGCGTACTTAAATGCTACCTTTTTTATATATTATTAATTAATTAATTTTTTTTAATATATTATGTCAAACTCCTTTCTTAAAAAAGGTAGTAGAAAATACTACCTTTTGACTAATAACAAAATTCATTCAACATATCTTAATTTTCATATTCATTCTTTTTTATGTTCACTTTTACATAATATTTCAAAAAGTAGTAGAAATACTTCCTTTTTATGCATGATCCTTTTTGTCTACTAAGAATTTCATTTTTTTAATACTAACAAGTAAAACGTGTTAATTTAGTATTTTGGCACGAATTACGTGAAACTAATTTCCTTTTCAAAGAAAAAAAAGGAGTAGAAAAAGTACCCTCTTAGAATTATATAAAATTTTTACAAAATGTAAAGTTTATATCCTACTTCGTTTATATAAAAAAAATTATTTTAATTTGTGTATTTCTATAATTTTGCAAAAAAAAAAGTACTAGATATATTTACTATTATTTTAAATTAGATATACATGATTAAAATAAAGCTGTATTTTCAAGTTTGTCGTCTAAATAATAATATTAATTGAATATTTGATGGTTATTATTGAAAAGTAAAATAATACTTTTTTCAAAAATTAAAAAATACTTATTTTTTTTTTTTTTAGCAAAGTTAGTGTTTTTGCTTTTGTGAATTTTTTTACTTAGATAAAAATACGACATCATAAAAAAGTAGTTAAAATAGTAGCTTTTGAAAATTAAAAAAGAACTTATTAGATTCGTAGAGAAAATTCATTAACTTACATATTTAAGTAGCAAGGTATAGTTTTGCTTAATTTATAATTTTCTTAAAAAGTAGTAGAAATGCTACTTTTTTATTTTCAACTAAAAATTATTAATTTATATATTCAGCAGCAAAAAATTTATTAATATTGTTAATATAAATATTTTTCTAAAAGGTAGCAGAAATATTACTATTTTATTTTCAAAAAAATTCATATTTTTTTTAACTTTTCAAACTTAGAAAGCTTTGTAAGGATTTTGTGCTATTAGTAGCAAGGTATAGTTTTGCTTAATTTATCAATTTCTTAAAAAGTAGTAGAAATGCTCCTTTTTTGTTTTCAACTAAAATTCATTAATTTATATTTTTATTAGCAAACAAATTTTTTTATAATTGTTAATATAAATATTTTTCTAAAAGGTAGCAGAAATACTACTATTTTATTTTTAAAAAAATTTCATATTTTCTTTAATTTTTCAAACTTACAAAGCTTTGTATGAATTGTGTGCAACTAGAGAAAATTCATAACTCTATATATTTAAGTAGCAAGGTATAGTTTTGTTTAATATATCAATTTCTTAAAAAGTACTAGATATGCTACTTTTTTCTTTTCAACTAAAAATCATTAATTTATACTTTTACAAGCAGGATTTTTAATTTAATTAATTTTTTATTTCTAATATAAATATTTTTCCAAAAGGTAGCAGAAATACTACTATTTTATTTAAAAATAAACTTCAATTTTTTTTTAATTCGTCAAAGTTGGGAGGTTTTGTAACGATTGTGTGCTATTAGAGAAAATTCATAACTTTATATATTTTGTTTATTTTCTTAATTTCTTAAAAAGGAGTATAAATGCTACTTTTTTATTTTCAACTAAAATCATTAATTTATATTTTTAATAGCAAAAATTTTTTTCTGAATTGTTAAGATAATTAGTTTTTTAAAAGGTAGCAGAAGTACTACTATTTTATAAAAAAAAACTTTATATTTTTCAAACTTTTAAAGCTTTATAAGGACTGTCTGCTATAAGAGAAAATTCATAACTTTATATATTTTAGCAGCAAGGTATAGTTTTGCTTAATTTATAAATTTCTTAAAAAATAGTAGAAATGCTACTTCTTTATTTTCAATTAAGAATCATTAGTTTATATTTTTAATAGCGAAAAATTTATTAAATTTGTTTATATAAATGTTTTTCTAAAAGGTAGCAAAGACACTACTATTTTATTTTAAAAAAAAAACTTCATATTTTTTTAATTTTTCAAACTTAGAAAGCTTTATAAGGATTGTGTGCTATTAATTTTGTTGTAAAGAAAAGGTCTTGAAAATTTTGCATTTCCCTAATATCCTTTAAGGGTTTTAATAGAATCCTCCTGCTCATTTTTTTTTTTGTAGACTACAGAACAATTGACTACAAGGGTGTTAAAGATTTATTAGCATTAATTTGTATACAAATCTACTTTTATTACAAAACGTTTAATTTTGGCTGTAAAAGGGTTTCCTTATTATCCTTTACATGCATTTGTAGTGGCGGCTCACCCCATTATTTTTGATTGTATGCAAAAATGATTAATTGCCTTCTATTTTTGCATTTAGGCATTCAAATTTAATGTTAGTTTTTTATATTGTTTGTTATTTGCATTTGTTGTTGTGTTTTTTTTTTTTTTTGTGTTGTTTGTGGCATTGTATGGGTTAATTTAGCATTGCTTTTTTTCAAACAACTTTTTGTTGGTTTTTCTATTCTAAATGCATTGGAAATGGATTTTAAAATCGTAAATCAATTGTTTTTGTTCTTTGTGAGTTGTATTTGTTGGTTTGGACCATTTGCGGTTAATTAGGGAATTTCTTTATATGTTTGTTTTTTAAAACTTTGAATGATTTAGATGTTATTGAATAAAGAGCTCATAATTTGGGAAGTGAGTGAGTGAAAAGAAAAGTGCGAAAGAGAGAGAAAGAAAGTTTTTAATAAACAAAACCTAAATTTTACAGCAATGTTCTCACTTGGTTTTAGTTGCTAAACTGAAATTATAATAGAAGAAACTACTAATATAAGTAGTACTACCAGTATAAGTAATTTTTCTACTGGTATAAGTAGTCATCATTTTAGTATAAGAGTTTATAAAACTATAATATGTAGTTATGCTGGGAAAACAGGTGACTCAGCTAGTAATGTGATCAGTCACTACTAATAACGGGTGTTCCAAAATTTACACAAAATTTAAGTTTGTCGCCTTTTGTGATGTCAAGTGCTGAAAGGTAAAAATAAAACAGATTTTGTACATATGCATCAACGGTTGAGAGAAACTTAGTATTATCGCAATCATCATTCTGTATTTTACAGGATCAAATAAAAAAATATAACAATCTTAGAGATTCTATCTACATTAATTTTGGACTACTCTTTATTTGTACTAGAAACTTAATACAAAGAACTAAATTAAAGTAATCATGCTGTTACTGAAGAGTTTCCTTTTAGAATAGTAGGAAAACGGCATCTTTTGACCGGAAGCTAATAACTATTGAATTTTATTGTCTTTTCTCTTTAGCCATCTTCTAAATACAATTCTCAAGAAACTCTTTTCCAAACCAAAGAAAAAATAAAAACACTTTTCAATAAGCAATTTTCTTAAACAAATAAATAATGTTTGTGTTTTAAAAATAATTTTGCACAGAATGTTGATGATCATAACTTATAAAATAAACAGATACAAACTAGAACAGACATAAAGGACAAGAAGAAATTGTCAAAATTTAATATTGTTCTAAGACATGGAATACAACAAAAAGGACAAAAATAAACCATAAACTATGACACAATATAAAAAGGATATTTTTAAGAAAACAGGAAATAAAACTTCACACTCACCACCCCTCAATAACAAAACTAGAACAACAACAGCAACCAAAAACAACAACAACTTAAAGTGCAAAAAAAAATGTGAATGTTTTTCAACGTAAATCATTGTTCGGGACATTTAAACAATGGCTGTTATAATGAGAGCAGTTTATGTAAAGGCCACTCTAAGGACACCCAGACAAGATAATTTTCTAGCATTTGTTTTAAACAAAGGTGCTTTCAATGTAACATCCAAAGGATTCACTAAATTAAAGATTGTTTTAAAAATTATTACAGAAAGAAAACTAGAACAAGCCGAGACACACAAATTATAAAGGTGATCGTCATCGTTGCTTAGCAACCACCATCCTTTTCGTTTTTATTTCTTTTTATTTGTGACACATAAATCCTCCATAATTAACGAGGAAATTGAAAATTAAAATTTTGTGAATATGTTTAATTTATAGCCGACATATTTTTTTTTGCAACAATTTTTGCAATTATTAAAGTTCGATGCCTTTTTTTTAAGGAATATTGTAAAAATGTTCTAATTGCTGGGAGGGTTTGTGCACTTGAACTGGTTTGTTCTTTTTACCATTTCTAAAGGATTTCAAAATTAGAACATTAAAAAAGGTATGCAGACAACAGTTTTATTGCACTTTAAAGACAAGAAACGTTTTAATAAAAAACTAAGTTCATTCAAATGGAAATAATTTAAAAATGAAAACAACAAAAGCAGCCAAGATGTTTAATTTGAATGTGAAAAGACTTTGTCTGACTGAAAAATGTACTTAGAACTTAACATTTCTAAATTTCATTTTTTTTTTCAAACAGATTTTGCTAACATCCTCTAAAATAAAAAAATGCTGATTCCCTAAATGCTTTAGTGTTCGTTAAGTAAAATAAATTTATCAAATAAATTTGGGAAAATTATGGCTTTTTTAAACTGTTCAGATTTTAAATAATATTTCCTCAGTTTAAAAAATTTGTTTGAACTTAAGTTCGAATTTTCGAACTTAATTTCGAATTTTTCGAACATTACAAAAACCATTAATTCTTAAAAATTTTATTAACTTTAGTTTAAACAACTTCTTTAATTAAGTTTTTTTTACTAAAAATAAATTTTAAGCTCAAAGATATATATATGTATATTATATTTAAATTTTTTTTTTCTTTCTTATTTTTAAATTAGGGATTTTAAGAAACATAAACCAGACCTTAAATTACTAATAGATTTATTGGCTCTGTTCTAAACAACTTTCTTAATGAAAATTTTTGCTCAAAAGAAATTTCAAATTTATGTAAAAAATTTCGAACATTCTCTCTGTTATTTTTTACATGAATATTTATTATTTTATTTTTAATGGTATTAAACATAATTTTAGGCCACAGTTTAAAGAACCATTATAAAGTTTCGCATATAAAATTTGTTTGCCAGTATTACACAATATATTAATATTCCTAAGTTTCCTGCAAACGTCATTAGGCCACAGAAAAATAAAGATTTCAGTTTAGTTGTAGCATTCATAAGTTTTTGTAGCAAATTCCATTTGTAAAACATTGAAAACAACCTAATAACCTTGAAATAATCTATAAATATACTTAAAATTCGAACATAAATTATTACTTCGAAATTTAAAAAATATTTCTTTTGATATTACAATTCGGACATTAACGTTAAAGATATTATTTATTATTTAACCTCAAAAAATTTTCGAATGTTGCAATGCAATATAAAACTTATCCAAACTAAGTTTCAATTTTCGAACACACAAAAACATTTTTTCATTCAATTTAAAAAAGGTAATTAAATAAAGTTTTGTTTCATAATCTATAATTTCTATTTATTTAAATATGTATAAGAAAGAATTTTTCGAATATAGAAAAATTTTAATTATTATTGTATTTATATTTAAAAAATCTTTAAGACTCTTAGTTGATAAAAATATTTTAAAGTTTTTAATATTTTGAAAAGTTTTCGAACTTCGAAATTTCGAACATTGTAAAACTTAAATTTTTTATATAACATAAAACGATAAATGAACTAATAGGAGTTTTATTAGTTTTTAAAATACGAAAAATTTTTAACTTCGAAATTTCGAACATTTAAAAACTTAAATTTTTTTAACTTCGAATTTTCGAATATTAAAAAACTTAAATTATTTACATAAATAAAACGATAATAAAACCTGTGGGAGTTTAATTGCGATAAAAATTATTTATTATTTTTTAGTGAAAGCATTTGGAATGTACTTCAAATCCGTAACCTTTTTCTTAAGGCACTAGATGATTCGACATAACTTTTAAGCTCTTCGAAAAACATGAATAGGTTGGTCAGTAGGCCTTGAATCTCAATCAATTACAGCAAAGAGAATCAAAGAAACGACAATAGTAGGCGTTAGTGTAAGAGACATGAAAATTTTATTTTTATGGAAGAAATGTTGCCAACTGAAACGTTATTTGACTTGAATTTATTTCCTTCTGTTTTGTATTATCGTGAGAATTTGTATAATTTGTTTTTTTTAAAGTGTCAAATATTTCTACATTAAAAATTTTAACTTAAGTTTTTTCTATCTCTATTAAATTTAATGGAAAAATCTTGTTTAAAAATTTTTTAAAGAAAGATGTTTAAAGTGTTAAGTTTTAATCACTTTTCGTTTGATTGTCGCTTTCTAAGTGTCCCAATTTTAATTCAACATTTCGCCAGTTAATGCAAACAGTTCAAGTTTTTAAATGTAACAAAAAGTCCTGTGAAAGAATAACTGGTTTTATAATTTATTCTTTATTATCTTTATCGCTTAAATTGTTATCATACTTGTCAAATGTGAAATAGATAACTATTTTAGAGTAAGTACAAGTAAAAGGTTGTGCCTAAATTAACGTAACTTTTGAAAATGGCACTGCCGTGATTTGTTAGCTGACAGTTTGGGTTTGAGGGAAAAAAAAGGAAAGCAATACGTGTGAGAATAAAGTATTTCTATTGCCGTAAAATGCTCTTAAAATAATAGAAATATAGAGGCTACACTTCAAGGAGTATTATCTTTATAGAAGTAACACGTGCTGTTTGAAAAATCTATTAAATCCACAATTTGTCTTCTTAAGGTCGGATTTATGCTGCAGGTATCATTGTAGCGTAAGTCTTCCAAGATAAAGTCAATCTAAAAAAAACTTGTAACTGAAATTAGAGAAAAAACATGTTTGTAACATTATCATAAGAACCATATAACATTTTCTGCAACATTATATGGTTGCGGTGAAAAAATTATAGTTGTTCCCAAAAAAACTTTAGTCACGATAAACATAATTTTTTATTAACATTTGATCATTATACGATTATAACACTCTACAGAATTATATTTTTTGGTTAGTTTGACTTTAAAAATGTTTGCTAAATTTTCAACAACTAAATTTTCATAATCAGCATGTCAAATAGTCTGTAAAGTAAAGCAAATATTTCATAAGACCTTCTCTAGTTGTTAACCACTCTTTTGGGTGATTTGATCAGTTTTATAATCGAATGATTAGACTTCTTTTTTTCTTAAATTTCCATTTAAGATATAATGCAAACAAAAAAAAAACTGTAAATAAAAATTTGCCATAAATTTTGTAACACCCTTTAATACAAAATTTAACTTTGTAAAGACTTTATAAAAAATAAAAATGTTATACTTAAATGTTTTACAAATATTTTGACATATTTTCTTGTTGTATCCTATTGTCCTTTTTTTTGGTTAGTTTTAATTGAAATGTCACGATGACAAGACAGGACAAGACACATCATGACATTTAGAGCGTTTGTTTGTAGCCCATTGCAGTATAACAAGTTAAGCTGGCCAATTATTTCATATGGTTTTTTTTTTTGTTTATTCTCTTCAGGATTGTAATTGCAAAAGGAACTGAAAATGAAATGCCTTCTTTTTCAAAGGGTTACATGACCACAAACAAAAGAAGTTTAAAACACTTACAAACAACATTTGTTACAATTGTTTTTCAAATTGTCACAGTTAAACCTTTATGAACTGACATCAAATTATGCCTTGTAATCCTTTCAATATTTTAACATTTACTTGTTTCGACATTAAAGTTGTATGACAATTTTTTTTTATTTTTATAATAATTTTTGTTATTCTTACAAAAGACTTGATAAATATTGTTGGAGACTTTCTTTGTCTCTTCTTATTTAAAGGTCAATTTCTTATAACTACAAGTAAACATTATTTATTAACAGCTGTCAGAAATTACGTATTAAAATTATTTCTTCCCAAATACAATTAAATACAATTTCAAGGTTTTTTATTACTCACATTGAACTGTAAAACTTTTAGGGTTGTCTGTTTCGGTGTGATATAAATTGTTTTTACTTAAACTTAAATCTTAAAGAGTTTGATAACAAACTGTTTATTTAAGTTTTAATTCCTGTTATCTTGATTTATAAGTAAATTTAATGTAAATGAAAAAATATCAAATACCAAGCGAGGTTGGGGGAGTTGAGTGCTCCTTTTAGGAATTTCCAACTTGAAAAACAAAATATAACGTGTAAATGTTTTCTCACACTTTATATTTAAATAAATATTGAATGATAAGATTATATTAGTCTATTGTAGTCCAATTATTTTTGTAATGTAAACACTAAATTAAACTAACCCACCATATGTAAATCTAATCGAGGTAACTCCAATAAAAAAATAAAAAATGGGGGTGACAGAGAATTAGAAAAATAAAAAAAGAATTAATTATAACTTTACATAAAAATGTCATCGACTCTTAATGGGTTAAGCATTTAAAAAATTTTTTATATTTCCTTAAAGATCTATTCAAAAGTCTTTAAATGATACCCATATTAAGGCTGCTGTAGTCTAGGTGGTAAGCACGTTGACTACAAATCTGGCTGCCCTGGGTTCAACCCTTGCGGTAGTCAAAAATTAATAATTGTTTTTTTCTGTTTAATGGTATAAATACATAATCAGAATTAACATAAAAACATGCAGCCTCCTTCGTAGGTACTTCTTCATATCATATTCGCCGGCGAAGTAAAATAATTAATAAAAAATGGCTATATCTATCTCCTTTCACCACCTGTCTTCTCTCTCATCTATCCCTTTCCTAAAGAATGTAGCACGGTTACAAAAACTAAGTAGGTATTAATGCCTGAAGTGCTACTTCTCTTTACAAAAAAAAAATTAATAAATATTGATCTTAAAAAATATGGCGCATAATCGTACTTGTGTATAAAAAGTTCAGAGGTCCACAACTCGGAAAATATATACGAGCGCTTTCTTATGTAAAGCGAAGTCGATTGAGCAATCTCTGTCTGTCTGTCCGTGTAAGTGTTGATTTCACAAAAAAAAAAAAAAAAGGACAAAATATGTTTCAATTGATCAGATATAGTGTCGAAATAGTTGCTATTGGAAATTAGCATGAGCGGTCCATATCCTTCGAGGCAGCAGGCAAAACACCACACCTACCTCAAATTTTTTCATGTCATTTAGAACAATAAAGTAACTCCTATCAAAAAAAATAAATATATGAGGCAATGGAAAAATAAAAAAAATAAAAAATAAGAAAAAAAAATAACAAGTGAAAAAATTGGCGCTCGCCCATATTTGCCCAGTTACGGGTCTCTGAAATTTTAAAATTTTTTAAAAAATCAATATGGTTGTCATTTGAAAGCTTTTAAAGAGATCTTTAAGAAAATATTAATTTTAATGCTTAACCCATCAAGAGCCCATATCATTTTTATGTAATCTCATATATATGCAGTACCAAGCTATTTTTTATTTTTTAATACTCTGTCTCCCCGATATTTGGTTTTTGGATTACAGTTACTTTACTAAACTAGATTTACATAGATGGTGAAGGGAATATAAGATTCGGCAGAACCAAAATTTTGAACCACTATAGATAGATAGCTAAAATTTATAAGCAACCTGTATTGTTAAATTCTATATAATAACAAATATACAATGTGAATTGAAAAATTAAAGAGTGTTCCGATAATTGTTGTTATTAGACCTATATGGACCTATTTTTTGAAATGTTATATAAAACACATGACAATTAGACCAAATGTCAAATAATTTTAGCAAACTTGCGCCCTTAATAAGCGCAATCATCCAGATCACACAAAATAATTTCGAATGAGATTTGATCTCATGATTTCTTATTTCATCAAACATGAGTCCTTTTCATGTTGTTACTTTCCTCCCAAACTTGTTTGTGATTCAAATTAATGTCATATAATGTTTAAAGCAGTTAAAAACGCCTTCAAATGGTTAATGACCAACAACGTTAATGACGACAGCCTTCTCCAGAACTGCTGATTTTATGAGCAAACATTTCTTCAAAATGAATAGTAATTACTCAGATAAGATGCTTGCAGATTATATCAGCCTTCTAACTCACATACACGCTTCGATAATTTAATGTCTTTTAATGCATTCTATAAAAGATTTTTCACATGACGAAAATTCGCCGTAAACCTTAAATCTGAAAACCCATAATAATTGCCTTTTGATATCCAATGACAAAGTTTACTTCAATTTTAGATTTGGAGAGGCTAAAAATAAACCCAGTTTCCTTATATGGTGACAGATAATTTAGCTTTTACTGGTTACAAATCCCTTTTGAGAAATTTTGAACTTTAAAGTTTTCAAACTTTTTTCTCAACACTATTCACAGCACAAAACAATACAGTCCGGCCAGAGAACACGTTCCATTAGCAGCTTAAAAAAGGAACTCCAAAACTTGAATATAGTTTATTGAAAATAACGCAACCTCGATTTTAGCACCTTTGTTATGGGCCGGAAGCAAACGCCTAGATGTGTACCAAGACAATGTAATGAACTACTTCTCTTATCTAAGTACTACTTTTCAAGGACAAACGAAACTTGAAATCAGTGCTGGAATAGGAGATGTTCCTCCAGTGAAGTGGCAATGATGGCATTTCGAACAAGGTCACTTATATTAAAGATACCTTCTTTCGTCTAATTTCTTTCCTCAATGCTTTCTTCTACCGAATGATTTTTAGTCGCTGAAACGGTTTCACCAAATCTAGTGCCACTAGCCTTTACTCCCAGCTACCAGGATTTTAGGTAACCGACTGGTAACTGTCGACATTCTTGCTCATCATGGACTCTCTCATAATTGATCACATTTGTCTAATAATTCGATCCAGCTTCTGCCTGTGGTCCTAAGCTTACTTAAGATACAATATTTGCTACCATTTGAGCCTTTTCCAGGCACAGTCTGCAAGTTTCACTTTTTTTACATACTTTTATACTTAAAGTTTTCAATTATCCTGCTTAAGGTTCCATGATTATTTTCAAGCAACTTTGTTCTGTCGAAAAGTTACTTCCTCAGAAGTGCTGGTTCCTTCGTTGTCTCTTATTTCGTTCAAGATTTCTAGGACTCAATTTATTAAGCCAGCATTAAGGGGGAGACAATATCTATTTAGAACCTGTTAGCGGCCGCCACACCTAGGCGTTATAAGTCGAAGTTCTAAAAGTACACTCAGTTATATTGTGGCTGCCAGTCAATGGTTTTTATGGTAAAGAACAATCAAACATATCGGCTAATGTTTAAATATTTTATATGTGGCATTACCCACAGTTCCGCTTGGGTCTATTAAAGGCGAAATCTTTAGGCAGTTGCTTCAAAAAGCTGCTCATAAATATTGACAGTTAAGCAAAAGGATTCCGTTTATCGTGAAACTAACTGTTTGACTTACGAAAACTAAATAAAATTTGATTCTGATTGAGGAATTGACTGATTGGTAAATAGATAGCTACCCTTGGTCTTGCTGACGACAACAATTTATTCAAATGCAAGAACCATGAAAATCACTAAACACTTCTCCATCTTCTTCTCTGCAGATATTCCTTCCTTAGCGTCAAAACATGCAGATTTTAAAGCAATTTTACAGACAAGTTTGAAATACAACTGAATAGTCTGCATTAAAATCGCAATTACCGACATTTTGATCCGGCAACCTTATTTCTGGCGACTATTGTAGTTCTTTTAAAATAAAGTCTCATGCAGTCTACTTTATTGCTGAGGTGTCGAAAACTTTCATGTTAATTAACCCACCAAATCAAGCTAAGCTTGACTTGAATGCCTGACGACGGAACGCTCTTAGAAGTTCATGATGCAAGAGGATTAAACTGGTATGGCAACCACCTTCATTCAGCTTAAACCTTTCGCCGCAATACTTATTTATGCAAAAATCTTAGAGTTAAGACTTAGAAAGCAGTCTTCATTCTTTTCACTACATCTTTCATGATAGTTTTATCCACTCAAAAGCCTTCTCTGATGATGTGTTCCATTTTGCAAAGACTTTCATATCTAACGAAGCCATTCTATCCTGGGCAAAGTTACACCGGGTATTTTTTCACAAAAACCTTTTTGCGTGATTTATTAACAAAAATTCTTCAAAACTAATTAAAGAATTGTAGCAAAACGAATTCACAGCACAATCAATTTAATTTCTAAAGAAACAATACAGACAGTCCAGAGAACACGTTCCATTAGCGGCTTAAGAAAGAAACACCAAAACTTTAATTTAGTTTATTGAAGATAAGCATGAAATGGAAGTAAATTATACAAGAAATTATGTGACAGAAACGATATTTTTGCACACTTAATACAAAGAATGCAATAAAGCACAGATAAAAGGCATAGAAAATTCAAAATTGAGTTGAAATAATAAAATGCAGAATAAAGCGACAGACTGGCTGACTGACTGACCAGTTAGTTTGTTAGGAAACACAAGTCTCTATGAAGAAAACATTTTTTTTTTTTCATAGTAAGAAAATTTTCTCCTCAAAACAACATCTGTCTTAAATTTTAAAATCAATGAAATCGAAAGTGATAAAATGAAACGAAACGAGAAGAAAAGAAATTGCAACATATTTTCTTTTTAATCTAAATAGAGTGAAGAAGATTAAATAAACCACACCGCTCTGCAGGATACTTGTGTGTAACAGTGTGTCACTGTGAGTGTGTGTCTGTGTTTGTATAATACAACCAATATGACTTTAATGGTCAGGACAGTAGCTTGTATTACAGCAGGGTGTAAAAATGTAGATCTTTTCAAACGGAAATTTCTTTTAATTATGTGTATTTATCCTTTAAGAATTATTGATCACATGTCGTATTAAAAACAGTAAAACTTTTTAGCTTCAGGAAATGTTTTATTTGCCAAAGAGACCCTTCTCTTCCCCTTCTTATCACACCATATTTTCTCGGTACATTTTTGATTCAACAAATATTTGTTTATTAAAACTATATAATATTCTAAGAATTCATTCTATTTCATGTTAATAAATTTAGAAGTATGTCTAAGCCTCAAAAGGTCATTTATATTTTGTCATATCAAAATAATTTGTAAGTCAAACTGTGAAAGAATAAAATTTTGAAATTTTATAAATGCATGATTTACATCACCCAAGAAGATTACGTTAGCAAACATTTTATTAAAAGACCTTTAATAACTTTAGAATTTTCAAATCTGACTTTTTTTAAAAAGGTAGTAAAAATACTACTATTAAAAAAGTATAAAAATTATTAATTTTGTTCATAAAATATTTTACTTAGGTGAGATTCTTTTTAAAGCTGCAATAAAAATAATTTTAAAAATAAGTAGTATAAATACTACTATTTAAAGTTTACAAATTTTGAAAAATTTTACTAAAATACAATATTTTCTTTAAACAGTAGTAAGAATACTGCATACCTTTCAAATGTATTAAAAATTTTAAAAGCTAAAAATAAAATTAATTTAAAAAAAGTAGTTAAATACTACCATTAAAAACTAATAGTGCTTATTGAATAAATCCGTACAATAATCGTTCTATTTAATCCCTTTTCGTTGTTTTAAAATCTTAAATATTTCAAAAATTGTACAATAATATATTTAAAAAAAAGGTACTTACAATACTACTATTTAAATATAATAATCTGCAATAATTTTAGAAAATATATAGCATTTTTTTAATCCTTTTCATTGTTATAAAAAATCTTAAAATTTTATGAAACTATTATATTACAAACGAAATTCTAGTATAATAATACTACTACTACTACTCCTATTTAAAGTACTAAAATTCTATTTAAAATAGTTTTTATGTGTAAATACTTACAGTTAATATTTTTTAAAGCCTTATCGTTGGTTTAAAATATTAAACATTTAAAAAGTTGCGTATTAATATATTTCATAAAAAATGTAGTCAAAATACTACAATTTTAAGCAGAACAACAAATAATTAATTTATATAGCAATATATTTGTGTCATACAAAGTCTAAGAATTTAAAAACTTTAATACTAAAAATTTTAAGGTATGTAATTTAATACTACTATTTTTCGTACAACAAAAGTTATTAATTATGCATAGAAAATTATCTATTAAATGATTTTGTGCTGTTCCAAGTATCTAAAGATACTTAAATTTGTAAAATATGGTAAAATAGGATATTTATAAAAAGAAGGAAAATACTACTATTTATAATAAAACCCTAATCAACCGTTTTTAAACAAAAGATTTATTTTATAAGGATGTATAGCTGCCGAAAAATCGTTTAAAATTTATTCTATTACATATTATTTAAAAAAGGTACTAAAAATACTACTTTTGAAAAAAAGTAGTAAAAAAGATAATCATTTAACTCCTAAAAACTTTTGATAAACTGCAATACTTTTTTATGCAGCAGCAAAAACTAAAATTTTAGGACAAAATATTTTTCTAAAAACGTAGTAAAATATTTATTTAAATCTATTAATCTATTATTAATCTTCGATATGTTTCGTAAAAGTTCTCTTATTTATTTGTCAAAGTTCTAAAAATTATACTAATGTTTCAAATACATAATTTAATATTTTTCTAAATTAAAAAATTCTTAAAAACCGTAAACTTTTAGTTATACTAAAAATGCATTAAAGATACTACTATTATACAACAACAAAACATTTTTAAATGTTTGTACAAAATCACTTTTCCCTAGCAACCAGAAAACAAAATTAAGGAGATGTATTAAAATGTTATAAGTATTACAAATACTACTTTTTTGTTATATGCAATATATATACTTCCCTCTTTTATATGAATAATACATGATTAAAGATTAAACAAATTTCTCCCAAATTTCTTATTTTCCACCTTTGCAAAAAAGGTAATGTAGTAAAAAAAAATACTACTTTTCATACAAAATATATTTTTGTAAATTTTAGTTTTTTAATTAAAGCAATGAATTTCCAGAATTATTTTTGGATTTAGTAAAAACTATAAAACTGTATAGTTTTAACAGAAAGTCAGTAAAACTACTACCTTTTGGTTTGCTTAAAAATGTAAGACTGGTGTGGCAAGAAATGATTATTTTTTCACTACTTTATTATTATTATTTTAAAGTAATTTTGACAAAATTTTTACAATATCATCAAGTTTAAAAAATCTGCTTTAAAAAAAGGAGTAATAATACTACTTTTTTTTATTAGTACATACAAATTTTTATACTTGTACATTTCATTTATGATATATGCTATAATACAAAAAAACGCTTCCAAATAGTAAGGTTTTTTTTCAGAAAATATATTATAGTAAAAATACTACCTTTTATAATTACCAAAATATATTTATATTTTTTTATATGCACATGATTAATAGTATATTATTAAAAAAATATTTTCTTTTTAACGTCAATTTGTTTAACTTTGTACTAAATGCATTGTTGTAAAAAAATACTACTTTTTTATATTATAAAAAAATTTCATTTTTGCAAGTTTGTTTGTTGGAATAAGTTCTTATATTCCTATATTGAGTAAAAATTATAAGTATTATTTTTTTAAAAAAAAGGTAGTAAAATACTACTTTTTTGAAAATAAAAAATAAAATTTTGCCTTGGAAAAAACTACCTTCTTTAAGAGTTTTTAATGGGTTTAATACAGATACTTAGTTATAAGTACTTTTTAATTATTAAAAATACTACCTTTTTTAATTTAACAAAAATTATTTTGTTTGTAGTTAATTTACATTTTCATGATTTGAAGAGTTTTATTTTTTTTTTTATTTATTTTATTTAAAATAATTGTTTTTTTTACAGAATTTCATTTAAATTTCTTTTTAATTACTTTATTAGCAAATTAAATGAGTAGGTAATTGTATCTCTTATTTATTTATCATTTAATCTATTTTTAATGACAATATCACTTCTTTTTTTCTGGTAGTTATTGAACAATTTTATTAATTATCAGTTCTATTAATTTCATCTGCAGAATCAAAATAAGGGAAATACAGAAAAAAGTGTTTCTTCATTTCACTTTTATGGCTCTTTATTTTTTATCAAAAGTATTTTAGATAATAAATATTTAAATAAAAAAAAACATTCACATACACGTTGATAAAACAAAAAGGACAACATATGGCCAATACCAAACACCCCCTGCTATTTAAATTTGTATCAGTAAAGAAATATGTTTCACAATTAAATGCAATTAGCTGCTGAATGATTAAGATAATTACTTAAGCAAAGAAACTTAACCAACTACATTTATTTCGCTAAGGCCAACTATAACTCGTCCTTACAATTGTGGGTGCATTCAGTGTCATTCGCTTGTACTACTCATCATTTTTACCCCTAAATATAATAAACAAAAATTATGTAAAAACACATGACACATTTACTGTAACTTTTTGGTTCTTTCTCTCTCTTTTACTCTTCATTCTTTTACTAATTTCATCTCTTTTTTTTTAAATATTTTAAATTAAGCCCTGTAACTGATATGAATGCAGTTGAATTGTGTCACTAATTTCTTTATGTTAGTAATTGATCCTTTTCGAATGGTTTAAAATTGATAAATAAAGGTCCAAACATGTTGTAATCGTGTAATTGTTGTTGCATTTAAAATGATTATAATAATTACACTTGAAATTTATAATTATTTAAGACTAAAATTCAAACATTTTTTTTCAAGTGGCGTGTGCCTTTGAAGGACATTTTTAAAGAAATAATTATACGGAGAATTAAATCAAGTGAAACAAACCCATTTTTTTGATGTAACAAATTTTAAATTATTTCTAAAAAACAGGGTGTACCAAAGTTTACACATGACTACAATTAATTTTTTTTTTACCATCGCAAAATACAGAACATATTCATACAGAAATATGGCTGCAATTTTGCAAAGAAATCCAACGCAAACGCCCTCACTTAGCATTAAGATTTCATTCAGACAAATTTTTTAATATTTTACACAATGTAAACAATCGTAAAATTTTGGTTAAAATACTTTAGATAGAGTTAAATAAAAATTTTTATTTTCAGAAATTGTTTATATATATTTTTTACATTTTTTACATAATGTAAACAATTCTACATTTCTTAATTTATTTAATGTAAAAAACTTTTTTTACAATTTCTATGTTACCTACAATTTTGTCTAAAGTTTTATACTCTTTACACACATTTTACATCATGTAATCATTAAAACATGCATTATTTACACAATGTAAACAATTCCAGATTTCTTATTTCGTTTTATTTGCTTAAGTTTACGTTGTGTCAAAAATACATATTTTTTGTTTTTAAATATTATTGCTAATATTTAATTAAAAGTTATTAATTTTTAACGTATTTAACAAACATTACATATTCTTCATATAATATTTGATGGGCGCTTTATGCTTCAAAGGTATTTAAAGAAACAAATTTGTGGCCCCTTAACATAAAAAAATTATATTTATACGAGGGCTGCTATATATATTTCTGGCCTGGCAACACTGAGTGCTGCCAAGGGCAATCTGACATTTCCATTGAAAAGTTTGTAATTTTTAAGCATAATCACACTCAAAACGTTTTGACGTACGACCATTATTTGTGTTGTTTACAGTGACTTGAAAAAATTAATATAGAAAAAAATGGAATTAACTCGTGAACATTTTCGTGTCATCATTTTTCACAACTTTTGACGTGGATTATCACGACAAGAGTGCATTGATGAACTTAAATCTTTGTATGGCGATGAAGCACCATCCTATAGCACTGTGAAAAATTGGTATAATGAATTTAATCGTATCCGAAGCTCGCTCATAGACGAATTCCGTGAAGGTCGTCCAAAAACGGCTGTTGTGCCAGAGAACATTGATGCCGTGCGTGAACTCATAATGCAAGATCGACATGCGGCATACCGAGAGATAGAGACATCCTTGGACATTTCTTCCACCAGCATTCGATAATGCATGAACACCTGGCCGTAAAAAAAGGTTTTTTCTC
Organism: Gymnosoma rotundatum; assembly: GCA_916610165.2. Lineage (NCBI taxonomy): Eukaryota > Metazoa > Arthropoda > Insecta > Diptera > Tachinidae > Gymnosoma > Gymnosoma rotundatum. The sequence goes on from OU744340.1 coordinate 12,460,289, forward strand.
GTTGGATCCCGCACAATTTGAAAGTCGCTCAAAAAAAGGCTCGTGTCGATTGGTGCAAAAAAATTTTGCAAAAATACGATTGCGGTGCTTCAAAAGACGTTTATAAGATCGTCACAGGTGACGAATCATGGATCTATGCGTATGAGCCCGAAATGAAACAACAATCGACCGTGTGGGTCTTCAAAGGCGAGCAAAATCCAACGAAAGTTGTTCGTGGAAGAAGCACTTCGAAGCAAATGGTCGCCTGTTTCTTCGGCAAAACTGGTCATGTGGCGACTGTCCCGCTTGAGCAACGTAGTACGGTCACTTCTGAGTGGTACACTACAATTTGTTTGCCTGAAGTCATCGGAGAAATTCGAAAAATCAACAAGAGAAGACGAATCATTGTTCACCATGAAAATGCAAGCTCTCACACATCGGCTCAAACCAGAGCGTTTTTGACTGGCCCAAACGTCGAATTAATGGGTCATCCGCCGTACAGCCCTGACTTGGCACTTCATGACTTCTTCTTGTTTCCGCTAATCAAGAAAAAAATGCGTGGTCAACGATTTTCGTCGCCAGAAAAAGCTGTTGAAGTGTTCAAAAACCATGTTTTAGAGGTGTCTCAATCGGAGTGGAAAAAGTGCTTCGACAACTGGTTTGAGCGCATGCAAAAGTGTATAAATCACGCTGGAGAACACTTTGAAAAACAATAAAACCATTTTTGATTATAAATATTCGCATTTTCATATTAGGCCAGAAATATATAGAGCAGCCCTCGTATACACTTGTATATATTGCTCATGGTTTTATATTTTTTATACATAACTTGCATAATGTAAACGGTAAAAATTTATCATTTCAAACGTGTTACCAAATAATTTTAACTAGTTTTTTATATTTTCCTATTTTTTACTTGATGTTTACACACTTAACTGCTTGTAAGCAAAATGTTTTTTATTTCATTTATTTAGTTGAAACACTTTTACAATACCAAAGTAAAAGTTTGGTCAGTAGGAATTAAGTTTACATATGTTTATACATTTTTGACATAACGTAGACAATGCTAGATTTGTGAACTTATTTAATTTTACATACTTTTTATACGACTTGTTATTAATGTTAATACTTTAGATTCTTATTTTATTTTCTACATTATGTAAAAAACCTTTTTTAAATTCTTTACATATTTTACACATACTTTACGGAATGTTTGCTTGGTGTCTATATAACCCTAGAGATTTTTAAGCAATTCATTTGAGTTCCCCTTTTCGTATAAAAACTATATTTATGTAAAATTGCTGAATTATTACATTTTTTACATGTAGCTTATTAAATGTCAACAATTAAACTTTATCATTTAGAAAGTTAAGCTTTATAGACTTAGCTAATTTATTATATTTTTAAATTGTTAACCTATTTTTTACATACTTGACAGCTTGTAAAAAATTAATGTAAACATTTAATTTAATGTAAAAAATTCTAGATTTTGCAAATCATTTAGTTAAATATATATTTTACGTGAACATGGAAAAATCTGAACATTTTAAAATCTTTAATTATTATTTACATCGTGTCATGTAATAATATTTATGACTTGACTTATTGTTCTTAAGGTTTTAACAAAATTTTGATTATTTATTTAATAGTTTCTATAATTTACACATTCTTTACATGAAATTACTTTGGTGCCTTAGCCTAAATTATATGTGTTTTCTTAACATAAAATAGGTAGTTACGTTATACATTATATTTTATCATATTTTCTACGTCTCCCAGCAATGATATTTTATATTAAGGAAACAATAAAATATTATAACTCAAAAGAAAAAATATTAATAAATATTTCACTATTTCCTATTTATTACATATTGTTCATACCAAGCAGTATCGCCGGATCCAAAAAAATGTTTCGAGCTAAATTAGCACCAAAAAAGGGATAAAAACTGCTAAAAAATTTTAAGTGCTAAAAGATAGTGCTAAAATTTAAGCAAATATTTTCTTGGAGACTTCATAGTTTTATCATTTATGATTATGATGCCTTAGAAATATTTATTTCTATTGAAAAAGACTAAATCTCTTAAAATAATAAATCATTTATAAAACATAAAAAATATTATAAACACAATAAAAATAATATTTCAGTCTTTAAGTTAATTATCACATACACCAGTGATTAAAAATGCTTGACTATTTTCAGTGCATATGTAGTTGCTTAACTGTTGCTGTGGAAAAATGTGCAGCAAAAGCAAAAAAGCAAGTACAAAAAAAAGAAAGAAACGCATTTGCTTTAACTGGCTTTGTGTGTCTTTCTTCATCAAAGCAATCAGCAAAGCAATTACTTTGAAAACATTTGCTGTTTCTTAAGCAGTCAGTTATTCTTTATTTTTGCTATTGCTTAACTCTTTACTATGTAAAGTTTAAGTTGTGGCTAAGTATAATTGCTTTTTGCTGCTGTTACTTGCTGTAGCTCACTGCTTTTCATCCCTTTTAACATTGCAAACATATTTATGTATTTATTACTTACAATATATATGAAAAAAAATTTAAAAACGTTGTTTTTATTACATGGTGTTTTTTTTTCTTCTTAAAAAGCAACAGCAAAAGAAGAAACAAACATCAACTTATTGCTTAAGGAACCGTACACATTTTCAAAATAAATGCTTTGCTGATTGCTGTGCTGCAGAAAAAAAAACATAGTCAGCTTAAGCATATGCGTTTCTTTCTCTTTTTTTGCATTTGTTTTTGCTTTTGCTTCGTTTATAATGAAATATTTGGTAAATGCTGAGACATTTAGTTTTTTTTATTTGCTGAAAGACATCTAAGCAAAGCAAAGATTTCAGTGCTGTTGCTATTTTTAAGCAAGCAATTTAAACCCTAACATACACATATGTACATATAGGTATCCGCAGTAAGATTTAAATTTCATTCCGAATTATCAAAAAGGGCTTAAAGAGGTTAAAAATAAATTATTAAATTATGTTGCCAGACTTACGTTGCTATTATTGCAATTGTTACACGCAAAAAAAAGATGTTTGGCAGAAAAGTGCATTAATTATTTTTTGGAACGTTTTGTAAATTATATTAATTAAAAGTGCTAAAAAAAATGCTAAATGAAGAGTTTGAAAGTGCTAAAAATAATAATTAATGCTAAATCGGGAATTTTGCTGCTAAATCAACAAAAGAAGTGCTAAAATGGGCACGCTGATACAGAGTGAAGAACAACGAATAAATTACAATTTTCAATTCTAGACACTTTGTTAACAAATAAAAAAAAAATTAAAATTTCTAAGATTAAAAAAATTTTTATAATAAGTTTATTTAAAATATAAAAAATTATAATCTTAATTGTTGACATCATGTAGAGAATTAATTAAGAACGTTTTATACATAAATAAAATAAATTATTTTACAAAAAGACACATGTTGACATGAAACATTAATTTTTCAAAATGAAAAAAATCAAGCTCTTAAAAAAATTAAAATTTTTGTTTATTGACATGATGTAAGGGATATGTAAAGAATGTAAAATGTAAAAATTTAAATAAAAATATTTAAAAAAAAAGTTGACAAAATAGAGAAAACATAACTTTGCTATTTTTGACATTATGTAAACCATGTGTAAAAAATAGGAAAAACTAAAAATTGTTAATGTGCTAAAGTTTGAAATGTTTGGAAGATTAAAAATTTCTTCGCCTATTATTTGTCTTCCCTAAAGGACGAAGTAAATTTAAATCAATCTTTAGATTAAATTCGAATTTTTTTTATGTGGCATTTTATATTAACAGTCACTTTTATAAATTAGAAAAGAAAAATAATTTCTTTAAATTTTCAAAACCATATTACAAGCATCATTAAAATTTTACATGCGTAAAAAATTCGTAGCAATAACAATGTAAACTAATGACAATAACCCTTTTATGGGAAAGAAATCATTTGCGTTTACCAGAACTAACAAGAATCTAATAACCAAAGATGACGGGGACATATATTGTGATTGATACACACTGACATAATTCCATCACCCAGAAAAAACTTAAAGAATATTATAGAAAAAAATAAGCAAAAGAAAAGAGTTAAAATGTCAATTACCCTTAAGATGATAAACACACGGCAAAAATCGAACAAAAAAAATATAATAAAAAAATAAATGTCGTAATGACAGCATAAATAATTGTATGCAGATACCGTAAAAAAAATTAAACTAATTTTAATTTTTCTCCAATTTATTACGTATTTTTATATTTATAAATTAAAAAAATAACCGTCTTAGCTTTATTTTATGTTATCAAAGGGTTACTTTTTGTCTTTGTGTGTATCACAATATTTTCTGTTTAAACATTTATGGACTTAAATATGCAAATTTTAATCTTTGTCTGAATTATTGTTTCGAGACTTTAAATTCTGTTTTAGGTTTTGTATATAAAAAATTACAAAACAAAGGTGTGGAAACTGAACAGCGTGTCATCTTTTGTTGCGACAACAAAGTTGTCATTAAAATCTGTAAACAAATTAAAATCTGTAAACAAATTACATGCGCAATTTACGACATATTGCTTTAGATTGTAATAAAATAAATGACTGTTGAGAAAAAAAGGTAGAAAATAAATATTAAAGAACCAAAGCTTTTGCATTACATAACATCCTTTACATGTATTTTACATAACGTAAACAATGCTGGCTTAATTTATTTATTATATTTTATAATTTTTCTTAGTAATAAATTAAAAATTTTTTATATTTTACTTAATTTTTATATTTTTTACACGATGTAAACAACTAAATTTGATCATTTCAGGCAAGACCAAATTAGAACAAAACAATAGTTTTTCCTTTAATGACATTTTTTGCATATGTTAACCACTCAAATGTATTATTTACATGTAAATTAAGACAAATATCACTTAATTGTAATAAATTACTATTGAGCACAAAAAAAGGTCAACCAGGTCAGAAAAACAAGATGTTTTATGAAATTCATAACCAGCAGTTATTAAAACCAAGTTTTTGCATTTTATGGCATCCTCTACGTACTTTACATTTTATTTACACAAGGTAAACAATGCTGGTTTAAGTAAATCATTGTATTTAAGGTATGTTAAGTAAATAAATGAAAATTTATTTACAAATTACTTGGTTTTCATTTTATTTACACGATGTAAATAATTAAAATTGTTAATTTAAAGTAATTTAAGGTAAACAATGCTGGCTTGAGTTAAATATTATATTCTTCTTTTGAAATAAAATGAAAATTTCTCATATTTTACTTAATTTTCATGTTATCTACACGATGTAAAAAACTGAATTTGATAATTTCTAGAACAAAACAATAGTTTTTCCTTTAATGCCTTTTTTACGTATATTTACCACTGAAATGTATTATTTACATGTAAATTAAGACACAAATTTTTGTTTTTATGACATCCTCTACATACTTTACATTTTATTTACACAAGGTAAACCATTCTGGTTTAAGTAAATCATTGTATTTAAGGTTTGTTAAGTAAATAAATGAAAATTTATTTACAAATTACTTGGTTTTCATTTTATTTACACGATGTAAATAATTAAAATTGTTAATTTAAGGTAAACAATGCTGGCTTGAGTCAAATATTATATTTTCTTTTGAAATAAATTGAAAATTTTTCATTATTTACTTCATTTTCATGTTATCTACACGATGTAAAAAACTAAATTTGATAATTTCTAGAACAAAACAATAGTTTTTCCTTTAATGCCTTTTTTACGTATATTTACCACTGAAATGTATTATTTACATGTATATTAAGACAAGTTTTTGCTTTTTATAACATCCTCTACGTACTTTACATTTTATTTACACAAGGTAAACAATGCTGGTTAAGGTAAATCATTATATTTTAAGTTTGCTTAGTAAATAAATGACATTTTTTTTACAAAATACCTGATTTTCATTTTATTTACACGATGTAAATAATTAAAATTGTTAATTTAGCGCAACCTGAATTTAAATTATATAAAATAAAAGTGTTTTTTATGTCATTTTGTACATGTTTTTATATATTATACACATATGTTTTTATATATTATTTACATGTAAAATAATACAAATTTCAACAAATATTTATGGAGCGTAAAAAGAATAAATCAGCTAAGCTCAACAAGATATTTAATGAAAAGTCAAAACTAAATTAACTAAAATTAAATTTAATTTTTAAACCAATCATTATACACACTACATATTGTTTACATAAAGTAAACATTATTATTCAAATAGAATTTTACATTAAAAAATACAAATAGACAAATTTTACACAATCACGAATAGCAATTTAAGTTTCTATATCGTATTATAATTAATTTATACATTACTTACATGGTGTAATCAATTATAGCTTAGCTAGAATTTCAAGGAACGTACAAAGTACCTACTATCTCGATAAGTTTTTATTATACGCAACATTTATTTTAATTTTATACCAAATCTTCGTGAACCTGTAATTCCAAATATATTTTACATATTATTTACATGAATTAAAAAAAAATCATGCTTTTGTTTCATGCCAGATACCTTAATCTATTTTAAAAGAATTGATTTTAGTTGCATCTTGTATATATTTAACGCATTATTTACATGATGTAACTAATTGCAGGTTTATTTCTTATTTCTTATTTGTTTATCTTACGCATATTCTTTACAAGAGGTAAATAAATACATTTTTGCTTATTTCTAAACGCTTTGCTGTTTATGGCATCTAATACATATTCTTTACATGAGGTAAATAATTAAAGTTTTGCTTATTTCCAAACGCCTTCTCCTTTATGGCGTCTGGTACATATTCTCTACATGATGTAAATAATTTCACTTTTGCTTATTTCCAAACGCTTTGTTCTTAATGGGATCTAATAAATATTCTATACGTGACGTATATAATAACAGTTTTACATTTTTCCAAACGCCTTGATGTTTATGGCATCTAATTAATATTCTTTACATTATGTAACTAATTACGGTCTTTCTTATTTCCAAAAACTTTTTTGGTTACGGTATCTAATACATATTGTTTACATTACTTAAATAATTGAAGTTTTACTTATTTCTAAACGTTTTGTGTTTTGCTTTATCACACACATATTATATACATAGTGTAAATAATTATAGGTAGGCTAATTTTTAACTTTTTTTTATGTCATCTAATATATATTCTCTACGTGACGTAAATAAGTGCAATTTTACTTATTTTCAAACGCTTTGTTGTTTATAGAATTTAAGGCATATACTTTACATGACGTAAATAAATGCAGTTTTACTTATTTCCAAACCCTTTCCTGTTAATGGTTACTAAAATATAATTTTTACATAAGGTAAATAATTACAGTTTTGGTTATTTTCAAACGCTTACATGTTTATCGTATTTAATACACATTCCCTACATGACGTAAATAATTACTGTCATACTTATTTCCAAACGCTTTGCTGTTCATGGCGTCTAATACATATTCTTTACATAAGGTAAATAATTAAAATTTTTTTTATTTTCAAATGCTTTCTTGCTTCTAATAAATATTCTTTACATGACGTAAGTAGTTACAGTCATACTTATTTCAAAACGTTTTGTTATGTATGTCATCTAATTCATATTCTTTACATGATGTAAATAATAACACTTTGGTTATTTCCAAACCCTTTGTTGATTATTGGTCTAAGACATATTCTTTACATGACGTAAATAATTATAGTTTTACTTTTTTCCAAGCGCTTTGTTCTTTATAGCATCTAATACATATTCTTTACTTGATGTAAATAATCGCAGTTTTACTTATTTCCAAACGCTTTGTTGTTTATAGCATCTAATACATATTTTTTACATGAAGTAAATAATCGTAGCTTTACTTATTTCCAAACGCTTTGTTTTTATGGGATCCAAAACATATTCTTTACATGACGTAATTAATTACTGTTTTACTTATTTTCAAACGCTTTATTGTTTATGTCATCTTATACATATTCTTTACATGACGTAAAACATGGCAGATTTACTTATTCCCAAACGTTATCTTCTTTATGGCATCTTATACATATTCTATAAATAAGGTAAATAATTACAGTTTTGCTTATTTTCAAACGCTTTCTTCCTAATGGCATCTAGTACATATTCTCCACATGATGGTATTAATTGCATTTTTGCTTATTTCCAACCACTTTGTCCTTTATGGTATCTACAACATATTCTTTACATGAGGTAAATAATTACAGTTTCTTTATGCTTTCTTGCTTGTGGCATCTAATAAATATTCTTTACATGACGTAAGTAATTACAGTCATACTTATTTCAAAACGTTTTGCTGTTTATGTCATCTAATTCATATTCTTTACATGATGTAAATAATTACACTTTTGATTATTTCAAACCCTGTGTTGTTTACGCTTTTAATACATATTCTTTACATGACGTAAATAATTGCAGCGGAAAGTTGAATATTTAAAATGTTTTAAGCTCAAGGCTGGCCTTAACAAATTCAACTACTTTTAAAGCGGAGACCTTCTTGTAAATAATTTTTAATTTTTTTTCCACAAAATTTACTTAAATTCATTTTGAAACGTTAAGCAGAATAATTATTTTTTGTGTTTGAAATTATTGGTATGCACTCCAAATATATTATTAAATGAACTTTTGAACTCTTCAAATTATATTAATTTAATTATAAAAGAAGAGCCTTTAATGCAAATAACTATTGGCGAAAGTAATGATTTCAAGTGTAAAAAATCTCTCTGTGTTAAATTCAAAAAGCAAACTAAAATAATAATAATAACAAAACTCATTGTGCATTAATCCGATAATAATATTACAGAATTATCACTGCAGCTTGTTAAAGGCAGAATAGTATGAAATGCTTTTAATAGAAAATCATGTTGCCTGAATGGAATTTACTAAAAATCACCCAAAAAACAATGTGTGTTTTACTAAAGGATATTTTAATCCTTAAAAACTAGAGTAATTTTTTTTCATGCAATCTGAATCTGTTGCTGCTAAAACATCCCCAATTTCCTGTATTCATTAGACAAATCCATCATTTTATGTTTTTGGTATTTTAAGTAAAACATCACCAATATGTCAAAAAGAAAGAAAAAATATCCGATAGGATTTTTGTAACATTGATATTTCCATCAAAAATGTAGCGAAGCATTAAATGAAAGAAATTCCCAAGTAACAAAATAAAAAGAAAGAAAAAAATTTTTTAGGAGAATTTTTTTAAAAATTTTGATTACAAAAAGAATTACTGGAAGAATCTATTGCTTTAAATAGAACACAGTTACAGGACTTTTTTCATGATGTTTGAAGTTGTGGGATATCTCCAAGAGATTTCATGACAACTTATCAAAGAAATCAACCACGGTATGAAGTGTTTATTGTCAAATAATGTCTAGGTGGACATAGTGATCATGTTGATGTCAATATTTATAAATCTGAGGGGCTGGCACTTAAGGAAGCACCGGATAAAGGAAGAAGAAAATATTGTAATAAAAAAAAAAAAATACAATAATACAAATGTACAAAACTAAAAACTTATTTTCTTGTAGTATGTGCGCGTATGGTACATCCACCACTAATAAAGTGTGGTGGGTCTGTGTATGAATAGAGTATAAAGAGAAGTTAGCTGCTCAGTATCAGTCGCGTTGGCTGCATGGGAAAAGGTATCTGCTTCTTTGTTAAGCTTTTGTTAAACTTAAGACCTGAGTTCAGAACCCAGCAAGGTCTTAAGTAATAAAATAAATATATAATTTTTTTTTTGAGCAGCAGCACTGAATGAGTTACTTAAAGCAAACACAATAGATTTCACTTTTTGAAGCCTCGGTTTGAAAGAAAATGACTTCGAGTAAATCGAGTGTTGCCATAGTAATAAAATGTTGTCGTGTGCTTGGCTGCGTGAGTAAGTTAAAAAGCATGTTTTGAAAACAATAAATAATGATGAACCAAGTCTCTGCTTCGGCTTTAAAGTAACAAATGGACGCAATAGGAAATAAATAAAGTGTTAGGGAACAGTAGAATAACAATTTATGATTAAGATTTGCCTTTAAATAGTAAAGTAAAGGAAATCTTTAGGCTCCTACAAGAAGAATTATGCCACTTACCAAGTAACACTGGCGGGAATTTCGATGTACGTTTTCAGAACTACTGACAGTATATTATTCGATTCTCGTAATTCGATGAAAAAATGTTACTGATGCCATAACTTTATGAAAACCCCCTAGAACGTGCTATTCTAATGGACAGCAAAGATTCAAAAAAATTAAAGTATCAAAAAAGACCACTTTATCACACCAAAAGTATAGAGGGGTCGCCTTTAAGTGCACTCATCCCCACCAGTAACCTTACTGATACGGCTTTTACTCAAAAGGCTTGAACGTTTTATAAGACCAATATCTATGCATCTTCGGCATCAGTATAAAAGTGAAAATAAACTTCAATATTAGTGGACAGCCCGCACGGATACTGCACAAAGAATTAAAGAATATTCTTATCAAGACTTGATGTGATTTTTTTTTAGCTGCTATAAAGTTGAATGCAAAGCACAAAGCCTAGTGAAGACCCCGGACCCAAATCGTTGCATTCGTGATCGACTGACTTTGATCGAAATTTTACACTTTAAGATCGCCGTACTCGATATCGAATAGCTTGTATCGAAATTTGAGATCATGGCATTCGATAACGAATAGTCGATCGAATACCTTCCCTCGATATGTTATTCGATAGGCTAAGAGATATCGTAAACATAATCATGTTGTTTATAAACAAAATAAAAATTATATTGTAATTAATAAATTGTTTTTCTTTAAATAAATAATAAGAAATGTAAACATTTACATATTAAACTTTATTTTCAAGAATAAAAATTTTAAAACCATAACCTTTTTGTTAAGGACAAATGCCAATAAAATAAATGGCAAACAAATTAATGTTTCCACACAAACGAATTATAAGCTGCTCCGCCGTATTGGGAATTGATTGCCAAAATTTTGTATTCATGTTCAAATATCTGAAAATACGAGTTTATTATGGAAACTTACCACCGTAGAATTAAGACTGTGGAATCCTTTTTAATTAAAAAAAAAAAACGTATGTTCATTATTGTATGGCCTCTGCAAACCAAAATGTGTGTTTAATATTTAAACATTTTTATTAATCTTCCATGAATGTATTTATAAATTCATATGAGTTATTGACTTTATAAAACTGGGGAATAGTTTTGCCTCCAATTTCTTTACACATTCCTTACCGCACTTACATACAGTACTTTGCCAAATTCCCACTTAATAATTATTTTTAAACATGTACTGGAAACTTCCAGCGGCTAAAAGTGACAGTAACTGAACTGCTAACTGAAGTTTTGGTAGTACTGTTGTTGACATGCCGCTTGTCAAGTCAATGTCATTTAAATATTCCATACGCTGTGTAGGATCGCTTTTGTGTTACGTATTTGTCTTTGGGTGTGCATGGCACTTTCATCTTCTTTATCAGATAAAGACAATAAAATAAAAACAGAGAATCCATTTCTACAAAACATAACTGCCGTATTAATAGAACATAACATAACATAACTTTGAAATGTGTTTTATGACAAATTTTTCTTACAAATTTGTCTTAAAATATATTTAAAATCTATTTTGATTTTCTATGAATACGGCAGAAAGTATTTAAAAATGAAAAAAGAGTTTTACGTTTACTTACCTTTATTTTATTATTTCTTTGTTTACATTTTATATGAATCTTATGTTTTTATTCTATTACAAAAAAAAAAAAAATCTTTTACATTTTTAAAAAAATTAAGATTCGAACGCTATCGAATGCGGCAATCCGGTTATTCGATACATCACGAAATTTTACTCGATATGAAACCCTGCTCGATCAAGAATGAGAAGATTTGGCCACCGTTTAAATTTACTTTAAAAACTAATCACTCACCGGACAGTCTACTGCCTAAAAACTATTACCTCAAGCTTATCAGAACTTCTCTAACTTAATATTGTAATATTGAACATTTTTCCCACAACTGAAGCCACTATTCTTAAAACATTTGTATAACAAAACATAAACCGCAATAATTAATCAAAACCTTTAAGAAAACAACATTAGCAACCATTAAAGACACCCTCAATTTCCTGCACACCAAAAGAAAAAAATCATCTTTCTTCATACTGCTTTTTTCAATAAACTTCAAATTGTTGTACATACCTTCAACTTATAACAAATTTTCATTTCCTTCGACATACACTTAATATTTAAAGGCATCAGACAAACAAAACTTGGTCATGCCTGGTTGCCGATTATAAAGACTTTTAAAGGAATTTTTGTTTTTTTGTTTCTTTAACTTCTTACCAAAACTTATCATCTTCCTTGTGCTTTCATAAAAGAAAATTAATCTAATGAAATTTCAAAAAAAAAGGGAATGAAATTAATTTTAATTTTTGTAAAAGGACTATAATTATTGGAAGTTTTTTTTTTTGAAGCTAAATGTCGGTTGACACCTTCTAACAAAAACAATTATAGATTTTAAGTAGGAAATTAAGGTTAAAATATTTTATACTCTCCTGAAGTAAAACCAAGTGTTATTTACTTGCAAAAGGTGTTGTAAAAAATACGATAGAATTGAAGTTTAATAGAGAACACATTAAATCTATTATTGACCAGGACAGGATAATGTCAGGAGTAGCACATGAAGCTAATTGTATTCGCAGTTTTGGTGGCACATACCTTTTCCTTTGTGCTCATTTTTCACAACCAGATTTCATGAATGTGTTTGATTAGATACTGTTGGCTTGTTAACATAGACATGGACGTTTTACATTAAATGTCTTAATCAAGGTCATCCTAACTAAAGTTCCACTCCTCCCCAGATATCACATTCTCCAGCTCTCTTTTCCATTACTTAAATCTTTCAGCAAATATCGCACCAGTTTCAATTGATAGCTTTGAAAATATGGATTGTTGAACTCAGGTAAAGGTTAACCATTTCTTTGTTGAACCAATCCTTGATGATTTCTGTTTTATTTTAACTTAAGGTTAAGTTGAACCTGGATTAAATTTTAAGTTAAAAATACTCCACACTTCTTTTTAACTGAATTCAAAAACATAAGAAGTTTACCAATTCGTTTGAATGTTGTTTTTTTGTGTTTGTGACCGCAGAACGCAGTCATGTTTTTTTTTCTTTTGAAGCGTTATGTTTACCGACTGATCCTATTTTAAAATCATTTTATAATTCTTAAAATTAAAGGGTGTTCCCATACAACATATATGTTTTGTATAGGAATTATGAACAGTAAAGAGCAACAAAAACAAAAAAAATTATTCTAAGAATTAAAGGGTGTCCCCTTAGGTGATGTAAGTTGATATATATGGTCGTATCTTTTGAACCATTATAGACAAACACTTTAAAATTGGACAAATTGTGACTGTTATAATAAAATGTATAAATATTCAAAATTATAAATTAAAGGGTGACCTAATAGTTTATTTAATTTGATGTAAATAGCAATACTTTATAGTAGACGGACAGCTGAAATTTATAAAGAATCTGTATTGCTAAGGTTGCAGCAGGTACATTATTTAAGATTTGGAAGTTAAAGGGTGTGCCAATAATTGATGTAATTTAATTAATGTAACCAAACTCTTTAAATGTTATAGACAGACAGCTGAAATTCTGTATTGCGAAGGTTTCAGCAGCTGCATTTTTTACGATTTGGAAATTAAAGGGTGTGCCAATAATTTAGGTAATTTGATTTATGTAACCAAACTCTTTAAATGTTATAGACAGACAGCTGAAATTTATACAAAATCTATATTGCTAAGGTTGCAGCAGGTACATTATTTAAGATTTGGAAATTAAAGGGTGTGGCAATAATTGATGTAATTTTATTTATGTAACCAAACTTTTTAAATGTTATAGACAGACAACTGAAATTTATAAAGAATCTGTATTGCGAAGGTTTCAGCAGCTACATTATTTAAGATTTGGAAATTAAAGGGTGTGCCAATAATTAATGTAATTAGATTTATGTAACCAAACTTGTTAAATGTTATAGACAGACAGCTGAAATTTATAAAGAATTTGTATTGCTAAGGTCTCGTAATTATAGATTTGGAAATTAAAGGGTGTGCCAATAATTTATGTAATTTGATTTATGTAACCAAACTTTTTAAATGTTATAGACAGACAGCTGAAATTTATAAAAAATCTATATTGCTAAGGTTGCAGCAGGTACATTATTTAAGATTTGGAAATTAAAGGGTGTGGCCATAACTGATGTAATTTGATTTATGTAACCAAACTTTTTAAATGTTATAGACAGACAGCTGAAATTTATAAAGAATCTATATTGCTAAGGTTGCAGCAGGTACATTATTTAAGATTTGGAAATTAAAGGGTGTGGCAATAATTGATGTAATTTGATTTATGTATGTAGCCAAACTTTTTAAATCTTATAGACAGACAGCTGAAATTTATAAAGAATCTCTATTCTTGAGGGTGCAGCAGGTACATTATTTAAGATTTGGAAATTAAAGAGTGGGCCAATAATTGATGTAATTTGATTTATGTAACCAAACTTTTTAAATATTATAGACAAACAACTGAAATTTATAAAGAATCTGTATTGCGAAGGTTTCAGCAGCTACATTATTTAAGACTTAGAAATTAAAGGGTGTGCCAATAATTGATGTAATTATATTTATGTAGCCAAACTTTTTAAATGTTATAAGCAGACTGCTGAAATTTATAAAGCATCTGTATTGCTAAGGTTGCAGCAGGTACATTATTTATTATTTGGAAATTAAAGGGTGCGCCAAAAACTGATGTAATTTGATGTATGAAAAAAAAAATTTTTAAGCATTTTAGACAGTCAGCTAAAATTTATAATGAAATAATGAATAAATTTTACAATTTGAAATTGGATATTAAAGGGTGTTCGAATAATTGATGTCATTTGACCCAAACACTTGAAAATTATGCATAATGTCTACTACTTTGTCTGGTGTAATAAATAAATTTTTATCCATATAAGCGCTTATGTTTAATATTGTCGTTTTCATTTATTTAACAGTTGTGAAATATATTTTCCAGCAATTGTGGTTTATTTTCGAGGTAATCGGTGTTATTGTTCCATTTTGATGCTCGTTTAACCGAAGCCTAGGGTGTGATGGGTTATCAGTTAATGATTATGGAAAGCAACTAACGTCAAAATGGCAAGCAGCGTCTTCCTGCACTGTCGAGATATCTGTAGGCTCAGTGATCTCCTCTCATTAAGTTTCTCCAAAATTTTTGCATTACGAATTTGATATTTAAGCGATCTGAATAATCTGTATCAATTACGTTTGCTATTAATAGTAAAGCTATCTTTGGTTCCGCCAATGTTTTTAAAGCAGAACAAATTCAGAAATAACTTTTCATAGCAGCTACTTCACACATGGAGCACTCATGATTTGAGCTTACTACTTTGGAACCTCTGAGAGTAATGCATTTCTCAAGCTGCTATTGTTTGGTGATAGATATAAAAACCAACACGATTTCCTGCGTACTTAGAAAATAATGTCTAACTTCCATTCTCTTATTTCCTTATATTTTCATTACCAGAAGGAGTTTAGAGTTGAAAATCGTATGAAAGGTGGCTGGACCGCATTAAAGGAGATAACAAAGGTCTTTAAACTTTGGAACTTGCACCGTCTAAGAAAGAAACTAAAGCATACGGCGAACCCGCCAAAATCGGGAGTAGAAAGCCGATTATAACAGAACATCTTCAACTGATACTCCAGCTACTAATGAGCATCGGAGAAGCAGAAGCAAAAATAGTGGTTCAATTGACTCGATAGATTGATGAGCGACAAAAAGAACTGCAGAAATAAGCGAACCTTGAGAGATTTAACCCGATCCAATCAAGTAAGAGGAAGAAGCAGTATTCTTCACTGTTATACAATTTCTCTGCAGTCAATAAGAAGGTATCAGTAACAACTGTATAAACTGGAAGACACTCTAGTCCGAGTGTTAATCAAGGAAATTAATGAGCGACAACACTGAGGCGAAAATATGCAAACCAGCGAAAAAGTTCAAGGGTTTTTACACTGAAAATTCAAGAGTGATCTAATGAGGTAAGTAGAAATGTTGTTATACAGCTGCTCTGCAGTCTGGCAGACACCCAAGTAAAAAGCCAGCCAAGAAGCCAAAGTTATAACTGTTTAAACCGGCAGGCAATCTACTGCAGCCATCATCCTTGGTAAAATGGAATTAACGAGCAATGATACTAATCCCAAAGAGATCAAACCGATGAAGAAAACTCCAAGGTTACTTACCTTATGACTTCGATTGTGGTAGAGTTATAAAAGAAAAAGTTTGAATACAAAACTACTGCGTAGCGTTAGAGAGGCTGATTTTTTATATCTACTAGTCTGCAATTGTTACAACTGACCAAACCGGCTGACAGTCTACTGTGGATGTCAGCTAAATGGAAATAGACCCCACCATATGTGGATTAAAAAAATCTGAAAAGATAGTGAATGATAAATACATTCATGCAGTTTTAATTGGTTCCTCCAAGACCAGGTTTCCTTAAGAGATTCTACCTCTTTAAAAATTTCTCTTCTGGTTTATATTGCAGCATCAGTGTCTTAATACAGGTACTAAGAGAACCGGTGAGCTAAAGAAATTTTGGTCCCTCTATCGGTTATTGGTGTGCTTTGTTGGCGACTAACGTAGTGGTTGAGGTTAAAACCCAAAACTGCGGGTAAGGTGCCTGCCTTTGGTTTTATGTTAGTTTAAATATCTCCAGCTCTTCTGAAAGAAGGAAGAAAAAAGTTGCTTCCTAAATATCCTTATGGGCTCCCCCTGGAGGTACTTCGAGTCCGGCTGAAGTCACATTGGCTTTGACACAGGTGTCTTCGGGGTATAGGGGGAACCAGTCCGCCGGTGTGCAGGCACTGAATGTGGATAGACAGTGGGGTAACTTTCAAAAGATATACCAGGGTCCTTAAATGATATGAATAATAATAGTAATAAATAAACTGGCACCACGGGAAGCAGTAGCCCATACAGAAAGCCGCACCTCTCTACAGCCGGTTATTGATGAGGTCCCTTTGGGGCACACGTAGTGGCTGTGATTAAATAAAAGTCTATTTCTGCGGGTCTGGCGTGGAATAGATGAAAGTGTGCTCTTGCTCTATCAACAGAGGAGTTTATGGATAGGCTCCAACCCTATAGCTCTGGGTAGATATATGGTCCTGCAAATCATGGTCTTAAAATTGCACAGAATGGTAGTTTGACCACCGTCTGGTAAGGCCTTCGTACCAGCTACAGACGTTTATCTAATCACTTATCCTGTCCCTTTGAGCTATGAGGGCGCTGGTGGTCACATTCTTTTCACCTAAAGGTAAAAGCAACATCTGGTTAGAGCCAATATGGTCACACATAATGGTGTTAAATTTGCATCAAAGTTTGAAATGGTGTTTAAGAAGCTCTTGCGTCGGCTGAAAGGAGAAGGTTATTCTCTTAAACAAAGCAGTGCTGCATAACAGTCTTGATGGTACAAAGAAACGATATTTTTAGGCTGTGGATGAACGCTGCTAAAACGGCAGCAGCATATTGGATGTGGATGTCATAAGGGACCTGTGATGGGAATGCCAAGCGATTGCCAATTAATGACCGCATGTTAGACAGTAAGGGCCAATATAAGAAATGAACTTTTTCAATCAGGATAAAAGTTAGTTCGCTTGAGTAATGTAGCAGTCTGCTAAAGTATCCCCGCTATACTTTATGTACCCAGTTGAAGTTATGCTAATTATTGAAAAATTAAACCAACGTTAACAACAGCGCACAAAAAAATACTAAAACGATACTGAAATTAAGGAACAGCAGATAAACATCAGGACAATTAATTTCTGCAAAAAAAAGGTGTTAAACAACAGTGTCGTCAGGATAACATTAAGGCAGAAAACAAAATAAATTTGCAATAGGCTGTATAAAAATCCTTTAAATAATTGAAAACATGTTTCTTATTTAAAATATTTTATTACATCTTCGATTGATTCTAATTCAAAGATAAAGATTTTAAATTAACATCAAACCCAAATGTATAAATTAAAGGCCATATCACAACATCACTGCAACATTTAGAACATAAATATCATAAATTTATGATAGAGAACGAGAGAAGAAAGAAATTTTGTAATTTAAGATATTTTATGAGTTTAACAACTTTCAAAGGATAAAGAGAAATCATCTGGGCAACAATTCATTTAAAATTTTATAATGTTCAATGATGTTGTTTAAAACAATCTTTATATAAAGTTTTATGCTAAAAAATATCCTTTTACATAAATTTCTTAAGTAAAACAAAAGAAAACAAAAAAAAAGTTTTTAACCCTTAAAAGAAAATATAATTTAACAATGATAAGTTTATGATTGGCATCGATCGTTTAGCTGCCAACCAACCCATTAAAGGCGAGTGTGTGAAAATCTTGAATAGACTTGTCAGTCAGCTAAAGACAGCTAATGTTTAATAACAATTTCATGTATGTTCTTGTGTGTGTGTTTGTGTAAGTTATTAGGGAGGATTTTATAATCAGTTGTCTGCAGAGTTTTGTTTATTGTAATTTTTATTTCCACACACATCATAAACTTGCATAAATGTCAAAATTGTGTCATGACAACCTCTTGCAAACGCCTCATAATTTTTGCAATTTCAATTTTATCTTCTTCCTCTTTTTTTCTAGATTTAACTAAACAATTGTGGAAACGATCCAAGTGCTTGTTTCCCTAAAATAATATTTTTAATTTGAATTATTTAAGAGCCTTAAGGATTAAGATATTTGGACAATTTTTTTTAATAAAAATAAAAAGTCATCCAAGTGTAAACAGGATTTAAAAATATCCCAAGTTCTTTAATAATTTATGTTCAAATTTAGCAAAGACAATTTTTTTATTAACAAAATTCCAAACCCAAGAAAATGCTTTTGGTCCCTCAACATATCCTTTTCGATAAAAAAAAAAACTTAATTTCTCGAATGAAATCAAATATTTCCAATTCCACTACTCATGCTTTTTTAACCCATATTAAAATTTAAAAGTCTTATACAGAGTCTTTAAATCTTATACTAATTTTTAAGAAACTTTAGATCTCAAAGAAATTTTTTACTTTAATATTGTCTGCAGCGCCCATTAATTATTATGCTTACCAACTCGACTTTTAAATCTTATACCGAAATTTAAAACTCTTATACAAAATTTTTTCAATCTTATACTAATTTTTAGAAAACTCTAGATATTGGGTTGGCCAGCAGTTAGACTTTTAAATCTTATACTAACATTATAAAGTCTTATACAAGACTTTGAAATCTTATACTAATTTTAACAAAACTTAGAGAAATCTTATACTTAAAGTTCTTACACGCAGAACGATAATTTTAATGCTTTCTAAAATTTGTATAACCTCTTCAGACATGTTTTCTTAATTGAGTAAATTTAATTTTAATTGCGCAATTTAATTTGGTGTTCACACATGCTCAATTAAGCTTATTCAATTAGCACAAGGCATATTTATTTTACAGATAGTGTCGTCTGTCCAGATGATTCCTCTTTTTATTACAAAAACAACATGGCTTTTTGTTGTTGCTTTGAAGTTGGAAGTGTCAAAAGCCATTTTCGTACGATCCGTCATTTTCTTTTTAGTTGTTTGTTTATATTTTTTACTTGCGGCTTGTCAACTTTATGAATTTTTTTCTTCTCACTGAACATAGTTCCCAAAGTAAACATATTTCTTGGCAAGGATTGCATTTCGTATCTTATTCAATTAGTGATGCAATTAAGTACTAATTGCTTAATTTATTAATTGACTTCTTATATGGTAAATTGAGCTAAATTAAGGCCTTAATTGCGTAAATTCCTTAATTGCGCAATTAAGGCGTATGTCTGAACAGGATATAAGCCCGATAGAACTTGAAATTGTAAAAAATAATGCAAATAATTAATTTTAATAAATAATTTTTTTTTTCGGGAAAATGGCTATCACTGCATTTCTTGATGAAACGCATTCTACACTTAAAATTTGGGTCATATTTTTTAACATTGCTGGTCATATGTAACGCATAATATGAAAAGTCTTCACGTCCAAGACTTCAATTTTTGCATTAGCAAAACTGATCGCGCAGAAAATAATCGAGAGGTGTCAAATCTTACGAACTTTGCGGCCAATTGACAGGTCCCTTTCTCAAGCTTCACTTATAGCCAAATTTTAATTTCAATGCCATACGCCGTATGGAACTTTTTGGTGAAACCACATATCACCCGGATGAATATCATCCATATTTTTAAACAAGAAATCATTAATCACAGCTACAAAATGCTCTCTCTCTCGGCCATAACGCAAGCTCCATCTTTATTCTTGAAGAAATAAGATCCAATGCTGCCACACCTGCGTGTAAACTGAACCAAACAGTACATTTCTCTAGGTGTAATGAAATCTGTAGACTAGAGTCTCTAAATGATTTTGTTCACTTTACATGCAGCAACACTGTTGATTAAAAAACCCATTAAGGCCAACATGATTCTGAACAATAAATCAAGATAACTTGGAAGCGTTCTTCAAACGTCAACTTATTCATGATAAATTTCTCGAGTATACTTACAACAATTTTAAAAATTGAGTTCAGTATAAGGTTTAACCCTTCGTTAAGCTTCACCAAAGTAAAAAGAAAAAACACCGATACTAATTCTAAGATTTTTTGTTCAACAAAATATTAGTTAACCATAAATTTCAAAGTATTTAAAAAAGTCTTATACAAAAATGAAAACTGCTATACCCAACTCTTATACCCGAAATTCTTATACTTAATTGTACTTTAAGAATTTTAATCTCATATAAAAAGTCTATCATTTCTTTTAGATTAACGTTTAGTTTAACGATTAATTTAACATGTAAACTTTACATCTTATACTGTGGTTGACAGTCTTATACTATTGCAAGTTTTATTTTAAATCATTTTAATCTAATATTCACACCTTTATTTTGTATAACACAACTATTTTATATCTCTTATTTTATATTTAAATTTTATTTTATTATTTTATTTTATTATTTTATTTTATATTAAATTTTATATACGTGTTAAGTCTAATACAAAGATTTTTAAGAGTTTACATCTTATACACAGCTAGTTGATCTTGTACTAACAGTTTGGAAATTTTTATTTGAACTTAATTGTGACACACACTCTAAATTTTTATACTGCAAATTTTTTGTTTAACAATTAAGATTTTAGGTCATCTATTAAAAGTCTTATATCTTATAACACTTTTCAGACTAATAGTAACATTTTTATGACTATTTCTTACACTTGGTTAAAGAGAAATACCTTAATTGTGACAATCTTTATAAGAAACTTCAAAGTCTTATACTTAAACGTTTACACTTAGTTTTTAAGCTATTTATAAGAAATTTATAATTTTTATACTTAAAATATTTTCTTTTATACTAAATATCTTAGGCCCTTAACTTAAATATTTTATACTCAAGCGTTAAAAAAATAAGACTTTTCTGTCTTATACTTAAAATTAAGGGACTTATACTAAGGTTTCCAATTTTAATGTAAAGACGTTTAAATTTTATTTTTTTTTTACTTAAAAGACTTCTACAAACTGTTTAGTTTATGCTAAGACTTTCTAATTTTATACTATATTTTTTTTTACTTAAAATTGTAATTGGTATACTAAAACTTTAATATCTTAAACGAATATTTTATTTTTATATTTATTTTGTAGTAGTCAAATATAATTTCAAAGTCTTATACTGCTACTGTCAATTTTTATACAATATGGGGACCTCAAAATTTTATACTTTTATTCTTATTCTACAGTTTTTCAATTTTATGCTGTAGTTTTGAAAAAGAAAAGCAATGACTTGTTTTATATTCACAGTTATACGATGTTCAGAAATTTGTATAAGAGTTTAAGTTTTTAACTTTATCTTAAAGTTATATGCTACGACTTTTGATATTATATTTTAGAGTATAATTATAGTCGTATACTTACCAAAAAGTCTTATGCTTTAATATTTAAGTTTTATACCATGATTTTTTAATTTCCGCTTATGCAGACATTTAACTCTTATATTAAGACATTTTTTTAAATCTTAGTTTTTAAAGTCTTATACTAAAACGTTTATATTTTATATTATGCAATTAAAGTGACTTTTATTTTGTAGATGAACTTAAGTCGTATACTCTACTTAAGCTCAAGTCTTATAAAATAATTCCATCACCTTTATGTTCATTATACTATGAGTTTTTAATTTTAATTTTTTTATGCTCAAACTATAAACCCTTTTTTTATACTTTAAGTAATCTTATACTAAGGCTTGAATATTTTATACTTTAGTTCTTTTTAGCACCAGACTTCTATTTAAGAAGTTTGATATTTAAATAATTAATTAAAAACCTTGTTAAAGGGACATTGAATGTCTTATACTAGAGCAATTTGAATATAAATTAGGGTTTTTCGTGTTTATTTTTAAGTTATACATTTTTATATTATTCATTAATAATTAATTTAAATAATGTAAATATATCAAAATTATTTTATTATTTTTTATGATTTTGTAATTTATTTAAATTTTTATTTATTTATTTATACTTTTGTTTTTTGATTATACATTTTTTCATTTGCTTTTTTTTTTTTTTTTTTTTTTTTGTGCAAAGAAGAAGTTCAGCCGAAAGGCTTTGCGTGTCAAAAAAATGTTATTTCATTTTTAGTTGCAGCTGATTTGAATTGGGTTTTAACTATTAATTTCATAAAAACTTCATAATCTTCTTTTAAGTCTCAGCATATTTAGCAGCTGATTTAAATTATGACTAAAAATCCGTTTAACCTCTTAGGAAAAGTACTTAAAAGAAATCCTTTAACAAATACACCTTTTTTGCAATAAACTAAAAGAATTTATTAGTTCTCTCATTGTTATTGATCCTATTTACTAAAAATTGCATATTTTTTCACTTATCACAACTATTGTTTACTTAAGACACTCAAGTACTTGAAATGCACTTAAACACCATGGGAGGTACAAATTGACAAATGAAAAACAACAACTTTTAAAGCATGTACATGTGTGTACTGACAAAGGCATCATTATATTCTAACCAAAATTTACATTAAATTCAAGGTGTGAAAAATCAAGAGTGTCTTGCAGTGTCATTATCCGTATTGCAGTCCAAAAAAGAAAATCAAATACTCTACACACTTTCGTTGCATATTAAAAACTGATTTTATGACCAAAGTCGTATTCCTTGTCTTTGTTTAGAAAATTTAAACATTTTAATGACTTTTCTTCGGAAGAAAAATGATTTTTACTTTTCATTGATTGACTCGCTTTAAGAGTTCCTTGTTATGTTGTTTTTTTTTTACAATATTTACCCTCAAAAACTAAAATTTTATGACATTTTTTACGACTATGACACGCGCTTTTATTAACAAAATAATTTTGATTCATTTTATTTTGAATTACAGGATTTTTATAGATTTTGTGAAAGAATAAAATTAAAAAAATTAATATTTTGAAACAAATGGTATTTTTTCTTGTACCTAAGAATACGTTAATATTGCCAGATGTATTAAAAACCTTATGAAAGTCTTGAGTACTCTTTTATCTATGTTTTCGAAGTTTAAAATTATAATAAGTAACTCTTATGGAAAAAGTTTTTGGTATTATACTCAAGTTTTATAGGAATTATATATTATACCAAACTTCGTCTTTTGCATGTAATTCTCAAATTTAAGCGTGTTTTATACTGAAATGAAACTTTTTTATATGAAATTAAAAACTGTCCATTTAATACTTAAATTTCCAAGTTTTATACTTAAATCTTAAAGTCTAATCAAAATGCTAAAATCTTAAAATAAAATTTTTAATTTTTTAGATTTATAATAAAGTCTTTACTAGTAGTTTTATGTTGTACTAAGATCTTGAGTTTCTGCCCTGAGGTTTAGTAGAAACGTTTATAACTATAGATATAATAGAGTAATAAAACTTAAAAAGGTTAAGTATAAAACTTAAAACATTAAGTCTTATACTCAAACCTTAAAGTCTTATATAGAAACCTAAGCCTAAATTGTTAAATCTCAGGCTTGGACCTTTAAGATTTATACTCAACGCTTGTTTTATAGAACCATATTTGGACCCTTTTTAGTTATACTTTTAGACCTTTGTATATTATACTAAAATTTTAATGATGTGCGGCTATAACACTAAGAATTTAAAGTTTTGTAGTTCCGATATTTAGGCTGGTACATAGTTTTTTTATTATTATACTTAAAGACATGTGTTTTATACTTTCAAGTCTTATATAAACACTTAAAACTATTATACAAAATATTAAGTCTCAAACATAAAATTGAAGACACTTCTAGGTCTCTTAAAATTCTATGCCTTACAATTATACTAAATTTTATCACTTCTAACTGCGCTTAAACTGTCAAGACATATAATTAGGCCTTAAGTCGTTTGTATGTGTTATGGTTCTCTTTTACCTTAAAACAACACACTTTTTTTATAATTAAACCTTCAAGTCATATACTAATGTTTCTGTTTAATTTATAATAAACCTTTCAGTGTTATACTAAGGCTTTTTTATCTAATACAAAGCTGGTTAATTTTATACTTAACTTTAAAAAATTTATTCTCTTCGTTTAAAGCTTTTCCTTAACCTACTCTAGCCTCTAACACGAATTATATGTTTTAAAAAAAAGTCTTTTTAAAAGATTTTTAACCTTTTGAGTTGAGTCAACAGCCATACCTAAACAAGAGCGGAAAGCGTTTTTTTTCTGTCAAAAGTTCGATTGGAAAATCCGATTTTGACAAGGCGTTTAATAATAATATTGTAAAATAAATAAAAATTTAAATAATTCATTTTCTTTTTTTTATTAATTTTTAACTTAAACAACATAAACATCAAAAATGTTATTCTTGTTAAAATTATCAGAGAAGTTATATTTATTTTGAGGAAAATCTAGTTTACGTACGCAGTTTAAAATTAAAAAAGAGTAATCTACATTGTGTAAAATGCAATTATAATTGAAATTTTTAGGGCTGACTCTAAGTCTTGGAGGAACGGACTTCCAGAGTTTGTATGTATAATATGGCATATACCGAGTATTTTATGGCGAAATAAGACAATATGGGAGTTATTGGAAAAGTAATAAACTTTTTGCTTAGAATTACATTTTACACACGGTAGACAAATTTTTTCTCATTTTTGAAATGCGGCCGTAAACTAGATTTAGGCCTGTAATCTTTTAATTTCCTTACGTTCCTTTCGGCTTTTATTTAGGTATGTCTGTAAGATTAATAATAAGTCTCAAAGACAGCCTTTTAAGTTTAAAATGCACACATTTACAAAGATTATAAGTTTTATAGATAAAGCATTAAACTTCCTGCTTATGTATTGACACTAAAAGAACTTCTATTTAAAGAAGGGAAAGTTGAATGTAAAATAATTGTTAGAAATAAATTTGGCTGCACTAATATAGATGGCAACAAATATTCAAAAACAATTATAAGTTTATTTTGTTTTTAGAACCAAAAATTCTTATAAGATTCCAATTTAAAATCAGTTCTAAATACAAGCAAGGTTTGTTGGTTCCACTAAATAAATTAACAGCAAGGTAAGGCAGATTTTCCTTAATGATAAAGCAGTTTTCATTTAATTTACACAAAATGTAGAACTAAATAAATTAACAGCATGGTAAGGCAGATTTTCCTTAATGATAAAGCAGTTTTCATTTAATTTACACAAAATGTAGAACTGTACACTCAACATTGTTTACGTGTTATACCTAATAACTATATAAACATGTTGAAATGTAGCTAATGCAACATTTATTGCTAAACGTTTGCCTGTAAAAAGTCAGAGTAGTTTTAATTTACTTTGCACATTATTAAAAAAAAAAGCAATATAATTAAATTACTGGCAAGCAATTTGCTCCTTATTAAAACACTTGATGGCAGGATTTAATGTTTAGAGTTTTTTCAATAACGAGAAAATTATTAATAGCTTTCTTAAAATAATTATATAATAATTATCAATATAAAAAGATTAAACATGATATAGTTTTTGTATATTATAAGTCATAAATTTAAAGACATTAAAAATTTTAATCTTGTGCAAAAAAATGTACAGAGGCCAAATAAAATTATAATAATTAAATTGATGGAACATTATTAAAGCATAAACAGAAGATGTTAATAACTCATTTTTCATAGCATAATCTTAGGCATATGTTGTAATACAAATTGAAAAGATTGATTCTTGATAAACCGTTTAATGATGTTTATTCACTTGAAAATAAAATTACAATATGTTTACTGATATTTTCAATAAAAATAATAGATAACTTACATTTGTTTTTCTTCTTTTCAATTCAACGACAAATATTTAATAAAATTTTTACTACAATTTTGAATATATAAAAATCAAAAGTAATTTGTTAAACTAAAAAAAAAACATTTTAAAGCAAGTAGAAACAACAATTTCCCACCCCTGTGAATTACCTAAGGGAAATTCACAATTAGGTTTCTAAGTCAAGAAGTGCCAATTTTGATGCAGGTCTTTTGAAAACTCCTTCAACAGTTTTAATATCAGCCGATCGTATTACTCCGTCGGAACCAGTATATGTTTTTATAATTCTTCCACGTTTCCATTTTGATCTTGGAAGGCCCATATCGCATAATAGAATAATATCCCCAACTTGCAGTTGTCTTGACGGTAAACACCATTTCACACGACGAGTTAAATCAGGTAAATATTCTTTAATCCATCTCCCCCAAAAACCATTTTTTAAGTTTTGAAGTATACGCCATTGTTTTCGTGTATTTAAATTTCCGTTATTAAATTCACTTGGAGTTTGAGTAGAATTAGTTGTTCCCAACAAAAAATGGTTCGGCGTGAGTGGCTCGGGTTCTTGAGGGGTTACTGGAATGTGAGTGAGTGGTCTTGAATTAATTATACTTTCCGCCTCGATCAATAGACTTTCAAAAGTATATAACTTCGGTGCTACGTCTTTCATTAATACGAAAAGTGTCTTTTTTACCGATTGCACCAATCGTTCCCATGCACCTCCAGAACTTGGGTCGAATGGAGTATTGAAAATCCATTTTATTCCCAAGGGTGTTAACGAGCGTGTAATTTTATCGTGGTCTAAGAAATTTGTTTCGTTCTTCAATTCCTTCCTTAAACCAACGAAATTCCTTCCATTGTCGCTGCGTATTTGAATGGGAACACCCCGTCGATTTATAAAGTTTCTAAGACAAAGTACAAATGAATCCGATGATAAATCGTTTACAACTTCCAAGTGAACAGCGCGTACCGTTAAACAGGTGAACAAAGCCACCCATCGCTTTTCCTTAGCTCGACGTATCAGGATATGAAATGGACCAAAAAGATCTACACCGGTATATGAAAATGCCCGTACAAAGGGTGTTACACGGTCTTTAGGTAAGATTCCCATCCGCGGCTGTTCAGGCTTTGCCTTTCTTAATTTACAGAAATAGCATTTTGCTTCAATGCTTCTTAATAGTATTCGGATTGACGGTATCCAAAACCTTTCCCTTACGTCACATATAACCTTCGAAGAATTTTGATGGCAGTTTATTTTATGGTAATATTCGACGATTGTTCGCGATAAACGATGCGATTTTGGAAGTAGAATTGGTCTTCTGGTATATAATGGAAGAAAGGTTGCATTGTCGAGACGGCCACCTACTCTTACGATTCCTTCATCATCTAAGTATGGACTAAGTGTCAAAAGCTCACTTGACTTGGGAATTAATTCGCTTTGTTCCATACAAGCGTATTCTTCTTGAAAATTCTCCTTTTGAATTTGACGACAGATTATTTTTTCAGCTTGCAGCTCTTCTTCTATGCTTAATTCACCATTTCTTCTACAATTCTTTGACCGAGCATTGTTAAGAAACCTTAGAATCCAAGATAGCGTTCTACGAATTTTTAAATAATTTGAAGATCGATTAATTATACTGTTGATCATTTCTGCAGAACTAGTAAAAAACATAACATAATATCTTGCTTTAAGTTCATCATTTGATTGATCATCCTCTCTTAGTGTATTGCATTCCACTGGCCAATTTTCTTCTCCTTTTAAAAGAAATTTTGGACCATTTTTCCATATACCATCTGTTTTATACTTGATAGGATACGAAAATCGAGTACCTTTATCAGCTGGATTATCAAAAGTTGAGCACCAGCGCCACTGAGTCTCCTCGGAACCTTCTAGTATTTCGGAAACTCTATTTGCAACATATTGTTTGTATTTTCGGTGGTCTGAACGTATCCAACGAAGTACGGTACGTGAATCAGTCCAAAATTTAACCTTACTTACACTGACCTCATGGTATTTAAGAATAGCAATTTTTAAACGAACTGCCATTACGGCTGCATGTAGCTCAAGCTTTGGTATTGAATGAAAACGTAAAGGAGCACAAGATGTTTTCCCTAATATGAATGAAACTAGTATTCCGTTTGGAGTAGTAAATCTCCAGTAGGCAACGGCTGCCATTGCCTGCTCACTTGCATCACAAAAAATATGCAATTGTATATCTTTGTTGATACAATTTTCGAAATAAAATCTTGAAATTTTAAAATCTTTTAGCATAGGTAGATTCTCTATCCAATTTTTAAATTTTGCATTAATTTCTTTAGGTAACTTTTCATCCCAGCCAGTGCCACATTTCCAAACATCTTGCATTAGAATCTTGATGAAAATCATAAAATCTGCAACAAACCCAAATGGATCAAATACAGACATCGCAATACAAAGTAATTCTCGTTTTGTTGGAATTCTTCTCATTTCTAACACCTCAACTGGAACCTTATGGAATTTCAGAACAAATGTAAAGGTATCAGATTCTGGAACCCAAAGCATACCTAAAATGCGTTCCACTTTTTTCCCGACATCGACCGTGCCATTGCTATTTGTTATACCGAGTGCCTTCGCCACAGCTGCTGAATTCGTTAACATATTATGCATTTCGAAACCTCCTGCCTTATGAATTTCTTTTATTGATTGCACTACGTCTATAGCCTCTTCCTCAGTCTCAAAGCAATCCACATAATCATCAACATAGTGCCTCTCAATAATTCCTTTCACAGCACGTGGGTACCTTTCAATAAATTCTTGAGCGTTTAGATTTTTTACATACTGGGCCATAGTGGGTGAACAGGTGGCACCAAACGTCATTCTCTGGAATACATAAGTCTTTATAGGTTTTAAGGGGTTTCCATCTCTCCATAGAAAACGCTGTGCATCTTGATCTTTAGTTCTTACAATCACTTGATGAAACATTTCCTTTAAATCACCGCACACAGCAACATTCGATCGTCGAAATTTTAAAAGCACTCCTAAAAGCGGTTGATTGATATCAGGACCAGACAGAAGAGCCTTATTTAACGAAGTCTTTTCGATTTCCGCTGCTGCATCGAAAACTATTCGAAGTTTTTTCTTGTTGGGGTTCATAACTCCAAAGTGCGGCAAATAAAAGGTCTTATTTGATCGAACGTTAGCTTCTTCTCCTGACATTATTCTTGCGTATCCTTTTTCCACGTACTCGTTAATTTTAGCACGATATTCTTTGGCAAAGTCTGGATCTTTACTCATTTTTTTCTCCACAGTATTCAATCGCTTAAGAGCCATTTGATAAGAATCCGGAAATGCTAAAAAACTTTCACGCCACAACAACCCCGATTCAAATCTTTCCCCAAGTCGCTTAGTAGTACTGCTTAATATGTTTAAAGCTCGTTGGTCGTTTCTAGATAATAATGGCTTAGCTGGTTCTCGAACGCCTAAAGTTTCTAACCCAAAATAATCCTTTAACAGGGTTTCTACTTCATCTAGTGTTTTTTGTTCATTCTGAGTCTTGCATACGTGACAAGAAACAAACTTTTCACGAGTTTGTTTAATCGGTCCATAAATTACATATCCCAACCTTGTTTTTGTTACAATAGGTCCAGTCGGAGCTACCATTTTTGGCGATTCTACACCAACAGTCAAAAATGCATGGGCTAGACTGATGATCATTTTGGGTTTTACGTTTTGGTAATTATGTAGAAAGATTCCAGACCAGCTGGGGTCACTTAGCTCATGGGAAAACATGGAAGAATTAAAGCTTTGTTGAGGCAGATCCAGATTAGATGTAACGAAGACATTGTTAATGTTATATATTTCTGCATTATCTTCTATACCACTTAAGGTGACACCTATCACCTTCGTATGTTCACGAGTGACCTGATTATTTATCCACTGAAGTTCTAAAATGTCACTTTGGCCCGTTATACCTAAGCTGTTGACAACGTTTTCATCAATCATTGTAACGTTTGCTCCGTCGTCTATAAAAGCATAAATAATTACGTTATTTCTAGGACCATACAATCTTATTGGGATGACCTGAAACAGAATTCTTTTTGCACTGGTATCAGCTAAACAATTGCGAGCTTGAATAGTAGTATTATGGTTCAAAGAACTATTTTGATAATTATTTACAGCAGGTTGGTTAACACATGGACGTTCCACGTGTAGAAGCTTGTGATGAATACTAGGACATGAGTTCTGTCCGCATTGTTTTTTTGAAAAACATTTAGCTGCTTGATGTCCTTCTTTTAGACAACTAAAGCAAACCTTAAGATCTTTTACTCTTTCCCATCTGGACTCTATTGAGAGTTTTAAGAACTGCTCACAAAATGCTAATGATTTACATAGTTTTTTGCAAAATTTACACATTTTAACTTCAACTGATACGCAAGCATATTTTGCTTTTTCATAAGAAGGAGGAAGAGAATCTGTTACCATATTCACAACTTTTCTTAACTCACCGAGCCAATTTGAAAAATCGACAATTGTGGCCATTTGTCCTAAGTTTAAGCATTTATCAGCCCACTGCAGGCGTCTTGAAATAGGCAACTTTGCAACAAGTTCACTTAGTAGTAATGGATTTGCTGTATGATGATTTCCTCCCACTGAATCTAAAAACGTAGTCATATTTATTACCTTATTAGCAAAAACTATAAGGGAGTTTAGATCCCACTCTTCCACTGGCTTTAAAGAACGAATTTTATGAATTTGAGATTTAATCAATTGTTCTGGTCGCCCATACGTTTCTGCCAGAATATTGATTATGGAGGTGACATTTTTTGAATTTGACAAGAGTGGTTCAACGGTGTCACGAGCGTCACCTTCGAGTGAGTCTCTAAGTCGCATTATATTATGTAGGTTAGAATATTGAAATTCAAGAGTTGAGCTCATAAAAGATTCATAGAATGTCTGCCATTCTTCTGGTAAACCCGAAAATGTTGGTAGTGCGTAAATTTTCTTTTGGTGATTTTGAGCAATTGATGGTTCTGGATGTGGAAAAATACCTTCTTCAACTTGGTTATTATTACTTACAAAAGATTGTTGCACGTTTGGAAGAGAACAGCTAGGCATTTCTTTTGATGCGACATTTCTGTTAAAAATTAAGGAATTAGGGTTAGGAGGTGGATGGAGTAATTCACCATTTGAAGTCAATGGAACGGTAGATTGGGGAGTACCATCGCTTTGAGTAGATATATTTTTAATTTCGTTTGATAAGGATGAAATTGACTTTTGTATTTCGACATTATTCGACAATACCATTGATTGTATAGAACAAATTTGACGTTGCATCGCTTCCATGTTCTTAGTCAAATTCAATGTTACCTGGTACAAGTCATTATGTGGTAACGGGTTAGCTTGAGGAATGCTTGAAATTTCTGCGTCACTGTTGTTTGCCTCAGACGGAGAATCTTCTTGAATATGAATGACATCTAAATTAACATTTCCTGTTTGATTATTATTCGAACGCTGGGGTGAACGCGTTAGTGGCATTTTTGATATATATCGATTTCTTAAATTCATACAAATGTCTTTAATCAATGCTGCAATAAGACATATAAACCTTTAAACTATTTTCATCAAAAAGTGATTCTCTCACAGAACAAAGAGAGGACGTCACTGCCAAGCCAGAATTACGGGATATAGTTCAAAAAATCTCACCACAAATTGAATAAAAATGTTGTAATACAAATTGAAAAGATTGATTCTTGATAAACCGTTTAATGATGTTTATTCACTTGAAAATAAAATTACAATATGTTTACTGATATTTTCAATAAAAATAATAGATAACTTACATTTGTTTTTCTTCTTTTCAATTCAACGACAAATATTTAATAAAATTTTTACTACAATTTTGAATATATAAAAATCAAAAGTAATTTGTTAAACTAAAAAAAAAACATTTTAAAGCAAGTAGAAACAACAGCATATTATATAGTAAAAACTAATACGAAATATCAAATAATCAAAACCATACGCGTGTGGAATTTTCATTTAAGCAAAGTATGATATTACAAGGATATTATGTCTATAATAAAAATATATAAATGCAAAAAAAGTTAATATAATAAAATTGGAAATAGAAAAATATACAACTAAAATTAAAAACATTTATTTTTTCATAAAAATAAGCAAATGTGTTTAATGTATCTTATAATTATAATTATAAAATATTAACGATTAAGAATTTGTTACAATAGTTTTATTTGAAGTAAAATTTTAAGTTCAGTGTATACTTCAGTTATGTGTAAAACCTGAGGTGTAGTGTATTCCATCAGCTTTAAAATGTTTTATATTAAATTTTGTTATTCCTAAAAGAAATTAAGGGCTGTCAAGACTAAGGACCAATATGTAGTCAAGACTACATCCTTTTGCGTCGTCTTATCATCGGCTTTGTTTAAAATGTAAGCTGTTGTTACAGCTTGTAAACTTTTCTATAGTGTGGCGTATGACCTCGTATAAAATACAATCTCTAGTCAAGCCGAAATTAAATTCTGCAGTCAAGCCGGCAATGATGTGTCATTTTAGTAAAAAAGAAAGTCTTAAAACCATGAATTACATAGTTCTTTAGTCTAAACTTAAGTATAGTCTAAGTTTTGTTTTTAGAGAAAATTCTTAAGGCTAAGCTATAATATAGTAGAATCGTAAAGCGTCTACCTTATTTGTTTTATATTTAATACAAGTGTTTTTCTGTCAGTTTTGTTTTTTATTTGTTTTCCTTTTTTAGACGCTCAAATACCTACAAAAGAAATTCTTTAAAATAAGTAGAGAATATAATTTCTTATTGCTTATTACAAGCAAATACTTTATTTTATATAGTATACTTTTAGGAGTGTCTCTTAAATAAACAATTGCTTGTTAATTAAATTAAATAAAATTAAGAGTTTCCTTTTATTAATTTGTGTTCATTCATCATTGCTGTAGTTTGGCATGTTGCCTTGTGAAATAAATAGTCTATAGAGCAAGTTCACACAACCCAGAAATTATCTTTTTAAGCGACTTAACTACAGCCTAGACAATAGGCAAAAGTTTTTAGTCTAAGTTATAATCGCGTCTAGGTCTATACTATACTGCATCTAAAGCACCTAAAAATATACTTTAATAAGTGACTGTTAAACATATGCGTTTTTCTGAAAATTGTTCGTTTTATATTTGTTTTTCGTTTCGTTAAGGTCCTTTACTTAATAATTATAACAAGCTTTATTTTCCATAACATACTTTAGGGGGTGTTTCTTAAATAAACAATTGATTAAATAAAATTAAGAGTTTCCTTTTATTAATTTGTGTTCATTCATCATTGCTGTAGTTTGGCATGTTGCCTTGTGAAATAAATAGTCTATAGGGCAAGTTCACACACCCCAGAAATTATCTTTTTAAGCGACTTAACTACAGCCTAGACAATAGGCAAAAGTTTTTAGTCTAAGTTATAATCGCGTCTAGGTCTATACTATACTGCATCTAAAGCAGCTAAAAATATACTTTAATAAGTGACTGTTAAACATATGCGTTTTTCTGAAAATTTTTCGTTTTATATTTGTTTTTCGTTTCGTTAAGGTCCTTTACTTAATAATTATAACAAGCTTTATTTTCCATAACATACTTTAGGGGGTGTTTCTTAAATAAACAATCGATTAGTTTAATAGAAATTAATTGTTTTAATGGATATAAATAGTTTCTTTTTAATATGTTTTCTTTATCTGATAAAAATTTTATGCAATATTTATTAACAAAAGTTTCGTTTTATATACAAGCAATTTCCATTCAACTGGAAAATTCTGCTAAAATATAAGAAAAAAATTGATATCAAATTTTGTTTGCGGCTAAACAAAATTTATTAGCAACAAATCTTTTGTGTAAAAGATACAAGATAATTTTCGTCTACAATTTATTACTTATAAGGCATTTTAAAGTTTAGTGGGCGGTAAAAGCAGATATATTTGCAGCAACACAGTGCAAAATGGATTTTGTTACTTCATCTAAAAGTGAAAAGGAATGTGCAAAATACGATATTAATATAAATAAAATTTTTAACCATTCAATAAATAAATAAATATGGTTTAAACTTTAATAAAAACAAAATTTAAAAAAAAAAACTCCCCAAATTATGCTACATTATAGAGAGAAAAATAACCCCTTTAATTATGCTAATATTATAAAAAATTAAATATATATTTTTAGAAAACTACAGAACAATTTATTTCTTTTTTAATATGTGCTTAAAAAAAGAAAATTAACAAAAAAACCCAAGCATATATTTAGGCTTCCTTATTTAATAACAAAAGAGAAAAATATTACAAAATATTGTCAACTATTAACTTCACTATTATTGTCAATTCGTTACCTTCAGCAGTCTAGCAGTCAGGTCGTGAGTAAAAAATATATTCTGCCACATAAAATCAAATCAAATTAAAGTCAGAAATCAGAGGAATATGAATCGCGTGTGGGTCATATGTAAGTGGTAATATAATCAATTTATTTTATTATTAATATAAAGTGATGAATCAGGTTACTATTGGCACACCCTTTATACTTAAAGATTAATTTTCCATTGTTTTTTGTTATTCGAGTCCATTGCTATAAAAATTAGAAGAGTTTCCTTTACCCTTGGGAAGATACTTAAAAATTGTGCTCGTTTTATGGGGACACCCTTTAATTATTAACTTCAAGATTTCTGTCCGTCTATCACACGCTTCTATCTTTGGATATTTAAGAGAAAGCCTTGTGAAGTCTTCACACAATCTGTCTTGCTTTAGCCGCTATATTAACAAATACTAAAAACTATAGGGTGTTACGAAAGTGATATGAAATTCATAAAAATATTGTTATTTTTTGAACTGATACCGATAGACAAGTCAAAATTTTACAGTTTATGTAAAGCTATGTTAGCGACATTAGAAAAAATATATCCTTAAATTAAAGGGTGTCCCCTTAGAGATGTGATTTTCCCAAACCTGGCCTTGTTTTCAAATCGCAGGCACTTTAAGTTAAAAGACTTTTAGGACCTCTGTAGCAACAGTTGCAAAAATTAAAACTTTAAATTAAAGGGTGTTTCAATAGTGAAAACATTATCATGTACATTGCCTTGTTGTTGAGCCGAAATAGGCAGAAAATTCACGTTTATTTACTTCTCTTTAAAAGCAAGTATAAAAGATAAAAATAAAATAAAAAATTAATTAGAGGGTATGCCAATAGTTATGTGATTTTCACATGCGTGGTTTCGTTGTTGAACCACAATCTTCAAACACTTTAAGTTTAAATATTTTTATAAGAACAGGTACAAAAAGCTAAATTTTAAATTAAAGGGTGGTTCAATAGTGAAGTCATTTTAAAAAACGCGGCTTCGTTTTTGAGCCGAAATAGGCAGTTACTTTAGGTTTAATTATTTTTAAGTCCTCTTTAAAATTAAGCATAAAAAATAAAAATTGTAATTAAAGGGTTTGCCAATAGTAACGTGATTTTTACATATTTACATACGAATGTTTGCATTCGTTTTAGTGGAAACTACTACAGCTGTATGGATAAGGAACAGTCATGATACATGGAGTGCATGGAGTTGGGCATGACTTAAGCAGGGTGCCCAAGCAGAAGAACGAATAGACTGTGGTTATACGCATTGACAAAGGTAAACTTGTCAGGAGTTGAGTCAAGCCATCTATACAACAAATCTATCAGCCATTTTTCCACTATTTCAATAAAAC
The DNA here is from genome assembly GCA_916610165.2 of Gymnosoma rotundatum. NCBI lineage: Eukaryota > Metazoa > Arthropoda > Insecta > Diptera > Tachinidae > Gymnosoma > Gymnosoma rotundatum. The sequence goes on from OU744340.1 coordinate 12,496,396, forward strand.
ACTTTAAAATATTTATTGTTTTTTTTTTTCAATTTTAATCTACAACAACAAACAAAGTTGATAAGTTTTCAAACAAATGACCAGTAAGTTTGAAAATGTTATTAAATCAACTTTGCTGTTGAGATTAAATAATATTTATTTCTTTATAAATTTTATTTTCTTTATAATCATATGAAATAATATAATAATAATTATAAATTGTTGTTGTTATTATTGCTCATTGTACAGCATTTGATTTGTGTGTTTTTTTTAACTTAATTTTTTTTTTAAAACTAATTTTTTTATTATAAATATAATTTTATAATAAATATAATTATTATAAATAACAAACTTAATTTTAACAAAACAAAAAACTTAAATTTTAACAAAATATTTTTTTCAAAATTTTTTTTTTTTATTTTTATTTTTTATTAAAATTAATTTAAATAAAATTGTTGTTAATGCAAAAATAAAATTTTAAATAAAACTTTAAGTGTAAGTAATAAAATATTCGCATTATGCCCTTTTTTAATTTTATTTAATAATTTTTTTATATTTTTATATTTATATATATTAACATCTTTGTTTAAAATTATATTTTAAAGCTTTTCATATAATTTTTTTATAATTTTAAAGTTTTTATGTTTGCCTGGTTGTTGTTATTTTTAACTAAAAATTTGTTTTTCTTTTAGGCTATTAATTATTATGTTTACTTGTTATATGCAGCTGTAATATTTTCGCTAAATACGAATGTTATTATTTTTTTTTAATTTTATTTGTTATTTAATTTTTATTATTCATGTTTAAAAAATTTTTTGTTATATTTGTTTTTAATATTTTTACTTTTTAAATAAAGTATTCACAGCCAATTTCTTTTTTTTAAATTATATTAAGTTTTCTTATTTTTTTTTAAGTTTAAAAAACAAATAAATATTATTTTTTTATATAAAATTTAAATAATTATTTTTTACAAAATTTTTTTATAAAATAAAAAAAATGAACTGCTTTTTTTGTTTGTTTTTTTTATAAATAGCTATAATTGAAAATTGTTTAATAAAAAATAAACAAACATTATTATAAAAATAAATAAATAAAAAATTTTTGAAAACGTATTAAATACGTTGTTTAAAAAATAATATTATAATTCTTATAGCATTTTTATTTTAAAAAGTTATGAGATATTAAAATAATATTATTAATAATATATAAAAAATTTCCAAAATAATTTTTTAAATTATTATTTTAGATTATATAAAATTTAATTTTTAAATCCAGAAATCTAAAATAATTTAGAAAATTATTATAATAATTTATATATTATTAAAATAAAATTATTAAAAACTTTTTAGCCATTTTAAAAAAAATATTTGAAAGTATTAATTCAACTGAAAGATATTATTTTAAAAAGAAAATTAACAAAACAGTAATCAAAATAAATTGTTGCAAATGAAATATTACAATACAAAATTTATTTTAGAAAATTTTTTTAAAAGAATTCAAAATTTTTTTAAAAGTGTGCTTAAGTTTTTATACAGCTGAAATAAAATTAAAAATTGAATTAATATTTAGACACATATTAAAAAAAATCATAAGCAAAATAAAAAAAAGATTTTTCTAATTATTTAATATTTTTTTATAAAAATTTATTATTTTATTTTTTTTTTAATTATTTATTTTGAATAATTTTTTTAATCGTTTATCTATTTTATTTATTTTTTATTTAAAATAATACAAGAATTTTATTTTCCGTGTTATAAAAACAGATGCATTAAAAAAATCTTTAACTAAAAAAGATTTAAATATTTTTATATTAATTAACCTTTTTTTGTTATTTGTAAAAAAATATAAATTTTTGTTTATTAAAAAAAAGTCGACAGCGTGAATTATTTTTTATTCTTTTACAAAATATAACTTTATTTGCAGTCTAATTAAAAACTAATTTTATATGAAATTTTAATTCAAAACAAAAGTAACAAGAAAGTTTTAAGAATAAAGCAGTAAATAAATAAAATTAATTAATTAAATTTAATTAATTATTTAAAATTAATTAAAAAGAAAAAATTTTCTTGTAATAGATTTTAAATTTAATTGTAAATTCCAAATTAAAAAAAAAAGTTCACATTAAAGGCCGCAAAAAAAAAATAAAATAAAAACTATTAAAATATATATTAACCTAACTAAAAAAAATTAGAATAAAAATATTAATAAGTTATTTTAAATTATTTTCTGCAAATAGTGAAAAAACAATCTCTAATATAAACATTTATAAAAAAATAGTAATAAAAAAATTCAAATTTTAATCTATTAAGGTTTAAAAAAAATAAACTTTAATCATATCGAAATAATAATTACATAAATTATTTTTAATAGATAAAATATTATTATTATTATTAGATAAAATTATGTAATTTCTTACAATAATTTGCACAAAATTATTTAAAAATAAAAAAATTATTTAACAAATTAATTTACAATGGTTTGTTTGTCCTTAAGATTTTAAAGTAATTTAGTAATTTTTTACTAATTAATTATTTTTCTAAACAAAAAATAAAATTAAGCCAATGATTTAAAAATGTTGTATTTTCTTTAAATTAAAAAATTAAAATTTTTATATAAATTAAACAACTGGAATTTTCTATTAATTTAATTAATTTTCAAAATAAAAAATCGGTAAAATTGAAAAATTGTCAAAAAAATAAATAAAGAAAATTTTAAGAATTTAATATTTTTTATAAATTAAAAAGAAATTTAATACATAATTCAAATGTCTTAAAAATTTCATAACTTTTTAAACTTAATTTAAAATAAAAGAAATATATAAATATAAAAAATAAAATATAAATTTTATTATGAAAAAAAATTAGTTGAAATAAACAATTATCAATATAAATAATAAAAATAACTAAAAAGAAAAATTATTAAAAATATATAAATTTAAAAAAAACAATTTTAAATAAAAAAAAAATAAAACAAATTTTATGTTAAAAAAAAATTAAACATTCTATTGTATATTTAAAAATAACAACAAAAAAAAAACAAATTAAAACCTGCATAAAATAAATTTTTTAAGAAATAATTTCCTTAGTGCCTTCATTTCTTTTCATACAGTAGAACTTGAAATATATTTAAAAAGTTTCACTTTCAAAAAGAAGTTTGCAATCTGACAAAAAAAGCCTCCAATATTCTTTAATACGAAATTGAATTTATATTTTAATAAAAAAAAATTTACAAAGTCTTTCAATTAAGGATTTCTTATAACAAATCTATTCAATGACCAGTTGAAATATTTTTGTACGCTCAAAATCCTTAATTCAGAGAATTTTTATAAAAAATGTATCTTAATTTATTTCAAACACAAACGTTGTTCTTAGCGGTTTAGAAAATCAAATTTAAAGTTACGCATATACAATCGTCTTCCCCTGTCCTGATTTAATATAAGAATTTGTAAACGATTTGTAGTGGAAAAGTTCTTTCAATGACCAGTTGAAAAGAACATTTCTACTCCATTTCAATTTTTTCTTTTGTAACTTTAAATTCTTAATTTCAAATTTAAATAATTTTTTTTTTTTTCATTAAACAATTTGGAATTTAATATTTTAAAGAAGATTATTAGTAATAACTTTAAGCCTCTTCCCTTCTCTTCAAAATTCGATGACTAGAGCTGTATTAAAAAAAAAGTAATAAATTTTTTAAGAAGAAGAAAAAGCACTTTTTAATGACCAGTTGAAAAGGACATTTTCTACTCATAAATTTATAAATTTTTCTAACAGCATTAATTGTTGTTAAATGGTAAGACCTTTTCAGGGAGTGACATGGTGGCTGTAGTTTCTACCGAAATACCAGTAAAGTGAAGTAAAAGCATGGTCATGCGAACCATGATATTAAAATTTGACACTGAGCGGCTGGCTATGTGTGCAGCACCGCGGACTTAAAGTGTGAGAAAACTTCGTGTAAAAATCCCAAAAAAATTATTTTATTTTTTAAGCCCCCAAAATGAACAGGAACTGTTTGGTAACTAAGTTCAGATTTAAAAGGTTTTAACTTACGAGAAAAATTTTAAAATAGCTTAAATCATTTCTTTAATAGAAACTACTATCCAGTGACCAGTTGAATAGTAGATATCTAATTAAAGCTTTTGTTAAAAAAAGTCCTAAATCCTTAAACTCAAGTCACCAAAAGTCGACATGACTTCTTAAATTCATATGATGTTATTTTTAGTGTTTCCAGAAACAATTTTTTTCGCAGTTCTTGAAATTAAATTCACAGGGAGTTTATTAAATGCCGTGTAAAGCCTTTTTCTATACCACTATTCTTCGTAAACATTTTATTTTTTCGACTAGATATTTTTAAGGGCCGTTACTTTCAGGCTAAAAAAAGTCCGTAACTTTTCTTGCAAACGAGATTTATGGTAAAGCAATTGCATGACAAAAAAGAGAATTGTTTTCAGAACGGTTGTACAACGATGAAAAGTAATATTTTTGGTGTTCTTTTCCTACATTTTACAATATTTACCCACTAACTTTCAAATAATTATTTTGCTTTTTTATAAAATATTTAAAATTTAAAAAAAAAAAAAAATTTCTCCGATTATTGTTTTTAAGAAACTATTTTCTTAAAAAAAAATACAAAAGGATATATAAAAGTTTTTTTTTTATTTCTACAAACATTTAATTCGATGTTAATAAATAATTTTTCAATTAATTAAAAAAGTTCAAAGAGCCCAATTTTTTTAAGAAACTATTTTCTTTTATGCTGAAAACACATTTGGTCTAAACGACGAATTTTTCGTTGCGAATATCCGTAAAAAAAAAAATTAAATATATTCATGTGTATGAAAATGTGCACAATAAATGCGCTAACGAAATTCGTCTTGCGTAACGATATCTGCGATAGTTTATTTCTAATTTTTATGTCGACGAACGAGGAATATTTTTTTGTAGAGGGCCCGCTTTTTTTTTATTAATTTCTTAGAGTGTTTTATTCCTTTTAAATAAAAATTTATTTTCTTTCTATTTATACGTTTAACTTACGTTTTGTTCTGTATAAATAAATGTTGTGTCAAATCGTAGTATTGCCAATGTATTAAGTAAAGTTTTTTATTTACTTTTTTTCTTATACATGTTTTTGTTTTTGCCTTAAATGTTGGTAACCCTGCTTCGGCGCTTAAAAAGAAACAGCTGAGTTAAATAAACAAAACAAAATTATCAAACAATCAATCTATGAAACAAAAATTTGTGAAAAAAAAGTTTAATCAAATACTTATAAAAATAAATAATAATTTTTAAATTGTGATATTTTGATTATATGTATGTATAATACTAAAAGATGTTTTTATTAGTGAAAGTGTTATAATGGTCAGTTGCCCAACAATAATAACTCTTGACGAATGGTTTTTTTTTTCTTCGCTCAGTTTTGACGTGTCTGACACTACAATAAGCGATACATAAAGCAGAAACAATAGCCAAATAAAATGACATTTGTGTTTTAAAAACCCAAACATGGGAAACGGTAACGTTTTTGTGCGTCTAAACGGCAATTGAGTTCTGTAAACTGGCTGTTAAATACCAACAGAATCAAATGCACTTTCTGATTCGCTACAACCTTCGTCGGTATGAAATATGATTCTCTTTAATACTTTTATAAAGTTTTTTTTTTAATTATTGCTTTCTCTACAGAGTCGTTACGAATTTACGCATATATGGCTGAATGATGCATTCGTATTGCTGTGCGAAAATCTTCGTTCGTCCCAGTTATGTGTATAGCATTACTTGTCAAAACTAGAATACATATAGTATAATTGAAAAAATTTTTTTATAGGAGACAGTTTTTTTATTAATAATTTTTTTTTAAAGTGTGTAAAAAACCAAGGCACTTTTATTATACTTTCTTAAAAGCGAATACATCTGTTAAAAGTTTTGCTTAAAAACAATAACAACTCAAAAAAATTCAACTCCCATAGTCAACTCTTTATTTATCTATTGATAATGTTAATTCGAAAAAGTTTTTATTCCTGCAATAAAAAAAGCTGTAAAAATATTTTTTTTTAAATTGTTACAACAATGACCAGTTGATGTAACATTTTAATAGAAAAACCTATTTTTAGAGCCTTTTTAAAAATTTCAATTGAAAAAAATTTTGGTTACAAAAAAAGAGTTTTGTGCAAGAAACCGACCACGTAAACAGGTGCAATAATTACAGCCAATCGAAAAAACCAAATTTCTTGCTTTTTATATAACAATGACCTGCTTTTGGGGTGTAAAAGCTTCTTCTTTGTCAAAGAAAGTCACAAATTAAAAGGATTAAAGTGTTTGCTAAATGATATTTGTTTTTTAATAAATGAAAAAAATAAATAAATGATTTCAGCAGGTTCACATTCACACACGCGTAAATAATAGTGTAAAAAAAAGTAGAGTAAGCTACCAGATGTGTTCATATTTTAACAATTTAGGCGTTTTAAAACGCCTATTAATAGAAATTGCGCTATGAATAAAAAAAAATAATTCTTTGCATCTTTTTAATATAGGTATACCCTAACTACTTCTTTATCAAGAAAACTGATACAATAAATGTAACTATATTAATTGGCTTGCTTTTTCTTGTTCTTTTTTTTTTGTCGAATATTGTACTTGTACTTCTTTCTGATTTTCACATTTCAATTATGCTATTTAGTGTAATTTTTTAAATATGTTTCAAGTCCTTGCTTTTTTAAAATAATATTTTAATAATTTAATTGTTTTTCTTCTTTACCAAAAAAAATGACTCTCTGGAAGTATAAAATTATATTCTGTTATGCCGATTCTTGCATAATTTTATCTTAGCGCTTATTGTTAATGTTCTTTAATTAATTAATAATTTATATTTTTTGTTAATTTATTATTGTTGTTTAAAACCTCTAATGTTGCTTAAACTCATTACCCTTTAACTGTGTATCCTACTGATTAGCTGATGCTTTTTTTTTTGTTAGCTTTTTGTTTCATTCAATATTTAAGTTATTTTTTTTTTTTTTTTTTTTTTTTGAAATTCAATTATTTTTTTGTGTTTTTTATAATTAAGTTTATATATATTTATGTATATGGTTGTGTGTATGTGTGTGTATAATTCTGTTGTTGTTTTTAAAACTTAGGCACATTAACACCCTAACAATATAATTTTTTTTATTACTTAGTTATTATTTTATTTATTATTTAATTATTTGTTGAATTTTTTTTATAAGAAGTTCCTTTAGAAACGCAAGTATTTAATAACAAAAATTATAAACAAAAATATGTTTGTTCTAGGTTTTATTTAACAGAAGTTTTTCTTAGCGTTTGCATTTTAATGATAAAAAGCTTAAAACTTTGAGCGTTATAAATTTCTCCATTAGTTTTTAAATGAAGTATACTTTAGGGAGCTAATTAATATGAATGTTATTGACTCATGCCAAAGTCTTGTGCGATAAGAAATGTTATCTTTATATAAAAAGTCAACTGTGAACTGCACTGCCATTATCATTTTCTTTCTGACACAAACTTTGAACAAAACTTTCCACGATTTCCATCTTAGCCATCATAGTAGTTATCCAGCTCTGGCTTTTTCTTTTACATTCAAGGGCTGCTTATGTCTGATTCTGAGCCCATCTACTTACACTTGGCTTTTATATTTTTTAGGAATTATAGAATCTAACCACAGCTAGACCTTGGCCCGTTCCATACCCCTTAGCCCTTCTCTTTGGCATCTGTGTTGCAAGTCTTACTTCGTTATATTTTATTTTGGAAGATTCTAGGAAATTGGTCATAACATATGCAGGCTGATACGAAGCACAGCTTCTATTTATTAAGACAGATATTCCGCAGTTGCCGGTCTGGGACCAAATATGGGCACTGTCGATTGATAATTGCACCCACAAATACCTAAATTTGAAATTAAATTTCCATAATTGTGGGTTGAAGGGTTGAAATGGGGCCTTAAGTCTTAAACGATTATTTCTGTATTCCCTCTATACTATTGCTAAGAAAATTAAATCTGGCAACCCTTTACATATTTGTTACATAAAAAGCCAAGGTATCTCTTAAAAATATTTTTGGATTATTTTCTAGGTAAAAACAACCAGTATTGAATAATATTTTATTTCCACCATTCATAAAGTGTGGTGTGTGTGAACAAAGTAAAAGAAAAATAACATGCTGAGCAAACAGCGGTTTTTTTTGAAGTGCTGAGTTCAAATCCCATTAAAGTATTCAATAGAAAAATGAATAATTAGAAGATGTCGATTGTTTAAAATAAAAGAAGAGAAAATAGAAAACAAAAAGGAGTTAAACCCTCTTGAAATCTAATAAAAGGAAAACAATTGTCTTCCAGCCAGGAAAGATCTGAGCTGGTGAAATTGCCTGCTTAGAAAAATAAGGAAATAATGCTGCATACCTTAATGGCGCGAGGAAATAGTAATAAGTAACCTAATTGTTTAAAAGGATTTGGTTTGTAAAAGAATAGAATTCAATCCCTAGACGCTGGATCTCTTCCGGCCAGATTGTAGCACTGTAGATCTTCCTACTGCCCAAATAAAGGTGAAAGTATATTATAATACATATATTGAAACATAATTATAGACACTTATTAAATTAAGATTCCTTTAAATTTACATCCAAAATGATTTGTTTCTAAAAGAACTTCCTTTCAGTAGTTGTTTTCTTCATCAAAAATATTTTAATTTTAATTTTTTTAAGTTTTCTACTTAATTTAGGTTCGGATTTTCTTGGTTATGTTTGTTTGGTAAGTTTTTGTTTACAATTGAAACTACTTGGCTTTAAGTTTAATTTGTTGTTGTTGTTGTTTCTTTTTTCTAAGTGTATATTTATAAATAATCATGTAAAAATTACATGGGAGTTTTGGATTTTTCAGTTTTTTGGATTTTCTTTCTTTTGCTTAAGTTTGATATTATAAATATATTTTATATATAAGTAATGTAAGTATATAATTCTATATAGTATATATATATAGTTATTTATATACATATATAAATAGTAACTAAGTGTTTTTTTCTTGTTATTTTTAATTGTTATTAAATTTTTTTAAAAACTACTATTGTCTGTTTACTATTTCTTAGGTTTTTTTTTTGTTGTTGTTATTATTTAAATATTATAGAAAATTTTAATTTTTTATTTATTTGATTCCATGTCATTTTTAATTTATTTAAACACAGAGGAAATTAATTAAGAAAGAAAAGCAAATTGCTTGGAACAACCATTTGCTCGTTTTTCGTTTTAAAAATTTCTCTAGTATTGAGAGCAAGAGAGTTTAACTATTTTATATGTTAAGTGAAGTCTACTTTAAGGGGCAAATATTGGCAACAAATATTTATTGTTTTAAAAAGTTTTGTTTTGAAAGCTCTCGTTTAAAAAAAGCTTTAACATTCTGTTTTAAAAATTTTGAAAATATTTTTATCTGCTTTAGAAAAAAAATTTTAAATTTTATCATTGTTATTATTATTATTTTCATAATTATTTTTATCTTTATAATTAAAAAAAAATTTATTATTATTTTAATTTTTATTATGGTTTTTATTATGGTTTATTTTAATTTATTTTTTTATTATTTTATTATTATTATTATTATTTATTATTATTTAAAAAAAATTTTTAAATTTTATCATTGTTATTATTATTATTTTCATAATTATTATAATTATTTTTATCTTTATAATTTAAAAAAAAAAGTTATTATTATTTTAATTTTTATTATATTAGTTTTTATGGTTTATTTTAATTTAATTTTTTATTTTATTAATTTTATATTATTTTTATTATTTTATTAATTTTATATTATTTTTAAAGTAATAATAATTGCAGTTTTAGTAACCTTCTTCGTTGTGTGTTTTTCTTAAGAAATTATTTTGCATTCTATAATTTTTAAGCTTTTTATAATCTAACTTGTCAAAACCATTTCATTCCTTTTGTCTTCTAGGGTTATTATTATTTTTTTAATTATTTTTCTTTAAAAGGAACCATTTGTTTAAAATCTAAATTGCTTTAATTATGATTTAAATTGTTATAAATTATTTATATCATAAAATTAGTTTTTATTTAAATTTTATAAAATATAAAGCACCAATACAATAAATTATGAATTTTTTGTTAATTTTAGGTTATGTTTAAACAATGGCCGCCGGAGTTTTTTTTTTAATTTAAATTTATATTAATAATTGTTTCTTTTTTTAATATAAAAAACCTATTTTTTAACTGTATATATATAAACAGGCATGTCTTAAATATAATGTCTAGCGTTTCAGTTTCTTAATTATAAATTGCAGTTCTAGTTTAATTATTTATTTGTTTAAACTTTCTTGCCATTATTGGTTCTTTTAATTGTACCTTTCCTTCTTAATAATTGTTTTATTTCTATGCTCTATTATTTGAGCATTAATTTATTATTATTATATTTTTTTTAATTAAAGCCTCTGGTTTGTGGAGTATTTTCTTTTAAAAACAAAAGGCTTTTTTTATTAATTTCTTTCACTACACCTTCCACTGATGCTTAGTATTCCTTCCTTTCTGCTTACACTTAACATTAAAATAAAATGAATAAATAATATTTCTTTACTAAATATAGTTTAACTTATTTTTTTATTTTACTTTTCTTTAGATTCTTTTAACTAAACTTTATTGCAGTTCTAGTAGGGCCTATAGAAAGTTTGTGGCATTTATAATCATGTAACATAATCGCGACTGGTTACATATTCATCACTGTAGCGACCAGCTAAAATGTTTAAAAAGAGAGAAAAATTTTTTTTAATAAAATATTTTAGAAAAAATACAAAGAAAAATTTTCCAAAATTTTTCAAACACTATTCTTTAATCCAAAAATATTTTTAAAGCGAAAACCGCTATACAAAATCAAGGCAAACAAATAATTTTGCGAATAACTTCCCAAATGATAATAAATAAAACTTGTACAGTTGTGGTCCTTCAAACCAAAAAATATCAATAAAATAATAACAAAAACAAAAATAAAGAACTAAGTGCTCATGTATTAAAATGTTTTAGGACACAAACATTTTTTTTAACTCTTTAATATACCTACGAAAAATGCACAAGGTTGGTCCTAGAGTTAAATTTAACTTTGAAATATTGCACATCGCACTGAAGTAGTATTATGTAGAATAAATAGCAACTTTTATAAATTTATGGCAGTTTTGGTCCTTTAAACGTTTTATATTCCAAAATATTTCGTAGTTAAAAATACTTTTATAAAATACTGATCAGATTAAAAAAAAAATAAAGTTGAAATAATGCGAGTTATATTTACACGAAACCGCATATATTTAAAATAATTTAAAATTTTTAAAATTTATGACGAAAATGGTCCTTCGAACCGCTTAAATTAAATTTTTTAATTTTGCTAACAATCCAATAGTGTACAAATAATACCTCAGCTGTATCAGAATAACGCACGCAGCCCTTTCGGACTGTTGTAGAATAAGCCCTTTATCCAGATAGTAACTCTAAAGTGATCTTATTCCTCCGCCTTGGTGGCGTAAAAGACTCCAAACGTTCAAATGAAAACACTTCCAATTAAATATGTGGCAACAATTTGTAGAGCGCAATTTTGATTGTAGTAAACCTCACCATCTGTTAAGCGAAAATTAAATAATCTCTCCTTATGTTGGACAATATTTGGGGAAAAGGAAAAAAGTGATCTCAGGAAGCGCCGCAAATCTTCCAACAATATAACGTTGGGAAAGTTTTAGTCACCTAACGTCTACTGATTAGTGGATTATGTCGAATACGAGGGTTGCTATATATATTTCTGGCCTGGCAACACTGAGTGCTGCCAAGTGCAATCTGACATTTCCATTGGAAAATTTGTCATTTTTAAGCATAATCGTACTCAAAACGTTTTGACGTACGACCATTATTTGTGTTGTTTACAGTGACTTGAAAAAATTAATATAGAAAAAAATGGAATTAACTCGTGAACATTTTCGTGCCATCATTTTTTACAACTTTCGACGTGGATTATCACGACAAGAGTGCATTGATGAACTTAAATCTTTGTTTGGCGATGAAGCACCATCCTATAGCACTGTGAAAAATTGGTATAATGAATTTAATCGTGGCCGAAGCTCGCTCAAAGACGAATTTCGTGAAGGTCGTCCAAAAACGGCTGTTGTGCCAGAGAACATTGATGCCGTGCGTGAACTCATAATGCAAGATCGACATGCGACATAGCAAAAATCCAACGAAAGTTGTTCGTGGAAGAAGCACTTCGAAGCAAATGGTCACCTATTTCTTCGCAAGACTGCACATGTGGCGACTGTTCCGCTTGAGCAACGTAGGACGGTCACTTCTGAGTGGTACACTACAATTTGTTTGCCTGAAGTCATCGGAAAAATTCGAAAAACCAACAAGAGAAGACGAATCATTGTTTACCATGACAATGCGAGCTCTCACACATCGGCTCAAACCAGAGCGTTTTTGACCGGCCAAAACGTCGAATTAATGGGTCATCCGCCCTGACTTGGCACCTATTGACTTCTTCTTGTTTCCGCACATCAAGAAACAATGCGTGGTCAACGATTTTCGTCGCCAGAAGAAGCTGTTGAAGTGTTCAAAATCCATGTTTTAGAGGTGTCTCAATCGGAGTGGAAAAAGTGCTTCGACAACTGGTTTGAGTGCATGCAAAAGTGTATAAATCATGCTGGAGAATACTTTGAAAAACAAAAAAACCATTTTTGATTATAAATATTCGCATTTTCACTATTAGGCCAGAAATATATAGAGCAGCCCTCGTACTTAAGACAAACTTTCGGAATTTTTTTAGAATACGCTAATTACATAGTAATTAAGACGACACTATAGTCTTCAAAAATTATCTTTTGGAGAAATTGTAAATCGATAAATTCTTTAAAGTGCATGAGGGGCTTAAAGTATTTGCGATGCGGCGGTCTCTTATGAAATCACTATATTGACTCTAATCGTAGCCTCACTTTCTGCAATTGAAAACAAGGGCTGCACAAAAAATATGGTTCGAGATGGTAATAGCCTCTCTAATTTTTCCTACTAAACTAATGGGCGGGCTGTCAAGAGGATTCAACAAATACAACAGACTGTGTTCACAATTAACTGCAACAAACCGGCACAAGAATTTACACTTTCATTACAAATAAAACCTCTCTATTCTTCATAAATATTTCTAAATTAAGTTTCGACTTGCTCTTCTTATTGAAAAGCTCTATCTTTAATACTTACAATCTTCCATTAGAATAACAGGTGTTGCCTCTGGATTTGTGCTGGTTAATGTATGTCCCATCATATTAAAATCATCTTCCATAGAAAGAAATGAAGGATTCCAACGTGATCGAGGTGTTGTGCGATGTGATGAAACGCCCGATGATGAGGAATATAAACTTAAATTTGTGGGACTAATGACACCAGACATTGTAGTATAACCCAGCAACTACAAAATAAATCCAGTTCCGTTTTTATTTCATATTAAAAATTTTCGAATAAAACTTTTTTAATACTCACCGGTGTGGTTTGTGTATGGAAATGATTAAAGTACTCTCGTCCATTGGTTTGTGGATATGGCTGAGCGGCTATACGTGTTAGGGCCGATGTAGGTGTTGACACTGCTATGGCTGAGGAAGACGAAGTGGGCGAAGTTTTGCAGCGAGCCACATCAATGATGTGAGACTGTGGACTTTGTGAAGGTGCCGGTGGTGGCGAAGCTGCTGAAGTTGAGGCCACTACCAAATCGGAAGAGTTTGTGCTACTGCCCACAGTGATGGTATTGTTGGCTTCATCTTGATTAGTACTAGAGGCTGTAGTATTCGTAAGTTTAGAGGACATGGTACTTAAGCCGGTGCTAGTGCTGTGATCAATTGTGGTATGCTGCTGATGATGACCATGCTGCTGCTGCTGGTGCTGCTGCTGATGATGATGATGGTGATGATGATGACCATGATGTTGCTGTAGCTGTTGATGGGCATGATGATGATGCCGCGGTGAGTCTCCAGCTGAACTAACACTCGTCAGGGGAGGTGGTGTTATGCTAGAGGAAGCAGGAGGTGATGCCACCATGGTAAGATCACCCGTAGAACGTATTATAGCCACAGGCCTTGCCATAGGCGGTAAAGGAGGTGGCGGCAACATTGTGCTGTATTGTTGATAATGAGCCGCAGCTGCTGCTGCTGAAACTGCTGATAATTTAGGGCTACGTCCTACAGCTGCAGCAGCGGCAGCATGTTGTAATTGAAAATGGGAAGACGTTTGATGATGATGGGCATGTAAGTCGGCTTCAGAAGGATTAACGCCGGAAGTATCTTGACAGACATAAGCCACAAACTCTGACATATCCTGACCATGATTTATAATCTCTGTGGCATATTTAGGGGTCGACGAAGTTTGAGAATGATGCAAGTGTTGTTGGTGATGATGTTGCTGTTGATGCTGTTGTTGTTGATGTTGCTGTTGATGGTGCTGCTGTTGTTGGTGCTGCTGTTGTTGTTGTTGTTGCTGCTGCTGCTGATGTTGAGCTTCATCGTTATTGTCTGAAACATTGGCCGAAGGACTATTATGTTGGGGATAATACAAGGCTGGACTAACGGCATTTGGCACCAAAGTAGAACTGACATTGTGCTGCATTAATACTACAAAAAAAAAAACAAAAAGAAATGTAATTTTCTTACTCGCTCAAAGAGAAACAAAATTGTGAATGTACCTTCTCCTGGTCTCATTTGGCCCATGCTTAGCAGAACTCTGTTGCTAGTAGGCGTATATCTCTGTAAAGCAACCTCTTCATTGTTGTTGGAAGCCCCATTATTACTGCCATTGTCTTCGTTTTGTCTTAATATCACAGAAAAACTGCTCGGTCCACCCACACTTTCCTGTGGCGAACCATTTGGATCAGTTTTACAAGAAGCAACAGCCGCTGCACGCAACAAAGAGGAATTGGAAAGATGATGCATGCTGCTGCGGGGATCCACAAAATCAACTGGAAAATAACCAAATAAAACCAAATAAGATTGAAGAATAAAATTGTAAAACTAAAGGAATATTTTAATACTGACTGCTATAGCCCGAAGGTAACACCATTGAAGCACTAACTGATGATCGGCCATCACCAGCTGTGACCAGACCACCACCACCAGCTGAAGAGCTCAAGCTATTCACTCCACCCACAACGGAACCCAAAGATGCTGAAGAACCCGTCATTTGATATGTTTGACATTCATAGGCCGCTGTCGGATGTTCCAATTTTATTGAACTGGCCTGTATGAGATCATTGGTGGTTTCTTCCAGTATGGAAGCTAAAATGAAAGAATTTTTGGGTTCTTCATTACCACAATGAACCATTCCAGGGCCGTGACACATTCTGGTTTCAATTTTAAATTACCTTTAGATAACTTCCACAGTTCCTTGGAAGAGAATACCCCAGTGGCCAAGATAATATCATTACAAACTACACCATTGTAGGGATTATGACTGTAGCCAGCAAAAGGTGTGCTCTCCACATCTGTTGAGTGGTATTGTTGTTGGCACAAGCACATTTCATGTTCTTTGTTAGATTTGATAAAAAAAAAAAGAAAATTGCATTTGATTTCTTAAATACATACCTTTCGATTTACGATCATCCTCGGGGTGCTTTTTACTATCGGCTGGATTGTTATTATTGTTATTGTTGTTAACATTATGTTCACTACTGTACAGCATAAGTGAGGGTGTATTAGGTGAACCGGGTTGGGGTGAAGAAGGCGTGGGACTGCTTAAGGGATCGTGTGTATTTATAAAATTGGCCAAATACAAATCTAGTTCTCGTACAGAAACATTTATGTGATACGGATTAACACACAGGGCCGGGTGTATACATTCGGGAGACTTTTCCAGTCTCTCACCATCTGTACTCTCCAAAGGTATGGCCTTAAAAAGTATAACCATCACTAAATCCAAACGCCATACTTTATCCGCCTGTCTCAGACAATCAATGCGACGCATTTTGCCCTTTTGATCGGGATTGGAGAGTACACATATCGATTTACGTTTACCCGTTATCGATTGTACAAAATCTTCACGACATTCTTGCGTTATGTCTTTGCGTAATTTGCCCAACAAGCGGGAAGCCCATTTTTGCTTAACCTCTGCTTTTTCATTCTAAATGAAAGGTATATTAGAAGAAAAAGAAGAAAAGGAAATTTAAAAAATATTATAAGAGATAATTTTAGTCTTTCCTTAAAATTTACCTGTAATTCATCTTTGCAATGTCTCTCCTCCTCCAAAGACATGCGTTTCTCATTTTTCTTGTAATATTTTCGCTTGGCTGCTTGTAAATTAAACCAGGAATACGAAAATGATTTGACATACGGTAGTAGGGCTTCAATGAACGGATGAAACTCATCCTAATTAAATATATTTATATATACATACACACACACACGTACATTAACACATGTATGAAAACATTTGCAAAAGAAAGAGCATAAGAAAGAGAAAAAATATTTATAATAAGTTTTAAGAACTAAAAGTGTTTTGAAAAAAAAATAATATGACATTTAAAAGAGCATAAGTATTATAAGTAAAAAAGAGAAACACTAAATATTATAGACACAGATAATTTAAAAATAAATGCATGTGATTTTTTTGGTAGTTTTTTTTTTTTTTTTGGTTTAAGTCTCTACTAAATATTTGTTTGATTTTTATCGTACTTTTTTGTAATTTGAAGATGAGTTTTAAATACAAACATTTAAACATTTATATTAAATACATTTAATTAAATAATTTTATTAAAAAATAGACAGACATTATTTTGATAGAAAAATGGCGCGTACAACATTCATTTGAAAAAAAGTGGAATAGGAAAAAAATAAAACACAAACGAAACGAAATGAAATGAAATGGTATATAAAATGAGAAGAAGTGTTTAAATGGAATAGCATAATTTAGACAAAAAAAAAATTTAGTTATATTGTCTTAAAGATTCAGTTTATTTGTTTTTTATTTTTTACTGTCTTGAAAAAGACTCTTTTAAAAAGAATATTTATTTTAATTCAATTAATTTCTGTTTTATATTCTATTTGTCTTCTACAAAGTTTCTCTTTAAGTTCTAATAAATCTTCTTCAACGTGCATTGACCCAAACATTTTGTATGCTTAAGACAAACTTTTAATTTATAAATGTTTATTTATTTTTTCTTTTTCATATTTTATTCATTTAGATTGCAGTCGTTTTTGCGTAGTCACGTCTTTTTCGTACGCACATCGCATACAAATTAGCCGTGCTTAACTAAGAATTCTTTTGGTAGGTCAGTTTAAAATAAATAAAATTATAATTCATTTTAAAGCTTAGCTTAAGCTGTCTTCTCTTTTTCTTCTTTTAATATCATGGATTTTTACTTAAGTAGGTGAATCAACGAATAATAATAGAAAAATTACAACAACAAAAAAACAACTAAAAAATATGGCGTAAAAATAAATTACGCTTGAAAGGCAACCAAATGAGCAATTTAAGTCAGGCTTACGTTCTTGTTTTTTTTTGCACATATTAAAAAAAAGGAATTTTTTAAAGGAAAAATTAAGACCCTAACGAAGTATAGTGCAAGTGGTTTTGAGTAAAGATTTCTAAGAAACAGCTTTATTAAGTAGGTGAACTTCATCCTAAACAACTTATTTTGATTAACAAAAAAACTTTCTCAAATTATTCTTAATTAAATTAATTCGTTAAACAGATAATGTTTACAGACAAAAAAAAACGAAAATTTTTATACATAAAAAAACGAACTCAAGCCTTACTAAAAATTTTAGATTTTATTTTCTATCATTAAGATAATGTGTAAATACACAGAAAGTTATGCAGACTGCTAAGAAAATCGAATCGAAAGTTTAAATGACGAATGGAGAATTTTTGAAAAGCCCCCGCCTCTAAATATTTTAAGGTAAAATCTGAAAATTGTTTCAAAATGCTTCAACATATTTGCAATTAAATACTGACCTTTTTTTAAGAAAAAGTAATTGTAAAACTGACAGACTGACATAGAATAGATAAAAATTAAGGTGTCAACGAGAGGACATCTTGCTATTATGGGACGAGTTTACTGTGCCTAGCGTTGCACGGACCTAATTTGTTAATATCGCTTAACGAGGATTTAGACGGTACGACTTTACATACGTAAAATCCAAGAGAAAATATTATATAATTCCATCCTTATTTTAAAACTCAGAGTAAAAATCTTACGACAGATTATTTTTGCGTTTACACAATTGGTATGGGTAAAACAAACCAAAACTAAAATAGCGGTTTGCAGCAAAATGCATCCCTGATCTAATGATTCGTAATTGTCTTTTGAAAATTTCCAAAAAAAAACAAAGAGAGCCATACAATTGTAAAATTTTCATCCGTATTTGCTCTCAATTTGTGCAGATTCATTACGTTTATTGTTTAGACGATCCCACTGATACTTTTCTAAACTAAAATTTGACATGTTGTAAGACTTCTGTGACCGTCTGTGGGAGTTTTTCGTTTGTAGGACTGTTTTAGTAATTTTAGTGGTGTAAAAATCGTGTCAGAGGTTATGTTTACCTGTTTAATATCTCTGCTAAACGTTCGTGTTTTGTAAATTTCCATGTTTTCAAGAATGTCTAGTCTTTGTCCTTTTTTACTTGGGTATAATACTGTCATACATTCATCTATTTCCCTTGGCTCGTGTCCATGTGTGTTAAAGTGTATTGCGAAATTGGAGTCTTCCCTTTTCCTTTTGTATGATCGTATGTGTTCTGTAAACCTTGTTTTTAATGTTCGTCCAGTTTGTCCGATGTATGTATGGTTGCAGGTACAAGTAAGTCTGTATACTCCGCTGGTGCTAAATTTATCGGTTGTTTCTATTGATGTCTTGAGATTGTTGCATAGAGTGTTGGTCGTTTTTAGTGTTGTGCGTAAACCTTCTTTTCGGAAAAGGTTAGTTAATCTATATATTTCTGGTCCTGTGTAAGTAAAGATGTGTCGTCGTGTTGTGTCGATTGTTTTCTTGTCTTCGTTCTTCTTATTTTTGTTGTTGTATTGTCTGAGTAGTTTGTCGATGGTTGTGTGGTTGTAACCGGTATTTTTAGCTATAGTGTAAATTGTATGGAGTTCTTTGTTGTATTTATCTGGAGCGAGTGGGACTATTTTAAGTCTGTGAATCATGTGTCTAAACGCTGCGAGTTTATCTTGAGTAGGATGGTTTGAGGAGCTGTGGATAGTTGTGTCTGTCATGGTTGGTTTTCTATAAATGTCAAAGTTTAAGGTATCAATTCCTCATGTTATTGATATGTCAAGATAATGTAAAGTTCTGTGTTGCTCTTTTACCATTGTGTATGTGATTTTGTTGTGTATTATGTTTAAGTCTATAAGAATTTGTTTGGCGTTGTCTCTTTCTAGGATTCATATAATGTCGTCTACGTATCTGTAGTAACAGGTTATTTTATGTTTTTCCATCAGTTTTTTGATGTGTAGTTGTTTTAAATATTGCATAAAAATCTCTGTGAAGACTGTGGATGTTAGGTTTCTCGTGCCGAGTCCTAAACTGAATAAATTATTATTTCCACCACTAAAAAGTGTAGTGTATGCTAGCATTATAAGAAAGAAAAATTTTAGCTAATACACATAAATATTTGAGCAGATTTATAGAATTGTCTGCATGTTGTTAAACAAAAGATCATAGTTCAAATCCCAATGTAATGGTTTATTTGAAACCTTAATGTAATCTTACTAAGGGCGACAAGTGACAACATAGCAACAGCAGGAAAGTTAATTAAATCGGTTTGGCTGATAAGCAAGATAGTCGTGAGTTCTGGTCTCTCTAGAGCTTTAGCGTTTTGTAATATCGTATGGCTGCTTGGATTAAAGGTTCATGTCTGCTAACCAAGAAATCGAATAATTTGAAGTTTTGCAAGAGTTACACAATATTGTACCGTGGATGGTTTGGAATGAGAAAAAAATAAGATTGGCAGCCTCAGTCAAAAAGCTGTGTGTAGTGTGTGTGTGGTACTTTGATTAAACTCCATCAACTCTATGGAAAGATTTTAAAAGGTTTAAGAAGAGTGAAAACTTAAAAACAGCCTCCTTAAATTGTCTGGTTTTGGCTAAAGTCTTGCGCGTAACGGACTTCTTTTTAGATTACTAAGGCGAAGCAGAATCGGTGTCTTGACTTTTTGCCTGAACATACCAAATATTTTTGTGAATAATAAATAATCACTTATGAAAGAGTTGCCATACATTTGAAAGTTAAAAAAATTCGTATTCTATGCTTCGTCGAAGCTTGTTGTAAATTATATCGCCAAAAACAAGTTTGACTCAGAGGAGTAGGGTTTTCTTGCATGTATTGGTCACTCCTTGAGTTAATTGCTGTTGAAAAGAACGGCTTAAGATCAAGACTTTTTTATTGTTGTTATTCTCGAGGGCATACAGTCTACACAAATTTTAAAGTTCTGGCTGAGACTTAATGAGAAGAAAGAATCAAGATAAAAACTAAGTTAATGGTTAAAGTCAAGTCTAGCAAATAATGACTAAAGGTCTAGAATAAATATTACGAAAGGAGTCTAGATAATGCTTCTTCTACGAATACTTTTTCACTTCTTAAAAGCTTTTGAATGTTTTCTTACAATCAATTTTCTTAAAAATCTCTGTCCGTCTGAGGCTCTTTGTATACCCTTCACTACAAAAAGTGGAAAAAGGGTATATATATATATATATATATATATATATAAGTTTATCATATCGTGTGTAATTTCTACAATATCCATTTCCGACCCCCATAAAGTATATATATTCTGACTTCTTATACATAGCGAAGTCGATTGGGCGATGTCTGTCTGTCCGTCTATGTTAGTGTTGGAGTTAAAATCACAAAAAAATATGTCAATCGTTTAGACATAGTGTTGAAAGAGGTGCTATTGGAAATCAGCATAATCGGTTCATGTCCTTCGAGGTAGCAGGCGAAACGCCACGCCTACCTCTAATGTTTTCATGTCCTTTGGAACAATAAATTAACTCTAATCAAAAAAATAAATATATGGGATGATAGAGAATTGAAAAATAAGAAAAAAAATCAATGAAAAAAAAATTGGCGCTCTCCCCCATTTTCCGAGTTACGGGGCTCTGAAATTTTCAAATTTTTTTAAATATCAATATGGGTATCATTTTAAAGCTTTTAAAGAGATTTTTAAGGTTGTATTAACATTTTTTAAAAATGCTTAACCCATTAAGAGCCGATGTCATTTTTATGTAAAATTTATTTTACTTTTTAATTCTCTGTCACTCCAATATTTGCTTTTTTGATTGGAGTTACTTTACTAAACTAGATTAACATAGACGGTGAAGGGTATAAAAGATTCGGCATAGCCGAGTATAACACTCTTACTTGTTTAAGCTGTTGTCAATTTGGTGTTTTTGTATCTGGTCTTTTGGTAAAATCTATGTTTTCATGTCTATTCTCTTTAGATTATCTGCCACAGGGTCAAGGTTAAGCATTTTATAAATATTTTTTACATGGAAATTTTTTGTTCTGATGTGCTCTTTAATAAAATAATTAATATGAATAAACTTTCTATATAGACTTTGGGTTTGCTGGTCTGAGAATAATTTAGGTTTTCCTCAGTGATATTTCGTTCTACCAGCGCAGCCTGTTGTGTAAGAATCTAGAACAGTCTAATAAGTGCTTTAAAAGAAGCTGTTTTAAATTGGTAATTTTCAACGGCTTGTAGTGTTTTTATTAAACCTATTTTTACCTGGTTGTTGTTGTTATACAACGCCAGCGATTGAAATATTTGCATCCTATTCTCAACTTTTAGGACTGAGGTAATTGAAATGGTACCGACATAAAACTTTTCTTTTATCTTTGGAATGGTTTAAGTCAGACTTTACAGACTTTAAATCCCATACTTCGTCTATACGTTTAGTTAAGCAAAGGTTCTAATTTTCAGTTTAAGTCTAAAAGAAGAGTTTAGATAAAAAATATAAACGCCATGCGGTACAAAATTCTGTGACTCACTAAAATCATGTTTATGAAAACATTAAATTTCATAATTTTTTTTTTTTTTTTGGTTGACAATAATAAAGCTTTTAAAACATATACAGATATACAAACAAAATTATATAAAACTTTTATACCCAGATGGGTTTCTTTTTTTTTTAAATGAAGTTATTAGTTTAAAAGGAATTTCCATTAAAATATATGAGAAATATAAATAACATAAAATTCCATGAATTTGTATAAAAAGTAATAAAATACACAAAAAAAAAAGACAGGACATAAAAATAATATGCAAAATAAAAAGAAGAAGAAGAAGAAAAAGAAGAATACAAAATAACAAAATGTGTCTACTCCATTCCATTTAATATGACCATTTCATTTCAAAAACAACAGCAAAAAAACAACAACAACCAAAAGTTTAAAGGTGTAACGACTATAACAGAAAGGAAACGGAAGTGGAATCAACAAAAAAAAAGTTATTTAATATAAAAACAAACTGCAAATAAATGACAGAAACATCTAGAAAAAAAATACATGAAAATGATGGAGGATTGCATAGAACGAATTTAAAATACAGCGACAGACCACAATTTAGCAAAGATTTATGAAGATAAAGTCTTGTTTAATGTAAATCTTTTATAAGATCAAGGCTTCGTTTAAGTTTTCCTGTTTTATTTTAAAATCTGTTGTTAAACTTATCTTATTTTTAGATTTGTCCCCTTTTAAAAATTCAGGGGTTTATTTTGATTTCTTACTTTACTCTTCTGTGGACTCTGACTAGTTTTTTTTTGCGCGATTTCTTGGGCAACCATACATGCTGCAATACTGTGCGAGTCCTGCGAATACTCTTAATACTCGTTGTATATTTTATCAGCGCCTTTAAACGACGCAGCCATCCAGATCACAATACGCTGTGGCTCTAGCGATACTAAAATCCACCATTTCCTGTTTGGCTAATCAGGCTCTTTTAAGCAACTCAGTCAAGACTGCCACACACAATGCAGTCTTACTATTAAGATTTGCATCAGAAATTTCATGTTTTAATAATATGGTGCCTTAACCTTCACCCTTAAATCTATGGTGGCTACACTAGAATTATATTATTTTTCTAATCTAGACACCTGAAATGTCGATCTACTGTTTTCTACTAATTCGCATTTAAGTTATATTTCTTTCTTCTTAAGACTATAATGGGATCTGAACTCATAACTCGTGATTGTCTTCTTGGCAACAAGTCAATTAATGCAACTGTCGCACTTGCTAATTTTCTTTCTGTAAAAGTATTTTTGTACGAGCAAAAATGCTGGTCAGTTTAAAACAAGCACTAAAAGAAGAAGAAGAAGAAGAAGAAGAAAAATTATCAATTCATTTAAATGTTACAGAATTCTGTAATTTCTAAAAGGATTTTGAAAATGTTTGCATAACCTGCTTTTAGTTTGGTTGCATTTCAAAAACAGTTCATAATTTAAAAAAAAATTAAAGGGTGTCCCCATACAACATACAACATGTTTTTTTTCGAGTATTATGCACCGCAAATAGCACTATTTAAGAATAAAAAAAAGTATGCACAACTTTAGCTCCTAATATCAAAATAAAAAAATAAATTTAAAAATTAAAGGGTATTCCAATAGGCAACGTGCATTGACCTATATAGGCCTATCTTTTGAACCGTTTTAGGCAAACGCTAGGAAATTTAACAGAATGTCAATTAATATGACCGTTATAATATCAAGCATAATTATTTAAAATTATAAATTAAAGGGTGCCCCATTTAATTTGATGTTTATGGCCAAACTTTGGGAAAGTTATAAACAGACGGTTGAAATTTAAAAAGAATCTATACTGCTACAGAAAGTATATAATTTGGATTTGGAAATGAAAGGGTGCCCCAATAATTGATGTATATGGCCAAACTGTCAAACAGTTTCAGACAGACGCTTGAAATTTACAAAGAGCCTGTACTGCTAAGTTAGCTATAACAGCAAGCATAACATTTGGATTTTGAAATGAAAGGGTGTCCCAATAGTTGATGTAATTTTATGTATGTGGTCAAACTTTTAAATCACTATAAAAATACAGGTGAAATTTTTAAGAAATTTGTGTTGCTAAGTCTGCTTTAAGAACAAGTAAGTATACATTTTGAATTTATATATCAAAGGGTGTTTCAATAATTGATGTACTTTGACCTATATGGCTTTATCTATTGAGCCGTTGTATACAAACACTTAAAAATTTGACATAATGTCCACTAATTTGTCTGGTATAATAAATATTTAAAATTATAAATTAAAGGGTGTTACAATAGTTGGTGTAATTTTATGTATTTGGCCATAATTTTGAAACAGTCGTAGACAGACGGTTGAAATTTACAAAGAATCTATATTGCTAAGTCGGCTATAGTCGCAAGTATAAAATTTAGATTTGGAAATTAAAGGGTGTGCCAATCTAAAATCTCATTTAAAGTCGTTTTTTATGCAAAATTTTTTTTCTAGATTTGTTTCGTTTAATCCTGAGATCATACGTGATTTCTGACTTTAAAACTGTTCTTCAGTGTTGTCTCTAAAATTTTGCGAAGATGGTCCCTTTAAATAAGAAGCGTGAACTTTAATATTACAGTCTCCATTTGAGCTCGTTAGGTTGCACTCGCAAAGGATTTGTTTCAGTTATACCGCAGTCATGCAGCAAAACTATCTAAGCGCGTAAACTAGTTTTTAGGCCATGTGTCAAAAAAGGGAACCTCAATAATAAGATCGATGTGGTAGAAGTCCGCAGTACAATTAAATAATTTTTACCTTGATGACCTTGAGCACATATTTTCAAAGCTAATTGTTATGTACTCGTACTGCTGTGTTGATGACCGATTTCAATTCAAAGAACTATGAAAATTTAAATGCTTTAATGAAGGTCTAAGCAAAAGTATTCTGAAGAACCATATGAGTCTAACAACAGCATCTTCGGGAACTCCTTTAAATTCAATCGCTATGAGTTTTCATAAGTTACGTATAACCGTCAACGATGGACTTTCATTAGAAAAGGCAAAACTTTGAAAGCATGTTTTGAAATTCTGTCTCTAGCTTATCATCTTTTTGGATCACATTTCCGATTTTCTGCTTGATGATAACAATTTTCCGTGCGCTCAATCTTTTATGTACCCATACAGTTTTACGGATGATTGAATTTACGTAAGGATTGAAACTATTTAGGATGCGTTCTTAAAGCAAACGCTTCAAAAAATTAAGGCTTTTGTAAAGTGTCATGTTAAGCCCTAAATAATGCAATAATGACATAAAATGAGAATTGTTACCAAAAGCTCTTGAAAACTATTCTAACATATATTTTTCTATTTATTTAGTTTGTATGACATCGACTTCAAAAGCTCAAATAATCTTACAAACGGCTGAAGCAAAATTACGGCGATGTCTTATTAAAGAAATTGGCAAAAATAACATTGTATATAATAAAGTATAAATAAAGCAATAAAAATAAAAAAGTACAATAGTTTGTTGCATGTCGCCTGTCGCCTGCATTGTAAATTCGCTTCTAATACAATATGTGAACAATGTAAAGGGGTCACATTCAAATAATAAACGTAACACATGTAACGGGACTCACAACACACACTCAAGCACACACATACATACATTCATACACACATACGCACATACATACAAACATAAAGACATTAATATACGGGTACATCCAACATTAAAGAAAAGATAATAACAAAACAATAATGCAACAACAACAACAACTAATAAGGACATTAAACATGAATGAGAGGAGAGTACAAGAAAACTTATTAGATAAAGTTATTTAAAAAAAAAATAATACAAAACTATGGAGGAAAAAGAAAACCAAAAAATAAAACAATAATAAAACGGAATAAACACGACAAATATGTAATTACACCAAAAACAAACATTGTTAAAAATAACACACACAGACAGAGAGAGAGAGAGAGAGAGAGAAATAGAGGTTTTAGTAACTTTTTGTAATTACTTAGTTAACGAGAGAGAGATAAAGACTTTTACAAAGTTATGATAAATTTTTTGTTGTTTGTTTATTTGTTTGTTTGTTTATTTTTGGGGAGCTTTTCGCTTTGTTTGCTTTTGTTGATAAAACACAATTTTCTAAATGGAAAAAGTTGTGATCCTTTTTATTATCATTTATTTTTTAATTTCAACTTTTCATTTTCTGAGAGGGGGTTCGATGATGTTAGACAAAGTAAATGAGCTTTTGTGTTTTTTTTTTTTTTTTGATGCTGTTAGTATCATTTAGCTGATCATACAAAACATTTGCTTTGTTTCATTAATAATTCAAATATTATTTGAATAATAATTATTATATTTTCGTTTGGTTTTTTTAATTATTTAATTGCTTAAAAACTGATACCACGTATAAATTCAGCACCTGTCCTGAGGATGATGTTTGTAGATAAGAATTGACGTCCGTCTCGATCATACAGCTACGTAAAGAATCAGGTATAAACATGCCTTATTACAGGCGCTAGTTTGTTTTCTTTGTTTATATATTATTCGTTAAATTTTAAGGAGTTTAAATTTTCAGGTTTTTTAGTTTAGTCGTCGTAGCTTATTCTTGGTTTAATAATAACGTTCATTTTTGTAATTTTAAAGCTTTGGAAGACTTTGGGTTTGTAGTTTTTTTGAGCTTTTTTGTGTAGAGTATTTTTTTTTATAAATTTAATTGATGACAGAGATGTCTGAAAAGAAGGAACAAAATATAAAAATTATTGTTCAAAAAATAAATTTAAAATAGGGTATTAGTAGTAATATTAAGAAAGCGCTTAAAAGCTTTTAAAAGTTGCGGTTTAACAAGCTTCGTAATAATTTAATTTAAAACGTAAAAAATAAATTTTTCAAAAGCTACTTTTATATTATTTACAAAGCTGAATTTCAGTAAAATCTCTAAGAATCTTGTTGAAATAAAAATGTATTAAACATTTTTTTAAATGTCTTTAACCTTGAAAGTCTTGGGTTAAATTTTTCATTTATATGTGTTCTTGCTATTAATAAATTTAAAAAAGCTTTCATTTTTAAGATTAGAAACTAATTGAAATACTTTGGATCTTTAGCCATGCAAAAAATTTTTAAAACAGCTTGCTTTAACTTCGTCTAAGATTTATCTTATAAATTTAAAATGGCTTTTAAGAAAGTTTTAAAAGCTTTTTGTATGCAAAACTTTTAAGTAGAAATAGTAACATGTGTTGAAAGAGCTTTTTATATGAAAAAGTTTTTATTTTGATTTATTCTATACTTTTGACAAAAACTCAAATAAAGAATATTAAAAGCTTTCGAATGCTTTAAAGCTTAAAACAAAGCTTTAAGCTTTGTATAACAAAATTTTTCTAAAAAGCTACTCTTCTTATAAAAATGTATTTTATTAAATAACTTTTTTTTTGGAGTTAACTTTTGTATTCAAGTGTAAACAAAGACCTAGTCCAGATTTACACTATGCAATTTTTTGAGGCATTTTTTCTCAATTTTCTATTTAAGTTGCAGGGTTATGCATTATCTAAAAATAAACATTAGCAACAGTAATATCCCCTTAAAACTTAAGCAATAACATATTGCTTACTCATCTTGCTTTACCAACAAACAAAAATTTCATGCTAGTTTCATGAAAAATTGCATAGCGAAAGTGCCGCATTATTGAGCAAAAATTTTATAATGTGATCTTTAAAAGTATACAAGAATCATACAGGTAACTTTATGAAAATGTTTTATATTCCATTCATAAAAATTTTATCGATTGAAGAGCTTTAAAATATTTAAATAATAAAATTGGAAAAGACTTCTATATAAAAATTTATTATTTGGAATTTTTTATTAATTTACTATAATTGTGTTAGTGAAGGAATCAAGCACAATTAAAGTAAATTATTGGAAAAAAACTTTTAATAATAACAAAAAATTTTCTTGGAGTTACTTTACTGAACTCTTACTTGTTTTATAAAAGCTTTTTAAGTTTATTTTTTTAATATGAAAAAACTAAAAAAAATTTACTATTAGTAATAAGGAATTATAAAAATCTTTTAATAGCATTATAATAATAATAATAATAATAATAATAATAATAATAATAATAATAATAATAATAATAATAATAATAATAATAATAATAATGATAATAATAATAATAATAAAAATAATAATAATAATAATAATAATATAATAATAATAAAAAAAACATAGCTTTTGCTAAGAAGCTTAAAAATTTGAATTGTTAAGCTTTTAAACTTTTTAATAGCTCTCTAAAGTTTTCCTTTAAAAATAAAAAAATCTTTAATGGCGTTAACACAAATATATTAAAAAATAAGTATTTTAATAAAGTTTTATTGAAAAAGTTGTTTTTTTTTTAAATATCATTTTATTTAGAAAATTTATAAAAAAAATATTAAATAATTATTAAAATTTTTATATTGATATTTAAAGGTATTTTAGTAATATATTTGATTACGAAGCTCTGGGAGAAATTTTTAAAAGCTTTTTTTAAGCTTATAAGCACTATAAAGCATATCATGAAAATATTTTAAGTTTAAAGATTCTTTTTAATTACATTCTGAACTCCGAACTGAGTTTCTATAAAAAAGTTTTTCTTAGAAAATAAACATTAACTTTATTTACATGCACATTATTCTATAAAAGTATACACATATGAATGTATGTATGTATTATAATGTGTTTGACTTTTCGTTGTACTCACCTAAAATATTCAAAAAAGTTGCAACAAAAGAAAATGATAACAGGATACTGATAGACTGAGAGAAATATAGTCCTTAATATATATTTTGTTGTTATGTTTCAAATACAGAATAGTTAGAAGTGACGTTGATGATGTTGCTTTTGTTGTTGTTGTTTTTTATTAACATTTCATTTCAGGCTCGTCGTTTCTTCATCAATATTTATTTCTCTGGTTGCTGTTATTGTATTTGCAATAGATGTTGTTAGTAAAAGTTGTAGTTATTGTAGTAGTATCGGTTGTTGCTGTTGAAGTTTGTTTACATGCTGGCAACATGATTTTTATTAAAATCCTCATGATTTATTTTATGAATAAGAATTTATGTGAGTGAGTATTGCGTATGTGTGTGTTTCTGTTTGTGTGTGAAAGTTTCTTTTTTATGATTTAGATTTGGTGTTGTTTTTATTATTATTGTTATTTAAGTTTGTTTGCATGGATTTATTTGTGTTATTGTTGTTGTCGCTTCAGCCGTGCATTATAGGAACTCAACGAATATCGAACATGTTTGTTGCTTTTGTTTTGTTTTCTTTTTTCTTTTTTTTTGTGTTATTACTTATTGGCTTTTTTTGTTGTTTTTTCTTCTTTTTACATATTTTTCAGCTTTTATTTGTGCATTTTTCTTTTTTAATATTTATTTTCATTATTTGTAATAGGTATCATTTTAATTAAAAATTATATTTAATAAATTGACGTTGAGAAAAGAGAGATGATGTAAGAGAATTGATGAAAATAATTAAACGTTAACGTAAAAACTAAAATTTAATGTTTATTGTTTTTTGTTCTTTTTACGAAATTTTAAACATTTTATTTTTGTTGTTTTAGTAATTTAAATTTTTTTTTGTAAAAATGATAAAATTCAACGTTCGCTGTAAAAAACAATTTGAAAATGAGCTTTAAATTGAATTATATATTTTTAATAAGACTCTTAATAAAACACCCTATACCAGTTTAATGTGCAGGAAACTTAAATGAGTATGAGTACGGTTTATTATTAGCGACTACTATTCAACAAATCTATTCGTACAAGCAACAACTAATATTAAGTACTAAAATTATTTAAAAATTCTTTAATTGGTTTAAATTTCTGTCTACACCTTCTATTTACTAAATATCTTTTACGCCAAAAATTTAGCTGTAAAATAGAAAAATATTTTAGTTTTTTAAATTAAGTACTAAAAATAAAAATGTATTCTAAATTGTTTTAAAGCTATAAAATTTATACGTAATATCAGCACACCTGTGAAAAATAAAATATTATGTCGTTTGAAGTTTCATCGCAAATTTTTAAATCATTTTTGTTTCTTATAATATGTTCTAAAATTTCTTTTTATAAACCTAATTATGTACATCCTTTAAAATATATATTGTAATCGAACTCCAAAAGTAGTTATTTAAAAATTTAGTACTAAATTTTTATTTCGTTATCAACGAGTATTTCTATGTGTACTAAAAAGCTTTAAAACGGAAAAAATTTATTATTGTTATTTTTTTTAAGTATACCTGTACTAATATTCTTTTAACTTTATTTAGACTACATAAGCTTTACATATGGACCTAAGAGCTTAATTTTTTACTTTACACCAGTATTTCTAAATTGTCTATTATTATGTTATACTAGAATTTCCTGTTAATTATTATTTTTGTTAAAACTGCATAAAACTAAAACTGTACTAAAAACTATTACTTGAGGAATTATTTTCATGCCACATATAATCACATATAAATTATTATTTCCACACTAAATAACAAAATTATTTTTTGTACTAAAGTTAATAAGGTACTAAATTTGTTATAAAGAAATAAAAATTTAAAATCTTTTTTAGAGATTTAATTTTTAAACAAATTATGTATTGAAATATCTTTTTTATTCCTTAAAGTTTAACATGGCAATATGATTATACTAAATGTTCTTGCTTTAGTACTACTAGTACTGAAGTAATAATTTTTTCAATTTTGTATATATTGTTCTTGGTGATTTATAATTTATTTTTTACTAAATTTTTTGATTTTTAGTATAGCAAAATACATGAGTATTGGATTTTGCTTGCATTAAATAGTATTTAATACCAAAAAAAAATTTTATTTTTTTTTTTTTTGTTTTAAAACATCATTTTTGTATGCAGATCTTTATTTTTAATATCATTTTTAAAACACAACTTAAAGTTAAAAATTAACGTAGTTTAAATTTAAAATTGACGAAGTTTAGGGTCAGTTACTAATCTTGTCTTCAGTCTTAAATATAAAACACGGTTATAGTTTAGTGTTTAATGGAGTGTGCTTAGGATACTACACTAACGAGTTTCCTACCCTAATCTGTCTTAAGTCAATAATCTCTTCTTTTTTATAATCAAGTCTCATTTCTATTCTACATACTAGCATAGTCAAGACAAGAATGTTTACTGAAGTACAGACAAGTCTGAATCCTGTTACTGACATAGATTGAGTGTGGTATATAACATTTGGTCTAACCCTGGAGTTAATGTCGACGTCGTTGACGGCGTCAAATGTCAAAAAAAAAAGTTGAATCGTATGAAATTGTATGAGAGCAGTTAATCTCAACGCGTTGCAACGCCGTAAAAGTTCAATCTGTTTCAACTTTTTCGGCGTTGAAACGCCGTCAACGACGTCGACATTAACTCCAGGGTAAAGCAGTAGTAATATTAAAAACTTTTTTTAAATAAAAAATTAGATGCAAGTCTCTTGTAGAAAGAAAACTAATATATAGTTCAACGGTCCTTAAGAAATTATCAGAGATAAGTGTAAGTGCCTTTACCAGCTTAGGATTATTTTTTAATTGTAGTTGAAATAGACTGTACGGAACAGTACTGTACGCTATGACGCTGTACAGAAAGATACTGTTCGGTAATGCAGTGTACTGTAAGCTACTGCACTGTAGGGAAATTTACGTTAGCATGGGGTAGATACTGTGTGGTATTATGCAGTAGGTACTGTACTATACTGTACTGCACTGTAATGTACTAAATTAAATATAGTTCAAACGATTTATCCACACCATAATATATGCTAGGCAGTATTTTGCCTCTCCTACAAAAAAAAGAAAAGTTATTGTTATTTTTTTTTAATTCAAAGTAAATTTTAACTTCATACATACGAGGTCAAATCAAAAAGTCCCCACAAAGGAGAAGCTTTAAGAAATTAAATTTTTGTACGCTTTTCAACAGGTTTTTATCTTGTTCGTTGTTCTTTACTTATTTGCAGATCTTTGCAAAGTAAAATTGTAAGTGGCTTTCAAAGAAGACTTTTGTTTTAGTGATGCCTTTTTCTCATTTGAAACTTTTGTTTTTTTTTCCAAACTATTTGTGATAAAATTTGAAAAAAAAAAATAAATTCTACTGATATTCAAGTGTCTAGAGATATATTTGAAATTATAATGGAAGCTTTAAGGCTGAGGTGGAATCAAATTTAGAGGATTTATTCTCTCCTATCTTAAAGCTTCCTGTCTCTACGTTTTGAATCTAGATGTTTTTTAAGAACTTGGTCAGTATGTTTTTAGTACATATCTCTTTTCGTTATGGCAGGTTCTTCCGATAAGTTCAATTTTGCATTGACTGCCGTTTTTTCTTTAAGGTTTAGCTGTGACTCATATTTCGATTTCAAAATTACAAAGATAAAGTTGAGTGTGCTTTACCTCTTAGAAATAGTTTGATAGAAAAAATTGAAGCCCCTCTTCCATTTTTCCTAAAATACTTCACCTGAAAGCTGCCAAATTGATTTCTTATACAAAAGGTGGAAAAGAAATCAAAAGTTCCCTTTTAAATTTTGCAATTTTCAGGTATTACCTTTTATTTTTTCAAAAAAACGAAAGAATATCGAATTTTACAACAACAAACTCAACGATACATATTCTGAAAACTTAAAAATTAATTTTCTGCAGCCTGACATTTTTTAAAAACCAAATTTTTTAATTTTAAAAACTTATCAAACTGACCTCGTATATTTAAAGGATAGCATTAAACCTTTGGCGTATGACAGTTAATCGAATATAACTAAATAACGAGGTACTAACTCGAAACTTTTAAAGAACTTTGTCAGTGTTGCCATGTTTCTATAATCAAGAAGTACACAACAAGCCTCCAAACTGGCTTATGTGTATTATTGTGACTATAGTCCAAAAAAACAACAAGATTGCTTTGCGCCTTTCAACTAATAAAGATACTTTTAAGGCACTCTTAACTTTTCCCTTTTTCTATACATTTATATAAATTTTATTATTAAAAAAACACATTTTAACTCCGCTGGCTACATTTTGACTGTCTGTCTGTCTGCCAGCCTGCCTTTTCAACCTGACATGGTTACACCTCATTTTGTTGCTGGTTAATAAGCTGACATGGCTGACAGACGGTTTAGATGTGTGTGGATTTCTCTGAGTATTTGTTAAGGTGGTGTAGGGCGGTAGGAGAGGAACTTTTATGATACACTTTGCATATTAATTTTTCTAGTGGAAGGGGGAAAGTCTGGGTGAAACTTTTTTTGTTTTTTTCTTTTTTTTTTTTTTTTTAATTTGGTGACGTTTTTATTTTAATGACTTTTTTTAGGTTTTTTTTTTAAGAAAACTCTTTTTTTTTTAAATATATTCTATCGATTTGTGGCGTGTTATTTTTCTTGTGAAGCAGACACATTAATCACTTTGTGTTAATTTTTTAAGGATTTTTCCTTTATTAAAAATTTAATTAAATTTATTTATCTATAAACTACAATGTGTGTGTTTTAACAGATTTATTCACTTTTCTTTAGAAATTTTTTTTTTTAATTTTAAATAAAAATTTTTGTTACACAATTTTCTTTGAATTTCTTTTTCATGCTCGTTATTTTGTACTTTTTGTTATTTTCCTTGTGAGTGTTTTTTTTTTCTTCTATATTTTCATTTTATTTGCCACTTTAGAATAGAAAATTTTTATAAATTTTAGCGATTTTATTTTTCGTCATTTCCTCTTTATTATATAAAAATAACTTTGGTCTACAACGTATGAACGGCTGGTGTGACTGTGCAAGAGTATTTTTTTGTGGGCACTTTTCTACATGAAACCATTTTTCCACTTTTTTTATGCTTCTTCTACCTTTTTATATTTCAGCTAGACATTTTCTTTAAATTCTTTTGGAATAGAACTTTTAATTTTCACTACTTTACCGTATGAGTTATTTTCGTTTTCTTTTTTCTTAATAAATTATTTGAAGATTTATTTCTTTTTTTACCACCCACTTGTTTCTTTTTTGAAAAAACATCACTCGTAACTGAAAATTTATTTAGATTTTTTCTATTTTAAATTAACAAAAATAAATAAGTTTCTTTTTGTTCATTCTGTGTTGGCCAGACGAGACGTTTTTCCTCACTCACCATTTAATGTCTTATGCCCCGTGTTTTTGCTTAGATTTTCTTTTATTTGCTTATTCTGTTCGTTTCATTTTCGTCCAATTTTTCAAAGTTTGTTGTAGTTGTTGCAAAAATGGAAAATACCACCATGTTGCGTTTTGAATACTTTAACGGTTATGTGATTTGTAAAAGAGATTTTAAATGAAAAATAAAGTCAAATTGGCGTTTTTTTTTTTACTTTAACTAATTTAGAAAAATCATAAATATTTTTTTAAAGATATAAAATGCAAAAAATTTTAGGAAATAAAAATTTAAACAAGTTCGAATTTTCGAAGATAATTTCGAACTTAATTTTTTACTTTCAAGTGTTATTAAACTACTTGAAATAATTAATAATTAAATATTAATCATAATTTTTGTGAATAAATTTATTTAGCTAGAATTTCCGAAAAAGTTACAACTTTTCGAACATAACTATACACCGCGAAAATAGTTAACTTATATTGTATATATTATTAGTAAGACAATTTAAAAGCAAAATAGTAAATAAAATCATTTTTAGCTAACAATTGATTAAGTTCGAATTTTCGAATTTAAGAAATACAGTTTGCTAACTTTTTAAAAATCCAAACATATCCAAATAACAAAAAATGTATACAGATACTTTGTTTTACTTTAACACTCAAGCATATTTAGATATTTTATTATTAAATTTTTTAATTTAACAGAAGCTCGAAATTTCGAAATAAGTTTTCAATTGTTTTAATTAATGTTTAACTCTCTAACATGATTGACAATGTAAAGTCCTCAAGATTAACTATGTTAAAACAAAAAAAAAAAAACATTTTAGTAGCTTGAACTAAAAAGTGAAAGTGCAAATTATAATTCGTTTTTTCGAATTGACTTTTCCACAAATGTGTCGAAACTTATGTAATAAAGTTGAATAATTCGACCATAACCAAAAAGTTTTAATTTATTATTGCTACGTTTGTGGACAAAAGGTCTCTAGAATTTTTGGGATATGTTGCACTATTTCCAAAATTCGAAAAGCTGTTAACGTTTTCGAAAATCATATTCCAAATTTTAAATTTCATATATATTATATTTTTATTATTAAACTGTTTTAAGGGTTATAAAGTAAGTTTCTAAAATTAATTTCTTTAACGTTTTGCCCTTTTTCGAAATTTCGAACATGCTTAAGAATTAGGTTTTTAGGACATATTAACTAACTTATTGTTTTAAAAGTTTTTTCTAATAAATTTTTGTTTATACCGTTGAAAAGTACAAAGTTAAATTTTTAAAGATAACTTCGAAATTTCGAAATTAGCAAAAACTTAAAGAAATTACAATTTTCAAAAAATATATCTCTATTTAATATTCAGTAGGAATAAAATTATAATAATAATCATGTTCGAAATATAATTTTCGAACATAAGTTTAAAGTTTTAAATGATGCAAAACTTAAAAATTTAAAATATTTAAGACGAAAAACTAGTTATTTTAGTTTAAATATATATAGTATTGTACATTTATTTCGAACATTATTACAAATTTTATAAAGTTTCATAAGTTTAATTTTTAAATATAATTTCGAAATTTCGAAACTAGCAAAAACTTAAAGAAATTATAATTTAAAAAAATATATATATATTCCTATTAAATATTAAGTAGGAATAAAATTATAATGATAATTAGTACTAAGGTAGTATTTCTCATGTTCGAAATTTCATTTTCGAACATAAATTTAAAGTTGTAAAAGATCCAAAACTTAAAAATTTTAAATATTTAAGAGGAAACACTAGTTACTTTATTTTAAATATGTATAGTGTTTTAAATTTTTTTCGAACATTATTACAAATTTTATAAATTCGATCAGGAAAAAATATATTTATATATTATATATATTTTTGTTAAAGCCTATTTTGCTTACAATAGTGAATGCAAATTTTTTATAAATTCTTTGTATAATTTACGACATAAACTTAATTTCGAAAATTCGAACATCAAATATGAGTGCAAAGTTTTCGAAATATTAACTAAGTTATTATTTTTTGTTAACAATAAATTTTTTAGGATAGTTTACTTAAGTTCGAATAATCAAATTTTTCGAACATGAATATTTCAAAAACTCAAATAAGACAAGCGTATATAAACTTTCAAGAAATATTAGATCATTTATTTTTTTTAAGCGAAATTATACTTTAAAAAATTTTTAGGATGATTTTTGAAATTCGAAAATTAAAAGACAACTTATATCATCGATTAAGAAAAATTTTGTATGAAAAGTAGAATGGTTTTTATAGTTATGCAACAAATTTTTGCAGTTATTTGCACAATTTCGAATATACACTTGATTCGAAATATGATTGAATTTTTAAACCTGATATCAAAAGATTATTTTTGGAAACATAAAAAACAATTTTTTTAGTTATATAAGTATGTTTTATATTTTATTTCTGCATCCTGTTGAACAAAATTGAAAATTTCGGATTGATTTCAATATTACAAAGTAAATTATGAATTTTAAAACATGACCTAAAGGTTTTTCAGAACCTATTAAAAATTAATTTAAAAAAAAAACAATCGTAATAAAATTACAAAAAAATGTCCGCTAATTAAAATTTTTGAAAATCCGTTTATTTTTTATTTTACTTAAAACATTTAACATATTTTCTTTTTGTTTCTGTTCTTGCACTTTTTCTAAGAAAATTTGTAAAAATTATTCCTTTTAAGCGTTTTTTCTTGTTATATATGTATTTCAACATTTTCATTATTTCGAACAGTGTGCGTTATAAAAATAACTTAAAAAATTAAATTTTATTTTTGTAACACATGCACGAATATTTCAGCAAAAGCGTGTGGATGTATTTACGTGTGTTTCTTTGTCTGTCTTTTATTTGTCTATTTGCCGTCAACTCGTCGTACCATTTTTATAGTTATTATTGCCAGACCACTGACGCTATTATTATCATTCTCATCATCATGATGATGTATTACACGTTTATGGCAAAAATATTATCATCAAGAACAAATGTTTGTTGTTATCTTGTTCTTATTGGTTTTTCGCTCTTTTCACTCTTTCATCATCTTCAGGTTGTTTTGATTTGAATTGTTGTCTTTTTTTATTTCTGTTGTGAATAGATTTCCTTTGCTTTTTTTGATTCATTTTTTTTTAAGGGTCTGATTGCCACTGTAAAACATTTAACCAAAAAATATAAAATAAAATCAAACAGCAAAAGTAACGTTAAATGTTGTTGCTGTATAATTATAAATGCTGCGCGCGCAACATTTTATTCATGATTTGCATATAAGAAATGTTGACAAAGCCAACAACAACCACATTAAGCAACAGCTAATCTGTTAATAAATTGTAACCAGAGAAAAAGGAGAGAGAGAAAAAGAGAGAGAAAAAGAGAGAGAGTAAGAATTATGATTATTTAGTTTAGGAAAAACGGATGCTTTTTCTTTTAAGTTTGTTTTAATACAATAAAAGGGCACTAGCGTTTAAGTGTGTGTGTGTATTCTAAATCAACACAAAAAGAGCGGTAATGTAATAAAAATTACATGAAATGCATCATTTTTATGATGTATATCAAATGTTGCCAGAGTATTTAAAAAACTTTTTAGTTTTTGAAAAAGAAATAAATTCAAACTTTAAAAAATTTATTAAATAAATTAATAAAAAGAGCTAGATAATAAAGATAATATCGGCTTAATGTAATAAATAAAATTTATTTATTAAATAATGGAATTAAAAGAGGGAATTTTCATGCATTGCGATCATTTAAAAATAAATACTAAGAAAAATTAATAGAAATTATCAACTTATAATACCGGAATTACAATAACTTGTAAATTGAAGTGAGAAAAAGTGTAAGAAAACGCAATGGCAAAATGCTTTGGACTAATCCTAAGAAAATCACACAAGCTACTCATTGCAAACGAAGTAGCAAATGTCACATTACAGTAACCTTGTATCCTTTTACCAGACAAAAGCCGTGAATTCCATAACCATTCAGTGATTAGTTAGTGCAACAACTAAGAATAAATAATTAAGTAAAGCTTAGAAACGTTCGTACAGGGATTATATAATTTAGGAATTGCACGTTAATGTATAATTCTTAATAAATCTTCGTTTCAAACTTTTGCATTACATCGGAAAAATGAATTATTATTACTTTTTTCACCGATTTTCGTATCAAAACTTTTGTAGGAAAGGTTATATTTTTGAAAAGAAATTTTTTCTTTAAAGAACCCGCTACTTATTTTTTTTTTAGTCTAAATGCAAATCAAATATGTATAGAATGTTTTAGAAATGTTTTCCAATGCATAAATGTATCTCAATTTGGAAAGTGTTTATCTTATATTATTTTTTATTACTTTAGACCGTAAAAAATTATTATGAAAGTAGAGTTTATTTTCTTTTATTTTTAACAAAATTGCAGCCAATTCATATTATTTAACGTGATTACTTTTTAACCTCCTGTTAGTATGAAAATCACAAAATATGTATTATAATTCAAGAAAATGTGATGTCAACATGCCGAGGATTATAAGAACTAAATTCAAAACCTTAGTTCAACCAAGGCTCTTCCTGACGAAGTTCAAAATTGTCTGGCTAGGCGGCCATATTATTAAACCAGCTCTCTGGTCAAAACTCAGTTTCTTTAATACTGTTATAGCAATAATTTATTTAGCAATTCCATTTTCTTGCAGATAATATTTTCTACTAAAAAGCTGGTACAACTGATTTTAAAAATAATAAAAATTTTTAATTTTAATTTCAATTTTTATTTATAATCGTAAGCCAAAGAAAGGCCAACATTATACTTTTAAATTTATTCTTATCAACTTGTATGATATCTCGCTTACTTTATGAGATATGGAAAAACTCGAAAAAAAAGAAAAAATAATATACATAACGCATAATATACAAAACGCATAATATACAAAACGTATTTATTCCCAGATAATTTAATTTTTAACAGTTGCTATGTTTAACAGAAGGTAACAGTTTTTGTTCAAATGCTGCTTATTCGAAGTATTCGCTGCGTTTAGCAACATTAAGTAAGTGCGAAAACCAATTTTTCTGTTACTCTACCACTCATGTTTAACAAATGATAATGCAGTGCGCACAATCGCTTTAAAACACTATAGAAATTAACATTTGTCTAACAGACTTTATGCTGCTCTCTTTCATGTAAACATACACTCTGTAAATTTACAACATGTCTAAAGACAAGTGAATCTATACATTTGAAGGAATTTTGTAACAAAAGCATCCATATCAACAGCATTCAACTGTATGTATGCTTGTGTAAAAAATTGAATATTAAAATAATCACTCTGTCCCAACGAGTCAAAGTAACTTGAACGCCGAACGGACAAAGAAATAATAGAAGTTAAAACAAAAGACTTATTTACGGTATTAAAACAATTTTTATAAAAAGCAAAGAAATTGGCGCGTAAAAATGAAAATGTTGTTACAAGCAGTTAAAGCAAATAAAGAACGGAAGTGAGAAAAAAAGTAAATAAAATTGAAAGTTTGATAATACCATTTCGGCTTTTTTCAATTACTCTTAGTAGGTATTTGCCCTAGTGTGTGTGAGTTTGAAATAATTTGGTTACATTGGTATTTAAAATGGAAGCTGCAGGTCTATTTGTTAGAAATATTAAAAGTTTGTTTTAGAGCAAAAAGAAAAACAATAGGAATAAATGATGGTTGCATGTAATTTTGTATGGCCGAGCTTATTGCGTCAGTGAAAGTAAGTGTGTGTATGTGTATGAGAGCAAGTACTTGTATTTATTTGAATAATAGTTTTGTCTGTGTCAAGTTCAATGTATGAGTTTTATTATTATGTTTTGTTAATATAATTGATGTTTATTTAGGAAAACGAAGTTTAAGTGTACAACAGTGGGCAAAGAAAAAAAATTATGGAAAATTTGTATAATACCAAAAAAAAAATATTTAAAATAAAAATTACGTTACTGAATTGCATTTTAATGATCACTTAGTCATCTTAATCATACTATAGATTGTGTTTTATTACAAAAAGTCTAGGATGAATTATAATACCAAAAATTTATAAAGAGTCTTTTAAATATTTTAAAATATTGGCTTTTTGATGCAGCTTCAACTCAGAATAAAATAAGTAAAGACGAATTTCAGCCAACAAGCTTAAGAAGACAACCCAGGAAGGGTGTTTTTATTAATTAAGAAAATATTTTGGAAAAATAACTAAAGGCAACTGCAAAGATAAAAAATTTCTAAAGACAAAAAGAGATATTGAAAGTTTATAGAGCTATTTTCTACGAAGTGATGTGAAATTATTTTTGGATTTATTATTTTAAAATTATAAAAAGTTTATTCAACTAAATTTTCAGAAGGAAAATTCGAATTGTTATTTAATTCAATTGAAACAAACGGACCTACACAAAATTACCAATAAAGATTAAAACAAAAAATTTTTGCGATAAAGAACTAAAAGGATCTGTATATTACAATAATGGTTTATTTATAAAATTATTTTTGGAATTTTTATAATATTATTTATTACATTATGCTCCCATAAAATCTCATAATATTTTTAAATAAAAATGCAATTTATTTGTTGGTTGGAAAAGCAGAATGTGTAAACATTGTTTAAACATCGTTTACAGAGATATACAGAGATATATAAGAATAATAAGTGTCAAAATAAAAAAAGTTTATGTGTGCAAAAATTCGCCAGTTTTGTAGAAGGTTTTCTTTTATTTAGAATTGGTGAAACACATAATATTTTTGAATGCAATGGAAAGTGGATAGTGCATAAAATATTATTTAACATATGTACTATATACTCTCTATCAGGGTTGCCAGATTTTTTAGTGGTATTCCCAATTATATAAATTTGATCATCACAAATAATCAAAAATCAATATCAACTATCCCTAGAATTAAACTAGTTAAGTTGATTGACACAATCAAAAAGTTCTGAATCAAAATGTTTCATCTCGTTGCCTAAAGAAATTTTTAGAGGTAACAATTGAAGCATTTCTGAAAATGGAACAAAGGTGTCACAACATATTGTATTATTTTTAAAATGTGTATAAGTTCTCATTAATGATTCGAGCAGCTCGTGTTGCATTTTTTTTTTTCTTATTTTGCTTTTCATTGAGTTCATTGTTGAAAAAAGGCGGATTCATTTTTTAAACTTATGATAAGACTTACATGTCATAATTTTAAAAAAAATTTTCCAAGGCTAATCAATTACCAGGAGGCTTATTGTGAATTGCGATGCAAAAATCAATGCGATGCGAAAATACATAAATGCAGACAGTCGCTATTCTGTATTGCAAAGTTCTTTTTTAATCGCAATTCAAATGCGAAAATCGGCAAGTCGGTATTCTAAATTGCGAAAACATTTGTCAAAATCCCAAAATTTATTCGACAACAAGTACCGTTCGCAAAGTACAAACTGTAAGTGAAAGATAAAATTTTATTTATTTATTCAGTATATATTTATTATTTAATTCAGGAAAGCAAGCAATAAGACCACCGAACCGCGTCAATTTGAAGTAAAGACAGAGTTTATGACTAAGCACAGCCGATTGGCAAAAAGTCTTTTGAAAACACCAAATGCACGATAGTCGGCAAAAACTTTGTGGAAAATGTTAACTGAAGACTTAAATATCAATGGACCACATATTAGAGAATCTGCAGGATGGAAAAAAGTATTAAATATATAAACCAGTTCAAAAATATTTGACTTCAACTTTAATAAGTTTGGGCCGATTTTAAAGCACACACCAAATAGAAGCTTAGACGAAATAAAACCGACATTGGCGGCAGCCCATCAATATATAAACTATTGTCTTCTTTAGAGGGGGGCAAGTGGTGAAATTGTTAAACTTGACGGATTCCATAAATGGATTACCGGACGCACTTTCCTTCGGGGCAACAATTGTTTCTAAGCAATCTTCTCTGTATCCTTTCATTTGGCTCACAGCCATCTTCATCTTCGAACCACGGTGCCATAGAATCCATTTTTATTTTTTTTTTCTTACAGAATTTCGTAAATAAATTTTATAAACAATTTTTACAGTCAAACACAAACAATATATTTATTTTTAATTTGACGTTTGTTGAGCAGCGTTGCCACGATTTGAAATAAATTGCGAATACTATAGCGGCGAAAGTCTAACAGAATACCAATTTTCTTTAGCATCGCACTTCAGGTGGCAGCGTACGCGAATTCATTATTTTTTGCTGGCAATCATTACTGCTAGTATATATTTTTTATGTATGGAGTTTGAAATTCGCCTATGCTGCCACCTGGTAATTAATTCGACTTGGTTTTGTTCTATCGTTCTAGGAAACTTAAACGTAGCAAAAAAGTAAAATTTTATTAATAAAAATAAAGTTACAATAACTAAAAACAGAATTTAAAAAATCCCTAAAATACCACTTTTTATCGCCAGAACGTAAAATATATCCAGAAAGAATTCCTCATTCCCCAAACTGAAATTTCCACCCCCATTTTGAAAATAAAATCCCCGCTTTGGGGATAAATCCACTAATCTGACAACACTGCTCTCCATATTAATATGTATGCTCAAGGCGAACTAATACCAGGTGGTAGTTTAGATAGTTGTAGTCTGGAACTACTTTTATTACATTTTTTTTTTTTTTTTAATTTTATGCCACTGTGCGACGTTCCCCAAAAATCACGGGATCGCTCATCCCTACTTACAACACTATGATTAAACTAACCTTAAGAGACTATAAATAGAACTACATCAAGGCTGCAACTATAGCTAGACTTTAAAGCAAAGACTATAACTCCACTATGAGAGGAGAGAGAGGTCTTAATATTAGAGCTGCAAAACAATCAATAGTTAAATTTTTTTTTTACTAACGATAATTTTTTTCCAATAGCGATACTATCGGATAGCGATATTTGCCACAATTAGCACTTAAAAAAATTCGATAGCATTGATAGTTTTTAAGCAAACTATCGAAGCTATTGAATGTGCCGACTATCGATAGTTTTGCAGCTCTACTAAATATAGTATGACTAGATTTTAATAAAACATTGACTAGATTATGACTGGGCTATGGTTGACTGAATCTCTAACTAAGAAGCGTTTAAAAAGTAGGCGAACAATTCAATATTTTGAATACGAGGTTTAGACTTTGTTTAAACTGATTTATATTTTATTACTATTGTTACGAAAGTAAGATCTGGCAACCCCTGTTGTTGTTAACAGTATGAGAGTGGTGAATACAGTTACTTCCACTAATGGTGTGTGTATAAAATAATACCACAATTAACTAACAAAAGCTGAGCAACCTCGGTGGTTGCATTGGTAGAGGTGCGTGCTGTAAAACAGAAGATCCTGAGTTCGATCCCGCCTTCGGACATGCGTACTACGGAAAATAATAATTATTGTAATGCAATTAAAAATTAACAAGCAACAGTACAAACCTCCCGAGAGGCAAAATACAATTATTGTGTAAATTGGTTGAGACGTCTAATTTAATATAAAAGTAACAGATAATTATCAAGAAGCCTTTTATAATAAAAGGTAAGAATGGTAGCGATTAGCGGAGGGAAGTGTAACAGCATAACAGCAGTGTATAGGCGACGTGTGTTGTGGTTATTAGATTAAAAAAAGGGATGACTGACTGGAATAAAAGGAGTAGTGGAGATGTCTGTGGATGGTTAAGGTCACTAATTAAGGCATCGAGTAGTTTATGTCTCGTCGGAGTAACACCGTAGTGAAGCGTGGATGGCTGCGTTTGTAATAATAACGCATGTTTAGTAAATAATGAGACCAAGGGTTCACAAGACCGGTAGGATCGAGAAGTATAGCCAGAGAAAGCCATAAAATAAGAAGACAGAATTTAGTCACAGTGGTATTTGCAATGAAAAGAATCCATACGTTTATTCTAAAAAAAGGGAAAAACGTAACAATATTTTAATATGCACTTTTCCAGCCAAACTAATTATTTGTAATTTGAATATTTTTTTTTACCGAAAACAAGTTGTCAAAGACATAAACTACAATCATCAAAAATGTCAATCATTTTAAAAATACATCAACAAAACAAGTTTCCACAAAACTAACAAAAT
Source organism: Gymnosoma rotundatum (assembly GCA_916610165.2). Taxonomy (NCBI): domain Eukaryota; kingdom Metazoa; phylum Arthropoda; class Insecta; order Diptera; family Tachinidae; genus Gymnosoma; species Gymnosoma rotundatum. The sequence goes on from OU744340.1 coordinate 12,540,556, forward strand.
TTTTTAAAATTCCCTTGAAAGGAGGTTCAAAAAAGCAATCTTTAATGTGGAAAAACCCTTTGTTAGCAAAAATTGACAGTTTGTTTACATTTTTTTTTTTACCATTTTCATGGGTTCATAGTTTCGTGTAAATTGAAAATTAAAATAAAGTTGTGTGTGACATGTTTGGCAACTTATTTTTGGGGTCAAGAAGTGAAGCGTTAATATTTTCTTGTGTAAGTTTAAATAGCTTTTAGGCTATTATTTTAGACTTAATATTAAGTTTAAAAAATATTTATTTGGCTTGGGACCTTAAAGCTTTAATTTTTAAAACATAAAAGGGTAGTATTTTTAACCGACTTCAGAAAAAGAAGAATGTGATCAATTCGACTGAACGTTGGGTTTTTATGTTTGTACCTCCATAACTCAGTCATTTCTGGATTGACTTTGAATTTTTATGTTTTATTTTACAGGTTATGCTTACAGATTGGTCTCGTTTTAACTCATAGCTTTAAAAATTAAAGGGTGTCCCCAAACAACATACATGTTTTTTACGTGTATTATGATCCCAAAGAGAAACACTTTAAAATTAAAAAAAAAAAACTGCATATCACTATAGATTCCAATAACACAAAGTAATACAAAAATCAATTTAAATATTAAAGGGTGTCCTCATAGGTGACGTTAATAGATCTAAATGGGCTCATCTTTTGATAAAGCTAGAAAGTTAGACAGATGGTGAATCACTATGATCGTTATAATCACAGGTATAAATATACAAAATAATAAACTAAAGGGTGTCCCAATAGTTCATTTAGTTTAGTGCATGTGGCCATACATTTGAATAGTTGTTAACAAGCGATTAGAAGCAAAAAGGAACCTGTATTGATTAGTCGACTATAACAACAAGTATAAAGTTTAGCTTTTAAAATCAAAGGGTGTTCCAATAGTTATTGTAATTTGATATATATGGCCAAACATTTGAACCGTTATAGATAGACAGCTAAAATTTTCAAGGAACCTGTGTCGCTATGTCTGCTATAATAACAAGTGTACAATTTAAATTTATGAATTAAAGGGTGATCCCATAATTGACGATTTTTAACCAATATGACATTATCTTTTAAACCGCAACTTACAAACACTTGAAAATCAGACAATATTTCCACTACCTGGTCCGATATATAAAGAAGTATAAATAAATAAAATTATAAATTAAAGGGTGTTACAATAGTTGATGTATTTTGATGTATAATGCCAAACTGTAGTATTTTACTTTCAATATATGAGTTATAACAAAATAGATACATTATATTAAGACAGCATACATAAGATATCAGTTTAAGGTTTACAAAAAGTAGTAAAATTTCCATTACAAGGTATTATTTTTAATACTTTTTTAAAAAATGCTAAAATTCTAAAAATCATTGGCTTAAAAATCGAAATATAAGTATTTCACGCAAATACTATATTATATTAAAATTTTTGAAAATAGTAGTAATATTTAAAAAAGGAGCAAATTAGTACTATTTTTAATATTACCATTTTTAAATTGGATGGATTGAAATATAAAAAATTAGCTCAATTCGAAATTTACAAAAAAAAAACAAATTAAAAAAAGTAGTATTTATATTTTTTATAAACTTTAAGTTGAAATTATAAACACAAAAATATTTAAAAATCAACCAAAATACGTTTTAAAGCTTTAGTATTAAGTTAAACCTTACATAAACACGCATTCTGTAAAAATTTACGTCGTGAAAAAGTTAAGAGAAATATTTTCCATTAAAAATTAGGGTTCATCAAAAAGTATTCTTGTTGATTTGGTAAAAAGTAACATTTTTAATACTAGAAAAAAAATTATTTTTTTTTAAATACATACTTACTATAATAATAAACTATTATTGTAAAAAAGTAGTATTTTTAGTACTTTAAAAAAAGTATTGTAGTATTTTTAATACTTAAAAAAAATTAATAAATTAACTATAATATATACATAATAAAATTAATAATTGAGTCTTGTATCTGCCAATTTGTTAAAATATTTGTTAGGCCTGATGTCTTTAAAATTACATACTATTAAAATTTAAAAAAAAAAACTTAAAATCTTATTTTTAGTACTTTTTTAAAAAAGTACTTATGGCTAAATGACTTAACAATTGGTTTTTCAAAGATACATTTGTATATATTTCATAAAAACTCATATATTTAGCTTTATAAAAAAGTAGTATTTTTAGTACCTTTTCCTAAAAAGCCGTTTTTAAAGCTTTTGCTAAAATTAATACAAGCAATGAAATTATTAAAGAATTGGAAGAGTTTTTAAAGTAAATAAAAGTGCCGGGATGGTGTCAGTAAATTAAGGCGTTTAACACAAGTTGTGTTAGGCGTAAGTTTTTTGAAAAATTTATCTCCTACTCTGTTTCTATAAATTTCTATTGTTAATGATTTACACATGCTCCTTCTTTCACAATACAATATGTCTTAATATTTTAAATCACCCTTTTCTGTATTATATGCAAATCAGCCAAAATATCTCATACCTTGCTACAGTTGTGACTTCCAACAGGACTTTTACTGGACTAAAAATTTCATTAACATTTGAATCAACAATTTGTGTATGATTGCAACTGAGTTTTTTTGTGGTTTCTTTTTTATGGAAAAAAACAAACAATTGCAATCAATCAAAATATATCAAAGATAAGCAATCAAGCCTACAATAATTTAACCTTAAAAATTATTTTAAAACATAATTGAATTTTGATTGCTACACAAAATATGAAAAATATTTTATTTAAATTTTTGCAGACCTTAAAGTTAGTTTTCCATCAATTTTTTTTTTACTTTATAGATGATTTTTAACTTTAACATTCTGGCCAACCAAAGCGAACTTTGAAGAATAATATTATTATTTTACGTTTAATATGTGTCATTGTTAATATGTGTGATTGAATAGTGTGCGTGTTAGAGACCCAAAATGTATGCTTGCAAATGATAGATACACAAAATTACTTTAAATAAATTTTGTTTTGTAATATTAAAATGTGTAGCACTAAAATACACACTAGTATCTTTTAAATGTTCTTAAAATTTATAAAAAAATAATTTCAATTTATTCCATTAATAATATTTTTTTCTTATATATATCTTTAAAAAATAATATTTCGGACAATTTTTTAAAAGGTAGTATTTTACTACATTTAGTTGATATGTCCAAAAAACATTTATTTCTACTTGATAGAAATATTCTTGGAAAAGAGTAAGATTTTTTAATGAGTTTTAGTACTAAAGTATGTTTATCTAAAAAGAGTAGTATTTTTGGTACTTTTTTCATAAGTTTTTAAATAATAAATTTATATCTTAACAGTCATACAGGAAATAAAAACAAATTTTGAATTTATAAAAAAGTAGTATTTCTACTACTTTTTTTAACCATTTTTTTTTTTTTTTGTTAAAAAGTTTTAGAATTAAATTAAATTTTTACTACATTTTGTATAAAAATCGTTTAATTTAACTTTCTAAAACTCTCAATTTTAAAAGAAAACAAAAGAATATTTTTTGCTTAAAATTAACTAATTTTCTACTGACCTCAGAAATGTCATTAATTCTAGTGCTTTTTTTTGGCTTTATATGTAACGTATTAAATATTAGCATAGTTGAAGTATAATGATGCATATTTTATCTACACAAACAATATCCTGCTTTACTCCAAACCATTCAATTATTATTTTAGTATTTTGTTGGCATACGAAATTTTGTTTAATTAATTTTAATTGCACTTGTTGCTTCTAAAAATCTAATGGTCTTTGTTGTTTTTCAGTTTGTGTCCCTCCACAGTGACTAGGATGTGTTTCGTGGAAAGTTGCTTAAATTAGCATGAATAAATTAAATATTTATTAAGTGTTAAAATGAAAATTTGTACCAAGCAAATTATTGGCACCTGTAATCAACTGCTACTAGTAATTTTATTTAGATTTTATTTAAAACAAGCAATGTCAATGATATATTTAGTTTAAATTTAATATTACATTTGCTGCAGTTTTCAAGTGTACGAATATTTTCTATAAAACCCTTTTTCGTGAACTAGGTAATTCTGGTTTTTTCTCATTGTGATTTTTCTTTTCGGCCCCTCCTAGCGTATGACTATTATTATTATTATTAAAATAATTGAATATTTATCATACGTACACGACAGATGAAAATTTATGTATTCTATAGTTTTTGATATATTTGTTTAGAAAAAATAAAAAAACTTTATATATGGAACTTGATTTATTACATTAAGTTTTTTTAAATTATTTTGGGTATTTTCTCCCAAATTCATAAGAAACAAAAATTGTTATGCGTTAAAAAAATTCAATTTTAGCAGTATTTAAAAAAGTAGTATTTTTAGTACTTTTATAAAAATTACAGTGCTGAAGTTTTAAAAATGTAAAATACAGCATTTAAGTTTCTTAAATCAATTTAATCTTGTAAATGTAAAAAAAAAGGGTTATAACAATTAAAAGAAAAATTTAGTACTTTTTTAAATATAATCTTTGAATTTTATATTTATAATAACAACTTATGATAACTTAGGATGACAACTTTTGAATACATTTCGCTTAGAATTTCATTTTTGAAAAAATTAGTTTCTTTGAACTTTTTATTATAAATTAAAAGTAAGAACTTTAAAAGCAATAACTTCTTGTTTTAATTTAAAAGTAGTATTTTGAGTACTTTACCCAGAAATTCTTTTAATATAAAAATATAAATTTTGAAATCTTAGTGTAATAAAAGAAACCACATTAAATTAAATTTTTAGTTAATTTTCATAATATGTTCTTTTCATGTTTTTAAAAAGTAGTATTTTTAATACGTTTTTTTTTTTAATTCCTTATAAACTTAAGAGTTTCATGCAAAACACCTTAAAAATAAGATAATAGTTTTACGTATAATTAAAAAAAAGCTAGTTTCGCATTAAACTACACTTTTACAAAAAAGTAGTATTTATCAGTGATTGGACAAAATTTGGTGAAAATAGTAAAAACTAGGTCGTAATGTTTTCAGACTAAATGATAAAATATATTTTAAAGGATTTTTGTAAAAACTTAAGATTAGGAAAACTTTTAAATTAGTAGTATTTTTCTAATTTTTAAAAAGGGTTTTTTATTTTTGTTACTTTTAAAAAGGGAATATTTAAAAAAATTTGAGACTTATATTATTAAAATTACGTGTCATAATTAACTTTTCAAAAGCCACTTTTAATGAAGTAACATAAATACTGTTAGTACTTTTTAAAGTACTCCTATTTTTTTTTTTTTTTTTTTTTTTGTGAAGGGTATTAAAACGATACATTTTATATTATAAATGATTTTCAACGAAATCACATGCTTTAAGCAGTTTTTGAAGAAAGTAGTAAAAACTGCTACTTAAAAAAGGGACTTAAAAAAAGAGACTTGTTAAAATCAATATAATTTAAGTAAAATATTTTGCTTCAATATTTGAGCTAAAGGGTAATATAAAAAAGTACCAAAAGGTATGTTTAAATAAGTTCAATTAAACGCCTAAATTACTTTGAATATATTGTTTTTATATATACGAGTAACTTACCTTAAATTAAAATTCTCAAACAGTTTTTACTACTTTAAAAAAATATATAAAAAATTTCTTTGAATAGTCTTTTTAATAAATTAAGTTTTCCATTTAAAATATAAAATATCCACGTTGCTAGCAACTAATTAGCAATTTAATGCTTTCTCTGTAACGTCTCATATTATAAAATGTTAACTTATTTTATTTAATAGCTTTTAAGTCTTAAAAATGTAATTTACTATTACTGGTAAGTGTTTGGCTGGAAAGAAACAAGAAAGAATATTAAATTAAAAGTAAAGTATAAAGTATGAAATATGTCCAAGTATCTTTCAAATGAAAAATTATTTACAAGCAAAACAAGACATCTGCATGAATGAGACTTGATTGCGTATTAAGTACTTAAGTCCATATATACAGTTTTAAAAAAAGTTTTATTTTTTAGTAAATGTTTTCGAAAGTAAACAGCATGTAAAAATATAAATTGTAAATATATGCGCTTTTAAATTACTAATACGTTTTCCAATTATTCAAAAATAAGTAAAAGCTGATGCTATGTTAATTTACACTTTAATTTAAAGAAGCATTTTTAGTACTTTTTTCAAAATTCTTAAAACAGCAATTCTACCTAAAAACAATAAGTTGTTTCTATAATGAATACACAAAAATAAATTTTCATATTATAAAAAAGTACTAATTTTAGTACTATTTTTAAACATTTTCATTTTAGCACAATTATAAATTTTCTTACTTTTACTCTATTGGGAAATGTACTAGTTAACTAAAATCGTTGTATAATATTTTTAAATAAGTAGTTTTTGTCTTTAAAATAGTTGTTGGAGTTATTTTTTTTTTCTTAAAAAGTACTTTTTTACCCATTTTTTTAAGGCAGTTGTCCATAAAAGGATTTTATTTAGAAACATTTTTTTCTATATTTAAATTACTACCGTTCATTTCCTAAACTGGTGAAAAGGTAGTTTTTTTTCAAAAAGGAATATTTTAAGTACTTTTTTTAAAAATAGTAAAACATGTTTTTTGAATTTTTATTTAAGGCAAGTTATGTCAAAAAAGAATTTTTTTTTAATAATTATGCGTTTAATACACTTTTAAAAACGTACTATTTTTGGTACTTTATTTCAGTAGTGCGGGAGTGCAGAAGTTATTATTCTTTTTTTGAAAAGTACTTTTTTATTAAATTCATAAAACGATTTTATTTGGATAAATTTTCTATCACTTATTTTTATCGCTACATTTCCTTAGTTTGTGGTAAAAAGACTTTTTCTTAAAAGGAGTATTTTAAAAACTTTTTTAAAAAGTAGTAAAACTGGTTTTAAAATTTTAATTTAAGGTAATTTATATCAAATAAATATAAAAATTTTCGAAATAATTAAGGTGTTTAATTTACACTTTTTTAAAAGTATTTTTTTTTTGTACTTTTTTATATTACCCTTTAGTCCAAAATACACTTTAATTTAAAGAAGCATTTTTAGTACTTTTTCCAAAACCCTTAAAACATGAATTCTACCTGGAAACAATAAATTGTTTTTAAAATTAATACACAATAATAAATTTTCATATTATAAAAAAGTAGTAATTTTAGTACTATTTTTAAACATTTTCATTTTAGTACAATTATAACTTTTCTTACTTTTACTCTATTGGGAAATGATGTTTTTAAATAAGTAGTTTTTGTCTTTAAAATAGTTGTTGGAGTTATTTTTTTTTTCTTAAAAAGTACTTTTTTACCCATTTTTTTAAGGCAGTTGTCCATAAAAGGATTTTATTTCGAAACATTTTTTCTATATTTAAATTACTACCGTTCATTTCCTAAACTGGTGACAAGGTAGTTTTTTTTTAAAAAGGAATATTTTAGGTACTTTTTTTAAAAATAGTAAAACATGTTTTTTGAATTTTTATTTAAGGCAAGTTATGTCAAAAAAGATTTTTTTTGAATAATTATGCGTTTAATACACTTTTAAAAACGTACTATTTTTGGTACTTTATTTCAGTAGTGCGGGAGTGCAGAAGTTATTATTCTTTTTTTGAAAAGTACTTTTTTTTATTAAATTCATAAAACGATTTTATATGGAAAAATTATCTTTATTTAAAATTCTATCACTTATTATACCTTTATATTATCTTAGCTTGTAATAAAGGACTTTTTGTTAAAAGGAGTATTTTAATTACTTTTTTAAAAAGTAGTAAAACTGGTTTAAAAATTTTAATTTAAGGCAAATTATTATCAAACAAGAAATTTTTGAAATAATTAAGGTGTTTAATTACACCTTTTTAATAGTAGTTTTTTGGTACTTTTTTATATTACCCTTTAGTACAAAATATTAAAACAAAACATTTTAATTAAATTAAATTGCTTTTAACAAGTGCATAAAACGTGGATTTTTATGTTTAAGTCCCCTTTTTTTAAAGTAGTAGTTTTAACTACTTTTTTCAAAAAGTGCTTAAAGCTTGTGATTTCGTTAAAAATCATTTATAATATAAAATGTATCAACTTTTATGCTATACTTAACATGTGTACATTCCACATTATGATTTTTCGACATATTTGTTTTTCTGTGCTTGCAACAATTAAACGTCTTTTATCAATATTTCCCTACTTAAATGCAAAGTCTTCTCTTTTGTTCTACTTTAAACTACTTATTTACTTTGTTTGCATGTATTATTATGGAGACATCATAAATGTTCATACATTGTATATTAAATGGTAGTACATTGTTTGTAAAGTGAGAAAAACAGAATAGGAAAAATTCAACAGCAGTTTTAAATGAAATTGTATTTAATTAATGTCATTGTCGACAAAAGTAACTAACACAATTAGTTTGTACTCTGGTTATGCAAAATGTGTTAGATGTTCTTTTTCACAGACTGTCTGCCTTAGGTATTTGATAACTTCTTAAGAAAAAGAAGAAAATTCTTTGATTTAAAAAACAATCACAAGTAAATTTTATTAATTTTTACAACTTTTTAGCGATAAAAGTGTCTTTAAAACAGGGATATGTAGGCGTTTACCGTTCTAAAAAAGGCCTCTCTATGCCACTAATTTCATGGCTCTAGGGACAGCTTAGAATTTATGCAATGACCTAATGCATAAAAGTGTGTATAAAAAATATACTTAAATTTTTCCCAGTGTTCTTATATTTTGCTTTAAAATAAAACATCAACTCCTGAAAATATGCTATATATTTTTTCAACAATATTATACTAATAATGATTTTTATACCCTCCACCGTCTGTCCGTCCGTGTTAGTGTTGATTTCCCAAAAAAAAATAAATATGTCAAACGATTAGATATAGTATCGAAAGAGGTGCTATTGGAAATCAGCATGATCGGTCCATGTCCTTCGAGGCAGCAGGTAAAACAACACGCCTACTTCTCATTTTTTCATGTCGTTTGGAAATATAAAGTAACTTCAAAAAAAAAAATAAATATGTGGGGCGATACAAAATTAAAAAATAAGAAATCATCGAGTTAAAATTGGAGCTCGCCCATATTTTCCGAGTTACGGGGCTCTGAAATTTTCAAATTTTTTAAAATATCAATATGGGTATCATATCAAAGCTTTTAAAGAAACTTTAAGGAAATACTAAAATTTTTTAAAAATAGTTAACCCATTAGGAGCCGGTGGCATTTTTATGTAAAATTATATACATGTAGTACCAAAAATTTTTTTTTAATTTTTAAATTTCTGTCACCCCAATATTTGCTTTTTTGATTGGAGTTAATTCACTAATTTAGATTTACATAGATGGTGAAGGGTATATAAGATTCGGCATAGCCGAATATAGCACTCTTACTTGTTTTATTTGTTTTCGATATAATATTTTTTCTCTTCTTTTGTTTTAACACTTTTCATGTTTTTGTTTTTCACACGACGTTTTTGGCCCTCAAGGCGCCTCCATTATGTAATTTTTTCTTTTTGCTAAATTTAAGGTTTCAATATTTTAACAATTCTACAGGTATTTCGATCATAAGCAAACCTAAAACATTTCATATTGATTTTTTAAATATCGAAAAACTAAAGTATACTTTTAGGTGGTAAAAAAACTATTAAATAAAAAATGTTCAACAGAATATATTGTATTAATTTAATTAATTTATTTTACTGCTATTTTTAATATATTTTGATTATTTATTTAAATATTAAACTTCAAGGATAAATAACAAAAATTAAAAATATATCCACACGGAAAACAAAACAAAACACATTTGTTAAAAAGTTTATCAAACTACAACAACTACAATAGACTTTTGCATAAATTCAAATTAATTCATATATAATAAATAAATAATAAATTTTTCAATTATAAATGCAAAATAAAGAATGCATATTAATGCAAATTAAATATACCAAATAATTTGAATATTGAGGACTGTAGGGATGGGAATATGTACATGCAAAGCAAGAGTCGAGAGAAATGATAAATAGTGGATAAAGTGTTTTACAAAATAATTTCTAGAAATTTTAATATAAACATATTCGAACAAATTAATATTTTACAAAAATTCTAAAATTAGTTTTAAGCGCATAATTTACTTTTAATGGGCAGAACACTGGTTTCTAATGGGAATAAAACTATCAGCGTTTAGTGAAGTAATACACAGGCTATAATGCCTAAGAGTTAAAGCAGACGACAGTGAGTAGTGATACATATAAAACTTTATTTTTTATGTTACCCTGCAGCTGTATGTCATGTTAGTTTAAAAACATTGTTGCAGCAACTCTATTGCTAAGTAGGGACGTTTGTTTTTAAAAAATTAGTACAGCATTTTTTAGTTTACATTTATATTTGCAACTGTAAAACAAATATGTATTTTAGGAAGCGTTAAAAAGAAACACCAAACTGCATTTTAGAATTATTTTTAATTTGCAATATTTTCAAACTACTTGAGAGTTTTAAGAAGCTTACGGCCAAGTTTTTTTATTCTAAATTGTAATGCTCTTATGACTTCAAATTGACAGAAATAATCTTATAAAAATTTAGGATTGGATGAACTTTTAAGCAAGTAACCGATCTACCGTCTATTAAAAAACAAGCATAAAATTACAGAGCAAATACAAATTGTATTGGAAAAATATATCGAAGTAACCGGTAATCATTTTAAAAAAAAATAGTATTTAGAGCACGTTTTTTTTAAACAAATTTCATTTTAGTACAAATACTACTTCACTGGCTACTTTTATTTTGGAAAAGTTGAAAACAATATATATATGTATATACAAACTTTACAAGTTAACTAAAATTTTTTTATGATATTTTTAAATAAGTAGTTTTTTTTACTACCTTTTTCTAAACGTTATACACATTGTCTTAACAATATCTTGTTAGCTAGTTTTTGCTGTAGTTGTTTTTTGTTTTCTTAAAAAGTACTTTTTTACTTCTTTCTTGAAAAGTACTTTTTTACTACTTTCTTCAAAAGAAGTTACGCATAAAACGATTTTATTTGATAACAATAATCTCTATTTAAATTACTGCCGTTTATTTGCTAAGCTGGTGCCAAAGTACTTTTTTTCAAAAAGGAGTATTTTAAGTACTTTTTAAAAAGTAGTAAAAAAATTTGAAAAATTTTATTTTAAGACATGTTATGCCAAAAAAGAAATTTTCTGAATAATTTAGGCTCTTCAGTACGCTTTAAAAAATTTATTATTTTTAGTACTTTAGTCCAGTAGTTCAGTACTGCAGAAGTTATTATTTTTTCCTTAAAACTACTTTTCTACTAAATGCAATAACCGATTTCATTTTGAAAAATTATTTTTATTTAAAATTCTACCGCTTATTGCTACCGCTATATTTTTATTTACAAGTAAACTAAAATTTTTGTATGATATTTTTAAATAAGTATTTTTTTTACTACCTTTTTCCAAAAGTTATACACATTGTCTTAACAATATCTTGTCAGCTAGTTTTTGCTGTAGTTGTTTTTTGTTTTCTTAAAAAGTACTTTTTTACTACTCTCTTGAAAAGTACTGTTTTACTACTTTCTTCAAAAGTAGTAATGCATAAAACGATTTTATTTGCTGACAATTATCTATATTTAAATTACTGCCGTTTATTTGCTAAGCTGGCGCCAAAGTACTTTTTTTTCAAAAAGGAGTATTTTAAGTACTTTTTAAAAAGTAGTAAAAAAATTTTAAAAATTTTATTTTAAGGCATGTTATGCCAAAAAAAAATTTTTTCTAAATAATTAAGGTTTTTCCTTACACTTTTTGGTACTTTAGTCCAGAAGTGCAGTATTGCAGTATTTTCTTTTAAATGCAATTAACGATTTCATTTTAAAAATTATATTTATTTAAAATTCTACCGCTATATTTTTATTTACTTCTAAAAGGAGTATTTTTAGTACTTTTCTAAAAAGTAGTAAAAACGGTTAAAGAATTTAAATTTAAAGCAAGTTATTTCAAAATATAAACTTTCGAAATAATTTAGTTGTTTAATTAAACCTTTTTAAACGTACTTTTTTGGTACTTTTTTTATATAAACCATGAGTCCAAAATATTAAAGCAAAATATTTTATTTAAATTGAATAGCTTTTAACAAGTAAATAAAAGGCTGATTTTTATGCTTAGGTTACTTTTTTTAAAGTAGTAGTTTTTACTACTTTTTTCAAAAAGTGTTTAAAGCGTGTGATTTCGTTAAAAATCATTTATAATATAAAATGTATCGTTTTTATAACCTTCACCACAAACAGTGGAAACAAGGGTATTTATAAGTATGTCAGTCCGTCAGTCATAGAAGATTAAATAAAATTACGGAGCAAATAAAAATTGTATTAGAAAAATATGTCTAAGTAGCCTCAATATTAATGCAGTCCTCAAAATTATAACTATTTAATATATTAAATTTGTAAATGTTTATTGCATTTTTTCTATTTATTATTGAAAAATTTATTTTATGCAATAGTCAGTTGTACATAATCATTGTTGCAAATTAAAAATTTTTTTGAACAAATGTGTTTTTTTTTTGTGTGGAAACTTTTAATTTTTGTTATTTATCCTTGAAGTTTAATATAAAAATAATTATCAAAATATTTTATAAATAATAGTGAAATAAATTATTCTATCAAATAAATTTGGTAATTTATTTTAAAAGCTATTAATTAAAAAAAATACTTTTTTTGCTTCCTAAAAGTATACTTTACTTTTTAACCCTTTTATTAACATTTTATGTTTTAAGTTTACTCATGTTTAAAATTTCTTTAGAATTCTTTAAATTTCAAAATAAACACGTTTTTCAACCAAAACAAAAGAAGAAAAATAAAACGGCGGAAATACTAAAAAACAATTGGTAGAAAGCAAACACTGGTGGTTAAACTAAAAAAAAAGTGATAAATTATTATACCAAAAAACAATAAAAATTCATGATGATTAAGTGGAAATAATATTTTTGACAAATATAAAGCCTATTTTTAAGCGTTGTTGTCAAGAGCAAATACAAAATAAACTATTAATACTTGGAAGGTCAAATAGACACATGGTGAATGAACTACAAAATTAGGCAAAAAAAAGTATTAAAATACAGTGCTCTCGAAATGGTTTTAATTTAAATGAAAAATTATTTATTAACAGATGATGGTATTTTTGGCTCTTGAAAGTAAAATATGTTGCATCACGTAAGGATGAGTTATAAAACTTAAATGAGTAATAGATATTTAAATCAAGTAAAAATAAAAATACAAATTGCAATATTTTAAATAAAAATGTACAATATTTGTTTCTATACCCCACAAAAAGTGAAAAAAGGGTGTATCTACGTTTGATATTCCGATTGCAATTTCAACAATAACCATTTCCGACCCCAAAATTCGATTGAAAGATGTTCGCCTGTTCTTCCGTCCGTCCGTGTTCGGATTGAAATCAACATTGCCAAGACATTATAGTAGCTCGAAAAAATTTAAATACGCCAATCGACCGGACATAGTTTTAAAAATTTTGCCATTGAAAATCAGCAAGATCGGTTTAGATCCTTCGAGGCAGCGGGCAAAACACCATGCCTGTCTCTAATTTTTCCATATCATTTGGAACAATGAATTAATTCCAATTAAAAAAAAACAAATATATGGGGCGAGAGAGTATTAAAAAATAAAAAAAATATTAGGTGAAAAAATTGGAGCTCGGCCATATTTTTCGAGTTATCGGCCTCTGAACATTTCAAAAACGAAAAAAACGATTGTGCACCATATTTTTGAATATAACAATATGGGTATCATTTTAAATATTTTGAAGAGATCCTTAAGGCAATTCTAAGATTTTTTCATAATTTTTAACTCATTAAGAGCACATGACATTTTTATGCAAAATAAATATTGTACTTAAATCAGTTTTAAATAGCAATTCGTTAGGACTCCGGTAAGAGAAAATGGAACAATAAAAAATTAAAAAAAAAAACTAGTGTCATTTGTAAATAATTTTCCTTTTAAAAAATTCATTGGAATTAAATTAAAAATTAACCAAAAAGCCAAAATTAAGTCAATTTTCATTAATTAAAAAAAACAAACTTCAAAATTAAAGCCGCTTCGAAGATGTTTTTTTGAATTTCTACAACGGATCTTCATTTTTCGTCATGGTTCCCATGGTCAGTCCATGTGCTCAAATCTCTGCCTCTGCCTCTGATTATTGCCTATGGAGGTTTCACTAAATGTACTGAAAACTTTATTGCCCTTTAAGGGTTAAATAATCCCCTCCCCTAGAGTAGATTTTTTTTAAAGCACACCGACCTCCCTCCCTCCCTGTGTATCACTTAAGTAATTATTCATATATATCAGAGCAAAAGAAATTTATATTGTGAAAGCGATTATATTATTTATTCTCGCTTTGCCGTCTCATAAGTTCTGAGATTCTTTGGGCGTCCTTTAATCATTTTTAAGAAAAATTGTAAAAAACTTAAAAAAAAAACAAACTTAACATTCGTCCTTCCATGCAGTTTAGGCCCCTTTGGGTTCTATTGATATTGATCTTCTTTAATGAACTTTCAAATATGAATACAAAACAACCGGGGAACTTAACATTGGCTCCAATGAAGGACTCCTTTGACAATACTTGACTCACACCTGAGGTTTATTGCCTCTTTTGCTGTTCACCTAATGGTACATCTTTGCTTCCATTACCGGACCTATTTCCTAGATCCTGTTGTCCAGTAAACTGCCACTACAGTCCACTACATTATCAAATCATACTCTGTTCATTTAATATTATTTTAAGTATTTTTTTTACAAAAAAAATCTTCATTTTACTTGCTGATTTATACTCTCATTTTCATTACAAAAATTGTATAAGTAAGGCATAATTTTAGGAGCCTTGCAAAATACAAAAATAAAAAACTTAACAATGAAACGCATGCGGTAAAAAAAGTTTGTCTCTTTATATTTAAAATACTTTTAATAACAATAAGTAGCATTAAGGATTTCACGACACAAAATATGCAGCTGTTACACCGGGACACAAGCAACAGCACATATTAAAGTATATTTTAAAATGCCTCGAAATTTTATTCATCTTGGAAATAATAATAAAAATCTTTTTAATAAAATATTTGTTTTTTTTTCTGTCTGCTATTTTAATTTTTGTAAAAAAAGTAATTCTATTTATTTTATTAGAAATAAAAATAAAAATCGATTTTTATTTAAGCAGCATAACTTTGGCTAAAAAGTTGCATTAAATATATTGAGTAGATAATAAAGATGGTTAAAAAGCAAGCAAGCAGAGAATTATGTTTTTCTTATACAAGAATTTTAATTTCAATTTATTATTAAAATAAATTTTTAAAAGGAAATATTTTAAAGTTTACAGCATTTTGTGTAGCATATGTTAAGGATATTGATTTAAAATACTAAAGTAAGTTGTTAAAAATGAATATTATTTATGTTTTGTGTTGCATAATAAAAAAAACATATTCCATATATTATAAAGAAAAATAATTTGCTGGTAGACCGCTCAAGGGCAATTTTATAAATTCAAGCATACTTTAAGGAATCACACTTTAATAATTTTAATATTAGGCACCACTTTTTTAGAGTAATAAAGTTTAGGTTTTAAATACATATTGTATGAAACATATTCTTAGGATATTTATTTAAAAATTGTGTTTAAAATAATGTTATTTAATATGAACCGTTAGTATATTTCCTGATGATAGTTATAAACAAAACTTTTAATAATATTCTGTGGATTCAAACTAAGGAATCTATTAATTTTATTTTAATGTTTAACAAAACTTTTACCGTAAAATCAAATTCTTTAAATGCTGCTGTAGCATATTTTAAGGATTTAAGTTATTATTTGTTGAGCTACAGATGATAAACATGATTAATACTTACGTTTATTAATTATCATTAATCATAAAATATTTTAAAGATGAAGGTGTAAAAAAATATATAGTTTGTAGTCTATACTCAAGATATTTTATAAAATAGAGCATAATTTTAGGGCTCAAAGTAAGAGTCTTGATAGTAACGAAAATTTGGTTTTTACATAAATAATATAATTGTGAGGACATAAGTTGACAAAAGGTATTTAGAAAAGCGTACTTTTTGGCATCATGTTTAACCAAATTTAAATTTGCATCTAAATTTTTTATTTAGCATACTTTAGGGATATTTTTCAAAATAACTTCATTTAAAACTCAAAGGTGTTCAACATTAATTAACATGCCTTTCTGGTAATAGTTTTAAAATAATTTTAGAACTAAAACAATAACAAATGTTCTATCTAAAAGATGTTTCATAAATTGGAGCATACTTTAAGGATTAAAAAAAATAATTTTCATGCTGGATTTCTTTAAAATATTCAAGCTTACGGTTTAAGATGTTTAATGTGAGATAAGGCACCTAAATTCAATTTTTCAATTTTGCATAAAGCATATTTTAAGGTTATTTACTTAAAAGGATTTCATTATAAAACAATAACGGAGTCATTTCTGTATATGAAATATTTTTTGAAAATTTTTTTGTTGGTGTAGATAAATATAGATATGTAAAATTTTGAAATTTTTGTCTGTCTGTCTATCTGCCTGTCTGTCTGTATGTGCCCACATGATGTAAAAGCTACGGTATGAATTTGAAGCAAGGTCCCTTTGGACCTTGCTTCAAATATAGAATACTTTTTTCTCGTAACAATAAGTCATTTCGTATACAAAATAGAAATACAATTGCGCAAGCACCCAATGTTACGGTTATGATGGTACCAAAAAAGTTGTCAGCACTTTTTATTTTTATAGATGGAAAATTTTTAACACTATCTACAGAACTCTGGAATATACAGATAAATTTGAATTTTAAGAAAATTAAAAATAATACGCAGACGAAGTCGTGGGCACTGCTATATAATAATAATCTTCCTAATTAATATGTTCTTAAAATAGTCTTTGAAACATGAATTGTAAAAAATATTTAATTTAATCTACTTAAAAAGATGTTTCATAAAGTGGAGCGTACTTTCAGGATGAAAACAATAATGGTAAAAAAATATTACTTAGTCTCGATTTAAGGACTGAAACTGGTTTCATATTGTATGGTGTAAAGAAAGGTAACGTATTTCGAGTATTAAACAAATATTGCATTATATTTATTTTTCAATGCTCTGGGGTGGAATCATTACATCCGTGTTCGTATCGTCAATCGTACGAAAAAAAATTACGTGATACGTTAATCGTATGAACAAAATAGCATTATGATATACGATTGTAAACGGATCGTAATCTTTTGAATGATTCACAATAGTATTCAAATTAAAAATTCTAGAGAAAGAGTATTCAGGCTGGTCAGTTTTTCAAATTTTGCTTAGATTACGTAAGCTGCAGCAGAAAATCGGAAAACACTGATGACTTAAGGAAGAATTAAAAAAGCAGAAGTCTTCTTCCGTAAGCTTTCTATACAATAAAGACACTTCAATTTTATTTAAATACTTATTTATGTTAACAAAACCAGGGCAACATACGAGTACTTAATCATAATTTTATTTTAATTGTCTACTTCTAGGCTAGACCATAAAATATATACCTAGAAAATAATTTTAATTAAGAGGCTTGCAGCCTTAACTTTTAATTTTTCTTTGGGCTACATTATCCCGTACATAAATAAATTTTGTTTTAAGGTCAAACTGATGTTTAAAAAACTCCACAAATCAAACAAATATAAGCATAATTTTAGGTGTTTTAATAAAATGACTACTTAATTGTATAATTTTTATTTAAAATTTACATAAAACGTTAAAAATACATTACAAAGCACAGAAAAGTGTAAAATGAAAAAAACATGTTTACGAAAACTTTAAAAAATAAAGCATAACTCAAGGCTGGCATAATACAAAAAAAATTATTAGCATAATTAGCATTATTACAAAACATCTAATATTCCATACAATTTCTTCTTGTTTATTCAAACTTTAAGCGAAATTTTATTAAGAGGCGGACTAAAGCACACTTTGTGGCTGCCATTTTGAATAAATTCTCTGTTGTCTAGCTAAAATTCCTTGCATATTAATTTGTTGAATGGATATTTTGGTTTTTCAAATATGTATCTTAAGGCGTAATTTTAGAGCATAATTGTGTGTTACTAAATGCTATTCTTAAAATATATATTGCTGAGTAAAGCATAACTGTAGGCGTTTAAAAACACATTGCTGAGTTTACATTAAAAAGTGAAAGGTTAGATAATTGCTAGAGTTGGGGGATTTTAATTAAAGAGGTATGTATACACAAGGAAGAATTTTTTTGAAAAGTTTAAGTGTTTTAAAAATCTTAAATAAAGTATACTTTTGGGCTGTTAATAAAAAAGAAATTTGTTGTCAGTTTTGCAAGCTGCTCTATCTATATGAAAAGCTTAGTCTATGACAGTTGAGAATTATAACATACTTTCAGGATGAATCTTAAGTAATAATTATAAAGGTTGTTTAGGCGATTTATTAGCCCATAATGGAAATCAATTATCTACTATCAAAGCATTTAATAAAAAAAAAAATTTGCATTTTAACTGCTGTATTTATTAAAATTTAAAATAGATTTTAAATGTATTTTAGGACAGATTTGTACGTAAAATATGTCATAAAACACATTTCAAAGTTATTTTATTATTTATGAGTATGGCTGCGTTAAATATTAAAGCAATCTCTGTATTATATTTTTTTTTCCCATAGTAAAATTATTATTTTGAAGACCAGAAGGAAGCAACAAAAAGATACTGCAAACATGTCCTTATTTTTTGGACAACCTCACCCAAAAGAAACCGACAAACATTTAAGAGAATTTCTATCACATTTGTTTATGAAATGTATGATACGCTATAAAAATGAAACAATACAGGAAAAACAAACGGAAACCACCAGCCTATCAAATGACGCAGCAGGTAAATTTACCCTTGTTTTATACATTAAAAAAAATTACCCACTGTAATTTGTAGTCATTTGTTATGCAAATAAAAGCCAGAAATTGCCAGTGTAACTAATTGTATTTCTTTCTTTTTCTTAATCAGATTATCCTACCGCTATACCACGTTATTTGGAGGATGCTGTTCTCTATGAGGGTTCAATTGATATTCAAAACGTTAACGAGTATGAAGCTAAACGCAGTGAATTGTATGCGACCATAAGCACCCTTACACTTGCACCCGAAGATGATGATCTTTACAACAATTATGATACAATTGATGTTAATTACACTACTCCCACCAATATGGACAGCAGCAACAATTTGTTGGCAAAATCTGGAAACTTTCATAATTTATTTACAAAATCATCTTTGTATTGTCCAGTGCGGTTTGATGGTTATTTATGTTGGCCTAGAACACCAGCTGGTACGGTATTAAGCCAATATTGTCCAGATTTTGTGGAGGGTTTTAATAGTAAATTTTTGGCACATAAAACGTAAGTAGTAAAGAGAAACGAATGAGTTAAAAAAGGTGAAAAATTAAGCAAAAATTCATTTAAAAAAACAAATAAAAGTTCCTTTTTAATAAATCCAAAAAAAAAAGTACCAAACTCTCCCTAATTTTTATATTCTCATAAAAGTATAGGAAATTTTTTTTTTTTTTGTAGTTAGAAATATTTTAGACTTGCACTTTATTGTTTAAATTTTGTATTAAAAAAATTTCTTGTAATATTGGTACCAAAAATAATATAGTTTTTATAAGGAAAGTACTTTATTAAATGTACAAAAAGTACTTTTTTGCGATATGTAAAACATAGTGTTTTGTTTTACCAAATCCAATAAAAAATGATTAACAATAAGTTTTTAAACAAAAGTTTTGAGAACAGACCTTTTAATAAAAAAGTACCAAAATGGACTTGAAGGAAAAGAACGCAAATGTATGGTATGAAAAAGGCTACCAGGACATGTATTTAACAATTGAAATAAAAAAACCATCGAGAATCAAATTGGAAATAACAATAAAAGTTTAGAAAAAGTACCAAAAGTACTTTTGTAACAGTTACCATATATGTAACATATTTCTTAAAAGTACGTAATGAATATATTTTTTAAACTAATCAAAAAAAGGACTTTTGAAAGTATAATTTATATTTTATTTTGAAGTACTTTTGTTAAGTACCAAATAAAGTACCTTAAACAAGAAAAGTAAAGATAGTCAGCCAAGCAATAGTTTTAAATACCATTAAAGAGCAAAAATTACACTTTAAAGTATATTTTGAGAAGAAGATACTAATATGTACTTTTTGGGACAAAACTACAAAATAACTTTTTTTTTAAATAATGAAAAAGTATTTCTTAATAACACTATAATAATCCTTAAAAGGGAGAAAAGGTATTACAAAACAATCTTTATCAGTACCACATCCTCTATGTTAGGTAATAAATAAAGTACTTTTTTTTAAGCGACAACAAAAAAAGGTACTAAAAATGTTATTTTGGGAATCAATAGTTAAAAAATTTGTTAAAAAAAATCAAATATGCAGAAGCATATAATCCAAGGACTCACAAAAAACAAAAGTTTCTCTTTTTATAACCAAATTCACATAAAATACTTTTTGAAAATAACTCAAAGAATTGTTTTTGAAGTGTAAAAATAAATTCTTAAAAATATTTAAAAAGTACCTTTTCGATGTGCAATGTTAAAAATAGGAAGTAAGTAAAAGCAGATACTAAAAGTGTTATTAAAGTACTAAAAACGAATTTAATACTATTTCAAAAGTTTAAAAAAATAGAGAAAGTGATTTCGGGAAAAGTACTTCCAAGACTTAAACTACTTAGCACTTATTAAAAAAGTACTTAAAAGGACAAGAATAAGAATTCTTTTTGCAAACAAATATTTTTTATTGGAAAAATTTAAGAGTTTTCAATTTTAAAGTAATAATAATAAAGTACTTTTTATACAAAAAGTTCGCAAATTGGTAATTAGCTAAAGGAAATTATTGGTAACTGTTGATAAAAGGTACTTTTTGAAAAAGGATAACATTTCAATAGTTTGCTAGAATTGTTATCAGCAATCAAAAGAACGCCTTCGAAAATACAAAAATTAAAAGCTGTTTATTTTATATAAAAAGTACATTCTTGAATTCAAAAACGTCCTTTTTTTGATCTGACTCTTTAATTTTTAAGATTCAAAACAAAATAATAATATTATTATTAATAATAATAATAATAATAATAATACTAATAATAATAATAATAATAATAATAATAATAATAATAATAATAATAATAATAATAATAATAATAAAAATATTAATACGAAAAATTAGAAACATTATATTTTTTTAACAAAAATTAACTTTTTTTAATTTTTTCAAAAAGTACTTTTAAAATTAACTAGTTAAGGATCAAGGTTTGGACTTTCTTTTGAAAATAAACTATGTCATTATTTCTAAAAGTACCAAGAGGTATAACTTCCAAGAAAAACTTCAATTATAGATGTATTTAAAAAATACATAAAAAGTACTTTTTAGGGTACTTTTTAATAAAAAATTAAAACAAGAAAAAAAAGCACAAGATCCCTTAAAAACAATTTAAAAATGTTTAAATAACTAAATAAATAATTTACGTTGGAGACTAAAAATAGTACCATTTCCCTCTCCCTTTAAATTTAGTTTTATAGGGTAATTTCAAACAACAGCCTCAGTTAGTTATTAAATAAAGTCTTCTTAAATTCTTTTTATAGACTTATAAATAGTAAACTCCTACACATTTTTATTATTGTTTTATCACATTATTTTAGGAAGTCTATTCCTGTTTGTTGTTGTTTTTCCTAAAGTTTTCAAGTACCTGTTTATTGTTTCATTTGTTGCTTTTACTGTTGAGTCTGCCGTAAAACCATTCAAGAAACACATTGCTCTACAACTTGTGGTTGCATCTCAATTAAATTTTAGTTTCTTTTATTCCTGTTTTGTTGTAATCGTTGCCAACAAAACAAAGTCAAAGTTTTTCTTAATGGCCCAAAGGTTAAAAATAGAATAGAATAAAACTTTTTCTTGAAGTTTTGACGAATATAAAAGTTGAACACTAACTGATAGACTGCGACTAAATTATTTAAAGTATTTATGTCTTAAGGCTTTCATTTCCTCTTTCCCTAGCCACCGAACCAATAATTGTAGAGCATTTCGAAAATTTTTCAATAAAAGCTTAATTCTTTAAAAACACTTTAATTGTTATTTAATGTGTTAATTGGCCTAAAAGGAAAAAAAAAAGTTTTGTTTTTGTTTGAAAGACAATTTGATAGCTGAAGTGTAAAATGAAAACAAAAATTAAATCAAGAAATACCTAAAAGAATAATGATTAAGTAAAAGTCGTATTTATGTTTTTGAAGAAAAAGTTTATTAGATTATTTAAAATGTTTAACTTAACATTTAATTTTCAAAGATTTGTAAAAAAGTTTTAACTTCGTTGTTCATTAATCTTCAAATTTTATGTATTTGAGTTTCAGATAGTTCTAATGTAACGATCGAATGTTTAGAAGTATTATTAGAGCATACTTCGACAGAAGCAACATAACCACAAACTTCCCGCTGCAAGTGAAGAAATTTAATTACTAACTAAGCCATTCTTCCCCTTAATGTCAACTTCCCACAACCAGTATAGTTTGTGTTTTTTTAAATCGCCTTAATCACAAACTCAAAAATGCTCTCGCTCGGGTTCTATTTCATCCAGCTGTCACCTTATTTCTAACTATATCCTAACCTAAGTGTGGTTAACTCCCCTTGGTGTAGTGTTTGATCTGTGCCATAGTGAAGTCTTCAATCTAGACTTTAGTGTAGGCTTAAGAGATTGCAATCTAAGCCAATACTTTGAGACTTGTCCACCCATTAGTGTTATATTGAAGTGTAGAATTTTGTGTAGACTTAAGCCTAAATTTTAGATTTCTGTGTAGACTTTAATGCAGATCTATGTTTAGACTTAATTAAGGCTTTAGTGTATATTTTAGTATAGAACTTGGGTTAAGAGTTTAGTTCCACACATAGTTAAAATTTAAACATAAATGCAGACTTAAGTCTAATCCTTAGAACAGAATTCAGTCTAATCTTTACTGTAGACTTAATCTTAGATTTATTATAAACTAAGTCTAAGATTTAGTGCCAACTTAAGCTTAGACTTTGGTGTAGACTAAGGTCTAGACCTAAGAGTGGCCTTGAGTCTATACTTTAATGTGGACTTAGGTCAATACTTAACTATAGGTATAGATCTGGACTGCAGTACAGACTTTAGTGTAGACTTAGGTCTAGACTTTAGTGTAGCCTTAGGCCTAGATTTTAGTGTAGCCTAAGGTCTAGACTTTATTCTAGATTTAGGTCTAGACTTTGCTGCAAACTTAGGTCTAGACTGTAGTATAGACTTAGGTCTAGACTTTAGTGTAGACTTAGGTCTAGACTTTAGTGTAGACATTGGTCTATAGTTTAGTGTAGACATTGGTCTTAGGGTTAATAAAGGTCTAGACTTTATTATAAACTTAGGTCTCGACTTTAGTGTAGACTTAGGTTTAGACTTTAAAGTAGACTTGGGTGTAGACTTTAGTATAGATTTTAGTGTAGACTTAGCTCTAGATTTAAGGTCTAGACTTTAGTGTTAATTTAGGTCTAGCCTTTAGTTCAGACTTGGCTCTTGACTTTATTGTAGACTTATGTCTAGACTTTAAACTCTTTAGTGTGGACTTAGGTATAGACTTTAGTATACACTTAGGTCTAGGCTTTAGTGTAGAATTAGGTCTAGACCTTAGTGTAGACTTAGGTCTTGACTTTAGCATAGACTTAGGTCTAGACAAGAAAAAGTCACCATATCCCTTACTTAGGTTAGACTTTAGTATAGACTACACTTTAGTGTATACTTAGGTGTAGACTTTAGTGTAGACTTAGGTCTAGAATTTAGTGTAGACTTAGGTCTCGACTTAAGTGTCGACTTAGGTCTAGGCTTTTGTGTAGACTTAGGTTCCGACTTTAGTGTAGACTTAGGTCTCGACTTTAGTGTAGACTTAGGTCTAGACTTTAGTGTTGACTCTAGTATAGACTTAGGTCTAGAATTTATTGTGAATTTAGGTCTCGATTTTTGTGTGGACTTAGCTTTAGACTTTAGTTTATACTTTAGTTTATACTTTAGTTTATACTTTAGTTTAGACTTTATTACAGACTTTAGTATAGACTTAAGTATAGACTTTAGCCTAGATTTTAGTGTAGACTTTGTTCTGGTCCTTAGTATAGACTTAGGTCTAGACTTTAGTGTAGACTGTAGTATAGACTTAGGTCTAGACTTAGGTCTTGACTTTAGTGTAGACTTAGGTCTAGACTTTAGTGTAGACTTAGGTCTAGACTGTAGTGTAGAATTAGGTCTAGACTTTAGTATAAATTTAGGTCTAGACTTTAGTATATACTTAGGTCTAGACTTTAGTGTAGACTTAGGTTTAGACTTTAGTATAGGCTTTTGTGTACACCTAAATGTAGACTTTACTGTAGACTTAGGTCTAGAATTTAGTGTAGACTTAGACTTTAGTTTAGACTTAAATCTAGACTTTAGTTAAGAATTAATATTAGACTTCAGTATATCTAAATCTAGACTTTGATTTAAATTTAGCTTAGTTCAAACGCAATATTTTACACTAAATTTTCTCAAAACTGCAATTAATAAAATAAAATTTTCCAAAAAAAAATTGAAAACAATTAGGAAATATTAAAAAATATATTTCAAATAAGTAACTACATATTTTTCGGAATGTTTTTTATAAAACATCTTGTTCTTTTTTAATGGGTTTTCAGCTGTTTAGAAAATGGCTCCTGGTATCAACATCCTGATAGTGGACAGGAATGGTCTAATTATACCAACTGTGTGGATTATGAAGATTTGGAGGTAAATAACATGAATTTTGCTTATTTTTATAATTAAACAAATTTCACAGATTTCCTTTTTTCCCTGTTTGACAGTTTCGAACATTTGTCAATGAATTGTACGTCAAGGGTTATGGAGTTTCCTGTGTGGCTTTAATATTTTCCTTAATTATATTCTTAGGTTTTAAGTAAGTGATATTTCTTTTTGAATAAAATATAAAAAGAAAATTTGTTAAAACAAAAACACACATCCTCTCATTTTACAAGGTCGCTACGTTGTACCAGAATTCGTATCCATGTTCATTTATTTGCCTCCTTGGCTTTTACTTGTGTCACTTGGATTTTATGGTATAAACTGGTTGTAGAACAACCTGACATGATACACAATAATCCAGTAAGTTGTTGTTATTGTCTTTGGATGCTTTATATTCACTTACACTTCTATTGAATTTGTTTTATGCTTTTAATATTTATTTAACATTTTACATTTATTTTTTTAATGGCATTTTCAGTACTGGTGCATTGGTCTGCATTTAGTCGTACATTATTTTATGCTTGTCAACTACTTTTGGATGTTTTGTGAGGGACTGCATTTACATTTGGTATTAGTTGTTGTAAGTAGTAAATATAAATAAATAATATTATTACAAATATATAATTTTGTTTTTTAGATTTTATTTAAGTTTACAGTAGAACTGCAAAACTAGCGACTGTCGCACTTTTAAAACCTTAAAACCTTTAAAGCCTTAAAACTATCGATAGCATTGTTTCGATAGTTCTTTTAAACTATCGGTACTGTTGTTATACTCGAATTTTTTTAAGTGCTAATTCTGGCAACTATCGCTATCCAATACTATCGATTTCGGAAAAAAACTATCGATATCCAACCAAAAATAAAACAATCGATAGTACTATCGATAGTATTATCGATTAATTTGCAGCCCTTATGGTGAAGAATCAAGTAATTTTAAGCATTTCTTTTAGACTGAGGCCACTCGTGACGACCGCACCTCGATATATTTCACGAATTTACCTGCATGTACTTACGCCTCACCATCCTTTCATATTTATTGAGTCAAACCATTAAAAGACCCGGCCTCATACTAATTCTTTATCGCCTTAGTTAATCCTAGATTAAGGTAAGCATAAGCCCATTGTGTAACTAGCGAACTTTTTAACCACAGGACCATGCTCCTTCTGCTATGTAAACAGGTCTAGATTATCTAAACTTATACCGCAACATTGGCGCCTAATGTTGCCAAGCAATAGCACATAGGATACAAGCGCCCTGGACGCAAATTACGTCATTCGATATCGATCGAAATTTCAATAGAATTTATATGTAAATTTCGATCGATGTAGAATGCCGTATTTTCCCCCTGCTCGAAAATTGTGTATTAAAGTCATCAATGTATTCCCCGAACAGTCTCGCCAACAAGCAGTGCAGGAACTAGTTCCAACACCAGACGCCTAAAGTTGTCATGTTCCAATCTCAAGACCCTGTAAGCCCAGGCGACTGGTATTTAGAAAGAAATAACATCTAAAGCAAACATGCCACTACAGGAATGCCACTATGTCCAGTAGCAGATTTTTCCTTTTTCGTTTGCTTACCGGACAGCACGCCAGTAATACTAACGCTGGGATAGATTCAAACTCTCAGAATTAGAATCCCTGTACTTCTTAAGCACGTTGCTCTCTTCCGAAATAGTGCCATGGTAGAATTGTCTATCAAGTAATTTGCCTCTTTTGTTTCTGCATCTTAACCTCACGTGTCCTCAGCTTCGTCTTTCTGATTACTCTATTAATTAATGTTTGTTAGAATTTTTGCTGTAGGACTAGGCATTTGAAAACCTTATTGGCCAGTTCCGTCCACATTTTATTTAAAGTTTTAAACGGATGCGATCTTAGAGATTTACCCCTCTACCTCTTGTAAAATTTCGCTAATTATCTTTCAAGCTGAACGAGTTCCCTCCCTACGTAAATAAATCCATACTCAAAATGAACGTCCCCCGTGGCAATTCGTCTCTGATATATGCTGTTCCAGCATTTCCAGCATCACGTTTCACTTCGCCTGAGTTATTTTGTCTACATCCCTAATCTATGTTATTTGCTTAAGGGCATTTTTCAGCCACTGCCTAACCTAGATTTGAAGAGTTAAGAAAGGCTTGTACCGATTATATAACTCTGGTACTCAGAGACCCAAGAGATTTCACTTTGAATCCCTTCACGTCACTTACACTTAGTAGACTTATTTGCAACCCGCTAATCATAACTTAAACTTCTAGTTCCTTTAGTGAAGCTGACTACGACTTCTAGTTTGCTGCCAGAATCGTTATGAAATCTTTTGCCCATCTATCTAAGTCTGTATACCGGTTAATGATCCATAAAATACTTTATTGTTTTAAATTCCTGCTCGTCCTTGTACGTCCTAAAAAAAATCACGGATTCTTGCTGTCATCTATTCGTTCTGTCTGAAAGGGCGTATTGTACAGTGATCACTCCTTAAATTACTTGTAAAACATTTCTTTCCAAGCTTAGAATCAGATGCATCTTTCAGGTCGCCAACATGAGCGTGATTAGACCACAGACCAGAATGCACTACAGTGCGAGTGACAAAAACAAAAATTTTGGAAATAAATCGGTCATTTCCGAATTACTATACCGATTAAGTCATAATAAAGTCGCATTCGATTATAAGTTGTTGTGCAAAATTCTTTGAACATCTAAGGATCGGAGCCATGATTCATAACAGTAGATCAATTTAAAGAAGACAATGCCTTTCAGGTTGTGCTGTATCGATCTTTAAGAACTCGTTTAATTCAAGAGAAATCATGATGTACATACCCTTTACCTAATTTGAATAGGGACTGTCCTTGCCTTGAGTGCAGGCGTGTATAGTTTAGTCTTATGTCACAGTGATGTCCTACTCCATATTCGAACATTTGTAAAAACTTCTTTATTTTCTTTTAGGTTTTTGTCAAGGACACTATTGTTATGCGTTGGTTTAAGATATTTTCCTGGCTCTCACCCTTCATCTTTGTTACAGCCTACGGCGTAGCTAGATTTTTTCACGTTGAAGATAATGTACAGTAAGTTGTTTTTATTAATGAAGTTTTATAAATCAAAAATTAAATTATTTTTTTTAAGCTGTTGGATGGACGATAGTCTGTTGCTGTGGATATTTTCGGTTCCAGTATGCATATCATTGGTAGCCAGTTTTTGTAAGTCATTGTTAATAGTTTAACTTTTTATAGTGGCACGAACAATTTCTCGCCATTAAGAGATTTGTCAACGATATTGTGATACAGCGGAGGAAAATTATTTTTATAAATAAAAAAATCAAGAGAAAGTCGTGCAAGTTCTCTCTGTATGTGAATATAAAGAACTAGTGGAATTTTTTTTGATGAAGGTCCGCGTCAAACACAGTCGGTCTTTCCGAAAGCCTTTAAAAAAACACAATAAATATGTTTTTTAATTTGTAACAATAAGAAGTCTATAATAATCGAATAAATCTGTGCCAACAAAACTGAAAGCTTAAGTCGACGATAGCCGTTTATCGCTTCTGAAAATCTTGCAGCAGCGCCAAGAATATCTGTGATAAAGTTAATCTAAGAATGGAATTTGAAACGAAAACCAGGATATTTCAAATGTGAACAACGAATAAAAGCAAGTCAGACAAACACAGGAGGTAGTTCATATTTATATTGAACACCCTGTCTTGTTAACGCTATTACTCCTGAGATATAAGGCACAACCAGACGCCTGAGTTTTCATAAATCGTAAACTGGAAGTTAAGGACATTCAAGGTTTAAATAATAGCGAACTAATGATACCACTATAACAGGTAGTCTGCAGGGAGTACGGTCCCTTTTGATGTTATTAGTAAAGCTCTCAAAGAGTGGCATAAACTCAAATCGCTGGGAGTGCGTTTGTCTCCAACGTGCTATTAAATTTCCATGAATGTTTCCAATCGTGCGGTGCGAGTTAAGCTGTAAGGAGCTTTAGCATGGTTTTGCGAACCATGACTAACGCTATGCACTCCAAGAGTGTTCGTGATCGTATTGATTTTCAAGTGGGCACCAATGTCAGCATGTAGTCAAAGTATGTTGCAGGCAAGCTGTACAAACAATAATTCATTCGCTTGCAGATAATCTTCAATGGGGTAGAGAATGTACGCTCAATTATTATTAAAATGATTGACTTGACAAATAACTAGTCCAGCACAAAACAATTAAGAATATTGTTACGAAGAATAAAATCTGGCAACTCCTGTTGTTGTTGTAAACAGTATGAAAGTGGTGAATAAAGTTACTTCCACTAATGGTTTGTGTATAAAATAATACCACAATTAGCTAACAAAAGCTGAGCAGCCTCGATAGTTGCATTGGTAGAGGTGCGTGCTGTATAACATAAGATCGTGGGTTCGATCCCGTCTTCGGACATGCGTACAATGGAAAATAGTAATTGTTGTAAAGCAATTAAAAATTAAGAAGCAGCAGCACAAACCTCCCGAGAGGCAAAAGACAATTATTGTGTGAAGCCATGGCAGATAATTTAGCGAAGACGTCCAATTTAATATAAGAGTAAAAGCTAATTGTGAAGAAGCCCTTTATAATAAAAAGTAAGAACAAAGGTAACAACAGTGTATGGCAGACGTGTATTGTGGCTATTGGATTAAAGATGATCACTGGCTGGGGTAAAAGGCGTAGTGGAGTTGTCTCTGGATGGTTAAGGCATTGAGTAGTTCATGTCTCGCTGGAGTAACACCGTAGTGTAGCGTGAATGGCTGCGTTTGTAATAATAACGCATGTTTAGTAAATACGAGACCAGGGGATTCACAAGAGCGGTAGGATTAAAAAGTATAGCCAGAGAAAGCCACAAAGTAAAGAATACAGAATTTATAGTGACCCACAGTGGTATTTGCAATCAAAAGAATCAATCCGTATGTTTGTTATAAAAGGAAAAACCGGCTGGCTCTGTCTGCCAGCCATATTTTATTTTCGATAAAGAACATTGCAATCCAAATACAGATCATTTTACTTGAAGGCTTCACTTTTGCTGCAAGAAGATTAACAAGTCTTTCTAAGAGCAATCCATATATACTGTTTAAAGAGGTGAAAATATTCCTAGCGCTGTTTCAAATAATCCAATTTCTTGGCGAGAGTTTTTCGTACAGCCAATATTTGTTATTATTATAATTTTCCTTTCCATTTGAATTAATGATTTTCCATTTGCAGTCTTTCTCGTCAATGTTTTGCGTGTCATAGTACGTAAATTACATCCTCAATCAGCACAACCAGCACCTTTGGCCATACGTAAAGCTGTTAGAGCAACAATTATTTTGGTAAGTACTTTGAAGCCGCGTTTTTTTTTCTTATCTTTAAATTATTTTCCTTTAACAACAACAGGTGCCTCTGTTTGGCCTACAACATTTTCTTTTACCTTATCGTCCTGAGTCCGGTTCTCCTTTGGAACGTTTCTATCAATTATTGTCCGTCATCTTAGTTAGCTTACAGGGTTTTGTTGTGTCGTTTTTATTCTGTTTTGCAAATCATGATGTCACGTTTGCGATACGCAGTCTTCTTAATCGTTTAGCACCAACTATAATATCACCTCCGCCACCCTCTAGCCATACAGGACAAATGGCCACTACAACACCCAGCCGTGAATTGGGAGTTTAAATGGTTTCAAGGATCTTTGTTTAAATCTTATCAATTTAAATTGATATCAATTCCATTTACAAATCAAATTATTTATTAGTTTCTTTAATTTCCTCTAAAGGAAACTTAATATTTATGGCAACTTTTACCGGAAACGCATTTATTTTATTTATTTATTTTATATTATACTTAAGAAACTTTTAGTTCTTTTTGTATGATTTTTCATTTTCACCCCTGTATATCTTTTGATATTAAATGAAATATATAAATCACCTTAAATAGCCATTGATATTTAATGTTAAGAAATAAAATATCAAATAAATAAATTCCTATTAAATGTTATAATAAAGTGTTATAATAAAGTGTTATAAAAAAGGAAGCGATTTGAAATACACACCAACTCAAACACCAATGTGTTTTTTTACGTTATACCAAGGCGAATTGACAATTTCGCCTTGCTTTATACAGTGTTAGCGAAGACAACCATCATTAAAACGTTAATAACAGTGTTGTCTGTTATGGCGATTTCTCACTAAAAGTAGCGATAAAAAATACTTTTTGCCAATAAAAAATTTAAAGTGGCGGGATGCGAGATACCTGGCGGTATTTAAAATATTTGTTATAATTTTTTCGTATTTTTATATTCTTCACCACAAAAAGTGGAAAAAAGGTACAACTAAGTTTGTCATTCCGTGTGTAATTTCCACAATATTCATTTCCGACCCCATTGAGCTACGACCGTCTGTCCGTCCGTGTTAGTGGTGAAATTAAGTTAATCGTATATAAGGTGAAAGAGGTGCTATTGGAAATCAGCATGATGGGTCCATGTCCTTCCAAGCAGCAGGAAAAACTACACACCTACATCTTATTTTTTCGTGTCATTTGGAGCAATAAAGTAACTCCAATCAAAAAAATAAATATATGGGATGATAGAGAATTTACAAATAAGAAAAAAATATTAAGTAAAAAAATTAGCGCTCGCCCATATTTAACGAGTTACGGTGCTCTGAAATTTTGAAATTTTTTAAAATATCAATATGGGTATCATTTTAAAGCTTTTAAAGAGATCTTTAAGGAAATATTAAAATTTCTTAAAAATACTTAACTCATTAAGAGCCGATGCCATTTTTATGTAAATTATATTTCTGCAGTACCAATTTTTTTTTTATTTTTTAATTCTCTGTCATTCCAATCTTTGCTTGATTGATTGGAATTACTGCACTAGACTAGATTTATATAGATGATGAAGGGTATATAAGATTCGGCATAGCCGAATATAAAGAACTTGGCTGCTTTACTTTATATGTTTAAGGTTGACTAAAAATGTACGTATATTGGCGAATTGACCAGATTCGCTTTAACTTCTATACTTGTTTGTACCTTTTTATGCGCCTTGTATATACAAATATATTAATTTTTTTAATTAAATGTCAAATGGTAAAGGCGCTTAAAGAAGAAGACAGTGGATAAAAAAATCCAAATAATTTCAATTACGTGGGAAATGGGAAGGCACATTTATTTTACTAGGTAATAGCGGCTCTACAACAAATACAACATTGCAAAATCAAGATGGCTTTTTAATGTTGTTTTTTGCGTTGGATATATCAAAAGCATAAAGAGAAATAAAAGGTAAATGCTCCAAATACAAATGCTTGCTCGCTCTAAATACAAGTGCTTGCTTTGTTTTACAAATACTTGTTGTTAGTGTTTTTTGAAATTCGTAAGCAAACAAAGCAAACAAACATTTCTAACTACAAACCAGCTGGGCGGACGACACTACTTAGTAAAATAAATATACCTTGGGAAATGGCATCGAAACAAATAAAGTAATAATAAAGAAAAATGGCTGATGAATAAAAAAAACACTGAAAGAGAAAATATATATATTTATACAATTCGTTTTTGAATATGGACAGCATTGATTTTGGCACAATATTTTAAAATAGATTGAAATGTAACTGATACTTTGGTTTTATATGAAAGTTGTTTACTTTTTTAAAAAAACTGCTAAAAGAAATACACTCCTATTTCTAAAGTTTATTTTCAATTTTTAAATAAAATTTTTTTGCAGTTCAAGCAGTTTTCTAAAGATTTTAAGACTCTAATTATGCATTTGATATTTCTGAAATACAGTTTTTATAACCACTTTTACGATCCATTTGGTGAGAAAGCTTAAAAAAATGGCAGCACTGGTTGATAACGTTACTCACTTCAACAGGCAGTAAATCATTGTAGCGTTTAAAAGAACACCATAAAATAAAATGAAAACTTAAGAAAATAATGCACAAAACGAAAGAATAATTATTATTTTAAAATATAGAGAAAAGATAATTAAAGCAGCCTGAAAATTACACAAATTCTAATAGCCATTTTACAAAATTTGTGTCAAACTCAAATTGCAAGATTTGAAACATATTATTTCCTGAATATAATCTGCTTAAAAAATTAAACAAAAAGGTGAAGGTCAATTAGTTACAAAAATGTAACTTTGTTATTGCAGAGCACCACATTAATGTCAAAAACAGCTGACAAAACAAAAGCAAGCAGAATTCATCTTTACCTTCTGTCATCATTTGGTACTTTTAATAAAGTTGGGTTTTTTCTGCTGCAAATACAGCAGTACCTTATATTTTATTTTGTGCTTTTCAAATTTTATTTTAAAATTATTTGACAACGAAATTTTACTTTATTTTCGGCTTTTTGGTTCTTTTTTAATTAATTTCTTAACATTTTTAGAAAGAAAAATTATTTACAAATGTATGCGGACGTTTTCCAAAGAAAACAAGAAAAATTAGACGCTAACAGAATGAAATGCAGCACATCCTTCATCAACATTCTTTGCATCTATCTACCTTATGTTATGTACATCGTAAACATCATCTATTTAACCAACTAATCTTAATGTTAATTTGGTGAGACGAAGTTCACACACAACTTAAAGCTTTTTTCTTTGTCGTTCTGTATATTTGTCGTTCTGTATATATATATTCTGTATATTTGTTGTTGTCTTGTATATTTGTTGTTGCTTTTTTGTGCTAGCATACATTTGTAAATAATTTTTCTTTCTAAAAATGTTTAGAAATTAATTAAAAAAGAACCAAAAAGCCGAAAATAAAGTAAAATTTCATTAATTTATAAAATCGATGGTTCGAATCCTGGTCAGGGAAAAATTAAAAAATTATTTGACAACTTTAGCTTTTTAATATTATATCACAGCTATATACATATGTATATAATAACAATTGTAACATAAAGATTAATCAGCTGTTATTTCCTGAAAGATCTTTTCAAAAGCTTTTAAATGATATACATATTGGCCTGACACACTTAATCGTAATTTTTTATGAAAAGTTTAGAGGCCCTTAACTCTGAAAATATGTGCAAGTGCTAATTTGTTTTGCGTAATTTTCTTTTTTTTCATATTTTTAAATTCTCTATCACTTCATATAATTTTTTATTTTAGTTACTTCACTTAACTAGATTTTAGCCATCAGCCGGGCTTTATGATGAACCACCAAAAAAAATGCAGGCGAAAAGTCGAAAAAGTCTTCTAATAGTCAATAAATTTCAAAAATTCCAAGTGATTTTCTTTTTAACAGCATCAAATAAACGGGAAGTTGCCTGAAAATTACCGTTTATTATGTTTTCGTCGATTTTTTGCTTTTCCAAAGAGTTGGCATCACTATATTCATAAACAAAACACAAAAAAACTACCGTTACTATATTTTGGTTCACATTTTGTTGTTTTTTATTGTTTATTTTTTAAAAGAGTAAAAGAGAGTGTAGATTCTACAACGAAAACGAGAACGAAAACTAATACATACATAAAATACAAATACAGTAATAATAATAATATTTACACATCGCCATATATGTTTGTTTTTGTTGTGTTTGTTTTAAACATGTTTTTTGCTGTAGAATGGATTTATTGTTCTGTATCTTGTTCTTGTTTAGTAATGTTTACAAATGCTGTGTTTTTACAGCTTTTTGCTTTTAAACAGTCATTGCTGAATGCTTGTTGCTGTATATGGCATATTTAGGGGAATTTAAGCAACTGGTTACAGAATTTTAGGGTTTTACATATGTATGTGCGAATGTGTAGTTTGATTAATTAATAATAATTTTTAGATAAACTTTAGACATTTAATACTTTTAATATAAAAAAATTATTAATATTGCAGTTGTTACATTGTTTTTTTTTTTTTTCTTTTGTAATTTAACTTTTATAGGAAATTTGTGTTTGTTTTTCACTTTAACTTTGCAAAGATATTTTTTCTTGTCATATAAAATTAATTTTTTTTCTGATATTAAATACAAAAGTAAGTTTTGTTTCTTTTTTTCATATTTTATATATGTTTTTTTTTTATTAGCTTGTTTTATTATTTACGAATAAAAAATTTATAACTAATTTTCATACTAAAAAAATTAAAGAAAAAATTTACTTTTTTGTAATTTTATTTGAATAAAATTAATTAAGGTAGCTATTTAATAATTAATGTTTCATTAATATAGACATTTATGTATGTATGTATGTATGTTAATATACGGAAACAAACTAATACCTGTTATAATTTATTAAAAATAATATTAACTATATAAATTTAAATACATTGATTTTTTATTCAAAGATATTTTATGTAATTTTTCTCCTTTAACAACCATGAAAAATATTTTGAGTATTGATGTACGCTTCAAATAAAAATTAAATACAAATATTTAATTAAACGCCTTTTAAATAAAAGTTTAATTTGCTTTAATTAAAAATCCTTTATTTTAATATTAATTCTTTTAATTTATTTCACTTTATCAAAAATCCCAAGCAAGTTTAAGTATGTGATTTGAGGTCTTAAAACTTTTTGTATATTTAAATCGACTAATATTAAAATGTAAAAAAAAAACTACTAAAATTATTCTTTTACGAATTTCCTCTATATTACGATTTTTTTCTTAACTGCTCCTGGCATTTTGTTTTAATCAGTATTTTTTTCGCATATAAATTTTCTATTAAAAATTTTTTTATTTTATTTATTTCTAAAATATTTCTTTAAACACCTATTTTGCTATATATAAATGATTTTTGTTAAAAAAAATTTTATTTTTATTATTATTATAATTTTTTTATTATTTCATATTTTGGAAGCTGGCTTTATTTTTCTCCGAAATTTTTATCTATAACATGACTCGAATATACCAAAATTTGACATATAAAATTTAAAAGTTGATTTGATTTCATTAAGATTTTGGGTGTTTATTCGGGGCGGGAGCGTTAATTTGTTTTTATTTGTTTTTAAAACAGTTATGGAGAATCTTAACATATACAAGATAAATAATGGTTTAAGATTGAGAAATTTTAATTTAGTTCTTAAATGTTTGCAAATTAATACTTTTAATTATAAGTTATTAACAAATGTTTTAAATAAATTTAATTTTGAATTGCACGCCACACCATTTAGGATACGCGATATATAAAAGTTTCAAAAATTGGTTTCTTAATTGAATTTTTTTTATCAAGTTAAATTAAATACAGCTTTTTTAGTTTCTGTCGTGCTGTTGCACAAAGATGAAAATAAGTAACACACTCTAAAAGGGTCTAGAAACCTATGAGTGCTTTGGAATGCTTTTCGCACGACCTCAGTTTTTCTTTAAAATTAGTGATTTAAGTAAAAATACTAAAAATATTACCAGAAAAAGATTAAAATCTTAATTTAAAGTTATAGAATTATTAAAATTGCCAACATTTAATATAACATGGTGGAACCTGATACATACTATAAAAAACAAAAACTCTTTGTCGTTTTTATTTTTTTTTTTATTTAGATCTGGCAACCAAGTATACAATTCTGTAGGGAAATTTGCTCTGCTCTTCAAGCCAATAAACAACAAAAGAACAGCAACTAATAGATGTACCGTTAATTTAAAAACGTTGTCCTATTTTAACACAGTGTTACCGTATTAGCGTTTTTAATTTTAAATTAGGTTTCAAAATTACTTGTCTTAAGTAAAGATGAGGGCCAAATAACTTGGAGATAAGACAATACTGGGTGTAGAATTTTTTCAGTTCGTCTACAAACACATAAACTGTAAATTCGTGTAGAACATTAAACACTGCAATACCGATGCTCGAGCGCTTTTATATGAATTGGCCATGGAAATTTGCGGTAGTGCAATTCCTTGCAGCATGTTCCTGTGAGAAAAAGTTTGCTTTAAATAAATCCCGTTTTATATTTAATTGAAATCGGGCGTTAATTTTAAAATAATTATTTAATAAAATTTAAAATTTACGTGCTTATAGTAACTGCGAAATATTATTAAAATTTTTAAGATTTTATTTTCTGAAGAATCATAGTTCCTTAAGGAAATAAATAATACGAACTTAAGCCTAACTAACATTATTCATTCAGCATAAAAAAAAATATTTAAAGGTTAATGCAGATCTGTCAATTTTTGATTTATCCGTCCAAACATTTAAATTTTTTTCTTTGTCCATTATTTATCCAAATATGTTTATAATTAATCATATTTTCGACTTTAATTGCATGATCGTTGAATTAAATATTTTATTATATTTTTTTTAAACAATTGTATTAATTTCACAATTAAAACTAAAACCTATGATTCCATTTGTGTGTTTTTCTTTTTGGTATATTTATGTATAAATTTTGTATATATAGTACATTTATATATAAATATTTATATATAAATTTATGTATGTATATAATTTACAGACACATCCATTTATAATGTACTTTTTTTGTATGATATTGTATATTGCATTACAAATTTCGTTATTTTTTCTTTTTGGTTTTATTTTATTCAAGATGTTTTTCAATAGTCTGTTACTTTTTTTTAAGAGAGAAAGATTCGTTTTCAAGTTTTATAAAGAAAAAGTTTTAGAGAGTCTTTTAAGACTCTTTATAGGATTTGTTTATTATTTGGTTGGTTGATTTTTATTAAAAATTTTACTTTTAAAACAATTAGATGTGCTTTCAAATATATTTGTTGTTTAAGACAATTTTTGTTCGTTCGTAAACTTTTATGGCATTTTCCAATCTCTTAAAATATTGCCTTTGGTTTTAACTAATTTTTATGTTTTTTTACTTAGCTCTTAATAATAAATTTCACTAATATTAAAAAAAATTTTTGTTTGTATAATTTTGGTGTTTTTTTCTAGTTCAACTTCTTACTTTAATCTATATGTTTTTAAGATTTTCCTTTTTCATTAATATCCACAGAATAGACACAAATTATTAAAAGTGATGTTAGCTGTTTGTTCATGAATTATACATACTTTATAGTAATAATTTTTTGTAGTGTACTGTAATCAGTAAAAAGAACTGTATTGGGCAGATAGTAAAATAAAGAGCTTTACTAAAAGGGAAATTATTTATTTTAAATAATTAAATGGGATTTTTTTTCTCTTTACTCTTGGAAATCTACAGTGAGCAAAAAAATCGAGCATCTTAAATAGAAAAAAATTTTTTAAAGAGATTTTTGTAGGAGTAAAATACACAACTGAATTTTTATAATTTATATAAAACTTTAAACTTTTTTCATTATATAAAACAGCTGAAATTAAAAAAATATTATCTTACTGTAGATTTTATGTTTATACCTATATCAATTATTCTCACCTAAACTTTTTCTTCAACGAGTTTTTATGGAAGTTAAGACAATAATTAGCCTGCTGGTACCCTTGATGTTTTTTTTTTAAATTTTTAACAAAATACGTCTAATTATGGTAATAAAAAAGTAAGCTTCAACAGCTACTGGCGAGATATAAGCAAAGAAACAATAAAAAGTTGGGCGTCGCTTTTTAGTTAATATTTTTAAAATATATTTCTTTGTAAATGATTTAAATCTTTTGTTCGGCTTAAGGTCGTTTTGTATAATTAAAACAGTTTGTTAATATTATTTAGTTATTTTTTTTTATGAAAAAATGCTAACTGAAATAAACAAGTCTGCTTTTATATAAATTCAAAATTTATTAAAAAATAAGTTGGCAACACTTTTTTTCAAATAAACAGCAACATTTTGGTAACGACCTTTAGCATATTCTTGTTTGAAGAGTAAATTTGACTTTAGTAGACAAGAGTTATTAAAAAAAAAATTGCCAATTAAAACGTGTTCCTTAAAAATATATATGAATGATTTCAAATTTTTGTCTCAATTGGCAGCATTAAAATTTGAATAGCTCCTATTGTTGGCTAAGATCTTTTAAATAATACTAAAAGCTAAATTGCATGCTTTAATTTAAATATCTAAAAATATATCAGTTGTTTTCTTTAGTCTGATTTTTAAAAAAGTTGGCAATGTCGGTTTTTTTAATGCATATCATAAATCTCTTCTTTTTCTACATAACATAGTAATTTATTGATTTCCCGCCAAAAAATAATTACTTGAATTAAAAAAAAACCTTCAAAGAATATATTTCCCACTGTTGGCAGTGCGCAAATATTTTATTTAATCCACAAATGTTCAATGCCCTTAAGGAAAAAACATTTATTATACATGCCAGCAGTATTTCATTAGTTGACAATGTGAAATATTTTAAAAACTAGTTGGCAATGCAATTAAATTTTTTTAATTAAATATTAATTAGAAGAAAACTAATAGAGACGAAATAGTTTAGTTTACCTAACCTGTTAGCAACCCTAAATATATATATATATATATATATATATATATATATATATATATCACATATAGATATATAATTTTTATTTATATGTAGTTCTAGTATTTATTAAACTTTAGCATCCATCTGGAGTATCGATGAAATGAATTCCGTTTTTTTTAAATATTTCATTTAAGGAAATAAATATTTTTGAATCTTTACTAAACAAATTGTATTGTTTTTTTTTTTTGTTTATTTCTAAGTTTTGATAAATTGTTATCAGTAACGGCTAATGCTAATTTACAGAATGTAAATCTATCATATTCATCAGTAATCCCGTTTATATTTGACTTTTATAGTTAAAGAAAAGACAGTTTAAGAAAAATATATATTGGCAACGCATAAACACGTTTTTAGAATTATTATTCTATATATTAATATTGGATATATTCAATTAAAAAAATTATGTTCGAATTTCGAACCATCAGGCAGGGAGGATTACGCGTTGCCAACTAGGCACAATTAAGTCAAAAAACTAAAACAATTTACAAATTTTTAGTAAATTGTACGTATTTAAAGTCCTTTACTCTCTAAGAATAGATGATGATCAAACGGATACAAATGGCTATCATATAGTTTTCTTCTTCTTCTTTATGGAATTTTTATTCCAACTTTTGACACAAAAGAACTTATCAGTTCAGGGTAAAGCGTTTTAAGTCAGCTAAATTTTTAGTGTATATTAGTTTTAATACAAAACGTGCCATGCCATTTTTTTTTTCAATTTTGTTTAAAAGTTTCAGTGAGTTTTATCTCGTCCCTCTACTATGAAATTTTTAATGGCATCGGAGTTTGTACATTTCGCTTTTAATTTAATATTCGTTACTGCATTTGTTTGTGTTATTTCAAAAAATACACAAACAACAAACCGTAACCAGCGAACGTACACATGCCATTTTGTCTCCCCGCTTGCATTTTTACACCCTTTGCCACAAACAAACAAAAATTTCATATAAAATGCAAAATGCCGTCGTGTAAAATGACTCTTATTCAATTAGACTTTCCTTCTCTGAACGTGACCAATGTTGCAAATTCGTGCTTTTAATTATAATTTTGAGAATAGAATTTCACTTAAGCAAAATTCCTAAGAACTTAAGTGTTACATAGGAACTGGAAATCTTAGGGCCAGTAAAATATTCGAAATTGTTATGTAGAAGATTAAAGGAGTAAATTTTATAAAATAAAAGGAACTATTCAAAGTTGTTATTTTTCGGTTGGGCTTTGATTCATTTAGCGATCGATAATGCAGATCGGTTTAGTTGTAAGCAACTGAGATCAAAGTTTGGAGAAATTTCGTCAGACTTGTACACAGTCCCGGGTAGAGGAGCTGCTATGTCGTCCAATGCTACTTCCTATGAAGAGGCTAATCCTATCCTTCTCCTTTTCGGAGAGGTAGTCCAGATACCGATACCTCAGAAACTGTAGATACTTGTTTTAAGAGTTATTTTCTATAAATGAAAGCTGATTAGTCGTCTGAAGAAAATAATACAATTTTTAATATTATTTGATTAATTAATTAATTAGGAAAATTAACCTTTTTTTTAGTTAGAAAGCTTTTTTAAAAGGTAATGACGATCTACAGCTACGCAGGAGCTACACTGCTTCCTAAGACAAAAATATCTATCCAGGCAGTACCCTCTCTAAATTTTCTTTTGTTCAGATTCATAACCTTTGACCTATTTCCCAAACTGGTGATTATCCTACCAGGGTAAGCCAAATCCCAGTCATCTATGGATCATTTGCAGGGCTGCCAATTTTATTCAGAAATATTACACAGTACATACTTTACTTTATTATTATTTTTTTAGTATTGAAATTCAGGAAATAATGTCCATTACTATACAAAGTGTTAGCTTCTTTTTAAACGAGTAAAGTCGAGCAGTTATGTTGAAAGTAACATATAGAAAACTTCACTGTTTTGTTTCTAGTGCTCAAAAAGCGATTTATAATATTATAGCTGTAACAGACATTTAATGCCAGTAATAGTAGAGGAATGAAAGCTGTGATTTATACCAATGTGAAAATAAATTATTAAGTAACCAGCAGCGGATGGGATATGAACCTACACCATTAAATTATTTACATGCTTAGTAGCTATAATGATAGTTTGAAGCTGTTTCATATATGTAGATATTTAAAACTTTTTTACTTCGCCGCCAATTCTGTAACGAATTTCTGGCATCTCTGCTGTAATGTTTTTATTTAAAATTCTTACAGAGTTCTTTAATTCTCTTACATGATATTCACTGTTTTAAGCGAATAAAAAAAAATTCTTAGAGAACAATGTTTCATTTTAAAACATTTTGTTTTAAAAATTATATGGAAGTTTCAGTTCAAACCGCCATTAAGCAACTTTGAATTCAATGACAGCAATGCTGCCAACTTTTCCAATCATTTTTTTTTTCCTCAAGCTACGTAACGAGGTTTTGAATAAACTAGAGCTATATATTAAAGGCCTGAAGTGTTCAAATAAAAAGGGAATTACTTTACTCG
Organism: Gymnosoma rotundatum; assembly: GCA_916610165.2. NCBI lineage: Eukaryota > Metazoa > Arthropoda > Insecta > Diptera > Tachinidae > Gymnosoma > Gymnosoma rotundatum. Next base: position 12,582,195 of record OU744340.1, read on the forward strand.
CTAAAAAAATATAGATTTGATATCGAATTAACGATAATGTTTAACTCTAAATAAATAGCTCTTTTGTATATTAGGAAAATTTGTTTTTTAAGGCTGACTTAATGTGTCTGCAAAATCGTAATCTTTTTATTAACAAATTTGGGGGAAAAAGGTTACTAGGTGTTATCCATTCTCTCTACGAATGTAGACTACATCTGTCTCTTTTCTCCTTGTAGCTGTTTTTGACTTTATTTTGTTTACTTTATCACTACCGGGTGTTTCATAAAATTTGAAAACAATAAAATGCGAGTTTGTTGTTTGTTTTATTTTCGGTTGTTTTGTTTTTCATTATTTCTTTTTGCATGGCATTAAACAATATTTAAGAAATTAAATTAAATTACACACATTTATTTAAATATATAATATAGCGTTTAAGATAATAAGTATAATTTAATCATAATAATAAGAATAATATTGTTTGTGTTTTATTTGTTTGTATGTTTTTCTTTTAAATATTTATTAAATTAACTTAAAGATTTTATTAAATGTTTTTTTTTGTCTGTTTTATTTTTAAAGGGGGATTAAAATATTTTTCTTTTTGTTTTTGCTTGTGAATAAAATATTTGAATGAATAAAGTTTTAATAATTAAAATACAAATTGAAATAAATTATTATTAATAATTATTATTAATTAAGTAATTAATTTATATAATTTAAATATAAGTTAATAAACATAAATATTTCTAAAAAATATTATTACACACAGTTACAAACATATATCTTTTTAGGTTATGTTATTTTTAATGAATTATTTTTAAGTAAATATTTATTTATTTTTTTCAATTTGGTTTTTGCAATTTTCTTTGTAGTAATAAACATTTATTAGAATAAAGTTATGGTTAATTAATATATATTTTATAAGTGATTTTGTTTTTTGTTTGGTTTTACTCAATATTTCTTTACTTTTATGGTTTTTAAATAGATTAAGTTAGAGAAAACTAATTATTATGAAAAAAGAAAATTATTAAAACTTCTAATTAAACAAATTGTAAAATTAAATAAAATTTTTTAAGTTTTTATTTGCGCTACATAATGTGCTGTTGGTTTGACAATTTAGTTTTGTTGGATGTTATGTTTTCTTTTACTAGCTTTTAAGTCTGTCTAATGCTTTAAATAATTTCTTTTAAGTATTTTTGTTTGTTTTGTATGTTTAGGAGGTTTATTTGGTTTTATCGTGTTTTCTAGTGGCTTGCCAAATTTTATTACAAAGTTTATAAGTGTAATTTAGCTGTCGTGTTTTTATTCTTTTGTGGGCTATTTTGCAGTTTGGTTGTCCTTTAAGTTTTCATCTAATATTTTTTTAATTAATTTTTTTTTGTTAATAATTTATTTAAAAATTAAAAAAAGAGACATATTTTTTTAAAGAAATTTGACTAGTAAGTTTCTGGTTTTTTATTTTTTGTTCTAAAAAAAGTATTTAAAAATAATTTTTTTCAAAAAACTTGAAAGTCTTTTTCATTAAACAAATTTTTTTCTTAACTGAAATTATTTAAGATGTTTTAGTTTTGTTGGTCTTAAAACTAACTTGCAAAACACGATTGCCTAGAGTATAGCCATTCAATGATTGTATAGCCACAACCGCTTCATCATAGTTGGTCATGGTAACGAAACCGAAACCTTTGCATTTGCTGGTCTGTAGGTCACGTATAACCTTAACCGATTGGACGGCACCAAATGGTCCAAACAACTGCCACAAAACATTCTCTTCCGTTTCTGGTGCCAGATTATAAACGAATATACACCAGCCCGAGCCGGTCATAGCATTGCCGGGCAATATAGAATTGGCCAATAAATCACCAGCCAGGGGAGAGTATCTATTTAATAAGAAAACAAAAACGTTAAAATATTAATTATTGTTATTATTGTTCTAATTTTTTATATCATTAAAATACTGCTTTAAAAATAATTGATTTCTTAACACGCAAAACTGTTTCGGAAGTTTGCAACACTCTTTTCTGTTGTTTTTACTCTTTTGTTTACATTCATTTAGTTCAATCAAGTTTGTGCCTGTTGGTTTTTTTAAAAGCAAGAGAGTTCTTTTTTAAGTTTTGCTTGTTAAGTGTATTTTTAGTTCTTAAAAAATAATTGTATTATATAAATTATTGTTTTATTTGTAATTCATTAAATGAATTGCATGCTAAAGTGTTTTGTTTTTAATGTTAAATTGAAAGGAAAGTTCATTGGAAAATTGTGTGAGTTTTTTGTCTCAATTTTAATGCCGACAAAATTTCAGCAACTTGTTATGAGGCCGATTGTAGAATTTAAACAAATTTGACTTTTAATTGTTTTACATTAAAGCGTTTAAATAGTGATTTAAAAACAACTGATGGTTGTTACTTCAAAAAGGCAAGTGGGCACGAAAACAGGGAAGCTTAGGAAAATTAAGTTAAAAATTAAAAGAAATAAAAATCACTTTCAAACGAAAAAAAGTCGTTTAGTGAAGTAACTAATAAAGCTCTGTCGTTCGCGAACGAACGAGTTAAATTGACCGAATGATTCAATGATCCGGTCATATAAATCAGGTCTTTTCGTTCAATAGTGTACGGGTTAAATTGAACGGATGACTTAATTGAACGAAATGAACCAAATATATAATCGGCTCCTTTCGTGCAATAAAGTACGGTATATAATGTGGTGTACGAATCACTTTCGTTCAGTTGTTTCTTTTCTTGTTTTTGTATCATGTTCTTTTATTTCAGTTGTTTTTTGTGTATTAAAAGGCGTTGCTGTATATATTCGAATGCATATGCGTATGTAATAGACATGTGCCCGGTCGTTCGTTTCAGTGACCGGTCTTTTTCGGTCAATTACCAATAACTGATTCGTTCGTTCAATTCGTTCAATCGGTCAATTTGAACGAAAGGAGCCGGTTAAATATCTGGCTTATTTCGTTCAATTAACTCATCCGTTCAAATTAACCCGTACACTATTGAACGAAAAGACCGGATTTAAATGACCGAATCATTTCGTTCACTTGATTAATTCGGTCAATTTAACTCGTTCGTTCAAGAACGACACAGCTCTAGTATGTAAGTACATATTTCATTTTTATTTGAATTAACAGTCTTTAAAAAAAAATTTTTTTTTTGATATAGTGTTTCATTTTTAATGGAAAATTGGAAATATTTTAATAAAAAAGGTGATTTTTAATAAACTAAAGAAATAGCACAGAGAAAAAGAAGCTGGAATTATTTTGTAAAGCAAAAGCCTATCACATTTTTAATCGATTTAATAATTAAATTATTCATTTAATAGTTAATCAATAGTTACTAAGTTTTTATTTAAGAGATTTTTCAGTTTTTATTGTCTTTTTGCTTTGTTGATTATTTGTAGTTCTAATTTAATCAATTTGGCTTTTGATATAAGACTCTTAGTTTTTCGATACAAAATTCGGGTAGAATCCACTGATGGGCTACATGAGCAGTAGCGAAATGGCCATATGGATATGTTTTTCCGCAGTAATACGTTTCATATAGGTATTTGATGAGAGTAGAGAATAGATTCTCTTTTCCGATATTATGTTGACGCCTTATTAATTTTTATTCGGTAAAGGTTCTTAACAAAGTAGGAGAATAAAACTGGATTAATTGACGATCAATCAGTATCTCAGCGGTACAGCTAATTTAAACAATTTGATCAAATTTCGCCAAGTAATGGGAAGTAGACAAGCTCGTTAATAATAAAAATTAAACTTTCCTTTTAATTTAGTTTAAAGTTACTGATGCTTTTAAAGACACAAAAAATATAATAAATATTTAGTGTTTTTTTTTTCAGGAAAAATATAAGTTTAAAAGAAACTAACAAAGTTTAACATTAAGTAAACGTAAAGAAAAAGTTATATGTGGAAGTTTTCTTTTAAAATTAGTCGAATTAAACATTTAATATAAAACAACAAAAATTTTGAATAAAACTTAAGAAGAACACTACAAAAAATAAAATTTTTATATCCAAAAACAATTTTTATGCCAAACAAAACAAAAAACTTTTATTTAATTTCATTAACACAGTTTTTTAGGTTTTTTTCGATTCTTTTTTAAGATAAACAAATAAAATTATAAGAGAAATAATTCACCTTTGTAAACCCTTGTTAATCGCTAACATCGGGCTTTTTCCAATGCTAAACAAATTAATTTGCCATAAAATGAAATGAAATCAAAAAAGAAAAAGAAAAATCACAAAAATATAAACAAAATATTTTGGAGATTAGTAAAAAATTTTGTTAAGAATTTTAAGAGTTTTTCAAGTCTTCGGTTCTTGTGTTAAAAATAAATCTAAAAAAGGGAATAAAAAAAATGTAAAAAAATAAAATTAAATAATAAAAAATAAATATAGTAGACTTTAAAGGAAAGTTAAACTAAATAGTTAATAAAAGATTTCTTAAAAAAAAATAAAGCTGAAAGAAATTAAAATCAGATTAAAACGAATAGAAAACTTAAGGGAAATTATTAATGGCTTAAGCATGCATTTTATTTTTTGTGTAGAAGTTTTAAAGATTCAAAATTCTCTAGAGAGAAATTTCTTTTGTCTTTAAAATTTGTAAATCAAAGCAATATTGAAATATTTAAGCTTACCTTATACGGCCAGCAGAGGGCAGAGCTCCAGCAGCTAAACGTCGGGTAGCAGCTGCAGCTTGTGGTGTTAAATAAGCAGCCAAAGGTGGTGGGATTTGGGCTTTAGCACTATTGCTTGGATTATTGGCAAATTTAACAGTTATAGGTTCAGTATAACCCTTAGGAGTTTTACCATTCAGTTCTTGTATTGCACGTTCGGCTTCGTTGCGTTGGTCAAAGCGTATAAAACCAACACCTTTTGAAAGACCTTAAACAAAAAAACTCACCATTTTCAATTTCAATATTTATTTTAATTATAACAACAAAATTAGCATTTTCAACTTAACAAACAAAATAATATTAAATAAAACATACCAAATTCTTTTTCTAATTTAGCTTGCAAAACATCTTTAACTAAAACGTTTCAAATGGCACACAAGTAAAATGAAATAAAAAGAAAAAAATTAAACAAATTAACAATACAACAAATAAAAGATTGAAATTTATTTTCAAAATAAAATTTTATTAACAACAAAATCCAAAATCCAACAACAAAATAAAAGTTTCTTTAAGCAAAATTACTCACCCGATATATTATCACAGAGTATACGAGATGTAATTATTTTGCCATACGGTGCAAATAATGATTCCAAGTCGGGTTGTGATAGATTTTTGGGAAGACCCGATACATACAAATTAGCACCCTTGATTGATTCCGAACTTGGACGGGCGTATGATACTTTAATAACTTTATTTTGTAAACGTAAACCATTCAAGGTATTGACTGCCTTTTCAGCATCCTCAGGCCGTACATAGTTTACGAAACCATAGCCCAAACTTTGCCCTAAACAAACAGCAAAATATAATTTAAAAAATATATACGTAGAGGCTTTCTAAAGCAGTTATTCAATAATTTACCTTGTTGTAAAGCTGGATTCAAGGCGGTCAAAGATGCTGGCAAAACTAAAGGAAATAAAAAGAAATATAAAATAAAATATGAAATTTTACACTTAGATCTGAAAATAACAAAAGCAAATCTTGTTGCCAGGAGGGCTTCGCTACAAATTTATATCCTGTTTTGTTTTTCCAATACTTAAGTAAAGGGAGTTGTAAACCCTGTAAAGCAACTAACTCAGTTGTTGTATTCGATATATATTTCTATAGTGAACTCTATTTCGTCTGTGAATAAAATTTACCCCTAGATCGTGTAATTAAACGCTAATGGGTTTTATTTAGGCCTTTATTTTCAGTAAATTTCCAATTTCTGGGATCTAATAAAGAATTCAAATTGAAACCACAAAACATACGAGGGCTGCTCTATATATTTCTGGCCTAATAGTGAAAATGCGAATATTTATAATCAAAAATGGTGTACCACTCAGAAGTGAACGTCCTACGTTGCTCAAGCGGAACAGTCACCAAATGACCAGTTTTGCCGGAGAAACAGGCGACCATTTGCTTCGAAGTGCTTCTTTCACGAACAGCTTTCGTTGGATTTTGCTCGTCTTTGAAGACCCACACGGTCGATTGTTGTTTCGTTTCGGGCTCATACGCATAGATCCGAGATTCATCACCTGTGACGAACTTTTGAAGCACCGCAACCACGAGCCTCTTTTTGAGCGACTTTCAAATTGTGCGGGATCCAACGAGAACAAAACTTTTTTACGGTCAGGTGTTCATGCAGTATCGAATGTATGCTGGTGGAAGAAATTTCCAAGGATGTCTCTATCTCTCGGTATGTCGCATGTCGATCTTGCATTATGAGTTCACGCACGGCATCAATGTTCACTGGCACAACAGCCGTTTTTGGACGACCTTCACGGAATTCGTCTTTGAGCGAGCTTCGGCCACGATTAAATTCATTATACCAATTTTTCACAGTGCTATAGGATGGTGCTTCATCGCCATACAAAGATTTAAGTTCATCAATGCACTCTTGTCCTGATAATCCACGTCGAAAGTTGTGAAAAATGATGGCACCAAAATGTTTACGAGTTAATTCCATTTTTTTCTATATTAATTTTTTCAAGTCACTGTAAACAACACAAATAATGGTCGTACGTCAAAACGTTTTGAGTACGATTATGCTTAAAAATGACAAACCTTCCAATGGAAATGTCAGATTGCACTTGGCAGCACTCAGTATTGCCAGGCCAGAAATATATATAGCAGCCCTCGTAAAGTAAACACGAGAAAGTTGAAACAAGTATTTGGAAAGCTTTTGAATTCTAAAACCTGGGAAAATTATTCTTGATATTATTTATTATTCAGTATTTGATTCCAAATCAAAAAATTTGACAATTTACACGGTTGAGTATCCTTTAAAGCAACACTTGCTAGCAAAATTAATTTATTTTAAGGGACATTCATTACACGGAATTGTGTGAATTAAATCTCTTCTGAAAATATCTCCAAAAAAAAAAAAAAACAGCTTTTGGCATGCGAATTGGTAGGCGGGTACTAAAGGTCGTATTGCTCGAATAATAGAATTATATGGCCGAATTTTTTTTTTAAGACTATGATCACACTGCCGCAAAGGCTGATGAGGGCGCCATTGTTCAACCTGGTGGCAATGATAACATGATACTGTAAATTTGGAGGTCATGCCAAAAGTATGGATCTCCATTAGAGAAGCTGTCAGTTAAAAAAAAAGAGATTTTAATTCTGAGCAACGCCTACAAAATCTAGACTCCCTTTGCGGGATGCAGCCGTGCTTTGGACTGGACTTTATGTCGACCTAACAGAATAGTCTCACCTTACTTCTTCTGCTATTGCCCCTCTATATTTGTCTTTTTCTCCTCCATTTCTACAGGTGACAAAAAGAGATCACCTAAATTTTTTTTTTTATAGAATTACGAAAAAAGAGAAAATCACAATCTGAGCCAGAGTGGACTCATTTAATAAATTTTATTTTAAGTTGTGAGTATTTATGAGGAGACATGTTCAGTTTTGGTTTGTTAATAAAGAGAAAAAAAGTTAAACTGCTTCTGAGTTACACCTCTTTTTAAGTTAAAGTTTTTTTTTAAAGAAAAAAAAATTGGTTCCAAGAAAATGCGAAACATTTGAACTGTACCAACATGAAAAAATAAATATAAAATTAATTATTATAGAAAATATACTAAAAAATTTATATTTACCCAAATTACCTGACACTTTATCGCGCACCAGCTTGCAACTCTCCAGCTCACCAATGCTCGAGAAAAGCGAACGCATTTCTTCTTGGGTCATGGTTTGCGGCAGATAGTTGACAATTAAGTTGGTGCGCGATTCATCTGAATTGCCATCAACAGACCCATTAGCGCTGCCATTCTTAACAATATCCATGGCATTGGTCATTTTTAGTTGTTGGGCCAGAGGTTGCTGTTGTTGATTTCTTTGCTGTTGGAGAGTAATTTTGAAGCTTTTTGTTTAAACGCGTTATTGAGGAAAAACAATTAACTGCTGTTTGGCTGGCTTGTGTAAAGTGTTTTTTATGGGGCGTGTAAGTCCAGGTGTTTTGTCTAAAGCCTGTACTTAATGTAGGGTTTTTGTTGTTTGTTTTAAATTTTTATAAAAAGCTTTAATTGCGCTTAGCACAAATTTATGAAGAATTTTTGTATGGTTTTGTTGTTTTTCTTTAAATTTAAAAGCGTAGTTTTGTTTTGTTTTATTTTTAAGTTTTCTTTTGTAATGTTTCTTTTTTTTTTGGAGTTTTAGATCCAGTGTTTAAGATCAGATCATAAATTTATAATTTAAAATTGTTTAAAGTTCTTTGTTTTGTATTATTTTTTTGGTTTTTTTTTTTGGTAATAAAAGTTAAAAGAGTAAATTTTACTAATGACTTTTTTTTTAATATTTATTAATGAATATTTTTTTTATTTTTTCGGGTTTATTTTATATAAAATTGCAAAAATGCAAAAAGATCCTCTTTTTTGTTTTTTTGTGTTGTTGTTGGATTTAGCATAAATTATTTGACTAAGTATTAAATTTTATAAATTTATTTGTTGTTGTATTTCAATATGGAACATTTGGTTTATTTTTTTTTTTATAACCTCAAATAAAAAGTTCTTGTTTTATTTTAAGTTTTCAATATTGAGGTTAGGTGTAAAAATGATTATTTTCTTATTTGGTTTTTGACTTTTTCTTAATAACTCTTTATATTTTTTTTTTTAGCTCTGTAGTAGTTGGTTTTCTTTGGTGGTGTTGATTTGCAAGATTTTCTCAATAAACTTTATTTTTGGAAATTATTTTATTTTTATATAGTAAATTTAAATACGCAATATTTTTTTATTTCTCACTTGGTGTACAATAATAGCTGCTCGATTGCTTACTCAATATATTTTATATCTTAGATTTTATCAAATCTGCAATAAACATAAAAAAGAGAAAATGTTATAAACAACAAGAAAAAAATCATTAACATGTGTTATCAGCTTAAAATTTTAGAATTTATGTGCAAAGCAACCCTGAATACATATAAAACTAAAATCCTCCCTGTTGGCCTTAGAAAAGCATTATTATCTTTAATGTCTCTTGCTTAAAATACGCGACACAGCAAATTTGTTGTGCTTCAAAAAAATAAATCGTAATATATTGCCTTTGTTAATCCTTTATTTATAATATCCTTAAAATTTTTCAATAAATCATTTTGATGCTAATTTTCAAGCTTTCTCTGTTTGTATTAAAAATTCCTTGTGTCTGCTATATTTTACACTCTAAATTTTACAATTCCATATTTTATCCTAGAGTTGTTTAAAAGAACAAATTACATTTGGAAAACACTCGACAACTCATGTAAGATTGTCCTTAATATTAAAACAAAATATGATTCAAAAATCTGCTAAATTGTATAATAAGTTCATATATCCTTTTTATAGAATTTAGAAATCTCAAACATATATCACAAGTTGTAAAACAATGTATTTTTTAACATCTCAAAATTTCCTTGAAATACCTGCTCAAGTTTACAAGATGTTCATATATCCTTTTTTCAGGTTTTTGCAAACTTGTTAAAATTGTTTTTTTTTTTGTTTGTTTAATTTGTCCGATTTTTAAGTACTAATACAGCACAAGTCTTGTAATATTTTTCGTTTCATTATTTCATAATAATTGCACACATCCTTCTTGTAATATTTAGAAACACGAAACGCATGCCACAAGTCGTATAATAATGTTCTTAACATTATTGCAAAATTTCATTCAAATATCTCCCACAGTTAACGACATGTTCGTATATCCTTTTTACAGACTATTTAAATTTAACATTAAAACGTTGCTTAAAATAATGTTTTGTATGATTTTAATTTTATAACTTTTTACTTCCTTTTCATTATGTGCTTGCTTTAATTTTATTAAATTATTTTTATTTATTTTTTAATACAACAGAAACAAGTATATCTTACAAGGAAAACGTTACAACTCAGATGGTAGTGGCCTTTATATGTTTATAAAGTTTCATGTAAAATTCCACGTTAGCTTAGAAGTTGTTCATATATTCTTTACAAAGAAGAAGAATTTTTATGGATTTTTTATTTAATTATTTCAAATGTAACAAAATTATATTAGCCTATCATAACACTACAATTTGTGTATTGTTGTTTTTGCTGGACTTAGTCGATTGAAAATAAAGTGATCAGTTAAGCAACCATAAAAATATCCACACTATGAAGTTTAAAAACTATGTGGAGAGCTATAGAATTTTTTTTATTGAAATTATAATTTTTTTCATTTTCAAATTATTAATAGAAATATTCTGATTAAATTATTACTGAAATATATTTGACAAATTAAAATTAACAACAGCACAAGTCGTGTATTAGTGTGCTTTATATGCCTGTAATTTTTTTTTTGTAAAACCTCTGTGGGTTTAACATTTTTTCATATGTCCTTTTTTTATAATTTAAAATTTTTTACATTATTATCGAAAATTTTACAAATATTTATAAGTAGTAACACTACAAGTCTTGTATTGCTGTCCCTTTTATTTATTGGAAATTTTATAGTAAAATCTGTGGTGTAGTTCAAGCTGTTCGTATATCCTTTTTTTTTAGGAAATTGTAATATGTTTTAAACATTCGTTGTTTTTGATAACCTTTTGACTTGGATATTGCTAGAAAAATATTTCTTATGAATATTCACTATTTAAAGGATTTTATTTTATTAATATCGCAATTTTTTAGTTTTCTTATGTTGATAGTAAATTCTTTTAAGGAAACATACAAATTTAGAAAAAAGTATTAACACTACAGGTCGTAAAATAGTGCTCGTTATTTCGCTATCAAATTTAAATGCTATTGATGTATCAGTTTTTAACTTTGTCATATATCCTTTTTTTCAAGATTTTAAAATTTTATTATTTTTTTAGTTTTTAAACTATCATAGTTTCTTTGGATTCTGTTTAAAGCTAGAAAAATTTTGTTATAAATAATTTAAGAATTTTTCGTTGCTAAAAATTTATTTAAAAAATAAAAAAAATTCTGAAAGTCGCACGCGGGTGTTGTGTGTGTTAAATACCATCCAAATTTTGTAAAATAAATTCCTAGATGTTGTAGCTTGTAATATATTATTTTTTTAAATTAAAATATTTTCGGTTTTCCTTGACTAAATTCCTTTAAAAATTCTTGCATATTTTTAAAGGACTATTTCCCTCTTTCTTTGTTTAATTAATCCACTACACAAAAGAAGTTTTCATAAAAATAAAACATAAAAAAATCCCAACAGGCTAATACAGTTCAATGACCCTATTTTTCTATATATGTTTATATTTATGTGCGTGTGTGTATGTACTTCAAAGCATAGATATAGTCCTTTTTCATTTTCATTACAGTTGTCTAGCATAATCATAAAATATTTGTACTTTTAAAACTTCCCCTGTTTTTATTGTTCTGCTGCCTTCTACTAGTGCCAAGTTAATGACCGTTTTTGACAGGACCTTAATAAATTTACAAAAATATATGACTATTATTTTCTAACTGGACTTTGTATTGTGTTTGTATTTTCATTTTAATGATAGAAATCTATGAATTCTCTACAACCCTTATAAAATTAGATTCTGGTATTATGTTTAATTCCAATTGGAGCATTTATATATATAATTTTTTTGGTGGTTACTTTAAGGATATTGTCTGCTTATTTGTTGCTAATGGTAGTGATAACATGTTTCGTATAAATTTAATAAATGTTTTTGAAGTCTTTAATTAAGATTTATTAAAAGAGATAACAGAATTTTTTTATTTAAACCTTTTGTAAGAAAATATTATAATTAGCATAGTAACAACAATATTATGATAATAAATAATAAAAAAGGTTGAAATTTTTCATAAAAGAAGAACAGTTTTTTATAATAAATAATAAAACAAGTTGCGTACTTATATGTCTTAATATCTTCTGGAAGTTTTGAAAAATTAACTATAGTGTTTAAGGAATGTATCACATATCCTTTTTTGATAATGTTTATTCAAATATTAAAAATTTTTAGTTTAAGTGATTTTTTGTTATAGAATATCAATAAAAATTATTTTTTTTTATCACTTATTTATAGTCTGTTTAAAATAAAATCATGAGGGAAAAATTATTGTTGTTGTTTTTTTAAATAAATAAATAATTTTTTATTAAAGGTTTTAAACGAAAATTCTTGTATCCTAAAATTTATAATTTAGAACTTAAAATTTTTTCAAAATTTTAATCCTACAAGTCGTGTTAAGGTGAACACTGTATCCCCATAAAATTTTATTGAAAAATATCTTTTGGTTTAAAGGTTTGCTGAATATCCTTTTTTTTAAAAACAAAAAAAAAAATGTTCATAAATCTAAGTAAATAACTTTGAATATGCTGAACATATTTTTGCTGTGTTCTTTTGAAAAAAAAAATATAAAATATAACATTTATATTCTTACCGAAAATAATATATTTTTAATTTTGTTTTTAAATATTCTAATAAATAAAACGGTAACCTCTTTACAACTCGTATTTTACAGCTATCTTACTGCCTCAACTTATTTTAGTAAATTTGATGCCTTGGTTTAGGTCTCTGCCATATATCCTTTTTTTATAAAATTAATGAAATTAATAAATTTTACTTAAATTTTTAACATTTCGTGTCCTTTACTATCTATTTCAATTTAAAAGAAATATATGCAATGATTGTATATTTCCTTGTATATCCTTTTTAACCAAATATTTTGTTACAATTTAGATGAAGAAGTTTTTATCTCACAAATTGTGTAATTTTTTTTTATACTTAAATTTTTTTAATTAATTGTAGGCTGTGGTTAAGCTTACTGCCACACATCCTTTTCTGGCACACAAAAAATTTCATAATGAAGTCTTTAATTACTTTCTTTAATATTTAATAATAAAAACATTAGGTTTAAATTAAAAGCTTGTCATATATCCTTTTTGAAATCCTTTTTTTATTATATGTATTTTAACACCCTTCTTTCCGTTTTTGGTTTTTTTTTATTAATTAAAAACATTTATTCTTTTTAATTGGTTATACAAAAATTTTGTAATAGAATACTTCAGTAAAGTAAAAATTCTATAAAAAAAAAGTTGTAATACAATTTTTGAAAAAAAAAACTCAAGTATTAAATATAAAATATTTATAAAATATTAATATTTTTTTAATGATATTTTAAATATACCGGTAATTATTTAATAACCTCTAGTTAAGTTACATTTAAGTGTTGCACCCACAGGCTTTGTAACATAAATCTGCCTTCGCCAAAAATTCTGCCATATTTCCGTTTTAATTAACTTTATACCTTTTTCTTGCAGTTGTATATGAGCATGTCTGCATAATTTAAACAGTTTTTATACCAATAACCACACCTAACATTGTTACAACTCTAGAACAGTTTGTATTTTTACGGTGGATGAAAAGTAATAAAATTTATGTATTTAATAACAACAATAAGGATTTCTTTAATTTTTCTTATACCACAAGTCGTGTTTTAGTGTTTTTCATATGCCTACCTGATTTTACAGATTTTACTCGTTTAATTTAAGTTTTTGCCATATATCCTTTTTTATAATGAAACCAAAATCTTTATGTGAAGTTACAGAAAAAAACTTTTTTTTTTCGTTTTTGGTTTTTTGTTCTTAACTGAATTACAAATTTTTGTCTTTTTTATTTTAAATCGATTATTAATAAAATAAATAGCCCACAAGTTGTGTTTTAACACATTTTGTATGCTTGGTAATTTTTCCAAACAAAATCTTTTTTGGGTTAGGGTTTCGTTATATATCCTTTTTCTGTCAAGTTAACTGTTTAAATGCAATATTTTAATTTATATATTTTTAATCACATTTTTGTTTTTTTATTAAAAAAAAATAATTTTAAAGGATATTGCAATGTTTTCTTGCTAACAACTCAAGGTTTTAGGTCCTTCACTTGCCTACCAAATATTTTGCTTCTAACTTATCTAGATTTAGTGCCAGTCATATATTTTTAGATCTTTTTAGATCTTAATGTCAATGTTTGCATTATTCATGGAATCTTAAAGCGATTTTTAATATGTTTATAATTTTAAGAACTTTCTTGTAAGGGCTTTGTTTCTTCTTTTCTGTTGTGTTTCTTAATTATTTTAAGAAAAAACGCTTGTTTTGTTTTTGTTGTTTTTTTGATTTTTGTTTTCTAAATATAAAGATTTTAAATGACATTAAGAGCCACCTCTGAAGTGATACTTAACAAAGACATATATTCAAAACAGTTACAAACATTCAAACATACATACAAACGTACAAACATATATTGTCAAACTTCTAACCGAGTGTTAACATGAAAAAAAGCCTTGAGTTCAATGAACATACAAAATGCCGGTTGGTCGCATAAACATAAAATAAATAAAACACAGTTCTTTAGAAGTAAGGAAAATAAGACACAATTTCTTTTTCTGGGTTTTTTTTTATTTTTATTTTTGGTTAAGCGGAAAGAAAACATGACTAAAAATAAAAAATTTTATAAGGACATAAAGGATATGGTTGGAAAGTGTATTAAAAAGTAACACGAAAAATAAAACACACCCAGAGATATTTTAAACAAACACACAGAACATACACTCAGCAGAACATGCATAGACTTGAGATGTATAAAAGCGACTGTTGTGTGGTTGTTGTAATGGTATGTGGAAGTGTTTATGTGTGCTTGTATTTTTTATTTTTTAAGACAAGGCTTTTTTTTCTATACAAACATTATGGAAATGTTTACACAAAAAATGACTCTTTCTCTCTTAAATTTGACTTATACTCATACTCTTAAAACATGTAATTGACACTTTTTTATTCCCATGTTTATGTAAGTGTGAATTTTTTTCTTTGCTTTACACACTTCCCCTCATAAAGGTTCATTTGACCTCATTTTTTTACACAAAGTATACTTTTTACCACATTTTTATTTTGTGTATATTTATTTTAAAGGGTGGGGTGCAATCAGTCCTTTTGTCTTAGCTCTGTCTGTCGGCCTTTTTTAAGGTGTTGTTCAATTTTTGTTGCATGCACATGCAACATGCTAAAAAACATTTAAACATTTAAGTGCTTTTAAAGAGTTTCATTAAAATTTATTAAAAAAAATATTAAACGAAAAAAAGAATATATGTATAAGCAGCCTAATTAAAAAAAATAATAATAAACGCGTGACACAATTTAATGTTGTCTTCCCTGTTTGTTGAGATTTTTTATAAAAGTGCAACCTTAAGAAGTAAAATTTTAGCTTTTAAAATATACATTTTATTTCGTCTAAATATCTTATTCTCGAAGAAAAATTAAAGCTTTAACTTTACAAATATCTGTGTATGTATATTATAATCCATTCATACCCGTATTCGTATTAGTATTGCCAATATAAATTTTTCTATCAAAAATCTACACCGCAGAAGTGCAAAAAAATCTAAAGGATTAAAGGGTTAAAATTTAAATACTATTGCCAGAAAATGTTCTCATTTTTTAATAAGTATTGCCAACTATGTTATATTATATTATATTAAAATTAAATATAAACAACGACATTGAGTTTTAAATATTAGTAATTTGTTCACTGCCTCTTAAGTAATTTTAATAAATTCCGCATTGCCAAATTTATTGAAATATGCATTGCCAGTATAATGTTGTATTTATCTAATTATAGAAAAAATTGAAATTTAAACAAGCTACTTAACTTTTTTAATAAAGAAAAAACAATAAAAAGTTAAGTTAGGTATTTTGTAGAAAGTTCGCATTGCCAACTTATTTATGATTTCACAATTTATAAATAAAAGTTGTATGAAAATGAAAAATATTGCTTAAAAATCAATATGCAAGGTTTTCCTTCTAAATTCGAGTTGCCAACTTGTTATCTTCACTTAAAAATAGTTCTTAAACCTTTAGATTAAGAAAAGTAATTCTGAATTAAGTTTTTTAAATCCTATAAAAAGAAATTTTAGTAATTTGTAAAATAATGGCATTGCCAATTAAAACTATTTTACTCTGAAAACTACAAAAATATGTATTTGATCCTATAAACATACATTCATAGTTTTAACGATTACAATTTCATTTACTAAAACCTCATCCAAGAAAAAACAATAAAAATTTAAATTAGGTATTTTGTAGAAAGTTCGCATTGCCAACTTATTTATGATTACACAATTTATAAATAAAAGTTGTATGAAAATGGAAAATATTCCCTAAAAATCAATATGCATGGTTTTCCTTCTAAATTCGAGTTGCCAACTTGTTATCTTCACTTAAAAATAGTTTCAAAACCTTTAGATTAAGAAAAGTAATTCTGAATTAAGTTTTTTAAATCCTATAAAAAGGAATTTTAGTAATTTGTAAAAGAATGGCATTGCCAATTAAAACTATTTTACTCTGAAAACTACAAAAATATGTATTTGATCCTATAAACATATATTCATAGTTTTAACGATTACAATTTCATTTACTAAAATCCATTTTTTGGTAATTTGGCGTTGCCAACTATTTACCATTTATTTTAAAATTAACCATTTTATCATTAAAATAAAGAACTTATTTTAAACTATAGTTGCATATTTTTGAAGTGAAACATTTCGCATTGCCATTTTACGTTTTTCTCTCCAGAAAACACAGACATTTTTCATAACAAAACTCTTCTACAAAAATCCCAAGAATTATACTTTTCACTATAACAATCCAAAATATATAAAAAAGCGAAATTATTATAAAATTTGTATTGCCAACTTTTTGCGAACCTGTATAAGATTGTACAACACTATTAGATTAATTGAGTAAAAAGCGTCTTGTCAGTTTTTGAAATGATTAAAACACATTAAATTTTAAACTTGTTTTCCTACAAAGTCGTATAATTTCGTAAATGATGCATTGCCAATAGTTATCTTTTTACTCTAAAGCGTTTGTTTTAAAATTGGTTTTATAAAACTTAGCTTCATAAATGAGGAAAATCTTTTCGCATTGCCATATTTGCAAACTTTCTTGAATATGCTGCATAATTGTTTAATTTTTTTCTTACGTCGCATTGCCAATTTTTAGTTTTTATTACAAATAAATTTCTGATAATTCGAAAAAGCTTTAAAATTGGTGTACGCCGCGTTTCTAATAAATTTTTTTTATGACTGGAAACTAGAAATTTAAAATGCTTAATAATTAGTATACTCCAATAATATAAAATAGCGTTGCCATTACATGATTTTTAATAAATTTCTTATTTCAAAACTGAAATCTGTTTACTTTTGCTTTAAATTATTGTAAAAGTCAACGTTAAAATATAACGTTCATTTGCTCAAAAGAGATTGCGTTGCCAACAACTAATCTTTTTTAAAGTTATTGATACTTTTGTTAATCTTTTCTTAAAACCGGATTTACGTTTTTCTCAACAAAATTCCTTAAAAAAAAATACCCGATCTTTTACAGTAAAAAAAAGCACAAATCACTTCGCATTGCCAATCACGAGCAACATTTATCTTTATTGTGCCAAAATTGTTTTTAACGCTTATTTAATGTTTTAAAACATAACTTTTGAGAATTTTTTAAAAAGTTGGCAACGTCGCTATGATTGCAAGGCAAGTATTTTTTAATATATTTTTAATTGGGATTTTTGTCTTGAAATAAATATTTATTTTTTAATAGAGTAGTATCAGCTTGCGTTTAGATTGAGTTGCCAACTATTTTTTTTAATTTAAACGTTACTCATTTAAAAATGTTTTTGCGTATATTTAGTAATTTCATAATTTTCCATTGCCATCTATTCTAGTGTAAATAGAAAAAATAGATTGTTTTAAAACAAAACATTTGTCCTTATTTCTTTTTTCTTTCCTTTCCTTCCCTTGTGTGTGTTTTTTAATAGTGGAAAAATTATAATAATTTAAATTATTTATCAGCTGTCAAAAACCGTTGGAAAATTATACTTCTACAGCTGTCGCTAAGTTAGACTAAAAAAACAATAGAAAATTCAACATTTACTGTCTTAAATGATATCACTAAGGATAATTTTCTTCTATATTATTGTTGCAGTTGTTTTTTGTAATTAAGTGAACTGTAGAAAATTAAATGCAGTTTTGTTGTCAGAACTTAAATAAATCCATAAATATAAAAAATAAAATTTGTACTAGGAATTATGAAAATTTGCAAGACAGGTAAATATTTAAAAGGGGCTGCTAAGAAATTTGTGAAAAATAAAATAAACTAAAGCACACGATTGGAAAGTAAAGAGTTTGTTTATTTTTTTATTATTATATTAAAAACATTTTGTTTTTGTTGTAGTAAAAAAATAAGTTGTGAGGATAGATTTTGTATCGTAGCACAATGGGTCAAAATAAAAATTTATATTTGGAAAAAGAAATCAGTTTCAATACAAAAGCTAAAAAATTTGCAAGGTAGTTTTTAAAAAGCAACTTTCCAGACTTTTCGAAATTAACACCGCAATTGTAAGATTTTTTTTAATTTGGAACGATTGATATTTTCTCGTTAACAGCAATTTATTTTCATTTGAAAATTACATTTCATGAAAAAAAAAATTAAAAGAAAAAGGACTCTTTTAAACTTCATGTTTCTATCTAAAACAGTATAGAACAATTATGTGTACTATATTCGGCTATGCCATTCTTCACCATCTATGTAAATCTAATTTAGTGAAGTAACTCTAATCAAAAAATAAATATTAAGGTGACAGAGAAAAAAAAATAAAAAAAAGTTTGGTACTGCATATACATAATTTTACATCGGCTCTTAATGGGTTAACCATTAAAAAAAAATAGTATTTCCTTAAAGATCTCTTCAAAAGCTTTACAATGATACCCATATTGATATTTTAAAAAATTTTTAAATTTCAGAGCCCCGTAACTCGGAAAATATGGGCGAACGCCAATTTTTTACTTAATGTTTTTTTTTAATTTTTTTGTTCTCTATCGCCCTTAATATTTATTTTTTTGATTGGAGTTATTTTATTGTTCCACATAATATGAAAAAATTAGAGGTAGGCGTGGTGTTTTGCCTGCTGCCTCGAAGGACATGGACCAAACATGCTGATTTCCAATAGCACTTCTTTCGACACTATATCTGATCGACTGACAATTTTTTTTTTCTAAAATCAACACTAACACGGACGAACAGACGTATCGAAAATCGAATACAATCCATAATCACATCACCTATGGGGACACCCGCTAGTTAAGAATTTTATTCCTTTTTTCTAGCGGACTTAACATTACACATTTGCGGTAACTTTTAACTGTTTTTGACGGTTCAAATCATAAGGACAAATGCAGTATTAAACATTACCTATGGCAACACCCCTTGATTTTCAATTTTATAGTTGTGGTTATAGCAGCCTTAATAATACACATTCTGTGTAAAATTTAACTGTTTGTATATAACGGTTCAAAATATAAGGCAATTCATATCAAAAAACATCACTTATGGGGACACCCTTTAATTTATAGTTTTTTATTTTTGTTCCATCGGAGTTAACAACAAACATTTGTGTAAATTTTCACTGTCTATGAAGGATTTAATCATAAGGGCATATACATAAAAAAACATCACTTATGGGGACACCCTTTAATTTATAATTTTATATTTATGTTCAAGCGGACTTTACATTACAATTTCTCTATAAATTTAAACTGTTTGTATAGAACAGTTCATCATATAAGACTTTACATACAAAAAACATCACGTATGGGGACACCCTTTAATTTCCAATTTTATCTATTATCACAGCAAAGACAGGTAGATGTTTATATTCTGTATAATTTTCGAGTGTTTCACTTTAGGGGTTTAAAAGATAGGGACTATAGTCAAATTATGTTACATATGGGAATACCCTTTAATTATTAGGTGTATTATTTTTTTTTACTTTCTATTATTGTGTGCTATAGTAATATCAAATTAATTAAATTTTATGTGGGTATCCGTTAGACATATGCAAATCATGTGTGTTGTATGGGGCACCCTTTAAGTTTTGGTATTATTTACTTTTTTTTAGATGAGAGCAATTATTATGCATCATTCTTCAAATAAAAGAATATTTTTTTAAAGTATTTCTAAAATGACAGAGTTCTGCGGTCAGGTAAAGCTATTTTTTGTTTTTGTTCTTTGTGTGGTTTCTAAACTGGTTACAATGTAATTAAAATCCTTTTTTCTATCGTACTATGTACATGAGAATAGAAGTTTTTAGTTGCAATACTGAAATAATTTTTGCACAAAACATAACCTCAAAAATTGCCAGCACCCATCCACCAGTCCTTAAAAATCAAAGAAGGAAAAAAAACATACAAATTTTGTGTTCCCCATACTACACAATCTTTAATTGTTTTGGTTTGTTGTTTGACTCGTTTTACACTTGTCTATTTGGGTGAATATTGTCTAGCAACCAACAACAAAAACAACAATCATAAATATTCCTATATACCGAAACCAAAAAATATATGTATTCATGCACAATTGTCTAGTATTTACCACAATAAAACACACGCACTCCTTTAACTCCCATAAACAATAGGAGCAAATGAACAAGAGATCTATAATTTAATCACTATTTAAGAGAGCTAAAATATGTCTGTGTGTATGTATACGAAATAGTTTTTTTTTCATCTTATGCATACAGGAAGCTGGACTTGTTCTATTTATATACGTATATATTTCTGCTTTTTCGTTATCCACACGTACACACACACACACACACATGTAGTTTCCTTGCAGGGTTGTTGTTCGATGTTGTTCCGTTTTTTATTTGTAGCAGTATGTTTGACGCCGGCTTATGGGTTTTTGTAGCCAAAAATATACCGTTATAGTAGAGCTCCAAAAAATATGCACAATTGAAGAGAGTAGTTTATCTATAGAAAGAGCAAATTTCATCTACTGTTTCTTTTTTGTCTAATATTTTTTTTTTTGTTGTTTCAGTGTTGTTGTTATGGAGCATATTGATTATTTTTTGTTTTTTTAAAGTGTGTATAAGTAAATAAATTTTTTTTGTGATATTTTTGGGGATGGTTCTTAGTTATGCAGCTTTAAAGAAATAGATGAAAATATAAAACACTGAGCAAAATTTTCTGTCTACATATGTAGTATATAAGGCATAAAATGTGTTTGCTTGGTTGTTTGTATGTCGGAAAGCTATAGCTTTTTACATCATTGGACCGGTCTTAACAGATATGCGGTTGGTAAAATAGGGTACTTATTTTTTTAATATTTCACGTGGGCGTGGCACTTACATTACAAAGTAAAAATGTATTATCGTGTTACTTGGTAGCTGTAGTAGATAGCTTCTTGAAACATTATCCAAATAACTCTCTTATTAATATGCATAATGTAACGAAAAACCGGCAGCATTGGAATATTGGGCGTGGTACCTCCCATACAAAGTGAAAAGTTATTATCCTGTTGCTAAAGTGCTAAAAAAAAGTAAACTAATAAAATTTTGCCCCAGTAACCAGTAACAGTATCAAGATTCGAATAGTCGGGGTGGTTTCTTCCAATATGTAGAACAATTATTGTCGTGTACCTAAAGAACTACAATATACATACTTGTACCAATAACTCAGATATTAGTTTTTAAGGTCTGGTGAAGCACAAACTATATTGAAATAATGGGCGTGGAATCTCCCATACAAAGTGAAAAATTTCTATCACAAGCCTAGAAAACTATAATAGGCAGACTGTTGGATTGGAAAAGTGGATGTGGTATGATTATTCCTATAAAGGTAGCGAAGCGCACCGGGAACAGCAGGTGCACATACAAAATCTTAAAGTTATTGTCACTGAGCTTAAATTTAATTTTTGCTTATTTTTTTTTTTTTTTTGTAATACCGTAAAAAGCGATACATTTGCTGTGTTCCAAAAGATTTTTTTTTTGTTAATCATAAGATCCACAAGTACACTTGAGTATGGAAGAAATATTGTGAAAAATGTCCTTGACGATTTTGCTTTCACAGACGCTTTATTTTGTCGAAATCTCTTCAGTTTGCTTAAATGTGTCTAAGTTTCATTTTAGTGCATATCGATATAACTTTGGTCTTCGACTGGATTTCGAATAATCTTATAGAAATAAATGAATAAGTGTTTAATAATATGGCTCCGAGAAGCAAAAACAGTCTCTGTTATACAGCTGCGATATTCATCCTTAGTAACAGTGACTTCTAGTGCAGTATCAGTGTTCGAAATGAAATGAATTTTCGATAAACTCATAATTGTTTTTAAATCCGACAAGTGGGAGTTGGACTTAAATACGAAGGGTTTCGTCTTATCTATGTATTGGACAACCTTTAATTTTCAGTTTTATTTTTGAAACTTATTACAGCAGACTTAGCAATATTTTTTTTAAATAAATTTGAAATAAGGCTTTTCCAAACTAGTGTGGCTATTGGGACACTTTTTATATCCTTCACTACAAAAAATGGAAAAAGAGTTTGTCATTCTGTGTGTAATTTCTTCAATATCCGATTCCATAAAGTATATATATATATTCTGACTTATTATGCATAGCGAAGACGGTTTAGCAATGTCCGTTTCTCCGTCTGTGTAAAATCAAGTATGCCGAGGCAAAAAAAAACAAATATGTCAATTGATCAGGTATAGTGTCAAAAGAGGTGCTTTTGGGAATCAGCATGATCGGTCCATGTCCTTTGAGGCAGCAGGCAACACACCACGCCTACCTATAATTTGTACATGGCATTTGGAACAATAAAGTCACTCCAATCAAAAAAATTGATAATTAAGAAATAAGAAAAAAATATTACGTTAAAAAATTGGCGCTCGCTCACATTATCCGAGTTACGGGACTCTGAAATTTCGAAATTTTTAAAATATCAATATGGGTATCATTTTAAAGCTTTTGAAGAGATCTTTAAGGAAATGCTAATATTTTTTAATTCTTAACCCATTAAGAGCCGATGTTACTTTTATGGAAAATTATACATATACAGTACCCAATATTTGCTTCTTTTTTACCTAATTGAACTAGATTTACATAGATGGTGAAGGGTATATAAGATTCGGCATAGCCGAATATAGCAGCCTTACTTGTTTTCCATATATTTGATTTTTTTAGTTAGCGGTACTTTATTGTTCCAAATGAAATGAAAAAATCACGTGCAGGCGTGGCCTTTGCCTGCTGACTCGAAGGACATGGATCGATCTTGCTGATATTCAATAGACCCTCTTTCTACACTATGTCTAATCGATTGGCGTATTTAGATTTTCTCCAGCTGATCTAGTGCCTTGGCAAACATATATGGTAAAGAGTATATAAGATTCGACATAACCGAATATAGCATTCTTACTTGTTAAATTTTTTTATAGCAGACATATTTGTATTACTCCATTTTGATCTTAAATGTCTGTCTGGATAAAAATCTAAAGCCATATCCAATAAAATCACGTCACTATAGAAACACCCTTTATTTTTAAATTTTTTTTTTGTACTCGTTCTTATGGCGAACTACTTGAACTTGTAGTGACTGCCTATTACTACTATTGTTGCACCTTTTAATCAAAAGTTTTATTATTTGTTAAAGCGAAAAGAATTTTTCATTATTTTCCTTCTAAAATATCTTTATTTTTTATTTTTAATTATTCTGCCGTAATTATTCTCGTTTAGATTAAAACGAAAATATAAAATATAAAATTTTAAATTATTTTTGTGTAAGAACAAATTATTATGTTTTATTCCATTTTGTTCCTGTAACTAACTAATTCAAGATACTTCCCAAAAACACGTTGAAAAACATTTTTTTTGTTCTATTCCATAACATTTTGTTTCCTAAATTTTTTTATGTAAAAAATAGAATAAAATATAAAATAATTTATGTTAATTTTTTTTCTCTCGATCTAACAAACTTTCAAAATTTAGTAAATAGAAAATGTTTCATTCCATTTTGTTTTATAAAGTAATTAGCAAAACAGGTGCTATTTCAAAATGTTATATAAATATATTTTCCTTAATTGATATACTACTTGTAAGACAAAAATAAATTTCCCAGTCTTTGCTATTATGAGGTTTTTTCTACAAAAACAAAAAAAGATATAACCGAAATATTTAAAAAATTTTTTCTATTCTATAACATTTCAAATTTTTTTCCCAACTACATATTTTACTTAAGAAATTCATTAAAATCAAAATTTTTTAAAAGTTATTTCAGTTTATTTTGTTTCTCTACTTTGTTCATTTATTTCGGACTTTTTTCGTAAAACTAAAATACTACCATTTATTTTTGGTTCCTTTTAAAAATATTTTGTTTCATTTCAATTTGTTCCAAGCTAGTATTTTCAATTTGTCACAGTTTTGTTTATTTTCAGGCCATACCATTTAAAAAAAAATATTAGATTTTGTTCAATTCCACTTTGTTCCTTTTCCTAAAACTCGTTAGCTTGCAAGCATTTTTGCAATCCATTTTTAAATTACTTTATGTAGTTATACTCTGTTTTATTCCAATTTGTTCCCTTTCTTACAATTTAAAATATTTTGATTATTTAAAACCAAATAAAATAAGCATATTTTTACATAACAAAATTTTGTTACATTCCAGATCCCTCATTTTTATATAATTCGCTTTTTTACAAGTTTATGAGTTTTTTGCAAGCAAATATTTTATCTTTTAATAATTAAAAAAGAAGAATTTATATATTAAAATTTTGTTTCATTCCAATTCGTTCCTTATTTTTAGTGTTTAAATATTTCTCAACTTATTTTTTTAAATGTGATGTTACAATTTTGCTGGCTTATGAAAAATAAAAACAAAAATTTTTATATATCAGCATTTTGTTTCATTCCAATTTGTTCCTTTCTTTATAGTTTTTAAATTTTATTTTCAAAATTGTGCAGCTTAAAACCAAACTTTTTAGATTGTTAGAAATATTAAAACATATTCAATATAAAAATATTAAAATTTGTTTCATTCCAAATTGCTCATTTTAAAAAGGTCTTAAAATAAATTTTTTTTGTTTTAAATTTATACTTACATTTTGTGTATCCTTGTGCAATTTTTACTGTCCTTGAAAATTATATCACGAAGAACATAAATTCCAATCAAAAAATTAATTATTTTTAAGCAAAAAAAGTTTGTTTATTTTTTAAGTTTTTAAAAAAATTTTATTTAAAGTTGGTATTTTTTCATTAACTAAATAAGATATTTGACTAGAGACAACACAGTTTGAAAAATAACAAAGAGTTTTTTATAAAATTTATTTAAAAAAAATTTTCTTTACTTTTTAGCTAATTTTTGGGTTTTTAAATTTGGCTTTTAACTCTTAACAATTTTCCTGGTTAAAATGTTACGAAATTTTAAAAAGAGAGTTTTGTTTCATGTAAAAAAAAAACAATATTGCAAATTGCCCCTTAAAATTATATTTGAAAAACTTTTAAGCTTTTTTGAATGTTTAAAAAAATGTTATTAAAAAAAAGCGTGTTATATTTTTCATTTAATATTTTTTCTTTTGCTTTATTTTGAAAAATAATTATTTAATTAATAAATTATAGTTGAAAAAATTACAAATACACTGAACTTGAAACTGAATTCAAAATCACACACACACACATTTAAACAAACGATGAATTTAAAGAAAATGTAGTGCAGAGGAGTCCAAAAAACTAAAGGTTACAACTGAATGTTCTCGAAAAATTAACGAACGAAAGCAACAAACGAACACATACGATTGAGGACAACGATCCTTATGGTTTGCCGATTTATAACGATATGTGACCAGATGAAAATTGTAAAACCAAGTTGACTTGAAATATTTTCACAAATATCCTTTAACTACACACACATGCACAAACCTTCACATATAAATGATGTACAAGTTTTGAATATAAATCAAATTGGAAAATTGGAAAGTTTTTAAAAGAGAGTGTAATAGATTCAGTAAGAGAGAGAGAGAGAGAGGGAGGGAGGAAAAAGCGTTCGAGAAAACATCCCTCGGGCATCTTAATGTTTGAAACTAACACACCCTTTTTAATAATAAAAACAAATTCTCTTTATTTTAAAGAGGGTTTGCATTTGAATTTAAGAGTATCGTTAACACACATGCGTTTATCTAATGTTAGTATTGTTATTTTAGTATTTGTAAACTACTACAGCTTTACAAAAAACTTCCTAGTTTTAACTTTTTTTTTAATCTAAGAAAAAAACCGTGAAAAACTTTTATCGCTTTTCTGTCTTCTTTTTTAATTTTTTTCTTTTCTTTTAGTTTCTTTTCATTATTGCGTGCCTTTTGTTCAAAAATTTTTTTATTTTTAATAATGCCTTTCTGCCGCTACTATTGGATCCATTATTATTCTTCTTTTATTTAATATTTCTTTTTTAGCACCTGAGCTGCGTGTCTGTTGTCATGTTAATGTCGTTAGCATCCACATCGTCATCCATACGAAATGACACGCGTTATAATTACAACACTGAGAGAAAATATTTAGCTTTTTTTTAATGAAATAAATGCTAATGTGTGTATAGATCTCAAATTTTTAAATTAAATGCGAACGGGAAAGGTTTTTCTTTATTTAAGGGTTCTAACAAGAAAAGCTTAAGCTTTAACTCTTTTCTTTATTCTTTGGAAATATTTAAGGATTTTTTAGGGAATAAAGTGTAATTTCTTAGGGGGTTTTAAATGGGGTTCTTCGAGAAAACTTTTTAGGAATATAATCTACAATCTGCATGTAGTAGAAGTTCCAGTTTTAAAGTTTGACATTATTAAAATTCGAAGCCAATGCGAAGTTATTTTTGTAATTATTTTTATCAATTCTTAAATGCAAATATATAAGTGTGGTAATTTAAGGGGTGCCCTAAAGTATAAAATGGATAGTCGATATGTACCAATACGAGTATTTTTTTTTTGTTCAGTTGTAAATTGGCTTAGAAATTTTTTGTTATGAAGTTAGTATTGACGGTACTTCCCCTAAGGTCTCCTTAAAGATGGCCTTAAAATAAGGCAAAGTTCCTTTTAGAGTTTCCTAGTTAAACAAACAATCGGCATTCATTACAAGCGTGATCCCTAATGCTTGATATTACTTAAACTCAAAACGATGTGGTTTCTTAAGGGGTATTTTTAAAATCAGCTGATAATCATTATTAATGAATTTAAGTCAAATGTACACTAGAGGAAAAGCATTTCTCTTTCTTTTTTTTAGTACTTTTTAGGTAGGACCTCAAGTAGAAGTGATGTTCTTTAAGGGGTCTTCAGTCAAAAGAAATTAAGACCCTAAAATGCGAAACATCGAAACTTCGAAGGCAGGAAAAGAAGAGGAAATAGAGGCATCAATAATGAATTATAAGTAGAACTAGCAGCATACAAAAGAAAATGGAACTGGGGCCCTATGCTTCTTTTAAAGCGTTATAGAACTTAAAATTAAAAAAATTACAACAAATTTTTAAAAAATTTTTATGAGAAATTTTTTTTATTTTTTTCAGTAAACTCTTGCAAATCATTATGAATAGACTCACGCTTATACAACGGTATCAAATCATTCAAGTTTACGTTGAAAATCAGTCATCAATTCGAGCAACTTATAAACGATTTCGTGATTTTTAGGGTGCTCATAATCGTCCGTCTGAGCAAGCCATCCATCGAACTGTGGATCGAAATCTATCTATACAAGAACACCAACCCGTCGAAGGAATATGGGTTCTGAAGAGAATATCGCTGCTGTAAGTAAAGAATATACAAATTTATCGATTCGTCGTCGGTAGCAGGGATTGGGGCTCTTTCCATGAAAAAGATCTTGACCGACACCCATATAAGATCCAGCTAGTGCAGGAATTAAAGCCACGAAACCATTATATGCGTCGTTCTTTCGACGATTTGTCTCTAAAGCAGTTAGTAGCTTACCAGTTGTTTTATCGCCGAATTGTGTTGAGCGATGAGGCTAATTTTTCGCTTAAAGGGTTTTTCAATAAGCAAAGTTACCGCATATGGAGTAAGACTAATCCACAATAGGGTATATTGTACAGGCTCCATTGCATTCAGAAAAATGCACCGATTGGTGTGGTTACATGCTGGTGGCCTCATCGACCTTTTTTTCTTTCAAAGCGAGGCCGGATCTCACGTTACGATCAACAGAGAACGTGATTAATGATTTTTTTTTATAAAGATGACATTATTCCGGATGAAATGGATCGCTACGTCTCATACGGCGACCGCAACCATCGAGTTATTGGAATCACAATTTTGTGATAAGCTGATTTCGAGAAATGGACCTGTCAATTGACCTCTAAGGTCGTGTGATTTGACACTTCTCGACCAGCAACCATTGACGCTTTGAAGGCCAACATTGCTCATGTAATTCGTGACATACGGCCAGCAGAACTTGAAAAAGTGGTGTCCAGAATGCACTTCGTCATGAGCAGCCGCGGTGGCCATATGCCTTAAATTATTTTTAAATATAAATTTTTTCGTGAAAAAATTTTTTTATTTCAATTTTTTCGTGTTATATTTTACAATTCGAAGTTCTATCGGGCTTAAAAGAACACCCGGTGATAACAAGAGGAATACACCACCAAAAAGTGTAGTGTGTATTTGTGACATAGCTCACGCTTAATGAGCAGCCGCGGTGACGTCGTCTGCTTGTTTTTTAAATGAAAAATATATTTCAGCTTTGCTTTTCTAAATTGATGCTTTCCAATAATAGAAGCATTTTTGGGACTTCTTTAGCACTGTGAATGATGTTTTGGCAGAATGTTTTACCAAAACCTTCGCTGCCACATTCACCTGTAATTCATTTTACTTGTTATTATAAATCCAGCAGAGATCTTACAGACTATTTGGCAGACAATCACGATTTTCTTAAAACGTGAAGAATGATAAAACTTTAAATGTCTGTTGAATTTTCTCAGTGCTTACATATTTTCCATTTCGGCAATTCAAAAGCAATCATGTGTATGTGTCCTTTTTTCAATATAAATTTCTACTAGGTTTTCTTATCCCTTTTCATTTTTTAAAAAAATAAGCTGCTGTTGTTAAACAGCACACAACGTCGTCAACTACCACTGGCAAGTATTTGTCATTTGTGTCCTGTTTGACTACTTACCACCACCAATCTAGTTATAGAGTTTTTTTAATATTAAAATTATTGTTGTATGACAAATTTTCTCTGTTCTATTTCCCAGTTATTTGCTTGGCTGTGCTATGCTCTTTTCATGTTTTTTTTTTTTTGTTTTTGGGAAAATGCAATTCGATAATTTATAATGTAAAGCTTGTGACTTTGTGTGCGTGTGTGTATGTGTTTATGTATAAATGCAAATAAGCCATTACAAGGATAAGCATATGCATTAAAAAAAGGATGGAATGTAAATAAGAATTTGTATTTTAGAAAAAAAAAGTCTAAAGTGAAACCGACGAATAATACAGCCTGAGGCTTTAGGTTGTCTGTATTCAAATTAGGCTTTAAGAAAGGATGTGATGATTTGTTATTCTTTATAGGTTTCCTCAAAACTTGTTAAGGTTTTGAAAAGAAGAACTGAAAATCAACCTGCGAAAAAAAGTTTTTGTTTTTCCATTGTCTTTATTTAAAGTAAAATGCGAAATTTTTAGAAGATATTTGCTCTTCTGGTAGTTTAGAGTTGCTTAAACTGTTACTTTACACTTTTTTTTTTGTTTCGAGGTTCCTTCTTGCCTTTAGCCTCCTTATTCACACTTTTCCAAGTTTTAACTAAACCAACTTAATACTGCTCTTATACCGTGGCTCGTCAAAAGAAACTTTCCCTTTTCTAATTTGAAATGCAAAATTTTTTATATTTTTCTCCCATTTGACTTCCTTTTTTTCAGCAGTTTATCTATTGCGGCTTTTCTCCAACAATTATTATTATTTGTTTCCACTCAAAAACTCTGCTGGGATTTGAACTCATGAACTTCTGTTTAACAAACATGAATGCATCCCCAACAATACTTCGTTCCCACAACAACTGGAACTTTACTACAGATCCAATCCGAGTCTAACCCGGTCAAAGATTGGTAACTCAACAACAGCTGTATAAACTTAAAGTTTTTTTTTTTCAGGAAAGAACTACGGACAATAGCAGCTGTTACGAGTACAACAACAAACTTAGTGCTGCGTTCCCTCTAAAGTTGAACTGAAGCTACGCACCGATTCGATTCCCATCTGACCAAGGATTTTCAATAGCAACTGTGCCAACTGTAAGTTGTTACAACAACAACAAACAATGCAGCCACCGCGGCTGATCACTAACATCTTCTTTAGTTTTATTCTATTCCCATTGACACACTTTTTAGTGGTGGAAGTAACAACAAAGATCTGTTATAGTAGAGGATCTTTGGAATGAGAGCATGACCTCTAATAAAACAATGTTAATTTTCCAAAGTGTCTAGAATAGATGTTTTTAAATTGCATGAACTTTGTAACTTTGAGTTCATGAATCTTGGTCCAAGTTGGGGGTGTTATTTTGCCTGTGAAACTGTCATCATGTAGCTGCTGCATTTTATGTCAGATCTTCCTCATCTACCTCCAGACCATACATTTAACATATGATTTCCCGGTTGACAGTACCGTTTCACATACGTTATTGACAGTTGACAGCCAAGTACGTATGCCAAACGGACGCTTCCTAAAAGAAAAGACTTTCCCCAATCAATGCAATTAAAAATGCTTTGTTTTCATTAAAAATACCTACCCTGTAGTGTGAAACACATCTTATTGAGAAGTATAGACTTTTATCTACCCCTCTCTTTCCACACTCTTTTCTAAATATTTTATTTCTTTCAGTTCCATTTCATTTTTTAACAAATCTTAATTTTTTATCCGCTTACTATTACAAACATTTAAAGCTGTTTATTTTTTGTTGTCAAACTACCCTTGATATCGTCCTTTCAACGACTATACACAAACTTACTTCAAATAACCAACCATTACAACATGCCAACACTAAAGTCAACAAAACTGTCATCTAATTCAGATTTATGGCAAGAATGTCTCATTTTCTGTACATAATCACAATTTCTATTTGAGGTTTGCAAACTATGAATTTCCAAAATTGTGCTTTGCAATCAAAGGAAGTTTGCAAAATGTTTAGATGACAAAGAAATTTGACAGGGGGAGATTCAAAGCGTTTATGTAACTTGATTGTATTTGCCATCTCTTGTAGAAATCTCTCATTATTCACAATAAATTTAAAATAGTGCATTAATTTTGCGACGAGCTAACAAATTTAGGTCACTCTTCATTGAATGTTGAAATGGTATAAAAAAAGCTTTACGTGAAGTTTTAGTAGAGTGAAAAGCAACATGAACTGCTTTCTGCATCTAGAAGAACAATTAATAATGCCGACCCGTTCGATTTTCAATAAGTATTATTCGAATACGTTTAAATTTAAGCAAAGACCTGAGTAAGGTTGACGTCAATAGCAATAGTTCAATTTACTTTATTAGCATAGACCTGTGCCTTCAAGAAACCAGATGGCTACCAGTATGAGAAATACCTGTAATAGCAGAATGTTGATTTTTAGTTTTGCTAGATGGAGCGGTGCTATATTTAAATAGATCCATGTGTTCTTCACATTCGTTCCTTTCGTAAAATAGGCTACGAAGAACTTGTAGCGCTCGCTATTGAGGAGTAGCGATAACTTTATGTTCCAAGTGGTGCAGACTTGTCATGCCACCGACATAAAATCCGCATCAAAGCTGAATTTTTCTGAAATCCATGTTGCTTCTAGAGTGGATTATATGTTTTCAGTTTGATAATAAAATTTTATCATTTGAACATGCAGCTTATTCATTTTGTTTGCCACAGCCGCCGTTTAATAGAGCTGCGAAACAATCAATAGTACTATCGATAATACCAATAGTTGTATTTTTGGCTGGCTATCGTTAGTTTTTTTTCCAAAAGCGTTAGTATCGAATAGCGATAGTTGCCGGACTCAGCACATAAAAAAATTCGACAGTAACGATAGTTTCGATGGCTAAAAAAAAACTAATGAATCTATGCTATCGATAATTTTTAAGCACAGTTTCGAAACTATCGAATTTAAGAACTATCGACAGTTTTGCAGCTCTATCGGTGAAGCAACTTAAAGTATCAAAAATGCAAGAATCGTAACTCCTTTGTTGGAAAAGCCTCAGCCTTTATTCTACATTTCTTTCAAGTTTTGCTGTTTAAGGTTTTTTTAAAACTAAAACGAATTGTTATCGTAGTTTTTCTCCAACGACTTTCAAATTTGCAATGTTGATAATCATGGTTGTCCCAAATCCATCAAAAGGTTGTGCAAACCCATGACATCGAAAATATATTGAGGAACGGAAGCTTTCATTGCGTGATAGCGCTCTTCCAATTTTACGGATGCAAATCAATTACACCAAAAAATTTGGAGTATTATACAGTTTTAGATCAGAACTTTGACTTGTTGTAGGAATATGTTTAACTTTACTTGCTGGAAAGCCAAGAAAGTCGAAGATCACCCATAAACGGGTCGGAAGAAATTGCCTACAAATTGAATGGAATACGTAGAAAGAAACTTTGATTCATAGACTGAGTGTTCTTTAAATAATAAGTAATTTTCGGACGGTATCTAAAGACGCCGCTTGTATAGTTAAACAGTAAAATCAAGAGGATAATTACTAAAAATCTGACTAGTTGCATGTTGAGATCATAAATATGAAAAGGAGAAGAATTAATTCACATATGGCAGTCATGCTGTAATGCCTCCAGAAAGGAAGTTAGACCGCCTGACTCCAAATATTGAAAGATGGCTACAAAGACATCAAGTAAATGCTTGAATAGATCAGCACACGATTGAACCCTATAAGCCCAGAATGTGTCAATGAAGTGGAGACGGCAGAGATCCTATAAGTGAGGCGGAAAATATTGTCGAATATTTGAATGTTTCGGGGCGAGGAGAGTTGACAAACTATAAAAAAATTTTGTTATAAAGGGGATACCAGAGCTTAAATCAACAGTGAGGTTGTGGAAAGCAGAAACGAGAGGATATTTAAAACACACAAGGCGGCGGATTACTAGTATCCATGAGTTTGAACACCTCTAGTACAAAAAAAGGGAAAGACAGCTTCTTATTAATGCGATCGATATATTCTCTGACATGCCTTCTTCGACTTGAGGAAAACACTTGAAAATGCTCTTTATGCTCGCGTCCATTTAAGAGAGTCAAACAAATCCTGCCTGACTGCCAAGATACTGTGGTCATGTGTTGTCGCAAGTTTTGTAAGGATTTTTCAGAATGTGTGCATATGCGACTTGCTTGTTACGAATACAGGGCTTCAAAATGCCCAGGCTTGTTGATGGTTCTGTCCTCTAACGACTTCAGCAGAAATTGTCGTGATGAGAAGGAGACTAGAGTACTAGGGTCTCAAATTTTCTGGGACAACAATACCCAAAGAAACTTTCTGATGTATGTACAATTTATTGAAATAGGATTAGATTCTTCATTAGGAGTAGCGGCTGATTTTAAGTCTCACTCGCTGGGGATCGACAAATTATTTTAGTAGGCAACTAAAACCACAATATGCATTCTTTTATCTGGGTCTAACAATTTTCGTCTTCCTTATCTCAGCGGTGAATACAAATTGGTCCGTAATTGCTTAACCGAAGTGCACTGGGTCACAGTTGTCTTATCCAATCTAAACCAACTCTTTAGTTTATCTTATCACGGCGGAAAACTATGCAGCTCTTACCTCTTCTTATGCTTTTGTATACAGCCTCAGCAATCTGCATAATGGCAATTTTCCTTGATACGAAATTGAAGGGAAGTCGTTTTTGTTAACACGCATCCAAATAATTAAGACTAAAGCCCGTTTATATCAACGTAGCTCTAAACCACAGCCATTTTCGTTTCTTACCAACAGCCAGAATAGGCATCTGGAGAGCAATAGGTAATGGTTAATTTGCCACTATGTCCTTGATATTCCTACAGTTTCTTGGTGTTTCTTAAAGTTTTCTTTTACAACAACAATGTGAATTATTCCACGAAAAAGTAA
This sequence comes from Gymnosoma rotundatum, assembly GCA_916610165.2. Classification (NCBI taxonomy): domain Eukaryota; kingdom Metazoa; phylum Arthropoda; class Insecta; order Diptera; family Tachinidae; genus Gymnosoma; species Gymnosoma rotundatum. The sequence goes on from OU744340.1 coordinate 12,616,163, forward strand.
ATCATTTATAAAGTTTTTATTAATATAGAGTTTTATTTGACCTTTTAATTAATTATATTTTATTTTATTTATCAAGCACAAGGTCTTTATCTTTCATTTTTATTTTTTCAATATTTCGCTACTCCTTTGTGTAGCTTTTAGTTTTGTACACTAGAGGTGCTGCAGTACACCATATGTATAATACTTATGAACTTTGTATAAACCGTTGTTTAGTTAAATTAAAAGTGAAAGCCATTTGTGCTTAAAATATTGAAAAAGATAAACGCTTCTTCTAAAAAAAGTTATTTACTAAAGAAGTAAGCACAGCTTAACTTTTTGAGCTCTAGCACCCATTACAAAGTCCAACTAAGCCAACCATCTATTGACATCAAATAATAACAATTGTCAAAATTCTAACGAAATCGTATGTGTATCATATTTCATCCCAAGATAAATACAGGGTCGCATTACACATCATTCCAAACAACAAAAATTTTCTGTGGCAGGCGTGTCAAATAAGTTTGCGAGTGTGTGCGTGTGTAAGTATTTAAAAGACTTTTCTTTTTTATAGCATTTTAAACTGATTGCAAAAAGATTAGTTCAGCGATATTAATAAAAACGCATAAATTTAAAAATTGTAAAACAAGCAACAAAAGCATTCAAACAGGGAGGATCCGAAGGGCAGGGTCCCTGTGGTAAACAGTTGTTTATTCTACGGCTTTGAAACGAAATATTAACGATGATTGCTGAGTATAGAAAGCGCAAGAATAGAAATTATGAATACAATTATTTGCTTTCATTTGCAAAATCACTCACTGCAAATTTCTCTTTACAAAATAAAAAAAAAGAACTACAACAAACAATAATACTAATTGGATTTTTTGATTCCAATCTTTATAAAATACGCTTTTCTTTTTCTGTTTAAAATGTTAAAAATATATTTATAAAAATATATACAATACAAATTATTCTCTAATCAATTGTAATAAAATTTTTTAATTGAATATTCAGTTGATTAAATTAAAACCACAAGAATTTGTAAATAAATTTTGTTTTAAATTAAAGAAAATAGAAAAAAAGCTGAATGATAAAAAGAAATGTCTACATCTGTGACGGTTTTTATAAAGATTATGAAAATTTAAATTTCTTTAAAATTAAACATCATTCAACGTTTATTTAAAATTTTTAGTACATATTAAAAAAATAAACTTAAAAATATTATTACATCAAACACAAAAAAGTATTAAAAAATTTATTGCTTCATTAATATAATAATGTATATGTTTTAGTACAAGATATATTAATGCGGCAAAATATTTAACGCTATTTATTTTATTTAAATCATTTTAGTTCAAAAAAGTAAAAATATAGTTTTTAGTACAAAGATTTTCACAGTATAAATTTTTAATAAGGAAACTTAAATTAAAAAGAATTAGGAGATGAGACTTTTAGTACAGGAAAACGTAATATTTTTAATGGGAAACTTATTAGAACTTGACTTTAGTAAAAAAAAAATTTAGTACATAAAAATTTTAAAATAATTTTCTGGTTATTGAAATAAAGAACAGTAATCTATAGGCATATTTGTAATTAAGATATAATTCGTTTTTAGATCTACGAAAAATTTATTTTTAAAACCTATATTTTAGCACTTGCAATTTTAATACCTAAAATATTAGTACATTAATGTTTTGTCCATATTTTGCATTTCTGTTAATATAGAATCAAAAAAGTTTCATTTTAAATTATAAATATATTTGTCCAAAAAACCAAGTATAATATGCTGCCAGGAAAAATTGTTCAGTAAACTGAGATTTTGTACTAAATTTTTTTTTGATAGTTTCTTGGTCAAACATTTTTCTAAGTTTTTGGGCTGTAATCGCAAAACAATGTTATAGCAAAATTTAATTTCTGCAAAAAATTTTAACTAGTGCTAAACATTTTTAAATAAAAATTTTATTACTTAAATATGCACTTATGTACAAAAAGTATATTATTTCATTAATTCTCCAAAATGAAATAATTTATTAAAATTTATAAGTATATATATAGATTTGTTTTAACAAATATTGACCAAAAATTTATAGTACTAAAATTTTAGTACAAAAAGTTTCTTCAAAAATTAAAATACTAAAAAATAAATTTATAACAATTTTTGTATAAATGATGTTTTGCTGTAAAAACATTTTTCTTATAAATACTTTATTATTATTATTATCATTAGTGAAAGTATCCAAAAAACCGAACAAACTGTTTGCTCGCTTTGCAGATTTTTTTATAAATATTGGTATGTTTTACTCTTTTTGTTTAATCTACAGGTAATAGCCGTATTTTGGGCACAAATCTTTAAATAAAATAACTTTTCAAAAACAAATTAAAAGTAAATCCAAGTTTACTTCGATCACCGCAATTAGAACCTGAGTAAATGTAGTTATACGTGTTTACCCAGTACGCTATCTTGTTGAACTTGCTTAAAACCCACATTAACAATATTTAATAAAGGCAAAAAGCTCTTTGTCCGTATGTAAAAAATATTAGTACAAAAATTATAGCTTAGATTAAATTTTTTTATTTCTATTTACGTCAAATTTAGGTGCAAACAGACATTTTTGATTTAAGAAATTTTAAAACTAATTTTAATAAGTTTAATTTAGTACAAAAATTTAATAACAACATATTTAACAAAGGATAAAATTTTATTAAAATTGCTAGAATTTCGATTTAACTGTAAACAAAAACCGAGTGCTTAATCTATGTGAATAAATTATATTTTTAGTACTAAAATTTTTTGCACTTAACCCTGGCAGCAAAAAACGTATTATGAAGCCTAGAAATTATGAAGTAAACAAAACTTAATTGTATAAATAAATTACTATTTTAACTTAGTTTGAAAAATAATTTCTAAAGTTTTACTACTTTTTTATATTTTCAATTGGAGTTAGTCAAATCTTATTTGGTACACAAATTTCGTATTTTAAAAAGTGTTATATATTTATTACATTTGATGTAAAATGTAAATATAAACAAAAATTTTTGGCTTAAGAAATCTTAGTACTAATTTTTAGTACAGAATTTAAACAGAAAAATTGTGTAATTAATGATGAAATTTAAATAAAATTTCTGAAATTTGGATTTTAGTTAAAAAATATTTAGTACTAAATTTATATAAATAATTAAAATTTTTTGTGCTAACAAATTTTGCTTAGAAATTGCGAAGTAAATAAAAATATATTTACAGATAGTCATTAGTACCTTAACATGATTTAATTTGTTTGAAAATTTTTTTTCTATAATTTTAGTCTTTTTAATTTTATAACTTTATATGCTGTTCCTGTCGGACGATTACTTCAGAACTTTTTAAATGCAAGCAGCCTATTTTATTTAAAATCAGTAATTTTTAACAAGTCATCGAAAAACGTTTTAACTTTCAAGTGGAGTTTTGAGTTTTCCTAAACTTTTTTGCTGCACTTTTATTTACTTTCTCTCATATTCTCATATTCAAACCGTCCCATAGGATTTGAATAAACAAATAAGAAAAAAAGGTTGTTTAAACACTTCTAGCTAATTATGCAAAATAAAAAAATAAAAACAGGAAACACACAAAAATATCCTATAAAAAAGGGGTTCATATAGAAAGAGAACTTTTTAAAACAACAAACGCATTAAAACACCGACATATGTCTTGATATTTGTGAGTTTTCTTTTTCCCTTTATGCCGGTACAGGCAAGATTTTTCTTTGTGCCTGTGTAATTTACTAAACAAATGTCAAAAATTGATGCTAGAATGCATTTCATGAATACACATTAGTTAAAAACACAAAATAATGGTGCTTTAAAGGAAGGACCTGTGTGGTAACAAATTAAAAACTTACACACACACACATAAACAGGCAAAACACTCATGTATTCAAGGAGTGCGTATTAATGGTTGACATATTAAAGCTAAAGGCTGAAATCTGTTTAAAACAAACTCCTGATAAAAAACGGATTCAAATAATGGTACAAAGAAACATTCATTTAATATGATTGTGATAAATATATTGCGTGTGTGTGTGTTAAGGTATTGTCAGACAGGACATTTATTTGAGAAAATAAATGTTTTACGATAAATATTCAAAAGTTTCTAAAGGGTGTTTTGAAGTCACACAAAATTGAAAAAATATTAACTGTAACCCGATTTGGGCAGCAAAGTATAGATAAACAGAGGAAATCATTTGACAGCTGTCAGTTTAGAGTGAGTAAAATTAAAGCTCTTCATAAAAAAACAACACATCCACACATTCATCCTAAAATTGTCAAATTTTGGCAGTTAGACTGTCGAGTCAAGAGATGACACTTTTTCACATTTACTACTTTGTTAATTAGTGTTCATAGTATCCACGTGTGTAAGCCGAATATGAGGCTTGTTAAGTAGTGAATGAACTTTCCGCACGATAACAAAGTTGTTCTTTGGACTAAAATGAATCGAACTATTATGAACGACATGTTGTTTCAATGCCGCACATACCGTAAAGATGAATATTTGCCGTCATTAACTCTTTTAGAACGGTGATCAGATTGTTCTCTTTAGACTGTCAGATTACACATATGCGCATTCCTTTCTAGGTATAGATTTGAATGGCCGACTAGTCAATAATTGAGTACATGTAGACTTGACTAGTTTAAAAAGGGCAATCGCTAAAATTGTTAAATATTTTGTTAAAAAAGGTAACAAAGACAATAGTTAATGTTAAAAGCTTACTCTTAATAAACAACAGCAATATTTAATGTTAATGTCAATAGCAATGCTAATGTTCGTGTCAATGTTAATGTCAATGTTAATGTTATTGGCAATGTTAATGTCAATGTTAATGTCGATGTTAATGTTAATGTCAATGATAATGTTAAAAATTTAATAACAGATTTTACCAAGGAAACTAAAAATAGTAAAACTGGCTGCAACAGTTACGATCATGGGCTTTTAGTATGCGCAGTTAATTGTCTGTCTACTTTGAAAAAAAAAAATAATTTATGAACAATTTAATTCATCATTAATGGCTCAAGTGAGTGAAGAAATTATGAAAAAAAACCCACTAAAGCAAAAAGAAACTGATATTCCGCCTAAATATTGATAGAATACAAACATTAGAACTGTGCTCGCAGGTTTCTTTTAGAACGACTTTTTACTTTTTTAACAAAATGGATCCATGTAAACGAGTTCATGGTGCAGAGGAATAAATGTCACTGAGATAAAATTGTAATTTAAAAACCTCTTCAAATTTTATTTTTCAACGAGTTCAAAAAAGTTGTAAAATCATTGCACAATGGGGGATTTTAGTGAAAAAACAATATCAATCTGGCTGCAAAAAGCCGAATCAAAGTTTTAAATTTAAGTCATATAGTCTCGATAGCAATGCGAGGCAATATTGCCTCAGGTTGGTGGCTAAACTCTTGGTATTTGGAATTATTTTCAACTTTTAAAATAATTTTATGGTTTAAAGGTGTCTGCTATTTGTCTTTAGTGATAGCGGTAATCTCTGCATTATTTTCATTTTTTTAATTTATTTTTAAGTTTCCAGCACATTTTCTAAAACAAAAAATTTTTTTCCATACTTTCGTTTTGACTGCTTAGCAGGTGATTGTTTTAATGCTTTAGGTTCATATCCCACACAATTGACAGTATAATTTTTTCTGATATGTATTAGTATTTTCTTCGCTTACATGGTTCTGAAGTAAAGCAAGATTAAGCCATAATAAATTCAAAGAAGCTTTTTTCTAATTTAAATTATTTTGCCAAATCCCCCACTGTGCAGAAAGAAGCCTTTATTACATCATTTTGAAGATAACAAAAATATTGTGATTTCAAACTTAAGTGATCAAAAATTTCGAGTTATTTTTAAAAGATTCTCTTTGACACATTGTTGCTATACCTTCACCCCTTACCACTCCTTAGAAAACATTATAAGCAAATTTTGCAACAGCAGAATGATAGGAAATCTCATTATTTTAGCAGATGGATAAAAATTTAATTTTTTTCTACCCTTTCAAACATTGGCCCATCTAATTTTTTATGCCTAAAACTATTAAGGATATAAAAAAGATTCTCTTAAAAATAAATTATTAAATATACGTAAATGTACACAACAACTCACGTATATTAAAAGTGTAAGTTTCTAAACACTTGTGGGCATAAAGAAAAGTAGGAAATCGTCATAAATATAAAAAAGTACGAAGAAAAAAATTAAAAAATACAGAAAACACGTGTGCTATTTATAAAATAGATATACCAATTATTAAAATGAAATAAAATAAAAATATACTTAAAGATGGCTTAAATAAAAGTCAGACAGGTAAGAAATTTAAGGACGTTGGTTGAGAGAACTTACACAATTAGGCAATGGAAAAACTTGAAGTAAACCTTAAATCTATAGCGTAGAAACGAGAGCAATTATAAAAAGATTTTTAGTACCAACAACAATTGTTAATGAAAAAAATTTTAATACTAAATTTTTAGAATAAAGTTATCAAGAAAAAAAAGAGTACTAAAATTTTGCACATGTTTTTCTGAACAAACTTTGGGCAAAGCACATATAAATGCAATTATACGTATTTTTTTTAAATACGGTTTTTCTAAAAAGGTACTTAAAAAAAGTACTTTTTATTCTTCTTTCAAAGTTTTTATTTTTGACTTCTTAAAATGAAACTAAATACTTAAAAAACGAAATTCTAATCTAAATCTAATACCCAAAAGGATGATAAAATGTAATTTTTCTACTACCATTTCTAAAAGTATTAAAAATCCGTTTAATTTTAAAAAATATGTAATTAACTGAGTTAATTACATTCTGTATATTTTTATTTCTAGTGATATTTGTACTTCTAAATTTTTAAACAAAATTTTCTTACCTAACAAAAAGGTACTTAATAAAGTACTTACGCAGTACTTTTTTTAAGTTGTACTAAGTGCTTAATTGCTTTTAGATTTTTAAGTAAATTCAACTTAAAATAGCTTAAATGCTTGTGAAGTATTCTTTTGAAAAAATACATTTTATCTACTACTATTTTTGAAAAATTTTAATATTTTGTTAATTAAAATTTCTTTAACCAAGCGATAATAACCTTAATTTTATAAAAGTTTTCCTGCATAATCATGATCATAATCTTAAATCTTTAATATTGAGTTTTTGTTTTATAAATTAACAAAAAGGTACTAAAAACAGTACCTTAAAGATATCCTTTTTTTAAATTGTATTAAGTAATTAAACTTGTATAAATTACTTTTCTAAATAATCTTAAATAAAAATTGCATTTATATATAAAAAGTACTGATTAAAAAAAGTAGTTTTTAACTACTATATTTAAAGACTTTACTATTTTTAAAAAATTAAAAATAGCGATATTTATCTTTATTATATAAATGTTAGTGTTCGTATATTAAAATCGTTTACATGGAATATAAAAAAAAAATTTTAGGAGCTTATAAAAGATTAAAAAATATCACTTAAATGATACTTTTTTTGAATTGTACAATTTGTTAAAATTCCGTAATAATTTTTTTTGTTCAACCTTAACTAAAACTGAATTACATATTTAGAAAGAACTTTTTTGAAAAAGGTACTTTTTCTGCCACTATTTTTAAAAATTTCCACGTCATAACATTTCAAAAGTTTTTAACCAAGTGACTTTTCAAAATTTTATAAAGGTTTTTTCTCATTTCCATATTTTGAAATCGTTAATGTTGGATATTTGAGATTTATACAGTAAAAAAAAGGTATTAAAAAGGTGCTTAAAAGTGTTTTTTGTTCATAAAACTGTTTAATTAGTTTTTTTAACCTCAATTATTAATGGATTATGTATTTTAAAAGTACTTTTTGAATAGGTAGTTTTTCTACTACTTTTTTTTAAAAAGATAATTTATGAATTTAAAAGTGTACTAATAAATGAAACTTATTGTAATCGTACTAATGTGTTTAAAATACTCAATGTAGAAGGGGTTGTTTCCTTAGTTTACGAAAAGGTATTAAAAATAGTACCTAAGATTTTTTTCTTTTAATTAAACTGCTATTTGAAATAATATTATTATTTCTTGCATAATCTAAACTAAAAATGACTACAATAAATTTAAAGCACTATATATACATACATAAAAAAATTTAATTGTCTACTACTATTTGAAAAAAATAATTTTTTGTACCTGAATTTTCTTTCATCATTAAAATAATTTTTATGCAAATTTATGCACCTTAAACATTTAAATAAATATTTTAGTTTGATGCTATCTTATGCTAAAACTTATTTTGAAATATTTACTTCTTAAAATGGGGAAAAAAGTACTTATAGTCTGTCCATTATTTCTTAAAACATTTACTAAAGTCAATAAATTTATACTCAAAGTTTTTACATAAAAGAGAAAAAAATCACCTTTTGCTACGTTCTTTTAGATACCATCTGTTTGTGTATATACAAAAAAAAAAAAAAACAAACAAAAAAAAACAAAATCCTTTAAGGATGTTGAACTTTTGCTTAGTTTTATAATTTGACAAACAGAATTTCACTGTGTTTATTCTTCCTAGAAATTCTAGAAGTTCATTTTCCTTAATTCAACATTGCGCAATGTTTTTAATACTCTTTTGATTTACTACCTTTACTACTAACGTTACAAACAGTAAAAGAAAAAAAGTAATAAAAACCATTTATATTTGGCTTAGCTATAGAAAATCCTTTTTTTGGTTTATTTATACTTAAAATTGCATTACATTTTTAAAGCAGCTTTAGCCTTTTATACAGCTGAACTTTCCAATGTCTTAAACATAAAAAAGTGTATAAAGTTTTTATTTGAAAATCAGCGCATGTCCTGGAAAATTTTGCTTAACACATTTTCTTTTTATTTTCATTCATATTTTTAAGCTCTTTTAAAAGACTCTTAAATTAAACCATTCTTTTACTTCTTCTTCCTTGTTAATAGTTTTTCTTTATTAAATTTGCTCTTTTTAATGAAATCACATAGAAAAGATTTTTTAGGTCTATTTCTTATACATATTTTTTTTCTATTGCCGGCTCGGTTTGTCAAACTAGTGAATTGCACGGCACACCCAATTTTATGTCTACAACAAGGATGTGTAATAAATTTTCCCAGGAAAATAACCAGAAAATTTGTTATAATAAAATTTTAAACACATCATAATTAAATGATAAACTTTTCAACTGTGTTGTTATACTGTTTCAAAATAATGAAAAAAGCAACATTATAATTTAGGAGTATAGTACTTTTTTAATACTACTTCAACTCTTTACTTTCTATTTCATTTAGTATATTTGTATAATTTATACCACTTGATTCAAATTTTTACATTGCTTTAAAGTATTTTAAAAAAAGTACTTTTTTAACTACTATTTTTACTACTACTCTTTTAAAAAAGCTTTTAAAAAATATTTCTTTAAGTTTTGCAAGATGTTCTTATTAGCTGCAATATTATTATCAATTTTATTATCAATAAACCAACTTGCTTAGGAAAAAAGTATTATTTCTATGAGAAAATATTTTGTATTATAATGTTTTTTTTAACTATATAATAAATTTTACTTATTTATTATGTTGTAAATAAGTATTACAAAAAAAATTTATTTTAACCAAAATCCTTCTTTAACTACTATTGGCTACTACTATTCCTAAAGCCTACACCAAACAACAAAAGTTCTTACTTAAAACTAACATTACATAAATATTAATCCTTTTATTGTATTTTTATACTGTTTAAACTTATGATGTTTTAATAACAATATATTATCGGAAGAAAATTACTTTTTTTTCGAAAAGTACAAAAAAGTACACTTAAAGTAAAATAAATTTATATAACAATTATATATATTTGTTTGTCTCCGCATTTTATTAAAAAAAAAACATTTTCCTGACAAAAAGTACTTTTTGTACAAATAAGGCATTAATTAACTGATCCCTTAGACATTAATATTAATATTTTCATCACAATATATTATTAATATTAAAAGTTTTATACCAATTATAGCAAAAATTTTTAAAACAGCTTATAAATAACGCAAAAAAAAAGAAATACTTTAATGCATTTTTGATAACGGTAGATAAAAAGCAGCACTTAAACAAAAGTATAAAAAACACCTTAAAAAAAGTACTAGTTTTTTTTTGATTTATCAGAGGTAACAAAAAGTTTTGAAAATAAGTTTAAACCCTTTTAAAAATTTGAATTAAGAAAAGAAAAATTTATTAAAATTGTATTAAAATAGTTTTTGAAATAAGTATTAATTCTGCTACTATTTTTTAAAGTTGAATAATAATTAAACAATTATATTAAAAAGTTATTTCAAATACAGTTTTTAATTCTTAAGTAATTTATTGCAAGTAGTAAATTTTGCAAATGTACTTTTTATCAAAAATTAAACTTTCTACTACTATTTAAAAAAAATCCTTTTTAATGAAATAAAATTCTTTAAACACCATATAAATAAAAAAAGTATTTGCCTTACAATTTTTGTCTATGTAAGCTTTCTAATCTATTATAATTAACAACCCAAAACCAATAGAAGCAGAAGTTAATAGTTGTAATGGAGAGGTACTCAGTGCCACCTCATAAATCACTCCTATCACCTTTTTTATTTTTCTTATAATTAAATTTAACCCCAAGGGATTTATTAACATTTTGCTTTATTGTTTGCTATCGATGAACTCAAATCTTTATTATATGGTTTATAAATTTGGTAATGCATAATCACTAAACTCACACTCCTTTCTTAATTATATTCTGAGGTGAATAAAAGCCATTTACTTTCCCTACATTTTAGCTTGAAACGCTTAAAGCCTATTTAGCTTTTAATTTTTTAACTTTTCTAAATCATTTTTTAGCATTTTTTTGAAAACTGATACCAAATCTTGTCATTTCAAAAAAGTACTTTTCTACTACTATTTTTTCAAGCCAATAAAATATTTTAAATAGTTATTTCATAATTTTTATGATGATTAAATTATGTTAAAAAGTAAAAGTAACGTTTTAGAAAATTACTTATCAATTTTTCAAATTGAAAAAGGCAAAAATGCTACATTATTCTTAAACTCAAATATTTTTCGTGATTCTCTTTTAAAATGTTCTTTTGTAAAGAAAAAAAATATTTTTTCAACAAATTTTTCTTGTAAATTGTTTAAAAATATCTTAAAATGAAACTTTTATCATTTTTAGAGATAAAATAATTTTAACTACTTTTTCTTAATTTTATTAAAAGTACAATACTACTCTTAGGAAAGTATTTTCAGTGTTTTATTTTTTTTAATTAAAACTAATACTAAGCACGAGATGTAAAAAAGTGTTTTATTACTAAAATTACTCCTGTTTTTTGCTCTTTTCAAAACTTGTGGAAAAAAAGCTGGATTTTTTAATTGATTGTTTTTATTGAGAAGTAATTCGTAAAATGTACCAATATAAAAAATCTTTAAAAAATTTCCACAACTTTAAAAATAAATTAATATTTTTACAATTTATATAAAAATTTTTGTTATAATAAGTTAGTTATACTGAATTTACTTTTTCAAAAAAATTGTTTTTTAAGAAATTAATTTTTTAATTTTTTAGTTCTGTAAAAACAAATTCAGTAAAATAATAAATAAAATGCATTTCGAATATAGTACCTTTTTACTACTATTCTTACTACTATTTTTAAAATCATTAAAATTTATTAAAATAAATTTTTTTTCTTGTTATACTTTTAAAGAAATTTAAAAACATATGGAAATACATTTTAAAAATTTCATACTACAAAAAGTTTTTTTTGATACTATTTTATCACATTAAATACGATATTTTTGTTGCTACATTTTTAGATTTAAGAAAGAAACCATAAGCACCTGAAAATCATTTTTTGAAAAAAGTAGTTTCTTACTACTTTTTTTAAATAAAATATTTAAAAATGCTTTTATTAGTTAAAAAAGAAAATTTAACACAAAGTTTAATTTAATTATTAATTTTTTTTTAGCCTTAAGAGGAAAATTTGATTATGTCTTTGGGTATTAGAAATATTTAAATTTTTTCAATAAATAACAGTACTTTAAATTATCTCCAATAAATTTAAATTAAAATGGTTAAATATTGTAGACCCTTTCAACATTTGTATTTTCCACGGAACTGAAAAATTAATAAATAAAAGTGGTAATAAATTTATTTATTGATTTGTGATTACAGCAGCTATAATATCATTAACTTCAACAAAGCCATCGTATAAAACTGAATTCTTATAAATGACCTTTAAGGCATTTCTTCTTATTGTCTTCTCCTTTTGCTCACGTTGTATTTTTGCCAAAACCGACAGCTTCTTTTCAACTTCTGTAAAACATAAAATTATTTTCTTCCAAATTTCGTAAAAATTTTACAGGCATTTTTCTTGTTTTTCTTTAGAAAACTCATACGCTTTCGTTTCTTTTTCATTTAAACTTAACCAATAGTTCAGTCAAGCAAATAAAACATGTTAAATGGGGAAAAAATATTTTATGTTTTTTTTATAAGAAATATACACACACAATTGCAAAAGTACCATAAATATGAAAATGTATTTTTTTAGCACCGATAAACTTTTACTGTATTGTTATCCACCACCACCACCACCACCATATGTAGATGTACAAACAATTATATTAAACACTATGGGTAAGGATCGCCTTTTAATTTATTTTTAAAAAAATTAGAGAAAATAATTTAATTTTTATTAAATTAGAATTTTGAACTGTGAAGATTATAAATCAATTGAAATTATTTTGGCTTTAGTTAATTTTTATTTTATTTTCTAAAAATCTTTTTAGAAAGAAAATTTATTTTACAAATGTATGCCGCCGTTTGTTTAGTGTAAATCGATCTATCGAAGGCCGTCATTTGCTTTAAAATTTTTTTAGGAATTTTAAGTAGGTTCGAAGGACCATTGTACTTAAAAATTTATTTTCCTTCTAGTGCTAGTGGTTATCTCCTTCCTAAGTTTCTTAAAGTACCGTCAGATTACTCAAATATTTGATCAAAAAGACGTAACCACTAAATTATGGATAAAATGTTTGTCCTTCTCGAATTCTTGTTAAGAAATTTAAGATTTTACTCAATATAAAAGGTAAGATTTCACAATTATTAAATTATTAATCATTATTCACAATGATACGTGTGAACGTTTGTAAAAGTAGTGGTAGTGTTTTTTTATCCCAAATATTTAACTAATCTGACAGTACCTTTAGAAAATTTTAAAGAGGTTCGAAGTACCATTTTATTAAAGTTGTTTTTTTCTTAAATAACTTTAAGCAGGTTTAAATAATCATTTTATTTTTGTAATTTTTTCCTACCATAGTGCTATCAAAACCCATATAGACATTTTCCTTGTCAGTATATTTCTTTGAAAACTAAATAGATTCTTCAAGGACTACATTATTATTATTTTTTTCTTCTTAGTCAAGTTTTTAAAAATTCTTAAAGAGATTCGCAGGACCATTTTATTAAAGCTATTATTTCAATCCCATAGTGCTACCAAAAGCTATGTATTTATTTTATGTTGCGTGCATAATTCAAACAGGAAAAACCGGCTAAAATAGCAATTGCCTATACATTTTCACAAACACTAAACGCTCAAGCATTAACCGACAAGCACAAAGCAAAAAGCAAATAAAAAAGAACACATTCACATTTATTTAGACAACAGAAAAAAATCAAACGATCCTAAAAATACCTTCCTTTATATTTAATTTATAAACCGCTTGTTTTTACCAAAAAAAAAAAAACTAGAAATTTGTGTAAAATAATAAAGCTTTGGAAAATGAGAAAACAAAAACAGATTTCCCCTACTTAATTTTCTATACAAAAATATTGTTTTGGGAGAAAAATCAATATAGAGCATGCGCTTTGGAAGACCAGGAATAAGGATACAAAAAGAAAAATTATAATGCAGCACTTTTAAATAAATTAAAATTTTATTTAAGCAAAAATTAGAGCAAAGCAACTGAAAGACGAAAGAAAAAAGAAATTTTATTTGACAATTAAGGGCTTACAATTAACGAGAGTTACTTTTGGAAATGTCAGTTTTTAAAACTGAAGATTGTAATAATGACTTCATTTTACAACGATCAGATATTGTTAAAGGAAAAAAAAAATATTTTGTTCCATAACGGTCTTGGAGTTTGAGGTTAAAATTTTATTTTCAACTTCCAATACGTTACTATTTCCTTGGGTAGTATAATTAGGACTAAATAAATACTTTTTTTATTAACCAAGAAAACCATCATACTATTAATAAACGAATTTATAAATTGTTAAATCATAATTAAAAAGTAATTAAATTTTTTAAATGCTTCTTAAAATTATTAATAAAGTAAAAAATTAGAATATGAAATATTTTTTTGAATTACTATTGTAAAAGTTTTATTAAATAGTACGACTTTAAAAATAAAACTTAAAATATTATTTAATTTGAAGTATTAAATTATTTTTAACAAAATTTTTAAAAAGTACTTTTTTAAAAAACGTGTTTTTTTTCTTCTACTATTACAAAACAAATATTAATAAAATCTTAATTATGCTATTTTTTCTAGTCAAGCTACTAAAAAGTATTTTTTTATAAAAAGTAGTTTTCTACTACGTTTTAAAAAAGTACTTTTTTTTAAACAAACGATACATAACAAAAAAGTATTTTTGTAAGGACACAATACAAGTTTAAAAAATTTGGAAAAATTACTGTAGGATTTCAAAATTTATTTCTACTACTATTTAAAAAAAATTAAATACTCTAACTTTTCCATAAAAAAAAATTAATTTTTATTAAAAAGCCTGTTTATAAAGTTGAGAAATTAGTGAAAAACAATTTTTTAGTACTTGCTAACGGTTTAAAAAAAGTACTAATTTTGAAGCAATCGCCTACTTTACGCTGTAAAAAAATTATTATTACTTATAATATTTTTCTAATAATAAAATAAAAATTAATAAGAAGTACTTTTGTAAAAATAGTACTTTTATAAAGAGTAATTTTTTTAGTACTATTTTTCATAAAATTGTAGTAAAATCTGTAGGATTACAAAATTTATTTCTACTACTATTTAAAAAAAATTATTTACTTTAACTTTTCCATAAAAAATTAATTTTTATTAGAAAGCCTATTTATAAAGTTAAGAAAATAGTGAAAAACTATTTTTAGTACCTGCTAGCGGTTTAAAAAAAGTACTAATTTCTAAGCAATTGCCTACTTTATGCTGTACAAAAATTATTATTACTTATAATATTTTTTTTAATAATAAAATAAAAATTAATATATAAAAATTAATAAAAAGTACTTTTGTAAAAATAGTACTTTTATAAATAGTAATTTTTTTGGTACTATTTTTTATAAAATTTTAGTAAAACCTTTAAAAAATTATCTTTTGCACTGTTATTTACACTGGCCGGAATTGTTAAAAAAATAGTACTTTTTTAGTTTTAAAATTCGTACACTCCAATTAAAGTCCTTCTAAAAGTTAAAGGAACTAACATAAGGCTGGCCTAAAGCATTCATAAAGCAATTTTTTAATTTAATATTTCTGCTACTTTTTTTTAATTAAATTATTTTTTTTTATTATTATTACTTTTTAAGTAAAATTAAACTTTTGATGGTCAGGGATGCAATTATATTCTTTAAAATATTCCTTTAACAACACAAATAAACAGAACAATAAATTTGGTAAAAGAAAAAAATGCAATTTAAACGAAAACATTTTTGCATGAAAGCAAAAAATTTGTTTGTGAATATTTTCGATATTAAAGAGCAGCAACCTCCCTTAAAAGTTATACAAATAAAGGAAAGATGCACAGATACTAGGCAATATTTTATACAAACAACAACTACAAAAATAAAAGCATATTGTAGCCAGACAAACAACAGCAACAACAACAACAAAGATTTTTTAATTAATGCATGGCAAAGTGCACTTGAAATCGAAGCCAAAAACAGCCCAATGGCCAAAATAACAGCCAACTCATACTGACATCTTTCTCTCCATCTCCCACAAAAAAAAACAACCTCTTGCTTCTATAAAACTAAAAATCCAGGGATTATTGCAACGAGAGCCATTATTCTTTTTAACACAAATATAGACTGAATACTCATACTTCTGCTGGAAATTTTAAAGCTTAAAAAGCAGCATCTTTTCTAAAAAGTATTCATTGTACAGTATTCTTTCTTTTTTTGTTTTGTCAAAATTCAAAATAAACATTATTGCCATCAAGATATTTAGTTTCGTTGTTGATGTTGTTGTTATTTTTGTTTTGCTATTCCTCCCTTTTCATGGCGAAAAATAAAAATTAAATTAAAAATTCAAGTATCAAAGGTACGTTTTAATTGAAATGGACAGCTTCCGTTTGTGGCAGCAGCACTCAGCACTCAGCACTCAGCATTAGTAAACTGCAGCAGCCTGGCTACAACTACAGCAGATTAACAATGTTACCTCTCAGTTATGCTATGAATCCACTTACCAATCATTCATACAAATGTCCATGATAAACGTCACATTTTTTTTATTTTTTTGTTGTTGTATATTCGTCTCTCTTTCAAAACGGGAGTTATGGCAGAGATTTTGAAATTTTGAATTGTAGGAAAGTCGTCATGAGTTTTTGCAGGTTTTATGAAAATTTTTAAAGTTTAGTAACGATATAAATTTTGAAGATTTAGAACTACCCATTGACTAGACACATTAAAACTTGGAACTAAGTTTATCATTGCAGAACCTCTGCTTAATGCAAATTTTTTGTTACTAATCACCAGTGAAGTACAAAGCGATTTGAATAAAAGCGATTTTTCTACAGATATTTTCCATTACATTATATTCATCAGTACAGGCGGAAAGGATGTCCAAAGGGTGTCCCGAAATTAACTCAAAATTTTAGCTTGTTTCAGTTGCACATTTAAATAAAAAAAACTTAATTTGACAGGGAATTGTTTAAGTGAATAGTGAAATAGATTGAATTAAGCCACGAAGTTCAACGCTGTAGAATTGATCTACAGACACAACTCTTCGCAAAATTGTAGTAAAAAATGTCAACAATTTTATGCGTTCATGTCAGCAAAATCGTTGAGACCATTCGGTTCTGTGGACTGTATTTTTCTTCACCATCTGCGTGAGTTTTGAGACATCAACTAATCAATATTTATATTTTCTTTGATGTTCGTTTGTCCATTTGAAATGTCCCCAGGAAATTTACAGACCTGTATAGTGAATCTTACTGTCACTTGTAGTCTTGAGTTGGAGTTTTTTTCGGAAATATAATTTTTCTTGATTTTAAGAGCAATTGTTTGGATGAAGTTTAAAATTTTTGTGAAGTTTTATGACAATGTGATATTTTGAGAAAATTTTAATTGAGAACTTCTGAATTACTGATAGTTTGGGGTTTTTTTATTTTTGTTTCTCGTGAAATTTCAATTTTTTTTTTTTTTTTTATTTGTAAAATAAATTTTTTCTAATAATTTTTTCTAAAAATGTTGGTGAAAATGTGATATTTTAATAAAATTTCAATCGTTTATTGAAACCGATATTTTAGTACTCTACATTTTTCTATAATTTTCTGTTCTTAATGTAATTTGATTTCTTGCTTTTTTAGTAAAACTTAATTTGTGTAAAATTTTGATGAAAATGTAATATCAAATGCAAATATCTCCCACACCACCGCATCAAATTTAATAAATGATATCTCATTTTAAAGCTTATTTCTAACAGCAATGACGAAAAATAATTAGAAATTGAGAAATTAATATTTTCATTGATAAAAATTATATTTTATATTGAACTGCATGATAATGCAGTGATTATGTGTTTTTGTTCAAGTGTAGTAATGCAGGGTCGCTTCTGCATGATAATACTGTTGTCATTATGATTATTTATTTTTGTTCAAGTGTGGTAATACAGGGTCGCTTAATGGTAATGCAGTTCTACATAATACAGTATATATTAAAATCCATTCTGGCAATACCGCTATTTACTATAATGCCATTTATTAAAAGATATTTTTGTTTGTATTAAGAATTCGTACGGGCAAATAGTTAACGGTGATCATGTCATTACCTCTAACATTGTATTCAAAGAAGTATTATAAAAGCATTTATACATATGTATGCATGTAAATATATATGATATATTATGATTTCTAATATTTTTATACTTTTAATAAAATGTATTGAATTTACTAAAATTTCCATTAATTATTTTTATTTTATCTTACAAAAATGACAACTAACACACGGGTCATCTAGTTTTAGTGTATTTTCGATTCTGGACTTTTAAAGAAACTTTTGAATTATTGTTAGTTTTTAGTTTAAATTTAACTGTTGTTTTTTGTTTTTATTTAAATTCATTTTATTATTTAATTAATTTTTTTTATTTAAATTCCAATTTTTGCTAAAGTATTATTTTTTTTTTCATACAATTTTTAAAAATGTCAATCGTTTAGAAAAATTTAGTTTTTGTATATTCTTGATTTTTTTTAGGTATTTTCGATGTTTAACAAAATTTTATTTATTTATTAATTTATTATTTTTTATGTTCTAATTTTTAGTGAAATTTTGACGAAGATATGATATGTATATAATTTTCATTTCTTCAAAAAAATTAATTTGATTTTTTTTTTATTGAAATTTTGGCGAAGATGTGATATTTTGATGAAATTTCGAAAGTTAAAATCTTGATAAACTGGAAAATTTTTTTCTAAATTTTCAGTTTTCAATAAAGCACGACAAAAACAAAAAAAAAAGAAAAACTGAGGTATTTCAAAAGCGTGACTGATTAAAGTACATAAATTTGACCTGGCTCTTCTTTTAGGCCTTTTCTAAACTGCTTCCAATGCAATTTAATCCGGAGCCATTATATAAATGTATATAAAAAGCCTCACTCTTTTTTATAAGGTATAGGCTTTTTAAGATTCGACACTGCCGAATATAGTACTCTTAATTTCTATTCTCTCACTTTGCTTTACAACTCATAAAATTTAAAGGTTTCTTCGTTTCTTTGAAGTTTAAATAATTCTTGCAAAAAAAAACCCCGACCTTAAAACAAATTTAGCATTTCATAAGTTTAGCCACATACGCTAAAATACATCAACTTTTGGGACACCCTTTAATTTCCAAATCCAAATTTTATACAATACAGATTCTTTTTAAATTTTAACCATCTGTCTAAAACTGTTCAACAGTTTGGCCATATAAGTATGTACATCAAATTACATCAACTAGTGTAACACCCTTTAATTTATAATTTTTAAATTATGTATACTCTTTTTATACCAGACAAAGTAGTGGACATTCTGTCTAATTTTCAAGTGTTTGTATTCAACGGTTCAAGGGAGAAGGCCACATATATCAATTTGCATCAATTATGGGAATACCCTTTACTTAATTTAAATTTTTTACTTGTTCTTAGAGCGGATTTAGCAAAACAGTTTCCTTGAAAAATTTCACCAGTCTGTCTAAAACGTTTAAAAATTTTGACCAAATACATCAAATTACATTAACTATTGGGACACCCTTTAAGTTCCGAATTCAAATTTTATACTTACTGTTTTAGCGGACTTGTCAATACAAGTTCGTTGTCAATTTAAACCATCTGTCTACAACTGTTCAGTGCAAATTAAATGAACAATTGGGACACCCTTTAATTTTTAGTTTTGAATATTAATAATTGTTACTATAACAATCAGAGTAAGCGACATTCTGTCTACTTTTAAAGCGTTTGTCTGTAACGGTTGAAAAGATAGGCCCGTATAAGTCACTTTACCTCACCTATAGGGACACCCTTTAGTTTAAAATTTTTTTTGCATTATTTTTTGCTATTGGGAGATATAGTTCACGGTTCATAATGCACGTAAAAAATATTTATGTTGTATGGGGACACCCTTTAATTTTAAAAATTGTAAATTGTTGTAAACTGTTGCCATAGCCTTTCAAATAAAGAAAAAATTATCAAAATCGGTTCAGAAATGACTGAGTTCTGCGGGCACAAACAATGAAAAATTCGTTTAAAAACGACTGCGAAGAAAAATCTTAGAAATAAACATTAAATAGTTTGAAAGTTAAACATGAATTTTTATTAAGTAAAAGAAAAAAACTCTATCAAATATTTGATCTGTTTATTCGGTATTTTATTGCTTTATGGCAGTAAAAAATCCTTGTTAAACTTTTAACTTTTTTTTGCCATTTTCTCTTATTTTCTGCAATTCATCTTAAAGTTCTTTCTTCTTAAGTGCATTAAAATTTGTTTTTCATTTCATCGTTTTAATTTGTTTGTTTAACATTTACATATATTCGGTATTGCTGGCAAAATCAAAATGCTTTTACATTATTTTCTAGTATTTTTGTGCTTTTAAAGGCAGGAAACCGGAATACAATGATTATCATAAAGAAACATGGCAGGCCATTAGTTAATAAAAGAATTGGCCAGGGAAGGGATGTTTACATCACAAATGGTGAAAATATATAAGAAGTAAGTTTTTTACTTTAAACACTAATTCACTTAATTGCTTTCATTCTTTAATTTATCATATTTACTTAGAGGCACTAATTACAGCATTAATTAAAACAAAACAAAAAACAAAAACAACATATGGCAGGTTTTTTATGTCAATATTTAAGGCGTTTTAAAAATTCTCTTTAATTTACACACGTGTGTAACGTCAATTCTGTATATTTATTTAAAAACAAACACAAACAAAGTCTCATTTAACAAAAGATGTGCCCACATTTAAAATAAAACCCAATACTCTCTTATACAGTCACACACATTAATACAGCCACACTTAGCAGGGCTTTATCCCTCATTAGATTTTATTATTGACTTTGGGGTTTAAATGAAACTAAAAGAAAATAAAAAGTTTTAAAATTTATAATAATGTTTGCAAAATATTTTTTGTAAAGCTTTTCACTGCTAGTGTGAACGTTGTGTTTTATTTTCTCTGTTTACTTTTTGTTGTTGTTGGCTGTAACAATAGACAAGTGTGTACTTTAAATTAAATGAATTTATTTTTCTTCTTTTTATCTTACCCACTCTCTGTCTCTGTTTTTCTCACTCTCTCTCTTTCCCTTTCTCACTCTCTCTCTCTCATTGGTGTATCTTTAAAATTT
The DNA here is from genome assembly GCA_916610165.2 of Gymnosoma rotundatum. Classification (NCBI taxonomy): domain Eukaryota; kingdom Metazoa; phylum Arthropoda; class Insecta; order Diptera; family Tachinidae; genus Gymnosoma; species Gymnosoma rotundatum. The sequence goes on from OU744340.1 coordinate 12,637,238, forward strand.
AAATTAAATTCATTATTTTAATTTTGAGTAGATTTTAATACAAATTGAAAATTCAATGAGTTGTCTAAAATACGTATGAACGCACATCAGGTCTAGACGAATATAATGCTGGCAACTGGGAGGAATGAGCCGTGACGAAGGAAAGACAAGATTGTTCAAATAGTTCTATATATGTCTATTACTATGTCGACTTAGTAGAAACTTGTACATATGTATATACCTCGGATCCCCAAAAAAGATGTAGCACTGGTCACCAGCTTGGAAAACACTTTACATCACTCTTATCCTACCTGTGCTTCTGTGTGGAGCTAAAACATGGAAAAGCCAATCCTCCACATATTTGAGAGAAAGGTCCTTCGGTAAATGAATTGAACCATCTGCTTAAATGCAGAATACTGGCGTTAAACGAATCGTTAGCTATACCAACGATATGGCTGTACGACAAGTATGTAGTTAAGCGTATCAAAACACATCGATTGAGTTAATTAGGAAATGTCGGAATAGAAAGGAATAAGCCAACCAAAATGTAGTTGTGTGAAAGCTGCGACAGATAGCGCAGACAGGAAAAACCGATATTACGGTAGAAACACCCAGAAGAAGAAGACGTGGCAATCAAACAGCATTCACAAGAACGAAGTTAAAAAAAAACATTTACTAAGCAGGCCTAGACCAACTATAGGGCGTAGGGCTCTAAGCAAAATATTGTTGCGAAAATTAAGATTTAATACCTTTACATATCTGTTATAACAAACCTGATCAAAGCTAACAGCCATTGGTACGTAATTGTAATGTGGTAATTGGTGCAGACCTTAATGCAAAGCATCCCTACTGGGGAGATCCGCTTATAAACACAAGTGGGCGCAACCTCCGGGAATTTTTATTCTCGAGTCCTGACATAGAAATACGACAAACTGACGGACCGACAAGAATTAATAACGTTTCCTCTTCCTTCATTGACTTTTTCCTGACATCTGTGGACATCACTACGACAAGTACGCACTACTTTAGGACATTGGACTATGAATCGGACCACAAGGCTGTAGTGATAGAAATCATGACTAGTGATTTTATAATACGGGAACGCCCCACTAAGTATGACTATGATCAAATGGACAGACGACGATTCACTAGCAGACTGGCTGTAAATTTGGAAACGTGTGGACTACCTTTGGACAGAAACGTGACAGAGACGGAAATTGATGAATGTGTTGTAGCGATGGAAAGGGCCTTCCAAGATGCTATGGAGCATTCCATACCGAAAGTCTCCGCAGGAGGTAGAGGTTTGAGGAAGCTGCCACGACATATTCTTCATTTCATTGACGAGAAGAAACGACTAAGACGAATATTGCATAGGTGCGCAGATCCAGGTAGACGGGATATATTAAAAGCAGACGTTCGAAATTTGGACAGAATTATGCAAGGAGCCATAGCTACTTTTGAGCGTGACCACTAGACTGACTTCCTTCAAAAAATTCGACTTAACGACAGGACATTTAGAAACATAAAGTCGGCGGCGGGACTCTACAATCGACCCGTAATTCGAAACTTGGTGGATGCTGATGGTACGATTGTTTCTGACAGTACTGGAATCGCTAATCTGTTGGCAAGCCGATTCTTTCAGGTTAGCCATTCAGTTCAAAGAGCCCATTTAGACTCATTCAGTACGAATGTGCGGGCGGTTGTCTCTTCTTTGGACAGGACGACACCTTTGACAATTTTCGGCAGGACTTATACAGCTGACGGAGGACTGATTGATTTAAATGCTAACGTAGACAGGTTAGGTTTAATTGACTCTGCATCTGTAGGCAATGCGCGGAGGCGTAGATCAAATAAAAGGTCCTGTGGTGTCGACGGGATACCTGATATTGTACTGAAGAGAACCAATCTTGTAGCATGGAAATTTCTACCTATAGTTTTTAACCATTGCTATAACATTGGTTATTTTCCGAAAGCGTGGAGATCGGCCCTCGTCGTTCCTATTCTGAAACTCAGATCGGATCCTGGTGCATGCGGAAACTATAGGCCCATTTCCCTGCTGTCTGCCTTCGGAAAGCTATTTGAGTTCTTTCTCCTGGCAAAGGTAAATGACGTGATAATTGACAAGGACATTTTGAAAGATTTCCAATTTGGATTTAGGAGCGGACTTTCGACAACTCACGCACTGACGGTACTGACGGACTTTGTTGCCAGGGGTCTGAATAGAAGGTGTCCAACAATAGCTGTTAGCCTGGACTTTGCCAAGGCTTTTGATACGGTTTGGCATGATGGTCTTGTATTCAAAATGATAAGCATGGGATTTGGAGTCGGCATTTGCCGTATAGTGGACAATTTCCTAAGGGACCGATCTTTCTGAGTACGTGTGGGTGACGTAAGGTCCGACGAGGGCTTGATTTCTGCTGGAGTGCCACAGGGCTCGTTATTGGGCCCTGTGCTTTACAATATCTTTGTCTCTGACATACCACAACCGCCACGGGAGGATCTTTTACTTATGTAAAAGATCCTCACCTGCCTCATCAGGTGCAAGAGCAAGGAATACTAATGAAAAACTGAACCGATACTTGACGGTACTGACGGACTATTTACAAAATGGGGTCTTACCTTGAACGTTGCGAAGACCGTGGCCGTAATGTTTAAGGGAAGACGGAAACACATTTACCCAAAAGGTAGACAATACATACCAAGTTTGACTATCGGACGAGAACTGATTGGGACATCGGACAGGCTAAAATACCTAGGTGTCACCTTCCATGACAATTTCGAGAGCTATCGGCACATTGACGATATTCTCGAAAGGGCCATGCGCATCTACGCTTCATATCAGGGTATTTTGAAGCGTAGGGGAGGTCTTGATAGGAGAGTGCGTCTTCTGGTCTATCGCCAGGTTATTCGCCCTGTCATCGCCTATGCCTTTACAGCTTGGTTTGGTATTTCTTATCACCAGATGGAGAGGCTTAGGCGATGGAAGAGAATGATTTTGGTTGCTTGCCTCGGCTTGAGGCCCTATTTAGGACCAAATGGGGAAATTCGCAGGCCATCATGTAGGTCAATTTACGTCGCAATTGATTTTGCGCGCATAGATGCCTACATGGTGGAATTGGCTGTGAAATTCCTGGAAGGCGCACGATCCTCAGAGAACTCCCTGATTAGGGAGTGCTCTTCTAGGGGGGGGGGGGAGTGTGGATACCGTTCGGGTTTCGAGATATTTCTCACCTGTTGACTTGTTGACTCTTAGGAGAGCTGGCCTTCTCTATGAGAATGCAGACCTCTTGTTTTACCACAGGAGGCTGCGTTCATTGGATATTGGGAACACTGTATATAACATTGTTCAATAATTTATTTTGTATTTATTTATTTTTTTATTTTTTATATAATTGTGAATTCATGTTTTTTATGTTAATATGAATTCTTTTTATTGTTTTTGTTGTTTTTTGTGTAATTGTTATTCTTATTTTATTTAAATTTATATAATATGAATTTGTTTTGTTTTTATTTTCATTTTCATTATTATTATTATTTTTTTTTTATTATTTTGTCATTTTTGTGTTAGTTTTTAAGTTTTTAGTTTTTAAGTATCTTTAATTTTAAGTAGAATCTTAAGCGCCTCCTTTTTTACCCCTTTTTTTAGAATTTTGTTAATTTTTTGTTTAGTGTTTGAGAGATGTACTAAAAAAATACGTACTTTTAGTTTTGATTAAGGAAGTTCTTGGAAAATGCTTTAGCATGTAAGAAATTTGTTTTTGTGACCGCTTATTTCTAATTTAACTGTTAAAATTGTTTATATTAATATTTGGGAAAAAATAAAATGAATGAATGAATGCTAACAGTGTCCGTTAAAAATCCTAGGTTGTGTCTTAGCTAAGAGTTTTTTCTCTGAATGTGGAGTTAATTTTACCACTTACAACGGTGGTGTGCGTGTAATTAGAATAAAAAGAAATATAAGCCAGCGTACTATATTGAAATGTTTTTGTGGTGGTTGCTTATTTGTTAAATAGAAAATCATAAGCATGAGTTAAAATCCCAACGCAGCATGTTAAGTAACAGCAGTGGATAAGTTTAGTTGAGCAGCACTTCAAACTTCTATATGTGCGTTCGGAATGGCGCCAGTATAGTTACAAAGGAAAATAGATAAATAAGTTAAAAAGGCTTTTTAATAAAACAGTAGATTTTAGGTTCTAGATCTTACCGCAACTAAAGCATATTTTAGTGTGGATGATTGCTCCAATTAAAGACGAATGCTTGCTAAAATCAGGACATAAAATGATTCCTGCTGGAGTCACAGAATATTGAAGATATACATAATAAAGTGCCACAAAAGAGTAAAATATAATAATAATAAAATAGTAAAATATTAATAATAACGTGCATTTTGTCATCGGCTGAAGTAGATAAGTGTTGTCCAAGGTCTACTTACGGATCCACAAACCTTAAGTTATAACTCAATTGATTTTTTGCCTTCTGAGGATTGCAATATACATGAATCTTAATTTAGAGCTTTCGTAACACACAATTATTTACTTCGGTAAATTTATTAACAGCTATGACGATACGTTGATCAGTCGGTAGCAATCGGCTTTTAGTGGTTGAGTGGATCAGTCGAAAATATTCGACTTTTATTTGAAACAGGTCGAATGATACTGGAATCAGTCGGCAGTATTCGGGTTAATGCTGGATTTCCGGAGTATACGGCTTATTGCGAGTAATCAGTTGGAAATCCTCGTCTTATATTTTCGTGTTTAAGGTGGAATAAACTCAGTGGAAGTAGCAACAGTGTTGGTCCGTTTCATGGTCGCTGTAGCCTTATAAAATAAATTACAATAATTACAAAAATAATTACAGTGCTCACTTAACCGGAAAAAAGTAAGCCGAAGCCGCTGTCAAAAACAGTCAGCTGAAGCCGCTGGGGAAAACAGTCCGCCAAAGCCGCTGAGGGAAATATTAAGCCGAACTTGCTGTGGAGAACAGTCAGCAGAAGCCGCTGTGTAAAACACTCAGCCGAAACCGCTTTGAAAAACATTTAGCCGAACCTGCTGTGGGGAACAGTTAGTGGAAGCCGCTTTAGAAAACAGTCAGTCAAACCCGTGGAAAACAGTCTGCCGAAGCCACTGTGAAAACAGTCAGGTTAACCAATAAGCTAAAGCCGCTGTGCAGGGCGGTATAAAATACCCAAAGCACACTAAACACACTTCACACTTACACGCAATCACACTATCGATACAAATAGATAACGGTTTTGGCAAAAATTCTTGTCTCGCTTGAATCTAACCGATACCCTCCAAACCTGGCATACTTATTAAAATAAAATACCTCCTGATTGAGAATTATAAGTGATACAATGAATAAGCAATTGAATAGTACAGCGTATATCTTCATACAAATAAATAAAGTGTGGCCACATCGATAAAAATAAAACAAGCGATTAAAAACTGGCATAAAATGTATATAATCTTAAAGGTAAAAAGTGAAGCAGTATGCGCGAGATATGCGAAATGTGCCAAAAACCTTGACAACTATGAAGAGAGTGATAAAAAAAATGTAGAAGAACAGAATCAAATTATAATATTGAAGCAGTACTTGTAAGTGCTAGTGAAGGTCCAACAGCTGTGATCAGGGTCTAAGGAAGAACATTCAACAGCCTCCCTACAGCTTTCACTAGCAAAACAACCACATCTTCATGGTCACGAGGTATAATTTACATAAGAACTGAAACTTTTATATCATACTCCACAAAGAGATCGATTACTAAGGCAAAATCATGAAGGGTTAAGAAAATCGATCTGTGATAACTTACAAGGCCACAAAAGTAAACGATTCATATGCATTACAGGTGCTGTCCAAACCGTTAAACATAACGACAACTGCCCTACCTCTTCTGAAACAATTAATTAATTCAATGAGTATTTTAATAAATTTTACAACAAGGAATTACTTATAGACATGTAAAGGATATACTGAAGCCAACGCCTTTCGTTTACAAGGAATAAACAGAAAGTTTAAATAACAATGTTCAATTAATTCCTGATAATTGACTGATAATTGTCAACTTCTTCTTTTTATCACAAAGTCTCTCGTTATTACTAGAGCACTTGCTTTAGACTGAGCCTTCTCATCGCATCCACACGTAATATGTTTTTAATTTTGCTAGATTTTAACGAGTTTTCCTTGTACAACAAAAATAAAAAACAACTACAAGCATTTTTACATCGATTAAAATTTTATTTGTTTGCAGATGGAAATTTAATAAAATTTTTAATTCTCTCAATTATATGTTTAATTGATGCATTTGATACAAAATTATCTAATTAAATAATTAATTGTATCAATTAATATAAAAATTTTCTAATTAAACAATTAATTGTATCAATAAAAAATTTAATTAAATTTCTACGTGAAAACAAATGAAATGAAATAAATGCTAGCAGCCGCTTGTTATCCCAAATAACTGATATAAGGACGACTCCCATGTGTGCCTTTGACAAACGTTTTTAAATCTTTTCTTAATTACTTAAAACAAAAGTGAGAAATTATACCGAGGACTTTGAAAGTTCTTGCAGCAAATCCATAATGGTGGTCAGTTATTGGTAGACTGTGTGCCCTTCGTTTCTCCTTTTGTACATCAGATAAGAAGATGGTGCAATTGTCTTCCTGTACAAACAGAATTATATTTTAAAGTGTCGCAGGATTCTTGGCGAGATAACTATTCTATAGTATTGGTAATAATACTCCTCTACGTGAAACACCCATTTTTATGTGGCGTTTGTTTGATGCTGCAGCTTCGTGTCTGCCTACCCCAAGGCTGGGAAGGGTGGAATTTACGTTGCGTTCAAATACTTTACACTATTGTAAGTTTTTCCGTCTGGAAAACCCCATGTTCTAAGTATCTGCCACGCTGCAAGACATTTAAATCACTGCTCTTATTCTTCTATGCCTGTACCGAATACAAACTTCCAGGTTTAGAGTTTTTGAACTTTTTGCCCTATTTGCCCAAATGAGGAGTAAAATCAATGCTCATTACTCTTTCGAGTTTGCCATCTCTTCGATAGTTTTCTGCAGAGTTCAAAATTTATCATTTATGAGCATTCAATTATAAACATTTATGATATTTTTCATAAACGAGATTTCTACGAGTTTTTTTTTTTATTTTTTACGTTCATAAACAACCATCAACAATTTTTCTTACAACGATCACACATAAATGAGTCCTTCTCTTTCGGTTTTAAGCATTCATTTAATTAATGCTACTTTTTATAAACAAATGCGAAGAATTTTTCTGCGCTAAAAACTTCTCATTTATGAGCATTCAAAGATGAGATGAATGAAGTTTTCATAAATGAGAAAATAAATTCTTTTTCACTTTCATTAACAAACGACGAAACAAAATGCATTAATGAAAGTAAGGGTGAAAAATAAAGAAAATGCGTATTATAAAACACAAAATTATAACTAGACTAGGTAAAATTTCTAAGAAATTAACAATAAAACATACAAAAAATAAAATATATTAAAAGCGATATAAATGTAATTTTATTAGTACATTAATATACATACGTATTTTTAAATTTTGTTGCGTAGTTGAAACAGTACTATGTATCTATTAAAATTGTAAATTCTCATAAATGAACACTTGCATGAAAAAATACTCCCTCATTTTTTCACTTTTGAATAGAAAGAAAATAAATTACATCATCACATTCATAAATGAAAAAACCAAAATATTTTTTAGCCCTTCACACATTTATGAAAAGAAGCAACAAAAGTTAAATTGTCTCACTGCTGTCTCATGTGTGAGAAGTGAGAGAGCACTTCGGTACCCTGGTTTTCTGGTCCTAAAGAATTCGACTTAGAGTCCAGTTTGTTTAAGCTGAACTACCACTTGAGTAGGCCCACCCATTTCTTAAATATCTGTCTTGTCTGCTTTGAACTAAGATATTAATCACTCCCGGTTTTGTTAGGTGTTATTATCTGTTTGTGACTCGTTTCATGTTTTTGTAACTTTGTCGAGTATAGAGTAGCTGTTAAGCTCCCTCCTGGCCCCAAATGCTGGCTCCACTGTTGTTTAAGTTGTCATTAAAAAGAAATCTACTGCTCTACGCCTGATTTATCAAACGAACAGTACTTTCAGCGACTCAACGTACTAGAAGTGCTTTTATCCCACTGTCACTTTAAGAAGGTTTACTTTGACTCAAAGTTCTGTTCTAATAACTTCACATTAATATCTGCATTGAAGCAAGTCTCAAACAAGAAAACTATTTCGGATTGAGGACTTCCTAAATTCTGAAAAAAAAATCCTTTTTATCTGAGTTGCCTGCAACAGATATTGCTTTCTTCTTTTTTGAAACCATATTTCAATTTTAAGACCGCTAAGATTATCTCTTTAGATCCCAACGCCACCTACCGTCAAGAGCGACTAACTAATGGCTTTAAAATATACTAAAAATTTAGAAGTCTTCAACAAGGTGGGTGTGGTTTTCTATTGCCAGTATTTCAATTATTTCAAACTAAAATCCCATTAAGAAAATCATTACAGTTACAAAACTTGTTACAGAAACTTTTTTCTCCCACTTGTTTATTGTAATAAAAACTTTTTTAATTGCTGCGTCGTTATAACAAAAGCGACAAGAAACATTTTAATATTTTTTTTTTCTTAAACTTTGATGCCAGGCAAAGTTTTCATTAAATAATTTTTTTTTTCAATTTCCATTATATCGTTTCGTTTACGAAAAAGGGTTAAAAAAACTTGAGCACTTGTTTTCGTTTCTTTAGAAATAAAAATCTAATTTTATAAGAAATCGTTTGCAATTACGTGAAAAGGGTTCATTATTATTTTTTTTGTGAAAATTATTTTTCAACATTAATTAGAAAAAAGAAGGATTTAATTTTATATTTTACTAGATAAACCCGGTGTGCTTCGCTACCCCCCTTGACCACGCCCCTTTGTCCACTCCCAACTTTATACAGTCAAGAATATCCTATTGCGAAAATTTAATGACGATTGCTCCAGTAGTTAAGACTATATATCGATTTTTAATTTTTCTAAAAAGGGGCGGGGTCCCACCCACTTTTCTCCTGGTACGTATTCCTAATTATGCCAATACCATATGTACCAAATATCGTCGACGTAGGTCAAAAAATGGCCAAAATATGGCGATTTAAATTTTTGGGTTATATGGGCGGTGCCACGCCCCGTTGTCCAATTAAAACTTCATGTAGCCTATTATTCCTTCCAGAGTCACAGTAACATGCTGTGAAAATTTCAGGAAGATCGGTCCAAGGGTTTGGCCTCCTATAAAGCACAAACATACAGACAGACATTCATTTTTATATATATAGATTTATTATTTTTATAAAACAAAGAATATTAATGAAATTTAATTATACATAAAAAAGAAAAAAAAATTCGCTAAATGCGAGCTATGGGCCACCCTTTAAATTTTAATTTTATGTTTTAAGTATTTGTTATTGAAAATTTAAAGTGTCTGTGTATTAGATATCAGAATATAAAAAATATTTGCTAAATTCAGGTTCTTAATGGGGACACTCTTTAAATATTTAAATTTTCTTTACTATACTTGTTATTATAGCTTGCGGGCACATACTTTGTATAATCTTTAATGCAGTTCAAAAAGGCACTTAGCTTTTATTGAAAAATTTTACGTCTCTATGGGGACACCCTTTAATTGTAAATTTTATGTGTTTATGCTTGCTGTTATATATGACATTCAACTACTGACTCTGTTTAAATTTCATGTATTTCTTGATAATTTTACGTCTCTACGGGGACACCCTTTAATTTTTAATATTATGTTTTAATGCTTGCTATTATATATGACATTCGACTACTGACTCTGTTTAAATTTCATGTGTTTCTTGATAATTTTCGGTCTCTATGGGGACACCCTTTAATATTTAAAGAAACGTTCTTATACTTGTTGTTGTAACGACCATAATGCCACATACTCTGTTTAAAATTTAAGTGTCTAGCTGTATAATGATTTGAAGAGTAAGCGCATATATGTATGGCACACCCTTTAAATTTTAACTTTAATTTTTTGTTGTCATAATGACCATAATAATAAAACTCCTGTAAAATTTTCAAATATGATAGCTAGTTGCTTGTGTCAGTTGGACACTGTAACGATATTAACCCTAAAAATGTACCTGAAAAACATTAGGGAAAGGCTAGAAAACTTTGTTGAAATCTAGTCGTGGGAGATACTGAAACAATTCGTGTACTATGTGTTTGATTGTCCCTCGGTAGCTGAAATTAAATAAAATAAACCGATTACAGATAAATGTGTGGACTCGGTGATAATAAAAGAGTTCAACAACATTTAGTCGACGACCAGAAACTACAACAATAATCAAATCGGAGTAAGGAAAATTATTGTCAACGATCGCTGCGTAATGAAGAACGTATTGGGTGTCTGGTCTAAGTTTGTTCTTTCTTTCTTGACGCCTTAAAAATTTATTATTTTTTATTGTTGTTGTTATTGATTTTTTATTCAATATATTTTAGGTTGTTTTTAATATTTAGCAAAACTTTGAATATAAAAAAGTTAAATCTTTTATTTCTGCTTAAAATTTTATTGCTTTTATTTAAGTCATTATAAACTTTTGGTAACAAAAAAGAGAGAGAGACAGAGAGAAAAAACATCTCTGCCATGAAATATTACAATACTTTATTTAACTTTTGTATACACATTTGTATATATTAAAATGCATATTTGCATTTCCTACATTGGAAACACACACACACACACACAAGCACACATACATGGAAAATAAAGTCATATTTCAAACAGCCCTTTGCATTCAACTTTGAACTTCTGACCAGCTTTATAAAATATAAAAATTAAATGGACTCCCCTTTATACACCCCCCAATAGCTACACCCACGTTTTAGAAAGAAATTCTAACAATAAATCCTGCCATTTTTAACTCTACTTCCTTCCTGTTCAACCTCCATGCCATAGATGGGAGGTTGAGAGCTCATGTCCATGAAAAGTAATATAGTATTTTTATTTGTGCGTTGTTTAGCAAAACAAATAAAAGGATTTCTTTATATACTTTTCATTTAAAATTTCTAAATTAACTCTTTTTTTCTCTTAAAATATTTTATTTAAACTTTCATTAAAAGACATAAAAATTCGTACACTCACACAAACAATTTTTTTTAACTAAACTACTGCAAGCAGGACTTGAATTAGTTATAAGAAATCCTGAGCTATTTAAACACAAAACTAAAATGATTAAAAAGGTATGTAAAGAAAAAATATCCTGAAAGAGTTTCCGCAACATGATTAAGTTATGAGTTAAAAAAAAAGAAGAACATTTTCTCTTTTATTTTTGCAAATAAATTTAAGGTTTTAACAAAAATTTTATTATTTCACCAAAAAGGATACATAAACGCATTCTAAATTACAGCAAATAGAAATATAAAACTTCTTGTGTTAATTAAGCACATAAAAGGGCAAGTTGTAATGAGAAAATATTAAATAGTTTTAATCCGCATAGAACAAAATTTGAAAAAATTAATTTTAAAGGACATTTTAAAAATTTTATAAAATTAAAGAATTTTCAAAAGTTGGTATTTGGTGTTCATTCAAAAGAGTCTTATTTTATTTCTAAAGTTTAATTAATTGAAAACTTTTAAAAATCTAATTTTGGTATTTTTTCACAAATGACAAAGGAATTTAATTGTATAAAGAAAAAGACTTATAAAACAACTTTGATAAAACAAAAAATTAATGTTCACTACGAAAAATTTATTTTTTGCTTGTTTTTCCTATGATTTCGAAAAAAGGATATATGGCTAGCAACTTAACTATAGCAGTTAAAAAATATTAGATATCGTGAGTTTCTAGAGGCCATTAATCTACAAGTTGTGGTGAATTATTTTTTAAATTTTGTGCATTAAAATCAGAGTTATAAAAATAATATTTACTAAATAAAAAAATTAAAACAAAAAAAAATTATAAATTAAAAAAATATTAAAAAATTTTTTAATCCTTTTCACAAAAGACAGAAATTTGTATCTTGATTGTCTATAAATGACATAATTTTTTTTTAATTTTAGATTTATTACATTGAAAAATATAAAAATATTATTTAAGTTTCAAAAAAACTTTGTGCAATTTTTTTAAAATTATCCGATTAAATTAATTACTGATATTTTTTATTGTAATTAAGCGGTAGCAAAATGGCCATCGAGACGTGCTTTGACCCCCAATAATCAATATCGGTAATTATTTTAATCGGAATACTTTATAAAATATAGCACAAAGTTTTTTTTGAAAATGAAATAATTTAACAATATTCCTATGTCTTAAGTTTACAATTTTAATTTAAACTAAAAAAAATATTTTAAAAAGAAGGATCTACTCTTAACTTAAGGAATATGGATGATAACATGTGTGACTTATGTAAAGAATATACCGTTGCAATTTCTCATGTAGTTATATATTCATTAAAGACCTGAACAACAAATTTTAGTAAAATTATTTTATATAATATACACAAAGGGCATTCCTTTTTTTAAAAAAAAGTAATTTACATTAAGAAAAATCTCAAAACTATAATATAATACACATGAAACCGTTACATTCTAATAAAAACGAAATTTTTACAAAAATTAAATAAAGTTGAAAAAAGGATATATGACACTATGCTTCAGTAAGGCAGATATTTAAAAAAAATTTACATACTTATTTAATAGAAGTCAAAAGACAACTTGTGGTCTATTCAAAACAGACAAATTTTAATAAAAAAAAATTTAAAAACGTATGCAAAATATATTTCATTTAACAAAATAAAATTTTTAATTAATTATCTGCTGACTGCTAAAGTAAAAATTAAAATAAACTAAAACTAAACTAAAAGTAAAAAATTAAAAAAAAAACTTTTTGTTGTGTACAAAAAAAAATTGTTCTCTTGTTTCTTGTAAAAAAACTGACAAAGTTTTAATTAAAAAAATTTTTTTCCGTCTGTTTTATTTTTTCAAAGGAATAATAAACTTAATTTAATTATAACATGGTGGCAACCTAAAACTTTCATTAATAAAAAGTTTCCTCAAAGGATGTTTGTGAAATGTTCAATGTCCTTTGACCTTTTAAATAAAGTTGTACTTGGCATGTGGCCAAAAAATTTTACAAAATAAACAATAAAAATAACTTATAATGATTTCAATGAAATATAAAACTTGTTTTAAAAACTGTCCTTTTTAATTATCCTTAAAAAATTTTTTGCATAAACAAATATTCACAATATCTAAAGGCTTAGCCATACTTATATATAATAGGGTTATAAATAGAAATAACTTTAAAAATAAAATATTTTTGTACAAAATTATTTAAATTTTATAACAAGGATATACTGTTGGGCAGATCAAAACTCTTTATATATAAAACTTATTGAACTATACGTTTTAATTAAGTGACATTTAAAAACATTGTATAAAATTACATGTTTTTTGAGAGTTTTAGCGTCTTTACAACTGATTTACAAAAAAGGATATATGGGCGACAGCTAAACGGATAATGCAAACGAAATAAATTTTATAAAAATAAAAAAGGACTGCAAGTCTCAAGTTGTAGTATTGGCATTGTTATAGTTTGCCTTCTAGTACAGTTCAAAGTCAGTTTGCATTAAACAGTGACTTCCAAAAACGTTAGATGGAAAACTTTTTTTTATTTTTTTGCTAAATGACTGGTGGAGAATTAACACATTTTCAAATTATTTTCTTTCGTAAGTCTATCGTTTAGTACGCGACATAAGGCATTTGGCATCGTTCTGTTTATAAAATACATTTTCTTGTACTCAAATTTTTTAAATGTGTTAATTAAACAAATAATGTTTACTACACAGCTGAAAGTAAAATAATTTTGCTTCCTTAAAAATTTTTCAAACTTATTAAGAAAAGGATATATGACTAGGTCCTTTTAAAATATTTGTATTTGAAAAAAATATTGAAATACATATAAACCTTACTTAGAGACAAATTGTAGTATAGTTAATGATAACTTGCAAATGCCAGGTACCAAAAATCTTATTATCCTTGTTTGAAAAAAAATGTTAACTATTTTTGTAATTTATGTAAAAATCATTTGCTAACTTTTAAAGTTTGCAAAATAAATTAATTGCTTTAAAAATATAAAATATTAAAACAAACCGAAAAGGACATTCAAGGACACATATAAGATATTTAAAAATACAGTTAATTTTTAAAATCACACTTATTGTCCTGCAAATGCTTGTTAGAAATACGAAAAAAAATATATTTTTCTACAAAATTTTAAAAAGTCTAAAAAAAGGATATAAGGGCGGCCCTCAAACGCAAAATAACATTTAAAAAAAATTTAATTGGAGTATAAATACAAGTTCTACACGACTTGTACATTCATTGGTGCATTAAAATAATGTAAAAAATTCAAAATTTTTCTTTGTAATCTATTTAATTTTTTTTAAGTATTATTTAATGCCAAAATAAGAAATTTTGTAGAGTCATGTATCAAATAATTTTTACAGAAATTGACTGACTAATAATTTACACGATTATACAACTTGTAAGGTAATTTTAAAGAGAACTCTGTTTTTTTTATTATTAAAACAACGTGTTAATTTATAAGTTTAAAAATGTAACAGACATTTTTAAAAAACTTACTGTATACACAAAGGCCATTTTCATAAATATTGTGTTATAGTTATTATTAATTTTTAGTTTTGAATGTGGTTTTAGACAAGAGAATTCTCCCAAAAAACAGTTACTTTATTTTTCACTTTTGTAAACTTTAAGTAACAAGTGTAGTTAAAACTAAATATTTGTAAAAAAAATTCTAGAGTTAATAAAAAAAGGATATATGTGCAACTTTTAAAACAATGCAGATATTTTGACAATATTTATTTTATAAGAGGAGAATGTTATTGTACTAATTGTGATATTATTTATAGCAATTTTAAGCAGTTGCTTTGAAAGAAACTTTTCCTTTTTAGTTGTGTTTTTATAAAACGTTGGAGCGTTTTTGACCGACCAAAACGTCGAATTAATGGGTCATCCGCCGTACAGCCCTGACTAATGCAGCACCTAATGACTTCTTCTTGTTTCCGCACATCAATAAAAAAAATGCGTGGTCAACGATTTTCGTCGCCAGAAGAAGCTGTTGAAGTGTTCAAAAACCATGTTTTAGAGCTGTCCCAATCGGAGTGGAAAAAGTGCTTCGACAACTGGTTTGAGCGCATGCAAAAGTGTATAAATCATGCTGGAGAATACTTTGAAAAACAATAAAACCATTTTTGATTATAAATATTCGCATTTTCACTATTAGGCCAGAAGTATATAGAGCAGCCCTCGTATATATATATATTTTTTTTTAATCTTTAAAAATATTCGGCATATTTCAAATTATAGTAATATATAGTAGTTATTTATAAAATAAAAACGAAATACTGCAGTTTACTTTATTTTTTTTTTAACAAAAACTAAGATTTGTATACAAATTTTATCAAACTGTCAAAAAAGGATATTTGTGCAGCTCTGAAGCGAATGCAGATATTGTAATACCACCCAGTAGTCATACTAAACACATTAAACTACGACTTGTAGTGTAACAAAATTTTCATATTTGTTGTTTAAAATATACTATAACCTTAAAGGTTAGAGAAAAATCTCAATTTGAACTCAATGCTGATTAAATATATTTTAGAGAATTTGAACAACAAAAAAATGTTGATTTTTGTACGAGTTTTTGTAAGTTAGTAAAAAGGATATATGTAGAGGTCTTAGACCTAATCACATACAGCAATAAAAATTCGTGGTCATATTTAAAACATTAAGCTGCGACTTGTAGTGTACTTGATTCTTTTGTTTTTTCTTGTTAATTAATCTAAAATTTAATTAGTTGTTTCAAACTTATATTTTGTTTAAATTGATATAATTAACTTAAAAATAATTTTTTTTTGGTTTATTGCATCGTGTTTAAGCTTTGACGATATGTCAGTATGTAAAACGTATTTTATATATAATTTTCAAAATTACAAAAAAAGGATATATGTACAGTTTTTAAACTACACAAGATACTTAAATGAAAATTTGAGGATAAGTTAGGAGCACTCTCCTACAACCTCTAGTCTGATTAATTTTTTTATATTAACAATGCAAACCATATTATTTGTGGTATATTTTTTGGTTTTTGTTTTTATGTTTTTGGCAGACAAAAGTTCATTTAATGTAAGGTTATGTTCACTCCAAATTTTTGTTTTAACAAATATTACAAAACTTACACTATTATTCAAAGCAAATACAATACATATGAAAAGGATATATGAGAAGCTTTTGAACTAGATAATATACCCATATGGAAATTTATGAGTATATTATAATTACATACTTACAAATTGTTGTGTAGTCAATTTATTTATTTTTTTTGTTAGTTTGCTGTCAATTAATTTTTTTTTTTTAATTTTTCATTTCCAATAACTTATTCATTGCATAAATAAAAATTTAAATAAATTTATTAAGATAGTATAAAAAGGATAAACGAAAAGCTTTTATGTGAAATTGGATATTTAAGTGGACGTTTTGAAAGCATGTGTTTACAGCTTGCAAGACCATCAAAAAAATTATTATTCAGATTTTCTTACCTTTTTTAAGAAACATTCCCAGTTGATATATTTTCCTTTAAAAATAAATCATTTTAATGTTAAGATGTTATTTTTTGTATTTCTTTGCTTAAAACTTTGAATTTTTTATTGTGATTTTTCTTTATAAAAATTGTATCTTTTTTTATTTACTATTAAAAAAAATCAACTTTTGAAAGTTTTTTATAAAATTTTTATTATTAAAGTCACAAACCCTTTTGTTGTTGTATTGCAGTGCTTAATTTTGTTGTTGTTTTGTTTTACTTACTTTAATTTTTTTTTAATAAATTTGGCCTTTTTTTGTTAACCGTTAAAAGTTTTCTTATTTTTTTATAATTATCCTTTATCCTTTAATAAAAAGTTTTTTATTTAATATATTAATTTTCGTCGTCTTTTGCTAAAATCGTTGGAAGTCCTTTTTAGTTTTGTGCTCGATATATTTCTGCTTTTTCTTAAGTCTCCCTTTATTTAGTTTATTTTCACTTTAATTATCCTTTAAGTCTTTAAAAATGTTTTTTCTTTGTATATTTAGTTATAAAAAAAGTTGATTTGTTACACACTAAAATTTATTCTCTATATATAAAATGCATGCACACCATTTATGAAAAATTGCTTATGTTTTTCAGATAATTATTTTTTTTTTTTAATTTTATAATTTTGCAATTAGTTCTTAAAAAATATTCACTCTTTAGTTTATCAGACCACAACTTTTTTTATTTTACTTAGGGATGTTTAATTTTAATAGTGTTTTTCTATATTTTATGCAATACTGTATACTTTTTAGTTAGAGTTCATTAGTTCTGTAGCTTTCACATTTATTTTTGTTTTTTTTTTTTTTTTTTTTTTTTTGTTATTAAATTCGTTCTTTCCTCCTTTGTTGTTGTTGTTGTTGAAATTAAAGTGTTTGTAGAACGTTATTTTCTGCCGTAGAGAGTTTCATAAAACACTGCAAGTAAAAAAAAAAACAATATGATTAAAGGTTAAAGTCACAATCAAACAAACTACAGGATACTAAAGGACAAATTGGATAATTTTTATAAAAGATTCGTTAATGAATTTCAATAACAGCATAACACGCTGTGTTGTGTTCTTCTTAAATCTCGCCTCCAACACCACTTATTTCAAAGCTTAACTTAATGCGACCAATAACATAAAAAAAAGATTTTTTAAGAGCTTTTAAACGTCACAAAATATTGCAATAAAACATATTTATATACATATTTTTAAAAATTATTTATTACTTAAAGCTGGTATGATAACTTTTTCGCATAATAAAATATTGAGAAAAATGTTTAAGCTTAAAGCTCTTTTTAAAAGTTTTCTATACAGTTATTTTAAAAACCACTTATTTTAAAGCTATTAATTTAGTGCAATAAAGAAAGCTTTTCAAAGATTTATAAAACTTGAAAGAATGCTTAAAATCTTTTTAAAAAATTTAAGCTTTTTAATTAATTTTTGTTAAAAAAATATATATATCTTTAAAATTAAATTAATTATGTAAAAAAATTTCAAAAAAGCTATGACTTCAAGGAATCAAGCTTTCAAGTAGTAGAAGCTTTTAAAAATATTTAAGCTATTAAGTTTATTTATATTTTAGGAAAACTTAAAGAAATACTTTAAAAACTTTTAAAAGCTTTTTAGTTGATTTTTTAGAGAACTTAACTTTTAAGCTTTTTTTAATTTTTTATTTGTTTTGCTGCTGTATTAACTAAATATTAAAATATAAATATAGATTATACTTTAGTTATTTAAAACAAACAAACCAAGAACTTTGAATGTATTTCAAACAGGCTGATCTCGATTTGCCGTTAGTTGTGAAACACGCCTCTAATAAATTGCTTTGATTATTTTATCTAAAATTTATGTTCAAGCAATTTATTATAATTCTTAATAAAAAGAAAATTTTTATTAAAATGTTAAAAAAAGCTTTTGTATCTAAAAAAAGCTCTCTAGTTTTTAAACAGGTGATTTTGTAAATTATATAATTTTATTTTTTTTAATTAATTTTTATTTTTTGAATTAAAAATATTATCACATTAAAAAAGCTTTTGAATTAAAAAAAGTTTGCAATTACAACAAAATTAAAAATACTTTTTTCTTCCATTTCTTCTCAAAGTTTTTAAACTATTAAACATATTTCTATATATTTTTTTTATTGTTTTAACGTGTTTTCCTTTAATCATCAATCATATGTGATTTTAAAAGAAAAGTTAGACGATTTTATGGTGTTATTTTTCATTTAAAATTTTCTTTTTCATTCAGCCAATCATGTGATGCCTGCCTACGTGCAATGGAAGTGAAAACAATAAACCGGCAGTAATAATAACTTCAAACTAACGACAGACTGTCTGTCGGCTTTTGGACAAATCCGATTGAATACCATTTCCCTTTAACTATAAAACAAGGCGATTGACATAATAAGGCAAACCCGAAACGTGTAGAAATTTGGGCGTGGTATTTTTGTTAGTATATCAGGTGCGCAAAAAATCGGAGCGCAACGCAACGAACAGGCAACATACAGACATAATAATACTTCCACAAAAAACTAGGTCAAATTGCACTGGTAATTTTTAGGGAATATTAACAAGAAAATTGCAATTTCAATGCTTCTTGTGTGCGTGCATGCATGTATAAGTAGTGTGTGTATATGTGATTGTTTAAAAATGGTACTTAAAAAATTTTCCTTAAGCAACTTACCGAAAATTTAAATAATTTTCATTAGGAAATCCTTTGAGTTCAAAATATATAATTTGTGTTTGTGTTCAAATTTAAGAATAAAAATGAACGCAAAAAAATATTTTGAAACACTGAAACAAATTGTTGTTAAGAACTTTTCAAAAATGTACTGAAAAATTTTTTTATTAAATCAAGACTTTTTCTTATCGAAGTTAAAGGTTTTTTTTAACAACCGATTTAAATTTTTAAAACTTAATTTTCTGTTTTAATATTTTAATTGAATTTATTTTTAATTAAATAATCACTAGTAACGTCACGTTGGAAAATTTTAAAACTAAATCCTTTAACCGTGCTAACTGGAAATCGTTGGTTAAGTTAACAATAACGTATACCAATATTCCTAGTTGGTGTGCTTCTTTGTTTGTTTTTTCACACAGAAAAAATTTTTTCTTTTCAAACCGTCTTTGTTCTATAAATTATTTTATTTGCTTAGATATTTTGTTAATTATTTTTTTGTTATTCTACGAAACAAGGAGAAATTATATAGCGACGCAAATTATAAATTATATGAGTAGAATTTAATAAAAACGCGCTTAAAAAAGAACCGCGTTCTTTGCTGGATACTTTGAAGACCGCTTGACTTTTACTGAATGCAAAAATGTTCTACAAAAATGTCTTAACATAAAAAATGTTGAGCCATTTTACCAACAAATAAACAAACAACAACAATAGGAAAATCAAAAACAATTTTATATGCATTCAAACCTACACACACACACTCACATTCTCTATACACAATATTCATGTATTATACATATATGCATTCCTTCTTGGCCTGGGAAATGTATCATTGAACGAACCTACACACAAAAATCAAAAATGTAGGAGCAAACTTTAAAAAAGCTTTTTTTTCGGCGATGTCATAATATACCGGCTGGCTAAGTGTAGAGAACTAACTCTCCACTTTAACAAAACACTCGTTCTCTCTCAGAGGTTCTCTCCCTAAATAATTTATTTCCTTTTTTTTTTGTTGTTGTGCATTTGTTGTTGTGCCTTTTATATGGTGAATGAACCTAGGAAATGCACTTTTTATTTATCCTTATACCCTACATTTACAAATGTAATTAAGGCATATTAAATTAATTTAAAGTTTAGTATAAACAATTGAATACTTAAACAAGCTTGAAAAAGCTTTGAGGAAAATAAAAGCATAAAAGTTTGCAACAGTTAAAAATTAATAAAATTTTTATTTAAAATTGAGCAGAAAATCAATTTTACAAGTAAAAAAAATATTTTCAATCGAACGCAAAAAAGAGTTTTTAAGGAGCTTTAATTATAAAAGCTTAAAAAATTACTTTAAATTGTATGCTTTACTTGTAATGTGTAACAAGCAAACGAAATCCCCAGATTTTAGACAAGAAAAAGTTTAGGATGCTGCTATTTGATAATATTGGTTTGGCAAGACATTTCTAACTGTAACTCTTCTGGGTTTCAGAAATTTAACTGTTACTGAAAGTTCAGGAAACAAATCACGCAATCAGCATCCTACTTAAGTGCTGCAAACTAATTTTTCAACACAAGCTACTGAGTTTCCAGATGGTGTAATAAGGTCATCTGCTGGATCCCTAAATCTTTTCGGTCCTATCTAGAGGGTAGTAGTACTACAATTTTTGACAGAGATACCGCTCCGCTGGTGTAAGTGCTAGGAGACAGAAACTCCCGTACAATTACTTTTGCGAAAATAACCGAAACAAGAAGAAGACGGAGAACAAGACTGTTAAAAAATTTCTTCCCCCCGGGGGCACCAAGAGTCTACTCGTATGCTGACCTAACCTAGGTGCAAACAAGGGTCCTCGGGGGTATAGGGGGAACCAGTCCCCCGGTGTGCAGGCACTGAAGCTGGATAGACGGTTGGGTACTATCGAAGGATTTTACCAGTTTCCTTAAATAATAATAACGTATGAATAATAATAGCAATAAATAAACTGGCACCACGGGAACCGGTAGCCCATACAGAGAGCCGCCCACCTCGTAGTCGGTTATTGGTGAGGTCCCTTCGGGGTACACGTGGTGGTTGTGGTTAAATAAGTCTAATTCTGTGGGTCTGGCGTGAAATAGATGGAAGTTTGCTGTTGCTCTATCAACAGAGGAGTTTAAGGATAGTCTCCAACCCTACAGCAAGGAGTTGATTTATGATCATGCAAGCCGTGGTCTTAAAATTGCACAGTATAGTGCACCGTCTGGTAAGGGCTTACTGCCAGGTACAGACGTTAATCTAACCACTTATCCTGTTAAATAATTTCTCAGTTATTTCTCAGCATTTTATGTAAAAAATGCGAAATTACTTCGCAGTTAGAGCTAACAGAAGCATGTAGTCCTTTTAGACTAAAACATAAGAAGTATAAACTTTTTTATTCGGGCATCGGGTTGTTTAGGCTTTTGCCAAAACTTGGAGTAGAGCTATTACATGCAGGATCACCAGCAATCAAGTGAGATTGGGTTATTTTTATTATCAGTAATTGGATAACCCTATACTTCAGCGCAATTAAGAAATAGCTTTCGCAAAAGCTTAAAAGCTATTACGAATTAAACCTAAAATTTCTTTAAAAATGCTGAAATTTTTAATGTTCGATTACTGAGTGTTTTAAAGCTTCTTTGATTGAATTCTTTGAGGGATTTTTCAAAAGCTTAAAGCTTTCACAAATTTTTTTTTTTTCAGAAACAACAGGTTTAATCAAAATATTTTATTTAAAATATTATAGAGTGCAATTTTGAGATACTTAAATATTTTAAAGAATTTATAAACGTACAACTACTAGTCAAGCAACTGCTACAACCTTCAAAGCTTTTCTAAAAAAAATGGTATTTAAAAAAATTTTAAATCTTTGCAATAAAATTTATATCTTGCATAGATATGGATATTAATATTATGACAAAAATATTATGACAAAAATATTATGACAAAAAAGGTTAAGCTTTTAATATTAAAAAAAAAACAAATTAATTTTTTACAAAAGCTTTAGCAAATATATCGTTTTTAGCCATCATCAATTAAGCTATTTTTCAAAGAAAACTGTAAGCAGTTCGAAAAAAAAATAAAACAACAGCTAAAAACTTCATAAATCTAAGAAAGCTTTAAGTTCTGAAAAAAGCTTTTCACTCCAAACAATTTGTTGTTCTTCGGAAATATGCTCGTGTTAAAACTGGAAAAAACAGGAAGCTTAATTTGGTACTTTGATATAATTTCAGGTAATTAAACGTAGAATATAGAATGGTTGGTTCTAAAATTCGGAAGATCTTAAATCAAAGCGATAATCTAAATTTTTTTTGAGGTCTACCAGTGTGAAAATAATAACTAATCAGAGTTTCTATAACCAGCATAACGAATTCAATAGTACGAATAATAGAAATTATTTGAGATCAGCTCTATATCCCAAGATTTAAAAAATACGGAACATATATTGAGGTAAAAGCATTAGCTCTTCTCCCTACTCTTTCTACGGCTTGTTTGCATTAAATCCCCCACATCCTTTACGCTATTGCTTCTAGGATATGTAGCGGCACCAATCTTCCGGGCTTGCAGAGACTTGAATGTAAACGATAGAGACTTTAGAAGTCTGCCCAATGGCAAAACTAATAGATCCACAGGAAGCAGTAGCCAGCAGTGATGACGATATCTGTATCGGTTATGGGGGATCCCTTCTGGGTGTAATGTGCTGATTGTGCGTGTGATTGAAAATTATAACATGGAAGGCGCTTGCATTCTATATGTTATTGCGTATACGTACGATGTCGCTGAAAGACGTATTGTATTTACCCAGTATAAAGATCACCTTTAGATTTTGAGCCAGGTTCTGACGTTAATCTCTTTTTCACTCTCTGTCCAAAGACTGTAAGAATTTGTACACACTGTTTACAATGAATTAAATGAGAATTATACCAACTTTTTTTTAACAGATAGAACTGAACTGACAAGATCACCATCAGGTTGGGGCCAGCATTGTTTATTACTGACGTTATTCTGTATTACATACTCGCACTTTCTCTCACTCTGTTGAGGTGTTTTTTTTAAGTTATTAAACTAAATCTGATCCGTTCATGAAGTCGTTCATCACTCAAATATTTTTACTTACAGTTCAAAATAGGGATTTTTTTGTTTAAAGCATTGTCCTGTTGTTATTGTAGTTGTTATTATTGCTGTTGTTTATTTATTATTATTTTGATTCGTGCTGCTACTTTTGGCTGTAGTTGCAAAAACAAAATTGTTACACAAACTATTGAACTATTTCTTAAGCCTTTTCAAGTGTGAGTCTGAGTGTTGTACATAATTGTGTGTGCGTGCGTGATTGTGTGTTTGTGTGCGTGGGTTATATTGAATAGAGGTTTTGTTTGTTTGCTAAAAATTTACTTTATAGAAAAAGTTTGCCAACACACGCTCATTCATGGACGCAAACATACATGTGGCAACATTTTATTATGCCACGGGGTATCTTGTACATTTGTTGTTGCAGCAAATACACATACTACATGTGGTTGAATGTATTCAAGAGATAATTTGTTGAAGTTTTGTGGATATTTGCATTGTGTTTTTTTTTTATCGTATGGCGCATTTTTTCCTTTGTTTTATATATTCCTTTTTTTCTCTGTTATTATTTATCTAGAAATTATTGAAAATTATTGCTTTCAGTCATTATTTATGCAAATAAACGATAAATTAAAATTCGTTTGGTATGAGGTGTTTGCTATGGATATTTACAATAAAATAAATTTTCATTTTGAATAAATAATACTAATTTTTAACAAATAATGCAAATGAAATTATTGGTAAATTTTGTTAGAAATACCAGGTCTGATTAAGAAACAACCGTTATTTTTTCAAAAAGTATTTATTTATTCATCAATAACTATCTTGTCCCCTTCAAAGTTATCTCCCAATTTTTCTAATCCTCGAAACATTTCGGAATCGCGCTTTTTGGTATCACCTCAATTGTAGCAAAACGCCTTTCTTTCGGTGTCTTCAGTTTCGGGAAGAGGAAAAAGTCAGCGGGGGCCAACTCCGGTGAATACGGTGGTTGAGGCATGATAACGGTTTTGTTTTGTAACAAAAACTCACTCACAAGCATCGATGTGTGAGCCGGTGCGTTATAATGGTGCAAAACCCATGAATTTTTTTCCACAATTCAGTGCGTTTCTGACGAATTGTTTCGCGTAAACGGCGCATACCTTCAAGGTAATATTCTATATTGACAGTACGACCTTGTGGCAAAGATTCATGATGCAACACGCCATTGCAGTCGAAGAAAACAGTGAGCAAAACCTTCACATTGACGTGCTTGACGGTCTTGGCTCCTCTGGACGCTTCCATTGGGATGATTGAGCTTTGGTTTTAATGTCGTAGCCATACACCCGTTATTTGTCACCAGTTATGACCTTTTTGAGGAAATCTGGATCGTCGTTAACGACATTCATGCGACGTTGTTTTTGCTCAAAATTTAGCAATTTCGGAACAATCTTCGCTGCCGTACGTTTAATACCTAAAACAGACGTAAAAATTGCTTGGGATGAGCTGAACGTTATGCCAACATCATCAGAAACTTCTTCGGTGATAGCAAAATTGAACTTGTGTTCTGCTAATAGTAGACTCGCCAAACGCCACAATCAACATTTCAAATGTCCTTGCGCATATAATGCTTATTTCTTGATCAGACCTCGTATATACAGAAACTACTTTGCTGAGTTTGGATTTCGTTTTGGTTCTATTGAAACCTGAATTTCTGCCAAAGTTTGGAATTCATAGGGACACCCACATCTTCCTTCACTATTGTAATCCTAAAGTACTCAACTTTAGCTTCTTTCTTTGCTTTCTCTACCAGGCTTTCGAACCTCATTATTATTTCACAAATAATAGCGAGCATTCATGTCCATACAGTAATAGTCTAAGCCTTTTGGCGATTGCTACCATGAATGGTGTGATCAATGATCTTGATTGTAACACTTATTGGGTGCACTGTTGTTTACTTTTGCTGCCTCACCTCTATATTTAAGTGACATACATATTGACGAATCGAAAACTCTGAATATTTCTCGTATGTGATGTTTTATAAAATAAACAAAAGAAGCCTTGAAGGGCTTTGAATTTCTTAAACGGTGTAATAAATACTTCACTCTATCTGATTTTCTCTGTTTAAAACATTTATATCAGACCGTACTTGGAATATAACTCGGTGTTTTAAAATTAAAAATCATTGAATGTACTTTTTTGAAATCAGAAAACTCGACGTCATTAAAGATCCATTTAATTGTAACCAGTCAACCGTATACTTCAAAGCAGAGAGAATTCATTTTTCTGCCAAACACTTCATTTGCCGAATTATCTCTTTTCCTAGTTGCAGCACAATTCGTATTTTAAAGAGCTTTCTTTCCCTGACCGCATCTCCAAACAAAAGATGATTTAGGTACAATTAGCCAAATTTTTCGATTGTTGCCAACAATTTAATTTTATAAGTTCTTCCCCAGACAGATGGTGATGCTGCAACAAATCGCGGATTGTTATCATCGCCTTTTTAGAAACTACTTATAAAGACAATTGAATAACTCCTTATTGGAAATCTGAAATACTTGAAAGTATAGACAGACAAATGGATATGAAAAGGATTAGCTATTGGTTGTAGAGATTGGCGAACACGTCAAGAGGATGAGCAAATCAATACTGCAGAGCTGTCATAACAACGGGGAACCGATTTTACATCCTCTCCACCTCAGTACAGTTCGACTGAATCTGCGACGTAGGAACTTCGCCCATTACATCCTTAATAGCCTCTGCAGACCATCTGATTTGAAATTGGTAAAATTGCATCAGCTTATTAGGAAATGTAATTGGTTTTAGATGGTGGTGTACAAGCTTTTTCATTTTCCTACTACTCCTCCATCGATCTTTCCATTTCTCTACCTTCTTATCTTTCAGTTATCATAAAGTGACCAAATCTATAGCCGAGCTGTCCATCTTTTTTCTTTGCTTCCTGAAGCCATTTTAATTAATAATGGTACCGTAAGATACTACACAGAAACTACAGAAGCTTCCATGATATCCAGCGTTATTCTAGGAATACCGAACATCTTCGGGGAAGACGGCGAGACATTTGACAACTTTAATTCTGTGAACCGCAAATATGATGCAAAACTATCACTAACTTCAGAGCTAACGGACTGACCGCAAAAAATCCAAACAAACAACTGAGGTCACCACTGTAGTTCACAAGTCAGAAGCGACTGAACAATTCTTCGTTTCGAATCACAACACTCAACTGCAAACGGCGGGATGTAACTTATACCATAAGCCTTTTTGAGATTCCAAATAAGATGGTGGCATGCCATAGTGTCCAAGGACATAATTTCCATCAACATAGAGTCATAACGTCCATAGTTACTAAAAGTATATTTTATAGTATTCTATGTGAAAAAGATGCAGCGTTTTTATAAACTGGCCTGCAGGAAATCTTTAGTAAGCGAACCCGGTCTTGGTTATACCGTAGAGGAGAAAATCCTTGGACCCGGAAAAAGGCCGACTATGCAGAAAATCTTTGGTAAGCGAAGCCGTTGTTGTTTTAAGTGCAGACATTATGTCCCTTTCATAAGTGACTTTATTTCCATACTAAAATCGACACAATTATGTTGCTTTTGAGTGCGACATAAAGTCCATGGACATTATTTCCTTGGTCACTATGACATGTCACCACAAAGAGATTTAAAGGACAATTGAAATGAATAGGAAGCCTGATAGCTTCTATGCTATTATACTGCGCTGAGTGCTATAATACCCCAATTTCAGTCTGTAACTCTAATTTTAGCTTAAGTCATATATCGAAGTCATTTCAAAAAAATTAATGCGTAATTAGTGTAAACTATATTGAACCCGTTTCAGAACTCTTCTAAGACTTTAATAAAAGCAATTCATAAATTATTATTTGATATTGAAAAGTTCGTGAATGACACAAAAAGCACAGTGTTTAACAAAGTATAAGTACGACAGAAGATGGCTTAGTGCGGAGAAAGAAGCAATTTTCTATATTCTTTGCCTCATCCCTACTGGTCACTATTCTAATTAAAGATCAAAATTCCATTGATGTTGAAAAGAATTAGATCAATCCCTCGTTTTTTGGAAGACTAAAATAAAAGTAAACAAGGAAGAACTATCGGAAATTGCAGATTTTTTTGGTACGTTAAAAAACTGGGTTTGCTCTGGTTAGTTATGAGTAGAAAGCATTTGCCAATACTGTCTGCATCTCGCATCTCGCCATTTAACCCCTTACACCTGTTATTACCCGACTTCTCGGGCTTTACAAGCCCTCCCTCTTTCATATTTCTCATTACTAGAAACATAATGAGACTGAATTATGGATGCCAGTAAGCCTATCTAAGGTTTCATAGACAAATGTATGTTTCCTCGTAACTGAGTGCACTTTTCAAAATTCCACTTATATCTCTGTAAAAAACATTAATTTGAGTAAGAGGTTGGGTCTCTGAAGGAACTCAGATTTTTATAAGCCAATGGAGGAACCCGGAAGATAACTGTGTTAGCGACAGGTCATGGAAACTTTAAGTATTCTCTGTCCAAGCTGAATATCCAAGAAGATGGCGCTTGAAGACTGTGCCTGACACAGACAAATATGATAGCGCATATTATTTGTAAATGTCAAGGACTGGCTAGCATTTAGCACAGGATTACGGGCAGTAATATATTAAGCACGGTAGACTATTTAGAATTTTGAGAGAAATACTTTTTAGATCCCATATAAAAATATTATTACGGTATAGAAACAAAATAATATTGCTAAGTTGTCATCTGTGTTCTTTGTGAGAAAAAAAATGACGAAATGTTTCTGGCTTTATGTTTATGTACATAAAAATGTTTTAGCAACATGTTTATAATCAAAAATGTTTCTGGCAACAACTTTTTCTAACTGCAAAATAATATGAGCTACACTTGTGTCTTGCAAAACTGTAAGAAACAACAATCAAAGTGACATATTTAAAAGGCCATTAGAACGGTAATTTTCTCCTTAATCATGGTGTTGACATCTCCAGCCAATTGTTAAATTGTTTAAGCGATAAAATTAAAGTTGCAAAGCAGTTTTCTCAAATTTGAATAGAGTAAGTAGGTTAAGATAAATGTGAAAAAGACAGGATGACTGTCAATGAAAGAAAGCTAATAGCAAATGAATTTTCGGGTATCAGAAATCATTAAAAAACGAAGGAGGTCAAATTGGAGTTCGTAATGTTAGTGAGATACTTCCTTTATTCCCTCCTAATATATATACATATAAGGATCCAAAATCTAACGTTTTTTTTCAACTAGTGCTTATTTCGTGAATGGTAACACTTAAATTGTGTCTGATTTGACAGATAATTGTTTCATCCTTCCGCTGAACGCTTGAACAACGTTAGGAAATATTGCGACTTTACTTTGAAAATCATGGGAATATTGCAGAATGTGTGTGAAAATTGCGTACGAATTTTGGAAGAAAATAAGCACCGTCAGATCCGTATGTTCCTTATCTTGTGACACAAGTGAAAGACACTGCCATCCTCATCGATAAACCAAAGAGTGAAAAGCCAAAAACAGTGCGTACACCCGAGAATATTGCTGCTGTGCAGAAAGTGTACCTGAAGCGCCATCAACATCAATTCACCGTCGTTCTCAACAATTTAACATTTCCGAGACATCATTGAGACAAATTTTGCATAAAGACCTTGGTATGACGCCATACAAAGTCCAATTGCTTCAGGAGTTGAAGCCAACTGACCATGCAATGCGTGTTTTTATAGCATTTTCAAAAATTATTATTTGGCGGACCCATTTATTTCGTATTTAATCATACGGACAACCTTCGTTGAGTTACCTCGCCCTTAACAAAAAGCCAAATATTTGTCTTAAAATTTTCAAATATCCTTAAACTAAACAAAAGTCCTTAAAAACATATAAAAGAAAAATGCATTTTATACAATTAAATAAATAGAAAATAATTATATTAAATAAATATTTATATAAAGACCTTATTGTAAATATCATTAAACGCAAAACCACTTAACACACAACACAAATGCATGCTTATTGTACATCTCGTATTTTAACAACTACACACACATGAACACATTTAACATTCCTAAATAATTTTGTGCATATAAAATAATGTTCTATATACACAACTCTGAATTGTCATAGAAAATTCAACTACACTTGTATTCTTACTATTCGCGCACATACCCAGCCCACATTATAAATCTTAAAATCAACGAACCAAATTTGAAATACAAAAACAAGAACCAGAACTGAAAATGCAAAACGGAGATGCAACCCTTGATGTTATCGATTTTTCTCCTACAACAATCAACAGCAGCAACAGCAATTGCAACAAAAAACGGCGAATCATTTACACCATCACAAAAGATGTGCTACAAAATCCATCTTGTGCTAGTAAAAGCTTTAAAGCTCTCACTACCCCTACACTAAAGGCTCTCATTTATACTCCCTATTTTTATCTCTCCTAAAATCGGCGTTATTTTTTTATGTTTAATTTCTAAAAATGTAGACTTTTAATTTGTTGTTCTTTTGGGAGTTGCCTGATGTAAACAAATTTACAAATTTATATATTTATATATATGAAACTTACTATATATAAAAAAAAAACAAAAAAAGCAAATCTAGTCGCTCTTTAAATATAGAAACTGCATGAAAAAATAGAGCAAAAATTCAAACTTTGTTTTTTTTTTGTGTTTATGATGTTGTTGCTGGTCTTGCTATTGCCACCAGGATATAGGATGTAACACAAAGTCAACAGCAATTTGCCAATATTTAAATAACGTTTTGTTATTTTTGCTCTTGCAATGCTTTTGTGTATACGATGAATAAATAAATAATCTTCAAAATAAAACTTATAGATAATGAATATTACATGGTTATCGTTAACTGACCTAAAACTTAATTGAATTTGCTTGAAATGAAATATAAAAATTTTTAAATTTAAAAGCATAATAGGCATAGTAATCTTTTATAAAAATTTAATTTAACACCTTAATAATAAAGCTTTTGAAACTTTTTTATAAGATTATGATAAAAAAAAATGTCATGAAATTTCTTTAAACTTTTATAAAAAACACAAGCCTGAAAACAGAAGAAAGCTCTCTGAAACGTTAAAGTAAATAAAAGCTTAAAGCTTTCTCACATCTTAAAAAGATTAAAATGTTTTCGCCATTTGTGATTAATTAAAAAAAGCTTTTTAAATTATCTGTAGTTAGTGAAGCTTTTAATCTGCAATAAAAAGGGGTAATAAATCGTACAAAGCTTTCTTAAAAGCTAAGCTGCAATAATCCTTGTTAGAACAATTAAAAGTTTTTACAGCAAAATAGCTTAAAAAGTAAAGATTTTACGCTTAGATTGCTCTTACTTGCAGAAGCTTTTAAATGAATTAAAAGTTTTTAAGTACCAGTACTTTTGAACTGAAAAACTTTGCTTATATTTGTGAAAAGCTTTAACCCAAGAATAATATAAAGCTGCAACAAACTTGAAAAAGCTGGATGATAACTTCTTAAATTATCTTAAAATTGTATCAAGCTTTAAAAAAATGTTATCATAAAGTCAATTTTAAAAGCTTTTATGAATAATATAAAGCTGTAACAAACTTTAAAAAACTGATGGTAATTAAAAAATTAAAAGATAATTAAAAAAATTAAAGGAATCTTTAAAGCTTTTTTAATATCCATTCTTTTATAATTCCAGTATTTAGGTGAAGCTTTTAAGCTTTAAATTGTGTTTGATTTATTAGTAATTAGCGAAACTTTTTTACTTTACACCTGCAAATACTAAGTTGAAAGTATTTGAGCTAAATTTTAATTAAATTTAAATAAATATAACATATTTACTTTTACTTAATAAATCTTCTATAATAAATAAATAAAAAGCATCTTATAAATAAATTATTACTCACTGAAAAAGCAGCCGATAATTCAATAAAGCTTTTGAATTTAGACAAGCTTCCAGGAACAAATATTCTATAAAATAAAAAGTTTTAAACAAACATAAATTTTTGTATTTAAGTTAAATTAAAAAGAAATATATGTTTTAAAATATTTCGTTTTGGATTTAATTTTGGTAGGCTTTTGATAAGCTGTTACTAACTTTAAATTAAAAGTTAAAAAAAGTCAAAATCGTTGATCATAAAATAGCTTAGCTTCTTTAAAAAGCTTTTCCAATAAAAACTTGCTTAATGCTTAATAAAGTTTTAAAGTTTTGTAAGCTTTTTTGTGGTATCTTATGTTATTATGAAGTTAATATTTAATTTAATATATTTTTTTGCTTTAGAAATATGCACAACTAAATTAAGCTTTCAATATTTAAAACTTGTCAATTATTTTATAACTAAGTCTCGATTAAGCATTTAGGTATATGAAATATAAATTAAAACCATGTAAAGCTTTTAAAATTTAAATAAAAAACATCAAAGCTTAATAAAAACTAAAAAGCTTTGAAAAAAGTTTTTAAAGAAGGAAGGAGGCTTTCAATTCATTTGTTTGTTGCTTTTTTATGTTTATGCCCGCAGAACTCAGTCATTTCTGGACAGATTTTGATTTTTTTTTTAATTTTATGGTTGCATATTGGTTGTGTTTTAAAAATAGTTCATAATTTTAAAAATTAAAGGGTGTCCCCATAAAAATACATTATTTTAACGTTTATTATCAACATGAAAATTTATTATTTGGAATCTTTTAAAATTTAATTAATTTACTTTAATCGTGCTTCATGAAATATTTATATTTGAAGGAATCAAGCACGAATAAATTAAATTAGTTTATTATCAACCGTAAAAGGCACCACTTTAAAATATAAAAAAACTACTTTTCACTATAGCTCCCAAGTGCAAAAGTAATACAAAAATAAATCTTGAAATTGAAGGGTGTCTCATAGCTGACATATATAACCCTATCTTTTGAAGGTTTATATACAAACGCTTAAAACTTAGACAGAATGTTGATTATTTTCATCGTTATAATAATAAGTATAAGTACAAAAAATTATAAATTAAAGGGTGTCCCAATAGTTCATTTAGTTTAATGTATATGGCCATACTTTTGATTAGTTGTAGGCAGCCGGCTAAAATTTATAAAGAAAATGTATTGCTAAGTCCGCTATGAGTATAAAAATTATATTTAGAAATTAAAGGGTGTCCCAATAGCTAATGTAATTTGATGTATGTGGCCAAACTTTTGAACCGTTATAGATAGAAAGTTGAAACTTATAAGGGACCTGTATTGCTACGCTCTCTATATCAATAAGTTTATAATTTATATTTAGAAATTAAAGGGTGTGCCCATAATTGATGTAAATTGACCTAAATGGTTCTATCTTTTCAAACGTATCGAGAAAAGCTTGCAGTTGGTCTGAATACCGATTGCATTGACCCGTTTAATAACAAGTATACATATTCAAATTTTAAATTAAAGGGTGCCCCAATAATTCATTTAATTTGATGTATATAGAGAAACTGTTAAGCAGTTGTAATTAGATGGTTGAAATTAACAAAAAAAAATCTGTATTGAACTGATTGTTTTAACAACAAGTATAATATTTAGATTTGCAAATTAAAGGGTGTTCCAATAGTTGATGTAATTTGATGTATGTAAAGATTTATTTTCCAAGAATAATTATTATTATCATTTTCACTAATTAATTTAATTTTTTTATCTGAATTATAAACATATTAAAGTATTCTTTTTACTTAGAATCAAAAGGAACACAAATATCCTGCTTTTAGAGATAAACTACATGCAGTTGAATTGTTTGTTGTATATCTTTAACTTGAACTAAGCAACAAAAATATAAAAGAAAAATCAGCATATTCTCCTTCCTTGCAATCAAATACATAAAATATTGCTGAGAAATGCTGGTTGGGTGGTTGTTTTTAAGATGTAAAATAAAGATTTAAATTAAATTTGTAAAAGTAAACAAGAAAGGAGCCATACTTAAAGGAAATTTGTATAGCTTCTCAATTAATAACAAAAAAAAAACTTTTTCTGGTTTCTTTAAACAGTATTTTGAAAAAAAAATATTTACTACAAGGCTTCTTTTTCATAATTAATGATTTCGTTTAAGGACTAAATTCCATTGCTTTGAATATCTAGAAATGTTTTGTAATCTCCTCGAAGATTTTTAATTTAGTTTTTTACCTCCTCATTTTTTTTCTTTTGCTTCAATTAATTTTAAATAAAGAAAAATTATTTAGATAAAAATTTAAAACGTCACTACGAAATTCCCAGTAGTATTATGTTTTAATTTAAAAATAAAGATTTGCTCAAAGAGGAAAACTGCAGCGCCTTAGGCAACAGGATACAAACTTGAAACAAAGAAAAGATTAATGAAAACTCATGTACATAAAGGGAGTTATATTTGCATTTTATTGAAAAGGACTAAAAGGAACAATGGAATACTAAAACAAGGCTGCACATGAAGACAAAAGAAAATAGAGGTTATTAAACCACCCACATTATGCTAAAGCAAGGATAATATTTATAACAATAAAGAAAACTCAAAAAAATAAAAGCAAGTAAAAACTTCTAGCAAACGACAATTAAAAAAAATCTGAAACTTGTTTTAAAATTTTAAATTGCTATATCTCTTTTCTAAGCATCAAGTTTCTTTCTAGTTAAAGCTTTAAATAAATGGCCAAGAGCATCATAGCCTTTTTAAACATTACAACAACAAATTTTGCAAAAATATATAATTAAAAACTTCAAGTATTTTGCGTTTCATATAACCACAAAATTTTATATTTTAAGCAGTTTTAATTAAGTTGTTTCTCATATATCCTTTTTTTAACAAAAGACAATAATTTGTTAAAAAAAAATTTTTTACAAACAAAAATTACTTGAGAAAAAATATTTAGTTAATAATTGAGTTCTCTAAAAGAAACTAATAAAGATAATTTATATAAAAATAAAACTTGTTTTCCAAATTCCTTTACGGCTTTATCCTGTTTTCTTTTAAAATTTCTCAAAAGTTATTTAATAAGAACTAGTAGTTATATTTATTTAAGACACTTGTTAAATATTGCCTTGATAGCTGCTTTAATAAGGACATCCCCCATATATCCTTTTTTGTACAACTAAGAATTTATCCAAACATTTTTAAGATATGAAGTTATTAAGGTAATAAACTTAAATATTTATTGAGTTCTTAAAAATAAAAAATAAATTTAATAAAAATTTTTTCTTCAAAATTTTGAAATTTGTAAGCTCCTTCATCCTTTTAAAGTTTATAAATTTTCAAAAACTTGTTTAATAAAAACTTGTTACTTTGACTATATAAAGTAATCCTCTAATCTTGTCTTAATCACAGCATTAATTAGGACATCCGTCATATATCCTTTTTTGTTGAAAATATAATTTCGTCTAAAATTTATTAAAAAACTTTTAAATTTGACTTAATTATTATATTTAGTATCTCATTTAACCTTATTTATCTTAATCTATTTTCTAACATTTATTTTTTTTTCCAAACAAACATAAAGTCTAACATATATAAACATATATCCTTTTTCTTCAAAATATGTATTGTTTTTCTTTTTTCTTTATCATTTTTTCTTGATAAGTTTAATAAAATTTGATAGAAACTAACAGTTGATTTTTTTAAGATCATTAGTAAATTATGTCTTTATAGCAGCATATATCCTTTTATCCAAAAATATTATTTGGATTAAATTAAAAAAAAATAAGATTTTATTTAAATATACTTGAAAATTATAGAGTTCTTTTTAAAATAATAATAACAATAAATAAGTTTATATTTTTAAACATTCTTAATTAATTTACTCCTTTATCCTTTTTAACTTAAGAAATTTAACAAATATATTTAATTAAAACTTACAGCTTAAACTGCTTAAAACAAGCACTAAATTTCATTTTCATAAAAAATCTATATTAGGATGCCAGTCATATATCCTTTTTTTGGAAAAAATTAAAATTTTACATAAATATGCTTTAGACAATTTTTTCGACCATATTTTCTTATTTCGGTTGCATTATAAAACTTTTAGTATATTTGCCTGCCATGTATCCTTAATTTTAATTTTCAGTTTCAAAAATTATTAATTAAAAAAAATCTTAAATTAATTTTTAGTTGTATAGTTCGCTCATTTTTTTTTTTTTTTTGTGAATTGTAAAACAATATTAATATAGCATGTATCTTTGTTTAGTTTACAAAACCACCAAAATTTAAAAAAAAAACTGCTGGCCACATATCCTTGTTTGGCCAATAATGAATTTCTACTTCAAACGTTTCTCTTATACCACAACAACTTGATTATTTTCAACCAAATGTAATTTTCAAATGCAATTTTAGCACTAGAAACTTTAACATTGGTTGTTTAATATATAGTTATTTTTTATAAAAACTTGATTTCCGCCACAAGCCTGAAATATTTTTGATTGGCGTAATGTTTAAAAAAAAACTTTATATTTTTAAAGCAAAATTTGTGTTGTGTGCGTTTTAATTGTGTGCTCAAATTTTATTTATGTAGCCTACAAAAATTATTTTCAAAAAGATTTTGCCTTAAAAATATACTTTACTTTAATTTTTGATCTTATATATATAGAAATATATTTTTTTAATAACTGTTATATTTATATATAGAAATATATTTTTTTAAATAAGTGTTATATTTTTAAAACAAGTACACTACAACTCGTCGTTTAAACCTCTTAATACATTTATAAAATTTTAAGGGTTTTGCTCCTTTTATTACATAACCAACCGTATATCCTTTTTTAAGTATTCAGTTTTTTAGCACTTTTTCTTTTAGTTTTTTTTTTTTTTTTTTTTTTTTTTTGTTCAAAGCTGTTATTTAGCTTAGCATTGTTTTTAATTTTTTTCTTAATTTAAAAAAAAAAATTTAAAAATAGTATATTTATATTTTTGTTCCTTTTTTACCATTTTAAAATAATAATAGATAATACAATTTTGTTTAACAAATAGCACAAGAACTTGTATTTAATAGTTCTCTATACAACCACATAAAATTTTAATCCTATTCGTTTCATATCGCTTTATGTGTAGTATATCCTTTTTTACGTACTTATTTTATTTGCTTAAAAGAATATTTTTTCTCTATGAAGTATAAGCAAAAATTAAGGCATTTTACTTTGTTTCTATTTTTTAATTCGAATTTCATTTAACATTTTGAATAATTTAATTTTTTTGATTTTTTTTTTTTTGAAAATGTTTAAAATTAATTGTAAACAAATTTTGTCAAACAAACACCACTACAACCCGCATAAAAGGGTTCTTAATGAGTATAGGTAATTTGGTGGCTCTTATTTGTGCTGTTAAGATTATCGCTTTATATCCTTTTTTTCCGTTTTTCAATTTAAAAAAAAAAATATTTAATTTTTATACATCCTTTTTTAATTTTAATATTTTAATTCATTCATAGTTTTCCATAACTTTGTTTTAAATTAAATATTAAATAAAATTTAAAGCCTTTTTGTGCAGATCTTTGCTAAGTCCTTTAAGCCTAATTGGAAGCACCTAGTGGTAAATAAAAATTTAAATTCTTTAGCAATCTAAAACCTTTTTAACAATGAAAGAAATATGCAGAAAATAAAAACAAGTTGTTGCATGCTTGCCAGTCAAAGACTTATGTAACAGTATATAAAACAAGCCATAATGGATATAAAAAAGGACATACTACTCATATGAATCACACACTAAGACTTAAATTTACAGCAAACTCATATGCAGAATACTCCCTCTAATAACAAGCCAGGCGCAATAACATAACAGAAACCAAGGAATCCTAATTCTCAAAACAACCTTCCTTAATGCCATAAACCAAAATAAAACAAACCACAAAAATGGCATCTCTACTAGAGGTAAGTTTTCCCACCATTTAACATTTGTATGTGCGTATGTAT
Organism: Gymnosoma rotundatum; assembly: GCA_916610165.2. Classification (NCBI taxonomy): domain Eukaryota; kingdom Metazoa; phylum Arthropoda; class Insecta; order Diptera; family Tachinidae; genus Gymnosoma; species Gymnosoma rotundatum. The sequence continues at coordinate 12,674,504 of OU744340.1, forward strand.
ACATACATTAGCCTAAGATTAATAAACACAAGCTGCAGCTAAAATAAAAAAAGCTTACAATTGTTGTCTTTAATATGCCCTTTCCCCTCCTTCTCTTTTTAAGTTTTTTTTTTTTTTTTTTTTTTTTTTGTTTTGTTGTTCTTACATTACATTAGCACTCTTTCAACCTTCTCTTGATGTGTTTGTATTCCATATAATTTTTTTTTTTTGCTTTTGTAATTTAAATAAGAAAAAAGCACACACATACATACTTACTCACAGAATTTGTGATGTCTTTCCTTTTGCAGCTAAGGGTTTCTGAGAGCCTGTTAATTTTTGTAATTTGAATAATTTACCTACCGCATACAAATAGAAATGAAAAAATATATTTGTGGTATTTTTCCACACACACACTAACAAGGAAAGAAATTTTTTATGAAGATTAAGCGATTTAAAACCCAGTCAATTTTATATAAAATTCTGAATACCTGTTTAAAATTGTAATTTGAATAATTTAGAGAACAAAAACAAAACTGAAAAAATATTTTTTAAGGATCCTATTCTTTTTTTTTTTTGTTTTTAGATTTTGTATTTTCAATTTAGCCTTGCAACAACTTACAGCTTTATTTCCTTGATATATATACCAAATTTTAACATTACAAGAGATCTTACTCAAATGCCACACACATATCCTTTTTTGTATAAATTATATTTTTGTGTTAATTTGGGAAAAATAATGATAGGACATGTTGTAAATGGAAACATTTAATAATTGTACGAAATTTCATTGCAATATCAGCTTAGATTTATAAGCCTGTCATATATCCTTTTGTAGAAAATGTAGTATTTTATATAAAAGTAGTATTTTTCATAAAAAGACAACATTTTTTGAATAAAAAACTAGTTTTTTAATACGTTTCAAGTCGATTGTTATCTATTTTTCACAAAGATTTCTTATTTTTTCTTTAATTAAAAAAAAAAACAAAATGTTTATTAAATCCAATTTTCGAAAAGTAATAATAGTACAGGTTGTATATTCTAGCATATTATATCTCTAATAAACTTTATTGCAACATCAAGCTTGGCTTATAATTTCTTCATATATCCTTTTTTGGTAAATTTTTTATGAAACATAAAATTTAAAATTTTTTTTTAGTTTAACTGTATAACAACTTGAAGTATTTAACGACTAATATACTCACCAATTTAAATATTGCTATCTCTTATAGTTTACACGCCAGTCATATATCCTTTTTTTTTTGCTGCATCTTGAAAAATATTTTTTTAAAAACATTTAAAGCAGTAGAAATTCTACTTCTAGTGTAAACAAGTTTTAAGTTTTCGTCTTTACTGTTTGCATAAATTTACCTTAGCTGATGAGTATTTTTGATAAAAAAAGTAAATGATTTTTTTATACAACTATATTTACGCTGCTGACAATATAGAATAAGGGCATTAAGAGTAATGATGTGTTTATATAAGATATAAGGGTGCTTTGTAAACATTGTAATTTACTTTAAAGTTTTTGTTTTTTTTTTTTTTTTTTCTTGTGTTTTATATTTTACACGCTATTTTCCTTCTGCAAAAGTTGAACCTTTAAACATTCTTATAATTTTTAATGTATACATATGTATATTTGTTCTTGTTAATTAACATATTTATTAATTTTATGCTTTGAGCAAAAATGACTTTAAATAAATGGAGAGAAAAGTAAAAAACATAATTGTTTTTATTCATGATCTTTAGTTCCTGAAAGAAAACAAACAAATAATAGTGACACAAATATTTTAAAGTAAATCTTATGATTTTAGTTATACAACAACTTAAAGAACTGGCCGCTTTTATTACTCCCCTATTTTTAGGTTTATTACTGCAGCAGTTATCAAGCTAGCCGTGTATCCTTTTTTTGTCAATTTTGTAATTATACTACAATTCGTAGAATGAATAGCTTTAAGTTTACACAAGATTTAATGTTTATTACTGTAATAATTAAAAAGCCAGCCATATATCCTTTTTTACTTAATGTCATTATTTTATTAATTATAATACGGCAAGTCATAGATTGATAAGTTTTAGTTATTTACGATTTTTTATGCATAGAACTATAATAGTTTAAAAGCCTGGCATATGTCCTTTTTTTGAAACGCCTTTTTATTAATTATAATACAGTTCGTAGATTGCAAGCTTGAAAACAACCCATGAATTTTTATTTATGTAACGGCAATAATTTAAAAGCCAGCCATATATCCTTTTTTAAATTATCTTAAATCAATTCTTTTACTGAAAGCTGGCCATATATTATTTTTTATATCCTCCTTTGATTAATAATTAAACTACAACTTTTTAATTAAACAGCTTGAAGTACTGTTCACTCTTTAAGATTTATTTCTTTAACTGTTTAGAAAACAGCCACATATCCTTTTTTATTGTAATTTTTTAATTATAATTTATGCTACAATTCATAGAATCTTTATCTTTAGGTAATAGCTTAACTTTTATCTATATCCCTTTAATGTTTTAAAAGTCTACCGTATATCCTTTTTTATTGAATATAATTTTCTCCTTACTAACTATACTATTAGACGTTTATTGTTAATCTTTAAGTTTAGACCAGCTCTAATTAATAATTTCTTCAATTTCTTCGAAAGCCACCCGCATATCCTTTTTTACTTAATGTCCTTAATTTTTTAATAATAATACGGCAAGTCATAGATTGATAAATTCTAGTTATTCACGATTTTTTGTGCATAGAACTATAATAGTTTAAAAGCCTGGCATATATCCTTTTTTGAAACGCCATTTTTTTCCATTATTAATTATAATACAGTTCGTAGATTGGAAGCTTGAAAACAACCCATGAATTTTTATTTATGTAAGGACAATAATTTAGAAGCCAGCCATATATCCTTTTTTTATTTAATGGCATTTTTTCATTAATAATTATACTGCATTAATAATTATTCCTTTTATCAAATGCTGTTTTTATTTTATTTTTTTCTAACTCTATTAAATCGTTAGCTTAATACTTATCATCTAAATTTCAAGACATCTTACATTATGATGACATAAACAAAAAATGAAAATACAATAGCAACCCTTTGTACAAATGCTTTTGTACAACTTTACAAGGGCTGTGAATCTAAAACTGAAAAAAAAACTTAACACACCTGAAGTAACAATAACCAAATAATAAAAATATTCAAATTTTTTTTTTCTAAACAAAAACTCAAAGTTAGGCTTAAGGGTTGCAATAGCAAACAGCTGATTGTCACTGAAGTTAAAAAATAATAAAAACTAAAACAATCAAATCTAACCACTGGAAATTTAAAATGCACGTGCTTGGCAACATTTGAGTTAATTAACCAAACAGTGGGTCAGACGGTAGAAAAACAATGCATGTTACGCAAGCGCTTAACAACCCCTGAATACATTTGAAAAGTATTAAAAAAGCTTAAGAGTACGAAATGCTGCATAATAAAGATTAATGATTTGTTGGGAAAATATTAAAGTTGTCTTTAGCTGTGTGTATTTGTGCAGCCTGGTTCTCAACAGGAGCCATCACACAAAAAAGAAATTTAAAAGGTTTCAAAAGGATATTCTAGCAGCACGTGTTTTATATGTTTAAATGTGTGAGAGTGTGTCACTTTATTTACATACACAATCCATTTTTTCGGTTTGCCTTTTTTATTATTGTTTTTCTTTATTCTACGTTTTTTTTACTATGATTCTAAATAAAAAATAACACTTACAAAGCATTACTTTCCCTAAAGGGTTGTCAGTCTTTGTTTACATTTCTGAAGCGTGAAAAAAATACTTCCCTGACGATTAGAAATTTATATCAGAGTTGAATACTCAATTAATTAAATATAAGCACAAAGTTATCGATATCTTAGAAAACTCAAATTATCAATAACTTTCTTAAAGGTACATCAGCAAAGTAAGCTTAACGATAACCCTAACACAAAAAATTCCGATAATCGATAAGTATCCTAAAAATCTATATCTTTTCTACAAACAAGACAAGGCATTGATAATAACTTAAATTTATAGTCTAGTTATCGATAACTTATTTCTTAAATAGTCATGGTGTCAATTGACTTTCTTAAAGGACTTTAAGTTATCGATAACTTTTGTACAGAAAAGCTCATCTTTCTATAGGAAAGAAATAGAATAATAGATAACTTCTTTTTTTATAAAATTTAGTTACTGATCATTTTTTCTAGATATTAATAACTTTCCTACAGCAAAAAATCTTCAAATTATCGATTTTATTTCTGTAGAAAAATCCAGCTATTGTTCATTTGTTAACAGAAAAACCAACTTATCGATAACTTTTAGTTATAAAATTTATTGTATTTTGTGTCTAAAAGTGTACTTTCCGATAAATTTTATATACATATACATAAAAAACATGATATCGATAAATTTTGGGTACAAAAGTTCTATTATCAATAAATTTTTTTCACTTACCTTTATATTAATTAAGTTATCGATAACTTTTCTTTAAAAATATTGCTTTATCTTTAAGTTCTCTGTGGAAAAATCAAGTTATCGATAACATGTGTATAGAATAATAAAAAACATGGAAAGAATTCGTAAAGGAAAATCAAGTTGTCAATACTTTTGCTGTAGAAACTTAAAGTTGTTAATAAACTTTCTGTAGAAAAGCTGAGTTATCGGTTGAAATTACGTATTTCGATAAATACTCTATGTTAAATCTAAGTTATCGACAACTATCTGTATAAAGAGTTAAATTATCAATAACTGTTTAAAAAAAATCAAATATTCGATAACTATTCTGTATATAAATTGAGTTATCGATAAATTTTTTTATAAATAAAAAACTTTTCATTTTTTCTTAAATCTAAGTAGATTTTTCTTTTTAAACTTTAAAAAAAATTTTATTTTCTTAATTAATTTTGAACCTTATATTTTAGTTTTTTACGTTTTAGAACGAACTAACATTAAGACAAATTTTAAAGAATAGTTCATGCCATGCCAAAGATCCCAAGTAATGCCCTTTTCACCCTTTTCCGAAACAGGTTTCTCTAGATATGGACCATTAAGATGACTTAAAAAAAAATTAATGACAAATTTTAAAAATAGATTTGAATAATAAATAGATGCAACCACTTACCTCTGGTGACAGAATCCAAACCACCAAGCTCCATGCCATAGCTTAGCACAGTTATGAAGCTTAGAGTCATCATTGTCTCGATCCAATGTTGTGAATTTTTTACCCACTTGTTCAGTTAGTGCATCACCTGCTGTGCCTGTATACGATCCCAATGACTTCAGCACATACGACTCTTCTGCTGAACCCAACACAAAATTATCATATTTAGCATAAACCATTTGATGATCATGGTCGCCCAGTACGATCAATAATTCCTGAGCACCCTTTACTTTAAGCAGTTGATACAAGACCTCTAAGCCAAGGAAGAATTCTTTGTTTTTGTTGCCAAAACCTTGTTGATATTCTGACCAGTTGCGATAGAAATTCTCGGAGCCATCTAAACGCCTTTGTATAACAGTCCAATCTGGAAATATGTAAGACAGACCTACTGAGCACTTTGTTGGATCCTCATCTTGGTACCAGCTTTTTAAGGCCTCTAATTGCCAAAGCAGTTTTTCATTTTCATATTTTTCTATAACTTCCGCTTTTATGTTTTTAATTTGTTCTTTTATAGAATCCACTTTGTTAGTTAAAACACTTCCATTTTGCTCAAAGCTTAGTTCTTCTGATTTTAGCACCTTAAAAGCTGATAAGTAAAATAATAATAATGACGTTCCGATTCTAAATTGCATTTTAATACGTTTAAACGACTTGTTGCAACGAGCCGTGTTTTAAAAATGATGCATTAATTGTTTTTATTATCAATTTTATTTTGTTGAAGAGTGTAAAAAATTCTACGTATTCGCTGCAATGACTTATCAGCAGAGGTCCTAAGGTGATAAATTCATTTTAAAGCTGCTTTTCTTGAGCTGCATACGACTTTACGACTAATAAAAAGATTACAATTCAATAAAAAAAAGTTCAAATTAACTGCAAATTTGTGGAATGATTAAAAACCAAATCTATCGCTTACTTTTGTAGTTAAGTCCAATTATCCATTTCCCTCAAACTGTCGAGAACTTTTTTAAAGAAAGACTATCGATACCTTTTCTATAAAAAATATGTGGTATCGCTAACTTTCTTTGAAAAAGACCAGAATCGATAACTTTTCAGGCTATAAATATGTTTCCATTGAACAAAAAGCTATCGATAACATTTTTAAAGAAGTGATAAGTAATCGATAAATTTAAAAAAAGACAAGCTTTCGATAACTTTTCTATAAAAAATACAAGCTATAGAAATACAAGCTATCAATATCTTTTTTGTAGAAAAAGTAAACTATTGCTAGCATTTTATTTACAAAAGACAAGCTATCGATAACTCCTTTACATTAAAGTCAAGCTATCGATAAGTTTTCTAAAGCAAAAACAAGCTATCAGTAACTTTTCTACAAAAGACAAGTTATCAATAACCATTGTATAGAAACAAGAATCGATTTATAACAAAAAAGTCAAGCTGCCGATTAATTTCCTTACAAATCTCAAGTTATCGATAAGAATTTTATTAGTAAGGAAACTTTTTTATAGAAAAAGTAAAATAGTGACACCATTTTTTTAGAGAAAAGACAAGCTATCGATACATTTTTTAAGGAAAAGCTAAGCCACCGATAAATTTTCTGAAAAAGACAAGCCTTCGATAACTTTTCTGCAAAAAAATACAAGCTATCAATATTTGCTAAAGAAGACACATGTTATTAATAACTTTTCTGTACAAAAGACAAGCCATAGATAATGCCTTTATATAAAATTCAAGCTATCGATAAGTTTTCCAGAGCAAAAACAATCTATTAGTAACTTTTCTATTATATAATCTATCAATAGCCTTTGTCTAGAAAAGCTATTTATAACAAAAAAGTCACGTTATCGATTAATTTCCTTTGAAGTTATCGATAAAAATTTTATAAGTAGAAAAAGCATTTTTCTGTTAGAGAAAAGAGAAGTTATAAACTTTCTGAGGAAATGTTAAGCCGCCGATAAATTTTATTAAAAAAGACAAGCTATCGATAACTTTTTTGTAAAAAAGACAAGCTATCGATATATTTAAAGAAAAGGCATGTTACGAATACTGTACAAAAGAAAAGCTATTGATAATGCCTTTATATAAAAGACAAGCTATCGATAAGTTTTGTAAAGAAATGTTAAGCCACCGATAAATTTTCTGAAAAAATACAAGCTATTAATATTTTCTAAAGAAAAGATATGTTACCAATAATTTTTCTGTACAAAAGACAAGCTAATAACACCTTTATATAAAAGTTAAGCTTTTGATAAGTTTTCTACAGCAAAAACAAGCTATTAGTAACTTTTCTATAGAAAGGACAAGCTATCAATAACCTTTGTATAGAAATGAGAAGCTATTTATAACAAAAAATTCCAGTTATCGATAGAACGCCTTGAAAATCTTAAACATTACCTTTCTTTAAAAAAGATGGCATATCCGTGAGTTTTCAATAAAGAATTCTAACAATCGAGTAGTTAATCAATCTATTTATAGAAAAAAAAAAACAAACTATCGAGTCTTTTTTTAAAGAAAATACAAGCTGTCGATAAATTCCCTTTGTTAAATGAACAACTTCTCATGTTAGAGTTCTTATAAAAATTAATTAAAATAATAAAATAATTAATATTATGAAATTACTATTTTATTGTCTAACAAATTTGAAATGAGAGTAAATGTTCTACTTAAATTTTTGATCATGAATAACTATTCCTCAAAAGAACACTCTATTTAAGTTTTTATAATATTTGTCCATTAACATTAATCATTTCTGAGTTTGTTTTCAACACCGTAACAACCCTTTGTTCACTTAGAATTAAAGCACTTTATTGCATTTACAACAGCAAATAACATATGTATGTATATATGTGCAGTTGGAGAAGGAACCCTACTCTTTTAACAGAAAGATGAAGATAAGGCTAAGGAATATTAAAAACATAAAAGGGTTTATTTGCAAAAAAAGCAAAAGGATAAGTAAAAAATGTTCGAAAAGAAACTAGAATCAAGAAATAGGATAAAAATAACAATAAAATTAAAAAAGGACAAATACAGAGCAACAAGCACAAGGCAACTACCAGAGAACTGCACGAGTACACCGCAACTCATGAGTACACCGCATACTTACTCTATACATACTCTATACTTTTCATACTCGAGTATTTTAAACACCGCAATAAAAAGTTGCGGTGTTTATTTTACCCATTCATTTAAAAACGAGTATCAAAAATATCGCAATCAGAATTTTAAGTATTTTTTATACTCGTACGCGAGAATTTTTTAATTCTCTTTATTTGTAAGCAACGTAGCCACATTTTTACCCTATTAAAGATTTTTAGTGCCGTTTTATGAAATACTGCATTGTATGCAGATCTATTTATAAACAATAAAAAAAACATAACAAAATTTGATCAAATCTATTGCTTAAACATTATTAGCAGAAAAACAGACAACAACCGTTTTCATAGGTATGAAATACAACACATATTAAATTAATAAAATGCAATAAAAACCGCTTAAAGGCACAGCTTTTGTACACTATTTAAAGCAGGTATACTTATTTTGTTGCTGTTTTTTATAAACAATTATTTTCATTTTATGCGCCTTGTTGTCATAAACGTGCTACTAACGGTATTTAGGAAAACAAAATGATAAAATGAATCCGTGAATAAAAGGAAAATTACTTAATTTTTTTAGTTTTAACAAAACTGTATATACGCAGATGTAATATTGCATTGACTGAATAGACATAATAATAAATAAAATAAAGTTTTTAGTTTACATATTTTATTTTGTTAAATATAATTATTGCTTTTATACCTATTTATTAATTTTAAAAATCTATTTGCTTAACGAATAGAATTTTTAAATTTCTCTCCTGTGTGACTTAAAAAAATCCTAACAAAAACGTAATATAATAAACAATGAACTATTCTTGAGTTATTAGTAAACTTTTGTTGTGTGTTTAATAAATGAAAATATGGCGAATTTTACGGGTTCTATTGAATTTATTTTCTGTTATATATTAAATAAACTTTCATAATTTCAAAGAAGTATGTATGTTAGCTAATTTGGACATTGGCGACTTTTGATATTGTGTTTGATTTAATAATTCTGATCTGATAACTCTGTTTTTCTCTCACTACACACGTTAAAATCTCTCTCTTGGTGTTTGTTGTGAGTATGAGTACGAATAAAGTAAAGCCAGCATCTTAAACATTTTACATGAGTATGGTACATACTTATACTCAAATGGAATGGGTATAGTAAATACTCGCACTTAAGAAATGCGGTGGCGATCACACCGCAACCGCATTTAAGATGAGTATACTTAGAGTATTAAAAACAGACACTCTTGCAGTTCTCTGGCAACTACCACTACAATATAAGGGACTTTGAAATAATGACATGCAAATGCATATACACAGCAACACATTAGCAACTTAAAAAAAGGTTTTCTTTCAATTTGGGATGCATACAAAAATTGCAACATGACCGACTACTTCATTTGCATAATAAAGGTCTGGTCCAAACCGGTTTGATTTTGTGATACAACGGCTCATTTAACAATTTCCAAAATAAATTTATGACAAACGTGACTTTTATTACATTTATTCGCTAAACAACAATAACAAGAATTTTTTTTTTTTTTGAGAAAAAAATTCTTTTCAATTGGTCAGACAGATATGAATAAATGATGAATCAATCTAGAGAATGAAATAGAAAATTATGAGAATGTACATTTAAAGGGCTTAAAACGTTAACTAAGGTAATTAAGCGAAATTATTAAAACTCATTACCCTTTAACTTACATCTATTAACTTTTAAATTATTTTTACCTTCAGGCATAAACAAGCAAATCAATTATTTCTCTTTTATTTATTTTAATATATTCTTATACCTTAATATAATTAACTTAAAACAATAATAAAGACGTACATAAGTCTCTAAGCATTAGTTTCATTTATATTTCCAACTAACTTCTTCGCTGTTGTCACCACTGAATCCTTAACGACATTTACAACTTGAGGTGGTACCGATGCAATAGGTAGAGAACCGCCACCACTCGGTACATGAAAGAAATATAGCATAAAGCCGGTAGCCAATATAGTGTGAGCTCCTAAGATGGCAATAATGAGGAACAAAGAAATTTTAGAATTTCTCAAGGCTGGCGTTAAAACAAAAATTAACACAGAGCCCGATAGTAAGGCGCCAGTTATGACCAACAGCCATTGTAGTATAGAAAGCTTAAAATGAAGAAAAAAAGATTAGTTTAGACGTGGTAAAGAGATACAACAAACTTACTTGAATGACCCACAAAATAGAGACTGGAATATAAATTGCCAAGGAGTAACCATAAACACACATTAAAGCTAAAAGCGAGGGGGTGTAGGTGGCCTAGAAACATTGAAACAAAAAATATTAAGTAATTTTTCTACTCAAAAAAACGTTTCTATTCTACATTAAAGTTATCGATAACTATACTTTTCTACACCTTATACTGTCAATAACTTAAATTTAAAAAAAAATTAAATAACGTAATTTTTATTAACGTTTTCATTTCATTTTCTAAAAAAAAAGTTACCGATAGTTTACCTTTTTTATCAAAGAAGGTATCGACAGCTTTACTTTTCTACTATCATTAGCTTTCTTTACTATAAAAGGGGTAATCAGTAGCTTTACTTATCTTTAGAAAAATTAGCTTAACTTTTCTCTCCGAAAAGTTCTCTAAAGATATAATGTCTCTATTAAAAGTTATCGATATCTTAACATATCAATTATTTTACTTTAAAAAAAAAAGTTATCAATAGTTAAAGATTTCATCAGTTATCGATAACTTAGCTCATCTATTGAAAGAATATTAATGCTTTGTCTTTTAAAAAAGTTTCCTGTCTGTCAATAACTCAACTTTTCTATAGCAAAATTTATCAGTAATTTAAATTTTCTATAAAAAACTAATCAATAACTTAACTTTATAAAATAAAAATTATCGATAGCTAAACGTTTCTAAAAGCAGTTAATAATAAATCCTTTTTATAAAAAAAATTCTTTAAAAAGTTTTTGACAAATTAATTCTTTCTTTAGAAAAAGATATGAGTATCTTAACATTTCTAGAAAGAAACCTATCGATAGCTTAACTTTTCTATAGAAAAGGGAAATAGTATACACTTAGTACTTACGTGTTCTGATTCCAAACCCTCTTGAATGGGTTTCAAGCTATACTTAAATAAGCCCCATAGGGCTGCTGGCAACAAATTCACGTAAAGAAATATACAGGTGGCTGCCACCGACACTAAATGAAAATTATAACGCCACTTGTAATGATCATCGGCCTGTTGAAGATAACTGGCAATATTGCCACTAATGGCAATGCTAAATATCTGTGAAGAAAAGATTTTAAATAAAAAATGTTACAAAAATTTTTAGCAACCAAACTTACCAGCGTTGTTGTAATCCAAAATGGTCCATATAAATCTGGATTTTGACCAATAACTGATTTTAAATAATTAGATGGCGCCCGCTTAGGTATCATAGAATTAGCAATACGCTCTAATACCATTAAAGTGTCAACATTAAAAAATTGCTGGTAATATTCTATAGTTAAAAATGACACTTTATTGGTGCCTGCAGTTGCTGGTTCAGGCAAACCATCTAATCCATTACCAGCATCACCACCAGCAGAAGAACCATCGACGTTACCACTTAATATATTAGCCGAATTACTCATGTCATAGATTAAATCTTGCAAGGGATCTCCACGCTGTCTTCCGCCAAAAGTACTTGAGCTATTGGAATGTGTTGGTGAGTTAACATTTATTTGCGCCGGAGGACTGCTAGGGTTTGGTGTATTAGAAAAGTCTTTAAACTGCAATAAATCATCCGATTGCATGTTAATATTGTTTTAATTTTATATCACTAGAACAAAATCCTATTTTTTATTTATTTTATCCAAATAATTTGTTTTTTTTTTTAGTTTTTTACACGTCGTTATAAATTGCTCTTCTTATGTGAATCAGCTGTCAATTGTTTTTTTGTTGTTTGTTGTTTATTATTCTTTCTATAAGTTTAAGGGTTGCTGTAGTCATTTATATTATAGGCCAGAGTTGCATTATATGGCATATATTTACAACAAGCAAAATATATTTATGTATTTTTTAAATTAATTTCTAATCAAGAAACATTGATCAAATATTATAAGAAAAAGTAATAAGTTTTATAATTATGTTTTTATAGATTACTTGAACTAGATAAAAAGGAAGTTAAAAGCGATATTTTTTTTAAAAATATACAACAAAATTCTTTGTTTTTAATCCATTAAATTAAGAATCAAAGAAAACAATAACTGACATTAAGATCAAAAAAGGTTTCCCAGCTGATAAAAATTAAATGAAAGAGGGAAATGTACACTCAATTTAAGAAAGACATACTTTGGACCACAAAGGCTTCTTTTCTTTTATAGTAAAAAACATATAGTAAGAAAACTATTTATATTTCTTAAGTAATTGCTAATTCACATTGTCATTGAATATATTTATTCTGTGAAAAGGGATGAAAAGTGTGAAGAAGGGAAGAGGTCAAATGCGAAGGTGTATGAATTTTAACCGATCATAACAAAATCAGATTCTAAAGTTATTTAAAATATATATATTTCCTGATCTATTACATCCAAACTGACTTATGTAAATTTCTCACTTGTTCGGAGTAGAGCCCCATACGAAAGGTCCTAAAATTAGACTTAAGTAACGCCGAGTACATAAGATAGTTGTACATAAAAACATTACGACTCCGAATAAAAGTCGCCCTTCTTATCATACACTGATAGAAAAATCATCATAACGCTAAAGTAATTTAACATCAATTCAATGACAAATGTCTTCGTTTTTGACCCCGTGACACTTGTCATTGTTGTGATGTCAACCATGTCATTATTTGCTTATTTTGTCATCTCTTGTGTCAACAATATGATGCGAAAAGTTCATTAATCTGATGACATATTAACATCACTCCCTATGAATATGAGAAAATTCTCTGTGTTTAGCACTTTCCTCTCATTACTTTTTACGTTGGGGCCAAATTTGATGATTATAATCATAATTATGTGTCATCAATATAACGACGGGGTGTCATCATCTTCGTTGTATATATGCTTTTGCTTTTTAAGCATTGTTTTCAAAAGGCCGTGCATATTTAGTTATATATTTGTTTGGTCATAATAATAATGATGAACTTACATCAATGTGATTTTATTTTTTAAATTCATAAAAACGCTTTAAAAATAGACATTATGAAAAAAATAATCAAGTTGCAATTAAAATGCTAACTGGAATTATAAAAACTCTATTTACTTTTTTCTTAAATATATATTTTACGAAATAATCGTATACAAAATATTGCATCAAATTAATGACATTGTAGTCATAACTTAGATGACATCTAAAATATGACAAAATTCTATGATAATGTCTGTCATTGCATTGATGCCATTTTATACCTTATTGATGACATCTTTCATAACATTGATGTTTAAATTTTGATGTTATAGCGTCATCAAACCAACGATGATTTTTTCTATCAGTATACTGCCCCAAAGTGGATTTGTTGCAAAATGGTATTCCATTTATACAGTAATAAAAAATTTTATCCCATTTTTTAAATTTTTATTTTAAATATTTCTTTACATAATTTTGCTTTCCTTATAATCTATCCTTAAAAATTAAATTAATACCATCTTTAGCCTTCAATACCATTTGCGACATTAAAATCAATTCTTCCTTAGGATCTCTAAGAGTGACCACAAATCTTTGTAAAATTTTTACTGTTAATATTTTCATTATTAATAAAGCATATTTTCGCCCAATACATATATGGGGACCAGCTGAGAAAGGTATATAACTAAATTTAGGTACATTTTCATAAGCTTCTTTAGAAAATCTGGTGGGTCTAAAAATCCATGGATCGTCGAATAGTTTACTATCATGGGCCAAACCGTACATATTTATCCACAAAGTTATACCAGCAGCATAAGTACGTTGTCCAATTTTGGTTGGCTGGGTGGTTTGCCTTCCCGTGAGAGGTACTGTGGTATAAAAACGAAGGCACTCTTTGATAAACCGATCTAGATATTCCAAATTGCTTAGATCTGTGGCGGTAAAATATTCATTGTATTCTAAATTATGTGCCTGTAATTCTTCGATAAGTTTTTGTTGCTCCATAGGATATTTACCCAAAGCATAGAGAACAAAAGACATGGATGAAGTCGTAGTGTCGACACCCTTTAATATTGGAATATTAATATTATTAAGATTTTTAAACATTTTATATTTACCGCAAACACGAAAGTATTAACTTCATCTCTGACTTCTTTTAAAGATAAAGGCCGTTGTTCTATATCTACAGTTAGCAATGTATCTAAAAGGCATTGAGGTGTTTTGCGTTTAATATTGGAAATTTCTTGAGGATTTATAGCTTTTAATTTCTTTAAATACTGTTGACGTTCAATGATCACTGATTCCATTAAATTGTGAATAATTAAAAGATTGTTGTCCAATTCCTTAGATGCTGACGTTTTAGTGTAAATAAACTCTGCAAATAATACCGGGTTGGTCATCCGTTGAAATAATAATTCACTTGCTCTGAAAAATATTTAAAAGAAACTCTGAGTAATATACAATAATAAATACTACAATCTACAGATAATCGGAGATAAATATTATTCATTTTAAGAATGAGACCGCACTCTTGAATGTAGTGAAACAGGAATAAGGATTTGTCAATCATAAAATCAATCCAGTGCCTCAGTACTGGAGGGAAAGTGAGTAACTTTTCACCTAAAATATTTTAATTATCCTGTTTCGCAGAATGTAGACTATGATGGAATTAACTGTTTCTTATGCTCTGTAAATTAATCTAACTCGAATTGTGTGAAAGATTTCTCACATTCGCTACAGAAACGAGGCCTAGATTTGCATATCGGCAGGAGTATCCATTTAGAACACCTTAAAAATAAATCCAATTATACAACTCTGCTTATGCCCAAGAAATGTGCTGCCATATTAAAAATATTTTAATCTTACAACGTTTTACTGTTTTGAATGAAGCTTTAATTTTAATTCTTGTTCTAACGTAAAATTACTTAAAAGACCACTGAAAAAGATTACGAAAAACTTACCTGTGAAAGGCGTGAGTATATTGATTGTTTTTATTCATTTGTGATTGTAAATTTTTACCCATTGAGGTATCAATTATTGCATCCATTATACAGGGAAATATATATTCTGTTATTTCCACAGGCTTTTCTTCCAATTTACATAATATTTCTACTAAAACTGTAGCGTGTTCGCAGATGGTATCCGTGAAACTATTTAAAATAGAGGGATGAAAAGCCGGGCCCAAAGCTTTACGATGATTTTCCCAGTATTTTCCTTTAGAAATTTATTATTTTGTAATATTTTTACAATATTTTTATTTCAATTTTTATTTCTAACATTACCGTGACTTATCAATAAACCGTTTCCAATTAGTTTGTCTAAGAACAAGAAAGTATCGGCTTTTCTTAAAGTTGCATCCTGCAATGCCTCACGATTTTCCTCAGGTGTATGCAGAAAAACCCACAACTGCGGCCCTAGCCATAAACGAAAAGATTGTCCATATTTTTCTCGAAAGTTTTGAATGTTAAATAGAAGTTCTAAAATAAAAGTAATATTGTAAATTAAATTAAAAATTCGGTTTTTTCATGTTTTAACTTTTTGTCTAATTTTATATTATTATTTAACGTTAAATTTCCTATGAATGTTTCTACTTTTTTATGGCACTTTTAGATTTATTGCTAAAAAAATATTGCTCTGAAAAATATTTTAGAGTATTTTCTGTCTTGGTAAACCCATTTATTTTTTAAAAGTTTTTGATTTTAATTTTTGTAGAGATTTTAAATTTTTTGAATATATTTAAAAGATGTTCAATGCTGTCCTCATCTTTAAATTAGTCTGCCGATTTTTCAATAATTTTCCGGTTTCTCTGCCAATGATCTGTTAACCTCTCAACGCTTCTTAAGAAAGGGACTTGCGTGATAGAAACAAGACATGTCGTGTAAATAAGAGGCTTAGGGTGCGGTATGCTTCTTTAATTGTTCGAAATGAAACCATGAGATGTTTCGTCAAACCTCTGTCCAGTTGCATAAATTTTGCTCGTGATATTTTCTTAGAAACTAATAATTGCAGAAAAACATTTTGCTGAATATATTCGTTTGATTGGGACATAAAAGTTTATTTTTCATTTTGGTTTTAGAACTAAAACTTACTTTCGTAACTTTCGCTATCAATAATCCTAATAATGGTTTCAATGCTTTGTTGTTTAAAAATACAGACAGTTAAACCTCTATTATTGGGTTTACGCGGGACCGGCACTAGCACGGATAATCGAAATACACGGGTTATAGAGTTTATATTGAAATAAAAAGAAACAGCAACTTAACAGATATTTTTTGTCGCAGTCATGAATCAAAGTAATTTTGTCTTTAATTTAAAAAATTTTCCTTGTTCTTGTAATTTACTATTTGAAGGAGCTGTCACTTCTTTCTTTGGGCACATGAACTTAAAAAGGAGAACACCGGACTTAGATTTACATAATTAAAAACATATGAATGCTGCACGGATAATAGATGTAAAGCACGGTTAATAGAAGAAAAAAATTAAGAAGATCGCATGACGGTTAATAGATGTAACCGGTTAATAGAGGTCGGATTAATCGAGGTTTAAATGTGTATGTATATATTATGGTAATGCAGTAACACAAATGTCTGATATCTTCTATTGCAATCAGGCCTGCCATATTTGCCGTTTTTTGTCATTTTGCCGATTTTTCGCCTCTAATTTATCAAATTGACGATTTGTTGATTTTGGCTTCAAAAATGACGACTTTTTTTTAACGGTAAGAGATAATTTAGTTTGTTTTAGATAAATTTATTAATTTTGGGCAACACTAGAATACTTGTAACATTAGAAAGAGAAATACTTTAATTGCAAAAATTAAGAAAAAGGATATTTCAGATTTATTTTGTCTTTTAGTACAGAAAGACATTAAAAAATTTCAAAACATTCAAAAATTACCAGAAATAAAACCAAAAATTTCTGCACCCAATTCAAACCAGATGGCTGTCGTTTTTGTTTAACTGTTTGAAGACGGGCTTATTCGGAAATGCATCACTGTCTTGCATATGATGTGTATGCTTGATTAGTTTGCGATGCCGATGTAAAACAGCTGAAGCAGATACTTACTTGATACGCAAACAAAAATAAACTATCATTTGTTTTAAAATTTCAAATGCTTAAACATTACTAATAGAAAAGATAATAAATTTATTTTTGGTTTTAGATGAAAGCAAAAATGATATAAAGGTGTGCAGTCGACAAAGGAAAAGAAAATAAAAATTTTAAAAATTAATGGACTGCTAAAAGACGTATGTGCCAACAACAGATGAATCTCTAATAATCTGGATGATGTTTATATAGTAAAAAACTATCAAATTCTTTTCTAAAAGTGTATAAACAAACGCAATTTAACAAAATAAAATTAATAAAGATCAAATACATCAGCCATTTTTGTAATGTGTCTTTGACGTTTGTTTGCGCCTCATATATTTAATTGATGCATTTTAGAACATATGACATTTGCAGTGATGCAAACTGATGAATTTTTGAACGTACTGCGCATCAGATGCAGCGCAGTGTTGCATTTCCGAACAAGCCCTACTGTATTTGTAAAAGGGCTTAAAAAATTACTTTTAATTTGCTGCTTATGTTGATCAAATCGATACAGCGAAAGCAATAATAAAAAAATTAAACGAACCAAATCAAATATATTTATGCTTTTTAAATATACAGGCATGTCACAAATTCCGATCGGAATGGTTTGAATTCCGTATTAACGATTCCGATCGATTTTGTTTTACCTTCTTCAGATTTCGATCGATTTTGCTTATTTCAAAAAATGCTTAATCTTTACCTTTTTATTTAAATGTGGCAAAATGGCGCACACAAAATAAATAAAAAGGCTAACCCAAATAAGGACACACAATAAAAGTTTATTTGAAAACCGCAAATAGCAAAATTTCACAGCTACTAAATTCCACTTTGAAATTCAAAAATGGTTTCATTCCGAAAAATTTTTTGTTTTTCGTTTTCTGAAGAACCAATTTGCAGAATTGAAACCACTTTCGATCGGAATTGAGTTCTGTGACATACCTGATATCCTTGTAATTGTTAATAGTATAAACAAAATATTTTAAAATATGGAACTAAGTAATTTCATAAAAATCGATAAACTTTATTTAACGGAATTTATGAATAGAGAGCATTTTTTTGAAATTCTATGAGATGTATTTGAACTTAATGGCTCAATTTTTATTTATTTGATTTTAAATATTAAAACACTTTGATTTTAAACATAAATCTTTAATAATGATAAATTATTTTATACTTTTTGTTAATAAAAATATGTCTTATTGTATTCAAAATGTGTTTTTTAACTTGCCGATATTTAAAAATTTAAGTGTCGATAAAGCAGACTTTTTTGTGCAAAAATGCCGATTTCTTATCAAAACTTTCTGGCATCCCTGATTGCAATATATTTGAAATTGCCATCAAGCAGAATGCCAATATTGCAACAAATTATGTTACATTTATTTATTTACCTATTTTAATACATATGTGTCATTTTATTTTTCTTTTATTTAAACACATAAATCACAAAAACAAATTAACTTACTTTGTGGTGTTAATTTTGTAATCATTTGTACATTGCCCACAAAGGGTACAACCCATGGACCCGGTATTTGTATGCCGGTTAAAAATGTTTTATACCATTTTATCAAGAAATACACTGCGGCGAACACTAAACAAAACACTAAAATCACTGACATTTTATTAAATGATATTTCTAAACGCTCGGACTTCTTTTAATTTTTAAATGATTTTATTGATTTTTTTCTTCTTTTGCGGGGTTTTTTATTTTTCTGCAAGCGCTTTTCTTTTTATAGAATGGCTTCGTTCGTTTATAATCAAATACTAAATTGATGACAGCATGTTGAGCACTGATACACACAGTTTATTTGCAACTTTTTTTGCATTACTTAAATATATATAATAAGATTATCGCTATCGTATTTGTTAAACCACTGACGAATACAAAGTTGTATGTGTACACTTCGTTTCTTAATTTATTTCATTGGGTTTTTAAACGTCGTTGTTGTTGTTTTGTTTAAAACGTTTTCTTCATGCTAAACACAAACTTTACGATTTATGAAACAATTTAAATGAGACAATTTAAATTTAAATTGTTAAAAAATTTTCTAGGACAAAAAATAATAAAATTAAGAGCAAATCAATATTTAATAATTTGCCATCTACATTGATCTTCGCATTAATAACTACTAGTTTTAAATTCGAAATTATTAATGTTTTTTTAATAACATAGAAATAATGAAAGAAACTTTTTAATGTCACGTTACTAACATAACGGTTTTAAGTGTCAGTTAGTTTAAAATGTTTTTGCAAAAGCTAAAAACCGTATTTTTTTCTATATTATATACTAGGAAGACAAATAGGACGAACGACGAATTCGTCATTCAGTCATTTATGGGTAAATTCATCGACTCAAACTCAATTAGGACGACAACATTATTTATAAATAAGTTTGAAAATATAGTTTTGTTTACATATGCCACTTGCTATATTTGAAATAAGAAACATTAAAATTAATATGGTTTTTATAGTAGTATTTTTATAAACAAATTATTATTATTTTTTTTTTAATTTTTGTATAGCCAGTAGAAAAATGTAGAATTATGATAGTAGAGGATAGTTCTTGTTAGTCCAGGTAACTATTTCGCTGTCAACCAACACTTACGAGGGCTGCTCTATATATTTCTGGCCTAATAGTGAAAATGCGAATATTTATAATCAAAAATGGTTTTATTGTTTTTCAAAGTATTCTCCTGCATGATTTATACACTTTTGCATGCGCTCAAACCAGTTGTCGAAGCACTTTTTCCACTCCGATTGAGACACCTCTAAAATATGGTTTTTGAACACTTCAACAGCTTTTTCTGGCGACAAAAATCGTTGACCACGCATCTTTTTTTCTTGATGTGCGGAAACAAGAAGAAGACATTAGGTGCCAAGTCAGGGCTGTACGGCGGATGACCCATTGATTCGACGTTTTGGCCGGTCAAAAACGCTCTGGTTTGAGCCGATGTGTGAGAGCTCGCATTGTCATGGTGAACAATGATTCGTCTTCTCTTGTTGGTTTTTCGAATTTCTTCGATGACTTCAGGCAAACAAATTGTAGTGTACCACTCAGAAGTGACCGTCCTACGTTGCTCAAGCGGAACAGTCGCTTCGAAGTGCTTTTTCCACGAACAACTTTCGTTGGATTTTGCTCGTCTTTGAAGACCCACACGGTCGATTGTTGTTTCGTTTCGGGCTCATACGCATAGATCCATGATTCGTCACCTGTGACGATCTTATAAACGTCTTTTGAAGCACCGCAATCGTATTTTTGCAACATTTCTTTGCACCAGTCGACACGAGCCTTTTTTTGAGCGACTTTCAAATTGTGCGGGATCCAACGAGAACAAACCTTTTTTACGACCAGGTGTTCATGCAGTATCGAATGTATGCTGGTGGAAGAAATGTCCAAGGATGTCTCTATCTCTCGGTATGTCGCATGTCGATCTTGCATTATGAGTTCACGCACGGCATCAATGTTCTCTGGCACAACAGCCGTTTTTGGACGACCTTCACGAAATTCGTCTTTGAGCGAGCTTCGGCAACGATTAAATTCATTATATCAATTTTTAACAGTGCTATAGGATGGTGCTTCATCGCCATACAAAGATCAATGCACTCTTGTCGTGATAATCCACGTCGAAAGTTGTGAAAAATGATGGCACGAAAATGTTCACGAGTTAATTCAATTTTTTTTTTTTATATTAATTTTTTCAAGTCACTGTAAACAACACAAATAATGGTCGTACGTCAAAACTTTTTGAGTACGATTATGCTTAAAAATGACAAACGTTCCAATGGAAATGTCAGATTGCACTTGGCAGCACTCAGTGTTGCCAGGCCAGAAACATATATAGCAGCCCTCGTATAATAAATAACGACTATGTAGAGAAATAAATGCTTCAAAAAAATTTTATGAAAGTATTAAAATTTTTCATATTTCATTTCATCAAATAGTAGTTACAATTGATTACTACCTCTTAGATATATACTAGGAATACTGACGAAGGTTGTAGCGAATCGGAAAGTGCATTTGATTCTGCTGGTAACTAAGTTTTACAGTTATTTTTAGAATTTAAATTTATCACAATTAATAATCAATTTAAAACTAATTGGCATTATATATGAAATATTAAAATAGATTTTAAACGTATTTTAGGGCGGCAAATTTGTATGGAAAAAAATGTCATAAAACACATTTTAAAGTTGTTTATTTTTTATGAATATGACATGTTCTGAATTCCACACGAAATTTTCACTTTGTATTTTCCAAAGCATTGTTGATATAAAATAATTTTTTACCTGATTTTTTTTTGCCTAATTATTAAAAATAGTATATGGGCTAAAAATAGAAAGAAAATTAATTTTTAATTGAAAAGAAATAAAAAACTTTAAAAAATTAACAGAAAAATGGATCTACACAATAATTCTTGCGAAAAAAAACCGACTTCAAAACAGATTTCATCTGTCTGCCTATAGCAGCTCAAGTGTATGGACAAATAAATTAGGTTACATTAACTATTGGGACACACTTATATCTCCAAACTTTATACTTTTTTCAACTGTTCAATAGTTTGGCAGTATACATCAAATTGCAGCACCTTTAGGGTCACTCTTTTATTTCCAAATTCAAATTATATACTTGCTGTTGTAGTAGATTTAGCAATCAGGTTCTGTGTAACGATATACACCCGATTATATCAATTATTTAATTCATAATATTTCATTTTTAATTTAATTTTTATACTTCTTATTATACCAAATAAAGTAGTGGACATTCTGTCTAAAATTAAGGTGTTTGCATACAACGATTCAAAAAATACGGCAATATACAACAAATTACATTAATTTTGGGAACACCCTTTACTTTCTAAATTCAAATTAAAAGCTTCTTGTTAAAGCATACACCATATTATATCAACTATGGGGACACCCGTTTATTTCCAAATCCAAATTTTATAATTGTTGTTATAGAGGAGTAAGTAATACAAGTTCTTTTTAAGTTTCAATCGTCTGTCTACAACTATTTAAAAGTATGGTCATATACCAAATTAATTAAATTATTGGTGCACCCTTTAATTTATAATTTTAAATACTATCAACTGTTACTATAACGGCCATAGCAATCGACATTGCGTCAAATTTACAAGCGCTTGTCTATAACGGTTATATAAGTAAATCTTTATTAATTATGGAACACCCTTTAATATCTAAATTCAAATTATAAACTCGTTGATATAGCGGACTTAGAAATACAGGTCCCTTTTAAGTTTCTGCGTTCTATCTATAACGTTTTCAACAGTACGGCCACAAACTTGAAATTACATCAACTATTGGAACACCCTTTAACTTCCAAATCCAAATTTTATATTTGTTGTTATAGCGGACTTACCAATACAGGTTCGTTGTAAATTTCAAGCGTATTTCTATAACTGTTAAAAAGTATGGCCATGTACATCAAATTTAATGAACTATTGGCGCACCCTTTAAAATATAATTTGCAATATTAATACTTATTACTATAAGGGCCATAGCAATCGACATTCTGTCCAATTTGCAAGCATTTGTCTATAACGGTTCAAAAGATAGGCCCATATAAGTAAATTTACATCAATTATAAGGGGCACCCTTTAATTTTTAGTTTTATTTTTGTATAATTTTTTTGTTTTTGGGAGCTATAGTAATACGCAGTCATTTTAAATTTTACAGAAGTGCCCTTTACAGTTCATAATACACTTAAAAAATATGTATGTTGTATGGGGACACCCTTTAATTTTTAAGATTATAAGCTGTTTTTAAGACGGGTCCAATCTGTAAGCATAATCTATCATATTACCAAAAATTTCAAAATCGGATCAGAAATGACTGAGTTCTGAAAGCACAAAATTAAAAAAAAACAACATTCAGCCGAATTGTACAACCTCCTTCTTTTTTTTTGAAGTCGGTTAAAAATATTTGTCGTTCGTCGAAATAAAAAATAGAAAAAAAAACCCTTCTCACAGTGTATATTAATATGTATGTGTATATTAATATGAACACAAACATGTTGTCGGACGAAATTCGTCATACGCGGCGAACTTTACAAAATATTATTTGTATTTCTGACGCCGGCGAACTACGAAGCAATCAGTGCAATGTGACCATATTTTACGTTAGTTTCAAAGTTTTTAGTTAATAAAGTTATTTTACTTGAAAAATTTATTAATTTTTATTTTTCAGCATTTATAGATTAGATTATTATTAAAAAAATAGTTTATAGTTGTGTTTTCTTAATGTTTTACTTTTTAAATATTATTTTTTTGATGGTCACCTTAAAGCTTACAAAAAATAAACAGCTGTGGTTTTTCGTCGTTATTGTTATTCATAGAAGGAATTTACGCAACGATTTTTGGACGACGAATTTGTCGTGTTGGACGAAATATTTTGTTCGTCTTAGTTGTGCTCAAAGCATTAACTAACTCGCAGCGTTGCCACGTTGTATTTTTAATAAAGTACGCGATTTTTGTTTTCAGTTAAAAAGTATATAAACAGCAAGAAATGACTGAAATTTATAATTTTGAAGCTTTAGGCATAGCGCGTCTAGAGTTGTTTGAAACACTTCTTAAGCAAAGACAAATTGAAATATTATATTTTTTTTTTATTTTTATATCATTATAATTATTTCTTGATTTATAAACTTTATTGTTTTATTTTACTTTATTCGTGCTTGATTCCTTCAAATATAAATATTTCATGAGAATATCATGAAATATATATTATTTTAAACTAAACTAAAAAATGAAATGTATTACTGCGGGGAAAGCATATCCATATGGCCATTTCACTACTGCTCAAATAGCTCATCAGTGTATTTTACCCAAATTTGTTTTGTTATTTCCAAAATTTTACTTACCTTTTACCATTTTTATATATAAAAAAAACACTGCTATCTTCTTTTTTTCTCTCAATATATTTCAATTCATATTTAACTTAAACAAAATATTTTTTATTATTTATTTTTTATTTAACAATACCTGTTTTTTAAATTCTTTACACATTTATTTTTTATTTATTTAATTTAAATTTTTCGCTGTGTTAATTTTGATTTATTTTGTTTTGTCAATTTAGATAAATTTTAAAATATTCCAGCATTTTATTTTTTAGACATAGAAGGAAGAAGTGAAGAAGAAATATTATTTAAAATATTTTTTAAAGTGATTTGAGAAAATTTTAATTATAAAAAATAATTCAAGGTATTCGTTTTAAAACCTTGTCTTATTTATTAATTCATAGTAATATAAAAGCCATTTAGGCCAATTAGTTTTAGTTAAAATTACTAATAGAAATGTTTCAGGTAATGTACTAAAATGTACCAAAAATATCTCTTGGCACATGTTTGGTAGCAAAAGGCCCCAAATGTCTTTCAAAGAATGTTTATTTTAAAGTTTTAAGAAAAAAAAAGCAGCTTTCGTAATGTAAGAAAGTCATAGAATTAAAGTAAAGACCACTGGACACAGCAGGACCAATCTGGATTTAAACAAATGACAATTTTTAATTTTCATAAGAATTAATGTAAGAAACTTTGTACGAGGGCTGCTATATATATTTCTGGCCTGGCAACACTGAGTGCTGCCAAGTGCAATCTGACATTTCCATTGGAAAGTTTGTCATTTTTAAGCATAATCGTACTCAAAGCGTTTTGACGTACGATCATTATTTGTGTTGTTTACAGTGACTTGAAAAAATTAATATAGAAAAAAATGGAATTGACTCGTGAACATTTTCGTGCCATCATTTTTCACAACTTTCGACGTGGATTATCACGACAAGAGTGCATTGATGAACTTAATCTTTGTATGGCGATGAAGCACGATCCTATAGCACTGTGAAAAATTGGTATAATGAATTTAATCGTGGCCGAAGCTCGCTCAAAGACGAATTCCGTGAAGGTCGTCCAAAAACGGCTGTTGTGCCAGAGAACATTGATGCCGTGCGTGAACTCATAATGCAAGATCGACATGCGACATACCGAGAGATAGAGACATCCTTGGACATTTCTTCCACCACCATACATTCGATACTGCATGAACACCTGGCCGTAAAAAAGGTTTGTTCTCGTTGTATCCTGCACAATTTGAAAGTCGCTCAAAAAAAGGCTCTTGTCGATTGGTGCAAAGAAATGTTGCAAAAATACGATTGCGGTGCTTCAAAAGACGTTTATAAGATCGTCACAGGTGGCGAATCATGGATCTATGCGTATGAGCCCGAAACGAAACAACAATCGACCGTATGGGTCTTCAAAGACGAGCAAAATCCAACGAAAGTTGTTCGTGGAAGAAGCACTTCGAAGCAAATGGTCGCCTGTTTCTTCGGCAAAACTTGAGCAACGTAGGACGGTCACTTCTACAATTTGTTTGCCTGAAGTCATCGGAGAAATTCCAAAAACTCGAAATTCACACATCGGCTCAAACCAGAGTGTTTTTGACCGGCCAAAACGTCGAATTAATGAGTCATCCGCCGTACAGCGCTGACTTGGCACCTAATGACTTCTTCTTGTTTCCGCACATCAAGAAAAAAATGCGTGGTCAACGATTTTCGTTGCCAGAAGAAGCTGTTGAAGTGTTCAAAAACCATGTTTTAGAGGTGTCTCAATCGGAGTGGAAAAAGTGCTTCGGCAACTGGTTTGAGCGCATGCAAAAGTGTTTAAATCATGCTGGAGAATACTTTGAAAAACAATAAAACCATTTTTGATTATAAATATTCGCATTTTCACTATTAGGCCAGAAATATATAGAGTAGCCCTCGTATAAAATTTTATTTGAATTGATAAAGCAAACAAAACTAAAAGGATGTTAGCAAACGTTAAGTTAAACAAAGACTCAAAAAAATTATTATTTGGAAACTTTATTATGTTTATTTACTTCAATTGTGCTTAATTCCTTCAAAGTCTATTAAATTTTGCCTTCACAAGTTTAAAGATATTTTCTTTATTTCTTTGTATGTAAGAAATGTAACAAAATTACACACACAAAAAATGACAACATATTTTTTTCTTTCTTTCTTATTTTTTAATTTTGTTTATCATTATTTTTATTATTTAAAACTACATTTATTAATTATGTATTTAACTTGTTTACCTATTTTTATATGTCTGAATCCATATTAAAGCCAAATTATTATTAATTTTTTTTAAGTCAATAAGCAGAGCAAATTATCCCTTATGGTATATCATCTGTCCACTGCATAATTCTCACTCATTGTGTACCTAATTAGCTGAAGTTGGGATGCTGTTTTTTTAAGTTTTTACTTTTTTCATAAGTTTTTACTACTGCATAATATTTAAGGGGGTATGTTTTCGTTTTTTTTTTTTTGTTCAATAATAAAATATAATTATAAAATTAAAGTTCAAAAATATCTACACATTTATTTCGTTCAATCAATAACAGTAAAAGCGATAACTTGTATTTTTTTTTATTTATAAATATATATATGTTTTTTATTTTATATGCATATTTGTAAGATTTTAATTTATTTTGATTATTTTTCTTTTGTTGTAATGTTTTCATGCAGGTTTATATCTCGTTGATTGGGTTTATTGAAATTAAAAAAATAATAAAAATTTATAAGACTAATGAAAAAGTCCCATACCTGCAAACATTGTGTACTAAAATAATATATTCAATTTTGTCTAATTAAATTAAAAAAAAAATAAGGTTTTATACCAACTAAATTTACTCTTAAAAACAATAGCCCTAAAGTATGCTACAAAAATTGATCAACACAATTTTCGTTTTTTAAAGTAGATTAAAATATTTTTTTCTTGCAAATATTAATAAGAATTTCCGTTTTGGGCAACACGGTCAGTCATAACAAATTTCCGGATTTTTTCCTTCGTTAAATCTAAAAAAATTTTTTAGCAGCACTGTTGGACGGCTGTAAGTCTTCTTATCAAGTAAAAATTTCTTGCGTCCCGGTTTAGGTAATACTATGGAAATAATGCCCCTGTATTTTTTAAGTTATTTAACTAATTATTTTTTAATTAAATTCAATGAAAAAAAATGTATTTTTTTTTGGGATAAAGTGGTGAATTCTGTAGTAATCTGGTAACACTTAAGCCCGTTTAAGACTATAATACTGAGTATTATGACTTGTCAAATACCTAAGTATTATGAAAAATGTGTGATAGTGTGAAAGCAAATATAATCAGCCCAATCATGAATATTCTCCTGGAATTTCTTTCCAACAGAAAAAATTTTCCTCGAGAAAATATTCCTCCAATTTTGAAATCCATATCGTCGTAATTTGAAGGAAGTTGTTTTGTTTTACATATAATTTTTCTTTTATCATTCCTAATACCTACTTTTTTCCTTAATTTTTTTTTTTTTTTTTGCTTTCCGCAGTCAATCAAAAGGGGAACATTTTTATAATGGGAGAATAGCGTAAAGTGAAAAAATTCGCACGGAATTTATCAGCCCAATTATGAATACCCTCACGGAATTTCTTTCCCACGGAAAAAAATTTTCTCGAGAAAAGATTCCTCCAATTATGAATTCCGTGGGAATAAACTTATAAAAAAGTGGCATCATCGTAATTTGAAGGGAGGTTTTTTGTTTATTTTCATAGATTTTTTATTTTATAATTTATAATACCTACTTTTTTCCGGCGAATTTTTTTTTATAATTGGGCTGTATGTTTAAATTTGGGCTGAATATATACAGTGGCTCACAGCTTATTTTATGCACTGTATAATTCAATTTTATATGCCCTGTAACAATAAAACCAGTAGGAATTGAAAATAAAATCATTTAATAGCGAAAGAAAAGGGCTTAATTTAATAAAAAAATTTTAATTATTTTAAAAATTAACATTTAAATATCCTAAAAGTAAAAAAATAAAAAATACATCTTTTTTTATCTCACAGCTTATTTTATGCGGTTACCTTTAGTATTGAAAATTTTCAAGTGGTGTTTGCTAATTTATATTTTTAATACTTTGTCTGATACACTTTATTGTCTAGACTTGAGACGGTGTGGTATAGATGCAACTAGTTTTCGTGTCGAATTGGGCGAAATATTTTACCACTCCAATACTTTTAGGCCATTTTTGCTTGAAAACTCGTGTTGGCTTATGTTTCTTTTAAAATGGACCATAGATTTTTAATAACATTGAGGCTTGGTGACTGAGGTGGCGTAATCTTCAAATGAGGGCGGTTATAAATTGACCAAGAGTTTGCAATTCCCGATTTATGTTTCGGAAAGTTTGATCTCATTTTCAGATTCTCTGCATTCTACAACAGATTGTCCTTCAAAATTTGAAGATACTTATTTTTGTCAGTGGTTGTTTCAATAAACTCTAAACTCCCAGTACTAGCAGTTGACATACAGGCCCAAATCATGACGCTGTCACCACAATGCTTAACTGTTAACTTTAAATGCCAGGATTCACTATCATACACAATCGTACGATTTAATCACACAAAAATCTGACAGAATTCTGTCCAAAATGGCGTCGTATGTGCCACACTATTTTACAAAAAAGTTGCAAAAACATATGGTTTTAATATTTTGTTCTTTTTTCTCCTCATCATCTTGAAAAAATCAACCCTGATCGCATAGAGAAAAATATTTTATGAATTATTTCAAAAGATTATAAAATCGTACAGATCTGTCAAAAACTATGTGACACACATACAATTTTAATCCACACTATCATACTTTTTGAGCACATATGAAATTTTCGACAGATCGTACGACTGAGTATGATGGTGAATCGTGGCCTTAAATATTCTTTATTAAGCTCGGTGTTAGGTTTTTGACATACGTAGGACTTATCATCCGATCGGAATTTATTAAATTTGGATTCGTCGGTTAAGATAACTGCATGCCAAATCGATGCGTCTTTGGAATCGTGTTCTATAGTGAAGTTAAGCCTGCATATTTTTGGCGCTAATGAAACGCTTCTTACGTGCAACTCGACCATTAAAATCATGGTGACGAAGAACATAGCGAAAAGTTTTGACGCAGCATTGCCCAGGTCATATTGAATATCGAAAGTCAGTTTGGGAGCTGAGAACCCTGTATTTGCTTTAATTTTTCTCACAATATAACGCTCATCATGTTTATTAAAAATTTTATTTGGTGCTTCTCTACATTTGTTAATTAAACGGTTTTTACGAACGAAGCATTCGATACTTTTTGCGACATCTAAGCTTTTTTATTCATCATTTTCAATATTTTCCGCTGCGAGTGACCGTTTTTAAAATGATTTACTACCAATTCTCTCTGTACACTAATGTTTTGCGTGGAGTGCCAATTATATAGAAAAGTACAATAAGGTAGAATAAAAACGCCGATAACGACTTAAAAAATAAAATTATACAGTGCATAAAATAAGCTGTGAGCCACTGTATATCAAATAATACCGAAAGGAATAAAATATATTTATTTTTAGAAATTTTTCTAAACACTCTGATTTTTTATTTTATCAGGGTTGCCTTGCTGCTCATAACCCAGCCAACCATTAAATGAGCATTCCAAAAAAATACTTAACAGCCCAATTATAAACAAAAATTCCGTGCGAGTTTTTTCACTTTTCCCTTTTCTCCAATTATAAATTTTTCCGCTTTTGATTGACTGCGGAAAGTGAAAAAAATTCGGGGGAAAAAAGTAGATATTATAAATTATAAAATAAAAATTATATGAAAATAAACAAAAAAAATTCCCTTCAAATTACGACGATGCCACTTTTTAGTAATTTTATTCCCACGGAATTCATAATTGGAGGAAGCTTTTCTCGAGAAAATTTTTTTCCGTGCGAAAGAAATTCTGTGAGAATATTCATAATTGGCTGTAAAAGAACCCAGCTAGGGAGCTTTTTCTGAAACCGCCTTAAAATGTCACTCAAAAATGTATGTCTATCTTCGGAACTTAAAAATTGAGAGACAAAAAAGCTATCAAAATAGAGTCTTTTCTGAAATAAATAAAGAGCTCTTTAAGCGTAACCCCAGTTTAGTAGAAAAAAAACCTATCTCTATCTATCTACTATCTCTAAAGGTTAACGAACGGCAAATGATAGTATTTTGTATTCTTTATGAGCGTTAAAACTCTGAGAAATAAATTAGTAAAGTTGGTTTTTTGATTCATTTGATTTGCTGGGAATTTTCATTTTACATGAAGTGTAATAGTGTAGAAACAAAATGTAATGTTATGTAGGATTTTTTGATAATCATAATTCAATTCTCATTAGATTTCTTTCATACAAAATCTAATGGAACATTTTTACTACACAAACTTTGTAAACTGTTGGGCTTATTTAGCTAAAACATTTTCTTAACCCTGACTTTACTGATAACAGTAAAATTTAACAGAAAGAAAAAATTTCTTTTTAATCTGTTAATTTTCTTTTTATTAAAATCTGGCAACTCTCTCTATGAAAGAACTACCCAGTAGAAAATTTAATATTTTTAAATTAATTTTATTTTGAAGAGGTGTTCTTTTTTTAAGATTTTTTATTTTCTAACTTTTTTCTCTCTTTATCTCTATTAAAAATTATTGTCAATTTCAATAAAAGAAAAAAAAAAGAAAGAAAGTCATTGTAAAGTGTTATATTTAATTTAAAAGATAATTAATTAAAATAAATGTAGATAAATATAATATGTATATAAAACAAATATGAATAATATGTATTTTATTAATTTGAAAGCATTTTTATATTACTAAATATTTTAAAAATTAAAATAAAAAAAATTATACAAAAATTGTATTTAAAGGAAAAGTTTATTTAAAATATAATAATATGTTTTGTTTGTTCTTAAACTAAAATACAGCAAAGTTAAAATACATGAAAATGGCAAAGTGAGAGAAAAAGAGAGAGAGAGAGAGAGAAAACTAAAATATAAAACAAATTTTATATAAAATTACAACAAATTCGAGTTTTTTCTCTTTTGATTTAACAAACAAAAATTATAAAAAAATTTTACTTTCAAAACAAACATATTTTCAAATATCACAATTAAGAACAAAATATTAAGAATTATAAAATTAATAATGATAATAATAATAAACATAAATATAAAATAGTATTAAAGTTTTAAAGAATTAAAAAAAGTCTCTTTTTTTAATAACTAAGAGCCTAAGAACTGGTATTATTGTTTTCAAACTACTTGCTACTTTTGGTTAAAAAAAAAAAACAAAATTAAAAAATTAAACTGAACAAAAATACAAACATTTTTAAATATACAGAAAAAAATATTTCTTTTTTTTTGTGTTAAAATTGAAAGGATAGATTTGTTGAATATTATTTATCATTTTTTTAATTTTTTTAGATACAAAAAAAGAAGGGCTACAAATAATAACATTTATAATAATATATTATAGTAATTTAAATTTAAAACAATTACTAATATTCTAAAAAAAAGAATTTTTTAAAAATTCTTTTTTGTTATCATTTTACAAAAACAATTACGTTAGAAAAACAAACATAAACAGAAAAACAGGAAGTTTGTTTAAATAAAAGAATTAAGGATTTTTAGCTGAAGGGCGAATGTTTTTTTTAAATACTTTTCTTAAAAGATTTTTTTCTTGGAAATAAGTTTTTTTTTAAATGAAAATTTAGCAAAAATCATATTAAAATTTTAATTGTCATGTTTTACGCGGCGGTGTAGGAGGAGGCGGCGCATAATGATGCCTCATCATGTCTTTGGGAATGTTTTCGTAGGCTGAAAAATGACGGGAGTAAACAATTTGAACAAACCGGGCCGGGAGGATGAGACCTGCTTACCTGTCTGTTGTTGTTGGTGTTGGTGTTGTATTTGCTGTTGCTGCAATTGTTGTTGTTGCAGTTGTTGTTGGGAAGGGCTCATAATTTGTTGCTGTTCGTTGTGCTTTGGTGTTGTTATATTGTTGCTTTGAAATACATCGTTGCTATATAATTGCTGCTGTTGTTGTATGGTTGTTATTGTGGCTGCATGTTGTTGTAACTTCTGCCGACTACTTGGTGTTGTGGGTGAAGGTAATGGCATTTTCGAAAAAGCTTGTTTCGATGTATGATTTATGCTGTCATTACAATTATTAATGCTATTACTACTGCTACTAGAACAATTTGTTATTGTTTGGTTACATTGTTGTTGTTGTTTACCACATAAATTTAAATTAGTTGGTAAGGGAGATCTTTGTGTATCATTTCCAATTTCGCCTGTATATCTGAAATTAGAAAAAATAATTATAAATTAAAACATATTTTAAAGCGAGATCTCTTTCCCAGAATTTAAGTTTTTAAGCAAAAGAAAAAAATCAATTATAACTGCTATTAGTTCTGTTAAATTTAGTTCGCGGAAAAAACACTTTGGCCTTTAGCAAAAATAAAGATTGTATGACTTAAATGTAAACGAGAACAGTGCTTGAAATATAATTTTACCTAATGCTGAATGATTAGAGACAAGCTGAGCTTCACAGCACTTACGACGGCATCGTTAACTATACAATTGTCATACTATACATACTATTACAGCGTATCAAATCACTCCTTTATTTTTAATTTAAAGGAAGCAAACGGCCCAAGTTTGTACCTGGAGTCAAAATACAATAGCACTGTATGTGTGTGTGTTAACAGTATTGGATATTCTTGTGATACGAATCCCCAGCCATCACAAAACACAAAACGCGATGTATGGGTACGAGGGCTGCTATATATATTTCTGGCCTGGCAACACTGAGTGCTGCCAACTGCAATCTGACATTTCCATTGGAAAGTTTGTCATTTCTAAGCATAATCGTAATCAAAACGTTTTGACGTACGACCATTATTTGTGTTGTTTACAGTGACTTGAAAAAATTAATATAGAAAAAAATGGAATTAACTCGTGAACATTTTTCACAACTTTCGACGTGGATTATCACGACAAGAGTGCGTTGATGAACTTAAATCTTTGTAAGGCGATGAAGCACCATTCTATAGCACTGTGAAAAATTCGTATAATGAATTTAATCGTGGCCGAAGCTCGCTCAAAGACGAATTCCGTGAAGGTCGTCCAAAAACGGCTGTTGTGCCAGAGAACATTGATGCCGTGCGTGAACTCATAATGCAAGATCGACATGCGACATACCGAGAGATAGAGACATTCTTGGACATTTCTTCCACCAGCATACATTCGATACTGCGTGAACACCTGGCCGTAAAAAAGGTTTGATCTCGTTGGATCCCGCACAATTTGAAAGTCGCTCAAAAAAAGGCTCGTGTCGATTGGTGCAAAGAAATGTTGCAAAAATACGATTGCGGTGCTTCAAAAGACGTTTATAAGATCGTCACAGGTGACGAATCATGGATCTATGCGTATGAGCCCGAAACGAAACAACAATCGACCGGGTCTTCAAAGACGAGCAAAATCCAACGAAAGTTGTTCGTGGAAGAAGCACTTCGAAGCAAATGGTCGCCTATTTCTTCGGCAAAACTGGTCATGTGGCGACTGTTCCGCTTGAGCAACATAGGACGGTCACTTCTGAGTGGTAGACTACAATTTGTTTGCCTGAAGTCATCGAAGAAATTCGAAAAACCAACAAGAGAAGACGAATCATTGTTCACCATGACAATGCGAGCTCTCACACATCGGCTCAAACCAGAGCGTTTTTGACCAGCCAAAACGTCGAATTAATGGGTCATCCGCCGCACATCAAGAAAAAAAAAATGCGTGGTCAACGATTTTCGTCGCCAGAAGAAGCTGTTGAAGTGTTCAAAAACCATGTTTTAGAGGTGTCTCAATCGGAGTGGAAAAAGTGCTTCGACAACTGGTTTGAGCGCATGCAAAAGTGTATAAATCATGCTGGAGAATACTTTGAAAAACAATAAAACCATTTTTGATTATAAATATTCGCATTTTCACTATTAGGCCAGAAATATATAGAGCAGCCCTCGTATCATTTAAAAGCTTTTGAACAGATCTTTCAGTATTAAAATTTTTTAAAAATGTTTAACCAATTAAGAGCCGATGACATTTTTATGTAAAATAATACATAATACTTAATTTTTTTTCTTATTTTTTACTTCCCTGCCACTCTAATATTTTTTTTTTTGTGATTAGAGTTACTTCACTAAACTAGACTGACATTATGTTGAAGTGTATTAAGATTCGGCATAGCCGAATACGGCACTCTTATTTGTTAAATTAAAAAAATAAAATTAAAAACGAAACAACAAAAACTTACTTAATATTTGTGTATTCACGACCCACTTGTAAACTTTGCTCTTCGGCCCGTTTACGTTGTATAAGCGTTTGTATATAATGTTGAACAGCGTAATAAACAAATTTATACTGTGCTTCCGTTTGTACTAGGCCAGAGCGTTGTGAACGTACCATCTGTATAGTGCGTTGTATATCGATTTCAGTATCCAAACCTAAAATAGAAAATAAATAGTTAAGTAAAGCATTAAAAAGTTAAACATAAAAATGGAGGTTATAATTTTCTTCATTACAATATCTCAATTTTTTGAAACGCTTATGTATATGTATTTGGAAAAATTGCAAACATTAAGGTTAAACACGATTAAAATTAAATTAAAACCTTCGATTTATATTTGCGACATTTAAATAAAAATTATGTCTCAAGATTCAAGGTTATAATTGTTAAAAACTATTTATTTATAAACTTAATCGTTTTTGTCTCTTTTTGCAAAACTTACAAACATTGAGGTTAAACACGAACAGAAAAAATTTTCAATATTGTTACAAATAAGTAAATAATAATTTTAATTCCGTTTCTTAAAAGCAAAATAAAGAAAATTTTATTTTCATTAAACTGTGTTAACTTTAAAATAACGATTTTCTAAGTTTCAAAAACATTGAGGTTAAATTCGATAAATTATAAATTTTTCTTTTCAAATTAACTTACCATGTCTGTCGATTTGATCTAAAATCATATCAATTACAATAAAGGTACCCGTACGTCCAATGCCAGCTGAACAATGTACACAAATAGGACCCTATTTAAAAATATAAATTTTTAAAAATTTAATTAGTTTTAAATATAAATATTTTTAAATGTTTTAAATTTTTGTTTTAATTGAATTGTAAATTATTAGGTATTGAATATTAACGGATTTAAAATGTTAAACATTTTTAAAATTCTTTAAGTTGGTGAAGAACATCAATAAAGTGTTACAAAAAAATCCAAAATAATTTTTCAAATAATTTATGCGAGTTAACTGATTATTCAAAAATGTTATTTTAATTTTAGCTTATATTTTAAAATCTTAAAAAAAATTATATTAATAAGAAAATAAGAAAAAAGTTAGGTTTTACCGGTTTCTCGCCCGCTTGAGTCAGTTGACCCTGTTTGGTGTTGACATCCTGAAGAAAATTCAAAACACAACCGGGATCAGCTGGCACACCATGATCTGGCCACACTTGAAAATGATAATGGAATATACGTCTGTCGGGCTGATCGCGCCAAGAAAACAGAAATTCCCTTAATGTATAATCATTTGTGGAATTCTCGGAGATGCATTGAATTTTGGCGGGCCCAAATTGTTTACACTGACCCTCATCAGGCCAATATTTAGCACATTTATTTTTGCCCCTTTCAAACTCTTTGGTTGTCATAACAATGACACGCGTATTTTCCTGCCAAATCATATTCCAAAAATCGGTTACAGTATTGGCCAAACAACCCTGTGTGGCGATGTAGGTCTTAAACATTTCCCTTTCCGTTAAATCATTGCTGTTCTTTTTATTGAGAGGTCTAGAAGCTGCAGTAGCACTGCTGCTACTATTTGGATTAATGGGACGTGGCGGTAGTTGCTGTTGTATAAGACAGCCATTGCTATTACCCATTAAGGCTGAATTGGTTAAGGATTCGCTACGTTTATGTTGCTGTTGTTGTTTGCTAAGATTATCGTTTTTCTTGTTGCAGGTGGTACAATTGCTGTAGGGCAATGTGGCCGTTTTTACAGCACACTGGACGCAGGTTTTGTTCAATATTTGACAGTTGGGGCAATTCTTTTGCATTTGAGCCGCTGTACAGGCAGGACACGAAGAGACCATGGCATTGAGACTCTCTTGGGAGGCATTCATATTGTTTTGTTCACCATCGGTGGGTAAGCGTATATAGTTGGCGTTGATATACTCAGCGCCATGTATGGTGTGATCAACATCACTGAGTTTAACACGAGTGTGATCATCTAAAAAAAATTATTATTATTTTTTTTTTATTAAAGTGAATACTAAGAGAAAAGAACACAGTAAGAAAATTAAAAAAAAAAACTTACAGGGTAAAATATTTCTATAACGATTTTTATTGCGATTTTCCAATTTATAACCTTCGTTGCGAGAGAATATATCACGGCTGTCTTGTTGTAGAGCTTCAAATTCTTCCCAAAAGCCACCCTAAATTGAAAAATATTTAAAGTTCATTATTTAAATTTTCTTAATAATTCAATAACAAATAATTACTGGTCAAACAATTGTATACAATATTTATTGCCTTTTAACCACATTAATCAATAATTGTAAATTAATTTAATTTTAATTACTTGTAAATTTCTAGTAATTCATAATTATTTAATAACTTTGTAAATCAATAAAAAAAACAATAATTATGAGAGCTGTTTCTACCAAAAAAAAAAAAAAAAAAAAAAAAAAAAAAAAAAAACAGCTGACTGTTTTGAACAATCCGCAGAGGTTTTTGTTTTAGAACAAAAATAAATTCTCAATACAAACTTGAAATAAAAAATCCTTAAAAGGTGAAAACTACAAACAATATTTACAAATATATCAATTACAATGGAGTTAACTGGCAATAATTAGAGACAGAATACAAAATGCTTCGTTTTAAAAATAATATTGTTGTTTAATGATTTATTAATTACCTTAACCAATTGTTCCACTCTGGCATTAATGCCAGCTGCTGTAATGCGTGTGGCATTGAAGGGTTGTCGCAAATGTACCACAGTGCCACAAGTTTCTACCATGGGATTGCGTTTGTAATGTTCTATTAATTCGGACAAAGTGTTGAAAGGTTCACCACCACCAACATCGTATTTGTTGTCCTAAAATAGAAATGAAAATAAATATTTAAGGATATTTTAGAAATCAAAATAAAACAATTGAATTAAATCTAGAGTTAAATAAAATAAAAAGTTATCGAAAATCTCTGCCAAACGTTATCGATAAATATGTATTTTTTTCGATTAATTTATAATTTATTATTATTTATTATTGGTTATAAAAAGTATTATCGAACACATGAAAGTTGTGACTCTTCATTTAAATTTAAGGTTTTGAATTGCTTTTATAAAAAGTAGCATTAAAATTTCGATAACATTAAACGATTTTTCATAGCTTATTGATTATCAACAGAAGTTTCTATCATTTTAAAATGTCGTGTAAAATTAATCAGATGTTATAATTATATTTTAATCGATAACATAAAAAGTTATCGATAACATAAAATGTTATATAATTTTTTTGAATAGCTGTGCCGCAAATAAGGCTGATTTGTGACCTTAAAAACTTATTTCGGTGGCAGTCAATATATATTGATTTCTATTGAGTGGCTTAGAAAAGTAAGCGATAATTTGAACTTTCGATAATTTATGCAAAATAAACCATAACTTTTTAATTTCAATAAAGTGTCCAATAATCGATAAAGAGTTAGCAATAATTTATTTAATTAATACAAAAAAATAGTAAAAAAAATTACAACAAAAAATCCCCAAGTTATCGATAACTTTTTTATCATCCTTAGATTTTTTCGATATGTTTATGAATACTTTAGGTACTTAAAAAATTATTAATATTATATTGTTTAAAATATTTTTACTTTAATGTTTATGATTAATATTCGATTACTTTTAAGTTCGATAACTAAAAATAAAAGTTTTATTAATATTTCGAAATAAACGTTCGTTAATTAATAAAAAAAATCGATAACATAAACAAACATTATCATACAAAAATGCTATCGATTGTTTTTCTGTTATCGATACAAAATTTAACGTAATTTTTTTTACCTTAGAAAGCTTAAAAATATCGATCTTTTCTCATTGTAAAAACTTTTATTAGATTGAAACCCTAAACTAAGAAATTCTCTCAACGTTAATTTAATTCAAAATGTCGATATCATTTTCTTGTTAAATTTGTAAGCCACAAACAATGAAAAAATTACTATTGATAAAATTTTAAAAGAATTTATTCTATAACCTATTTTTTGATATCGTTTTTAAACTTCAATAACATTTAAAATTTGGATTCTTTGTAAGTTTTCAAATTTTGCAAGACAATATAAACTTATCGATTTTGTTTTTTTTTTTTTAAATTATTTACACAAATTTCTTAAGAAGGACTTACAATATTTTTTAAAATTGCCTTAATATCACCAGCAACAGTAAATATTTTAATTTCTTATCTTTTATTTCAAAAAAGCTTCAACTAAAATAAAAAACAACAACTATATTATAACATTAATAATTTAATAATAATAATTTCTAGGTACTTTTTTAACTAGTTTTGTAACTTTGTATTCAAAATTTTATATATTTACTTGTTTAAATTACAATATTAATAATTAAACTCAAACATAATAATGTAAATTGTAAATTCTACTGTCAAAGGGGGCAAATATTTGATGAAATAAACGTAAAACTAAGAAATTTAAAGTTAAAGCTAAATAAATTTGTTTTAAGCGAACACTCGTTAAGTTGAATATTTATATGTAAGTATGTATATGGATGCTTTAAAAGTTTAAGAATAAACATTTAGCAAAATTAGTGGTTACGTTTATAAAGTAAAATATTTGCTCCATCTGACCTTAACTCAAGTCGTTGTCATATTTGTAAAGTAAGTTTTTTTTCAACGTTAGAATTGTAAATATCGTTGAAATAAAATAAATATTTTGTTTTTGTAACAAAAAAACAAAAAAATTACAAAAAACATTACAATTATTATTTTATTTGTTGCCGTTCAAGGTTATTAGTCAATAAGGAAAAACTTTTTGTTTATTCGCAATTACATACAAACATTTTATATGAACTTGAAATAATGTTTTTTGTATTAAAAACAATTTATTGATTTTTTTTTTTTCGTCAGTCATGAATTATATTTTCAAAATGTACTTAGGTTGAGTGTTGAATGAGTATGTATGTGGGGGTTTTTAAAGGAAAGCAAATACGACTTACCTGCCAACGTATCATGACATGCGTTACTTTATCATCGGTACGAACGGATAAAACAAAATCACCTGGTTTTGATTGAGATTCACGTACCAGAAATGAACCATTCTTTCCACGTTCCAATAACAATTTTTCACCTTCTTTCCCAGAAAGATTGCCATGAAACCATCTAAAATGAAATATAAAAAACAACAATAACAAAATTAATTAAAACAAATGTAATTATATAATATAATTATTTTTTTAAATAAATAAATGATTACGTTTTAATTTTAATATTTTAAATGTTTTATTTATTTATTTTTTTGTTAAAACATTCAATTTAATTTTCAAGTCCTTTTCTGTGGCCTAACAATTGTGTACTAATTGCTTTTGTTTTTTAATGCTGACACATTTTAAAAAAAGCTTTTGATGTTTTAGATAGTATTTGTTTTTTTCAAAACTTACTTTTATAACGACAAGCGACAGACCGCAAAAGGTGAAACTAAACTTGTATTTAATACATATGTACAAATAATATGTCATATTTGTGAGTTTGTATTTATGAATAAAAAAATATACGTTTCAATGGCGTGGCACCTGCCATTAAAATAAAATGCATTTTTTTATACTGAAAAATTTAAGTGTTGTGATCCACGAAAAATGTGTTACTTCCAGAAAGCATGGAACATATGTACTTTCCATGCAAGAACTATAATCCTTATATTTGGAATTTAGCTCTGACAAAAAAAAATATTAATTTAACTTAAATAATGATTTTTTACGAAAAAATTTTTTAAGAGCATATGATTTTTGTTTCACTTTTAAAATTTAAATTTATTTAAAAAAACAATAAAACTAGTTTTAGTAAAACTTTAAAGCTAAACTTTGAAAGAAAATTTTATATTTTTTACCAAATAAATATTTTTTACTCTATTTATTTTTTTTTTTTTTTACTTCTGTATAACATTTTTGCTTTTCTCTATTTTATTAATTCTTTTATACTCTGGCAACAAATTGATATCAATTTTTTTCAATCAGGTGCTTTGCAGTTTGGCTCTTAAATTGCATTTATGCAAGCTAAAGTTTTTGTGTTTACTTCTCTGTCTCTCACTCTTTTTTTCTATCATCAAAACACCTTATAAAATGCACTTAAGAGAGAGAGAGAAAGAGAGTGTTTAAATGTTTATTAATATTTGTAAACATTTGAAAAGCTTGTTGTTGTTACTTTGGTTGGAGTGTTCTTTTATTGCAAAAAATTTAAGCTTTTTTTTTTAATATATTTTATTTGTAAAACATCAAGAGAATCAATTAAAAATCTGTTAAAGTAATGATAAATAAAACAAAAATTGCTATATTTAACCCAAACAGGAAAAAATATTAAAACTTAATTTAAAATTAGTTAATTTATACAAAATTTTTTTATTTAATTAATCAAGTCACAGTGCATACCTTTTAACAAGGAGTAAAGAAAACTCATGCTTTTGTATTTGTTGCTCATTAGTTTTTTATTTGTTTTTATAATTAAATCTTTAAACTTTTAACCATAATTTAATTTTTAATTTTAAAGAAAGTGAAAAAATATTGAAACTGACTCAAAGTTGAGGAGTTATATTGTTTTGCATTTTTTTCATGGTGTTATTAACGTTCTTGGTTTTTTTTTCATATACATACATATTATATTTAACTTTATGATGAAAAAAAATTTTTTTTTATTCCGACTTAATATATTTTGCCAATGATTTGTATCAGACAAAATTGCCTAATCAAAAAAAGTTACACACAACAGGCCATTTTCTTTCCCTTAAATGCTTTATTATTCAAGCAAGCAAAAGCCAATTCCAAATATTAATAAAAATTTTGCTTTGAGGCTGTAAAATTTAAGTTTTTATAACTGATGATTGAAATCCCAGGCCAAGGAATAATGCTTTACTTTTTTCAAAAGAAATTATTACAACGGAAGTTTAAGTATTAAAAATATCAAATGTGTGATTAAATATTTAGTAACAGTAAATATTAAAATAAAATAGCCAATTTAAATTAAAGAAAAACTTCTGGCAGCTCTAAACACAAAGTCAACCACCTGTTTGTTATTAAACCAGCACGTGTAGCAGTTGTTATTGCCGTTATTATTTTTTCTTATTGATTTTATTAAGAGAAATAAAAACATGCTTACAAAGAAATAATATAGAAAACAAAAAAGAGTGCACAATGCAATGCAAGAAGAAGAAGAAACTACATACATATGTAGTAAAACTCTCTTTTAAAATGAAATGGGTATTTGTTTAGTTATTAATAAAAAATAGAGAAATAAACCAGTTTAAAAAAGTGAAATAGCTTGAAATTTATTTGTTTAACTTATTAATATTAATATAAATTGCGTTTTTAAAACAATCAAAATGTTAAATAGTTTTTGTAATGGAAAATTTGATTACAAAGGTACTAAAATTTCTAACTAATTTGCATAAATAAAAACAAACAAAAAAAAAAACACAGGCAAGGCAAAGAGAGTGAAATAAAAAATAAAACGCGAAATAAAGAAAACTAAGAAAAGAACAACAAAAACTTAAAAAACCGGCTAAACGTTTGGTAAACAAAATATTAAAAATGTACAAACAAAGTTGTTAAAGGTTATTTAATGTATTTTTTTCTGATTTTATTTTTATTATTTTTTTGTTTTGTTTATTTGTTGCTTGTTGTCTCTTGACAATTGCAAGCATTAATGAATGATTCAACTAGTTTTAATACTGAAGAGGTAGAAAGGTAAGGAAATCACTACATTAAACTATTTGTAAAAATGGTCGTAAGCAATCATCACGTTGTAGACACATATGTTTGTATGTACATATAGCAGCTGACATATTTATTATGCAATAATTAAGAAGGAAATTTTGTAAAGCACAATATCCGGGTTATAAAAATAACAATTTGCAGGGTCAAAACACATTTTTCGAAAACAAAATAGGTATCTTAAAATAGACAGAAAACACTTAAGTAAACTATAATGAAAAGCAAAAACTAAAATAGGCATTGAAAAAAAAATCACAATATATAGTGTAAACATACTTTGTACATACAGTACTGTTCGAAACCTAAGCAACTTTTCCCCAGTAAATAATCATGGTCGTATATGTTCTCTTTAAATAGATTATTGAAAAATTTCCTTTTTATTTATTATTATACATATAGTCTACATACTAATAATAACAACAAAAAATACATTTTATGTCTTTGGAAGAAAATATAGAACAAAAACAAAATTAACTTAAAAATTCGCTGTTCGAAACCTAAGCAACTTTTACATTGTTGCATTTGTTGTTAAAATGCAACAAAACAACAACAAAAATTTTAAACAAAAATTTTAGTCCTGTTATGATTGCTATTGAAAAAAGTAATTTTGGTTGATTTTATGCATTTAAGTAGTACCAATTCTTTAGAAGTGCAACCATGACGCGAACACGTTATGGATCAGCTTTTAAGCTAAAGATTATTGAACTTTTTAAAAACGATAAACCCAAAATTGCTATAGCAAACCAATTAAATATTAATAAATCAATAGTTTTCCGACTTATAAAAAAGTATAAAGCTACTGGGAAAGTAGAGAAGGCCAATAGCGGTGGGCGAACTCGAAAAACTTCTGAGCGAACAGACCAGAAAATTGTCCGTCTAGTTAAAAAAATCCATTTATTTCGTCGAAAGACATAGCGAATAAGCTTGAACTTCAAATTAGTTCTTCCACAGTAAGAAAACGTTTATTGGAACAAAACTTAAGCAGCTTCATGCCATTTAAAAAGCCTATGCTGACTAAGAAGCATTTAAAAAAGAGGTTTGTTTGATTGATTGCAACGCAGTCTCTGCTTTTCTCAGCTTTTTGTTAGTTTTAGGATGGATTTTGCTAGAGCACATATGGATTGGACTATATCCAAATGGAGAACTGTTTTGTTTAGTGATGAATCTAAATTTAACTTACTAAATTCAGATGGAGTTTGCCACGTGAGAAGACCAAAAGGAAAGCGGCTACATCCTCGGTACTCAAAAGCCACAATACAGCATGGGGGTGGAAATGTGATGGCTTGGACTTGTTTTTCGGCAAGTGGTGTTGGTCCCTTTGTAGAAATTCAAACAAAAATGAACCCTTTTGTTTACAGAGACATTTTAGCAACTCACATGCTTAACTATGCTAAGTGGGAAATGCCACTTCGATGGGTGTTTCAACATGACAATGACCCAAAACACTCATCGAAGTTAGTCAAGGATTGGTTATCAGCTAATGGGTTTCAAGTTTTGGATTGGTCACCTCAATCGCCAGACTTGAATCCCATAGAGAACCTCTTTGAAATTTTAAAACGGAGAGTTGGAACTCGACGCTTTAAAAATAAACAGGAGTTGATGGACTGTCTAAAATCGGAGTAGGAAGCTATAACAACATCTAGTCTATCGAATCTTATTGAATCTATGCCCAAAAGATGCGCTGAGGTCGTAAGAAATAAAGGATATCATAGCAAATATTAACAGTTGCTTAGGTTTTGAACAGCCAATTTTTAAATTAATTTTGTTTTTATTTTATCATAACTTCCAAAGGAATGGATTTTAATTTTTGTTGTTATTTTTAGGTTAAAGACACATTGTGTAGTAGTAAATAAAAAAAATATTTTCTATAAATTTACTTAAAGAAAAGAAATGAGTCTATTATTACTTAGTGGGAAAAAGTTGCTTAGGTTTCGAACAGTACTGTATG
Organism: Gymnosoma rotundatum; assembly: GCA_916610165.2. NCBI lineage: Eukaryota > Metazoa > Arthropoda > Insecta > Diptera > Tachinidae > Gymnosoma > Gymnosoma rotundatum. Next base: position 12,718,728 of record OU744340.1, read on the forward strand.
TTTGTGGGTATGTTTTCTTAAATATTTTCACGTTTGGTGAAAAAAAAATTCATTTAAATTAAAAATCACAAACTTACTTTCTAAGAAAACATTTATATTGAAAAAATATAACAAATTGTTTTCATAAATTAAATTTTTGTTTTTTTTTGCTTTCAAAAAAAAAAAAAAAAATTTTATTTAAAATGAAAAAAAAAAATAATTGCAAAAAATTATGTTTTAAAAATTTTAATTTCCAGTCTTTCAGAAATGTTCGTAAAACTCCAAGCGTAAATAAATAATTAATGAATATTTTCTTAAAACCCTTTAGCAAACAGTATTGATTCCAAATTAATTTCGGAAATGATAATTTAACATTTATGGATAATACACTCTAATGACAAACAACTACTGCCTGTATTAACATATGTAAACTACTTTAAGAACTTCTAATAAAAGTTAACTATTTTTATTTATTTTTGCTTACGTTCTTAAAAAAAGCCTACTAAATATTTATTTAACACAATTTTTTTTTACTTTAATGTAACCTTGTTAAAAAAAATATAACCAGAAATAAATTTAAGTAAATCAATATTCAAAAAAATTTTTTGGACATTAACAACCTAATAAAAAATATTGAAATTAAATATATAAATAAACAAAAAAAAAAAAAAAGCAAAATAATTACACCCTAACCTAAGCTTCTCAAGTAATAGAATTAGAAATATTTAGATATTTATATATATATACATATATATATTTGTAATTATACAAATAAATCATTTAAATAATAATTTTAGTGGATTCTATAAGCGGCTTGTTGTAAAAAAGAAAACCGATTTTACTGTCATGTTTGTCTAACAATTAAGATATTAAATAGCTTTTAAGATCGTAAAATAAATGTATTGAAGCAATTTATACACAAACGTTCAGTAGAAATAGCAGAAACACACCAAAAGTTTGGTGAAGATAGTGAAACAAAAAAATTAGAAAAGCAATAGAATGTTATTTTTACGTAGGTGGCAAGAAAAAAATTTTCTATTTAACGACGAACGATCTCAAACCTAATAGCAAAAAAAAAAAAGGAAAAAAGAAAAAATTATAATAATAAAAATGTACATCTTTAACAATAATCCCCCCTCCCTTTACTTCATTTACAAAATTTTAGATTTTTCATAGCTCTGCCAGCAAAAACATTAAATACTAAAATGTTTTAAATGCCACACGAAATCAAAAGTAATGCAAAATAATCATTCACAGTAAAATTTGGCTTTAAAAAATAACAATTCAACAAAAAAGAAAATTAAGTTCTTATGAAATAAATCTAAAAGACCATTTATTTAAAACAAATATTAAAATAATAAAAACACAAAAGAACAAAAATAATAATTCAGTGATAAAATAAAAATCATTCACAATAACCATATATGATTTATTCTATTTGTATTTCATATTAAAAGGCATTAAACTTCTGCCTACGATACTGATGGAAGTACAAAAAAAAACAAATAAAATTCTTTAAAAGTATGAAAGAACTTACTAAAAAATCTTCTAAATTACAAATAAATATTCACAAGGAAGTAAAAAATAAAAGGGATTATTATCATTCACAATAACAACAAACGTTAAACTTAAAAATATACATTTTTATAAGAACAGATAATTTTACTAAAAGCAAACAATCTTGCACAATAATATTTTTTAAACATTCACAATAGTCCCTCCTAAAAACAAAGCCTACGAATTTCTTTAACAATTAAAAATATATTCACAGTAGTTAAACCATAAAAAGCAAAAAAAAAAATAAATAATCGTCCTCAAAAATTTTATTAGAAAGTGTCTAACTATTTTACGCGCCTGCTTGTCTAATTTGTTTTACATTTTTCTATGACACATTTTAATTGATATTTCATCATGCACTTAGTACTGTGTCCTTAAGACAGATTAAATTGAAATAAAAACTTTGATTAAGTAAATAAATTAAATGCCATTTCAGTTAAGATATTTAATGACTGGAAACAATTCTCAATTTTCACAATCTCTTTGGAACAATAATAAAAAAATTAAATAAATAATTATAAGAATATAGAAATAAAATACAAACAAAATAATAGAAAAATATTTGATAAATATAATAGTTACTTCCTGCTCGTTTAGTTAAAAAGTAAAAAGAAAAAATGCAATTAATCCAGTGAAACAAGATCAACAACTTTTTCTTTCATAATTAAATGGTGACACAAAAGTTTTATAAGATTTGAAACAGCCTGTGTTTTCTAAACTGTCAGTTTAATGTTGCCACACTACAGATAAATGTCTTAAATTTTGAGACATTTGGGTGAATGAAAACACCCATAAAAAGTTTTTTTTTTTATTTTGCGAAACACAATGGAAAATAAAAAGCAATTAAAATCGGTTGAATAATCAATCGGTTAATTAGACATCATGGAATTTTATTCGGAAAATTTTAGATTTTTGATGAAGAGTTTTAGCGAAAAAATTTTTTTCAAAAGATTTTAAACTTTTTTATAAAGCCAAGCAAGATCGATTCGGAGATAATTCGAATAACTTATGTTATATAAATCTTTACCTTATATATATGCTAACATATAAAATCTCTTTAATTTTAATCTGTTTCGGACTTATTTTATTTACTAAAAAATTTATAGGTTAACAAAAAAAAAACTTTTATTCGAATAATCGTCTAACTGAAGAGCGGATATCAAAATAATCGATTGACTGCAAATTAACTTAAAATAGTTTAATGTTACTTAGATTTTAAAATATGGTATACTTGAGTAAAAATTATTTTCGTAAACTTTTTTAATTTGTAGCCAAGTCAAAAAAATTGTAAAATCTAATCGAATAATATGTTATTAACCCGGATATTAATATTCTGAAAGTTAAAGCATTAGTAAATTTATGCTTTAAAAAAACCTTAATTTTATTTACATTTTAAAACATGGAATACTATGAGAAAAATTACTTATTGTAAACTTTTTTAATTTGTAGTCAAGACAAAAGAATTGTAAAATCTAATCGAATAATATATTATTAACCCGGATATTAATATTCTGAAAGTGAAAACATGAGTAAATGTATGCTTTAAAAAAAACCTTTGCAGTCAAAAACTGATACATTTTCTCAAATAACCGAATAATAACTAATAATCGACTGAATTGAACAAACATAAAATGTGAAAGGTTATTGAAATTTTGTGAAAAAAAAAACTTGAAAATATTTCCTTTTTTTTTTTTTTTTTTTTTTTTTTTTTGATACAAAATTTTTTTTCGATTAATTTTTTTATATTCTATATTCCATTTGTATTACAATTAAAAAAAAACACTTAAAAAGTTTTGTATTTATCATTGCGAAAAAAGAAATGTTAAAGCGATATTTATTCACATTCAAAACTTTTTTAAATTATTACGCAAAAATAGGAAAAAAATAACCGATTAATTGAACAAATATTTATAAAATAGAAGAAAAAAAAATAATAAAAATAAATTAATCCATTAACTAAAAATACGTTAGTATACAAATTGAAATACATGTATATCATGGATAACAGAAAAAATATCAATGAATTAAACAATTTCCCAATTTAACTTTAATGTGTTTAAATTTTATTAAAATATGGAAAAATTTTTAATTTATTTGTTTAAATTTTTTTTGTGGACAAATATTTTTGTCTTTATTTTTTGTATATCGAATCTTATTTCTTTTTTTTTCTTAATCTTCACTTTACAAAAACCAATCATCATGTTTTATGACAATTGCTTTTTATATAACGATTCAATCTAAAGATTGTCACTTTTGATTATTAATACATTTAGAAGTGTGGGTTAAATGTTTAAGTGATATAAAGAAGATTGACGTTATAAAACATTAAAAAAAATACTCAACAAGTTTAATTGATTTTAAAGATTAAGAAAAGAAAGCTGTTAAATTAAATGGGCAATTAATTAAAATTGAATGTATGAAGTCTGAAAAAAATATTTTAAACACTGAGAGAAAAATATAGATTTATTTAATTTTTTTTATTTATTAATTTATTCTTGAACTATAAAAGCTAATAAGCATGACTTAACAAAACACATAATTTTTTAATAATCATCAGTATCAAAAGATTTTTTTTTTGTTTATAAAATACTAATAATTAACACGAGCATGAAAAAATATATTTTGCTCAAAAGGAAATTATCACTTTTTTAAATGCATTTTATTAAAAAATAATAAACTTGAAGAAAATGAAAAATAGAAAATAAAAATAAACAATTTTAGTTTTGTTTTTTAAATAAATATAATTAATCAAATACAAATGATGTTTAAAATTTTTAGGAAGTCACGTATTTAACAAGTACATATTTTTTTTTTTGTCAAAATTTAGATGTTAAACAAAATTTAAAATACTAAAAAGACTCAAACAAAGGCACTCACATTACAAATTTTACGCAAAAAATGTAAATCTTTTTAAAAAGAATGTTACATATAGACTTAAAAAAATATTAAAAAAAAATTATTGTATGTATTTCTAGTTGAGTTAATTTAAGAGAACAAATTTGTAAACAAATAAGTGAGATTAATACAACATCTGCTAAAGATGTTGACATTGACATTTTTAACTTAAACGTTGATATTTGTTTTGTAATATCAATAAATTTTTTATTTTTATTTAAAACGCACTAAATTGTGGTGAAATAGGTTTAAAGTAGAAAATATTGACATAATACCTATAAATTAGAAAAACAATTCTGAAATCGTAAAGCAAGTTCAAATCATAAAAACTATAACATAAAAAGGCTAAATAAAATAAAACAAAACATGATTTTTCCACACATATAATAAAAAAACAACAAAGCTTAAAGCAAAATAAGGACTGTCTTATCAAACAACAACATAAGCAAAAGGTCAACAAACCTTCTATATCCATACATATCGGCAAAGAAAAATCAAGTGAAAGTGATACAACAACACACACCCACACACCTTACTTTTCAAACCACAATAAATTTTTCCTTTTTTAAAAAATGGCTGACAACACCTACATCCAAAACAAATTATCACAAAAAAAAAGCAGGAAATATGCAAACTCCAGCAACAAAATTTAAGTAAGCACAATTAGAGGACAAACAGAAAGAGAAAGATTTTAAATACAATAAGGTTGCCACTATGCAGATTTTCGACTAAATCTGGCGTCTTTCATATCGTTAAAATAGTTTTGTTTGTTTAATTCAAACTTTTAATACATTGAATTGCAGCGTCTTAGTTAACAAAAATAGCAAACAAATAAATAAACTGAAATGAAAATTTATTGTATAAAAACTTTTGACGATTATCTTTAATTAAAAAAGCAAATCTTTTAAAAAAAATTGTATACAAGTTAAAATATGAAAAAAATGATTGATAGCAAAAAAATTTAAAACAAAGTTCAAAAAAGAAATTCCTATCAATTAGGTTTCTTAATGATTACTTCTTCTTACTCGATTTCATTGGCATTCGAAAACATATCTTGAACAGAGCTAAACTATCTACTGGTTTTTTATATTTTTACAAGCAGTTTTACTCTTTAATCTACTTTAAAAACATGCTGATTTTGTTTTATCCTTTTTTTTCGCTTTTTTCAGTATCAATAGTTGAAAATTAGCGAGCTCAACAGCAGAAATGAAGTTTCTTTTATTTTGTAAATACTTCTTTATTCTAAAAATATAATCCATTAGGTTTTTCAAAGCCTACTTGAGCTGATTTAAAAATTTTTTTCTAACTTAAGAAGGGTAAAATGTAAAAAAGCTATGAAAATGTCGAGTATAATATTATAATTTGTTATAAAAATTAATAAACAGAAAGGTTTATTTGAATAAATTAATTTCAAGCGATTTTTACTGCTCTATTTTTCTGCTTTACAGATGGCAATCTTACAAAGAAATGTTACAGTGATGCCAACATTTTAATAAAAATAAGGGGAAACAAATATTTTGCTAACATAAACCTATCTTGTTGGTAGATACAAAGAAGGATGAAGAAGAAGGTTGCGCACCAGAAAACGCATTTCATTCTGCTGATATCCAAATTTTACTCTACTCTTTACAATTTGTCACAATTAATAAACAACTTAAGAGAAAAAAATTCAAAAAATAATAAATGATTTACAAAAATATTATATAATTTTTTTGAGATGCTTTTATATCATGCTTTTTATTAGGATTTGGTTTAAGGTAATCAAAATTTATTTTCAAAATTTGGAAACATATACATACATATGTATGTATTAATATTAATGTATATTGATTGGTTTTATTATTTTGCGGACAACTTTGTTAAAAGTATATAAGAATAAGAATCGTATGTTCTGTTATGGTTTTGTATACAGGAATAAAAATATTTAAATGAAAATAAATTGGCTAGAAATGATTAACGCAAAAAAGTTTGCGTAAAAAAAGATACAAATAAAATTGTGTAAATATTAAAAACCCAATTTGTATTTATTTATTATTTTTATTTTTTTTTACTTTTGTGTGTTTTGCAATAAGCAAATTTATACAAAAATATAAATTTAACTTTACACATGCGCTTTTAAGGAGAAAATTCAAATAAAGAAACGAATGAATAATCAAGTTTTACTAGCAGGGAAATAAAGTTATTTTTTTACAAAATCAGATGTGTTGTAGGTATATTGTGAATGACCTTTAATTTAAGGTGGTAAAATTAAACTTGAATAACAGTTAATATGTTTTTTTTTTAAATATGTATTGTGTTTAAATTTTCTTTGTGTAATAATTGTATACTTTTCGCAACCAACTTTAATTAACTTAAGCAAGTTGTTTATTTTATTTATTTAAGATTTTTTTCTTTATTTAAAAATACCTTATTTATTTAAAAAATTAACGCATTTTTTTTTTAATTCTTATTAACAAAAAGAAAAGAAAAAGTTATGCGCCTGTCTTTTATGACAAATTTTGCTAACAAACTAACAATCAAATTAGCATGTGACTTACGCTTTAGCAGTACAAGTTGACAAAATTAATTCACAACAAAACTCATATATAAAAATAAATGTGATTGAGAGTGCGTAATTATTTGGTGTCAAATATTTGGATCAATAATAAATTTTGTAGTTCTTTTTTTTTAAACTTCAAATGATGCTTAAAACCATATGTCGTTAAAGAGTAAAACTAGCATTTTTAAACGTAGGAGGCCTATAAACCAAATATTTAATTAACACTTATTTTTTAATGTCAATTAATTTAACAAATATTCTAGAAATAAATTTAAATTTGAAAAGCTAGCAAAAATGTAAATGTATTTAAGACAATATTTGAAATTAAATTTGTAGCCAAAAGCTAAGCGTTTGCTTTTAGTTTGTTAATTAGAATTATTTTAATATTATGAAAAAAATACTAAAAAGACTGATAAAAATTTTAAACTGTCTTGTCTTTCAATTTAAAGCGAGTCGATAAACTTTCAAATTTTATGGTAGTGTACAATAAACGTAAACTTGTGTGTTTTACTTTTTTATTGCCCAATTAAAACCTAACAATTATGGCTGGAATAATTTCGCCAAATTATTCGTTTATAAAACAAGCGCAAGTATGCAACACTGTATATAAAGCAAATGGTGGCAACCTACTTAAACAACCTCCTTCTACACAGCCACTCTTCCAGTTGTTGCAATCAAAATAAAGGGCAAAACAAAATGAACGTTAAAAATATTTTTAAGTAATGCTAACTTTGTGATAGTTAAAATAGCGCCAGAAACAAGAGTCACTTTATAATAAATTCTGTTTTTATTTAAATCATCGACTTTTTTTAATATTTCCTCAACAGGTTTATGTTTAATTAATTAGTTATAAAAATAAATAAAGAAATAAATACCCACGGATAGATCCACATTCTTATGCGCAACACCGCCAATTCAAATGATATAAGTGACAACGGCCAAGCAGGATTACCGCCATTGGGCAATGATGTGGGTGTCGAGACATTCGATGAATAGGGTGTAGCTCCATTTTCAGAAGAATTCAATGATTCTGACGATAGAGATGAGTGCGATGAGGAGGCATACGAAGAGCCAGCATTCGAATAAATACCCGAAGAGGGCGACGTTGAAAGATTAAGTGTAAGTGAGCTTTTGGTTTCCCTTAGAGGAGGTGTATTCTTTAGAATACTGTTGAGTGTGGTGGTCTCCTTTAAGGTATGACGTTTAGTTCTATTATTATTCGAGCCTCCTTTAATTATTATGGCCAGCTCATCGGTTGTAAGGCAAGTTTTGGTATCATTGGTATTGTGTACGTTAATTTTAGGTTTTTTCTTTTTCGGTGTTAAGTGAGTTTGGGATGAGTGATTATTTGATTGACTATGATGATTGTGACTATTGTTGGCATAAGAGGCTGCTATGGCTCGTTCATATTCAAAATTGCGGTTTGCTGCATTGTTGTTGTTATTATTATGAGCATATGGTATATCCATTGATATGGTTAAGTCCGTGGATTCATGCTGACCTTTGGTTTTTGTATGATTTTTCAAATTTTCCTTATTATTTTTCTGTTGCACAGCATTGGAAATTTTGTGAAAATATTTGTTGAAAATCATTTTAAATGTTGCAATGCTTTTCTTTTTGTTCGTTAATAAAATGACTAGTTATTTTTGTTTTAAACGCAAATTTCAAAATTTGTTGAGCAAATACTGTTTTCGTAGTTTGATATAAATTTTAAAATAATCTTTTTTCTTTTGTACTGATTGTAGTTTGTTCGTTAATTCTTTCTTAAGTTCCTTTTACGAAGAGTGTTTTTGAGTTAATAAAACTGTTTCAATTTCTTTGAAACCTTGTTGTGTTGAGACTTTTTTTAAATTAAATATTTGGTAATTTCTGAAGGTTTTTTTCTTTTTTCATGCGTCTTTATTAAAAATTCTATTAAATTGAAGTTTTTCAATTGTTATTTTGTTTCCAAATTTGTTCTTTTCTTTAACTGTTTTTATTAAGTTATTTATAATTGTGTAATTTTTTCAATACTTTAATTCTTTATAATTTTTTTTCTTTTTTAGATTTGTTTCAAAATTGAGTCCAATATTCTATAAAATACTTTTTACGATTCTGCACTTTTTTCTTTAAATATTTTTAGTTTTTGTTTTTTCAACAGATTTTTTGTTATCTTTTTGAAAATATTTCACTATTTTAAATTTTCAGTTCTTAAATATGTTAAAAAATTCCTTTAAAGAATGTCCAATAATTTGCCTAAGACTTTTGCAATTTATTCGTTTTATTTATGGCACCAACTTCTTTTAAAGCTTTTAATACTTGATCGGAAAATTTCAAAGATTTTTCTTTAGTTTGCAAATTTTGTTTTTCAATTTGTTGCGGTTGTTGTTCAGCTATATTTAATTGGGCATTTATTAAATGCTCGAACACATAAGATGAGTGCATTATGACAAAATTTATTACAAAATGTTTTTTTTACGATTTTTCATACGCATACGACGAAGTACATGTTGAATGTGGTAAGAATAGTAACGCACAAACACACACCAAAATAATACAAAATTTTCAATAGATTTGGAAACTTGTTCAACTTCAATTACAAATTAATTTTTATATGGCTATAGTTATTTTTTTCAAGTTTTTTTTATATTTCAATACAAAATAGTTCGTTCCTTGTAGAGTTTTGTTTTTTGCAAGCTTACGAACAGTTTTGTAATTTTTTGTACTTGTAAAATTTAATTTTTAATTTTATTTAGATAAGATTAACAAAAAATATGTCATTTTTTTCATATGTAACTTGTTTACAAATAAAGTTCTATTTAATTATTTATAAAATAATACGTCGTTTTTTCCTTTTAACGCAATGCGGTTTTCTTGTTTTTTTTTTTAAGTTAAGAACACTTCTCAACACTTCGACTGTATGAACGTAAATGATACCTGTTGAAAAACTGCCATTTGTTTTTAAATAAAAATTTTACAAGTGTTAAAAAAGCCAGTTTTGCCACACAGCCATCAATGAAGCAAATAACAATAACAAAATGTTTGCAAAAATAGCAACAAAAAAAATTAAATCAGTCTCTGCAATTCTCTTTAACTTTAAGCTCTCTTTAAAGGCGTGCTCTCTATTTATAACTAAAGTAAAAAGTGTTGCCGTATGACGCACTACAATAAAAGCACTAAAATACTTCATACTTGTGTTTTTGGATGTATAAGCTAAAGCATTGTAATTTTTATATAACATGAGAGTTATGATGTGTAAGTATTTCTTTTTAAATAATGACGTTTTGAACAGTCTATTATTTGATAATATTCAACAATTTGCTCAATGTATCCATATAAAAGAAATTGTTTCTAAGTCTGTAGTTACATAAAGAAAGTATATTGACACGTAAGACAGTATTGCTGCAGAAAATTATTAAAACGAATTTTAAGTTTTAAAAGTATAATTTAAATATCGAGAATTAAAAAAATTTTAATATTTTTTATCCTTTACTTGAGAAATCCGAGCACACAACGAATACTGTCAGGAGGATAAAGGTAAATCTCTGAAACGAAAGGAAACAAATGCATACACCTATCCAAAATTTTCAAGCAACAGCATTTTCCTCATCGGAAACCCTTAATATATTAAAAGAGTAATAAGTGAAATGCCAAAACACATGCTATGCGTTGGGTAGCCACTTAACTGCATGCCTCTTGAACCATTATTATCATGATTATTTTAATTTCTAAAATTATTTGTTATAATTCTCAATTTTCAATTATTTGACTGAAATTATTTGTGTCATATAGCACCTTTTTTTTAAACCGCTAGTGACTTATTTTCCTCTGGTTACTAATTCAAATAAATGAATTGTTTATTTAATTAAAGACACGGGAATATTTTTTACATATGTAACGTTCATAAAAAACTTCGTGTTTTTTTTTATTTAATTATTCCGATTAAATTAAATACCGATATTGATTATTGAGGATCAAAACACGTCTCGATGGCCATTTCGTTACCGCTTACTTAGCTTTTCAGGAAATTTCTGACAATTTTTTTAAACAAACTAAAGATTTTTGTCCAAACAATAAAGCAAAGACAAAAATCAAAGTTTAAGCAAAAACAACAGTATTTTTGTTTCTCCACTGTATACGGCTGACTTTTTTTCAGCTCTTTTATACAGTTGGAAGAGGATGAAAAATAAAATATCAAAAACATTACGATAATTTATTTCTATGAACAGGCACTATGCAAATTATTTAATTAAAGACACGGGAATATTTTTTTTAATATTTAATTTTCATAAAAAACTTCGTGCTATTTTTTTCTTTTTTTATTTAATTATCCGATTAAATTAATTGTATTGTTTATGTTTTACGTTAATTGAGTAAAATTAATTGAACGTTTTTTTGCCAAATTTTGTTTATACGATAGAAATTTTTGCGTTTAAAAGAGGTAATTTTTATTCAATTATGAATCCTAAAATTTATTTCATCTGATATGTTATACTCTTTATGAGCCTGACTACTTTTTGAAACAATAATTATTATTAAATATATAATTCCAATAAACGTTAAATCAATTTAAGGGTGCTGAATTTTCGGTTTGCAAAGGAAGAAGAAAAAACCATCTGTGGATGCCTGTACACAATAATTTTTAATTATCCTTGAATTGTTTAAACATTTGTAAGAATTTTTCTAAAGAGCTAAGTAAGCGGTAACGATATCGCCATCGAAACGTAATTCACCTGCAACATTGGTGAATAAAAGCTATTTATTTGGAAGGCTTAAGTTTAAAATTTTATATATTTACGAAAATAAGGAGAAACAGCTTGTCTTTTTTAATAGACAGAGTATTCAACCAACTAAGAATATATTTCTACGTCGAATAATTAAAATTAAACTAAGTGATTTTCATTTGTTCCTGAATAGTAATAATTCGGTAGAAAGATTTAAAAAGAAATCATTGTATACCTTTGTTCATCAATAAGACATAAGATTTCTGGATTAATTAGGCCTACTGGCTTGAAATCTTTTGAATAAAATAAATAAAGAAAAAAAAATAAAAAATAAATTGTTCGAAGAACTTTTTAGTTTGCAAATAAAAATTTGATTTTATTAAAAACAAAAATCGCTTATTTGCTAAACACTTAACTTCTGTGAACATCATGTTAACAAAAGAAAAAAAACGCTAATATGACAAATATAAAGAGCAAGTGAAATGACTCTTTGAAAAATGTAAGAGCGCAATAAATTAAATTTATTTATAAAATTACAAAAAATTAAAAAGACAACAAAAATTACGTGCGTGAGTTTTAAAATTAAGACAAACTGATTGACGTTGTAAGTCGTTTTTTTTTGCCAATGCGTGACACCAATAGTTCTGTCTGATATCGTACATTTAAATTAGAATTTATTTACAAAGTTTTTAACATTAAAAATATAAATAATTCGTTTATTTTTAACACCTTTGGCAATGTGTTAAAAAAAGGGATGAGGAAGGGTTTTTTTCCAACACACCTTTTTGTTTTGTTTATGTAATCTAATATACGAATAACTATTGTTTTGAAATTGGATAAAAAAAAAATACAAAACAATTGACGTTTAAGAAAACGAAATAAAAAAAGAAAAGAATTATTATTAATATAGTGTGTAAATTAAATCGTAAAAACAAAGCTTTTGTTAAGTCTTGGAATACCTATAAGCAGAACAAGTTCCCTTGCTTTTGGCTAAAATCTCCAATCGCTTCTTGAAATGTTTCTATTCGCCGAGCATTAGTTTCTACCAACACTGTTTATGCTTAAAAAAAAACTTGAAAAGCAATATTATCGTTTACTACTTTATCAGAGAAAAATCCCTATCAGCCAGGCAAAAGTCACACATTTACATATTTACTTTATTTGCAATGGTTTCAAACAGTTTTGTTTCTTATACATTGCAATAATGCATTCTTCCCACAATAAATTTATTCTTGTTCTTAACAAAATGCTTGATCAACATGTACATGCTTTGCACATGATACGAGGGCTGCTATATATATTTCTGGCCTGGCAACACTGAGTGCTGCCAAGTGCAATCTGACATTTCCATTGGAAAGTTTGTCATTTTTAAGCATAATCGTACTCAAAACGTTTTGACGTACGACCATTATTTGTGTTGTTTACAGTGACTTGAAAAAATTAAAATAGAAAAAAATGGAATTAACTCGTAAACATTTTCGTGCCATCGTTTTTCACAACTTTCGACGTGGATTATCACGACAAGAGTGCATTGATGAACTTAAATCTTTGTATGCCGATGAAGCACCATCCTATAGCACTGTGAAAAATTGGTATAATGTATTTAAACGTGGCCGAAGCTCGCTCAAAGACGAATTCCGTGAAGGTCGTCCAAAAACGGCTGTTGTGCCAGAGAACATTGATGCCGTGAGTGAACTCATAATACAAGATCGACATGCGACATACCGAGAGATAGAGACATCCTTGAACATTTCTTCCACCAGCATACATTCGATACTGCATCAACACCCGGCCGTAAAAAAGGTTTGTTCTCGTTGGATCGCGCACAATTTGAAAGTCGTTAAAAAAAGGCTCGTGTAGATTGGTGCAAAGAAATGTTGCAAAAATACGATTGCGGTGCTTCAAAAGACGTTTATAAGATCGTCACAGGTGACGAATCATGGATCTATGCTTATGAGCCCGAAACGAAACAACAATCGACCGTGTGGGTCTTTAAAGACGAGTAAAATCCAACGAAAGTTGTTCGTGGAAGAAGCACTTCGAAGCAAATGGTCGCCTGTTTCTGCGGCAAAACTGGTCATGTGGCGACTGTTCCGCTTGAGCAACATAGGACGGTCACTTCTGAGTGGTACACTACAATTTGTTTGCCTGAAGTCATCGGAGAAATTCGAAAAACCAACAAGAGAAGACAAATCATTGTTCACCATGACAATGCGAGCTCTCACACATCGGCTCAAACCAGAGCGTTTTTGACCGGCCAAAACGTCGAATTAATGGGTCATCCGCCGTACAGCCCTGACTTGGCACCTAATGACTTCTTCTTGTTTCCGCACATCAAGAAAAAAATGCGTGGTCAACGATTTTCATCGCCAGAAGAAGCTGTTGAAGTGTTCAAAAACCATGTTTTAGAGGTGTCTCAATCGGATTGGAAAAAGTGCTTCGACAACTGATTTGAGCGCATGCAAAAGTGTATAAATCATGCTGGAGAATACTTTGAAAAACAATAAAACCATTTTTGATTATAAATATTCGCATTTTCACTATTAGGCCAGAAATATATAGAGCAGCCCTCGTATAGTTTTTCCGCTTTTATAATTCTTCGCTTGCTTGTCGTTGCTTTTCTTCAAAATCCTAACCATCACACTCTTCTAAAAAATCTCCTTCGACAAGACTTGACACGCTTGTATGTGTTAATTTCTGTGGCGTACCACATTATTGCCCGGTTAAAATAGAGGAATTAAGAGTCAAAGTTAATAGGTAAGTCGATCCAGCTTTTATTGGCTCTGCATCGCTTGAGGTACACTATTGTATTGTCAAGTAGAATAATTTTGTTAGAGTTTTCTAATGTAAAGTAGTCTGACCACCACTAAGAGCATGCTTTTGGTCACACTTTAAAAATAAACTCTGCTTTCTTGACACACCCGCAAGCTGAGGGTCCATCTATGGTGAAATATCAGAAGCAATGTTATGAATCTTACACTGCTTTCATTTCGTTTTTTATATTTTTATAGAGATTTCTTAGGTTCAAAGACTTAGAACACATACTGCGCTCTTGTCTCTCTTTCATTACAATAGCATAAGGTTTGTGTTTTAAGTCTTTTGTTTGTCTAATTAAAAATTCAAAGAAATGAATTAATTAAGAACACGCCCACATTTTCTTTAAGATATGAATGAATAAGCTTTTTACAACAACAAAAACAACAACAACAACAAAAGTTAATACATTCTTGTTTATGAAAACAAAAATTGTTTTTAAACAAAATTAGTTATTTTTTTTCTATCCCAAAAAATTGTTTGCCTATTTAAAGCTTCTTTTACAGGTTTCCGGTCTTTATTTTGAAAACAATATTTTTAATGAATATATCTTTATAAAACAAACATAAACAAGTTAATCGTTTATTTATTTAATTTAATTAAATTTTATTTATCATTCTAACTATAAATGGCTTAAGATATTTTAATAACAAAACAAACAGCTCAGCTTAAATTCATGAGAATTTTTCAGTTAGTAATCACAACAACAATTTTATGCCAATACCACCTACAACAATGTGAAATATTATTTAATCATTCATTTTAATGATGTACAATAATGAAAAAATACTTTAAAATTAATTGGCCAGCTGAAAGTTCTTAAAGCGGAAATTCTAAGAACTTCGTGTTAAAAACGAAAATGTCATAAATTCGTTATAAAACACTAAGATTTTTTTTAAGAAGAAACCATTTGGTAGAAATGCGATGGCTTTTAGATTCCAACTTATATAAGTTTATGGTTTTTTTATGCCGCGGCGTAAAAAGTGAACTTTTTTCTTCATCATTTACAAATATTTTTGCTTCAAACTCATAGCGAATCAGTTCAACAACTTAACTGATGACCTCTCTGGACAGGTTTGTTTTGGAAAACCCCACATCTTTAATACTTATAGCTTCTGGAATATATAATGGAACCAGAAGCCAGAGCTTTCAAGGAAAGAGAAACTGAAAGATAAATACTTTCCAAGCCTTAACAGTGGCTAATTATTGGTACCACCGAATTCCACATTATCCCTTCTACTGGTGAGACCCTTTACCGAATAATGCGGTGCTGCCTACTTCGCTGTACGTTTTCCCCCACCCCCAATAAAAGTCCACTGATTTATATGCTGATGAATATCTTTAATTTATGTTTACAGAATGAAGGAAAAAATTACTTGATTGGAAGTTGCCATACGGTTGCGCTAATGCTCAGGAATGGCGGAAATAATCGCGCCTTTCACCATATGCGAAGTTTTTTTTTATGACTAAATAGTCATTTTAAGTGTTATGTTCTTGCTGAATTCGTGGCCACTCGTTTTTATTTCTCGCTTTTAAATCTCATTTTATGGCGTTTTTAGAAATTTTATCTTGGCAGTTTCTTTTTGACAGCACGCAGGTGTAGCGTAACTTGTGCCCACACCACAATGGTATAAAATAGGCTTTTTTATTATTTGAACTACAGGGTTCTCATTTATCAATCTTTTTTAGGGTCGATTTCCAAAAAGTAAAAAATGTAACCCAATTGTTTGCGCTCTAATGTCTCTCCATCTGTCAGATCATTTCTATCTGTGCAACCGTAATAGGTAGACTTTTGACGTTTCGCACAGAAGGTCTATTACTATAGCCACCGTAGGATATTTCGAAAGTCAAATTAATGTGTGAAGCAACAAATATAAAAAATTAATTTTGAAGGTGTACCATAAGTGTTATATTGGAACCGTAAAAGGCAGACATTTTAAGCTAAAGTGTTGTTTTGTCCCCTATAAGATCAAATTGGAAAAACTAAAAACTAAAGTAAAACATAAAGGGTGTTCACTAAAGCCATATCCTTTAAAGTTTTAAAGACACATGTAGCGCTTTAGCGAGAACAAAATATGTAAACTAGAAATTTTATAGAGACCTGATTTTTTGAATTGTTATAAAAAAATTAAAGGTTGGCTGGGAAACTTTTGTGTGTGAATTCACACTTGGCGGATTTATTTTTTTTTTCGCGTTTTTTATTACACAAAATTCAATTTTTTATTTAAGGATTTTCTTTGAAAATCTAGAGCTTGTACGCTGGCAGCAGATAAGAACGGCAGTTAATTGTTAAATTGCTACGAGAATAGTTTAAAAAGTAATTTAGTAATCAAGCTAGCGAAATGGCAGGAATTTAAAACAACAACAATTTGTACGTAGCTATCTGTACATATTTTTTTAGGTCAGAAGTGCGTATTACAAAAATAAAATAAATTTTAAATATATGAATCATTTCTATTGTTTTTTTTTTCTTGTGGTTAAAAAAGATTATTTGTACAAAAATTATGTAGAAAAAGTTAAAAACAAAAACAGCTCAACAACAGAATAAGCACTTGGAAGAAAATTAAACAGAAGCATAAAAAATGTTTACCAAAAAACAGCTCTTTTTACTGAAAGGAGAAAAAGAGAGCGAGTGAGAGAGTGAGAGGGATTTTGAAACAGCTTGAGAGAATATTTAAATTTAATTTAATATTGGGCTGCCTGCATTTTAACATGGATTTTGATATGGTAAATTTTTGTTTTTAAATATCTTTCCCATAATTTATTAAAAATAAAAATTAATAAAGGAAAAAAACATAAAATTCAATGATTATTAAATCAAAAAAGGTTGCCAACCTTTACTTAAGCAGCCATTCAAGATCATGGTTACATAAAAAGAAAAGAAAGACTTTCTTTGTTAATTTAAATCGTTCGGTCTTTAAGCAAACAGTAAGATAATATTAAATTTGGTTGGGTGAAGGAACTGTGCATCTTTTTAGGGAAACTAAAAAAAAAGCATCGACAAAATGACGCAGTTGTTTGAATTCAAAATTAAATCTTTTGCTCTTAATAATTTCTGAGCGTCATGGTGATGATAATTATTGGTAAAATGTTGTTTAACGGTTTTTAAAGATTTTAACTTATTTTTAGCCGTTTTGTTTTATAACTTGTGTTAAATACTGTTAATACTGTGCCGGCCTTTTTTTTATTAAGTAACCAAGTGCTGTTTGTTGATGGCTGCTTTAGAATGACACTTTTTTTTATTAAACGTGTGTTAAAAAATATTTAAATATTTACATATTAAAAAAACTGTAATGGCTGGAAAACAAAAAAAAGGTTTTTGTTAAATTTTTGTTGCTGCTAATAATTTTTTTTTTTCAAGACCTAACAAACCGTGAGTTTTAAAAAGAGTCTTTTTATTGTTTTAATTCATAGCTAATCGTGAGCTTTTAAAATTCATTAATTTTAATGATTCAGTTTGTAATCGCTGGCATTTGTTGACTAATAAAATCATTTTGTGTGATTATGTGTACAATTAGTAACATATTTGTTATTTTTTTTATGCGAAAACTTTGTTTTTGTTTTAAGGAAATCGAATTCATTGTAAAAAAAAATTCTAAGATAAAACCAAATAGGTGCTGGTTAAGCAGGCAACAGAATGATTAAGACAACAAATATTTTTAAGAATATTAATTTTTATTTCGCTCTTAAAATAAAACATAATGTTTTAATTACCAAAGAATCACTGAATTCCGATGAATCACCACAACTGACGGCGAATTGTGCCGTCAAGGCTCACACTCGATCAACAGTGCATGCGACCTCTTCAAAAAATGCAGTTACATGCATTTTGTTTGGTGCTTTTAATTGCAAAAATAAAACACTAATTATTTGCTTTTATGTCACTTCATTAACTCATTACACTGTTTAACAATATGTACACATTTTCTTACAGTGCACACGTAATTTCTTTGTTCGACATTTTGTTTAATATTGCCATACTGTTCGCAAGTGTAATTTCAATTTATAGGCGAGTTAAAACGTCTAGATTATTCTAGTATGGAAACATCTGGCAACTTTATCTAGTTGTTTCTATTGTATTTCAGAATACTGTTACAAACAACTATAAGAATTTTATTTATTTCGTCTTTTACACAATTCGACTGTTTAGCCTATCTTGCATGAACTTGAACGGAATAGAAACAGTGTCACTTCTATCGAGATGAGCTACTGAATCCCCTGCAGGTGTTAAGTCACCTTACTTGCACCTGTTTTTCTGAGGATTCACAGCATTGTGGTTGTTTTTAGAGTTTTCAACGCAAATTCTAAAGGCATCATTTCCGAAAATCTTGTTTTCCGCAATCTGTATTGGTCGGTAAGAACGCACGATTAAAGGATTTGGTTTCATGTGCGCCGAAAAAAGGTTTTAGACGACAAATAAACCTAATCCAAAACAGAAACATAGACCTGCGTTCATAATAAAGTTACAAAAAAATAGCATAGCGTGGCTACTATTGCACCACCTTGCACACAGTCTGGGTCGTTTTAAATTTTAAATTTTGTTTCATAACTGAGAATTACATTTTAACAATACATCAACCATAAATCATAATTTGACTTGTGTTCCTACATTAAAAATAAGAATTTATATTTTTTCTTTGGGTTAAAGCTTTTTAGTTTTTGTAATGTCTTGCTCTGTGTTGTTAAAAAAAATTCCAAAGAACATTAAATTCCCATTAAATACATTTTGGAAGTTTCCCATTATCTTTCAATAATTTCAACATGCTAACAGTTTATTGCTTCTAAGATTTTTAATAATAATAAAAAAAAATGTATAATATTTTTAATATTCGTTGTGACTTTCCTTTTGGTTTTTTTTCCTGCAACAAAGTTATCATTGAATGTCTAGCCAATCATTTATTTATAATTGACCACAAATGCGCATACATTTTTATTTTTAAATCATATTCACCTGCATAAATACTAAAACGTATTAAACTAATTAATTTTTTAATAAGAAATTAATTAATTGCCTTTTGGTGAATGTTGCTATGAAAATAATGATGTTAATTTGTAGGTGTCCATTAAATTCTAGTAATAAAGTTATTTTTTTTAAAGTAAAAGTTTAATTAAATATAATCTTTTTACTATTTGACTGCACAATGACAACCGGTGATTGTAAAAAAATTAACAAAATAATTTTCTATCTTAGAATAAGAAAGTAACTACCTGTGGGCTACAAACTCACAAGAATTAGTTCGTTCGCACAATTAAGTATGGACGTGAAAAAACCTCATGAACTTTGTTTACAAAATCCCACTTTTACTGTACAGAAATAAAAAAACATCAACTCGACAACTCTAAAATTATGTATGATGAAACTCTTTCAAGTTGTTTTATGTAAAGAGAAAAAGTTACCGTTACATCGGTTTGTTTGTGTTAAGCACACAATTTTGTTGGCTGGTTTATTAAATAAAGATAAAATTATAATTAATTCGATATTTATACCCTATTCAGACATACACTTTAATTGCGCAATTAAGGAATTTACTCAATTAGGGCCTTAATTGAGCTCAATTAAGCATATAAGAAGTCAATTACTAAATTGTGCAATTAGTACTTAATTACATCACTAATTGAATAAGATGCTAAATGCAACTAACTGTTAAATGAGAAGCAAAAATTCATAAAATTGACAAGCCACAAGTAAAAATATAAACAAATAAGAAGAAAATGGCGGGTCATACGAAAAAGGCTTTTGACACTTCCAACTTCAAAGCAACAACAAAAAGCCATGTTGTTTTTGTAATAAAAAGAGAAATAAGC
The DNA here is from genome assembly GCA_916610165.2 of Gymnosoma rotundatum. Lineage (NCBI taxonomy): Eukaryota > Metazoa > Arthropoda > Insecta > Diptera > Tachinidae > Gymnosoma > Gymnosoma rotundatum. The sequence continues at coordinate 12,739,020 of OU744340.1, forward strand.
TGGGCGGACGACACTACCTAGTAAAATAAATATGCCTTATGCTAATTGAATAAGCTTTATTAATCATGTGTGAACACCAAATTAAATTGCGCAATTAAAATTAAATTAACTCAATTAAGAAAACATGTCTGAACAGGGTATAATTTTCTTATGTGTAGAGTATGTTTACTGGAAAGTATGTTCAGTGAGAAGACAAAATTCATAAAATTGACGATCCGTCAGTAAAAATATAAACAAACAAATAAGAAGAAAATGGCAAGAGAAGCTGAATAATAAAAATTGAAAACAAATTGAAATTATATTTTATTTTATTATAATTTAACAAATGTCGTTTTTAAATAGCGAAAAAATTGAAGAGGAAAAGTTTGGCGGGTCATGCGAAAATTAACATCATTGCAGTTGCAGGTGACATTCCAAAATACAGATTGGCGATTCTGTTTATTAAAAAGTTTTCATTGATATAAACAAAATAATTTCAATTTCATTTACCAACTTACACAATATCCTTTGATTTGTTATATAGTTTTATATTTAAAGCAGCTGTAGCTATTATTCTCTTAAATTTTGCAAAAGTATTATTTTTTTTTTTAACACAGATATTCTGAATTCAAAACTTGGTCGCACTAACTGCAATAGTTCAATATTTCTATTTTAAAGTACCAAAATTTAGTAAAAGAAATTTTTTTCGATTTTTTTAACTTAAAGAACCAAAAACGCTAATTGAACAAGCTTAATTGAGCACATGTGAACACCAAACTAAGTGGCGAAGTTAAAATTAATTAAATTAACTCATTAGAGAATTTTCAGAGACGGCCGTTTTTACATGATCATAAAAATCAGTCAAGTGCCAGTTGGACTTACACAACCTTCCGTATCATAAATGCATATGGGTCACCCTATAAATTAAAAAATAGGCGGTATACATACATTCTTGTGGGGACACCCTTTAATTTTTATATTTGCTAATATATTCTGTGTAAATTTAAAGTGCCTGCTCTCGCGTTTTTAAAGAAAACAACATTTACGTAAAACTAATGTATTGTATCAATGGCGACAGCGCATCAAATGCCATATCGTCCAAGGGCATAATTTCTAAGTAACGATAAATTACTGTAACGTGACCACAGCCCACAAGGACGTATAAAAGTTTGTAAGGTATTTATATTGGCCAAAAGAGGTTCTTTTCGTGGATTGACCTTTGTAGTTTCCGAACTTAACTCCATAGAAAACGTATGGAAATTAATAAATAAATAAATCAATCGAAAGCATACCAGGCCGAAAAAAGCCCTCTCAGAGAAACTCTTCGAAATAGACAAAACTTATGAGTTGTATGATTTTGCTTAGATCTTCCAGCAACGTGGTGAATCAAATGCATCTTTTAAGTACCTAAAGAAGCTCTCTAGCAGCTTGGATTTTTAAAACAGTGAAATAGACATTTAATTACATTTGTTTAAGTATCTACTTTTATAGCCACAAAATCAAAGCGCATTCAGATAATCTTACAAATTTTTATTTTTTTATAGATAAAAGATTTTTTTTAACAAATGGTGAAATAAAATTAAAAATTTTTTTCTTGGAACGGAGAAAAATCCAACAAAATGTTATATTTTACAAAAGAAGCTACAGTGCCTTTGTTAATCATTGGGCTGTCAAATTTTTATAATAATTTTTAACATAAGTCTTTTATTCGCATTTGCATTAAAATCGTTTAAGAAAATTTTTTTGTACCGAAGAAAATTTAAATTACATAAGCAAAAAAAAAAAATAGAATATAACCTTTTTGGGAAAAATCCGAAAATTTTAAATTTTCTCAATTCAGAGGCTTATAACTTTTTAACGAAAAGGGCTGTGAGAACAAAACTTGATACTTTTTTATTCTAAATTTTATTAGGAATATATCAAATGTCTTAAGTAATAATCCAATCATTAGTAAGCGCACGTAAGCGCCAAAAATACTAAGTTAAGGTTGACCAAAATTAAAAAAAAAATTTAAGCCAATTTTTAAGGTCTAATTAAATTTAAATTTAACAAATTTTTTATGACATTTTCAAAAAATTATATGTCCGAGGTACCCAACTTTGGTGGCCTACCCAGCAGCCCCCCTTCACATTAGTTGGCCGACCGTTCGTAAATTCACTAAGAAACACCTCTGCTTTGCATATGTACAGTTTCATTAAAATATCTTGAATAGTTCATAAGATACCGAATTTTGTTTTAAAAAAAATCGTTTTCAAACCAAAATGCATGGCACAACAATACATGAGGTAAGTGCAGTTCGAAAGCTGATTATGGACTTTTTTGATTGATGAATTATTGTCCCACGTACGATTTGTAGCTTTAATATAGTTTCAGGTCATGAAATAGATTTGTGAAGACAAACATTGTACTCCATTAAAAAAAAGCAATCATAAAATAAGTAATTTTTTTGCGTTTTTATTTCGCCATATTTTTGTCTAATATAATTAATATAAAGTTAAGGCGATTTACTTTGCATTAAGCACCCCTTATTTAATCACGTTTATCTTCAACTTAATCATCATTATAATCTTAAAATGAACACTTGACTTTAAAACCAATTTATGTTTAAATATTCAAAAGCAAAAAAAAACTTGTTTTAAAAACTTTTAAGTAGACGCAGGCAGTTTATCCAAATATTAATCACACGGCTTTTGTTATAAGCCTTTAGTCATTGTTTAGCTAAAAAAAAATTAAAGCATTAAAATAAAATCCAACAAAAGTAAACAAAACCTCAAGAAACACGTGACTGACTGTCAAATACTTTATAACAAATCAATTTAAAAGTCGTGCTACGTCATTTATTAAAAATTAAAAGTTAAATTTTTGTTTACACTTAGCAAAACGTTGATAGTTTTTTGGATTTTGGAGTAATTGTGTTATTTGAAATCGTGCGGATAAAAAAGACTTTAAAACAGCTAAGACCTGTGTTGTTAACCTATTTCTTAATCAGTTTATAACAATATGCTTTGTGGACTTTTATAACATACTCCCGAAAAAAACTATATTCACAAGTACCTTTTCCACTAAAGAAAAAAAAGGACAAAATCATCTTTTTGAAAAGTACTTATTTATTAAAAGTGAGCATTTTAAAAAGGGCCAATACAAAAATGAATGTTTCAATAATATTTCCAAAAATAAGTCTTTAAAGAAAAAGTAAGCTCTATCAAAAGGTATAGTTAAGTACTAGCGATCTTTAAAACAGTACTAAAGGAAAGATTAATATTTAAATAGAAAGTACTTTATACAAAAAGCATCTTTTCAACAGAGTATTTATAAAAAACTACCTTTTAAGTGCATTTTGCTAAATTTCGTTTGATATAAAAAATAAATTTTTAAGTACTTTTGACAAAAAGTACCTTTTCGAAAATGTACCTTTTACAAAGAATAAGTATTTACTTAGTGAAAATGGCATTTCGAAATGTTCTTTGACAAAGTTTTCCTTTTAAAAATAATCGTTTTAGAAATTAAAAAGTACATTTCAAAAAGTACTTCCTGAGTGCGTACTTATTTTAAGCACTATTTAAAAAAAAAATTTGTTAAAGTTTTCATTAAAAATAACTTTTAGTTATTTTCTGAATTAATTAAATACGAATATAAGAGACACCTTTTAATCATTTGAACACCTTTTAAAAAGAATGTTTAAAAAAGTACCTTTACAAAAATATCTTTTAAGAAAACAAAAAAAAAAAAAAAACTTTAAAAAAAAGTTTCCTTTTGAAAGAATATGGCTGACTTCCAAAATTTATTAATACAAACTTTGTATAAAGTTATGCTGCGGTATTTAGTTCTTGTATATATACAAAGTTGCGAAACAAATAATCAATATAGAAACTGATGCGCTAGTTGCTCGGTTGCAACTTTTTTAATACTTGTCTGAGACATTTTGGAATGATATGTATTGTAAACATTTAGTACCACGACATTATGCAACGCATTACATTTTTCGAATACAAAACAACTGACGTTTTGGAAGTCAGCCTATTTAAAAGAAACCTTTTTTTAGAGTTAAATATAAATAAAGTGGCATCATGTTAGTAAGTTTGAAACAATTTTTAAAATAAAGCTTTTCTAAAAAAATTACAATAAATTATAATTAACAATAGATTATTTTAAGAAAGAAACAAAGTTTTAAATGACACAGAGTCAATATTTCGACATGTTAGTCACTAGTCACACACTAGCTTTAAATTGCGGTGTGGTGGGTGGTCTAGCAATAAAATTTGTCGTTCCTTATTGAATTTTGAATGTCTCATATATATGGCATTTGTAGAGAAAACAACATTTAAAAAAATTGTAGACTTAAAAAAAAAACAATGTTATAAGAATATTAAATCTCTATGGGAATTAACAATTTTCAAGAAAATAATAACTTGCAAAGTAATTGTTCGAATAATAAAATTTTCTTTTAAACTCCTGTGAAATGAGAATTTACAAAGTGTTTAATTATAAAAACAATCTTAAAAAAAAGAAACTTTTTGTAAAAGTAATTAGAAATATAATTGGTTTGTTTTTCCTGTTTTTAGCTTTACGGATAAAATTAATACCTCAAAGTATTAAAATAAAGTTGCAAACGCTAGTGTTTGTTTACTTCAAAAAAGTACTCTTTTTTCTGTCTAAAACAACAAATATTTTGTTTTAACGTCGTTAAAATAGTTTTATTGGCTTAGTGATCTCTAGTTTGGTTAGGGCTTATGGTTGCCAGATTTGACGATTAAAAAAAATGTAGCATTTTTACGATATGGGGGCAAAATATTTTTAATGATAAACTTGGCGTTTAAAAACAAATTCAGAGTATTTTAAACAATATACATTTACTTTTTATAAATATATTTTAATCACTTATAAAAAATTTAATATAGCTGTAATTAATCAGTGCGGCCAATGAATTTTGCCTAACTTTTAATGCTTGTGATATAATTTAGAAATATAAACACTTTAATATATTTTACAATAAAAGCGCACTTTTTATACCCTTCGTCACATTCCGCTTTTAATTTCAAAAATATCCATTTTCGACCCCATAACGTATATACATTCTGAGTTCTTACGAGGGCTGCTCTATATATTTCTGGCCTAATAGTGAAAATGCGAATATTTATAATCAAAAATGGTTTTATTGTTTTTCAAAGTATTATCCAGCATGATTTATACACTTTTGCATGCGCTCAAACCAGTTGTCGAAGCACTTTTTCCACTCCGATTGAGACACCTCTAAAACATGGTTTTTGAACACTTCAACAGCTTCTTCTGGCGACGAAAATCGTTGGCCACGCATTTTTTTCTTGATGTGCGAAAACAAGAAGAAGTCATTAGGTGCCAAGTCAGGGCTGTACGGCGGATGACCCATTAATTCGACGTTTTGGCCGGTCAAAAACGCTCTGGTTTGAGCTCGCATTGTCATGGTGAACAATGATTCGTCTTCTCTTGTTGGTTTTTTGAATTTCTCCGATAACTTCAGGCAAACAAATTGTAGTGTACCACTCAGAAGTGACCGTCCTACGTTGCTCAAGCGGAACAGACGCCACATGACCAGTTTTGCCGAAGAAACAGGCGACCATTTGCTTCGAAGTGCTTCTTCCACGAACAACTTTTATTTGATTTTGCTCGTCTTTGAAGACCCACACGGTCGATTGTTGTTTCGTTTCGGGCTCATACGCATAGATCCATGATTCGTCACCTGTGACGATCTTATAAACGTCTTTTGAAGCACCGCAATCGTATTTTTGCAACATTTCTCTGCCCCAATCGACACAAGCCTTTTTTTGAGCGACTTTCAAATTGTGCGGGATCCAACGAGAACAAAACTTTTTTAGGGCCAGGTGTTCATGCAGTACCGAATGATGCTGGTGGAAGAAATGTCCAAGGATGTCTCTATCTCTCGGTATGTCGCATGTCGATCTTGCATTATGAGTTCACGCACGGCATCAATGTTCTCTGTCACAACAGCCGTTTTTGGACGACCTTCACGAAATTCGTCTTTGAGCGAGCTTCGGCCACGATTAAATTCATTATACCAATTTTTCACAGTGCTATAGGATGGTGCTTCATCGCCATACAAAGATTTAAGTTCATCAATGCACTCTTGTCGTGATAATCCACGTCGAAAGTTGTGAAAAATGATGGCACGAAAATGTTTACGAGTTAATTCCATTTTTTTCTATATTAATTTTTTCAAGTCACTGTAAACAACACAAATAATGGTCGTACGTCAAAACGTTTTGAGTACGATTATGCTTAAAAATGACAAACTTTCCAATGGAAATGTCAGATTGCACATGGCAGCACTCAGTGTTGCCCGGCCAGAAATATATATAGCAGCCCTCGTATGCATAGCGAAGTCGATTGAGCGATGTCCGTCTGTCCGTCCATGTTAGTGTTGTGCAAAGGCAAACTTGCTTTCAAAAAAATTAAATACGTCAATCGATCAGACATAGTGTGGACAGAGGTACTATTGGAAATCAGCAAGATCGGTCCATGTCCTAATACACAGCGGGCAAAACATCACGCCCAAATCAAATTTTTCTACATTATTTGAAACAATGAAGAAACTCCAATAAAAAAAACAAAAAAAAAAAATAAAAAAAAACAAATATACGATGCGATAGAGAATAGAAAATTAAGAAAAAAAAACAGCAAGTGAAAATATTGGTGCTCGCTCGCCCCTATTTTCCGAGTTACGCGGCTCTGAAAATTTTCAAACTTTTTAAAATATCAATATGGGCATCATTTTAAAGCTTTTAAAAAGATCTTTAAGGAAATACAAAAATTTTTTAAAAATGCTTTGCCCATTAAGAGCCCATGGCATTTTTATATAAAATTATATGTATGCAGTACCAATTTTTTTTATTTTTTAATTCTCTGTCACCCCAATATTTGTTATTTTGATTGGAGTTACTTCACTTAACAAGATTTACATAGATGGTGAAGGGTATATAAGATTCAGCATAGCCGAATATAGAAGCCTCCAACGCGTCACTTGTTGCTGGATTATTGCCATAAGCCAGTGACATCACGTGGACCCACAGAAAATAATCGAGAGTTGTCAAATCGCACGACCTTGGAAGCCAATTAACAGGTCCATTCTCGAAATCAGCTTATCGCCAAATTTAGTTTTGAAAAACTAGACGGTTGCGGTCGTCGTATGTAACGTAGCGCCATCTTGTTGAAACCACATTTTGTCCGGATCAATGTCATCCATATTTTCAAACAAAAAATCATTAATCATGGTGCGGTAACGATCTCTATTGACCGTAACGTGAGATCCGTCTTAATTTTTGAAGAAATAAGGTCCGATGCTGCCACCAGTGTGTAAACCACACCAAACGATGCATTTTTTTGGATGCAATGGAGTCTGTAGGGTATGTTATGGATAGGTCTTACTCTATATGCGGCAATTTTCCTTATTAACAATCCCATTAAGCCAAAAATGAGACTCAGCGCTGAACACAATTTGGCGATACAATAACGGATGCTCGACAGCCAAATTGGCGAAAAGGCGAGGCATATAATGGTCTCGTGGCTTTAATTTCTGCCATAGTTGGATCTTATAAGAGTGTAGGCCAAGATCTTTGGGCAAAATTTTTCACGTAATGAATGGACAAAGTCCCAATTCCTGAGAGCAATAACAAATCGATAAATTTGGAACTTTTTCCACATTTTCGTTTACAGCAGCGTGTTGGTGTTATGACATCCTTTAGAAAGTACGCGGTACAAAATCTACCTACAGTTGAACGGATGGCTTGCTCAGACGGACCATGAAATTCACGAAGTCCTCTATAATTTGCTCGAATTGATGTCTGATTTTTAAAGTAAACTTTAATGATTTGATAGCATTGTTAAAGCGTGAGTCTATTCATAATGATTTGCCAGAGTTTACTGTAAATAATAACAAACAATTTATCATCAAAATTTAATTTTTAGTGTTATTTTAAATAATTTATAGTTTTATCGGTTCTCATAACTGTTATCCCTCTATATCTGTTCTGTTGTAGGTCAAAGTCGGCTGTAATCGTATTAAGACGGCGTTTAAAATAAATAATATTGCGGAAAGAGTAGTATTTTAAAATTAAAAGAAAAACTTATCTTATAACACATTTTATTGTATTAAATTTCTTTTTAAAATATTTAAACTATTTCCTAACAAAGTAATGCCAACTTAATTTTCATAGTTTTCTTTTAACACATGACTCATTATTTTAGAACAGAGAATTTAATATAAAAAGTATTTCAATCTCGTAATAAATTTTTTAACACCGGAAATTTAAAAAAAAAATCAAAAAATCCATTAACACTAAAAACTACATTAAAATACACAATCAAAAAATTCATTTAAGGTTGGGGGAAATATGTTTTATACACAAAATAAAATTTATTAAAAAAGTACATAATAGCTTTGTCATTATCATTGTCACCAAAAATTCTAAGCAGTTTTATTAAAAAAAATTGAAAAAAAATATAAAGCTTATATTCATTCACAAAATGAAAGTGACAGGAATTTTAATTGATTTAAAAACAAACAAAAAATGATATTGTAGATTCTTCTTTTAACTATTAGCAAAATAAAACAACAAAAGAAAAAAAATAATCAAAAGTCCAGTTTTGGATTTTTCTGTGACTAGAAATAGTAAAATATTTATTATTTTAATGACAATTGAATAACAAGTTTGTTTTAAAAATTCTATTTCAGCTTAGAAACATTTAAAGAAACTAACTGAAATGTTTTAAATAAAAAAAAAGAAACTCTTGAATCATAATTTAAGCAAGTTGTACATTCAACGACCCCTTAAAAGGCATGATTAACATTTGGTGATTTATGTATGTATGTATGTCTTTAACGATAAACCAGCAACATTTTTAGAATTAAATTTTTCAGTTTTAATTGTTTAAGTTTCATAATTATTTTGAAAGAAAAATTACTTATTAGAGGATTATTATGTTTTTTCTATTATGATTTTTATTCTAAAAGTTTTATGTTGAGGTTATGTTTGATTTTTAGCTCAATTAAAAATGTAAATTAATTCATCTGCGAAACGATACCAAAATTAAAACCAAAATAAAGAATTAAAATTATGCTGGGTTTTAAAAATCTTAAATTTACTTTTTTTCATTCTTTCTTCATGAATATTTAAATCACAACAGCAAATAAATCAGCAATGTGTTGTGGTGCCCCACAAGCTCATAAAACTTATTGTGTTATTAAAAAAAATATATGAAAAACAAAACTTAAAAATTATAAATTTAAATATCATTTTTTATAAAATCGAATCAGCCTGTCAAGTCACTTGTTAGCACTATTAGCACCTTACTTAAAATAGAACAGTTTTAGAATATTTTAAGGTTTATTGAAGGAACTTTAGCAAGTAAACGAAAAAAAAAACTATTATAATAACAATTCAAGGTCATGAATAATAATGAAATTGTAATTACGCCACAGACTTAAAAAATGGTTAGAATAGAAATAAAAACATATAAAATTGTCTTAATTTTTACACAATTTCATTAAAATTTACATTTGTTGACTCTATAGGTAATTTTTAACACAGATAAAAGAACTTTAACTAGATTTTTACATACAACGCCTTCTCGATAACTTTACTTTTGTTTATAAATTTCACTTTCTATAGTAAAAAAATTTTATAGAATAACTTTGTTTATAAAAAAATTTAGAGAAAAGCCCTGCAAGTTACCGATAACTTGATTTTTCCTAAAAATTCTAGTGCTTTAAGTTTTATTTTTTAGGTAAACTTTTCGATAACTTACCTTTCCTAAATAAATGTTATCGATAACTACAAAGTTCTACGGAAAAATGATCAATTAACTGGTTTTCTATACAAAAACCATTGGCAATTATAGACTTCTATAGAAAAGTCATTAAAAACCTTTACTTTCTCGTACAAACATCGATAAATTGGGCTTAAAAAAAGATTTTCTATAGAAAATTGGACTTTTTTACATAAATTTTTATCAATTACGAAACAAATTGTAGACAAAATTTACGACCAAAATTTAAACTATTCTTCAAAAAATTTCTGTTATTGACTTTTGTTCAGAAGAGTTAACAAAAATTTTCCTTTTTTACTCAAAACTTATCGATAACCAAACTTCTTCAATTATAAATAATTTGATTTAGGCAAAAAAGTAATCGATAACTGAAATTTTCCTTGAAATAACTATCGAAAGCTGTGATGTTTTTTAAAAACTTATCGATAACCTGACTTTTCTATAAAGCAGCATGAAAAATGCAAATTTGCATAAAAATAGCATGATTATTTTAAAAAAAAAGTACCGATATCTTAAATATTTTAAGAAAATTTATCGATAACTTGACTTTTATATCGATAGTTAGCCTTTACTTATAGAAATCTAATCGATTATTAGATATTGCTTTAAAACAATATGGATAACTTGCCTTTAAAAAAGAACAGATATCGATAGCCTATATTCTTTTCCAAAAAAACTTAGAAAACGATAACTTTACTTAACCATAATTAACTAAATGAAAATTACCGGATACTTGTCTTTTCTATAAAAATTTTATCGTCAACTTGTCCTTTTTTAGACAAATTATCGTAATGTTGTCTCTCTTTTAGAAAAGTTATCGGTGTGTGTGTAACGTGTGTTTACATACGGAAGTTATCGAAAATTATATCGTAACTTGACTTTTCATTAAATAGATTTTAGAAAACCCAGTTGTCTACTCTTTTTTTCAAATCATTGATAACGCGTTTATTTTCCATAAAATACTTATCGAAAACTGATTTTTTATAACAATAGTTTCACATTTTAGAAATAATTTATCGATAAATTGATTATGCCGATAATTTACCGAAGTATTGTAAAGTTGTTATTTCTACTAAAAATGTATCGATACTTGTAGAAAAGTTATCGATAATCTTGTACAAATTAAAACAAAACACATAGATTTTTTAATTTATTATTTAACTTTTTAAGATGATTTAATTTTATCAACTTCAAAAGCTTTTGTAATTTCAAAAGATGACTTCATTATTCGATTGTTTTTCTCTCATAATTCAAGTTGTTTCTAGAAATAAACTAGAACATTATTAGGGTACGTAATTGTAAAATCTTTAAAACACGAGCCTAATAGAATTCAATTTTATATGAAGCGAATTTACATTTTTAATTAATTACAATTCTTTACAACAATTTGCTATAATTTACTAAGCATCTGTCAATTTATTCTCCTTAGGCAGTAAGCAAAGCATTTCTAAAACTAGGAGTGGCTATTGCAATTTAATGATACAATCAAAAGCATCATAAAGTAGAAATTATAGATTTTAAAAGTTAATTGTAATTGAGGAATTTTAATTTGAACTTGTATTGCACAATTGTTATTAATCATTTGATTTAGTGTAAATATCCTAAAGGGTTTTTGAAAATAAATTCAGAAATCATACAAAAAAAAATCGATGATAACGAGAACGATAACTTTTCTTTTAACAAACATTGCACGTTTTACAAATTTTAAATGACGCTTCGACACAACTACACTACACTTGAAGTCAGTAAGAAATTATATTTTTAATCATTGAGCTGAGAAAAAAAAACTCATTTAATGTTAGATTTATAGATTTATAAAATATAAGACTCGTAAATAACGAGTGTATAAATCGTGCTTAAAGTCACATACGCCAATTATCGATGCCTGTCAGTTGTTCTTTTTTTTTTCTTTATTTAAATAATTTTAGGGGATTTGTTTTCAGTTGATTTTTTTATTGTTTTTATCGGATTGATTTAATTAATGGCAGTTTTTCTTTATACAGGCGTAACATTAGATTCTGTTTGCTTCCAAATGCTTCTCTTCTCGCAAAAGATGTTTTTAACAGTATAGTAATAAAACGATAATAAGGAAAGACCAAACTTTTGCCACAGTTTTTTCACTTATCTGTTTTATTTTATGCATCTTAACGTTACCTGTGCTTGCAGGTAAAAACTTATCGATAAATTGTCTTTTACATAAAATTCATATATGAAATTAATTTTTAACACACAAATTTTTGAATATTCTCTTTTCCATACAAAACTTTAACGATAATATCGCTTTTCTAGAGAAAACTTTATTTTACTTTTCCATAGAAATTTTATCGATAGTTTTACTTTTAATTAAAAAATTTCTTGATAATTTCACCTTTCATACAAAAGTTATCCATAATTTTAGTATCCTATACAAAAGTCATAGATAATTTTACTTGTCTGTAAATAGAATATCGATATATTCAATTTTCTATAAAAATAGTTCTCAATAATTTTATTTTTCTATAAAAACTTTGCCAATATTTTTACTTTTCTGTAAAAAATTTATGTTTTGACTTTTCTAAATAAAAGCTTTAAAATTTCTATAGTTTTATTTCTCTAAAAAAACCTTATTAATAGTTTTTACCTTTTATCGATCATTCCACTTTTCTCTAAAAAATTTATCGATATCTTTACTTTTTTATAAACAATTTGTCGAAACTTTTAATTTTTTATAAAAAAAAATATCGATAGGTTCAGATAATTTACGGATAGTTTCAATTTTCTATAGGAATTTTAATCATAATTTTATTTTCAAATAATAAAATAATATTCATCGATAGTATAACTATTCTAGAAAAATTTATCATTGTATTTTTCCAAAAAATATTTATCTAAAGACAATTTTTCGATAGTTTTACTTTTTTATAAAAAAGTTATCGATATTTTTGCTCTTTAATAGATAATTTATCGATAGTTTCCTTTCTCTATAGCAGCTTTAATTTTAACTTAAAATTTTATTTTTTAATATAAAACTCATCGATAGTATAACTTTTCTTGAAAAAATTTATCGATATTTTATTTTTCTTAAAAAATAGTCATCTATATAAAATTTATCGATAATTTAACTTTTCATTTTTCTATAGAAATTTTAATAATAATTTTATTTTTCTAGAGAACATTTATCATTTTGTTTTTTCAAAAAATATTTATCTAAGACAATTCGTCGACAATTTCACTTTTTTTAATTTATCGATATGTTTGCTCTTTAATAGATAATTTATCGATAGTTTCCTTTCTCTATAGGAACTTTAATTTAAACTTTAATTTTTATTTTTTAATATAAAATTCATCGATAGTATAACTTTTCTTGAAAAAATTTATCGATATTTTATTTTTCTTAAAAAATATTCATCTATATAAAATTTATCGATAATTTAACTTTTCATTTTTCTATAGAAATTTTAATGATAATTTTATTTTTAAATATAAAACTCATCGATAGTATAACTTTTCTAAAGAAAATTTATCGATATTTTATTTTTCTTAAAAAATATTCATTTAAAAAAATTTATCGATAGTTTAACTTTTCTATAAAAAAATAATGAATAGTTTTACATTTCTATAAAAAAAAAATTATGAATAGTTTTACTTTTTATAGAAAATTTATCGATAAGTTTACTTTTTTATAGGCAATTTATTGATAGTTTTGAGTAGGTTTTCTTTAGAATATTATATCTCTACATAGTTTTACTTTTCTTTATGCAGAGTTTTACTTTTTTATAAAAAATTTATCGATAATTTATCGATAGTTTGAAGAATATAATATTTGTATATCGGTTATTTTAGACTTTTTATATAAAAACTTTATCGATTATTTTACGTTTCTGCAAAAAACCTTATTGATTAAATTGCTTTGCTAAAGAAAAACTATCGATAACTTTAATAATTAAATAACAGTTAATTAATTAATTGATTAATTAATAAAATTTACGAGATATCTTTGTTTTTCTGTTACCTAATTACCGATTATTTAACTTTACTGTTATAACCATAGAGGGAAATAGATCTTTGTAGAAGTTCCCAATAGCTTCATTTTTAAGCAAAATAATAACGATAACACTTTCATAAAAATATTTCCAAATAACTTCAGTTTTCAATTTTCTAGATTGTTATCAATATCTGTCAAGACTTATTCTAAGAAACCATAAAAAGACACATTTTTGCAATAAAAAGTATTAACAGGAGCATAATTGTGAAATAAAACAAGATATCGTTACTTGATTAAAAAATAATACTTGTAATAAACAAAAAATTTGTATATTTTCCTTAAAAAATAAAATCCTAAACTCTGGCACATTAATTTAATATTATAAAAGGCTTTTTTAATTAACCTTGGCTTTAATTTCACTTAAAAAAAATTCATTAAAATTATTTGTTTATCTTTACAAAGATCTTTTTGTAATAAATGTATAAATGGAAAAAAAAAACATTTGAATTATTTCAACTTTATGTTACTTTGTGCTTCTTTGTTGAAGCCATATTTTGTGGCGTTTTAATTTTTCTTCTAATAGTAAGTATTCATAAAAAAAATTGTTTGAAATATTTTTAACATTTTGATCACGTTCTAAAGCGTGCGTACGTACGACTCTTTTTAATTTCAATAACAATATGATTTATTAATTTGTTTTTTATGTACCATCATCCTAAAGTGTTCATAATTTAATGTAAATTTTTTTAAAGCTGTAGCATGAAAATATCGGTTTTATATATATTTCTTTAACATTTTCAAGTCACTTTTTTGGGTTCTGTCGAAAAAGAATTGTGTAATTAAATAAAAGAAATTTATAATATTTTAGTTGTTTATTTTACAAGACATAAATAGTTTTTCTTTATTTACCAACTAACAATCAAGGAGAGTCTACTTTTAGGCTTCTTAAAAAAAATAAAATTTTAAAGCCTATTTCTAACAGTAAATTAATAATTAACTAGCGCGACATCGTCTGCGTGTTATTTGTAATTTTCTTAAAATTCTAATTTAGAAAAATGTGCTTTTAACTATTTATTCCAGATTTTTGGAGACAGTGTAAGAAATTTTCCATTTTAAAAAATATTATGTGTTGACTGACAACTGTTTCAGTACCATTATACCGTTAAAATTAGGTGCTTTCACATCTCTAGTTTCTCTAGGAAATGACATACTTTTACGAAAAAAAAGTATTCTATATTTGAACCAAGGTTCTAAGGTACCTGCTCAAAAAAAGTTATTCAAAACCATCCTGTAGTTTTTACGTGATGCGAACACAGGCACACAGAAGGACAAAAATTTCAAAAATAGGTGTTTTGTATTCCATATAGACTAATATCTATACCAACATCAAAATTTTTTAAAAATATTTCATGTACAGAAATGACCCCGTTTTATTGAATGACCGATTACTGATTATTAAACTCATAAGCCGGTTTTATAGTCGCAATCAAATTAAGGCCTATTAAAGAAATTATTTCATAATAATCATATGTGACACCTAAAATGTGTGTTTAGTGTTTGTGTATGTGTTGTAGCTTCTACAACATAGAAAATAGAAAATTAATGATGAGTAGAGGTCAAAGAACGTCCTCAATAACAATCGGCTCTATTCCCGTTGGCGTTTTAATTTTTATGGTCGTTTCTATATCGGTGTCGTTTCGTTTCTAAATTTGTATTCTTGATATATTTTGAAACGATGAAGAAACGTTATCGAAAACAAAAAGCAAAATCAAAAAAGTCTGGTAGCACTGCAATGTTTTACGTCATTATTTATGACATTTTTGTAAATTTCTAAAAAGTTTATTTTTTTGAAAGTTTTAACAAAATCTGGCGAGTAGTGGATTTTGTTCTTCTAATTCAAGTGACAATGATGAGATAATGGATATATGTAAATAAGCATCGGAAGATGCTATGGCAGACCGTTAACATCTTTGCCATCCCAGATGCTATGTAAGAAACTTTTATAAAACTATTAGTAGATGCATGCATTTTTATTTTCTTAAGATTTGTGAACACATTCAGACTCAATAAAATCGCCTTTCAATCCTAAAACAGATTTGCTCGTGGTAGGCAAATCCCACTACGTTTCCATTTGGCTGTATTTATTTTTCAAATTGCAAAAGGTTTGACACCGCTTCCTTTAATGGGGGCTATACCAACTGTTCGTAACAGCCTCCCCCTGTTGCTCTGGTTTCAGTTTTGTTGCTCACCAGCTTCTTTTTAACCTTGAATTTCAAGTCTTTCCATACCTTTTATTTTATATAAATGCATATTGTTATAATCATTTTAAGGAATATTTTCTACTAATTTAGTTTTACTTATTTTATGCCAACCTTCTCAATCACGAAATGGATTCCCAAACGCATTTAATTTTTCGGCAGTTTTGCTTCAAAAGGCATTGAAATTTAAAGGTTTTATGGCCTTTTCGAAAACCGTTAGCTTAAGCGGATTTTTGTTATTCATTTGGGAAACTAAAATTTTAAACTGCCTGGGTGTATTTATTTTTATTTAAATCTCTTTTTTTTTAATTTTTGTCAGTCGTTTTAATTTCGTTTTTTACAATGCTGACGATAGAGAATGAATGTTGTATTGTTGTTACAATCTTTGTTTCAAAATGGAGAATACCGATTTATTTACAACGATGGTTGATAACGCTAACGGTGATGCCAAATTGTCGTTTTTATTTCGTTTTAAAACTACAACGCCAAAGGGAATAGGTAAATAATATTTAACACTCATCTTTATAAGAACCGTAAAACAGGGGGTTGATTAGAAACAAATTTTCATCTGTAAAAAATAAATTAAATTCTTAATATTGATGAAAAATAGTCTCATGATTTTTAATGTTTTTATTTAATTGGTTCAACTGTTTCTTTAATACAAAGTTCTGTTTACCTCCTTTTACGTTACTTCCTCACCATGGCATGCTCTGCCTTAAAAGTTCTGGTCTCATTATTTATTTATTTATTGCTTTTGCAGTTAAACGAATTCCAAAAATCACCGCAACATCAATTTGTTAAACAAATATAGCTAAATAATTTATCAAAAAAATAAAAAAAAATTGAAAGGAGTTCCCCAAAAACGAGACGTGCTTTTTTCGTTTTTTTCTAAATCTAAATAATAGAAGTTCATAGTAACGTCCACTAGTAGAAATAAAAAGCATACGTTGCAGTAAAACAATAAATTAGAACAAACTCACAAAGAAATCTATAAGAAAAAATAATAGATTTCTGCCTGTCTGTTTCAGAATTAAAAAAAAAAAAAACAATTCGAACAATTTCTTAATCTCACATTAATTTCCACATCAAACCGCGTTGTTCGAACCTCGTTGTTGTTCAAACCGCGTTGACAATGTCTGCTAGCTCAACAATGATTATATAGAATAGAAAATTCTTCTTAAACAGAACAATTAATATCGTCAGCAAAACCTGAACAAAAACAGATTCGTATTTTTCCGAACATATTCAGGCATGTCAAAAATTCCGATTGGAATGGTTTTGATTTCGTAGTAACAATACCGATCGATTCTGTTTTACTTTCTTCAGATTCCGATCGATTTTGCTTATTTTTAAAAAATGATTAATCTCCACATTTTTACTTAAATGTGGCAATATTGCGCACACCAAAGTAAACAACAAGGCTAATCTAAATAAGGACACATAATTAACGTAAATTTGAAGGCCGCAAATAACGAAATTTTAAAGAATCTAAATTCCACTTTGAAATTTAAAAGTTTTCTGAAGAACCAATTTGCGGAATTAAAATCACTTTCGATCGGAATTGAGTTCTGTGACATGCCTGATTGTTTAATTCTGAACATTTCAATGGCTCGTGATGATGTATTATAACATTAGATTTCTGTGCTGCAAACACCTTATGACAAATGATAATTATTTTTTCTCCTCCTATTTCTGCCAAACTCTAAACTTTAGAAGTGAAGATCTGAAGATCTGGCAACTCTATTATCGCTAGAGCATGCAAATTTTTTGCGTTAATCATTTTCCGGCTCCGAAATAATGTTTGTGCTACGAAAGACGATAATCATTTGTTCTCCTTCTTCTTCTTCTGTTAAACTCTAGAGGTGTTGTCAGGTCTGGCAACTCTATTATAACTAGAGCCTAGATTTTTTGCGCGAATTACCTCGAGTCAGAATATTGCATGCAAATTTTTTGCGTTAATCATTTTCCGGCTCCGAAATAATGTATACGCTAGAAGGCTGCTCGAGCGATTCACTCAGTTAATCAAAGAAGTAATTGCTGCTGAGAGAACAAAAATGAATCGATTCGCCATCGCTCTTTACAACTGCAGCTGTGCCTTGTCAATTGAAAAAAAAAAACTTTTAAGTAAAGATCTGGCTTAAAAAGATGATACAATATCCAGCTAGTGGCAATAACTAAAGCCGTAGAAACCGAAGGTCAATGGGCTGAAAATAAACTTGCAAGTCAATGCTCTGCTAATTTTTGACTCAATAGCCAATAGCCATATCGCTACACCCACGAATATATATCTTCTGTTTGAAGCGCTTTTTGGGCGGACGAATCATTAATCCTTACTTTTTTCAGAGAAGAAGGTTCACGCCAAAGCGAAGGGTATAAAGCCAGGTGGGGTTCCAATCGGAAAGTATGTTTGCTAAAAAATTTTAGGGGGGGGGGGGGGGATTACTGTAGGTTTTGAAGGCCGATTTACTACTCCATAAATACAACATATAAAAAATATCTTAAAAAAAAACTTTTTGTTTTATATAATTTCAAGCTTTCATAAATGTAAGGGGTACCCTTTACAACTACCTTGAAAACTGAAGCTGTAAAACGTAACAATTGTTTTGCTGTTAATGGATGATGGAGGGTTTTTAAACTTTTGCCTGAACTTTTCTACTCAACATTTATGGCCAACGTAGTAACATAAAGTTGTTTACAAACTTGGTCTTTTTTTTCAATTACGTGTTTGTTTATTATTATTATTTTTTTCTCTATTCTAGGAAAGGGGAAATATCGCAATATGTATGTATGTATGTATTCAGTTTAAATGTTCAATTATCTATTGAAATCTCTACGCATTTAAAAAATTATACTAAAGAAAAAACAATTGTTTTTAAAATGCACGTTTTATTGCCACTAGAAATTCAGAATTTGTTTAGAACATGCCAATGAATTATATTTAATCATATTTACATAAGTTCATCAAAATGAAACAAAAAAAAAAATCCCCACAACGTGCACAATTGTTTTATAACAAAGTTTAAAACTAAGAAAATAGAAACAGTTTCTAATACAAAATATTAGGTTAAATAGACATTGAAAATAGTTACACAGACATTACTTGTCAACATTTATTATTATTTATTTTATTTTCTTGAAAATATTAAAAATATTATTTTCTTGAAAATATTAATAAATAACCTAAATAATTTAAAATATATTTTTGTTCAGTACCGCCCAAAAGGGTCTATTATAAGCGAAGTTTGATCCTTGAGTAAGTGGTTTAAAAGAGGTGGCAGCGCCGCTATCACAATACAACAATAAAAAGAAAAAATGGCACTAAACTATTTTCCGACCCTTTTTAGTTAAGTATTCAGTAAGCTGTTTTTACAAATTTATTTAGATCGTATTACAATTCTATTTAAAAGTATATTAAAAACACGAGTGTTCTAATAAAAATAAAAAATGAAACACTTTTGACATCTGCTTTGAACATAAGAAACAAGGCGAATCAATTATCAGGTGGCAGCGTTAGAAAATTTTTAATTTTTTGCTGGTGAAACGAATGTCAAACTTCATATAAAAAAATGGTAAACAGATTTTTTATATATGGAGTTTGACAGTAGTGTACACGGCGAAAATTAATGAATTCGCCTACGCTGCCACCTGGTAATTGATTCGCCTTGATAAGAAAGTTAAGCAAAAACAGCCTATTACCACAGTGATGCCACCTGGTAAAATTAATTCGCCTTGGTTTATGAGAACTTTTCTGATGAATTAAGAAGTCGATTACTTTTCTTTGAGATAAAAACTTATAATATCTTTTGAAAAAATGGTGGATAATTTTAAGAAAAATCTTTTTAATTTTTTTTAAAAAACAAAAAAATGTTTGCTTCTTTACTTTACTACACATTAAAAAACTTTTTAACTTTTATAGATTAGAAAATGTTATAGAATAAAAAACGTCGATACTTTTTCTATAGAAGTTACCAAAGTTACCGATAATATTTTTATCGAACAGAAAAAGTTATCGAATTTTTTTTCTATGCTATAAACTTTTCTAATAGAATAAAAAAGTTATCGATATTTTTTTAGAATTACAGTATCAATTATTTTTATATAGAAAGAATAAGTTTGTGAATGTATTCAAAAATTTATCGACTTTTTTCCACAGAATAAAAAAAATATTTCTAGGCAAGGAATATTATCGCTAAATTTTTTTAAACATAATAAATGTATTGATAATTTTTTTGTAGTGTATACTTGTCACTGATAATTTTCTAATAGAAAAAATAACCAGTCGATAATTTTTCTATAGAATATGAAAAGTTATCGATAATTTTTTTTTATAGAATCTAAAGTTAATTAATAATTTTTTATAGGATAATAATTTCATCGATTATTTTCTAAGAGAATAAATAAGTAATCGATAATTTGTCTACAGAATAAAATAGTCGACGGTACATTTGCTATAGAATAAGAAAATCTATTGATAATATTTCTACAAAATAAGAGATCTTATCGAGTATTATTCTACAAAATAAAGAATGCATTGATAATTTTTCTATAAAATAAAAAATGTTATCGATAATTTTTTGCAGAATAACTAAAGTTGTCTAGCAAAAGTTATTTATTATTTTTCCATGAGTGAAGCATTTATATCAATAATTTTTATTTCAGATAAATAAGTTATCGATAATTTTTTATTAGACAAACAAAGTTATCGATATTGTTCTATAGAATAGCACAAGATAAAGATTTTTCTCTAGAAAGGAAAAGTCAACGGTAATTTTCGTAAATAATAAAGTTGTCGCTAATTTTAACATCAATTATCAACAATTTTTTTTACAGAATTACAATAAATTGATAGTCTTTCAATAAACTTAAGAATTATCGTTAAATTTCTAATAAAATAAAAATAATATTATCGATAACTTTTATATAAATTAAACAAATATATTAAATTACTCTTAATAGGAACATACCATAACTTTTCTATAAACTAAAAGGATTTTCAACAAGTTTTACGAAAAATAATAAAGACATCGCAAAAGTTATCGAATAATTAATAACTTTAAAAAAATAAACAAATAAACAAAAAACTGCGAAACTTTTTATCGAACATTAAAGTTTTTGATTATATTCGGAATAAAACAGTTCCGCTTTATATTACGTAAATTCGTAACATCGATTATTTTCTATAGCATAAAAATCCGATAATGTTACAACAATAAAAAAATTTTATCGGTATATTTTATATAAATCTGAACGTAATTTATTATTTAGTACAAATTATTTTGTAGAGTTTTGAAATTATGAATACAAGAAAAAGAAAATTCTGAACATATAATTATATTATCGATTAATTTTCTACAGAAAAAGTTATCGATAACTTTCTTTAGCATTACACATTTTTCGATAACAAAATTAAAGGATTTTTTCTACTATAATTGTCAAAAAAAAACTTTATTATTTTTTTAAAAGTTGAGTATAAAAACGTCTATAAAAATATTTAACTACAAACAAGTTCTGATTTTATTTCCTGGGTCAATTGTAAATAAATTTGTAAGTTTGTAAATAAAATTTATTTCTTAAAATAAGATATTTTTATAAAATGACCGATTATATGATTAAATAAATTAAATGAATTTTGTTATTGTTTTTAAGTAAGTTGTTTTTTTTTTGCAATAAATGTTGAACGATTATTTTATCTAAAACAAAAAAAAACTTTTTAATTACCTTGTTGTTTCTGTTTTAAACGAGTTCTATTTTAGGCGGTTAAATTTAAACACGACAGAGTTATAAATTAAACAAATCTTGGGATCTAGTCTAAAGAAAATTAAACTAAATTAAGGGGCGGGACGGCGCTAAGTTTATGTACATTTTTATACACTCTTACACAATGAATACCGGTAGCGATCAATGAGCAGAAACAGTGGAAGAAACTGACACTATGCTGTCGTATTTATTAATAGCAAATTGTTAAAACGTGATAAAAAAGTTGATTTAGATTTTGTTGTTAACTTTTTTAATTTTTTTTGTTTGCTATCAAGATCAGAGCATGTAATTGAAGGGGCAAAAAAATCATTTAGAAAGTGTTGAAGTTCTTTTAATTGTATTTTACATTTCAAGTTGTTGTTCGAAATTAAATTGTTTTTATTAAGAAATAAAGTGAAACTAGAAAGCAATTACTTCGTTTAGTAACTTAGGCATATAGAGATTTTTTTTTTTTTTTTTGTATACAATTCTAAGAAATGGTTAAGAAGTGACTAGAATAAATTATGTTTAATGTAAAAATCAATAAAAGGTAAATTAGACTTTGTTAGAGAAAAAAATTATAAATTGCGTTTCTAAACATGTTAATTAACGAAACGTGTAAGACGTTGACAAAATCAAAAATAACTTAAGCTTATAAGACTAGAATTTAATTTAAAATGTTTAACAGTTTACTTGAAAGGCAATATTATAAGTTTTGATTCATTTACATGAGACATTAACAATGTTCTGCAATTTTTAGTACCTCTTTATCTAATTTTCGAATTTTCGAAATAGGCAAAAAATATTAAAATTTTACTTAAATAAAAATTCAACTTAAAAATTCATAGAAAATGCTAAAAAGAACACATTCTGACATTTTTGACCAATGTTCGAAAATTCGAAATTAACTTTTAACTTTCGAACATGATTTAAAAATAGTTTAACTTTAAGCAAACTTACCAGCACATTTTCTTATTTTCAAACCAAAGTATAATATGTCAAATTTCGAAATCGTAGCTGTGTTCGAAAAAATTTTGTTTGTCTATTTTTGTAAAATTTTCTAAAATATGTATTATTTTTGAAATTTTTAATATGACTTAAAGGTTCTTGTTAAACATTTTTATGGAATTTCGGAAATTAAGCATTAAATTATGAGTTCGAAAATTTAAAAGCTAGATATTTTTAAGAACCTTTGCTAATTTTAAATATATATATATATAAGGAATTTCATAAAATTCTGCTTTTAGTTAGTTTAGTTTATGTTCGAATTTAAGAAAATTTAAATATACATGTTTAAAAATATTTTCCTTAAAAAAATTTAATTATATTTTCCTTAAAAATTTAACACAAAAATTACTTTTTAATGCTCGAAAATTAAAAATATGAACACGTTCTTAAAATAAATTAACAAAATTATGTCATTAAAAATCCTTAATGCTTTCTTAAATTTAAAAACCAAAATGAATCGTGATTTAGCAATCTTTTTTATATTTTAATAAATAAATCATTTAGATAAAAAAAGTAAATTAAACAAAAAGCAAACTGCAAACCGACTGACTTAATTAAGCCAATCATAAATTTAATTAGTAGTAGTGACGTTAGGAAACAATTTTTAACCGCAAGTAGTTTAAAAATAAACTACATTTTGGCTGTTTTTATATATAAAAACGCCTTTAAAATTTATATCACAAAATCCAGGTAGGATCCGTTTTTCTTTAGTTATTTTTACATTTATAATACTTTGGGAAAAAACTTTTGTTCATTATGACGTTTTTTGGTGGTTGGTTTTTTTTATCATTTAATATGCAAAAAACGTGTAACAAATATTAAATAATATAAATTAATTTATTGACGCACTTTGCCAGGAGAGAAAAATTAAAAAAACAAGAAACACGAGCAAAACAGGCAGCACATGATCTTTTGTAAAGTATATAATATTTCTGTAGATATTTTGGGATTGTTTTCTTAAAAAAGACGACAAATTTGCTGCAATAAATATTCAGCTAAAAGCCTCTTTGCCTCATTCCCTTATAAAAATATTATTGTTATGTGTTCCAATCATATTATGATGAAAGTTAATTGGAAGGCACAACTGTTTTAAGGAGATAAAGCATACAGCAAAGTCTTCCAAAAAATATGTTTTTCGCTAATGTTCGAAAATTCGAAATTAATTTCGAAAATTCGAACATGCTAAAAACGTAGAATTTTATTTAAATGTAAGGAAATAACAATTATTTTTGAAGATCTCATAAATAGAAACTTAATAAACTAAATTCGAATTAAAAAAGTGTATTTTTCTTAGCCTTAATAGTGAAATGCTTTCGAGTTTTGTGCTAGCAAAAATAATGCGGCTGCTGTTTGTTAAAATGTTATTATTTTTTATACTTAACCTTATTGAAAATTGAGATCTCTCATTCCCTAATAAAAATGTTATCGTTATGTATCCCTATCATATTACGATGAAAATTAATTGGAAGGCACAACCATTTTAAGGATATAAAGCATACAGCAAAGTCTTCAAAGAAAATAAGTTTTTGCTAATGTTCGAAAATTCGAAGTTTATTTCGAAAATTCGAACATGATAAAAACAGCCAATTTTATTTAAATGTAAGGAAATAGCAGTCATTTTTGGTGATCTTATA
This sequence comes from Gymnosoma rotundatum, assembly GCA_916610165.2. Classification (NCBI taxonomy): domain Eukaryota; kingdom Metazoa; phylum Arthropoda; class Insecta; order Diptera; family Tachinidae; genus Gymnosoma; species Gymnosoma rotundatum. The sequence goes on from OU744340.1 coordinate 12,763,418, forward strand.
AATTGAAACTCAATAAACTAAATTCGAAATAAAAAAAGTGTAAATTTCTTAGGTCTAATAATAAATTGCTTTTGTGTTTTATACGAGCAAGAATAGTGCAGCTGCTGTTTGTTAAAATGTAACTATTTCTTATAGTAAACCTTATAGAGAATTAAGCTCTGGACAATCTAGAATTCATTGATCTTATTTCCAAAACGAACCTAATTGAATTAGGTTAGTTCGTAATAAAAATGTTATCGTTATGTATCCCTATCATATTGCGATGAAAATTAATTGGAAGGCACAACCATTTTAAGGATATAAAGCATACAGCAAAGTCTTCAAAGAAAATAAGTTTTTGCTAATGTTCGAAAATTCGAAGTTTATTTCGAAAATTCGAACATGATAAAAACAGCCAATTTTATTTAAATGTAAGGAAATAGCAGTCATTTTTGGTGATCTTATAAATTGAAACTCAATAAACTAAATTCGAAATAAAAAAAAGTGTAAATTTCTTAGGTCTAATAATAAATTGCTTTTGTGTTTTATACGAGCAAGAATAGTGCAGCTGCTGTTTGTTAAAATGTAACTATTTCTTATAGTAAACCTTATAGAGAATTAAGCTCTGGACAATCTAGAATTCATTGATCTTATTTCCAAAACGAACCTAATTGAATTAGGTTAGTTCGTAAGGATTAGAAGGATTTTAATAATTTTATTTAAACAATTTTTTTTACTTAAGATGATTTTATTTACTCGAAATAATTTTTATTATTTGTCTTAAATAGCAAAATTGAATTTTGCGCGAAGACTATGCGGCCTATAGTGAAGCACTAACGATTAATTAGCCCCGTAACATGTTCGAAAGCTCAGCCAGGGAGTGGGGGGTTTTAATGTCTGACACATTGTCGCTCAGGTAAGACCAGAGATGAAATGCACGCCAGTACAATAAATAACATTAACTTACATATTCTACACTAAGCAAATTAAAGACTAGCGTTTAATTTTTTATGGTCACAGCAGAGTACGAAGTAGCGCTGTGGTAATTGTTTTTAGAAAATTATATTGTGAAACATTAAACTAAAGCAGTTTTATTTGTACATGTGATTTATTAAGAATATTTTTTTTTCATTTTTATATTATTGTAAATCGTTTAATGATATTTTAGTTTAAAAAAATGACCTCAAAGTATTTTCTTAAAGTTGAATAACCGTTTGATTGTCAAGTAATAATCATGCAGCACACAAACAACGGTTCTTCTTTTTCAAAAGTAAAAATATAAGTCATTTAACTGGTCACAATATGAAATCGTTTGTATGCACATAATTTGTAGTATTTTTTTGAGAAAATAAATTTTATTGTTGTACTTTTTAAACAGACTTCTAAATTAAGGCGTATTTAAAACATCAATCTTTTAGCCGCTATTCATTTAAAGTTCAATAAAAATATCTATAACAAAAAGCTTAAATCTGTGATCGCTAACTTTCATTTGCCATCTAAAGCATTGCACTCTGTTCATCATTTCGTGCGATATGTTGTCAAAAGTCCATATAAAAAAATTACAGCGAAATAAATAAAAAAATAATGCTGAAGTAGTACTCTGTATATTCGTGAAAAAGTCGCGTAATGTTTCTCGCAGCATGTTTCTCAACTAAAAAATTTTCTTGGCAACATTTTTTTTTTCAACTACGAAATAACATAAGCAGCACATTTTTCGTACGGAATTTTCAAAAACAATTTTTTTAGACCGTTTGTTTTTATTTAATTTTTTTTTTTTTTTTGTTAAAAAAAATTAATAAAGAATAATGAAAAAAGTGTACATTTAAAAAGAGAAAAGACACTCACTCAATTAAAAAAAAACATATGTATACGCGTTAAATCCCTTAAGTTTGGATAAGTACTTCTTTTCGGCTTCAGTAAATTTGAAATCTTTTTCCAATGTGATATTCTTGAAGCCAATAAAAACGATAATTATTGCCTACAACGCTATATTGGCAACAGTAGCTAATATCAAATTTTTCAAGCGAAATAATTAATGCATGTTGCTCAACATTTTTCGCAAAATCGAACAGAGTACTAGGCTTAAATGAGGTTTTTTTCTGTTTAATTCCATATGAGTAAAAGTGATAAAATAATTGATTTTGAGTCTTAAGCTGTTCGAATTTGTAAAAATTGTTTAGCAACATTACCTATTTCATGTGGAGAATTTGACATTTAAAATGTGGTGTCTATCTAGCGATTTGGAAGAATTTAACGTTTTATTGTTTTTACGTTTACTACATTGTTTTAAAAATGTAAGCAAAAGACATATCATCAGCTGTTGAATAAAAAACTTCGCATGAAATAATGCCTGGGTGCTTTATTTCACAGCCTTGATAAAATGTTGCCAGAAACATTTCAGTAAAACAGAGTACAACTTCTGCAACATTTTTTGATGACTTTTTCATACAAATTTTTTAAGAGCATTCCGCATGAAAAAATGAACAGAGTACCAGGCTTTAGCAATGTTTCAAGATTAAGAAATAAAATATTTTTATGCATGTTTGTAACTGCGAAACCACAAAATAAATGTTGAATTATCGAATAAGAAAAATTAATTTAAAGTTATCAACATTTCACGCATAAATTTTCCTTTAATTTAACAGAATAACTTTTTCAATTTAAATTCTCCAAATAAACCGAAAGTAGAAATTAATTTAAAAATTAATTCACTTCAAAAGTAGTACAACTTGAATTATTTCTACAAAGTTTCTAAGTTGTTTTTATCGCTTTCATTCATTTTTGTTTTTTATAATTGAACTGATGTTATGTTTATGAATTTGGTGAGTTTCTTTTTGTTTTAACTTTAAATAATAAAAAACTATTTAAAAACCAGATTACTTCCCCCGCATTCTTGTAACTTAAATGTAATTAACATTTTAATTTATTGTTTATAACTTTTAATATGAATTGATTTCAAACTAAAGTTGAAGGTTGAATGGTTGACCAAAAATTATAAAAACAAATTTGAAAGTTTTTAAATTAGACTTTGGAATGATATAAGTGTCTTTAGATAATTAACAAATATAACCCAAATAAAATTATTATAAAAGAATTCAAGATCTTCATAAAGCGAATAAAATGTAAGAAACACACAGGATTGCGGAAATAATTTTAGTTGCAGTTTAAAGCAAAAACATGTTTAATTCTAATTTTTAAGTAAAACTTCGAATGGAATTTATAAGGTTGTTTTTTATACATGAATGTATGCATGGTTGTATATATTTATTTATAAATAACTATTTAATTCTATTTCCGTTTAGAGCCAAAAATTTGAATTTTCTAAGTTTAGTAATTTGTTTTTTTTTAATTTCAAATTTAAAATATATTTTTTTAATATTCGAAATAATAAGTAGTTTTCGAACATGCCTTAAAAACTGTGAATTTACTTAGAATATTATTAAAAACATGTAGATTTATGCAAGCAATTATTTTACACTATTTTAGCAATTTTAGAATTTAGGAAATCAAATTTAAATTTTCGAACATGAGTGTTATAAAGTTATAAAAATTAATGCTGTCTGAGTCCTCAAAAACATTTAGTTTATGAGTAAATTGAAAAACTTTTTATTTATTTTTAAATTTAAAATTTTTAAGATATTTGCGAATTTTTTAACGAAATTCCTAGTTTTCGAACATGGCTAAAACGGTGCAAAGTTTGGTAAAAAAAAAGTACTAAGAATAAATAATTTTGTACAAGCAATTGTCTAACACTATTTTATTAATGTTCGAATTTTCGAAATTATATTAAAGTTTTCGAATTTTCGAAATTTAAGTTTTATTAATTGAACGCTGTCTGAGGCAAATTGAATCTCTTTAAAATACTTTAAGAAATTAATTTTGTAATCTAAATTGCCTTTAAAACAAAGAAGTTTTTTCGAAATTAATAAAAAATTCGAATTGGGTGGCAAGAAAACTTTCGAGGTAGAATAAATTTTGAAGATTATATTATTTTCACTTATCATTGCAATCATTTTAGAGATGCAATTTCGTCTTTTTGTTTAGATTTTCGAATTTAAGCTAATGTTTTCGAACATATCTTAAACGTTCGAACTTAACGCTGAAGTTTGATAGCATACATTCGTTTAGTTATGAATAATTAGGTATATAAATTTGTATTCACTATTAAATTATCACTTTTAAAGTTTTGTTCGAATTATCGAATCACCATTTTATTAAGCACGCATTTATATCAAGAATTTCGTTGGTAAATAATTGAAATTAAAGAATTTTTATTAATACCTTTTTATTAAAATTTTTTTGAAATATATTTAAAATTTTCAAACATGACTTTATATAAAAAATTTATGAAGTATAAATTATTTTAAAACATCATAACTTTAAATTATTTAGAGTTACATTCCAATTTTTGAACGTGATAAAATTTTGAAATTAATTAAATTTTTAAACAATTTATGATATTTGAGTAATGTTTACATTTATGTTTTTTGACTTTAATAATGAGTTTAATTTTTTATTTGTTTATTTTATTTAAAAACTATAAGGTGAATATTAAGTTACTTTGGAAAGTTCAAACATTAATTCGAAATTTAAACATGAGGTTAGAAGTCAAAACTTCATAAATTTATAAAATTTCGTGTTTGAATTCTATTTTGTGCATTTGTGAAATTTTTAATATCGATTCATTAATAATGCTTTTAATATTTTAAATAAATTTAAAAACCCTATATAAATTTTTGAGTAGTTTGAAATAGCCATTAAAAGTTTTTGCGGCATTTCGAACTTAAGTTCGAATTTTCGAATTTGCTTTTAAAGCCCTAAATTTGTATATTCTATTTCTATTTTAGATCGTGTAACCTTAAACTTAATAAAATTCGTAAAACTTCTAGCACTTACGTAAGTGTTCGAATTTTATTTTTTGTATTTCTGAAATTTCGAATATCGAATTATGTATATTGCTTTACGAATTAAAAAAAAAAAATTAAAACTATATGAATTTCTAATTGATTGTTTGGAAATAGCGATTTTATGTCTTTTCGGTATTTCGAACTTAAGTTCGAAAATTCGAATTTGCCTTAAATTCTATTGCAAAAATTATATTCTTTTAGTATAAAATGCTAACTTCTACTTTAATATAATTTTATTAAAAAAAAATAAATATAATTTTATAATAAAAGCGTGCGTAAAAATAAAACTTGTAGATATTAATGCATAAGCGTGCTTGTTTTGTTATTTTAAATTCCAACAACAATAACAATAATAAGCGAATAATTTAATAAGTTTCTTTAAAATCCAAATTAGGCCAAAGCATCATAAATAATAAACACACAAAAAAAACAACAAATGGAAAAAAACAAAGATTAAATAAGAGATGACTGCAGGTATACAAGAGTACAGTACAGTGATCGACACAAACAAAAACACCGATTTTAGTTTAATTCATAAGAAGTTTTAAGCAATTTGAAATCAAAAAAATAATTTATTATTAGGAAAATATCTCTAAACTAAAGTTAACGTTGCTCGTAAAAAATATTGAATTTTGCCTTGACTAGAAAAACATAGAATACGAGGGCTACTATATATATTTCTGGCCTGGCAACACTGAGTGCTGCCAAGTGTAATCTGACATTTCCATTGGAAAGTTTGTCATTTTTAAGCATAATCGTACTCAAAACGTTTTGACGTACGACCATTATTTGTGTTGTTTACAGTGACTTGAAAAAATTAATATAGAAAAAAATGGAATTAACTCGTAAACATTTTCGTGCCATCATTTTTCACAACTTTCGACGTGGATTATCACGACAAGAGTTCATTGATGAACTTAAATCTTTGTATGGCGATGAAGCACCATCCTATAGCACTGTGAAAAATTGGTATAATGAATTTAATCGTGGCCGAAGCTCGCTCAAAGACGAATTCCGTGAAGGTCGTCCAAAAACGGCTGTTGTGCCAGAGAACATTGATGCCGTGCATGAACTTATAATGCAAGATCGACATGCGACATACCGAGAGATAGAGACATCCTTGGACATTTCTTCCACCAGCATACATTCGATACTGCATGAACACCTGGCCGTAAAAAAGGTTTGTTCTCGTTGGATCCCGCACAATTTGAAAGTCGCTCAAAAAAAGGCCCGTGTCGATTGGTGCAAAGAAATGTTGCAAAAATACGATTGCGGTGCTTCAAAAGGTGACGAATCATGGATCTAAGCGTATGAGCCCAAAACGAAACAACAATCGACCGTGTGGGTCTTCAAAGACGAGCAAAATCCAACGAAAGATGTTCGTGGAAGAAGCACTTCGAAGCAAATGGTCGCCTGTTTCTTCGGCAAAACTGGTCATGTGGCGACTGTTCCGCTTGAGCAACATAGGACGGTCACTTCTGAGTGATACACTACAATTTGTTTGCCTGAAGTCATCGGAGAAATTTCAAAAACCAACAAGAAAAGACGAATCATTGTTCACCATGACAATGCGAGCTCTCATACATCGGCTCAAACCAGAGCGTTTTTGACCGGCCAAAACGTCGAATTAATGGGTCATCCGCCGTACAGCCCTGACTTGGCACCTAATGACTTCTTCTTGTTTCCGCACATCAAGAAAAAAATGCGTCGTCAACGATTTTCGTCGCCAGAAGAAGCTGTTGAAGTATTAAAAAACCATGCTTTAGAGGTGTCTCAATCGGAGTGGAAAAAGTGCTTCGACAACTGGTTTGATCGCATGCAAAAGTGTATAAATCATGCTGGAGAATACTTTGAAAAACAATAAAACCATTTTTGATTATAAATATTCGCATTTTCACTATTAGGCCAGAAATATATAGAGCAGCCCTCGTACCATATTTGTTCATGACTCGTACCGCAGTCATACCGGTATTTGGTGAAATCTGCTTTTTTGTCACCCACTGTATACACAAATAAAATTTATATTTTATTGTATTTTTATTTGTGGAAAATTCGTGGTTTTTGTTGCTGCTGTCATAATTATTAGCACTTAACCACGTCTGTAAATTTCATCAATTTTTTTACAACCCTATATTAACTCACTTTTTGACCGTCTAAATGACGAAAACAGCAAACTGGCGGACGATTTGTTTGTTTGTTAGTCTGTATGTTTTAAGACAGTCAATGTATGAGGGAGGTTTTCATTGTTTAAAAGTAACAAAAAAAATTATTATTATTAAAAAATATATAAAAAATTCAATGAACTTGTTGAACTAAATATTAAATTGTTTGAGTTGTTAAATCAAAAGCCATTAATTCTTTTGTTAAGTGGGTGTAAAAAAATTAGTGTTTCAATAACTTTTTTGTTGTGTTTCTCTCTCTGTTTTAAGATGTTTAATATAAAAGAAAATAATTAATTAAAAAGTGTGAAAGGTGTTTTGTAAAATTTAAATAATTAATACGAAATTAAAATAGCTCTAAATTAATAAAAAATTATGTTTAATAATTTCCTTAAAACAATAGCAATTTAAAATTCAATTCAATTGGAAATCCTAATTCGAAATTTAAATTATTATTTTACAATCTGCAGAAAAGTCTCATAAAATAATAAAAGTGTTAAAATTTTATATAAAAACAAAACTTTTGTCTTGCTGAAGTATATTAGAAATGATAACTTTTTTATATTTTCGAAAATTCGAACTACAATATTTTATGGAAATCATTTTGAGAGCCATAAAAAATTTTTCGCCACTCATATTTTCTTTTGAATTAACTTGTATTTTAAAACTGTTTACTCTAATTGCTTTAGATTTAAATTTGTGGACTTCTCTTACCTTGTTATATTTTCAATTTCGAATTTTCGAAAATACTTATAAATATGGTTTTATTTGATTTATATGATCTTATAATTTCAAATATTCATATTTATAATATTAATGGCATAAAAGAATGTTTATTTTTAAAATTTTCCAAATAAAAATATAGTTTCGAAATTTCGAACTAAGCTTAAAAACAAAATCATAATCAATTATTTTGTTATACAATAAACTTCTAAGGGTTATAAATATAGTTTTTTTATTTAGACCATTTAATATATACATATTTGAATTAATTTCGAATTTTCGAACAACACAAAAATAGAGGGGGTTATGTGAAAGAGCCAAATTTTTTAAAAAAAAAACTTGTATTTTTTATATACGCTTCAGCACCGTTTTGTAACTATTAGCAACAATAACTGCGAAACTTCGAACATATAAAAAAAACTCATAGTCGTTTTTCTACAACATATTAACAACTAAATTTCGAAAAAAAAACGATTTTGATTGAATACAAAACTTTTTAATTAATTTCGAAATTTTAAGAAAATTTCCCATTTATTTAAAAATAGAGGGATAATCCCAATTCTAAGTTTAAATCGAACTTTAAATTCAAGAAATCTCAATTAAAATGTTTATATTCCGAATATGGCAAAAAAGGACAAAACTGTTATAAAACACATTGTTTCATCAAGTTTTTTTTTTTAACAATTTTAGCATAATTTCGAAATTTTAAAAATGTTTTTAATGTTTTTGAAAATCATTAACAAAAAATAAAAATAAAAGTGTTTTTTAATATTTTAGAACGACTCAAAATTAACAGCAAAAAATGGAGATTATTTTGAGGAAAATTTTTTTTCAATATTTTATTCACAATTGAGTTGGTTGTTGAGAACTAACAAAAAAAAAACCTTTAATTTCATAAAAAGTAGTAAATAACAAACTGATAAAAAAATGGATTTAAATAAGAAAAAAATTAAACCATAATTTCGAAATTTCGAGCCAGGGGCAGAGGGAGCATACTCGAAAGTTAAAAAAGCAATTAAGGTTCTCAGGTTGAGTTGAAGAAGTTAAATAACTGTTTGGTGATGTGAAATTCCGGCTACAGATAACATCCGACCAAAATAGCAACAAAGGAAGATGATTTTGAGGGATATGTACGGGAGCAGCTGAAACAAGATCGCATACCAAGTGAGAGAATGTTAAGTTCTAAGTCCGTAAGGCATGTTTAATGTCAATCAAGTAGTTCAACCATACGAATAGTGTTAATGCTAAGGCGCTGAGGCAAAAAGATGATGGGTCAATTCTCCCGAAAGTAAAGACTTTAAAATTATTTCATAAACTGGTTGCTGTTTCCTACAACAACAAAAATAGGACTTTTAAAAAATATATATATTTTTTTTTTTGTTTCATACAAAGTAATCTTCAACTTTAATTACAATTAGAAACAGATAGAAAGTCGAGAAAAAATCAAAACAACAATATTAAAAAAAACTTTCGAATAATAGAAATTTTTTAAACACATAGTTTTACAACAAATTAACATTTATAATTTATGATAACAAGAGATTCAATGAAAACCTTGATATTCTTCAAATAACTTCAATTAAATAAAATATATTTATTAATTAGTTTGCTAAATTGTTAATAAATTAAAAATAATTGTAATTACTTGCATTCAACGAAAATTTCTTACAGCAAAAAATATGAAAAGTAATTTTTCAAGCATGTGAAGAGTATCGCACAATTTACATAAGACTGACAAGAAATGGAAAATATTTTTTTATTAAATTAGAAGTTGAACTTTGGCACTATAAATGAATTGACAGTGAATTTTGGTTTAAGTTCATTTTTAATTAGAAATAAATAAATAAAGAAAAATTTTACAAATGTATGCAAACGTTTTTCAATATTAGTGTAGGAACAGAACAGACGACGGTAACGGAACGATTTATCGTTACTGAGAGTTAGTAAACAAAACAACGACGATTCTCTGACGACATTAGTTATAATTATTTTCATTTGTGCTTTTTTTTAAATATTTTGTTTTTAATATTTTATTACATTTTAATGAATCAAAAGAATTCTATTCAAAAAATCGATGAAATTTAAAGAATATTAACATTTAACATGTACGTGGCATTAGAGTCTATTGGACTGGTTAATCTTGCAAGGAATTCAATGGGACTTTTCAAAACCTTCATACAGATTGAAGATAAGGCCACAGAATAAATGATGACTGAGTTAAGATCGGCTCATGGTTTTCACCTTTTCAGTTATTTCTTCAATCAATTTTATTTTCATATTTTTTACTTTTCCATTTATTTTTTTCATTTACGTATGTATATCAGTTTTTTTAGTTATTTTCATTCCAGAAATTTTGTTCTATTTTTATTAAAATAATGTGCCTTTGCTAAAATTGTGAATTCAAATGCTTAGAAAATACAAATATTTCTGGAAATATGTGGCAATATTGTTAGGAGAGTGATAGACTAAATGTGAGTGAATAATGAAAACCGACAAGAAAATAAAATAATTTTATCTCAGCGGCATTGTCGTTGAACGTTAATTTATGTCAAGTTTGTATTAAAATATCGTTACCGTCGTTTGTATGAAAATGTCGTTACCGTAGAATAATGTTGCCATATTGCGCTATTTATCATCAGTAATACTCACTAATTGATGGGAAGAACTGAATTTACTACGAAGGACTAGAGTTGTTTTGGCACAGCACAGATCGGGATGGTGTACTGAGCTAAATTCATACCGGTATAGAATCAACGGCAGTACTACCGAACTTTCCCTGGAGGTAGCTCAACTAGCTGTGATTGGAAAGTAAAGCGAGAAAGAGCAACAACAGAACTTATACATGTATTTGCAGATATCTTAGTAGTGTTATATTAGCACACACCAGGCGGTTAACAGAATGACATTGCACTGCACTACATTAAGAAAATAAATCAAGTATTTGGAGCACTGCAAAAAGTGTTAAGTTTCCCAAAAATACACTTACAACGCCAAGTTTACTTTCAGTAGTTTTTTTACCTAAATGTGCGTTCTGTGTTGTTCCAATCCCTGGAACACTCTACAAGTCACTTTAGATACATATTTTACAAAAATTAACTGCTAAAAGGACTGAGTTTATTCTAAGACTTATGGAAGAGAACTAGAGAAATGCCATTTTGAACAGTAATAGAAAACCCGAGAATAATGACATTAGAATGGTGAGGTTATCAGACGAAGGCATATTTATTGAAATAGAATCCTCAAAGCATCAGAAGAAGAAGCTGGCCATCTAACACCTGGAGTAGACAAATCGAATCCAAGACAAACTAAATCGAAAGACACGGACTGAAGAGTAGTGCGGTTCACTACTGTTTTTTTTAACGATTATCGGTTAGTTAAATTGACTTGACAACAAAATTGTCGATATTGCTATTCAGTAACAGTTTTAACGATATTCGCTGTTGCTAAAAACCAGCTGATGTGGTTAACATAGTTATATGCATTTTGAAAAATACGTATTCATGTGTGAAAATTGACATCTAAGAAATAAACACATGCATGTGCTCGCTTGAGTTCACATGTTCTTACTCTTCTCTTTTGTGTTTTTCTTTTATTTTTTGACGGAAATGCCACTCAATTGCAAAGATGTCTATTATCGTTAAACTGAAGTTAGTGTATTACTTAATCCTTGATTCCTTAATTCAAATCATACGTGAATTTAAAACAGATATTTATTTAGAAATTCCAATAGGATGTGTTTATTTAAAAAATAAGGAAAAGGTGCAATAAGTGGGGGAGAAAAAAATGAGCGGTATTGGTTTTAACAAAAAACAATTTTGAGAACATTTTAAAGATAAGTAATTCCTGATTCATAAGGTCCAATAGGCAGAAGAAAATCTGTTATAACTTCAATATTAATTAAACAAAAAAAGTTGCTTCGAAGAGTGGTCGTGGTACGATTATTCTCATTGGGGTAGCAAAACGCCCCGGGAATAGCTCGTTATTACTATTATTTTTGTTACATTCTATAATTTTTTTAAAACTTTATGGAATATATTTTGCAATTAAATGCTTTACGCCCCGATATATTATTTGTTGTTTTATAAAAAATATAATAATAATTAAAAATAAATATTAAGAAAAAAATAAATAAAAACTTACCTTTCTGTTGTTGGTTCAGCACATATAAGCGGCTGTTTCAATTCTATAACTTGACCATTTTTCTCTTTCAATTCACCATTTTCCATATAATATTGTACCAGTTCAGGTAGGGTGGCAAATTTTTCACCTTAAAATAAATAATTAAACATTTAAAATCTATTTTGTTAATAAACAAACAAAAAAACTTACCGCCATAGAGATCGAAAAAATCACCATTATTTTGTATTTTAATATGTGTTACTTCCTGGCCTCGTCTTACAGACAGTGTAAATGCGCCAGGATTTGAAGAGGAAAGACGTGCTAAAAAAGAGCCATCAAAACCCTGTTCTAATAAAAGCTTTTCAGCTTCGATGCCTGATATAGTGGGATGAAACCATCTAAAATTGAAAAAATACAAAATAAATAATATTTAAAAAATAAATAATAAAATAAATATAACAGCTCAAAATGAAATCTTCCGAGAATGTGTGGTGTTGTAAACAGGGTTGCCGGATTCTTTTCGACGAAATGCACCAAAATCAATGTCAAAAATCGCCAAAATGATTTTTTGATAATTTTAGTTCCTAATATTTTTTAATTTGAAATATTTTTCGTTAAAATAATAAGTTTAATTAAATCAATAAAAAATATAACATAGAAATTGAGATCTAATTAATAAAATAATAAATAACAATAATTTTACAGTTTTATAATATTTCTTATAAGCTGCGGCACCCTCTTCCTTGCAATACGTTGTATGCGAATTGAATTTATTAAAAATTTCTTGAGAAGGTGTAAAAAAGTGCAGCATAAGCTATCTGCATTTATAGAATTTTTAACGCGCAATAAAGCATTAAGAAGTTCATACTGCATTATATTTCTCAGATGAGTCTTAGTAGAATTCATTATAGAAAACGCAGGCATTAGTAGTTGGAATAACCAGCATATAAAGTACGGCCAGAACAAGTTCCTTAAAATGTTACATACCAGCAGTATACTTTTAATTGCAAACCTTCGACCAAAATTTAAGTAAATTTGTGGGAATATCATCATTAAAATAATCTTTCCAAATAACAAAAGCTAAATTTTTTTATTTTTCAAGTCATTTTTCTTTCTAAAAATGTTTAGAAATAAAAAAATTTCATTAATAAATAAAGTCAAATTTCATTAATTTATAAAATCGATGGTTCAAATCCTGGCCAGGAAAAAATTACAAAAAAAAAAAAAAATCGTAAACTTTAAATTAATTCCTTTAAAAGCATCCTTAAAGATGGAAAACAATTTTTTCGTAGAGTTTCAATGGTTTCATCATCCTTTTCAATATTTCTTACATGTTGAACCATAGTCAATGGCATTTAATGTGTGTAAAAATAAATACGTCAAGTTAAATACGTTTTTTCAAAAATGTAGCATGCGATAAATTTTTTCTCCCATACATACAGTACTATTTGTATAGTAAATTCCGGACTTTTTTAACAAATACGATTACAGCGACAAAACCCTACGATATTGGAGAATCAAACCTATTGGGAAATCAAGGGCACATATAGAGCTATTAATCTGTGAACACAGTTTATTCAAATTGAATTTGAGAAATTTTTTATAAGACGAGGAAAATTGACTTGGTGCAATTTTCTCATATACGATGAGTTCTGTGAGGGATTTTGTCAATGCATGTAGTGGAAGGAATGCGTTTGGCAATGGATATGTTTATACTCCTTATAAAAATTCTTGAGGAAAATAAAATTAAACTAAAATTCATCTTTTGATACATACTGCCAGCTTTCACACTGTATGATTAAAATTCTACGTTTTAATTATTTATTTCATTAACTAAAGGACACACACAGTTCGTCGTAATTATTTTGCGCTGTTTTATCATTTTCCGGTGTTGAAATTAGGGAAAATCTCCACCCAGTTTTGTTATATCAACATTTCTCAAGAGAATTTAAATACTGTTTCGAAAATTATTTCAAACGCAGTCATTAATGCTACACTACTGTGTTACCTTGGTGAGACCTGAGCTACTCGTTTGTTTAGTAACCTTAACCATCCACAGACTACTCCACTAGTAATCAAGAAATTTAAAAAATCGTCAAATACTTCATAAGTCGCCAAAAAATCGCCACATTGCCAAATCAAAAATCAAGTCGCCAAATGTGTTTGAAAATCGCCACGTTCGCCGAGAAATCGCCATATCTGACATCCCTGATCTCTGGTTGCAAACCAGTGTTGCCAGTTGGTTACATTTTTTGCAGCTTATAATATTGTTACAGATACGAAATCAATTAATATTTCCGAAAAAATACTTGTTTCATTATTTGAGGTAAGAACCTATGTGAGAGCAGTTTTTCTTAACATATCGATTCGATTTTAATAATAACCAAAATCCTAATACAAAATTAGTACTCGAAAAAAGTAGAAAGTTATTTTTAATTTCCTTGAAGAAATGGCGGATCATATTACTAAAATTTGTCTTTAATAAAGGTATTTAAAAAAAAAATTAAACTATTTAATTTCATCGAAGCTCAATCTTTAAGAAAAAAGGTCAAACGAATTTATTAAAAAAAATCCTACTTTAACTTATTTTATTGTATGGCGAGAGCAAGCACTTTTTCATACCGAAATATTAGTATTATTTCCTAATTTAAATCATACACGTCCATATTTCCCGAGTTACGGGGCCCTGAAATTTTAAAAAAAATTTTAAATATTAATATGGGTACCGTTTAAAAGCTTTTGATGAGATCTTTAAGGAAATGCAAAATTTTTTTAAAAATGATTAACCCATTAAGAGTCAATGTTGTTTTTATACTTGCTTGTTTTATTGGAGATACTTTACTAAGCTAGATTTTCATAGATGATGAAGGGTATATAAGATTCGGCATAGCCGAATATAGCACTCTTACTTGTTTATTTTCATTTTGCTTTTGTTCAGCAAATGAATTTGTTGAAAATGTAACTTTCAACGAAAAATGTAACCTTTTTGAAAGAAAATCGAAACTTTTTCCTGTCTTTCCCTGGCGACACTGCTTAAAATAGACCTTAAGAGATTTAATTAAGTTAATCAACTTCATTCGTATTCATTAATTCTGTTTATATTTATTAATTGTATTCGTTATTTCGAAAAGTCTTCTATTCGAAGCAAATAAAAAAGTCATAGAAAACTATTTCATTTATTTATTCGAGAAAAACGAAGGTTTTGAAAATTCCATTTGCTGAATTAATTATTGCCTAGCTGAATTATGTTATTCTTAGCTGAATAGCAGTTTTTTAGTTATATTTATAAAATTCCATCTACTATTAATTAATTTTTACCTAGCTGAATTAAGATTTTCTCAGCTGAAAATCAGTTTCTTATTATTCTTAATGAAGTATAATAATTAACATAAAAATTTATATTAATTTTAAATCTTATACGCTGCTGAATTATGTTTAGCATTTGTTTTTGGAATTAAAACAGTGTTACATTAATCTTTTTTACCTAGACATAATGTTCCAAATAAAGATGTATATAAATGACTAGTTATCAAATTTTCTAACAGCTAAATTAAATTTTAATTATAGCAAATTATTTAGTTCTTAGCTGAATAGCATTTTTGTACTTTTTAATTTTACTAGAAATGAATCTTATTTCTTTTAGCTACTGTGGAAAGGTTATTAGTCTGCTGAATTAAGCTTAAGGATAGCTAAGCTAACTTTTCTACAGTAAATTTAACTTCTAGGGTTAAATAGCGCTTAAAACAAGCAATATTTAATTTTTACTAAGCATTAGTATTGAAGAAGATATAGTATTTTTCTTTCTCTGAAGTTAGCGACAAAAGAAATAAATTTCTTATCAAACAGTAACATTTCCTTTTTTTAAATTGTTTCGTTTAAAATTTTGGCTACATATAACTATTCGGGCACCCTTTAATTTCCAAATTGAAATTTTATACCTGTCATTTTAGCAGACTTATATTATAGACATTTTTTTCTGAGTGTAACAATATTCGGTTGGAACTACGTAAATGAATATGTAAATATGTAAGATTTTGTATTCCTGCTTCGTCGGTTATTGAGTATTAAAGTGGTAAAAAATATAAAACATTGACTAAGCTGTAACTATTCCAGTTTTATTTATTTATTAATTCAAAGTGTAATATAAAAGCCCTACTGGGCTAATTTTTTTTTTTTTTTTTGGTTTTTTTTCTGTAAATTACTATCCACCTATAATGAAGGCTATACTAATAGAATTACAAATTTAGAAGCAAAAACGAACACACAACCAGAATTGCAAAAAAAACAGAAACAAGGGAAGAAACCAAGGTTTTATTAGTTCGAAGAATCTATCTTACAGATTGTTGAGGAGCTAACCAGCTGAGTTTATTTGTTCAAAGGGGGCGGAAAGGTGTTGAACAGCGTCATCGTTTTTAGCACACAAAAAAAACACAACACGAAAAATACCAGAGAGTAAAAGTGCAAAAAATTGTTGCAGGTAGGGGTTGCCAGATCGTTACTCAATTATGTATGGAAATTTTTACACCCCTGTAAATTTGTATTAATAGTGTTTTTCATTCTAAAAAAAAAAGAATTTTTTCCGAAAACTGATAAATATATTTAATCGGTTTTTAAAAATTTTCTTTGGTTTAAATTTATTAGGTGAGTATTGGTGTTTTCATTTATATATATTTAACATTTTATCAGAGTTGCAAGCAAATATATGCATATGCAAGCAAAAAATATTTTTAAAATAGTATTTCTTAAACAAATAGTTAAAAGGCTGTAAAAGAATGTCTGAAGATCCCAGCAAAAATGCGCTCGTGTTAAACCCTTAATGTAAGAAATTAATTTTACTTCATCAGCTATTGTGAAGTTCGGAACACGGTTCTTAAACTGTTGAGAGGTTTTAGAGATATACGATGGCTTTAGAATATCAAAAATTCTCTACACCAAACAGGAATGCGTAAGTTCTTAATTTTTTCTTTAAAATTATCTCTGAATGTGGCTGAAGAAGTAAATCTCGGTTTCCTAATTTATTTTCTAATAAATTAGAAGTTGAACTGTGAATACTATGGATGAATTGAAATTGATTTTTGGGTTAAGTTCATTTTTTTAATTTCTAAAAATCTTTTATTAATTTACGTTAATTGTGCTTGATTCCTTCAACTATAAATATTTCATGATATTCTCGTGGAATATTTATTATTATATACTACAAAATGAAATGTATTACTGCGAGGAAAGCATATCCATATGGCCATTTCGCTACTGCTTATCAGTGGATTCTACCCACTTGGTTAGGTTGCACAGGCCGTCGGCGTAATAAGACCGACCCACTTAGGTCCCAAAGGTCCCGAAAATGGCCGCTCTATACCGAGAAAGCGCTGGGCAGTGGCAGAGCAGATACTCTACCGTTTACTCCTCTTCCTCATCTTGATAACTTCTACAGTAGTCATGATGCGGAAAATTCAGTCTCCTAGCATGGGTATCAATGACAAGGTGCCCCGTCAGCACAGCCACCAGTGTGCCCAGCTGGCCCCGAGGAAACCTCAGTAGATTTTCGGATCTCCCACTATCGTACTGAGGCCACAATGTCCTCGAGACCCTGCAGGTAACCTCTTCAGACCATCTAGACTGTGCAGCCCTAAAGAGTTCCTGCTGAAGTAAAGTTCTACAGCAGCTTCATGGGACTCCCAACAGTGGATCTATCTCCCGGTCTCCCAAGCGGGATCCAAATCTGGCGAGTTCGACCGCGACTATATTTCCGGGCATGCCCGAGTGAGCTGGCACCCAAAATAGTTCCAGGTTGGAATCTCTCGCCATCTCGTTAAGAGATGTCCGGCATGCACGAACCAATTTGGATGCCTTGCTGTCAGTACAGATCCGGATATCCTCTCCGTATATCCTGTGGTACCTACCCACTAATAGTTTGTTGTTCCTTTGAGTTTTATTTTATATTGTTAGTTATTTATAACTTGTTTTTTCTAAAACAATTCGGAGAAACTTGACCTTTAATCAGTAAATATAAGTATTGACTTAATAAATTTTTTTTAAAGCGATATAAGTTGAAGCGCGAAACGAAACTTTTGCCATTTATTTTTTTTTTTTTTTTTTTTTTTGTATTTTCATTTCTGACTACATTTTTTCATACTAATCCAAATTCGAAATTTATATATTAGTTAGCGTCATAGATTTTGATTTTGTTATAAAAACAATCTAATCGATAAAAGATGCAATCGAGTTGTGTAAGTATATCGTGTTCAAAGTGGTTTAGCATTGCATAATTAACTTCGTTAAGAAACATGTTAGAAAAACATTAAGATATTTTATTTCTACCCAAAATTAAAAAAATAATACAACCAATACGGTTTAGAAAAAAATTTTAACCAATTATAAGATTAATCAGTTACATTAACACACTGATTTTTTAATCGAAAACTTTATAAAATCTAAAACTTCAAACTAAAGCAAAAGGAATGGTTTTGTACAAAATATAATGGCACATACTTTGCTTTTTTTCTTATAAAAATATTGTTTAATTAATTATTACAAATATGTGTACACTTAAGAATTGGTGATTTATTCTGTTATATATATTTGTTTCTAAAATCTGGCAGCTTTACCGGAATCCCTATAAGCAAAAACAGCCGTTTCAAACATGGATACAAAACAAAATACAGACAAAAAATGCACAAAGGTTAAAAAAAAACACCACAAAAAAATTTGGTTTCTAATAAGAAGATAAATTACTGGTTGCTATAGATTTATATCAAAAATAGACACTTTCATTGAATAATACACAACAGACGAATCAAACATAAAATACAAGCCCTCAAAAACTCATAAGCAACACTACGAAATTATTTGCGTTAACGTTTTTGTGTTTTTTTCTTCAAAATACATTTTCTTATCACTATTTCGCATTAATTCTTCAGTTGTTGGTTTGAGCCCTTTATTACCCGAAAAAGGGGAGCAGTTTTTTCCTAACTCATTTACCAACCACACACACACACACATATGTATTTTTTCACAGATTTTTTTCATCTTCATTTGTACTATTTTAAGTTTTGGATACACTTTTTTCGTTTTAGATATTTTTAATTTTTTCTTGAAATTTACCTTCGCGAAGACATTTTTTTTATGTTACAAAATCAAATATTTTAGAAATTATTTAAAACGAGAATAGATTAAATAAAATACTTATTTTTTACAATTTTTATGGAAGAAATTTTTCACGACTCTACTGCTTTGACACTTCTGTTTCATCTTCAACACATTCGTAAAAACTATTGTAGCCAGATTAAGAGATTGTAAAAACGCTAAAGCGTCGAATAAATTGCGCAACTTATGTTGTAAAAAACTATATAATTGTTATTTATTTAAAATAGCATATAAAACATTTCCTATAAATTTTAATTTTATATTAATATATCTTTTGAATCTATCATTTTTATTTACAAACCAATTACTATACTTTCACAATTTGTTGCTGCGATAGTTTTTCTACTTCCAAAAGTGTAGAGCAAGGCAGATTTATTTTACTAGGTAATAGCGGCTCTACAACAAATACAACATTGACAATAACAACATGCTTTTTTATTGTTGTTTTGTGGGTTGAAAACGTCAAAAACACAAAGAAAAATAAAAGATAATTGCTCTCAATACACATGCTTGCTTTGTCTCGCAAACGCTTGTTGTTAGTGTTTTTTTGAAATTCGTGAACAAACAAAGGAAAATACAAAAACGTTTGACATTTCCAACTACAAACCAGCTGAGCGGACGACACTACCTACTAAAATAAATCTGCCTTGGTGTAAAGCTTAGGTTGCATAAACTTTATCAATAAATTAAATGATTCCAGACTAAGAACTATAATAAGTAAAACACATGCTTTGACAGGTTTACAAATCCAACATCTTATTCTAGAACGTGTGCCAGTTCATAACGTTTGTTAAAAATGGGTTCGATATAAAATAAACATAAATATAATACGATATACGATATACTCGTGAAGAAAAAAATTAAGCAAGTAACTGTAAACAACAAAGAATACTATATACAACAAGAAGTATGAACCAAAGTTAATATAAATTGCGTGGAGGGGTTGTTATAAGTAATTTTTAATTATTGACGATAAGTCGCCAAAGCTGACAGAGCAGAATACAACCATCAATATTGATATGACAACTCCAAAACAATATATAATACAAACAACTGGGCAACTCTAGAGTGTCCGACCTTGAAAATTTGAGTATAAATTATCTCAATTTAAAATACTCAGATTAACTTTTCACCACTTTTAAATTTAAAGATCAGTGTTGCCGTGTGGTTACATTTTTTGCATATTTTGTAACTTTTGAAAACTTCACGTAACATGTATAATTTCGTTGTATTTGGCCAAATTTTTGTAACTTTTTGTACAGACAAGGAATAAAGTAATACTACTGAAAAGGTTCTTGTTTCATTATTTGAGGTAGCAACCTCTCTGATTTTAGCAAAAAAGGTTACACACACACTTGCAAATGGTATCACAAACCCAAATAAAAAATTAGTTCCAAATAAACAAAAAATAACGCTGCTGAAGTTTTACTCTGTTTAATTAGTGAAAAATCACAAAATATTTCTTGCTTGATGTTTACAAACGTCAAAATATTTCTGGCAACAATTTTTCCCAACTCTGAGATAATATGAACTGCACTTGTTCTATGCGAAAAACTAAGTAATCCGTTCAAACTTGCAAAAATTGTTAGCAACTTTAGTAATTCCACTTTAAAAATATGACAACTTACTAGTGGTACCGTAACAATACTTCGATTTAGAAGAAAGTTGTCTTTTAAATTTCCTGAAGCAGTGATGGATTATGTTATTAAAAAAACTGTCAGTAATTTTATGTTGAAATTTTAAGCAAATAAAACTCAAATTTGTCTTTAATAACGGTATTTTTAAGATAATTTATGTAGTAATTATATCGAAGCTAAATCTTTCGAAGAAAAAGAACAAAATCGTTCACAGATTCAAAATTTTTTTCGAAAAAACTTTTTTATTTTTTATTATTTTAAATTAGAATCTATTGTTTAATATTTTATTTTACAATTTGGATTGTTTATATTCATATATTTTGAGTTATACGATTAACGAACTCCTATTCAATATTATGGGCATTTGTTGTAATTAAATTGTAATGTCTTTTCAATTTTTAATGAATATGTATTTAATACGGGTTTTTAACGTTTCATATTGTTAATATTTTTCTTTCGTAGTTTTTTTTTAACAATTGCTACCAAATTTATATAATTTTTATTTATTTATCGTTTATTTTTATTTTACATAAAAGAAAAATTTAAAAAAGTAATATCCGATTTATAATTTAAGAGATACTTTATATTTGCTGTTTTCTTCAACCTGTACAATTTACTACTCACGTCAGCGTTACCAACTTCATTGGAAAGTTGTTTTTTTTTTGGCGTTTGTTTTGATTGCCGTTTTCTGTTGTTTATTTTTCTCTCCCAAATAAATAATCAGCTGTGTGTGGCAAATGTAAATGCAAGACTTCACGTTTTTGATGAAATAAACATTTGAAATTCACGTGTTATTTTTGTGCCATCAACGAAAATTAAGGCCTCGCAAACGTCTCTAAAAGTAAAAAGGAATTTTAAGGCGAATGTTGCTGACAGCGTTAAAAAACGCTTTGCGTGACAATACAAAGGATTTTCTTAGAGACTTGTGCATTAATAAACGACAATTATACGCTTCTATTGATTTAAAGAAGTTCCTTAAAATGGCTAATAATTCAAGTGAACATATAAAGCCGGATCGACAGCAGGATAATAGTAAACCAACTCTAAGAAAGGAAAAGCAACAACAGGCCAATAAAAAGAAAACTATACCATATATTCCAGGCACTGTTACATTACAAATTTTAGGAGCCGGTTCTAATGGTGCTCCGGCCTCTGTTTATTTATTTACCGATCAGTCGCGTTATTTGTTCAACTGCGGTGAAGGTACTCAGCGTTTGGCACACGAACATAAAACAAAATTAGCCAGATTGGAGCAGATTTTTGTTACACGTAATACCTGGCCGACTATCGGTGGTATTCCCGGTTTGTGTTTAACTGTACAGGATGCTGGTGTTAAACAGCTGTCTTTGCATGGTCCACCTTACCTGGATAATATTTTATTTTCCATGAAACGTTTTGTGGTACTGAAAACTTTACAGGTGATAACAAAGTTCTAAAAAGCAAAATTTTTATCAAGAGAGTTTTAGTTTTCTTAACTTGTTTTGTTTTCTTTAAAATTACAGCTTAAAACAGTCGACTGTACCGAAATAAATAATTTTGAAGATTCGGCAATGTCTGTCTTATCGGTGCCATTGTATCGCATTGTTAATGGCAAGGAATTGCAAAATTTACAAAACGCCAGCACTGAAGAACAAATAGCCATTACATACATATGTAAACTAAAACCAAGACCAGGAGCTTTAAATCTAGAAAAATGTGTAGAAAAAGGTGTACCGCCAGGACCTTTATTGGGTTTACTTAAAAATGGCACTGATGTTACTCTAGATAATGGCACAGTGGTGAAATCACAAGATGTTAGTGAACCCAATGAAAATCCCATGTCCTTTATGTTCTTGGATATACCGTCGTTTGATTTTCTAGGAAATTTGGAAAAATATAAGGATGTTCTAGTAAATTCTAAAATAAACAGTGGCAATACTCCAGAAATGCCTTTAGTGGTGCACTTTTCACCACAACAAGTGGTGGAAAATAATTTATATCAAACATTTTTAGAACAGTTTCCAGCCAAAACTCAACATATTTATTTAAATTGTGAGCAAAATACCTTTTCCGGTTATATAGCAGCACATCGCATTCAATATCAATTGAATCTATTAAATCCCAGAGTATTTCCTGTGCTAACAGAGGCCTCTAGTTTGACAGCAAATTTAAGTAATAAATTGAAAAAGACAAAATTAGAAGATGATCACATAAACGATTTAAAACTGCAGGAGTTGACTGAAAATACGAAAAATTTGCAATTCGAACAACATTTAAGAAATTTAAATTCCATGAGTTATTATCATTTAAGACCAAAGAAAGGTAAGAAGAAGAAAACATATCATGATAATTTGAATTTCAGTATTTCTTGCAAAAATTTCTTTTTAAGGCTTGGATCGTACATTGGAAGTTAAGCTGTTACCCAATGAGTATATACAAGAGACCCAAGTGTTGCCAAACTTTTCTGTTTTGTTGCAAAAACTTAAAGAGGATTTTAGACTTAAAGAACATGAGTTAGAATCCGGGCCACAATATCCTGTGATAACATTTTTGGGTACTGGTTCCTGCATACCCAACAAGACACGCAATGTTAGTTCTATATTAATACAGCCAAAAAAGGATTCCTTTGTATTGCTTGACTGCGGTGAGGGAACTTTGGGTCAAATACAAAGATTTTTTGGTAACAAAAAAGCTGAAAATGTGATTAGAAATCTTAAATGCATTTATGTTTCACATTTACATGCTGATCATCATATTGGTTTGATAGGCTTACTCACTGAAAGGTTGAGGCTTTTGGGTAACAAAGAAGATATGGAAAAAGTGTTGCTATTGGCACCCAAACAAATAGAACCCTGGCTGAATTTTTATCACGATCGTATTTTAAATATACATAATTCTTATGAATTAAAAGGAAATGCCGAAATGTTGGAGGAACCTTTAAACTTACAGGCTATTCGTGACGATTTTGGCATCGAGTCCATTAAGACCTGTTTAGTTAAACATTGTGCTCATTCGTTTGGTGTTAGTTTAAATATATTCAATCCGGCAGAAGAAGAAAAACCTATAAAAATTACTTATAGCGGCGATACTATGCCTTGTCAAGATTTAATTGATTTAGGCTTTAATTCGCATATTTTAATACATGAAGCCACCATGGAGGATGATTTGGAAGAAGAGGCGAAATTAAAAACGCACAGTACCATTTCGCAGGCCATACAACAGGGGCAGCTAATGAACGCACAGCATACAATATTAACACATTTTTCTCAGCGTTATGCCAAGTTGCCCAGACTGCAGCTTAATTCAGCTTCTAGTTCTTCTAATACTATTCTGGGCGAACAAGACGAATCTTTAGCAAATTATTTTAAATTAAAGGAAAATGTTTCTATAGCTTTTGATAATATGCAAGTGTCATTAAAAGATCTGGAGGAATTTCATTTAATGTATCCTGCCATGTGTTCTTTGTTTGCCGAACATGCTGAGGAATTGGAACAGAAAGCCTTAAAACGAGAACTAAAATTGGAAAGGAAACGTAAATTGTTATCGTCTTAGTTGTTTTAAGTTAGAATATCAATAATAATTTTTGAATATTTTTAAATTTTTAAGCATCTTTTTTTCAATTATAATATTTAAAGTCTAATAAAAAACTTTATTTATTTAAAAAAAATAAAAGCAAAAAACTAGGAAAATAAATAAAATTTATTTCAACAATACACGGTATTGCTTAACTATATTATAACAATAAATTCTCTAGCCAAGGTCAATTTTATTAAATAAATAAAAGACATTTAGTTTAAAATTTTCATAGGACCTAAAACGATAACCAATAAATGTTAAAATTATTTAAAAATTTTTTAATACTTTATATTTAAAGCGGAGTAACTAAAGTTGCTAACAATTATCGCAAGTTTGAACAGAGTACTTAGTTTTCTGCACAAAATTGTTGCCAGAAACATTTTGATGTTTCTAAACATGAGCAAGAAATATTTCTGGATTTTTCACTAATTAAACAGAGTACAAATTTAACAACGTTTTAATACCCTTCACTACAAAAAGTGGAAGTTTGTCATTCCGTTCGGAATTTCTACAATATCCAGTTTCGACGCCATATCAATTGAGCGATGTCCGTTCGTGTTAATGTTGAAATCAAGTTTACCAAGGCACTAGATCAGCTAAAGAAATACGCCAATCGATCAGATATATGTTCGAAAAAGTTGCTATTGAAAATCAGCAAGATCGGTCCATGACCTTCGAGATAGCGGGCCTGCCTTTAAATTTTCCATATCATTTTAAATGATGAAGTAACTCCAATAAAAAAAAGAAAAGATAATAAATGTATGGGGCGATAGATAATTAAAAAAATAAGAAAAAAACATCAAGTGAAAAAATTGGCGCTCGCCCATGTTATCCGAATTACGGGACTCTGAAATTTTCAAATTTTTTAAAATATCAACATGGGTATCATTTTAAAGCTTTTGAAGAGATCTTTATGAAAATACTAAAAATTTTAAAAAATGCTTAAGCCATTAAGAGCCGATGGCATTTTTTTTTGTTGCATAATTATATATATGTATGTATATACTACTCTCATATACATATGTAGTACTTATTATTATTTTTTTTTATTTTTAAATTATCTGTCATCCCAATATTTGCTTTTATGATTGGAGTTACTTCACTAAACTAGATTTACATAGATAGTCAAGGGTATATAAAATTCGACATAGCCTTAAGATATTTAGAAGAACTTCGCTTCAAACGATTTTAGTTTTTTAAATATTTAATTTTTTTGTGAAAATTGAATATTATGATGAAATTTCGATAAATTTTCTTAATATTTTGAAATTTTGAATTTTGGTGGTATTTAAATTTTTGGTACAAATTTGAGTGTAGTAAGGAGTATTTGAAATTATATTAAGCTTTTTTGTGAATAACAATTACACCTTTAATTAAATTATTAAAATTAATTTCCGCTTTATTTTAATTTAAATATTTTTTTTTCATAAAAATTAAATTTTTTCTTTTTTGCCAATTAATTTTTTTTATTTAAGTTTTGCATTATTTATTTAATTTTGAGATTATTTAACATTAGCACTTTTTATTATAATAATTCGATATAATAATTTTAATATTTTGATGTGTTGATGATAATTTATGTGTAAGTTAATTTTAAATTTTTTCACTAAAGTTATTTAATTTTTGAAAATTTTAAATCATGTTAAACATTTCACTTAAAGCATAAGTAATAAATTTTTTGAGAGAATTTTTAGATAAATTTTCTAATTATTTTAGTAAAAGTTCTGTAATTCAACGCTAAAAAGGTTTTTTATTTTAAAAAACTTAAATACTTAAAGACTCGAACGGACTAGTAAATAAATTAGTAAAAAACATTCTAATTACATATCAATATAAATTTCATTAATATTAACAACATTTGTTTTTTATATAAATTCTAAAAGACTTAAGAAGTAAACTTAGTTTAAACAACTTAACAGGCCACCTCAATCCATACTTTTCTCTTAAAATTTAAAAGACTTAAGAAAAACACTTTTTTCTTATTTTGATTTCTTCTAAATAATAAACTTTTTATATGTAAACAATACAGATATTTTCTCAAGTACCGTAAGTCTGCAATTCTCTTAAATTTACAAAAGACTGAAGAAACGAACTCAATTATTTAGTTAGACAGAATAAAGTATTGATAAGACTAAATTAGAAACAAGTGACCTTCTAAGAGAGAAGAGAGACTATTTAAGTACTGCTATTCTTGTAAAATGAGAAATATTTTTAAAGACTTAAATAACAAACCTAATTATGAATTTCCTTTTAAATATCACCATAAGTCTGACAAAGAAAATTTGTTTAATTTGCCCAAGTACAATTATATCCCGATAATGACCGTATAGTAAAAATTTTACTTAAAAAAATTAGATATGATTTTTCTAAATTATAGAAACGATTTATAAAATAACGAATAAAATCGAAATTTTTTATTTTCTTTTCTGAAAATTTTTATTTTCCTCTTTTTTAACTTCTACTATAAAAATTCGTGGTTAAGCAAAATTTTTTTTTAATTTTTCAGCATTAAAATTCATTTTAAATTTATTTTTGTCATTATTTTATTTATTTACATTTTTTTAACATACAAAAAATTACTGACCTCTGCTTCTTTAAATTATTGTAAAAAAAATTTATTTTACTTTTATCGTTTATCTTTCTTCCGCATAAAATATGAAGCCAATTATTCTGGGAAATTGTAAAAAAAAAATTACTTAGTGATAGAAACCATGTCCATGATATGGATAATAGCCATGTCCGTGACCAATATAGGGAGCGGCATGTATAGCAGAATAACCATAAGATGGGTAAATGTGACCGTGGCCATGGCCACCATAATACCCATGACCGCCATAACCAAAACCATGGCCGCCATAGCCAAAACCATAAATACCACGTTTTTCAGGACTCTTGGCAGCTAAAGAAGAAGATTCACCACCCTCTAATTCAGCTGTGGCAGCATAGCTGATGGTTAAGGCAAAAGCAAGGAAAATGCACAAAACTTTCTGCAAAAAATTTATAAATTTTAAAAAAATTTTAAAGATTTTTTTTTTTAATTTAAAATTCGTAAAGTCCTTTAGATTAATTTTCAAAGACAATTTACATTTTAAACTTAAACATTTTAAGTCCTTTTCTTTATGATTTTTGTATCCTTTTTACTTTAAAACACTTACAAAGTATTTCATTTTGTTGTTGTTGTGTTTGGGTTTTGTTTTTTTTTATTAAGATCACGATCTTATTTGCTTGAATGCTGAAGTATTTTTGATGTTTAATTCAGCCAAAGCTGCATTATTTATACTAAAACATTAAAGTACAATGGGTGCAGCTGATAGTGGCAACAGCAAATGGTTTATATTTTGATAGGCAATAACTTTGCTAAATTCTATCATCATTCGCAAAATCATCAAATAACAACCAACCGATCATAATTTATAAAGCTAGGTAAAAAACAGAATGAAGGCGACAAGCGGCAAGCGACAAACCATTGATGACTTTTGATGACTTCTAGATATTTTCAGCGTACTTTGTTATATTTCAAGAGTTCTTGGTGATTAAGAAAACAATTATAACAAATTATAAACAAACAATCAGTGTGAGTTTTTTTCACTTCTTCCTTTTCTCCCATTATAAATTTTTCCCCTTTTTATTGAGTGCGGAAAATGAAAAAAATTCGGAGTAAAAAAGTAGGTATTATGAGTTATAAAAAAAAAATTATTTGTAAATAAACAAAATAACTTCCTTTAAATTACGACGATGCCACTTTTTTTATTATTTTGTTTTCACGAAATTCATAATTGGAGGAATCTTTTCTCGAGAAATTTTTTTTCCGTGAGAACATTCATGATTTGGCTGATTATTATTTTTTTTTTAGAAACAATGTTGCTGGGATTTGAGGTCATAAAAGTTCACTCGTCTATGTCTTTAAACATGTTTCATTAACAAGTCTTGATACATAAGATTTGTTTAAAAATGGAATATCAACAAGTTCCTATATTTTTACTGTCGTTTACATAAAATATTAAAATAGATTTGAAATGTATTTTAGGACAAATTTGTATGCAAAATTTGTCATAAAACACATTCTAAATTTATTTTATTTTATATAAATAAGGCAATTAAAATATGAATTTTATTTTTTTTTATCTAAAGCAAACACCTGTAAATTCTCTCTTTAATACGGAATATAGAAATGTTTGTATATTCAATTTGGTTATACAGCAATTTACTGCTTTATATTAGTTCCCATTAACTTAACCACTTAATGTTACAATCGCTTTGTGGTTTGTTGACACAATTCTAACTAACATCATCTAATCAAATTCAAAATCAAAGATAGTTGTCATAATACCAAAGCGGCATGTGATTTTGCAAACAAAATATGTTTGTAAATCAAATTTAAAGATTCAATTACATTATTCAAAATGTTATGTACACACACACAAGTACGCACACATCCAATTTAAGGTATTTTTTTTTTTTTTTTGGTTGCTGCATACATAACTGTAATATTATATTCTTCATATAAAAGTAGATTTTATGTCTATTGTATGCGGGTTGATGTAGCAACTTAAATTTACCATTGCCTTCAATAAATGCAGCAACAATTTTTATTTAAACTATAATTATATTGTTCATTAACTAAGGGCGGAAGTGTTATACCAACATATAACAGTTTAATTTTTTTTTTGTCAGAAGGGTCAAGTTGTCAACTATAATTTGACTAACTGCGTAACATTAAGAAAAAAATTTGAATTTCAGTGCATGTGTTTTTATGGTTTTCGCAACAGTTTCTACAAATTAATTTTTTTTAATTAAATTCAATTTCAAGAACATTATAAATTATTCCTTCTATCGTCCCCTCAATATAACAATAGCGTATAATTTTCTGTCGTCGTCTTTCTCTTTCTTTGCTACAAGGCGAATTAATTATAAGGTGATATCGATGGCGAATTCATGCGTTTTCGCCGGTATTCTAACTGTCAAACTCCATATATAAAAAATTTATCAAACTGTTATACAGATTTTTTTATATATGGAGCATGGCGAAATTATACAAGGTGGTCGCGATGTCGAATTCATTAATTTCGCCGTAAACTCTAAATGTCAAACTCCCTTATTAAAAAATATGTATAACAGTTTATTGTATGGAGTTTGACAGTTAGCGTTTGTGGCAAAAATAATGAATTCGCCATCGAGACTATCTGTATTATTTTGCCATGATATGGAGTTTGACAGTTAAGATACCGGCGAAAATGAATGAATTCACCACCGCTTTCACCTTATAATTAATTCGCCTTGATCTAGTTCATCTAAACAATTTCGCTTTTTCCCGGCGAATAGACGTATATATTCCTCTTCGCACGTTCTATTGCAAAGTGCATCGAATTTGCCTTCATTTGTGTGTGTCCGCTTTGGAGATACTTAATTGTTATCAAATTTAGCTTTAAAGTATTGTTGATATAATAGTGTGGCCTTGAACCTGTTTCTGTTCTGTTCCCCACAGAGTAGAGAATAATATCGTTTACCGATTCGTCTAACGTGTTCATCATTTTCCATACTTAGGTTCCAGGTCCCTGATTTCCATACTATAGAAAACATTAACCCTCTCCACTGGCATTGTCG
The DNA here is from genome assembly GCA_916610165.2 of Gymnosoma rotundatum. Lineage (NCBI taxonomy): Eukaryota > Metazoa > Arthropoda > Insecta > Diptera > Tachinidae > Gymnosoma > Gymnosoma rotundatum. The sequence goes on from OU744340.1 coordinate 12,793,244, forward strand.
TCAAATGTCTTTTTATACGTCGCGAACTTTCGACTGTAATACATCGTGCTAACGTTGCTACAAGAACTCGTTAACACTGACTAGAGGTGAAAAGTAAACACTTTTAGATTATTGTTACTTTTAGCTGATTCCTTGTCATTTTGCTTGTTATTTCTCGCCTTTGCCTTATTTAAGATGTGTTCATCATAGGATTTCTGAATAGAATGTTTGTACGCAGAGTTTTTATCTACCTCTCGCATTTTAAGCAGGTGTCCTTTTTTGGACGGTGGTAAGAATAATTATAATTATTGCAAAAAACCAGCGATGAGCGTTTTTTTAATGATAGCTTCCGGGTGGAGTTCTTTGAACAAATCGTACATTTTTGATATTCTTAAGTCGGAGGCGAGATAAATTCGTTGAATTTTTGCTCGAGTGCAATGGCTTTCGATGGCTGAAATTGACTCGATGTGCTTTTTTATAAGCGCAACTGTCAGCGTCTAATTTTCTCTGGTGGCCATGGTTGACCCCTCTTAGCAGTAAGTTCATTTTGGCACATCTTCTTGGCTAACAAAGATATGGCGCCGTCTGACCTGTTTAGCTTTGAGAGTATAATTAAATGTGTTCGCCCGCCGTGATCCGATTGTCAACATCTTTTTGGTCTTCTCAATTTCTTGTCAAAAGAACGTATGAGCACATACTCCATTATTGTATTGAGGGGACGCTATGTGAAGGTATGTATATTAATGAATCCTTTTATTTTATTTAATAAAGCATTCTTAAGATTTTAGGGAAGTAAAAGTGTCAGCCGCACTGAATATATATTCGATCTCTTTCTGTAACCTTGTAGTGGCGAAGAAGAGAAAGGATATTAGCGAAAAGGAGAGTAAAAGTATTGAAGCGGTGCACGAGTACTTGCTCACTACTACATAGAATCATTTGAACTTCTTGGTGAATAGCTGCGGAGTGTGAAAAGACTGGAGTTAATAAGGATATATGATTCAAAATGCCTACACTGCAGGTTTGGCAGTGCAAGTTTGAGGCATAAAAGGAAGAAGATCCTTTATCTTCTCCTTCTTCATGGCAACCGATCTTCTGGTTTACCGATACTTTTGGAATGCTCAACTAATTTACTGTAACTAATTATTGAGGCCACAATATCTCTTAAAAATTCACGCTTTAAACTCAACAGATTACCATTATGGCTCTGACTTAGTCTGGGTCACATTAGTCTCGCAATTTCGCACAAGAATTCATTCAGCCGTCTAATATGTGTTAAACATCTTGCAAGCGGAGATACCAGAGAATACAGAGATCATCATATCCTATAGAAGCGTGCCCATCTTTGTAATACAATCAGTCCTGCCTGCCTGTCTTGCAGTGTCGCCGATACTAGTTGAAAGACGTGTTTCTTTCGCGGCCTCCGAAAGGATGAAATCATATTTACTGCTGAGGATGGGGTGGAAAGTGATGTGGCCCATGAGTTGTAACATGTTCATCACAAGATCGACTATGCTAGCATGTCCCTATAAGCTATAGTTTCAGCAGTGACAGTTTAGAGTTTTAATACAAGTAAACAGTTCGCTTAGAAACTCCAAACAAGGATACACGATTTATTAAGATTTTAAAACATTTGTTAATTCGCAATGAACTCCATAAACACAGTGTAGATTTGGCTGGTGAGAAAATCATTTTTATGTAAAATTATATACATGCAGTACCAACATTTTTTTTATTTTTTAATACTCTGTCACCCCAATATTTTCTTTTTTGATTGGAGTTTCTTCACTAAACTAGATTTAAATAGATGAAATATGAAATATGACTCTTTTTTTAACAGTATTCTTTTTATTTTATTTTTTTTTTTTTTTTTTTGTTTAGTTCTATTTTTCAATTTTCTAGCACTCCCATAATTAGATATTTTTACATAAAAGTATTTACTTCAACATTGCAGCAAAATGTTTTTTCCTTACATTCCTGTAATTAACAGCTGTTATCATGAATATTTTATTAAAATAAGGATGTTTGTTTTTCTTTATAAATTTAATATTCTTTTATTATTTAAAGATTAAATAATAATTAAGATATCTTAAAATCAAAAATAAATAATTTATATTTAATTTTCATTTTTTTATTGTCATATCGAGTTCATTCAATGTAGTCTGCAAGACCTGTTGAGTTGTAAGCTGATATTAAATATGTAATTATTTATTTTTTTATTTATTTGCCTTTTTTTTTTGCTGTCATTTGATATTTTTCTTTGAGTTTTATATTTTATTATTTTTAAAATCGTACTTGTACTAAAAGATTGCATAAACTAATTTGTCAGCTTTGCGACACTTTGCTTTAACAATTACATTAGAAATGTGGTTTTGTGTTAATAGAAGAAGAATTGTAAAAATAAAATTAGACCATTTTTATGGTTTTTAGTTAATAAAGATCATTTTTATTTACAACATTCACATGAAGAAAATAAATAAAGAGTTATCATGTGTCTTAAACACACAAAAAAGTGAAAGAAAACTTTATAAATGAAAAGGTTTTTAATGACTACTTTGGTAGCAGCCAGTTGTTAACTGACAGCCACATTAAAGCGGCGATAACTGGGAAGAGATTGATACACTTTTCAAAAAATCAACCAAGTCACCACCAGTCAGCCTTTTATTTGAATACTGACATGCCTGGAAAATTCACAGGAATGCTAGAGAATAATTAACTTTCCCATTATAAAACTGTTACGAAAATAAGATCTGGTAACCCCTGTTGTTGTTATCCATATGAGCGTGGTGAATAAGTTACTTTCAATAATAGTGTGTGTATAGAATATTACCACAATTAGCTAACTGAAGCTGATCAACCTTAATGGTTGCGTTAGTAAAGATGCGTACTGTAAAACAGAAGATCGTGAGTTCGAGCCCAACTTCAGATATGCGGCAAGGGAAAATAATGATTGTTATAATGCAATTAAAAATTAAGAAGTAACAGTACAAACCGCCCGGAAAGAAAAGACAATTATTGTGTAAAGCCATACAGATAATTTAGGGGAGACGGTCTAATTTAATATAAGAGTAACAGAGACAATTGTTAAAAAGCCCTTTATAATAAAAAGTAAGAACAGTAGCGGTTAGCGCGGGGAAGTGTAATAGCATAACAACAGTCTATGACAGACGCGTGATGTGGCTATTGGATTAAAGGGGATGACTGGCTTGGATAAAAGGAGTAGTGGAAATGTCTGTGAATCGTTAAGGGTACTAAAGAAGGCATCGCACACTGGGCGAAACTATCAATTTAGCTCGGATTAATTCAATTTTGAAAGTGAATATATACGCCGATATTGCTTTGCATTCGATTACTAATATATCCGAGAGGACAAAAACAATTTTCGTTTTGTTTTGCTCTTGATATTCGCACAGCTGCACGGCGTTAAAGTAACAAGTGTTTGCATCAACTGCAGTAAAAAGCTTTCCCCCCCGTTTTTGGGTGCCTGCTGCAAATTTGTGCAAAAAATATTTAAACTAAAAAAATTAATAAAGTGTGTGTTTATAATTAACATAAAGGGTATGTATTTTCTGAAAGTGTTGTTTTCGTAACCTGTCATTGTGTTTTGTGTCGTCTACCTGTGGTTGTTAAAAGTGCAATTAATATTCAGTGTTTTGACTAAAATATTAAACTTTCGTGGACTGTAGCTTTCTAGTGCCATCGTGTGCCGTTCTAATTTTGTTTTCTAAAAATTGTATAATGTATTGTGATGTGACAAAACCAAAATGTGTATCCACCTACGTCCACCTAATAACTGGATTATTCTTTTAGTAAAAATGTCGGTGTCCAGGAGAGAGCTGTTTTTGGATTGGCATGCGGAAGCTGATCCATCAAAAAGAAATTTAGCTGTGGATGCTTATGTATTTGCCAATGTTATTGATAGAGCTAACTACAACAATGATATATGCATTAAAATTTCCTCCAAATTGGGAGCAAGGTGGAGAAAAAGCCATTATAATAATGATCAATTTAAAAAAAAAGAAGAAAATGTGGTTGGATGGTGAACTTGTTTTAGTGGAATTGATCTCAAATGCTGGGCGGCCTATAATGAATTTTAGTGATTGTCAAGAAAGTGCGAAGAAAAAGAGAGTTTGTGGCATTGTCAAGGAAATACCGTGCGAGGAGCTCATGGCTGCAGCCAGCACAAGCTTATGCAGGGCCGGTAAAAGAAATGCATCTATGGTGGTATCATCGATTTTCAAATTAACACAGTAGTGTAGCGTTGATGGCTGCGTTTGTAATAATGACGCGTGTTTAGTAAATACGAGACCATGGAATTCACAAGACTGATTGGAATAAGATGTACAGCCAGAGAAAACCAAATAGTAAGAATACAGAATTTATAATGAGCCACAGTGGTATTTGCAATCAAAAGAATCCGTAAGTTTGTTCCAAAAAGGGAAAAACGTAACAATAGCTTCTTACCGGTTCCTTTTCTTTTTTTGAAAAGCTTGTTGGGTTGGTTAAATCTCTGTTGTAGCCTAAAACTTCTCTGCAATACTCGAAAGTATGCACAATAAAAATGAACTCTAATTCGCAAGCCTTGTATCATTAGGTTACACGTATGGCAACTGGGAAACTTAGTCTGTACGCAATCTCTTTTACTATTGTGACATACAGTCGAAATAAGACAGAATATCTTTATTTAGATTTCATCAGGCTAATATGAATACAAAAGAATTATAGAAGATGATGTTCGTAGAACGACACTGAGAAGAAAACCCGCATCTATTTTTAATGTGTAGCTTTAACTGGCATTGGATCGAGAAGCCCAGGAACATAAATGCAACAAATAACCTTCATCTGCTGGCATTTATGATAAAAAATGTAATCGATAAATATCAGTAAAACAAACTTGAAACTTTCAATGAAATTGTACTATTCTAGTCGCCACAACAACAACAAGTAATAAAATATTAAGTTAAAAAATAAAGGGTATACCAAGACAGACGTAATTTTGCAGTATATGGCCAGATTTTTTAAATCATTATAGACAGGCACTTGAAATTTATAAAACGTATTTGGTTGTATAACGACAACTATAAAAGTATAAAATTAAAGGGTGTCCCACACCCTACCCGACTTTTTCTTAAAGAGACTTATTTTAAGGCCGCAACAAGCGGACGTTTAGATTTACATAAAGTGTGTGCTCGCTTATGTATTAAAAATAAATTTAGTACTTAAAGGGTGTGTCCGTAGTAGACATTAATTTCACATATATAACCATATTTTTTAAGTCTTTATAGACAAAAACTTCAAATTTACATAGAGGTTTCAGTTCTATGGCCACTATGACGAAAAGTATAAAATCAATTAATTAAAGGGTGTCCCATACAACACGTCATCTTAAGTATATGGGTTGATCATTTAAGTTGCAATAGTTAGATTTATAAAATTGATTTAAACTGTGGGCTTGTTCAAATCTAAAAAATAAATTTAGTACTTAAAGGGTGTGCCAATGGTAGACGTTATTTTCACTTTTATAACTATACATTTTAAACCGTTATAGACAAATACTTCAAAAATTTTTACAAAGTTTTAGTTCTATGGAAGCTATAATCATAGATATAAAAAACATAAAATTAAAGGGTGCCCCATACAACACGTGGTCTTAAGTATATGGGTTTATTATTAAAGTCGCAACAGTTGGATCTATAAGATTTATATAAACTTTACACTCGCTCAAATCTAAAAATTAATTTAGTACTTAAAGGGTGTCACCATAGTAAACGTTTTTTTACTTAAATGACCATACATTTTAAGCCGTTATGGACAAATACTTGAAATTTCTACAAAGTTTTAATCCTATGGAAGCTATAATCATAGATATAAAAAACATAAAATTAAAGGGTGCCCCATACAACATGTGGTCTTAAGTATATGGGTTAATTATTTAAGTCGCAATAGTTAGATCTTTAAAATTTACATAAAGTGTGTGCTCACTGAGTTAAAAAAAAATAAATTTATTACTTAAAGGGTGTCACCATAGTACATGTTATTTTCATTTAAATTAACATATTTTTTTAACAATTATAGACATATAGTTAAAACTTATACAAAGCTTGGCCGCTATAAATACAAGTAGATAAACAAAAAATTAAAGGGTGTGCCAAACACGACGTGACTTTTTCTTATATAGGCTTTTTATCTATTCATAACAGACGGACCTTTAGATTTTAAAAACAATGTACGCTCGCTCATGTATAAAAAAAATTAACTTAAAGGGTGTCCCCACAGCTTATGTGATTTTTGCGTGTATTGTTTTATCACTTTGAACCATACTGAAACGTAATGCTAAAGGCTTGCCCAAACATAGTATGAAACCACTTTTGTTCTAATTCAACATGCAGTTGGTGGATTTGTTTAAACTTTTTATATTTCAAGCAGCTTTATTGTTTTAAATTCTTTAAAGATTTTGTTAAGACCTTTTAACTGAAACTCCTGATAAAATAAAAATTATTAAAATAAAAAAATATAAATATATATTTAAAATATTTAATTATTGATTATGATTTTTATCGATTGGCCTTCAACAAAGTGGGTGTTAACAAAACATAATTGTTTTTTTTTTTCTTAAAGACATTTGTCTATTCTTTAAATTCTCTGTATGTACTTATGTCTTCATTGTTTCTTATAATAAAAATTAAAATAAAATAAATTTATTTTTTTTTTGTTTAACTTATGGCAAAATAACATCTCATGAATTTTACAACTGCTGGAAATAGCGTCTAAATCAAATTTGTTTTGCAAACTTGACTTATAAAAATGTTTAACAATAGTTTATTGTATTTTACAAGAATTATTTATAAATTTATAAATCAAACGTCAAATATTAACAAATTAAAAAAAATGGAAAAAATGTGTGTAAAACCAATTTTGACATGCAATTGTCTGTGTTTATTAACGCAAAATCTATGGCTGGGAAGGATCACTACAAGTAAAAATTGTTACGTTACAGTACTTTTAAACTCGACTGAAACTTAACCTCACAATATCTTGTTTAGCAAACACCCGCGTTTAGCCTCGGCAGGAAATGAACTTATAATCTTATGTTTACCAATCAGATCAAGCCTTCAACCTGGAGATGGGCACCGTTTCCGTGATTAGCGTGAATCAGGAGTGGTTTAACTCACATGAGCGTGCATGAACGTGATCTAATTGGCATGAGTGAGCAAACATTTTGCGTGATTGCTTTGTGTATATCATTTTTGTCCTTTTGGAAATTAACACATTTTTTCAGTATTTCTTTTTTCCTGTCTTGAGAAAAATCTAAAAGAAGTTAAATAGTTTTTCTGTTTATTAAATTATTATTACTTATACATGATTAAAGTTAAAGTGGCACTGCACAAAATGGAAGCAGAAAATATTTAATATATATATATATATTCAACCATAAATGTGAATTTTTTATAACGAAAGAGTTTTACTCTTTCACAAGAAGGTGTTTGCTGTGACAGGATAATCGGCTGGCAAAGAGAAAGAGAGTAAAAGGTGAATGAAATAGAACAGTTTCGGTTCGGATCTGTGGAATAGTAAAACCCAAGAGGGGCTTACAACTTTCTGTGATATTTAAGCAATAATAAGTTAGCGTTCTAAAAACGGTCAAAAGATGAAAGGATCGAGGGAACCTATAGTTATGTAAATATCAACCGATAGGTGTGGGTTCGTGATCCCCTTTTTCTTTGCACAAGTCGTCACCTGTTTTTTTTTTTTAAGACTCCCTGGTAGAGTGATACGATAGATGGTAATACATATAGCATCCTACTTTTACTTTTTAGAGTCTGTAAACAACTGTGTAATTAACTACCAACAAAATGAACAGACAAAGCTTTTCACAACCTATTGATTTTGTTTTACCTTCTTTAGATTCCGATCGATTTTGGTTATTTAAAATAACTCTTAAGCTCCAACTTTTTATTTAAATGTTTCAATATTGCGCAAACCTAAGCAAACAACAAATCTTATCTAAATAAGGACACAGAATAAAAGTAAATTTGAAAACCGTTGGTAACAAAATTTCTAAGAATATTAATGTAACTTTGAAATTAAAAAGTGGTTTCATTCCGAAGAAATTTTTCATTTCTCGTTTTCTAAAGAACCAATTTATGGAATTGAACCACTTTCGATCGGAATTGAGTTCTTTCAGAACACAATTGATTTTTTTTTTTTTAATAACAAAATAAGAAGAGCTGTTCAAGGTTATCACTTTCTTGTGATTTTTTTTCTTTTTTAAATATATGAAAACATTTAGCAAATTAGAGTTGACAGCCAGCTAAAGTCGGTTTAACTTAAAGTATATTTTATTTTTTAATATTAAACCAAAAAAGATAATAAGAGCTGTTTAGTTTAAAGTATACTTTAGCAAGAATCGGCTTAAGTCTATAACTATGAATATGGGACAATGTTTTTCTAAAGGTAACCTTCCCTGTATTATTTTAACAAAGGGCAATAAACGCGTGTGGCTGGCTTAGTGGTTGACTGGTTGGTTTCTTCTAGCTTGTTCTAGTATTGAAAACTATTGTATTACTTTGTTAAAAGCACTCTTGTACTAGTAGCTTATTAAGATACTAGTTAATGCAATAATAATTCATTCATAATACAACTACAACAACAACTCTTCTAAAATGCTGTTGTTATAGTTGGTAATAAAATTAAATCATGTAATAAATAGAAGACAAACGAAATTGAAACTATTGTTGTCATGATGAGAGGAAAACAAAAACAATGATTAATATCCCTGCCTCCTCCTCCATATTATCATTTTTTTTTTGTTATTTTTTAAGTAATGTAGACTTTCAGACGTCTTACAGTGGGACTAATAAGCAAAAAAAAAAATATAATTTTATCACTCATTAATTTCATGCAAAGAGAATGATTAGCATAGTTGACTTAAACAGTTGTCGTAAGGAATCATTCTCAATTGAATTAGAAAAGTAATTACAAACTTAAAAACTTCGTTGATCTCACAATTTTGAGTTTAATGTATTTATGAAACTTCTATTAAAACTTATTTACAGTGGGTTTTATAAAATAAAATGAGTTAACATTACTGTTCAAGAGATAAAGTTGACGCTCTAGTTTAGCTACAGTCAAGAAATTAAGTCTTCATACATACCAAAAAGTTCATATATTCGCCAAACAAAAAGTGCAAAAATAATTTTGTGTACCAGACATATTAAATTCCATTTTAATTATGAAACAAAAACCAACATTTTCATTCAACGCAAAAAATAACGATAAATCCAGAAAAAATAAATTATAAAGATGAACAAAAGTGTTCATACATAATAGAAAAACATTTTTGACTTCCAAAAAGTATTTAATTTTGGATTAATTTTTAAAGCGTTAATATTTTGTTGGTCAATCACTGCCTGCAGACGTCTCGAGATTGAAGCGACAAGATTTTCGGTCATGTCAGGAGTAATTTCCGACCAGCACTTTTGTAATGCTTCTTTTAATGTTTCTCTGTTGGTAACACTAACATAACCGATTTTCCGCTTTAAAATATCCCAAACGTGCGCAATCTGGTTTGGGATCATTGTTTTGTTGGAAGATCCAACCCTGGCCAAGACCCAACATATCAACTGATGGCAGCGAATTGCATTCTAAAAGCTGTTTATAATAGTATCGGTCCATAATACCATCAATAAACACCAACCGACCAACTCCAGATGCAGCAATGGGACAATATTTTTTCGCTCAAGTGCTGTATTTTTTTACGCCAAACATTTCCACGCCCGTCATTTCCAAACAAGTTAATCTTGCTTTCATCCGTAAACAATACCTTTTTCCAAAAATCTGCGCCTTTGTTAATGTGTGTTTTTGCAAATTCAAGGCGAAGTCTTCGATTTTTTTCAGATATCAAAGCCTTTCTGCAGGGAACTCTGCTTGCATACCCTTTAGCTCGTAACGTTCTTTGAACCGTTTTTGGATGGACTTTCTTATCCGTAATATTTTCGATATTTTCTGCTAGTTTAGGCCCTGATATTCTCGGATTTGTTGCCACTTCTCTTAAAATAAAACTGACATCTCGCCTAGAAAGCTTCTTTAGTCGTCTAGATCTTGGCTTATTCTCTACGGAACCAGTATTTTCGTACTTTTTGATTATGTATTGTACAGTGGCAAAAGGTATTTTTAAATTTTTGCTAATTTCGCGATAAGATTTTCCTGCTTTACGCTTTGAACAATAAGATCTTTTACATCGATGCTAATTTCTTTACGCTTACTCATCTTGATAATTGAAAACTATTTTAATACAAAAATACCAAAAAAAAAAATTATTCAACAGATACGGAAGCCTATTTCGATTGTAAAAAACTAACCGTATTTGAATAATTACAGGTTGCATCAGCATCAGTGTACTATTGACTTTATTGATTTTAGATAGTACAGTAGTAACTGTCGGTGTTATTTCTCATTACATGTTGTAGCGTGCCTCCACCCTATCAGGTTAAGTGAATTCACCCACTATAGGACCTTCGCTCGCATTAGGCCATTTCCTAGTGCTGGTTTGGGTTATGATGGACAGAAATATTCACTGTAGATCCCCTTTTTTCCAGCTGACCTGCTGCCTGATTCCTAGCTGTGCTTATTTGACCTTTAACCCATGCCAACATTACCTCAATAACCAAGGCAGATCTGCTAAATTGTAAGACACATTCCAGCGCTGGTTGTTAAGGGCAATGCGAACCTTTCTCCCGTGCAATCGACTCTTCAGCAAGTAATCGAATGCATGCAGCAGCCCAAGCAATTCTGCGTTGTAAACGGAGACATGTTCCAATAAAACGAAGGCTGCTCTATATATTTCTGGCCTAATAGTGAAAATGCGAATATTTATAATGAAAAATGGTTTTATTGTTTTTCAAAGTATTCTCCAGCATGATTTAAACACTTTTGCATGCGCTCAAACCAGTTGTCGAAGCACTTTTTCCACTCCGATTGAGACACCTCTAAAACATGGTTTTTTAATACTTCAACAGCTTCTTCTGGTGACGAAAATCGTTGACCACGCATTTTTTTCTTGATGTGCGGAAACAAGAAGGTATCATTAGGTGCCAAGTCAGGGCTGTATGGCGGATGACCCATTAATTCGACGTTTTGGCCGGTCAAAAACGCTCTGGTTTGAGCCGATGTGTGAGAGCTCTCATTGTCATGGTGAACAATGATTCGTCTTCTCATGTTGGTTTTTCGAATTTCTCCGATAACTTCAGGCAAACAAATTGTAGTGTACCACTCAGAAGTGACCGTACTACGTTGCTCAAGCTGAACAGTCGCCACATGACCAGTTTTGCCGAAGAAACAGGCGACCATTTGGTTCGAAGTGCTTCTTCCACGAACAACTTTCGTTGGATTTTGCTCGTCTTTGAAGACCCACACGGTCGATTGTTGTTTCGTTTCGGGCTCATACGCATTGATCCATGATTCGTCACCTGTGACTATCTAATAATCGTCTTTTGAAGCACCGCAATCGTATTTTTGCAACACATCTTTGCACCAATCGACACGAGCCTTTTCTTGAGCGACTTTAAAATTGTGCGGGATCCAACGAGAACAAACCTTTTTTACGGCCAGGTGTTCATGCAGCATCGAATGTTTGCTGGTGGAAGAAATGTCCAAGGATGTCTCTATCTCTCGGTATGTCGCAAGTCGATCTTTCATTATGAGTTCACGCACGGCATCAATGTTCTCTTACACAACAGCCGTTTTTGGACGACCTTCACGGAATTCGTCTTTGAGCGAGCTTCGGCCACGATTAAATTCATTATACCAATTTTTCACGGTGCTATAGGATGGTGCTTCATCGCCATACAAAAATTTAAGTTCATCAATGCACTCTTGTCGTGATAATCCACATCGAAAGTTGTGAAAAATGATGGCACGAAAATGTTCACGAGTTAATTCCATTTTTTTCTATATTAATTTTTTCAAGTCACTGTAAACAACACAAATAATGGTCGTACGTCAAAACGTTTTGAGTACGATTATGCTTAAAAATGACAAACTTTCCAATGGAAATGTCAGATTGCACTTGGCAGCACTCAGTGTTGCCAGGCCAGAAATATATATAGCAGCCCTCGTAGAAATATTTAGAATTAGAAATTAAATAGTGCCCTAATATATGATCCTATTTTATATGTACATATATATGTATAACAATATATTTCTCGGCTAATCGATTTTAATGAAATTCGAAGGTCCTTATCGATCTTAACAAAATCAGGTTCTAAAGATATTGGAAATATACACATTCTCTGGTCTATAAGATCCCAAAAAATTTGCTCGATTACTCACGTGTTAAGTGTGGCTAGAAAGGCTCAAACATTAAGCCCAGGCAACGCTGGGTACAGCAAGTTAGTTATCGATAAAAATGGGATTGATTTAAATAGTCAAAACACTCAATTTTATTTACTAAGCCACATTTAAGGTCCAAAGCAAATTTCAGGTGTAACTAATGCTATATATCGCGAAAGTTGGATGATATTGATGTGGACGTGTTTATTGCATCAACTGCAGTTCATTGCAGCGAATTAATAAATAATCATACATTTAAGAATTTTGATAACCAAAAGTAACCACACAGGAAAAGTCAGAGGAAATTCTAGAACAGGTGTTTGTTACTGGATCCAACTAAAACGATTTAAGAATTTGATTTAGAAAGGCTACATGTTTTCTACAAATTTTAACTACAAGGGAATAATAAAAAAGCAACATTCAGTCGAATTGACAACTCCTTTTTTTTAAAGTTGGTTAACAACGGTTAACATGGTTAACGGTTGTAGGAGCATACTTTTAGGCACCAAGAATATATTTAATTCTTAACTGCTAATTAAAAGCAATATTTATCAAACTTTAGGACCCGAAACAAGAAAAGTACCCTTAAGCACAGAATAAAGTCTCAAATATTCAAAGCAAGGGAACGGCAATTGCTGTTAAAGTAATTTAAATATTAGAAGAATAATTTAGAAAACACCTGTTGCTCGTTTGTGTAACTAAGTCAGAAAATTTCAGCAACAAAACACTAAAAAAAGCTGTACAACGCTTTTTTAAAATAGAAATTTGAAATCGTCATGCAATTAATGTAAAATAATTAATACTTTTTATAGTATTAAATCTTATTTTTACCACACCGTGCAGGTATAATTTAAATTGTATTTGTTAAGCGTATTATTGCTTTTACATCGCCATTGTCAGTTACTTATCAGCAAGAGTATTTTCATTAAAAAAAAAAAAAACAAGAAAAAAATCATAAATTTTCAAATGCTTTGGGGCATCACGTTTTAAATATAAAATTAATTGTTTATTAATATTATACCTATTTATTAAGTTTTATACTGGATTGTTTATAGATTTTTAATTTTTGTTTGTTCTTAATGTCTTTATATCAAAAATTAATATAACTTTGGCAGTGCCGAATCTTTTCTGCCCTACACAATATTTGTTTAAAAAACAGCTTTTTTTAACAGAATAAAATCTTTTATACGTTGGAAGCCTAAACATCTGTAAGTATTCAAAGGTTAAAAACATAACCCTATTGTTTTCACTACAATGTTTGTTTCTGGAAACGTAAAAGGTAGCGTCTTGAAATTTTTACAGAAGGTGTATTGCTCAGAATTCAGAAAATTACAAAATTCTCGTACATAAATGGAAAACACACAACTTATGTCAATCCATACATATTTTACTTTTCATAACAACTATGTGTGTCTCTAAATTTTGAAATATTCCGTTCACAGCCACGAATGTGTTTTATTAAAACATTTATTTGCATTAGTAGGTATTCTTTGTGTACTTGTACTTTATTTTCTATACTGAACGGAAAAAAAGTACATGCAAAACTGAAAATAAATGTGTGTACGACAAAAACGTACATGAAAAAATGAAAATACCTTCGTGTACGGAAAAAAACTACATGAATAGATGAAAATAAATTCGTGTACGGAAACAAACGTACATGAAAAAAGAAAAAATACTTCGTGTATGGAAAAAAACTACATGAAAAGATGAAAACAAATTCGTGTACGGCAAAACCGTACATGAAAAAAACTTCATGTATGGAAAAAAACTACATGAAAAGATGAAAACAAATTCGTGTACGGCAAAAACGTACATGAAAAAATTTCGTGTACGGAAAAAAACTACATGAAAAGATGAAAATAAATTCGTGTTCGGAAACAAAAGTACATGAAAAAAAGAAAAAAAGCTTCGTGTACGGAAAAAAACTTCATTAAAAGGTGAAAATAAATTCGTGTACGCAAATAAAAGTGCATGAAAAAAATGAAAATAACTTCGTGTACGGAAAAAAAAGTACATCAAAAAATTAAAATAAATTCGTGTACGGCAAAAACGTACATGAAAAAAAGCAGATAACTGCGTGTACGGACGGCAAAGAAGTACATGTACGATAGACAACAAATTATCGGAAAAACCTATTAAATGCAAATTAAAACAACTGTTTTGTTTAGTTTAAATAATTTATTTTTATTTATACAATAATTTATTCATTGTAATAATTTATTAATAGTTATACAATATTAATAAAAATCAAATGCGAGAAAGTTAGTTTATAAACAAAATATGTTTACGAATTCATCCGTTTAGGACAAAATTAAACTCTTGTTACTCACTGTTTTCTATTTTAAGATTTGAGCAGTCAAAGCTTAATATTGTTATTAATATATTGGAAATGCACTTTTTTGATAACTTTGATCTTAACTTGGTCAAGACTGTAGCAAGTGCAATAAATGCACGTTCTACAGATACTTGTGTTGCAGGTACAGAAAGTACCACTTCGGCAGGCTGGCTTAATTTTGAATTGTGTCGACCATTTTGTTTCCAATATTGCAATACGGTAATATCAAAGGGGTTGCATTGGCTTTTCACATAAAGCAAGTAGTTCTGTTTTTGTATGATAATTTTGATTCTGTGTTGTTAAATGTGATGTATTAGGAGTAGGTTAACATATTGTGCTAGTTTACAGTGCGTGGCACTTGACGTAGTTGAAGTATTATCTAACAAAGTAGAACATTCGGAAAAGGACATGTTGTCATTTTCTTCTTGCGAAGATGTTAAATGAGATATTTGATTAATAATTTTAAAAGTTTTCATTAAGTTATCCTGAAAATATAATAACATTTGTTATTGTTATTATTGTTTTTTTCTCTTGTTTAACTAAAACTTAAACCTACCATTGCAGATTGTTTTTGATCATTGTTAAGTAGTGGAGTTCCCTGAAAATTTAAGCGAGGTTCATATTCATGACTGCGATTCGTAGTGTTATAAAAAGTAAGGATTAAGGGTAATAATTTGCTTATCTTTAATATTATTGCAATTATGTCTAGGGAAGGATTTTTTGGTGTTTAATGTTATCATAAAATAATTATTTTTATTTGGGTTTTTTCTTTGTCCAATTGTCTTCGTGCTATTTTATTAATAAAATATTACAATGACTAAATTTTTATATAAACATAAATAAGTTTTTAAACTAAATAAAACCATTGTTTTCATTTGCATTTAATAACTTTTTCCGATCGCTAGTGGATAATTTGTTGTCTATCGTGCATGTACTTTTTTGCCGAACGAAGACAAATTTATTTTCATTTTTTCATGTACTTTTTTCCGTATACGAAGTTAATTTCATTTTTTCATGTACGTTTTTTTTCCGTACACGAATTTATTTTCATCTTTACATGTAGCTTTTTTACGTACACGTACTCTAAATAAAGTACACGTACACAAAGAATAGCTACAGTCGTACATTTACGTACGTGTACGCAAATACATATTTTAATAAAACACATTCATGGATGTGTACGGAAAATTTTAAAATTTAGAGATACACATAATTGTTATGGAAAGACAAACATGTACGGGGTTTTTTTTTGATGTGTAGGATGTGTGTACTTTCTGAACCTTAGTATTGCTACAGTAATACTATGCAGAACAAAAAATAAAAACACTTAAAGGTTGGTCTATAAGTAGGGTTATATTCATAAATATATTGATATATCTTGACCTGTAGTAAAACATCAATTAAAAAAAGTTTAAATTAAAGGATATTTCAATATTTACGTGGATTTCACGTACGTTACTGTGTTTTTGTATTTTTATTGCACAATAATAAGTTCGGCTATGCCGAATCTTATGTAACTTTCACCATTGTATTTAAATTAAGTTTAGTGTAGTAGCTGCAATTAAGAGTTCACAGTTTTTTAATTGATGTTTTTTTCTTGGTTTTAAATTCTCTTTCACCCCATATATTTCTTTGTTATTCCAAATGATATGGAAAAGTAAGAGGCAGGCGTGGGGTTTTCCCGCTTTCTCAAAGGACATGGACCGACCGTGTTTATTTTCAATATGTAGCAATTTTTGAAACTATGGCGATTGACGTATCTCAATTTTCTCTAGCTCAACTAGTGCCTTGGCAGTGTTCATTTCATCCCGAACACGGACGGGCAGACGAACATCGCTCAATCGACTTCGATATGCATAAGAACCCTGAATATATTTACGTATACTTTATGGGGTCTGAAATAGCTATTGTAGGAATTGTAGGAATTATAGCTGGGGTAAAGGGTATAAAAAGGAAAACAATTGTTCAATTTTAAAATATTAGTCAAATTCTTTTAAAAATTATTTCTCTTTATTTTCATCTTCATTAAAGCACGGATCTCAGTACACCAAATGCAGTTACTGAATTCCCTTTTCTAATATATGTAGATATTTTCGTGTACACAAATATTTTGTAAAAGGACTGTACTAAATGTTCACCTTTTTATTTTTGTTCGCTATCAGTTTAAGTATACATCAAGTATTTTGAGAGGAATTTGCAAAGTTTTGCGAAATTAAAAAGATGCCTTTTCAAAAAAAAAAAAAAAAAAAAAAAATTGTGCTATATTTTTTAATTTTTTTGGAAAATTAATTAATTTAATGAAAGATTCCCGTGTTTTTAATTGAATTTAATAATTTGCAAATTGCCCGTGCATAGAAATAAATTATAGTATTGTTTTATGATATTTTATTTTTCATTATCTTTTAACTGTATAAAAAAGCCGAAAAAAGTCAGCCGTGTAGTGAAGAAAGAAAAATAGAATCATTTCATTTTTAAACTTAAACTTTGATTTTTGTTTAATTACTTTACTTTATTCGTGCTTGATTCCTTCAAATATAAATATTTCATGATATTCTCATGAAATATTTATTATTTTAAACTAAACTACAAAATGAAATGTATTACTGCGGGGAAAGCATATCCATATGGCCATTTCACTACTGCTCAAATAGCTCATCAGTGGATTTTACCCAAATCCATATGGCCATTTCACTACTGCTCAAATAGCTCATCAGTGGATTTTACCCAAATTTTGGTAAAATCCACTGATGAGCTATTTGAGCAGTAGTGAAATGGCCATATGGATATGCTTTCCCCGCAGTAATACATTTCATTTTGTAGTTTAGTTTAAAATAATAAATATTTCATGAGAATATCATGAAATATTTATATTTGAAGGAATCAAGCACGAATAAAGTAAAGTAATTAAATTTTAAAAGATTCCGAATAATAAATTTTTCACTTTGATTTTTGTCTTTACTTTATTGTTTATTTAAAATGTTTGTGAGAAGTGCCCTTAAGAAATAAACAGGCATGTTACAGAACTCAATTCCGATCGAAAGTGGTTTCAATTCCGCAAATTGGTTCTTTAGAAAACGAAAAATTTCTTCAGATTGAAACGACTTTTTAATTTCAAAATGGAATTAAGATTTTAAGATTTTTAAGATTTTGTTACCAATGAGTTTTAAATTGTATTGGAATTTGTGACATGCCTGAAAATCTCAATAATAACATCAATAAACATATACAAAACTATCATAAAACCACATTTTTAATATGGATCTACTATATTATACACATGCTGTTCCGAATAACAAATATCAAGACTGCAAAAATTACAGAATAAAGCAATGCACGCTATACTGAAACGCAACATTACATTAATGTTGAATACACTAAGATGGTTTAATCTGCGCTAACGATTAATGTTTAATACCCTAAATTTTATTCGGAAAATGAAAATGGGAGAGGCTCGCGAATATTTAACAGAGCAGCTAATATGTAGGAGAAACCCAGTCATATAATTTGAGGAATGCATTGGATTTTAGACTGCAGAGAGCAAACACTAGTGCAATGCAAAGATGATTATTTAAGAAGTGAGCGGTAGCAAAATGGCCTTCGGGACGTGCTTTCACTTTCAATAATTAATATCGGTGATTTATTAATAAAATTGGGATCATATAAATATATACCATGTTTTTTTTTTAAACTAATTAATTTAGTGAAAGATTCCCGTGTTTTTAATTGAAAAAGATATCGTTTGCATGAGGACCTCTGACTTTTACACTTATTAGTAGTTGTTTTTATTTTAACTTATAATTAAAAGTCAAGGAACTGCTTGTTTAAAGCTCTAGCTAAAGAAAAATTTTCAATCTATTTTAATAAAAAAAAATGAGTATATTATATCAACACTTTAAAAGCAGCCGTCTATAAAGCTGAAAGTCCGTACCTTGCGTCGTTAGCTCCTGTCAAAAAAATAGACGTGACAAGTTACAAAGCACAATGCGTAAAATGCTCAGATACGTACAACGCAAAAATTATGTTTACTAAGTTTTGAATAATTGTATGAACTCTTTTGAACATTAAACAATCCTCCTTTAACTTACCTCCCAAAAATTTGCAATTACATTTGAAAATCAAAATAGGTTTTTTGTGTGAAGTGGTCCAAAAGTATAAAACTTTTTTATTTATACTATACATAAGTTTTCTTAACGATTCGTAATTTCTTTTCTGCACCACTGTTGCATCCACAATCCCTTTGTTTCTTCGTCTCACTAACACAAACTTTATAAAGAAGTTAACGGTGAAAAATGCCAGATTATGAGTCTAAAACTTAATTTGTTGGTAAATAAGTTAATTTCTCATTTAATTGTAATTGTGTTTTAATCAAATTAGACAAAGTAATGACCATTAATAGGTCACGTACGTTGGCATTGAACATTTGTGTGAATTGTTCATGCGACATATGGGGTACCGAGTGGATAAGATCCAGAAGTTGGCGACCGACGGCGTTGTCTGGTGGCTGTTTATGGGCAATAACATCTTCGACATATTTAAGAATTAACTCTAAGAGGCTGTGTAATTTTGTAGAAGCTTCAGCGATTTGGGCCAAATCTAACATGGGCGAAACAGTTTTAGGACGTTCTGGAGCTGATACACCAATAGTTTTTTGCAAAAGTTTAATGCCAACAGTTTCAGGTTCATAGCAAGTCATTTCAACTGGTATGGGGGTAAACATGCAACCTGTTTTGCCGCCGGGTACACCCAAAGGTATGCAAACGTATGCTTTTAAGCCCATTCGACCGCCCTGCAATGAGGTGTCTACGGTCAAGTGAACAGGGTTGTTACATTCACGGGCGTAGTATTCATGAATAACCGAGCTATGATTGGTAACTTCATTGCCAGTAGCCCACCAACCTAATTTAAATTTTACAAAATTTGTTTACAATTGAGGTTATGTTGGTTATGTTATACCAGGCAACAACTTACCAACGACATTTTCATTAGGATTTACTTTACGATTTAAATCATACAAGTCCAAGGCATAACTCAATTCAGCTTCAACTTGATCGTCGTGTTCTTTATGAGGAACACAGAAACAATTGGTAACTTCAACAACACCCTTGTCAACAGAACCTGTAAGAAAATATAAGCGTGTTTCTACAATCTTTCAATTTATATCGTTTATAAACGTTTGCTTACCCAATAATGTCCCAATAACACGATGGGAATCAGCATTGCGTCTTTCATAGGCATCTACTACTTGGAAAAGCACTACGGGATGGACTTTTACAGTTAAATTAAGACCCGACATTGCGTGGCGTTGCAAAAATTTCTAGGCAAACTTTCAAAAGAACCAAATAAATGTATACAATAGTGCTGCCAGATGAATTACTTAAGGAAATTTCCCAAAAAAAATCGCTGATTATGAAAATAATATAAATTATAATAATTACACCACGGGATCAAAGGAAACATGAGCATATTCCAAGCCTCCTTTTATGTGGTCGAAAGTATGTCATTTTTTGCTATCTCGTTATCTAACAAGATTTTCCTTCGTTAGTACCGATGTTTACGGATTTTCTTGCGTTATTTTATTGAAAAAGTCGTATACATTGTAAAATAAAACAATTTTTTGATGATACATATTCTTTTTTTCTTCTTCTTGTTCATATATGTAAATCTTCATATATATAATTCTTCTTGCATTGCTTAATTTATTTTTTTCGCACAAATGTTTAACGCATAAAATATATGTAGAAATGACATTTCTTTAACTGTTTCTGTGTTGTTGCCTCAACTGTACTGTTCCATTAAATGTTGCCTCGTGTGTGCGTAGCATGGCAATTTATATATTAAGTTACCACACATTAATTTATTTCAGTAAAAGACTTGTAAATAAATGCTCTGTATAATAAATACTCTGTAAACAAAATGCCGCCATAACAAATCTGATGCACAAATTATTAAAAATATCTGCCTCAGGGGTACAATTTTATATAAAACGATTTAATAAAAAGAAAATCATTATTTTTTAAACAAAATGATACAAATCATGTGTATCAGGCATGTTCTGAAAATCACTTTTTGTGAAAGTGATTTAAAATCACAAGAAAGCTGTTCTGCATACAAAACTTTTAAAATTTTTGTGATTTTAAACCAGTCAGCTAAATGTCTGCCGATTTAATATCACTTGGTTATTTTTTCAACCACTTTATTTTGAACTTCGCAGTAAATTAATAATATGAATACCTTAAAATGTTTTTTATTGATTTTTATAGCAAAATTAGCAATTGGCACCAAAGAATTTACAAAATTATGAAAAAATTAAAGACACTTTCTATTGCAAGAAATATTGTTATTTGCTTTGTGATTTTGCATTTACGTTTTTGTTATGAGTTTTTTTTAGTTTTTTATAAAAACAATACTTTTAACTTATTTTCACTTTATATTTTAAGAAAAACACTAATAATTTTCAATACATAAAAAATTTGTCAAACTAAAACAAAATACCAGCTGTTTTCTTGTGGTATCGAAGAGGTGAAATCACAACGAAAAGTTAAAACTTTTGTGGTTTTCAGAACACCATCAAACCACAATTGTGATTTTAAAATCACATGTGATTTGAAATCTTGTGATTTTCAGAACATGCCTGTATATAAGAATATTTTAATTTTTCATTATATCAGAGTTAATCGCAGTTGCAGACTCTGTGTAAGCCCATTGAAAGACCATACATTTACTTTAGAATACCATTCCTTGTGAATGAAACACAATAACAGCTGTGATTATTTGTGGAAAATTATAAGGCGAACGAAAGGCTGTAGAATTGAATTTCACATTTTCTATTATAATTTCCAAAATTTTAATAAAAATGCAAAAGAAACGTTTGCGAAGTAGTGCTTTGTTAGATAAATTGCATCGCGGCGCGGTTTACACCTGTTTAGGTGTCACTTTGTATGGTACTTTCATTCTTGGGATGCGGGCGTATCACTTTTATACAGTGGTCAAGCCTGAACGCGAAAAAGCTGAGCTGCGAAAGATTACAGAAGGCTCTCACGATAGTGATAAAGATTTAAAATGTTAATGTATATATGTTCTTATATTTTGTGAGTTAAGATTAAACAAATAATAACTACAAATTAAATAAAAATTACATATATACATATAAAGATATTTATTTACATAACTATAAGAAGACTAAATAAAGCAACTACTCTAAAATTTATTTAAAAACATACAATTGAATACTTTTAAACTTTAGATTTGAATACATTTGCTAAATGTTTAAATTAAATACGCCAGAAAATAAATTTATTAATGCTAATAAGATCACAAACACGCTCTGTTTTTAAAACACTGGTCTTAAGAGCTTATTAATGAATCTTTGAACTAAGGTGGGGTTTTAAGATATATAGCAGCTCTGATGCTGCTACAGGCGCTATATTATATCGATTTAACCAATGCAGAACTTGTCCATGCAGTGTTTCTCCTGTCCTGGGTGTTTCTTCGATTTGAATATGAGGAGGCGTTCCAATAAATGGCTTTACATCAGTTTCTTCTGGCACTATTTTTGCTTCCTGTTGAGATAATTCCGTATTTAAAGAATGACTATCAGTCTGTATTGTTTGTAAATAAAACTGTTGTGGTGTTATTTCGGGTTTTACATCTGTTTCATATAAATCATTGTAACTAAACTCATCATTGGTGTCTATATCATCGCAATAATCATTTTCCATTTGTTCTTCCTTTATTTGATTTCGTAACATGTCACCATCTTGTTGATCATAGAATGAGTCTGACTTCTCAAAATGTAGATGGTTATTCTCGAATTCGTCATCAGTTGCCATATAATTAGGTACTTTTCGTTGTAATATTTGATTTTCATTAAAATCTAAATTCATTCTAGTCTTCCATTTTTCCAGCCAACCTGTTGAGGCTTTAAAATCGATATTTAGTCTTTCAGCTATTTCTTTTGCTCGATTTTTAATCTGAGTTCGGGTTAGACTTTCACCACTCTCCATTTTTTCTCGCACCCAAGCATTTAGTTCAGCTTCACCGCCCTTAAATATACCTCCCCTAATACGTTTCATTTGTAAATTTTGACCTCCAGCAGCCAGTTTAAGGATTTTCTCCTCATCAGTTACTATTTGAGACATAGCCGATTGGCTAAGTTTATACTCTATAATTAGATCAGGTCTACGTTCCCCATTTTTTAAGCGCTGTAAAATTTCCAATTTTTGCAGCAGTGTTAGAAAGGTTTTTTCTTTTCTGCTTCTACATATCATACCAGAAGCATCTATAATAGGCAATCTTTTAACATAATCTCTCTTAACACGAGGTTTATTTTCACTATTCTCTGCACTGCCTGGATGTCGGTTATTGTTAGCATTGTGTTCTATTTTTTCTTTTTCTAATAGACTAGTTGTTTTATTTTCCTCATTATCTAGTCTAAGTCTTTTGGAAGTTTCTTCATTAATCTTATGCATTTTTTGACTATTTGCTTTGTTTTCCTCGTTATCTAGTCTAAGCCTTTCTTCATTAATCTTATGCATTTGTTGACTTTTTTCCTTTTTATCTAGTAATTCTCTTAAAATTTCTTCCGGATCTTTTGTTCGTTTGGCAAATTTTATACTTTCCCTTTCTTTCCATTTATAAAACCACGCTGTTGAAGGTTTAAGCTCATGCCCCATAGCTAAGCATAGTTCTTCAGCTTTTTGTTTAGCCATACTGGCTGTAATCATAGCATCAGATTTTTTCATTTCTCTAGCCCATTGACTTAAAGCGAAATCTAATTCTTTATAACTTAAAAGGCTTTCGCGTTTGCTTGTTATATTCCCTTCAGCCTCCTGCATTATTCCTTCTTTTCCCGATAACACCCGGCTAATGGTGGACTGTGAACACTTGAACGTTAACTCAACTTCCCGTCTGGAGGTACCAGCCTCAAGTTGCTTTAATATAGCTAATTTTTCTTGCAGAGTAATAACTTTGCACGGTCTCTTGATTGCCTGTAAATCAATCTTTTAAGAAAAAATAAAAATAAGCCACAAAAAAATCCATCGATCTTTTATATTACCTGGTTTGTTGTCATTTTTCAGAAATTTGTTAAATCTTTTACCTAGTTTAGAAAATCTTCTGTAAACAAATCAACAGCTGTACACTAAATTCTGCTTTTTCCTAGAATTTATTAGTCACCGGGAGATGATAACTTCAAAGGTATGTCATAACACAGAAAAAAAAATTCATTTAATTTTACATCATTTTACATATTTAAATTTTGATTGTAATTTAAGCTTAATTAATGAACGTCTCGGTTATATAAATGAATAAATAATTGAAGGATCGCCGCGAATAACGTTGCAAATGACAAAATAATAATTTTTCAGGAGAGCAAAAAAACGTATTTAAATGGTTTGATTATCTCCACTGACTGACTCATTGTAATTGCGTTTTGACGGTGATAAAAAGCATAATTTTAATGTTTTGTTGTTGGAACAAATGTAAGAGAGTAAAATTAACGCTAATCTGCAAAAAAACAGGTTTTGCAAAATTTGTCTTTTACAACGTTATTTGCGGCTTTGCTTCAATTATCTAGAAACAGAAAGTAATACTAAAGTAGTAATATATTGTTATCATAATTTCCCGAGTCATTAATATATCTGGATAGATAGGAAAACTTTCAAGTTATCTTTTAAACATTTAATTTAAAGTTTAAGATATGTAAGCCTTGAAGTGCCGGTATGCAAACTTAATTATATGCGGCAAATTAGTGGCATCTGCGTACAATTAGTATCATCTGCGTACAATTCTATCGAATGATCCTTTGGGATTTTAAAATCTGATATGAAAATGAGTACAAAGTAGGAAATAATATAGACCCTTTAGTTACCCCTAAAAGGATGCTGCGCTGGAATGAGTATTCAAGGTCAACATTTATCATAAATGATCACAAAAGTACGTATAAAATTATATGAAATTCGGCTATGCCGAATCTTATGTACACTTCACCATATACATATGTAAATCTTGTTTAGACATAGAATTAAAAAAATATATAAAAAAAGTAAGTACTACATACATATATACAATTTTAAATAAAAATTTCACCAGCTCTTCATGGGATAAGCTTTAAAAAAAAATTGTATTTTCTTAAAGATCTCTTTTAAAATCTTTTAAATGATATCCATAGTGAAAAGTTCAGAGGCCCGTTGCTCGGAAAGTATGGGCGAGCGCCAGTATTTTCATTTAATTATCTATCGCCCAATATATTTCTTTTTTGATTGGAGTTAATCCTTCCAAATTATATAAAAACGGGTGTTTTCCCGTTGCATCGAAGGACATGGACCGACCTTGCAGATTTCCAATAACACCTCTTTCGACACTGTGTCTGATCGATTACCTAAAACTTGCTCTAGATGATACAGTGATGTTAACACTAACACGAATGGACATAAGAATTAAGTATAAAGTGGTGAAGTGTTTAAAAACGGTACAAAATCTTGAGAAGGCAATTTTAAAAGCCGAAGGCTTAAGCAATTTTTACTTATTAATTTCAAGACGAAATAAACAATGGCGAAATCATGTACCAGGTGGTGGCAGTGGCTAATTCATTCATTTTCGCCGTCGCAAGAATTGTCAAATTTCATAAAAACAAAAAATTTGGCGGTGAATTTTTTGTATGGAGTTTGACATTTCCTACAACGTCGGCATGGCGAAATAATACAGGTGAACGCACGGGCGAAAAAGCCCATCAGCTGTATACATTACAGTTGTCAAAAAAATTTGTCAAAAATAAATAATTTGTTAAATTTTTTTTAATTTAATTTTTTTTTGATTGGTAATAGAAAAGAAACAATTGAAATTCCTAGAGAAAACTACCACAACATGGAACCGTATTTGCAGTTCCTGATGTGTATAATCAAAATATGCGTAAAAAGATAGTGAAATTATAGTTAACACATTTATAATTTCTTGTTTTTTTTGTGGAAGATTATGTTAGTCTTCAAATGGTCAACGTGCAAGAATGGAACGGTGCATGTGATTTGGGCAAACTAGTGGTACAAAAGAATTTTGGTCACTTTTCCTGTATTTTTATTTTTATGTAACTTAATTTTTATAATTTTTTTATTCTGTAGATTTCAACCACTTTTTTTCATCAAATACATTTTTTTATTTTGTTTGTTTTTTTACAATATTTTTTTGACAACATACATAATTTTGTAGCAACAAATTGCCTGTTGTTTTTTGTGTTGTTGGATTGTTGTAGCCGTGCGGTCACCTGTATTAATTCGCCTTGAACGTCGGCAATAAATGAATTTGCTACTGCCACCACCAAGGCGAATTAACAACAGGTGGCCTTAACAGCACAGGTGACTATTGTGATTTTTCCTTCTTCGAGTATCATAAGTTAAAATCTCCTTTGATTTTGACAGCCGAAAACTATTTGTACAAAAACAAAATGTACATGTTTCTATCGCAGTGTTGTATTTATTTTCGCCGTGAGTATACCTGTTATCAATTTGCCTTGGCCACCACCTGTTACATGATTTCGCCGTTAACTAAATAAATAAAAATAATTCGCCTGGATTAATTTTAAAAAATAAACAACTGCCTTTTGTGTTATTGACTTTAAATTAAAATAAATTATAAAAAAATGTATTTAGAACAGTGTTACATAGGTGATGAAAATCGAATTATTTGCATACTACAGTTTATGAATTTGTTTTTATTTTTAAAAGTATGCTTTCATCCTTTTTTTAAATTTGTTGTTCTTGGTTTAGGTTTTGAAAACGGTTGTTTTTAAATTGATCGGTTTCTATTACCTGTATAAAAAACATAAATTTTATATGGACTTAGATTATTTTCTCTAAATATAAGTTTTTAACCAATAATATTATTTCAAATTTATAAAACAATAAAAATTGTTAAAGTAATAACTTTTTTGTTCATACTTCTAATTCCTTATATAATAACTGTAATTTTGGTTTAGTCTTTCCATCAGAATTATAAAAATCAAGTTGTTTTTCACTTAAACATTGATAACCACACTTTTTAAAATGTTTTTGTGGAAATTCGCCAAAAGTATCAGCTTTAATAATCTAAAATAAAAATAAAAATTAATTTTTTTAGTTGTTTGTTTTTCTTAGATTTATTAATTACCTTAATATTCCGATTTTGTGCTAACAACTCACTCATATGTATTAAATATTTTGCCAATAAGCGAGTATTGTAATTCCGATTCACCGATATTAGACGCACATCGAAAACTTCGTATATATTAAATTTATTAAAGATATTATTTTCTGTGTTTTGATCAAACGTCATCTGCACCATATTTCGCAATTTTCGGTCTCGTATATTTTTTAGGCAATTATCATAATTGTTTAAGTCCTCAGGTCTGGTAATGTCATTTAACACAGCGCCAACAATCTTTAATTTAATTTTAAATTAACGAACAGTTAAACAACTTTTTTTAATTACCTTATTATCATTTAAAATCATAAAACTTAAATTAGAGCTCAGCGTTTTGTAAGCAAAATGATCAACAAATACATCTCCTCCCATTTTAAGGGACTTGCAAAATTCCCTATTTAAAGGATTTTGATGATGACAATTATCCCTTAAATGAAACATAACATCTTTGTAATTATTTGGTAAAATTTTTCGAAATTGGTATCCTGCATTTTTGACGCTAACGCGAGCTGCTTTTAACATTTTTATAGATTTCACCGTTTAAGTAAAAAACAAATGATTTTTATATTCTAATATTGATTGATTGGTTAAGGAATATAAACAAATATTTTAAAATTTTGATATTGATTGGTACATTGAAACAATAGCTTTGTTCCTGCATGACTGAAATTTTTTAAGTTGTTTTACACAAAAAAAAGCGTTAACATTTTCAAATTGTTTTAATAATTCCTACAAAAATCTAATGCAATTACACTTTATCAATTGCGTTTTTATTATATCTTTCACCACAAATAGTAGAAAAGGGTATAACAAGGTTTGTCATACCGTTTGTAACTTCTACATTATCCATTTCCGACCCCATATAGTTTATATATTCTGAGTTCTTTGCATAGCGTATTAGTGTGCCTTTGAAAACTTGATTTTCACAAAAATTTAAATGCGTCAATCGATCAGACATAATGTCAAAAGATCTTGTATTGGCAATCAGACAGATTGGTACATGTCCTTCGACGCAGGAGGCAAAACACCACGCTTGCCTCTAATTTTTCCCTATTATTTGGAACAATGAAGTAACTCCAATCAAAAAAACAAATATGTGGGAGGATAGAGAATAAAAAAATAAGAAAAAAAACATCAAGTGTTAAAATTGGCGCTCGCCCATATTTTCCGAATTACGGGGCTCTGAAATATTAAAATTTTTTAAAATATCAATATGGGTATCATTTTAAAGCTTTTGATGAGATCTCTAAGGACATTCTAAAAAGTTTTAAACATTCTGAACCCATTACCAATGACATTTTTATGTAAAATTATGTATGTACGTATATTTAGTACTTATTATTTTTTTTATTTTATAATTCTCTCTGACCCCAATATTTGCTTTTTTGATTGGAGTTACTTCACTAAACTAGATTTACTTAGATGGTGGAAAGTATATAAGATTCGGCATAGCCGAATATAATACCCTTACTTGTTTTATTTATTGATGAGCTTGAAGGGAAATATTTATAACGTCGAAAATTAAATACAAACGACGCAACGCTTACCTGCGTTATAAAATAAACAGAGATTTTCAGCTAAAATTTTTTCTAACAAAATTATATTTCAAAAAAAATACATATGTGGTGCAAAAGTCAAAAATACTTAAAGTTGAATTAGCTAAGTCTCCCTATTTCTATTAATCATTCCGGCCTGTTTTTAAATTCTGATAATATTTGATTTGTATTTTGAACTTTTAATGATCTTTAAATTTTTTGTGTTGATTATATTCATTTAGCCTAAACGTATTTCACGTGGTACGAATAAAGGCCCAACTATAATGTATACAAGCTAGCTCTAGCTTATGTCAAAAATCCAATGAAAAGCCTGTCAAATGCTTAGAGTGGTTTTACATTAAGGGCATTGTAGCTGAGTCTTTTATTGTTTTCTATTTTGGAGCATTTCCGTAAGTCATCAAGCGGTTACATTATGACTCTTTTGTAGCAAGTGAGAGAATTTTATGATGTTTTATCAATCAATTTTTCAAGTGTTGCCATAAGCTAAATGCATAAATTTTTCAACAATTTTTGAACAATATAGAAAAAACAGCCCTTCGGTAACACCGCTCAAGCATAGAAAAATTAAAGAGAGAAACAGGAATGAGAGAAAAAACTGAAAAGATACCCCTATCACACTGGGAAATTTTACTTTGCAAAGTTTTGATTTTATGTGAGAGAGAGGGAGAAAGCATGATGATCAGTACAGACTTTGATGTACTCGCAAAGTTGCTTTGGTTTACTTTCGTTACTTCCCAGTTAGCATTTGGAAGATTGTTTTTACAAAAATCACCAAAGTGAGTCTTTTAAGACTATCCAAGATGACTTAAAACTGATTCATCAGTTATGCGTTTAAAAGAGACTCGAATATAACTCCGACAAACGCATAGAAAGCGACTTTCTATAAAAACAAAAAGTACAAAAAGCAAATGCTTGAAATTCGACTGTTTTTAGAATTATTTTGGAGACATATTTAACGCAGCCTAACGATGAAAAAATGATTCAAATACATATTTTATTTTTTAATTTTCGTAAAAATACATACATATGTCACTTCGTAAAAAAATAGACACAAATGTAAAATAAGTTTTTTCAAATATTTTTAAATTCATTTTTTTAAATTTGAATTTTAAGAAAATTAGGAATTACATGCTAACGAATGTAACACTACGCCTTGACGAGCAATTGATTTGTTCGCACATGAACAAAACGTCAGCAGAATAGGTTACAAACATTTGTTCATGTTTGTCTGCTTGGAGAAAACTGCTTCGTTTTCTCGCTGTTTGAAGCCGACATGACATCGACAACGATGGTCTACAATAGCCATTTTAATGTGCTGACATGAAATTGTTTAATGTTTGAACAAATCAATGGCTCGTCAATACGGCGTGTTATAAAAAATAAGCAACGGTTTGCAATTTTTCATTTTGAGAAAATGTATTAGAAATTTTCGTATAATATGGTTCGAAAAAGACTCGCATACGGCTAGTAATATGATTAAAAGTTGACTCGAAAAAGTATCGAATTTGATTACAAGTACGATTTAAAAATAGTATCGAAAATGAGTCGAAAACGAGAGTCATAAGGGACTCGTTTAGAAGAGTCGTGGCTAGGGTACCATTTTCTACCGACAAAACAATCATTTTCGACTCTAAAACGAGCGCATAATCGATTATTTTAATCGTGTCGAGGAGTCAAAAAAGACTCGAATATGATCAATAATGCTAACTGGGTTATACACAGTTGTATATATTTACATATACATATAAGCACCACATACAAAACGTCCAAAATAAGGAACGATCAAAGAGAAGACAACAAAAATTTGTAAAAGAAAACTTTTCGTGTCTGAACACCAAACAAAGTTTAAAAGAAAACTAACAAAACTTTGTCAAAGTAAAATTTCCTTGTTTGAATGCAGTCAGAGTCATGAATATTGATTTCGAGCTACTTTTGCTACCCCGTAAGCTTCTCTACACCTCTTGCCTACAAAATTCTGCATCATGACTTTTGTAGCTGATACAATGCCCTTAACGTAAACTCCCTCTTAGGTACTTAGGTAAAGAAATGTAGGTGACTACAATGTACTTACATAAATTTAGTAACTTATTTGCCACAGTTACACATTAATGTTTAGTTCTTCGTACTTTTGCTACCATTGTAGTTTGTTTTTGTTTTGATGATTGGTAAATAGTGGAGTTACTTGTAAATTCAAGCGAGGGTCATATGAATGGCTCATTAATAAAAATGTGCAATAAGTAGTATTATTAAAAGTAAGGATTTAATTATTTGCTTATCTTTAACATAATTGCAATTATACCTAAGGAAGGAATTTTTGATGTTTACTGGTATCATAAAAAATATTTTTATTTGGGTTTTTTGTTTGTCCAATTGTTTTCCTGTTATCTGTTGCATATGTATTCAATGTGAATTAAATGCTAGGTGGCCGCACGGATTCAAAAGCAAAAAACTAATGTCATTTGGACGTCATTTTGATGTTGAAAAGCACCACGTTTGTGTCACAAATAGCTAACTAAACAAGAGAAAGACGTACTTTAAATGCAGCATACTTTATATTTGATTTTGTAGTTTTGAAATTTAATTTTATTAAATTTATAATTTTTTGATTTTTCAAATTATTTGATAATTTCGTACTTTTAAAAATTCTTAAAAATTATGACAGCAACGTCGAACATAAGCAAAAATCAGCTGGGCTATTAAGACCACCTGTAAATTAATTCGTCTTGATATGTATTATGAAACTACTCAAAAATGTTTTCCTGTACGTATTAACTGTCCCAAAAAATATTAGGTATCGAAAAAATATCGACTATAAAGATTTTTTCAAGACTGATCAATACCAGGTAATCGTGATAGTGAATTCATTAATTTTCTCCGAAACCCTAAATGTCAAACTCCATATATAAAAAATATGTATAATTTTTTTTTATATAGTGTTTGGCGTTTAGCGTTTACGGCGAAAATTGATAAAATCGTCATCGCGACCAACTATATTTTTTCGTCATGGATTTTGTGTAATAAAAAATTTTCAGTAGATAAAAAATAGCGACATGATAAAAATCGCTAGTTCTAGCAGAAAAACGGTAAATTGGTAACGTTGATAAAAGCTAATACAAATTTACCGCAAAATTTTTGACCAAACTAAATAACACAAAAGGTAAATTAAAACGAGGAAAACATTGCTTAAATATGATGTTAAGATTTAAAATAAAGTTGTGCAGAATGTTATAGGAAACATAAATAAAACATACCTAAAGTTTTGGTGAAAAAATTTAATATTATAAATTAGTTACGAACTAACATCAGTGTAAAAGTGAAATGAAATCCCAGAGATTAACGTTAATTATACGGGCATTTTCTTTTACAAACTGTCGTTATATAAGAAAGTGTTTACATTAAAAGAACTGTTTTGTTTGACTAGCAATTATCATTATATTTTGATTATTTCAAATTATCTTCAGTTTATATTAACATAAAATTTTATTTTAAAAATGCATATCGCACGGTTTGGTTCCTTTAACCAGAGTTTTTAAATTTTCATTTTTTGTAAGAAATGGATGAGCAGTGGTCATGTCTACTCACTGTAAAAATCTTAAATCATTTCCTCTGTTTTTTTGCCAAAGAAAAAAAGCAGTTGTATTTATTTTCTTGATATAACAATAGCTTCCTCAGAATTAACTAAAAAGAAAATCCGATAATCGATAATCCGAATAATCGAAAAAAATCACCGTTCTTCTAATCGTGTTTCTTTACAATGTTATAATTGTTAATATTTAAACAAAAAACGGTTTTTTGCTTCTATCGAAAATTTGTAAACTTTGAGTTGACTCTCTTTAGAGGAACCAGTGCGATATGTATATCAAGAATCTTTTGGAAAAACGACTTAAATCGAATTGTGAAAATTTTCTGTTTATTTATTTTTTTTCTGACATTCAAATATTTTTTTTAAAGCCACATTTAGGTCTAACTGCCACCCCTAAGTTAGCGCGTAAAGCGCAACGCCTTCTTACGTCGGGCTTTAATGCTGCAATGACATACCTAAATAAGAGCGTCAACTTTGTGTCTTTTACAGTAATGTTAACTCATTACATTTTATAAAACCCGCTGTATAAGAATAAAGAAGAGATTAAACCGCTAGATTGCTTTAGCAAAACAAAAAAAAAACCAACAAGCAGCCAACTTCACTTCCTAACGCACTGTCAAAATTGGATTTTCCAATTGCTAAGCGTTGACGTCGTGCTATTTAGGTATGCTTCATACATTTTGTATGTACATGAGAAATTTTTTGACAGATGTACTTTACGCGCCAATTTAGGGATGGCAGTAACCCTGGAGTTAATGTCGACGTCGTTGACGGCGTCAAATGTCAAAAAAAAAGTTGAATCGTATGAAATTGTATGAGAGCAGTTAATCTCAACGCGTTGCAACGCCGTAAAAGTTCAATTTGTTTCAACTTTTTCGGCGTTGAAACGCCGTCAACGACGTCGACATTAACTCCAGGGTAAGTCTTTTTTGTTTTTTTTTTTTTGTAGAAAAATTTTACGTAGAACATTTCAACGTGAGTTTCATTCAAAAGTATCAAGGATCTAACAAAGACTAAAGTTGTTTTAACAAACGTTTAGACATGAAATATGTTACAATTTAATGCATACTTTAAAATGCTGAAATAACGGTTAAAATAAAAAATAAATATGTACTCTTTGTTGAGATTTCTTTTTCAACGTCCCTTAACATATCAATAAATTATTGTCCTTAAATTAGCACAAACTATAACTTCTATGGACTTTGGCTTACATTTTTAAGTGTTTTGTGTTTTATAAAATATTAACATTATAACTTTAGGACATTTTATCAAAAAAGTATGTATGTATATATAGTTTTCATTATAAGTACTTAATTTAACAAATAGTTGAAGTTGTAGAATTTATTCTAATATTTTGTATAACAACTGCAATTTAATATGAGGAGATTCCACTTTTAGTATGGGTTGTCCAAATTCATCTATATATTTGTTATAGTACTGCTCCAATAGTACCTCAAAGCCGTTAGATTTTAATATCTTTTGAGAAAATATGCCTGTAGCATCAGCTTTCATTAGCTAAGCAAAAGTTAAAAAAAAAATAAAAATTATTCTCACATCAAAATCTTAAAGAGATAATAAAATTTACCTTGAATTCATATTTCTTTGCTATATCTTCACTATGTTTTACCAATTCCTTGGCTATGCCTTTGCCTCTATACAAACTGTCCACTGATAAAATGCGCACATCAAAAGCCTTGTCTACATTAAAATGTTGAAATATATTCTCTTTTAAATTTAAAGAATATAAAAGTGTAAAAATTTTCTTAAATTTTTCATCATGGTTGAATGTTAGTTTCTTTTGAGAACTTTCAATATCGCCTGGATGTAAAATGCCATTTAAAATAACGCCAGCAATCTGTAAATATAGGAACATGAAAATACATACATTACATTGATTATATGTATAATTAAACCTCATTGTTTTCATTAACGGCCATTAAACTTAAATTGTCTTCTAAAGTTTCGAGACTGTGTTGCTCCAAATCACGATGGCCCATACCGCGTTGACATAAGCCAGCGGCTTTGTTGAGTGGTTCATCTGCGAAAAAGTTGGCTCTCAAATGACGTATAACATCATCGTAACGATCTTCGGTTATTAATTTATACTCCATGCTGGTTGCTGAAAAAGAAAAATATTTATTTAAATTCATGCATTATAGTTAGCGAAAAGTTTATTTGGCCTTTAAAAGTTTCAAAAATTTAGCACTTGCTCTTATTATCTAAACACTAACGAAAATATAACTTCTAGCGCGTTAAAGTGTTGCCAAAAAGTTTTGTTCTTAAAAGTATGTTTTTATATCGTTTTTTAGTGTAAAGAAAAATTTGTCTTATTATTATGCAAAGTTTCCACTGATTTGAAATTAACTAGTTTTGAGAAAAACACTTCAAAGTGTTTCCATAGAGCACTGACATTTTCTGCATAACAGAAAAAATCTCTTTTATTTTTTATAAAAAATCATTTTTTTAACAAAAAAGATTATTGCTTAAAAAAACTTTAAAATTAATTGTTACTTTTTCGATATAACATCCAATTTGAATAGCTAAGTTGACCTTGAATATTTTAGCAGTGTTGCCAGGGGAACACAAGAAAAAGTTACGCTTTTCCTTCACAAAAGTTACACTCTTTTGTTAAAAGTAACATTTTGTTTTTCATACAAAATTCTATTATTGAACTTAAACGAGTCATATTTTTAAAGGTCTTTTATATTTTTTTAGCCATTATTACCGCAGCTATTGTATCAGTATTCAACCGGGTAAGATGGTCTCTCTCTTTATAAGTTTCAGTTAGCTAAATATTCTCCACACACCCTTTGGAATTGAAAAAATAAATTACAATATTTTAACAAGATTTTGTCCTCAGCATTATTAAGATTAAAAACTTTGTTCTAATACTCATGAGCGTTTAAATCAGGACTCAACCTTAATATTCTGTGATTGACAAGTGCACGCTCTCGCAATTCGATAAAATTATTTAAGGTAAAATTAATGACTGATGTTTAAGTATTAAAGATTTAAATTTGTCTTTAATATCGTTATTTTAAAAATAATAAAATAGTTAATTCAGTCGAAGCTCAATTTACAAATAAAGAGATTTAAAAAAATTTCCTTCATCCTACACTTCTTTTAATTTCCAATGTAACGTTTTGCGGAATTATAAAAACAGTAGACAATGTTGCATATTTCAAGGCAATAAAAACGACAGCTTTCTTTTAAACCATAGTACTGGCATCACTAATTGGCAAATTTTTCAAGTGGAATAATGGCCACTTTGCGATTTTGTGCAAAAAGTACGTAAATATATCCATGGTACTAAAAATTATGTTGTATTGTAATAATGAAAAATATAACATTTGCGCAAGTTATATCATTTTATACAATATTACATGTATAACATATTTAATTTAGAAAAGAAAACTTCATAATTTATTTAAAATCATATTCTGCGTCATAAAATTTAACAACTTAATAGTTTAAGTACATAAGCACAAACAAGTACTTGAAAACGGGGTATTGTACTTCAATTTATGATTGTATTTACGATCACTGGCTACATCTGTCACGTAACCTCGTACTGAAATTCTATTTTCAGCAGGTTGAAACATTACGACTAAAGGCCAGGATTCACTATCATACACTATCGTACGATTTAATCGCACAAAAATCTGACAATATTCTGTCCTACTTTAGAAATCGTTCCAAAATGGCGTCGTAGGTGCCACACCATAATACAAAAAAGATGCATATGGTTTAGTATTTTGTTGTTTTTTCTCCACATCATCTTAAAAATCAACCCTGATCGCATAAAGCAAAATATTTTATGAATTATTTCAAAAGATTATAAAATCGTACAGATCTGTCAAAAATCTGTCACACACATACACTTTTAATCCACTCTATTATACATTTTTAGCACACATGCAATTTTTGACAGATCGTACGACTGAGTATGATAGTGAATCCTGACCTTAACTGACATTTCAGTCGGCTAAGCATTTTGCATAGCTCTTCGTATAACAAAAATGATCAACTGACACATCTACATTTACGGTCGGCTAAATGTACTTTAAAGCTGCTAACAAGTTTCGGAAGTTTGAACAGAGCATTTAGTTGTCCGCACGTAATAAGTGCGGCTCATATGTAATATCAATGGAAAAGAACTGTTGCCAAAAACATTTTGTTCTTATTAAAGAGAAAGCAAGAAACATTTCGTGACTTTTCAATTAATGAACAGAGTATGTTGACAAATATAAACGTTAATTGATTGACATAGTAGCATATTGTTAAATTAAAAATTATTGATTAAAGATTTTTTGTAAATAAAGGCCTAGTTATGAACATTAATTTGTATCATAACTGTTCTTTTAAAAAATGTATTTAAAAAGAATTTGTGGGATGTAAGTCCTCTAGAAAAAACGTCAAATATGGCAACCACGAAAAGAAGACAATGACTATAATGCATTACACACATTCGCCGCAGCAACTACCGAATGGGAATTTTCAATCTCTTATTCTAAAAAAACGAAAGGAAGAATAAAAATTTTAAATGATGATTATTTCTTAATTTTTATTTTTTTTTTTTATTTAAAAATTATAATATATAAATATATAATAAAACATATAATAAAACTGTAAAAGGTTCATTGCTGTGCATGAAATATTTTTGAAAAATTTTGTTGTTTGTGTATTTGCTTTTAAATGGATTTTAGTAAAAGTTTGTAAGGAGGTCCTTAGGAACCTTGGTTCAAATACAGAATACTTTTTTTCGTTTACTTATGCCATTAAGAAGAAAAAGAAAGATACTAATTATCGGTACAATGGCATTAAAACAGTAACAGAACGTTTTATTTTTGTAGATGGAAATGTTTTAATACTGTTAACAGAGAACTCTACAATAAATATTTGAAACACATTTTTCCAAATTTGAATTTCTAGTAAATTATAAATGCCACACTGACGAAGTCGATGGCACTGCTACTGTTTTATAAATGTAATTATTTTGAATTAAAAATACTTAAATTGTGATGGCGAAAATATTCAAAGAATAACTGTAAAAATTTCAAAGGGAAGCATTAAAATACATATAAAATCACAATTACTTTTTGTCATTTAGTTAAAAAAAATTACTTCAGTTCTTAGTACTTGCTAGTTAAAATATTTATACAGCTTGACCCTTATAAGAATTTCAATTGTTTAAGTTTATAAGTAAAAGGTTTCTTGTATGGGACACCTGTAAATATTTAACATGTTGGTTTTTGACAGATATCATAGAACTGTATAGCTTTCAACATTTTGTTGTTTTAAATATTTTTAATTGTAGTGGACAAGCAACTAAGTGTTATTTGTACACATACGTTACTATACTTGTTATTGCTTCTGAGAAATACTTCAATATATTTTTAATTTTAAAAACAAGCAAAAAAAAATCGACATGACCTTTAAAAATATTTATTTAATCTTCTAATATCCTTTTACGCAATTGTTAAAACATTTTTTTTAATTATAAATCAGAGCTGCTTTCTCATAAATTGCTAAAGTGACATCACTGAAATACATATAATAAAATAATATTTTCATTATGCAGCCAGTGTTGCCAGAACTTTAATGTGTAAAATCTGCGAAATGCAAGTTTTTTTTTAGTTTTGTTGATAGATTTTTAGCAAACCTATAGAAATATTGGCAGTTTTTAAGTTTCAAATAATCTTTTGCAAGCAGTATTCCTCTAATAAACATGCATTTTTTAAGCGGTTGCGAAGTTTTGTTTTATTTACATTTACCTGACTAAATATTCTCTCGACATTTGCCGATGAATGTAGTAAAGTCGTTATATTTTAAAGGAATACTTTTTCATTCAGCATATCTTTAAAATTTAATATTTTTAACTCACTAAAATCTGAGTCCAAGCCCTGTTTTTTATTTTCTTTAAAAAATTTTTGGAAAATTTTTAGCTAAGTTCCAAATTGATTTTCTGTCACCATTGATTATTAAATTCGGACTAATTACGGCGATTTTTTTATTATCAAAAACAAATGTTATTTCAAACATAATTTATAATAGTTTTGTCATCTGATTATATATAAGACTTTACGGAAAGCCAACGCTTTAAGGATGGGTTTAAAATCTTTTTAGATTTAATATCTAATAAAATTTGTATTTTATCAAATTGGTTATGACGTTTTAGACTGTTACACAAATAATTGTATACATTTGTAGCTAGAGTCTCTACAGCAGATAGAAATTTTTGTTATGCATACGACGAACATAATACCAGTGAGTGGCATATACATTTTATAATAAATAAGTCTGA
This sequence comes from Gymnosoma rotundatum, assembly GCA_916610165.2. Classification (NCBI taxonomy): domain Eukaryota; kingdom Metazoa; phylum Arthropoda; class Insecta; order Diptera; family Tachinidae; genus Gymnosoma; species Gymnosoma rotundatum. Next base: position 12,831,502 of record OU744340.1, read on the forward strand.
TATTTGAATTATAAAAATTTAGGCAACAGAATCTTTTTTTCTTGTCATGACAGCAGCTCCATCTGCGGCAAATCTAACTATGTTCTCTTTATAGTCAACTTGTTGATAAAATATTAAGCAATATATTTGTGTAAGCTAATAGCGTCGCATTGGTCTACCTTTACCAAGCCAAAAAACAAATTTTAAAATCTATGTAGACCCGAACTGTCATGCATAAGGATTTTTTATTTATTTTATTATACACACGGAATGAAAAACTTATATATGTATACCCTTTGTCCACTTTTTGTAGTGAAGGGTAGAAAAATGGTTTATTTATATAATGCTTTCGAACGAAACTCTTATTCACACGTACAATTTTTTTCTGTTTCAATATTAATAAAATTGTCAATTGTCTCTAACTATTGTCTATTGTCTCTAACTTCATATTTGAAATTGTAATAAATTACGAGACAGGCGTGGAATTTAGCTCTCTGCCTTGAAGGACATGAAGCGATCTTGTTGATTTTCAATAGCAATTTTCGAAACTATGCCTGATCGATTGGCGTTATTAAATTTCTTTAGCTCTTCTAGTGTCCTGGCAAATTTGATTTTAACATGATCACGGACGAACAGATGGACATCGCTCAATCGTCTTCACTATGCATCGGAACTCAGAATATATGGGGTCGGAAATGGATATTGTAGAATTAACAACTTAGTTATAACCTTTTCCACCTATGGTGAAGGGTATAAAAAGGCTAAATATATCCAGAAAAACGCCAAAATGGCAACACTGATTCTATGAAACTTGCAACTTCAGAAAGTTGTAACAATTTATATTTTACAATAAATTTCTTTTACAATTAATATTTTATAATAAAATTTTAAAAATTTATTGCATTTAAAAGCAAATAAATATTAAGATATTTATTAAAATTAATCAAAATTTGTTATTCTCTATAACTATGAACTTTTATTAACAATAATAAGATAGCTTTTATGTAAATAATTCACAAATTTTTTTTTGTCATTGTACTAAACAACTAACCACCTGTAGTGTTCATGGATATTATACAACTACAAATACAATTTTGTCAGAGCACTTACATAAATCTTAATAACATAATCTTCACTTCATAACTATTTACATTAAATGGTCTTAAAAGCTTTTGCAGTTGTTTTTTTTTTTACAAGTATCTAGAAAAAAAAGACGTTGCTCATGGTTAAACAAGGTAAAGCAAAAAACATGACAATTTCTATGCTCGCAGCTTGAAATTTGTGTAATTTTTTGTTTAGCCACCCAAGGACTTATGCGTCAGTAAAAAAGAGTTTGTTTAAAGATTTGCATTAGACAATTAGTAACTAATTGTCCATTCACCTCGTGAAGGGAAAATAATTTAATTTGCGGAAACGGAACTCAACACATATTTTGCCCCACCCTGTGGAAATTAAGTACTTAAAGAGCTATTACATCAACCAATTGAAAAGATATAAAAAAACAAGTCCAGCACTTATTTAAAAAAAAAACTTATGTACATATTTTTTATTAAACTTTATTTTCTTATTTCATTCTTACTTTAATTTTTCTCTTTTTTTTTAATAAAATAATTTTTTATTGGACTTAAATCCGTTTAATATAAAACAATTTATTTCTTTTAACCGTTTCGTTTGAACTTTGTTAGTACACTAAACCAAACGAAATGAAAAGTAAAATTTTTATCAAAAAGATTTTAAAGATACGGGATGACTGGCTGGCTGCTGGCTGGATTTTCCTACTTACAACTAAATAAATTCTGTTGAGCATGTGCCAGTAAAAATATCCAGTAGGAAATAACAAAACTTATTTCTCTAGGAAAAGAAAAGCACAAGATAATAAATTATATTTATGGTCGATACTTTGAATATAATATGGCGTTCATTTATGATATACGTGTTTAAGCATGTTTTTTTCTTAGTGTTTAATCACAAAATAAATTGTTTTTGTAATGTTTACCCATAAATTTACTTCAAACTGACGTGTTATTAGTTTAAGAGCTTGGCAAGTCAGGTGTCGAATAAAATCCTGTAGTATATTCAGTTATTTTTTTTTTTTTTTTGGATTTTAGCATTGCACTGAACATGATTTTTAATGGCGCCAAAAAATAAATACAACGTGCTGTGTCATACGCATTTTAAAATTTTTAACATCGATTGTAATTTTATTTACAAAATATATTTTTATCATGGTTTTTATTATGAAAAATACACACTAAAAAAGTTGATGAACATACTTGTTGTATAGTTCTTAAAATGGCTACTAAAACAGCCGGAAGCCCTCTTAAACATATTATAAACACAAAAGTGCATAGAAGGCAGATAAAAAATGAACCAATAAACTATCGGACCTTCAAAGTGGCAAAGTTTCTTTTACCTTAAGATTTGCGTAGATTTCCTAGATGGTCTGTGCAATAATAGTCTGCGTATGATGTGTATGTGTGCAAAGAGGGAGGCTTCCTAATAGTATTGTGAAAATTTATAAAGCGATATTCTCTTTTTTTTCTTATTAAGTGACTTTTTTATTTATTGTAAATTCTAACATAGCTTGGTTTTGTTGTGACTGCTGTAAGTATTTAACAACAACAATAGAACTTCATTATTAAATTGAAAAATATAAAATTTATAGGAAAGAGTAAACGATATACCGTAATTCCTATTATAAGTTTTAAATTTCAAACAAATTTAAATTCAAAGCGCATTTGTTGATGTTTTAGTCTTAAAAGTCATCTTAATGACCTACTTTAAAATAATTGAAAATAAACAAAGAGCTGCTTTAATTTAGTTTAATAAACGATTTTTTTAAATTAAATAGAAGAAAAACGATATATAAAAGAACAAACCTTGAAATTAATCCGTTTTTAGTCTTCACTAACACTTTAGGAAAAATGACAGGATGTTAAAAAGTCATTTCCCTTTCATTTTTCAAAAACTATATGACTTCTTAAGGCCAACTGTTGCTTTCACATTGTTTTGAGATGGAATTGTAATACATACATAAGCTATTAGGTATATGTGTGTACACAGAATTCAATAAACCCATTATTCCATATACAGATTTTATTTGTTTGTATGCTTTACAACCCAACCCCTAAAATATGCTTCAATATTTATATGGCCTTTTAAATGTTGTGTAATTCTAAAGTTATCAATGCGTATGCCTTATATAAATTTGTGAGTAAATTAACAAACACAAATAAATTACAGTTAAGCACATCAATGTTGCCAGGTTTTTTTTTTATTAAAATGCATGTGTATGAAAGAAAAAAAATTAAATCCCTAAAATAAAATTGCCTTTAATATACTAATTCCTGTTTTATAATTATATTATAAAAAATAATTTTAAACTATACTTATATATTGTATTCATGAGTTTGTGTTAGTTTTTTGTAAATAATTTTCGATTGTAGGTTAAAGTTGATTTTCACTTAAAAAAATAGTGATAAAAAAACATTAATTTGTGTAAGTATTTATAATGAAAACGAATTTTGATTTTAATTTTAATCAATAAAAAACTTATTATGCAGCTAAGTTACTTTCCGTAAATGCTGAAGGAGCAGTATTGCTTAGATATAATCTTAGAAACATTTCCAAGATAATTTCTTATTTAAAGTCCAATGTTCGGTTTCTAGTTCACAAGCAAGAGACTCGTCTAGAAAATTTGTATAGCAAGCGAGTCGAAACCGCACATAAAAAACGTGTTATTGATTTACCAGCTATCACAGGTTTAAAATAACTGATTTTATTCCAAATGCAGTCCTGCGACTTAAGTACTACCCTGCCTTACTTAAGTTACTATGATACCGAGAAGAGGACAAATTTATAAAGAAGCATATATTCCTACCATCTATTCAGATTCAAAAGATATCATAGTCCCTTCAGCACGCAATTGCAGTTAGAGTATCTTAATAAAGTATCTTGAAATCAGTTTTATACTTGCTGTATGCAACTGACACACCTACTATCATTCGTGCCCACGCAGCGACATTTTCTGACGATAGCTACATGAACTTGATTTATAAAAGTGGTTAAGGAATTAAAAAATTATTTTTAAAACAAAATAAACACATAATATTTACCTTACGCAGAGACTTGTGCCCTACTTTTTTAATTAATAACAAATAATACACGGAACTTAAATACCTCGGTGTACGTCTTCATTGGTGCTTGAACTAGAAAGGCCATAATCAGATTAAAAGAAAACGTATACAAATACACTTACTCATTGACAAAAGCTTTATGCTTAGATTATGGTTTTATGGAAAACAGTTATAAGACAATGCCTCCAAATCAAATAAAAAAAAAAAACTCAAAGCACTAAAATGAAATAATATGAATTTATTATTTATATTACCCTACCCCCCTCCATATATCAAAATTCGAAGACAACGACTTGAACACACCACTGGTTGAAGCAGAAATGGTGAGATATGCAAAAACACATTTAAGAGACTTAAAAAACATTAAAATCTACAACGTAGCAACATCATAAGCAACCGAACTTTAGGAAAATGAGGTTAAAATGAAAACGGCAACTATGACTGTTAGTTTAATTAGATTGACGATTCCATAATTAAATAATGAAAAAATAATACAAAACATAAGTTTACTCAAATATGTAAGTCACGTTAAATACTATTTACAAAAAATATAAAAAATCGTTTTTTCTGAAAATCGTACAAGCTGGCAGCACTAATTGTCGGTTCCTTTTTATTGGTTTTTTCTTTCACCCTCCCTTATACAAACGCTTTGGAATTCTTTTTTGAGGTTATTGTCATTTTATTAAATAATGTTCCTCCTTATTAAGACGTTTTTATTTCATGATTTTCTTTTTGTATTTGTAAACCTCTTAAAAAATATTCTTCTTGAATTTTGGTCTTTAAGACATTTTGTGTCGGTGTCCAAACAAACCAACTAAGTCTAATATTCAAATTTTGCATGCGTGTTAGATATAAAATAGTTAAAATACGCGGATTAGAAAGAATTCTATAAATGTTTAAGAAAATATTATTGTTATTATTTCAAAATATACATATTATAATATTTAAAAATGTTTAATATTATCGAGTATCTTAAAAAAATAAAATAATAATAATAATAATTCACAACAATAATTTTGTGGTAATCTCACAAACACGAAAGAATTAAACATATTGATGCACTTGCATTCATATGTGGTCATTGTTTTTGATTATTATTTTTTTTTGTGTATTTGATAATTCAAACTTATTATTTTTCATATAATAATGAATACAATTGTCATTTAATCAATTAATTTTTGGACATAAAAATCCACAATTTCTGAACATAACTTTGATAAAATTTACCTATTTTGGATATGTTTTCCTTCGAAGTAATCATTTTTATGCAAAAAAAGATTGTGCGAGATTGTGCTATAATAATTTTTTATTAACGCCTTAATCGCAATTCGATTCGATTATATGAACTGCGCTGCTTGTACAAGCTTTTAGAATTTTTTTTAATAAGTTATAACCACAACCATTTTAAATAAAAGGAAACTTATTTTTAATAGAAAATAATTGAAAAGATATGTATATTGTTTTCAATTCTGGTTAATAAAATAATTTAAAAATATTTATAATGCTTTAAATATTTTTAATCGGGCTTATATTATTTTCCAAATAATAAAATTATATACTTAGATTATTGAATGTTTTCTTATAACATTTTTCCATTCTTATTTAGTTGAATAGAAAAAGAATTCAGTTATTTTAGGTTATTTGGTAAAGTTGGGGAAATTCTGCTAAAAATACAAAAAATATGTCTAATATAACTTCTAACTCTTCGAAACTTAAACCGTACTATTTGTGTAAGTTTGTTAGAATTTTATTTATTATTATTTACAAAATTTATGTAGAAACTACTGATGTGCTGTATGAGCAGTAGCGAAATGGTCATATGTATATGCTTTCCCCGCAGTAATTTATTTCATTTTTAAGTTTTAAATAATAAATATTTCATGAAAATATCATGAAATATTTATATTTAAAGGAATCAAGCCCAATTTGTTCAGGATTATGTGAAATCTTCGGGAGTACGTATGGTGAATTTAATTGTAGAAAGAATTTATGTAGTCTTGTTTTGACAGTTTTTTTTTATTGTTGGAAACCGTGCAAAACGGGTTGAGACGACACCCCTGTACGAGAGGCAGAGCCAGTCGGGAACATATTTTTGCACACGTAGGAAATGGTTTCGTAACAAATTAAAGTAAATTAATAATTTAAAATACTTTATTTATAATACATATGTATACTTATTATTAATACTATTTTTTTTATTGAGTTAAATTAGTACCTAAAAATACAACTCTACTTATATTCTTACTACACTATTCTTTTTCTTTGACACTTGTCACAAGACAATTGTCAGCTGACCCTGTACGTTTTCGACATTTTCTTCGTACGCTGCTAATTTTTGCGTGTATAAAGAAAAAAACTTGTTTAAAGCAAAAAATAGAATAAATCTCTTGAAATAAGTTTTCAAAAATTATTAAAAAATGTCTGGCAAAGATAGATTACCTATTTTTCCCTCCAGAGGGTACGTTTTCCATTTGTAAATATAAACAAAAATCCTTGTAAATGAAAGGAAGCCTTGCTTCAGTAACAAAAATCAATTGGGGTTTGTTTTATTAATATGTTTTATTTTAAATTTTAGTGCTCAAATGTTAATGAAGAGTCGTTTGGCTGGTGCTCAAAAGGGTCATGGTTTGCTAAAGAAAAAGGCAGATGCCTTGCAAATGCGTTTCCGTATGATTTTGGGTAAAATCATTGAGGTAAGTTTGCGTTTTTCTTGCATAAAAGCTGAAGTGTTGGGGTGTGTTTGTATTTGTCATATATGTATGTATTAAAAAATACCTTTATTTCTATGTATATTTTTTATATAGACTAAAACTTTAATGGGTGAAATTATGAAAGAAGCTGCTTTTTCTTTGGCCGAAGCCAAGTTCACAACCGGTGACTTCAACCAAGTTGTTTTACAAAATGTTACAAAGGCACAAATTAAGATTCGCACTAAGAAAGACAATGTTGCTGGTGTAACTTTGCCCGTTTTTGAATCCTATCAGGATGGTGCTGATACCTATGAATTGGCCGGTTTAGCACGTGGTGGTCAACAATTGGCCAAATTAAAAAAGAATTACCAAAGTGCTGTCAAACTTTTAGTAGAATTAGCTTCTCTACAGACTTCTTTTGTTACCTTGGATGAAGTTATTAAAATAACCAACAGACGAGTTAATGCCATTGAACACGGTAAGTTTAGGTGACTAAAATGTTAATCAAATGTTTATTTTTCCTTTTCACCATTAATGACGTCACTTTCAAGCAATTAGTAGGTCAGTAGTAAGGAGAGAGTGGCAATCAGAAACACAAAATTATTGGGATCTACTTTTACCATGTAATTTAACATTTCTTTTAAGTTTTCCAATTTTTGTGTAACATTTTGCCATTTCAACGGGGATACATAACAATTGAATAACTTTAGACTTTTTATAGCAAATATTGTTTTCCTATGGAATAGAAAAAAGTTGTTAAACTTAAAGAAACTTGCACCTGAAATGGTTTTGATATTGTTACTGCAAATTGATACAAAAATATCTTCTTCAAATACATATCGTCCCTTTAGTGGAAAAAAGCGAAAACTAAAAGTTGTATATTTTGGAGTTAAGCATGCAGAAATATTCTTCAGTGACATAACACTGTCTGCAAAAAAACGACTATTTTCAACGTGTAAATTCTACAGATAGAAATAACTTATGTCCTCCTCCAAATAGTTGTTTTAAAATTTTACCACAGTTCCAGTATGTTTTTAGATATAACTTTCTTGCATCAAAGGATCGATATTTCTATCTGTCATCAAATATTAATATTTGTTTTACTTTGCAACTTTGTGAGTGCACTAACAATTTTCTGTATAAAAATAATTTTTACTGTCTGTCCAAGGATGTCTAAAAACTATTTCTTTTGTAGAATTGAAATTATCTGTTCGCAACACAGATGACTGGCGCAAGTGGTCGCAATTAAATTCTACTGTATATATAAAATATCTTTGATTAAAAAATTAAAGCCAAATTTTATCAACTTCTAATTTATTTACTTTCAAAAGAAATAATTTTTGTGTAATAATAAACTTTTTTTTATATTTTAGTAATCATTCCTCGTATTGATCGTACTTTGGCTTATATTATTTCTGAATTGGATGAACTGGAACGTGAAGAATTCTATCGTTTAAAGAAAATACAGGATAAAAAACGTGAAGCTCGCCAAAAGGCCGACGCCAAAAAGGCTGATCTATTAAAACAAGGCATTGATGTTCGTGAAGTTTCTAACATTTTGGATGAGGGCGACGATGATGTACTCTTCTAAATTAAATTTATTAATTTAAGACGTTATTTGTCTTCTTTAATAACAACAACACTAATTAGTAGTTAATTTAAATTGTAAACAGAAAAAAGTTTAATGTGTTTGTTTATTTTTGGTATTTTTCTTTTTTTGTTAAACTTTTTATTTATGTAAATCATTTTATTTTAAAATCAGTTTTGTTGAAGAAAAAAGACAACAATTCAGTATTTATGTTAAAACAAATTATATAATTTTCTGCTGCTTATTTTTTAATTTTTATTTTTTATTAGAACACAAATAAATAATTCCATATTAACTTTTAACACTAAGTAACAGAATAGTGTATTATAAATAAAAAAAGGAATTAAATATAATCTGCCAATGTTTGTTGTAATTCTAAGGATTATAAATTGATGTTAAATAATAAAAAAAAAGGAAAACATAATTGGTTTATAGTTTTTTTTGTGATATCAAAAAAAAAGATCATCAAAGAACACGCAAGTTGCTTTTTTTCTCTAGGTCAGTTAAGCTTGTATGTGTTTCTGCTCTCTGCTTCTTACTATCAGGGTTCCTCTATGATCACAATTTAGACCAGGTGGGGATTTTTTTAAGTTCCTATAAGACAGTGTAGTTCGATTTCAATGACTTGTTGCTACTACCTGTAATATATTGAAAAAAAAATTTAACTTCTTTTCTTTTTTTTTCATAGTTGCCAACTTGTATTTAACAACGTATTATGCAAAAGCTTATAGTTGCCGAAATAGCTCAGTTGGGAGAGCGTTAGACTGAAGATCTAAAGGTCCCCGGTTCAATCCCGGGTTTCGGCAATGTTAAGTCTTTTTTCTCTTTTAATTAATTTTATTTAATAAATTGATAATAATTTGACACAGTTAAATTTTTTTGTGAAGCATTTTTAAAATTTATTTAATAGCCCATGGCTTTTTTTTCCAAATTTATATATGTAGCAGGGTTTAAAATTCAGCACCACCAAAAATTTTTTTGACTGGCGACTGAACTGAACATTGTTTTTCGTTTTTATTTTCAACTAATTTACTGCTTAAAACTGAACTAAACCAACTGAATTCAGTTACTAATTTCAAAAGCAAAACGAACACACAGAGTCTGAGTTTTCCGTTTGCAAATAAATAATACGCAACTTAAAAGCCAGTTTGATTGTGTACTTATACACAGTTTTTAATTAACAAACATTTGTTAACATATTTAATTTAAGTGGAGGTACGCTCAATAACCTACAAAATAATCAAACAAAATTATAATCAATGCCTATTTGTATATACCTATATAAAATTTATAATATATGTAAGCTCTTAGTTCCTTTTAATATATCAATAACAGTTATATTCACGTACCTAATGCCGGCACTGTAATTATAAGTCATTTGTCAAAAAAACCCACATGTAATAAATTTTAATATGGGGATTTTGTTAACAACAGGTAAATTAATTTTGTATTGTTGTTGTCATATATTAAATATTTTTTAAATGCTGCAGCTTCTTAAAAAAGGACACACGACAACTTATACATACAACAGTAAGAAACGATGAATTTGTTTATTTATTGTAAATGTATTTAATCTCATTTAATTTTGGTAATGACATGTATAATTGCAGTAATTCTGTAAGTTGCAGCACGTTTAATTTTTTTATGAACTGAAAACATTCAGCCTATTTTTAATTTACGTCACATATGGGGACCCCCTTTAATTTCTAGATTTATTTTTTATTACTTTGTACTATTGGATGTTATAGTGATACGATAATTTTTTTTTCAATTTTAAAGTGGCCACCTTTTCGGCATATAAAAAGCTGAAAACCGCGTATGTTTTATAGGCACAATTTTAAATTTTTAAAATTATGAATTGTTTTTAAAACGGGGTCAAACTCTAAGCATAACCTTTCAAATAAAGACAAAATGTTTAAAATCGGTTTAGAAATGGATAAGTTCTGCAGGCAAAAGACTAGGGAAAAAACATTTTTTCTTCATTTGAAGTCAGTTAAAAATGAAATACAACAAAAACAAAAAATAAACGAAATAAATATATTAAGTTGCCAGACATTTTCATATTACATTAATTTAGACGATTTAACACGCCTATAAGTATAAATGGAGATTGAAGCAGAAAAACGTTACAAAATAATACTTTTAATAAAAAACCAAAAGCACTACGAAAACAATTGGAAAATATGAACCGTCGAAAACTACAAAACAATAATAAAAATATGACAAAGTTTTTGAACTGAAAAACATATATTTTAAAAGCTAAATAATTATAAAGGCAGAAACTAGCATCCCTAGAAAACACCTGCCCCTACTTTTGCAAGGACATGATAAAAAAAAAGTATAACTAACTAATTTTTCTTATGAACTTAAAACATTCAGCAATTTTTTATTCAATAAGCATGCAATTCAATTTATTTAATTTTTGGCTAAATGAATGCAATAAAATATTTTTAATAAATATGAACGCATTCATATATTAATTTCATTAACAATTTCTACAAATTAATGTGTTACTTTTTTAAATTAAAAGGAAGTTAAGTAAAACCCAAATGTAAATCTTTCTATGGAAAATTTGTCATCAAGCGCATTTCAAAATTGTTTTATTTATATTTTTATTAAAATGTTGTTAATTTATAATTTTCCTATAGGTTGTTATAATGAAATTAAACATGCATTTTATTACTCAAATATTCAAAAAAAATATATATTGAAGATTTTTTCTACTAACACTACAAAGCAACAATGCATGCATGTATGTAAACACATTTGTATTTGCTTTTGCTGCACATTTTTCCACAGCAACAGTTAAGCAACTACATATGCACTGAAGATAGTCAAGCATTTTTAAAAAACTGGTTAAAACAAAATTCGTTATTAAGTGTTACCAAATTTCTAAAAATTAATTAAATGATTTTACAGGGTTTTTATTAATAATTTTATTAGACATAAAAAAAGGATTCTGCATTAATTTTAAAATAGTTCTCTATCTAAATACATCCAGATTTTATTTATTAAAATTCGGCTAAATTTAAAAAATATTTTTTTTTTATTATATTAAAAATTTTTTATTTAATTTTTTTTATATTTTAACAGATAAATAAACGTAACTTTAAAGCCAACACCATTTTTATTGCAGCTTTTTAAGCTAATTTTACATTTCTTTGCCCTTGATAAAATAATTTATTGTAAATCTGTTTGGTCCTTAAAATGTTAAATAAAATAAAAAATAACATTATTTTTAGGGCCTTTAAGGCGAATTTAACTAAGAAAGGAATTTAAAAATACAAATTTATCTTAAATTTAAATGTTTGCTTTGAAGTAAAAAAGGAATAAATGCTATTCATTTTTTACTTGATTTAACTAAAATAATTTTTTATAACGAATTTTTTAAACTTCTGTAGTGTTTCGAAAGAAAATTAAATTTTCAAAGATTAAAAAAAACACCTTTTTTAATTCGTGTTTTTTAAGCCCGATAAAATTTACGAACGGCTTGTCTTACGAACCGTTATACTTCGCTCACTTTTGACATTTATGAATTGTTTTCTTCCGATAAGAGATGAAGAGATTAACGTTAAAAACATATCTGTGAAAATCGGTCATGAATTTAATTTATCGTAAAATTGTGTTCAGCGCCGAGGCTCATTTTTGGCTGACGGGTTTGATAAAAAACAAAATTATCGCATATGTTATGAAACCACATCAAAACAGAACCTACAGACGCCATTATATTATAGAACACATCAAGAGCGAAACGAAACCGGATGGCATATGGACGAATACGTAATAATTAGCGTCCGTATAACACGTTGCGGTTTTTTTCTTTTAACTTACGTTGTGTTTCGTATAAATAAATGTTGTGTCAAATCGTAGTATTGCCAATGTATTAATTACTGTTTTTTATTTACTTTTTTTTCTTATACATTTTTTGTTTTTGCCTTAAATGATGGTATCCCTGCTTCGGCACTTAAAAAGAAACAGCTGAGTTAAATAAAAAAAAATTATCAAACAATGAAGTAAAAATTTTTATCTGCAAAACAAAAATATGCGAAAATAAAAACGTTTAAACAATAGTTATAAAAATAAACAATAATTTAAATGTATGTATAATACTAATAAATGTTTTTTAAGTGAAAGTGTTATGATGGGCAGTTGCCCAGCAATATTAACTCCTGACGAATGTTTTTTTTCTTCGCTCAGTTTTGACGTGTCAGACACTACAATGCGCGATACATAAACCAGAAACGATTACCATTTGTTACGTTTTTTACAAAAACAAAATGACATTCGCGTTTTAAAATCTTGCTGTTAGTGTGGTTTACACGCTGGTGGCATCATTGTACCGTATTTATATAAAAATGAAGCCGAAGCTCGCGTTACGGTAGACAATGATCGTTGTGGCATAATGATTAATAATTGTTTGTTTAAAACTACGGATGACATTGATTCAAGAGAGATGCGGTTTCAAAATATTTCGGTTCATGCCATACGGCAATTTGATACCTCTGTTGTTAAACGTGACCCTACGTCTCTACGAGCCATCAAATTGGTATGAACATCATGTCGCAAATGAATTCGGCTAATGTAGACCCACAATGTTGATTTTTCGTTCATCTGCAACCATCGTTGGCCGAACATTTGTCTGACAATAATGTTCGCCGTCAAATATGACCTTAGGTATGATTTCGAGTTAGCGCCATCTATTGATCAACAATGCGAACAACTAAAAAACATTGAAAAAAACCTAACGTCAAACAGATAATTATGCTCAAACAGAACATGAACATTGACACGTTTTCACCACATACAAGAGCAAGAATAAATTAATACCGTTGTTCTGCCGGCGTTACGTGCATATCTTGTTTAATTTGATGGCTTGTGGAGACGTGGGGTAACGACAAACAAAAAACTATGCTCAGAAATACCATAAACATCGACACGTTTTCGCCACATACAAGAGCATGAACAATTGAATACCGTTGTTCTGCCAGCGTTATGTTATGGCATTGCTCGAAAAAGTTGTCTAATTTTTTAAATTAAAATTTAATTTAAAGGGCTTAAAAACAACCTTAAAATACGAACGTTTGTGTTTATAAATTTTAATTTTTAATTTGAAATAATTTCAGTTGCTGAAAGAAAATTGAAATTCATTTTATAATTCATTATTATTAAAAGATTTAAAAAATTTCTATATAAAATGATTTCAAAATTCTTTCACATATAATATAATAATTAAAGTATAAATAATAATATACATACACATGCATGTATAGTGTGTAATAAAAATCAGTCTTGAAAATATATAAAAAAGTGTGAGGGATTTAAGCAAAAAAATTAAAAAATATTGTTTGACAAAAAAGAAATGCAGTTTAAATAAGCAACCAATTTTAAATTTAACAGAAACATTTCTTAAAATTAAATCATGCTAGAGTCCCACTTAATTTAATACACCCTACCATAGGGCAAAGTATTGGGATAATAGGGCATCAAGAATTTATTGCCAAAACGGGCGGCTGACTGAGCCGACTCGCTGCTGTAATAATAAAACAAATTTAAATATTAAAAGAAATAAGAAAAATAAAAATAAAAAACTTACCTCGAAGAAAACATAGAATTGCACATATCCGCTCTACGCAAACGGGCACTGTTATTCGATAGGGTGCCGCAACTATGCACCGTTGTTCTACGGCGTGATCTTATTAAAGAAGTAACGGCTACTATAACCGCTATAACAAATATCAGGCCTAATATGCAAAATGAAATGGCCAATTTGGACACTGATAAGCATAGCGTGCCATCATTTAATAATGGCCTCACATAAGGTATATATTCTTCTGTGTTGCGGGTAGGAAAAAAAAACTAATAATAAAAATGATTTAAAAAAAAATAATAACAAAATACCAGTGATATTGTGTCGGCGATCAAAACGTAAACCATCAACTTCAATTTGTGGTGCCGTCACTGCCAGGGAATTAAAAACTTCAATGCGTGCCAAATGTTTATCAGTGCTTAACACTAACTTTTCACTAGTTTGGCAATTAATCTGTAAATAAAAATAAGGAACATATTTTTAAACCATAATGTTACAAAAGTAGATTTTAAATGAAATACTTTGTAAAGTTTTACAACAACAAAATTAGACAACAAAAAAGTGTTGTTTGTTTTAGTTGTTGTTACAGAATAGATAATTGAAAATAAAAATAATTGCCAGATCTTTTCATATTAGAAAAAGTTTGACGTATTTTCTCGCCTAAAAAAATAAATCGACGGTGTAGCCGGTATGGCAGTATTTGATAAAACGTTGAACAGAAAAGTTACGCGGGCATAAAAGTAAGGTATGCTTTAACAGAATTGTTTTATTGAAATAGTAGTTAAGTGTGAACTATTTAACAGTATCTATAAAAAAGCTATGCAGAGCTGAGTTAATAAAGCGACAATCAAGAAAACAATTCGTGGCATATTTTATTTTTAAAATAACAGAACTTAAAGTTAAAATAAATAATTCTGGCAAATAAAACCGACTTCAAAACACATATTTGCTGTCTGGTTATAACGATTCAAAGGTTTGGACACATACAACAAAATAGAAAAACTATTGGGACACCCTTTAATTTCCAAATTATATACTCGCTGTTATTGTCGACTACGCAATGCAGCTTCTTTGTTAATTTCAACCGTTTGTCTAAAACTGTTTAACGGTTTGGCCATATACATCAAATTACATCAACTGTTGTAACACCCTTTAATTTCTTATTTGAAATATTATACCAGACAAGGTAGAAGATGTTATTTCTAATTTTCAATTGTTTGTATACAACGCTTTAAAAGTTTCGCTACATACATCAAATTGCACCAACTATTGGGAAACCCTTTAACTTCCTAATACAAATGTTGTACTTTGCGGCCTAAGCAATTTAGGTTCTTTATAAATTTCAACCGTCTGTCTACAACTCTTCAAAAGTATGGCTATATACATACTTTAAATTAAATTAACTATTGGGACACCCTCTAATTTCTAATTTTAAATATTTATACTTGTTAATATAACGATCATAGTAATCAGTTGTAAAGATAGGCCCATATTCAATTTACGTCACATATGGGCACACCCTTTAATTTCTAGCAACATTCCTTCGTTTTTTGAAGTCGTTTAAAAATTAAATACAATAATGGTTGTTTGTTTGTTTTTGTTTCTGTTACAGAACAGATAAATAAAAGAAATAAATACATTAAGTTGCCAGACATTTTCATATTAGATTAATTTAGACGTTTTTATACGCCTATATATATAAATGGGGGTTGCAGCAGAAAAATTTAACGTTACAAAATAATACTTTTAATAGAAAACCAAAATCACGGCGGAAACAATTGATAAACTTAATGGTCGAACACAATAAAACTTATAAAAAAATTCGGAATCAAAACACGACAAAGTTTCTGAACTGAAAAATATAAATTTAAAAAACAGAATGATTATGAAGGCTGAGACTGTTGCGTTAGCTATACAGAAATTCGTATCCTTAGAAAACACCTGCTCCTAATTTTGCAAGGACATGATAAAAAGTTAAAAGAAATGGCACCAAAATATAACTTTAAAAATAACACATTCAAATGCTTTAAAGGTGGCTTCCAAAACGCTGAATTTACATGTTTTTATTTACAAAATAAAGCCTCTTGTGTTAATAACATTTTGTAATTTTGCGTAGGCGCTTGAGATCATTTTTATTTAAACATAATAAGTTTCCTTTTGTACTGTGCAGTTAAATAATTAATTATTTAATGCTTCAGTTAATTTAAGAGCATTAACTTTAAACATACTTTTACATTAAAATATCAGTTGGATGAAAATAATTTAGTTTTATTTGTTTTGAAGTAATTAACGCTTTAGTGATTTTATAATAAAAAAAAAAAATAACAAAATCACTTGCGATTTCATTAATAAATTCAATTACAAAATACACAGAAAATGTTAATAACTTTTTATATCCCAGTTAGCATTTTTTTGAATTATTGATCATATTCAAGTCTTTTTTGACTCGTCGACACGATTAAAATAATCGTTTATGCGCTCGTTTTAGAGTCGAAAATGAATGTTTTGTCGGTAGAAAATGGTACCCTAGCCGCGACTCTTCTGAACGAGTCAGTTATGACTCGCGTTTTCGACTCATTTTCGATACTGTTTTTAATCGTACTTATAATCAAATACGATACTTTTTCGAGTCGATTTTTAATCATATTACTAGCCGTATGCGAGTCCTCTTCGAACCATATTGTACCAACATTTCTAATTATATTTTTTCAAAATGAAACATTACAAACAACGTTTTGCGTCTTTATTATTACACGCCGTCTTGACGAGCCATTGATTTGTTCCAACATTGAACAATTTCATGTGCACACATTATGCTATAAACACAATCATGTCCACCGACCATCGACTACAAGATGTCAAAAATAGAATACATGCGTGCTTATGACAATAAATATTTAGCAGCTACACGACCACCGACTACACGGCTATTTTTGTAGCCCGTAGCCAACTTAGGCTAATTTCTATTTTTCTTGGCTACAAAAAACAGATTAGTGGTGCCAATACAATAAATGCATGAAATGGTGTTTTTAAAAACGCAATACATTAAATATCGCTATTAAAAACGCGAAAAAATTTTATAGTGGCACCATTGAAAAATAATAATCATCTGTTAATTTGTTTACATTTTTCATCAGTGTATTACTTTATCTCGAAGGGGGAACATCTGCGCGCGAGCAGATTTTTAAAAAAAAAGTGAAGTTATAATTGAAGTCGCAACGCGCACAGTTTTTATTCAACAGGATTTTCCACTTCCTATACGAGGGTATAGGTTGATGTGCAGTTCCTGGAGAGACTAGTAATATCAAAATACTTGTGGGATACCCTGGCGCTGTAGTTATATACCCCTGCCATTATTAAATTAAGATTTAAAAAAAAAACAATAATACATTTTTCATTTGCTATTTGTTTGTGAAATTTTCCATTTAGTTCTTTTTTCATAAATTTCTAATTTTATTCAGTTATATTTATTTTTTGGGTTTTTTATTGAAATTGATAAGTATATAATAGTAATTTTTACTGTTTATATACATTTATTATATTGTTTAATGTAAATGTTTAGTTCAATTTGCATGCAAATATGGACGTGGACACTTCATATACTGAAGTCTTTGTTTCCACTATTTTAGCAATAGTATTTATAAAGTTAATTAAATTTTCTTGAGACATTTAAATTTTTTTTTACACAAATTCGCTTAAAAAAATCAAGTTTGTTTTGTTTTGGTTAACTTAAATACATACATGTATGTCAAAACAGATGTTTTTTTTGTAGTTAGTGGTCGATGGTCGTTAAAAAAATTAAGTAGCTGGCAACTTGGCTATTTTTGTAGCCAGCTACTTTTGTAGTCGGTAGTCGATGGTCGGTAGCTATTGATTGTGTTTATAGCATTAAAATGGCTTGTGTAGACCATCGTTATCGATGTCATGCCGGCTTCAAACAGCGAGAAAACGAAGCCTTAACATCGCCAAGTTTTCTCCACGCAGACAAACATGAACAAATGTTTGTAAGCTATTCTGCTGACGTTGTGTTCATGTGCGAACAAATCAATTGCTCGTCAAGACGTAGTGTTACATTCGTTTGCATGTTATACGTAATTTAAATTCAAATTTAAAAAATGAATTTAAAAAAAATTATTTTACATTTGTGTCTTTATTTTCTTTACGAAGTGACATAAAAATAAAATATGTATTTGAATAATTTTTTCATCGTTAGGCTGCGTTTTATATGTCTCTAAAATAATTCTAAAAACAGTCGAATTTCAAGCATTTGCTTTTTGTACTTTTTGTTTTTCAAACAAATCGCTTTCTTTGCGTTTGTCGGAATGATATTCGAGTCTCTTTTTAAACGCACAACTGATTAATCAGTTTTAAGTCATCTTGGGTAGTCTTAAAAGACTCACTTTGGTGATTTTTGTAAAAACAATCTTCCAAATGCTAACTGGGATATTTAAAATCCACACACATACATATGTATATTGCAATTAAATTTATTTTAAGCAAGTAAATTTTAATTTTAAATTCGTTTTTTGCTTCTTTATTTTGTTTTTTTTTTTAATATTTTTCCAAAAGTGAAAACTTACATTTGGACAGTGTCCTTTACATAATTGCACACCACAGCTGACATGTAAACGTTCACGATCGGGAAACTTAAAGGCGGGAAAAGTGGCCGTATAAGTTCTTTCCATTAAATCATCATCGTTGTTTTTAGACCAACCTTCCTCAAGTGGCTTAGAACGCGTGTGTAATGCGGGCATGACCTAATGAAATGAAAAAAAAAAACAAATTAATAGATAATGTAATAAAAAAGTAAAATAGTTGATGTGAATTTAATATTAATAATTCCTATAAATTTTATTTTTTGGTAACTTTCGACTAAGAATTTGTTTTTTGTTGAAACTTGGATTTTAAGTGAATTATCGCAAGATTTAAAGGTTTTTTGTGCGTTTTTGGTTTTAAATGTTTTTATTGAAATTTAATTTTTTTTTTTTTTGGTAAAATTAAGTTTATGGGAAAAAGTTAAGAAGAAGGAAGGCGCTCGTTTTTTATCAACAATACCCATCTCTACCTTTAAGGGGCCAATTTTACGGGTGGACAGATTTTGCGATAGGACAGAAAAACATCGCTAAGTCGAAACTTGTGGTGCAGGGTACATGCAAAAATATTTAAATAAGTTATCAACTTTTTACAACCAAAACGCAAAAACTTAATTTTAAAATACTAATTTGGAACTTTTTAAGTAAATAAGTAGAAAAAAGTAGACTTTACAGTGCAGTCACACGGTCAAGTTTTTGTTCAAATCTCTTTTAAGAAATTTACACAAATTGCTTGTCAAAATTCACACAAATTGAAAGCTGTGACGTAGGCTGCACGCAATTTCAAAGCAAGTTTTTAAGGAAATTGTCGTAAAGAAAACAAAAAAAAAAAATGAATTTGAAGGAAAAAACTTCAATCAGCTGTTCTCTTGATTGAAAATTTGAAAGATTCAATTGAACGAAAATTTGAAAGCAAATTCTCAGCAAGTTTTTAAAGTGAGAGTGTATTGGTAGAAAATGAGAGTAATTTTAAAAATTGAATGA
This sequence comes from Gymnosoma rotundatum, assembly GCA_916610165.2. Classification (NCBI taxonomy): domain Eukaryota; kingdom Metazoa; phylum Arthropoda; class Insecta; order Diptera; family Tachinidae; genus Gymnosoma; species Gymnosoma rotundatum. Next base: position 12,851,058 of record OU744340.1, read on the forward strand.
AAACTTGATCGTCTGACACCCTAGTTAGATTAATCATCGTTGATATAAAAAAAAAATGTCATTTAAGCCATCTGGTTCATTTTCTGGCCACAAAACCAATTACAAATGTAATATTTTGAATTGTTATACGAGGGCTGCTATATATATTTTTGGCCTGGCAACACTAAGTGCTGCCAAGTGCAATCTGACATTTCCATTGGAAAGTTTGTAATTTTTAAGCGTAATCGTACTCAAAACGTTTTGACGTTCGTCCATTATTTGTGTTGTTTACAGTGACTTGAAAAAATTAATATAGAAAAAAATGGAATTAACTCGTGAACATTTTCGTGCCATCATTTTTCACAACCTTCGGCGTGGATTATCACGACAAGAGTGCATTAATGAACTTAAATCTTTGTATGGCGATGAAGCACCATCCTATAGCACTGTGAAAAATTGGTATAATGAATTTAATCGTGGCCGAAGCTCGATCAAAGACGAATTCCATGAAGGTCGTCCAAAAACGGCTGTTGTGCCAGTGAACATTGATGCCGTGCGTGAACTCATAATGCAAGATCGACATGCGACATACCGAGAGATAGAAACATCCTTGGACAATTCTTCCACCAGCATACATTCGATACTGCATGAACACCTGGCCGTAAAAAAGGTTTGTTCTCGTTGGATCCCGCACAATTTGAAAGTCGCTCAAAAAAAGGCTAGTGTCGATTGGTGCAAAGAAATGTTGCAAAAATACGATTGCGGTGCTTCAAAAGACGTTTATAAGATCGTCACAGGTGGCGAATCATGGATCTATGCGTATGAGCCCGAAACGAAACAACAATCGACCGTGTGGGTCTTCAAAGACGAGCAAAATCCAACGAAAGTTGTTCATGGAAGAAGCACTTCGAAGCAAATGGTCGCCTGTTTCTTCGGCAAAACTGGTCATGTGGCGACTGTTCCGCTTGAGCAACGTAGGACGGTCACTTCTGAGTGGTACACTACAATTTGTTTGCCTGAAGTCATCGAAGAAATTCGAAAAACCAACAAGAGACGACGAATCATTGTTCACCATGACAATGCGAGCTTTCACACATCGGTTCAAACCAGAGCGTTTTTGACCGTCCAAATGGTTGGTTCATCCGCTGTACAGCCCTGACTTGGCACCTAATGACTTCTTCTTGTTTCCGCACATCAGGAAAAAAATGCGTGGTCAACGATTTTCGTCGCCAGAAGAAGCTGTTGAAGTGTTCAAAAACCATGTTTTAGAGGTGTCTCAATCGGAGTGGAAAAAGTGCTTCGACAACTGGTTTGAGCGCATGCAAAAGTGTATAAATCATGCTGGAGAATACTTTGAAATACAATAAAACCATTTTAGATTATAAATATTCGCATTTTCACTATTAGGCCAGAAATATATAGAGCAGCCCTCGTATGTATGCAACTGTCATTTGAATTTATTTTCGAACATCGTATGTAAATATAAAAGAATATCATGATTTTTACAACAAGATGATTGTGTTGTGTGACATTTTATTTCTTATTTTTGTTTAAAAATAATTCATCACACTCAAGCAACACTTAAAAATTGAAAAATATGAAAAATCAAATAAATAAATGCGTAAATTGAATAAAAATTTATAATAAAAAGTAAGAGTGCTACATTCGGCTAAGCCGAATCTTATGTGCCCTTCACCATCTATTTAAATCTAGTTTAGTGAAGTCGCTCCAATCAAAAAAGCAAATATTGGGGTGAAAGAGAATTAAAAAATAAAAAAAAATTTGGTATTTTTCTTATCTATTATTTTACATAAAAATGCCAACGGCTCTTAATTGGTTAAGCATTTTTGAAAATTTTAGTATTATCTCAAAAATCTCTTTAAAAGCTTTAAATTAATAACTATATTGATATTTTAAAAATTTTGAAAATCTCAGAGCCCCATAGCTCGGAAAATATGGCGAGCCCATTTTTTCATATATTTATTTGTTTCAAATGACATGAAAAAATAGAGGCAGGCGTGGTGTTTTGTCTGCTGCCTCGAATGACATGGACCGATCATGCTGATTTCCAAGGAACCTCATTTGACACTATTTTTATTTTCCAAAGAGAAATAGAGGATAAATAACAAGTTTCGCCGGGCGTAAAATAAAATTGACGTGTTTACATAACAAAGCAATCTCTAGTCTTGAAGAATGGAAAAGCCTTACAATATTTGGCTCGCCTCTTATTTATTTAATTTAACACCTACCAGACCTTTTTACATATTAAATCTAAAAATATAACTATTTTGTTAAAGAAAAGGAATTTTCTCAGTTCAATTTCTGTTTTATTTCACCAACATTTGTCATAGACTTAATCACAATTAAACGTTATTGCGGAAATATGACAATGAGTTAAATGTTTAAGGTTTTTGTTGCTGTTATTGCAGTTATACAAATTAAATTATGTGAATTTTTTTTCCTAACATAAATCAAATACATATGATTAACAATTAACAACTATGTAAGTGCATAAAACTAAGTAAAAAAAAACTTCACAACAATCCTTTTTCATTTATGTATTATGATAATTGTTGTTGTTATTAAGAAACTTTTCTCATACAACACACAGAAATATATATCAGACAGTTGTTTAAGGCTGGTTCACCGGCAAAAATTTTGTTCCGAAACATTTTTTTTTTATATGTAGTTTGACGTTTTATTTTTTGAGAGAGAGAGAGAAAGAGAGTAAACTCACTTCGGAACAATTTCAGCTTGAATTGGCTTAATTTTAATTTTTGTTCCGAAACAATGAAACTGTGCTGCCAACTATTTTATATTTGCAAAGAAAATTTAACTGAGCTGCCACATCATATTATATGTACATATCAAATATGTGTATATACGCATATAAATTTAAAAGGTGAAACTGCTTGCAAATTTAAAAAGTAAATTTAAAAAGTTGTGTCATGGATCTCAACGAATTCCTTGCCTTGAAGCTTATTTCAGAAATAAAAAAGCCGGGTAGAGAATGCTTGTATGACTTTTTACCTCAATTTTTTTTTTACCTCATTTTTTGATTTAATTATGAAATTTTTTTTAATTTAGAATTTGTTTATAACAAAACGGCATTCAGTGATTTTAATTTTCTGTCACAGTGCTGCCTGCTTGTAAAGTAACACATCTCGCTTACACATATGTTTCATATGGTAGCTTTGTTTTTCCAGAAAAATTGTTCGAAGTGGGTGAATCGTTTCAGAACAAACTCTCACAAAACTAAAATTCTCTCACAACAAAAATTTTGTTCCGAAACAATGGGTGAACCCGCCTTTAGTTTTAATATGAGAAATTAGACCTTAAATACATTCCATAATGAAATCTTAAAAGATGTTGTGTGATGATACCTATTTACCACGCGTATAATAAATTTTAAACTACTCATTGTCACATACACACCCTAATCAGGGGTGCCAGACAATTTTGGTAAGAAATCCGGACTTTTGCACAAAAAAATCGGCATTATCGGCACTTTAGTTTTAAAAAATCGGCAAGGTAAAAAAGACATTTTGAACACAATAAAATATATTTTTATTAACAAAGAGTATCAAATAATTTATCATTTTTAAAGATATATGTTCAAAATCAAAGTGTTTTAATATTTGAATTGTAAGTTCTAAATAAAAGTTGATACAGTTATATACCGTTTTGTTTGTTTCGTTTTTGTTATGTTTTGATTCTTATATTAACTTTTTAACCAATGAGTCCAACTACATCCCATCAAATTTCAAAAATTGTTCTCTAGTCATAACTTCTGTTAAAAAAAGGTTTATTGATTTTTATAAAAGTAAATTCTTAAGGCCTCATACAAATCTAGTATTCAAACAACTACTGCTTTAAGCGACAGCCACCTGGTTTGAATTGGGTGCAATAATTTATGTTTTTATTTCTGGTAATTTTTGAATATTTTAAAATTGGTGAAGTCTTTCTGTAATTAAATAAAAGCAAGTGAGTGCCAAATATATTTCACAATAAGTTAATCTGAAATATTTTTTTATTTTTGCAACTAAATTATTTGAGGCTGCCATAACGGCAGCACCGAATCCTGTCAAATTGGACTTGTAGTTTTCTTGATTTTGCGTAAAGCTTGTACAAACATTTCGCATAGCATTATCTACTTTTATCAATCAGAAGAAGTAGTTCTATATTTTTAATTTTTAAATATACGTACAACCAAACACAATGACTTGGTGTTGCATAGATCGGTTGCTTCAAGCCAGCGAGAACTTTTTATTTTCTAATAGCTCACATACAGTTAAGAACTGTTTTTTCTTCTTAGTAGAAGTACTGACTTATTAACAGTTGTCTCCCAAATATAAAAAATTATTCTAAAACAGACAAAGTTACACCTTTCAGTGTTTATAAAAAAATCGGCATTTTTAGAGCCAAAATCGGCAAATCGGCATTTTGATAAATTTGAGGCAAAAAATCAGCAAAATGCCGATAAATCGGCAAATATGGCAGGCCTGACCCTAATGTCAGATTCACACAACTCTTTCGCCTTTTCATGGTGACGAGAGAGAGAGAGAGAGAAAAAAAAAACAAATTGTGTAATTATTTTTATTGTTTTGTTATTTTTTATTACTGTCATAATTACATATATAGGAAACATTGAACTTGACATCAACACTTTGTGTTTTCTTCTTCTTGTTATTATTAAACGTGAATGTATTATTTACAGTTTCATTTTCGGGTTTTATTACATGTTTAAGTACGTATGTATGTAAGTTGGTAAATATTCAAATATAGAAATTATTGTGATGTAATTTAATATAAAAGTATTTAAGGTTTAAATATACGAGGTTAATTCAACGTGTCTTTGAAACCATAACTTAAATAAATAGTTAAATTATTTTGAATTGTAGCGAAATTCACAGTTTTAGATTTTTCTCAGCTTGTAGTTTTGGTAAATCTTAATAAATAAATGTTCTGGCAACAATTTTTTCCAGCTGAGAAATAATATGAGCAGAATTTCGTGCGGAAGACTAAGCATTTTGTTCAAACTTGCGAAAATTGTTAGCAACTTTATATATTTCGCTTGAAAAATTTGGCGATTTAGAAGAAAGTTATTGTTTAGTTTCCTTCAGAAAGTGCCGGATTATATTTTGGAAAAATTGTCAGTAATTTTATGTTAAAGTTTTGAGTAAAAAAGACTCAGATTTGTTTTAAATTATTTTTAAAATAATTGAAGCAGTAAATTCCATTAAAGCTCAATATTTCGAAGAAAAAGGTCAAGCGGATTTATTAAAAAAATCCTACTTTAACTAATTATACTGAATGGCGAGAGCATGCACTATTCCAATCGTCTTGAGTATTATCGGTATGACATTTTTTTCATACGTTTTTTACTATCGTTTTGTTATTATTCAGCAATAATGCTGTGTTTAGACGGCGTGTACAAGTCATATGGAACGTCAAAATTGCTATCCATATGTAATTTGTTGTGTATGTCAAAATCTGTGTTTAACATACGATTAATAATTATCATGTTCAAACTTGCATATGTTACGTACATATGACAAAACCTCTAACTGTTGAAGAGAAAACTAAAATGCTTAAAGCAGTGATGTCAACTATTAATTTTTTTAGCAATAACTATTTAGAAAGAACAACGACAAGCACAATACTGCCCTTCCTTATTATTATTTATATCAAATTTGCAATAAAATTTCCTTTAATATATAACTGACTTTCCACTTGGCTGTGTTCGCTATAAAAACACGTCACAAGCTCAAAACTGCACGTTCAATTCAAGTACTTGGCGTAGTTCGCATGAAGTACATATTAAAAATTTAAAATTAAGGTTCTCGGCACATTTTTTCTTGTTAAATTTGAGGTTGCTAGTTGCCCTTATAAAACAATTAACATACAAGTTTTATTGTACCCAAAATAAAAATATTAATGCAAGTGTTATTTACAAGTTGTAAAAGAGACAAACATTTTAAAAATGCACATTGAATAAAAAATTGTTGTAAGCAAATTCGTATTTGCCATATTTTCAACTTTTCGCTACCTGTAAGGGGCACACACGCCTTTATCTTAAAAAAAAACCCCTAGCACGCTGGAAAAATTTAAACTCATATTTGTTACAAACTCATAAAAACTAATTATTTCCACAAAAAAAATCTCCTTTCTGCTATTTGTTAGAAATTTCTACATTGGAAGTGTCACCGTTATTATTTTTTCTTTAACGTATGTATTGAGTATTTGAAAATTATTCTAAGAAAACTTTAAATAATTTTCAAACACTCGTCTTACAAAAAAAAGTGGACCTGATTTTTAGAGTACATTTACACTAAGAAAAAAATATGAATTATTAGATAGTAATAAGGGCAATAAGTTAAATTTCTATTCATTTTTTACCATAAAATAATTGTTGCTGAATTTAATCTTCAAAATGCAATAAGCGGTAAAAATCTCCAAATACAAAATTTTAATATTTCTTTTGTATCATCATGTTTTCTAATATTTCAAGCCTACAGATTAAAAAAAGGTTCAAGGCTTTCTGTTTTTTCTGATGTGGTTAACAAGTTTATGGAAATGCCCAAAAATTATATTTTTGCCTACGATAAATTTATATATATTCCCTACAAAAGTTCAAAAAATATTTTATTTTCAGAAATCTAACTTTTATCGTAAAAACATTTTGAGCGGAAATTTTAAAAGTGGAAGTTAGCATCACTGAAAACATCTGTTGTCATATAGTTTTACACATCAAAATAGAACGTGCTCTAAATTAAAAACTGACACATGTTATAACACATAGGAAAATAACATATGTTATATTTCATGAGGTTTACATGGTGTGTATTGATTTACATATGGAAAATCTGACATTCCATATGACTTGTACACGCCGTCTAAACACAGCATAAATGAATTTGTTGCCCTGTTACTTTCCTTGAAATATGGTATAAAACTTTTTACCATATTTTATTTATGTAAATAACATTAAATTACTATTTATTTAAGGAAAATTCAAAATGAAACTTTTAATAAAAAAAAAATATACCTTTTTCCTGTCTTTCCCTGGCAACACTGGTTTCTAGAACTCTCGAAAGTTTGAAAGAAAGAATAAGAGGCATTGCGTGCAGTAGGTTTTTGATAAACACCACGGGATATTACCTAAAGAGGGATACTTTATTATAAGAAAATTATCCTACTTCTTTGACCACATTAGCAGTTGGGAAAATGATGATGGCATTGGAGTTGGAATAGTGGTACTTACCAAAAAAAGAAATGAATAATTCTCGTATAAGTGAGAAGTATGTCACCAAGAGTTTTCACAATTGCTGTTTGTTAGTTTGAAAAGAAATAGTGCAAAATACGTTTACTTATAAATATTTGTTTTACTAAAGATGGGGATAGCGAAAAACACCGGGTGTAGAAAGTTTTATACCTTAAAAAATTTAAAATTTTTGTAATCATAAACTATGGCTCGAAATTTAATGTTTTCGGTTTTTATTACCCTGAAGTTAATGTCGACGTCGTTGACGGCGTTTCAACGCCGAAAAAGTTGAAACAGATTGAACTTTTACGGCGTTGCAACGCGTTGAGATTAACTGCTCTCATACAATTCCATACGATTCAACTTTTTTTTGACATTTGACGCCGTCAACGACGTCGACATTAACTCCAGGGTTAAACAAAAAACTGTTTTTGTTTATGAAAAATTGGTGTAAACAATTTGTATTTATTTATTAAAGTGAAAATGATACTCATTAATTAAAATAAATTTAATTGTCATATTTCACATTTTTTGTAATTAAAACTATTGTTACTAATAACAGATTTAAATATGTATGTGATAAAAAAAAGGCTTAAAACGTATTTGAATTAATTCATTAATTTAAAGTCTCTGGTTTAAAATAAATATTTAATCATTAAATTAGCCTTTATTTCAGTTTTTAAATAAAATTTGTGAAACCTTCTTTTGCACCAGTGTTTGTTGAAGCTGGAAAACTTCTTCAAGTTCATTAAACTTTTAAAATACTAAAATAAAAATATTGCAGTTTTATATTTCAAAGAAAATATTATTTAATTATTTACTGTTTAATTAAAGACATTACATGATTAAAGCAACAGGGAAAATAAAGAGCAAAGTAAAAATTTAAGATGATTAAAAATAAACGTAAAGAAAGCGAAAGTGCAAATGTGTGTATTCCACATGAATGAATTTTTATATTTAAATTAAATATTGAATAACATTACTTAGATGCATGTGTAAAGAAATTGTTTAACTCGTGCTTTATTTTGTTTAAAGAAAATTTAATTTAAATAACTACCCACTGCAATTGTTGTTGCGTGATAAGAAACAAAAAGATTAATGTGAAATATTCTTCCATAAATTAATAACACAGGAAAAGAATTTAAGCAAAAACTCTTATGAAAAAAAAAAACAAAATAATTCACGTAAAATATTAGAAACAAAACACTAAATTTTTTATATTTTTATGCCCTTCACCACAAAATGTGGTATGACAAACTTATATCTAAGTTTGTCATACCGTATGCAATTTCTACAATATCCATTTCCGACCCCATAAAATATATCCGGTCTAGGAAAAAACTCTACATACAGCCCAATATTTTTAGGTTTCCACTTTAACAGTGATATTTGAAAACAACTTAGTATGAGCTTAATTCTTACGTTAAAAGTTAAGATTATTTATAGATACAAATTTACAAGTATACTCCTGTCAACAAATATATTGGCGAATATAACACAAATCAGTAGGAAAAAATTCTACATACAGTATGGCATCCCCCATAGTTTTTGTGAGAATATACAGAGTAAACCAAGGCAGATTTATTGTACTAGGTAGTGTCGTCCGCCCAGCTGGTTTGTAGTAGGAAATTTCAAAAGTTTTTGTATTTTCCTTTGTTTACGAATTTCAAAAAATTACTAACAACAAGCGTTTGCGAGACAAAGCAAGCATGTGTATTGAGAGCAATTATCTTCTATTTTTCTTTGTGTTTTTGACGTTTCCAACCCACAAAACAACAATAAAAAGGCATGTTGTTTTTGTCAATGTTGTATTTGTTGTAGAGGCGCTATTACCTAGTAAAATAAATCTGCCTTGGAGTAAACATAAGAAATTCCGTTATTTTCGCATATTTGACTTCTTTGACAAACAATATTATCATTCAAGTGCAGAAAGTCAAAGCAATAATATTTTATTTGTAAAATTATTTTGGGAATTTTTATAAAATATTTTTATATAATATTTTAAAATATAAAAAAATGGTAAAAAGAAAAGAAATACAACATTTCGTTCGCAATTTATTGGTAAAACTCCGAAATAAAAATAAATCCTACGATGAAATTTCAAAAATAGTGATCTTAAGTCGTGCTACAATCTAAACTATTATAAAAAACTACGAAGGCACAAATAGCACCGAAAATAAGCGAAGATCTGGTAGGCCAAGTAAGCTTTCAAGTCGGAATGTGCAAAGTATTCTTAAAGAAGTGCACCAAAATCCACGAATAAGTGCTCCGAAATTCTGCATCGAAACAGCTTTAGAAGTAGAAAGCCGGGAAAGAAACCACAAATTTATGCTAAGAATCGGCACCTACGGCTCGAATTTGCAAAAGCTTATCTAAATAGGGATTGAATTTCTAGAAAACTGTCTTAATTACCGATGAGAGCAAGTACAATTTTATGAAAGCGACGGCCGAGCAACTGTGTGAAGAAAACACAATATTGCACTTGAACCGAAGAATATAATATTTTCGGTGAAACATGGTGGTGGTAGTGTTATGGTTTTGGGAGCTATAGCATCATCTGGGGTGGGTCGTTTGGTTTTCGTCGATGGTAATATGGACAGACATCAATATAAAAGTATACTGGAACAAAATCTACAACCATCCGTCAAAAGCTTGGGTGTTGGAAATCGTTGGATTTTTTCAACAAGACAACGACCCCAAGCACACCGCTCACATAGTTCGAGACTGACTCCTTTATTATGCTCCAAGAAAGCTGAATTTCCTACCTCAGTCACAAGCTCTTAAGCCGATCGAGCACGTTCGAGATGTCTTGGAATGATTAGTGCGAAAATATGAAAAATCCTGAAATTTAGGGTTACATGTAGAGTTTTTTCCTTCACTGTATATTCTGGCTCTTATGCATTGCGAAGTCGATTAAACGTTGTCCGTCTGTCCGTCCGTCCGTGTTAGGGTTGCAATCAAGTTTGCCTCGGTAAAAAAAAATAATAAATATGTCAATCGATCAGGTATAGTGCCGAAAGAGGTGCTATTGAGAATCAGCACGATAAGTCAATGCCCTTCGAGGCAGCAGGTAAAACACCCCGCCTACCTCTAATTTTTTCATGTCATTTGGAACAATAAAGTTACTCTAATCAAAAAAATAAATATATGGGGCGAAAGAGAATTAAAAAATAAGAAAAAAACATTAAGTGAAAAAATTGGCGCTCACCCATGTTTTCCGAGTTAGGGGGCTCTGAAAATTTCAACTTTTTTGAAATATCAATATGGGTATCATTTAAAAGCTTTTGAAGAGATCTTTAAGTAATTACTAAATTTTTCTAAAAATGCTTAACCCATTAAGAGCCGATGGCATTTTTATCTAAAATAATATACAGATCAATTTTTTTATTTGCTTTTTTGATTGAAGCTACTTCACTAAACTCGACTTACATAGATGATGGAGGGTATATAAAAAAATATAAAAATGTTACACAAACCAAATACGATATTTTAAAGGAACAGTAGTTTAATTGCCTGTCTATTGTTGGCGTTTTTTTTTTTCTTTCTTAATGTTTTAATCTATTAATTATATTTTAATGTGTTTCTTTAAAATTTGAAAGAACTATTAAGTTTTAGTTTCTTGTGCCACCAACGAAAAAGAAAAACACACATTTGAAACAATTAACTTGTGTTCATCTGTTGTTAAAGTGGCATTTATAAGTTATAAAAACACTATATTTAGTGATAATGGAGGCAAAATAGTTTGAATAAAGTAGTAAAAATAGTTTTCTGCATAGTTGACTAGATTACGAGGTCACAGCAATTAGCCAAGAGTGAAGAACAAACACTTTTCAAGAACCAACTAACGGACAGACGGCTACAGTGACTATCAAATAATAAAATATTTGCATTTTAACATACTTTTGCTTTAACAAAAAAATAAAACTCTTTGGGTGTTTAGTAAAAAAAAAAGAAGAAGAAGTCCCTCACAACAAATCTTTTGTGTTGCATTTTATGTATTGAAAAAATATAGGCCAACAGCCACAATTATGTTTTACTAAATAAAGAATACAAGATAAAAGCTACAAAACTAAAATAAAACAATTTACAATGCCATTGTTGTTGTTGCTGTTTATTTTTTTTAAGAAGTTTAAATAGAAGACAAAAATAAAACTAATTTGCATTTTTTAATTAAAATGTTAAAATAAGATTATATTCATTAATACAAAGAATTATAGGAAAAACAAAAGAACGTCTTTTTTTTTTGTTGAGCGCAACGCACAAAAAGAAAAACGCATAAATTTAAATTGTTTCCCTTTTATTAAAATAAGATTAAAAGATTTGATAAATATTTGGTGAAAGCGAAACTTGTCTTATGATAGTACCGTTAGGTATTTTTGGCTTCAGGTCATTAGGCCATGGATAATTATAATCGAATATAAAACAAATAAAATTATTTTGTTTTCTGTTTAAATAACGCCGACATTTTTAAATTCATGAAAGGTGTGTTTAGATGACGTGTACAAGTCACTTGGAATGTCAGATTTTCCACATGTAAATTAATATAAACCGTGTAAACCTCATGTGTTAGTCATTTTTGCTCACATAGCGTACACACCTGAGACAACATCTAATATATTTATCTCAACAAATGTCAATTTTGATCAGTTCCATGGCAATTAAATAAACGTACACGATTACAAAGAAATCCCAACAAATATTTATTTTTTTTTAGCGCAAATGTAGTGAAAAGCTTAATAAAATTAATAAACACTAATAAATTTGTCTTCATTACAAAACGACAATTTTCAAGGAAATATCCTCAAAAAAGCTTTTCAAAATAAAAAAAAATTGATGAACGAATTATGCACATAAAACACACCTCCATTCGGCAACCCAGAAGACTCATATTGATTACCTTCAGATTGCCAAACTAAGAACTACTTCTACCTTGCCACCCATTACATAGCCACCTGACTCCACTAATAAAGATGAAGACATTAGAAGTATCGCGTGGCCGTATTAAACTGCAGCTTTGCAATACCGGGTAGTGACACATAATGTGCTTAACAGTTTCTAACTCCTTTGCTTTCTCACCAATGATCACACCTACAACTACCCTCAGCACTTTCCTGCCCAAACTCAGAAGCAGTTCAATCTTTGCCGTGTCTAGACTATGCCCATGAGACGCGCGCAATTCTCTCTAGACACCCAAGACTGATTAGTTCTTCGTACTACCTAATCACATTTAGGCCTATTGTAGGAAGAAATCGGTAGCTTCACTTCTTCTACTTTTTCGATAACAATTACCTCTGAACCCAATCCTAGAAGTTTCTTGGCAATTTTGTTGTGCTTTACATGGTAATGACCCGGAACTTAGTACAATCAAATACAAATAAATTAAATAGTTTTTAAAATTAAAAATAATTTTTTAGTTTCAAACCGACTTCTAATAAATTTGTAATTTTTTCTATATTTTATCTAAACTGTCCATGAGCACATCTAAAGCTTTTTTGAACTCGCTTACCAGCCTTCATTTCACAGCATTAAGTACTGCTTGGCTGTCTGGTACAGAGAGACCTTATAGCCTTCTACCACATGCCCAGGCAGTTCTTGAAAGATTAGCAAATTGAACAGACCTGGTTGAAAATCTGTCACACATTTTATTTAAAAGTACACTATTCAACTTTCGAATACACGTGCCACTTTTCATCTTCTTGTTTTCATCTGCCTATAACAGTTCAAGAGTATGGCCACATACATTAGATTAAATTAGCTATTGGGACACCCTTATATCTCCAAACTTTATACTTGTTCAACTGTTCAATAGTTTGGCGACATACACTAAATTTTAGCAACTGTAGGGTCACCCTTTATTTTCAAAATTCAAATTATACACTTGCTGTAGTATTAGACTTTATAAATTTCAACCCTCTGCCTACAATGATTCAACAGCTTGTCCATATGCATCAGCTTATATCAACTATTGTAACACCCTTTAATTTATAATTTAAAATTTTTAGACTTCTTTTTATACCAAACAAAGTAGTGGACATTCTGTCTAATTTTCAGGTGTTGGTATATAACGGTTCAAAAAATACGGCCATATAGTTTAAACTACATTAATTTTGGGAACACTCTTTAATTTCTAAACTCAAATTATAAGCTTTTTATTATAGCGGACTTAGCAATACAGGTCCCTTGTAAGTTTCAGCTGTCTGTCTATAACGGTTCGAAAGTTCGGCCACATACTTGAAATTACTTCAACTATTGGGACACCCTTTAACTTCTATATCCAAGTTTTGTACTTGTTGTTATGCGGACTTAGCAACACAGGTTCGCTGTAAATTTTAAGCGTATGTCTACAACTTTTAAAAAAGTATGGCCACATACATCAAATTAAAGGAACTATTTGCGCACCCTTTAATTTATAATTTTTAATATTAGTACTTCTTACTATAACGGCCATAGCAATCGACATTCTGTCCGAATTGCAAGCGTATGTCCGTAACGGTTTTAAAGATAGGCTCATATAAGTCAATTTACGTCATCTACGGGAGCACCCTTTAATTTTTAGATTTATTTTTGTAAAAATAATAAATCTAAATAAAATAAATTTTACAGTTTATAATACACTAAAAACATGTATGTTGTATGGGGACACCCTTTAAATTTTAAGATTTTTTAAACGGAACCAATCTATAAGCATAATCTATCAAATTACAAAATTCAAAATCAGTTCAGAAATGACTGAGTTTTGCAAGTTCAAACATAAAAAAATCATCATTCAGTCGAATTGATAACCCCCTTCTTTTTTTGGAGTCGGTTAAAAGGCAACATTCAGGTGAAATGATAACCTCCTTCTTTTTGTGAAGTTAGTTAAAAAACTAATAAATTTTTGTTCGATTAGTTTGTCTTTTTATTAGAAATTTTAGTATTTAATATTCAATCAAAACAAATGGGTGATTTTGTTCCAGTAAAACATTAATTCCAGTAAAAAATTATGCTACCTACTTCAGCTTTGATCATTCTTAATTATCAGTCAAGTCTTTTTGTGCATTACTTTGCATAAAAGGAAGTTACCCATATAATTTTCCATCATAATAAGGCATTGTTAGACACATTTACAAAAAATAAGATTAAAATCGTTTTTTTTTTTTCCTTCTAGAAGAATGGTAAATATTAGAATTAAAAAAAATACAACAAAGAACAGGTGGTGCTTGTGAGTTTTGTTGCTGAGTCAAGGAAGAGAAAGTTGTATGAAAACGATGTTACAGTTTCAAAACAACAGACAAACGGACATACAGATATAAACATTGGTATGAATAGAATTGCACAAATGTTTGACCTAAAAAAAAACTTGCACACTTGTAAATATATTAAGATTTATCTAAACAAAAAATTTAGGTGTTAGAAAGCCAAATTAATTGCTAACTGGTTCACACAAAAGCATACACAGGTTTTTCAATATGTTGCAAATTTGAGTGTAAACATTGTATGATTTCAATGATGCATTTATTGTTTTCAACCCAGGTGAATGCAATCCCTCCAGGCCCTTATTTACCAAAAAACAATTTTCCTAAAGATTGAATGAATTTCTTTACATAATTCTATCAATATTTTAATTACGGCGAAAAAATATATTTTAGCATGAACACAGAAAAGAACAGAACAAGATAACTGATTCGCTCTCGTTCGTATTATTAAAGTGAGAAATGTTGTTGAACTTATCAAAAGTTTTGTTTTCAGATTAAAATTTAATTAAAGTCTTAATTGACTCAAATATATATTTAATTAAAAAATTAATTTTAAAATTTTCTAATTACAGAAAATCACAAGTCATGAGTTCAACTCCCATCTGTGTCTTGATTAAAAAAAAAAAAATTTTTTTTTTTGTTGAATACCCTTGATAGTTCCAGTTCAAACAGATGAATGGTTAGAAAACAGTAACTGAGAAGATAAAAGCCGCCTGTTATATAAAAATAAATAAATCGTGGAACGGAGCATTAGTAAGTGAAGAATGTAACCACACATGGGAGTAATTAATTAAATTGATTAATTAATTGACGAGTTCATCAGCATTGAATGATAAATAATGTAATGATTTTTTTTAGCATTATAATTATTTTCAATTATGGTAATGCTTTTTAATGAAAAGGTTCCATTGATAATTAGTTAAAAAACAAAATCATTACCATTGACTAATGACGAGGCAAACTTGATTTAACAAAAAAATTCGATCATATATAGTGTCGAAAGAGGTGCTATTGGAAATCAGCATGATCGGTCCATGTTTTTCGAAGCAGCAGGTATGTCATATGGAACAATTAAGTAACTCCAATCAAAAAATAAACACATGGGGCTATAGAGAATTTGAAAATAAGAAAGAAATATCCAGTGAAGAAATTGGCACTTGCCCATATTTTCCGAGTTACGTGGATCTAAAACTTTCAAGTTTTTTAAAATATCAATATGGGTATCATTTTAAAGCTTTTGAAGAGATCTTTAGGGAAATACTAAAATTTTTTAAAAATGCTTAACCCATTAAGAGCCAATGGCATTTTTATATAAAATTATATATATGCAGTACCAACATTTTTTTTATTTTTTAATTCTTTGTAACCCCAATATTTGCAAAAATGGTGAAGGGTATATAAGATTCAGCATAGCCGAATATAGCACTCTTACTTATTTTCATTGCAATTATTTCAAACAATCCCATTGAAATTTTAATGGTAATAAAAAAATCCCAAGTGTGATTGCTGACATAGTTGTGAGGGCCTGGTTGGTAAAACAAAAGATTATGAGCTCAAGTTTTATTAGAGCTGCAGCGTATTATGGTCTCATGACTGCGCGTTATGGAATCAGACTATGTTGTAGAAGAAATCGTAAGAGCAAATCAAACTAAGACCACATAGTAAGAAATTCAAGCAATAGAGAATAAATATAGTGCCATAAAGTAAAAAGTAAAAATATATAATCTTTGTATTTGCAATAAAATACCTACGTTAAACAAATAAACGGAGCAGTATTCCTACCATAAACTGATTGACAATTATTACGATTATATTTATCTTTGTTAATAGTATAATCAAGTTTATTTACAACATGCCGTGTACGTTCACTAACTTGTGGTTGCTCTATTTTCTAATATCTTCAAAAGAAAACGACAAACATGAAATATTATTAACTTTTTTTTTAACAAAGCTCTATTTTCGTTCATATAATTAAACATGAAGGATATATGTATTTGAATTTCTGACGAGTTGTAAACAAACCTTAATAAGCGCGTTAAACGCAACCCATCTGTCAAAAATATATGAAGCAAACCTAAATAGCTTTTCGCACAGTGGGATATTTTACCAATCTAGCTAGACATTAGACCAAAAATTAATTTCGAAAAATGTAAAACTTTAAGTACATAGCTGGATAGATAACAAAATTTTGCATCGCATAGCAAATATTCAAGGCTTTTACTTGAGATTTGTCGTTTTGAGACACTGTTAAAGTAGAGTGAGTTGGATAAATCGAATACGTTTTTATTGATTTTATACCATTTTGAGAGGTTTGCATATGTTTCCTTGTGGCTAAACGAATAAAGGGCTATATAAGCAGCAACTTATATTAATTTTTAGAAAATTTTGTTTTTTATTTTTATGATAAAAAATTTTCTTCGAAATTTTAAATTTTTTGTCATAAAAAAATATTTTTTTAAAATGTGATCTCTTCGCGGTCCTAAAAATGTGATACATAACAATAAAACTTGAGATCTATCTCTTCTTTTATACTGTAGAAAAAAAGTTGCGCGTTTTTCCGCCTAACCCACTAATTGCTAGTATAAGACCCACTCCAAAAAGAGCTATTACCTTTCTTCTATGCTTCCACCTGTACTTAACGCTGAAGAGGATTCTGATTCAGAACAGGTCTATGAAGAATTAGATGAAGAAAGACCATAGCACTCATTATCATCTTAGTGCAAAGGACAAGTTCTTTTAAATAAATCAACTGTGACAATTTTAAATAATATAAAATAATATAAAGTAACAAATTACAAAAATATAGTTTTAATAATATTCTTGGGAGGCGGGGGTTCATAAGGTATTGGAAACATTAATAATAAATATTTTTAGGAAATTGGGAAAAAAATTTTTTTTAAATTTTAAAAATTTTTTTTTACATTCTTTTTTCAAATAATATTTTATTTCATCGCCCATAAAAATGGCATTTTAGAATCCCTTAAGTCCAACTTTAAGTTTTTAAACATTCCTTGGCATTAAAAGTTGTAATTGCTAAACAAAATGACTTGACAAAATAATTTGAATTTTTAAGAGGTAGGATTAGTTCTTCTAAGGGGAATTTTCGCTCTAGGTCCGACTTTTTTTTTTGTTTTCTAGCTTTAGTAGCCTATGACTATAACCGATTTTCCTACCAAGCTTCATTAACCTAGATGAACTCAGTATATTTATAGAGCCAATATAAGCTAAAAAAGTAATATCCGGCTAGATTGACAAAATATCACTATACGCGCCGTCAGCCCTTAGAATTTAAAATCCGATTTTAGCAGTATTTTAGGAAGTGAAGTTAGCTGGTTGTTATTTGTTTTGTTATTGTTGAAAAGTAATGACCAATTAGTTGTTTTTTAAGGACAATCTAGCGGTTTTATCTTTTTTTTAATTTACTATTGAGACACGCTTAAAATCCATCTCCAAACTTTGTACATGTTTTAGCAATACAGCTCCTTGTTAATTTCAATCGTCTGCCCTCAACTGTTTAACAGTTTGGTAATATACATCAACTATATGGACACCCCTTAATTTCCAAATTCAAATTTTATACTTGCTGTTGTAGTAGACTTTTTAAATTTCAACCGTCTGTCTATAACGGTTCAACAGTTTGGTCAAATTACATCAACTATTGCTATACCCTTTTATTTATAATTTTAATTATATCAAACAAAGTAGTGGACATTCTGTTTAATTTTCAAGTGTTTGCATATCACGGTTCAAAAGACGCCATATAGGTCAAAATACATAAATTTTGGGTACACCCTATAATTTCTAAATGCAAATTTTATACTTGTTGTTATAGTGAACATTGCAATACAGATTCCTTGTTAATTTCCACTGTCTGTCTATAACACTGCACATACACCAAATTATATCCACAATTGGCACACCCTTTACTTTCCAAATCCGAAGTTTATACTTGTTGTTATAGCGGACTTACCAATATAGGTTCTTTATAATTTTCAAGCGTCTGTCTACAACTGTTCAAAAGTATGGCCATATACATCAAATTAGATGAACTATTGGGGCAGCCTTTAATTTATTTTTTTAAATATGAATACTTGTGACTATAACGGCCATAGCAATCGACATTCTGTCCAATTTGCAAGCTGTTGGTTTATAACGGTTTAAAAGATAGGCCCATATAGGTCAATTTACTTTACTTATGGGACCACCCTTTAATATTTAGATTTATTTTTCTATTGCTTTTTGCCATTAGGATCTATGGTAATACGCAATTTTTTTAATTTTACAATGGTGCCCTTAACGGTTTATAATACACGTAAAAACATTTATGTTGTATGGGGACACCCTTTTATTTTTAATATTTTGAACTGCTCTTAAAACGGGGGCAATCTGTAAGCATCGGAATCGATCCAGAAATGACTATAAGTTATAAAGGCACAAATATAAAAAAAGCAATGTTCAGTCGAATGTTTTCTTCGTTTTTTCAAGTCTGTTAAAAATGAATTAACAATACAGTTCAAGACATGAAGTTGACGCTCTTATTTAGGTATGACTTTTTAGCGTAAAAGCTAAACAGTAGATAGTGTTGCGCTTAATGCGCTTATTTAGGTATGTCTGTTATTAAGTAGTAAAATGAGTGTAACAATAAGCTTGTCCTCCAGCATTTAAAATTTAATTTTTTATAAAGACGTCAATTACTTCTCTTTAAAAGAGAACGACAGCAACAATAAAATATATTGAACGGAATTTTACTACTGTGTAAATTTTCAAGAGTTAAAATTATTGTAAACAAATCTCGCAAAACAGCTGGGTATTACGTCGACATATACAGCAACAGACTTGCAATATTTTACGGCGTTGGGGCACCCAGCGCAAAAACTGTAGCCGTTGACTTCATGTTATATCAGAAACAGGTGAAAAAATAAAATTATTAACACGATGAGTGCCATGTGAACCGCCAGCGGTGCACAGCTGCAGTTGACTTCAGTTTAAAATATTTTCTGTGGCAGTACAGTAACGCTAATAAATATTAGGATATGCCACATAGAGAAAGTATATTTTATTTCACTTTGAGAATTTTCACTGTATCTTTTATTTTAGATTAATTAAGTGCGAAAGAAAAATTATAATTTTATTACAAAGTAACAACTCCAATAATTCAAGATTCAATGAATAAAATAAAAATAACAAAAGGAACTTCAAGTTTAATAAATAAGAAAGGCACTAGGGCGTTTTGTTAAAACAGTCTAGGCAAATAGGTGGGTTGTCCTCACATCCATTACAAAATGTTGTGACCTTTTTGGTTTTTTTCACTGCCTCTTTCCGACCGTCTTCCTTTTTTATTTTCATATAACATCTGCTACAGCGTTTTCTAATTATTTGATTTCTATCATCTCTGATCTTATATTTTTGTAAAGAATGAGGTTAAGGCCTGGAGATTCCTAATGCTTGATCTGGTGCTGCACAGAGATATTCGCAAGCTATCTTGTGGTACCATCGAATAGTTTTACGTAAGGGAGAGAAATAACTATCCATTTGGTCTAACAAATCAATGTCTTGTTTTGCTGAATTGTTATCGAGAACCATTTCAAGTTTCTTGATTACCTCATTTTTCCTATTCTGTTTTCCAATGGAAACAACATTCAAATCATTTTCATCACTTTCAGTGTCTTCAGTTCTTTGCCGCTTTTCATAAAAAGAATTTACGTCCATTTTGTTTAATTACTTGTACAGACTTTTCTTGAACAGAAACAAAAAAATTAACAAATAATACTGTGACTCCTGGCGGTACACATGGCACCTGAATAAAATTATATTATCTGTGTGCCACGTGTATCACCGGCTGTCACACATATAACGGTACACATAATACACATATACAAAAAAGAATTTTAACAAATTAGTTTTTTTTTTATCAAAAAAACATTAATTTAAAACTGGAACTTTATAACGGCACCCTACTAATATATTTTTATTTTGTATGGTGGCACTCAACGTGTTAATAAATAAAAAAAAAATTTAATTTAACATACGAGGGCTGCTCTATATATTTCTGGCCTAATAGTGAAAATGCGAATATTTATAATCAAAAATGGTTTTATTGTTTTTCAAAGTATTCTCCAGCATGATTTATACACTTTTGCATGCGCTCAAACCAGTTGTCGAAGCACTTTTTCCACTCCGATTGAGACACCTCTAAAACATGGTTTTTGAACACTTCAACAGCTTCTTCTGGCGACGAAAATCGTTGACCACGCATTTTTTTCTTGATGTGCGGAAACAAGAAGAAGTCATTAGGTGCCAAGTCAGGGCTGTACGGCGGATGACCCATTAATTCGACGTTTTGGCCGGTCAAAAACGCTCTGGTTTAAGCCGATGTGTGAGAGCTCGCATTGTCATGGTGAACAATGATTCGTCTTCTCTTGTTGGTTTTTCGATTTCTCCGATGACTTCAGGCAAACAAATTGTAGTGTACCACTCAGAAGTGACCGTCCTACGTTGCTCAAGCGGAACAGTCGCCACATGACCAGTTTTGCCGAAGAAACAGGCGACCATTTGCTTCGAAGTGCTTCTTCCACGAACAACTTTCGTTGGATTTTGCTCGTCTTTGAAGGCCCACACGGTCGATTGTTGTTTCGTTTCAGGCTCATACGCATAGATCCATGATTCGTCACCTGTGACGATCTTATAAACGTCTTTTGAAGCACCACAATCGTATTTTTGCAACATTTCTTTGCACCAATCGACAAGAGCCTTTTTTTGAGCGACTTTCAAATTGTGCGGGATCCAACGAGACAAACCTTTTTTACGGCCAGGTGTTCATGCAGTATCGAATGTATGCTGTTGGAAGAAATGTCCAAGGATGTCTCTATCTCTCGGTATGTCGCATGTCGATCTTGCATTATGAGTTCACGCACGGCATCAATGTTCTCTGGTACAACATTCGTTTTTGGACGACCTTCACGGAATTCGTCTTTGATCGATCTTCGGCCACGATTAAATTCATTATACCAATTTTTCACAGTGCTATAGGATGGTGCTTCATCGCCATACAAAGATTTAAGTTCATCAATGCACTCTTGTCGTGATAATCCACGTCGAAAGTTGTGAAAAATGATGGCACGAAAATGTTCACGAGTTAATTCCATTTTTTTTCTATATTAATTTTTCAAGTCACTGTAAACAACACAAATAATTGTCGTACGTCAAAACGTTTTGAGTACGATAATGCTTAAAAATGACAAACTTTTCAATGGAAATGCCAGATTGCACTTGGCAGCACTCAGTGTTGCCAGGCCAGAAATATATATAGCAGCCCTCGTAACTTCAATATTCAAAATTAATTTTTAAATAATCAGTGTAAAAATTAGATGCTTTTTCCCGCTAAAGATTCTAGTGGTGGCGTGGTTATTCAAAGATTAACAGAAGCTTAGCCTAAACCCTGCTAAAGTTATTAGGCAGAATTATCGCTTAAATAAATTATCAGAGTTAAAAACATATATATTAAGTATTAGGGGAAAAATAGCAAACACTAAAAATAAGATTCCAATTTAATCAATTTTATTTTTCAGTTTAAAACAAAAAAAAAAACGTAAAGATCTAGTTTTTTATTAGACATGTGCCCGGTCGTTCGTTTCAGTGACCGGTCTTTTTCGGTCAATTATCAAAGACTGATTCGTTCGTTCAATTCGTTCAGCCGGTTAAATTTCTGGCTCATTTCGTTCAATTAAGTTATCCGTTCAATTTAAACCGTACACTATTGAACAAAAAGACCGGATTTAAATGACCGAATCAATTCGTTCACTTGATTGATTCGGTCAATTTAACCCGTTCGTTCGCGAACGACACAGCTCTAAAAACACGAAGTTTTACGATTCCGTTTAAAATTTATAAAAATCAACAAATTCATCCACTTACCTGTTCATCTATAGGACAGCCCCGCTCATCCAATAACTGTTGTGTAGAATCTCCTAAACCATCAAGGGCAGCACAATCAACAATACGCACTCCCATAGTACCGGGAATAATAGCACGAACGGTTAATGTTGTAGCTTGACCTACAACAACTGAGCCAGAACCATCTGGTCCGCCCAATTCAAGCCAAATACGCACACGAGGCGTTTGTGAGGAATGACTATTAACAAATTGCTGTTGCGTTGCTGAATGTGATAATGAGGGTGGAAAGTGTGTTGTTTCCATATCCGAAAAATTTATTTCCTGGGTCTTATGTAAATTATGGTTTGTAGTTTGCATGCGGCCATGCCTTTAAATATTAAAAAAAAAATAAATGGAAGATTAGAAAAACTTATTTTTTATAGTCAAACCCGAATCAACCAGTCAAGCATTGTCTATCTGTCAAAAAGGTTTATGTTTATACAAAATATATCAAGCGAATCCACAAAGCGCGGCGTCAACGCTTTGTAAATAGTTTTTTTTATTATTATTAGATCCTTCTAGTGATTTCGTCTTTCTTTTATATATTTCTTTATTTTTATTTGGTAGTTTTTATTATTAAATTGACATTAATGTTCATGAAACAACCTTAACGCTACACAACGCTACGCTTGACGCACTGATAAAACTGTATACGATGTTTTTTTTTATTTGTGTTTTTTTTCAACTCACCTCAAATTATTTTTACTTTTTCCCTCTACCCCCGCCAAAAACATTCCCATGGCTGTGAGAGGTAATTTGCATTTGATCATCTTTAAAATATCTGAACTTTGTCTTAGTTTCTCTTCCATTTGCATCATTATACGCACCGATAATTCCATAGAACCATCATGTTTGGGCTCTACCCTTACACCACATCCTGATGTGGGCAAACGTAAGGTTATATTAGTTTCTGAAGTGCCACGGGCTCTACACTCGTGTGGAAAATCTTTGGCATATAAAAGCCCATGAAACGGACGATTTAACTCAACACGCATTTCAAATACTTCACGCGTGCAGGTGGTAAAAACTTTGGCGATTTTTAAACGTGTTTTTGTAATTTTATTTCTATCCTTTTTAGAAATTTTCGACAGATCTGCTTCTTCCACAAAGATTTCATTGAATTCTTCATGAGGTTTGTATTTCTGCAGTGATTCCTCTACTAAGGGAGCTGTGGTCAAGAGCGTGGCCTCTGAAGCTGAAACTATTGGCTGGGGTAGGTCGTTGGCCTTGATGGTTTGTGTTAAGGCCAGAGACAAGAAAGTAATAGTTGATAAGAAAACGGATATTAAATATATTTCAGGCATTTTATTTATTTATTTATTATTATTTTTTTATTTAACTTCTACGTATCCAATAAAAATGTTTTAAAACTCTTTATACTTCTGTTGTTGTTGTTGTTTGTCATTTATTTATTTCTTAAGTTACCGTTTTCTAGCAATATTTAAATATTGTTTAAAATTGTTGTCTAGTTTCTTGCTTTAACTTTTTTATAGTTCTTTTTTAATTCTTTAATAATTTCTTGCTTGACTGCATTTTTTAACAATTTTTTTTTTTTTGATTGATTTATTTTGCCCCGTTCAATGTCTGCAGCTGCCGTTAATATTGTAATCACTCAATTGACACTTCTGCTACCGGTGTAATGGCTTCTGTTACAAAAAAAAAAAACAAAAGATTTGTTATTAAAATTTAAAAAAATATGATTAACATTTTATTTTAATAGCGAAAAACTCTTCTAATTTATAGATAATTAAATATTTTTCGACACAGCTTGTGTTATCTTACAATTTGTTTGTATTACATGAAGAAATCATTTTTTTCTTAAAAAAAAAATAGCAAAAAAGTACGTAATTAAAAATTGCTAAGGAAAAATAAGTTACGATGGCGCACAATAGGGGGTATTTGTAGTAAAAAATAAAACGGAGTTTCTAAACGTTTACTCTGATATCATAAGACTTTTGAAGAAGTTTAGTTGAGCTCAAGTTTTCCAGCAAACAAATAACAATTGTTTTAAATACGATGCCACATTGCCTGAAGTTTGGCTCGCTCGGGTATAGTGAAATAATTTTGGATCAGTTTTAAATAAAATTTTATTTCTGTCGACTTTTTTTAGAGGGGACTTTACAGCAAAAAAATAAAAAAATAAACTGTAATATATCAAGTTTCTAAATTTAAATTAAAACTTAACCTGTTTATAAGGAGAAAGTCAAGCCTCAACATTGACTTAAGACCTTATATTAATCAGGGTTATGGCTGCATAGTAGTTTGTATATATCCATTGAAAAAGTTTAGTCAAACTTTAGTAGTGAACTTGGTTCTTTTAGTCTTTAGAGAAAAAGCAACAAATTGCCGCTGCGAATTTTGTTGTCATAAACAAAGTTCAGAAAATTGCACTCATTGTACAAAATTCTCGTACGTAAATGGAAAACACACAACTAAAACCAATCCGTATTTTTTTGTTCATAGCAATTATGTGTGTCTCTAAATTTAGGAATTTTTCGTACACATCCACGAATGTGTTTTATTAAAATATTTATTTGCGTACACGTTCGTGAATGTACGACTTTAGCTACTGTTTGTGTACGTGTACTTTACTTTCAGTTGTGTACGGAAAAAAAGTACATGAAAAAATTTAAATAACTTCGTGTACGGAAAAACGTACATGGAAAAATTAAAACAACTGCGTGAACGAACGGCAAAAAAGTACATTACAAATGACAAAATATAATAATATTTTTTATTGTTATTATTATTGTTTTTTTTTTATTATTATTGTTTTTTTTTTTTTTTTGTTATAAAAAGTAAGGATCAAAGGTGATAACTTGCTTATCATTAACAATATTGGATTTATATCTAAGCAAGGATTTTTGATGTTTGCTGTTATCATAAAATAATTATTTTCAATTGGGTTTTTTGTTTGTCTAATTGCATATGTTAACTATTTGTTGTTGTGGTTTTTCATAACAGTAAATGTGCTTTGTTCATTTTTAAGATATGGGATGTTTACTTGTGCATTTGTTATTGTTTTATTACTATCTTCGTTAATAGCTTGTTACAACTCATAAACCAATTTAAGCCGAACTCACAATAGGGGTCTTGACACAAACAAGCTTTAGTCTCTAAATGAATCATCCGATTTCGTTGAAAGAGGTATTTGAAATTAAGTATTTAATTTGAACCTTAGAGTCCTTAGAGGAAGGGCACCAAATTCCTTCAAAATACACTACTGCCTCGAATGCCATGCATGGCCTAAGCATGTATTTCTTTCAATCCTAGAACTCCACATTGTGACGCCTAAGAGTTATGAGTTGCGTTCCAATGGTTTGAGATGGCCCGCTTGCATGTACTTCTTGTATTTGATTTTTCGCAAACTTTTGCTTTATTTTTTCAGTTTGCTACTTTCTTTTGTCCTATAATTTCCGGTATCATCATTATTTTCCTTTACTCTTCTTCTATTTTCGTTATCTACAGGCAACACAAGCAGATTGCTTGGTCATCAGCTATCTGCCTAAGCTTAGCCCTCGCTTAATCTTTTCCGCGTCATAACGAATTGACGTTATAACAACGTTGCTTATTTTCAACAAAACCGGAATTGCGTCAATTTTGAAAATACAAATTTAGCTGTATGAACAATATTGTGACCTTAACCTCAAATATTTAATGAAAATGTTGAAGAGAAAATATTATGTATTACCAATGTATTACAAGTGGCAGCTATGGCGAATTCATTATTTTTCGCAGTTGCTCTGAATGTCAAACTCTTCAAAAAAAAAAAACAAGTTTTTTATACTGTAGTTGCATCCAAACCGAAATTAGCGCGTGAAACGCAAAGCAATTAGGTCCATATTTTTTTTTTTGCTGAAATGTCAAATTTGCGTATTGAACATTAATACATACAAAAAAATAATACATAGAAAAAAAAAAGAGATAAATCTACTAGATTTCTTTACTTTTCAACAATAAAAAGAAAATAAAATAAAGAAGCACAAAATTTTTTTTTTGCACTTTTTGTTTGGCGAATATATGAAATTTTGGGTATGTATGAAGACTTTAGTCCTTGACTGTAGATTACATCATTCGCGAATGAAATAGATTAAATAGATTTCGCTCAAAGCTGCAAAACAAGATATTTAAGTACGATAATGATGTTAAAAATTTATTTAAAGACTATGTTTAAATTTAAGTAATTCATGTTTTTTCTATGGGAGATAGGCGTAAAAGTGGGCAGGTCAGGTATATATTTTCAGGAGTTCATTCTCTAATTAAAATATTTATTTTTTTTTTTTTGAAAATTGAGTTGACGCATTGAAAATCATTAGAAGTTGTATGGGAAGTAGGCGGTAAAGTGGGCGGATAATTTTCAAATTTTACACAAATGATCCTGAGTATTGTAAAATGCTATGTGCCAAAAAACAATGCTGTAGGTCAAAATTTAATTTTTACTTTGTAAGGGAGGTGGGCATAAAAGTAGGCGGATCATTTTGATTTTTCCATTTTTTTCTTGATTTAAACAATAATGCGTATGCGAAAAGTTTCATTGTCCTTTGACCATTTTTTCTTATTTTAGCCGCTCGTTATATGAACCTCAACCAATAGGCGGCGCTGCCATCTCTCATAAATTCACCTTGCTTCTAACCATGGCGAAAATATACTACGTGGTCGCAATGGCGAATTCATAATTTTCGCCCCGAACGTGAAAAGTCAAACATCATATAAAAAAAATATATACACATTTTTTTTTTATGGAGTTTGACATTTAGCGTTTACGGCAAAAGTGATAAATTCGCCATCGAGACCACCTGTATTATTTCGCCATGCTTCTAACTATATGTATGAATAACTAAACATTTTGACAGCTGTTTGAACTTAAAAACCTTGAAGGCAGCTGATACATAGCAATTAAAAAAATTACCATAGCATTCTGGTCTTCTTATCTTTAAATAATAATTTAATTATATATACAACAAACATTTTAATTTGATTATTATGCTGTGAAAATTTTTATACAGCAGATGCGTACAACAATGATTAAGTAATTTTGTTAAGACCTTATATTGCAAAAGGAAATCATGCCACGTTGTGATTAATATTTTCTATTGTCAGAAATAAATCAATTAAACAACTAACATATGAATTCTACACATTTACTTTTTTATAAAGAATAACCTTGAACGCAGCAAGCCAATTAAATAATCACTTAAGTGCAATGTTTACAAAAAAAAATTGTTTCATATGATAATTCCGGTCTTTGAAAAATTTTATTAACATCTTTAAAAATAAAAATTAAAAAAAAAATACCTGATGAAATAGTTAATTTACTGTAACAGGAGAAGGGCGAAAATTTCAATAACATAACAAAACATATGACCTTAAAATGTGTCACTCAATGGGTTTAACAAGTTGTCATTTGATTATCTAAAACTAAAACAGTTTCAAAAATTTATGCATAAACATTACGTCTCATTTCGTCTAATTAAAAATGTAAATTTGTTTAAACAGCTTTTAAAAATACAAATGGTTATTTAACACTTAATCGATTTTAAAATGTGTTGTACAAGACACTGATAAAGATGCTGCAATATATGTACATATTTGTTGTGTTTTGTTTTTGGTTTGGCGATAACACTAATGACGTTCATAAACATGTTGCTAAATGTTGATGACGTTAGGGTTTGTTTAATTATGTGAATATTTTGTAAACAAGATTGCTGATTAAATTAAAATCTTTTTAAGGATAATAATACCCTGTTGATAATTCATCCTGCGTAACAAACTCTCTTCAGGAAACTTCTGACAAACATTTTAAATAAACTAAAGATTTTTGTCCAAACAATAAAGCAAAGACAAAAATCAATGTTTAAGCAAAAACAACAATAACCAACAGCAATTTTATTTTTCTTTCTCCGCTGTATACGGCTGAATTTTTTTCGGCTCTTTTATACAGTTGAAAGAGGATGAAAAATAAAATATCACAAAACACTACGATAATTTATTTTAAGACGGGCACTTTGCAAATATTAAATTATATTAAACAGAAGTTTCCAGAAGAGTTAAGTAAGTGATAACGAAATGGCCATCGAGACGTGCTTTGACCCTCAATAGTTAATATCGGTGATTAAAATAATTAATCGGGAAAATCGCACAAAAAAATATTTTTAGCTATTAATTTACTTTTTTCTCTGGAACTAATGGCGAAATCATGTACCAGATGGCAGCAGTGGCGAATTCATTCATTTTCGCCGTTGCAGGAAATGTCAAACCAAGGCGAATCAATTATCCGGTGGCAGCGTTAGAAAATTTATTACTTTTTGCTGGTAGAATCGAATGTCAAACTTCATATATAAAAAATGCTGTTTAATGTGTAGATTACTCTGCCACGATTTCAAAAACTGTTATGTTACTGCCTTATCTAAGTCTCTGGGGAGACTTGAAACAGGTGCCTTGACTAATACATTTACCGCTGCTTTATAATAAAGTTCCGTTGAGATTTAAACACATGATCTACGGGTCTACAGGCTTCTCAAAATATATTTTTTCTTTTGACTCAAGTCTTCGAGAAGGATTCAAAACTCACTATCTGCTGTTTACAACAGATAACTCTGCCCCGACATTCAAAAGCTAATAAGTTACAGCCTTCTCTAAGGCTCCGGTAAGATTTGAAACAAGTGCCGTGACCAATACATTTACCGCTGCTTTATAAAAAAGTTCCATTGAGATATGAACACATGATCTTCGAGACTGTTGTTTACTCTATACAGTCGTCTTAAAAAATATATTTTTCTCTCTATTTAAGTCTCCTTCAAAAGCTCAAAACTCACTATCTGCTATTTACAACACGAAAAACTTTGCCTTCTCTAAGGCTCCGGCGAGATTTGAATTGGTGAAGTAACCAACACATTCACCGCGGCTTTTTTATTTTCTACTTAATAACTTTCGTTGCGACTTGAATACACGATCTTCTCGTCTGATATTTACTCGTTACAGTCGCCTTAATCAACTTAGCCACCACAGCTTCATTATATATTTTGTTTTCTTTTTTTTTTTGCTTTCTACTCAAGTCCTCGCTAAGATTTTAATACCCGCTTTACTGTCAACAATACTGTCGTCTTATTCAACTCAGGTAGTCATACCAACCTTTTTTAAATTATAAGCTTCTGTAAACCTGCAATAAGATATGAACTCACGACCTTTTATTTGCCAACGCAGCACTCTATGCAAAATAATCAATTGCATTGTAACAATTGGTTTTCCTTTTTAAGTTACAAGAATCCATTAAGATTTGCAGACCCTCAACTTTATTAGTTTTACGGTCCGTAAACTCTGCAGTTTCCCAATTGTTAATTTATTTAAATACTTTGCTGAATTTTATTCTCAGTGTTTTTTGTTTAATATCTGCAGGCCCTTAAACCATTTCATTTACTGTTGCTGCAATTTTCCCTTTGTGTAGTTTATAACCTTGAATTAATTTTTTTCGTTGTTTACTTTAACAGTTTCTTGTCTCTCATAAACCTCTTATTATTTAAATTACTCATAAATCTCACTAAGTTGAAAAAGATTTAATGTTTTTTTTTTAATTAAATTAATATTTTTGTTTTAATTAAAGTAATATTTTATAGCAACAATATAACTATCCATTGTTGGTTTTAGGTCACAAATATTTTTTTACCTCTTTTTTCAACCAGACACAATCTGAATTATTTAGTTTTTTGATTAAAATAAATTAAAATATTTACTTTTAGGAAAATTAAAAGCAAAAAACATTGATTAATTGAATGTCAACTACAAAAAAAGAGTAATTTCAATTAAGAAATAATAAGTAAAAGATAAAATGTTACAAAAAACAGAAACCAAAGAAACTAAAAACTGAAACTAAAAAATTTATATTACAAAAATGAAAGAATTGGTAACTTAGGAAATGGTTCAGTTGCCGATTTGTATTAAAAATGAGAAAAGAATTCAATTGCATTTCAAATAAAATTAAATATATTTGCTAAATTAAATTACATTACGAAAAAAAGTTTTTCTTGTAAAAAGACTTAAGAAACAAACTTAAACATAAAGACATTTTGTATAAAAAAATGTAAACAAAAAAGACTTAAGCAACATACCTTTACTCAACTATACACGCATATGTAAAAGACTTAAGGCACATGCCCTAACTGTATGTTCTGTTCAGTGTTGCCAGGAAAAGACAGAAAAAAAATGTTACATTTTTCCAGCAAAAGTTACATATTGAATTTTTCCTTAAATAAATAGTAATTTACATGTATAAAATATAGTAAAAAGTTTTACACCATATTTCAGGATTAATAACAATGCAACAAACTCAAATTTACTGAACAAAAACGAAAATAAAAACTTATGAAAAATATTTCATACCGATGATACTCACTAGGATTTAAAGTAGGACCCAATACTAATATTTCGGTATGGAAAAGTGCATGCTCTCGCTATTCAATAAAATTAGCTAAAGTGGGGTTTTTTTAATATCTCCGTTTTACATTTTTCTTTGAAAGATTGAGCTTCGATAGAATTTACTACACTAATTATTTAAAAAATACCATTTTTAAAGACAAATTTAAGCCTTATTTGCTTCAAACTTCAACATAAAATTACTGACAATTTTTCTGTAATATAATCCGGAACTTCCTAAAGGAAATTAAAAGACAACTTTCTTCTAAATCGAGGCATTGGTACGGTTGTCAATTTTTTCAAGCGGAATAACTAAAGTTGCTAACAATTTTTGCAAGTGTGAATTGAAGCTTAGTTTAGCACGAAATGCAGCTCATATTATTTCACAGTTAGAAATAATTGTTGCCAGAAACATTTTGCTGTTTCTAAACATGAAACAAAAAAACATTTCGGGATTTCTCACGCCTTGATTAGAGTAAAACTTCAACAATGTTATTTTTTGTTTATTTTAAACTAATTTTTTATGTGGGATTTTGATTGCATTTGAAGTAAATGAACTCCCGGCAGTAGCAGAGCTATTGCAACAAAAACAACAACATTGCTTTAAAGACGATTTTCTCTCTTTCTATTAACACGGACTAATATTTATGAAGAGTATTGGGATGGAGGAAAGCTGAGAAGCTCTTGTTGATAATTAAACATTCTAACATTCAATTGGCTATTGTCCGTGATTCTGATTTTATTATAAGCCAATGCTTAACATTTATACATGAGGTGTAACACAGTCTCAAATTCTTGGAGAACTTTAATTATCAAGTTGCTATTATAACCTTAAAGTTCTTATTCCTAAATTCTTTAAAAAATGATTCCTTGAGCTCTCTTTCAAAGAGGCAACAGGGCAGATAAGCTTAATAGGCTTTAGCACTACCTTAGATGTTTTAGTAAAAGCCTTTTTTCTTAGAAAAAAAAACAACAAAACATTGTGGCACATTCAGAGTTGAGGCGTAGTGTCTCTTTACTCTTTAAGATTGGAAGTGGCACTTCAGTAATGAAATTCTTTCTGAATTTTGTGAGAATCTCTCGGATGTTTCTGACATTGAGTTGAAGCGCATTTAAAGTATCGCTTTGAACTTTTGATGTTTTTGCACAGATGACAAAAGCTAAAACTTAATGTTGTGTTGGATAAAACAGAGCTAAAATATTGTTACCACTAATAAAGAAACCCTCTCTAGAATGCACTGCCAAGGCCTATAAAGTAAGATAAGATAATTGTGGTCTTAATATTAAACGACCTAGGAAGGTTAACCTGGATATCGCGAGTTCGACTCAATATCTTCATTGAATGGTTATATTCGCTAGCAGTGCCGCTGGATCTTTTGCATCCGGGTGGTGAAAAACTAGAACTAAATGCTAGGATCTTTGCTGCCTTCAGGTTTGAAAGTTTTTTCCGACTACTTAAAACATTGTGCATTACAGCAACACCGAGGTATATACTGATCGTACTAAGATGACCTGTATTGAAGTTCGGGTATTACCTTCAAGGAGTTGAGCCAATATATCGAAAGAAAAATGTGGTCGTCTTGTACTTGCAAGCGTTGGGTTCAATAGGCGAGTAAAAATACGTAATACATCTGAAGGTTATTGGCCCGTGATAACGGGTCACTATTAGTTCGAGTCTCGCCCCAGTCACAGAATATTGCGCTGCGATGAATAGATAAGTCTACTAGTTAATTGACTAAGGCAGCTTGCTATCACAAGGTATTTTATAGAGAATATCTGCCTAAGTTTGCTAAAAGCACAATAATACAGGAAATCGTGGAAGTAAAAATGCCTCTAGAGCAACAGTGTATGAAACATAAGAAAACAAATGTTTGTTATCAAAGAAACTTTGACGCTTAAAGAAGAGAAAAGCGTAACAGTATTTTTATATACATATTAACAGTTTAACAACTTAATTATCAATAATTATTGCTGAAGATATTAATTATTTAAAAAGTTTTTGATAATTCATACTTACAACAACAACACCTGTGCCATCATTTTAACATTTCACCTAAAAGTAGGTCATCTAAATGAACACAAATAACATGTGTGTTTTTGATCTCTAAATAATTTTCATAACCTCTTCTTCTTTTATTTTATTTCTGTTTTTTTTTTATTTTTGTTTTGTTTGTTTATTGTTGTATAACAAATAAATATTTTAAAATATTTGATTTGTTGACATAATTGCAAGATAATATTTATTAAACAAAAACCATTAAAAAGATAAACAAACAAATCAACGCCTTATTTAAATAGTAAATTAGCTAATAACAAATATCAAATCTTTGTTATTTTCATAAATAATAATAACAAATACTTTTAATAGCCTCTGACCTTAACACTCCTTTCTCTCTGTAAGATGAGACTAAAACACATTTTTGAATTGACTTCCAACTCTTTTGATTTTTTTTTTCTTTGTATGAAAAGAAATAAAAATTTCAAAGTCACGTTGTCATAAAAACTAAAAACATCGTCAATCTTTGCACTGACCATTCCAATTATTATAGCTTTTCTTTCATTTTTCACTTTAATGCTGTTGTTGTTGTTTGGGAAAGCATGTATTTAGTTCACCAACTGAAATGTGCTTAATTTTTGAAAATATCTTTATTAAATTCAAAACAAAAATTAATTGAATTGAAATAGAAATAAAATAAAGCAAAAATCAAAGCATCTTAATAGAAGGACTTGGATTTGTAATTAACGGTTTATTTAAGTGACCAACTCAAGATGTTAAAATCAAATAAGAGCACGCAGTAACGGAACTTGTAATTCTCTACATTTTAGAAAAATTACAAAATATTATTTTTTTTTTTTTTTACTTTATATATCAGGATTTAATTTTAAATATCGATTTTTAAATTTTTTTTTGAATTTCAAACTTATATTTAGCTTTTAAAAACCATTTTTAAATGTTGGTTTCTCTGGTGAATTTCTGGTTTGTGGTGAATTTTTTGATTTCTTTGTGAATTCTTGATAATTTAAGCGTAATGAGTAAATATTTGATTTTTTCCTCCATTAAATTTTAAATTAAAGTTTTAAGCATTTTGAAGTTTTTCAATTTTTTTGGAAAGAACTTTAAATTTTGTTAAAATATTTGTTTAATGAATTTTAAATTTGTTGGTGAATTATCCTTTCCTTTCTTTATAAACGACCAACGCGCCATCTAATCTACGAAAAGGAAATTTGTTTCGAATTTAACATTTGAAAGTGTTAATAGGGCATGATTTCTTCGCAGTTTTTTTAATTCTAATTTTACTCCATTGATTGATAATAATTCTCATTTAATTAATTTTTTATAGTTTTTTTGTATCAATAGCTTTCTTATGTTCATGTCGCGCTCTCCACCTTTCTTAGTAAAGTTTCATTTGTATTTTTTTTTTTTTGTGTGATAAATATAAAAATTTTTGTGAATTTTCTTTTTTTCGCGGATTTCCCATTTTCTGTATTTACATTTTTGTAAGTTTGTTCATTTCTGAAGCCTGGTACTCTGTTCGATTTTGCGAAAATTGTTGAGCAACATTGATTATTTCATGTGGAAAATTTGACATTTATAATGTGGTGTCTATCTCGCGATTTAGAAGAATTTAACGTTTTATTATTTTCACGAGTACTACATTGTTTTAAAAATGTAAGCAAGAGACATATGATCAGCTGCTGTTTGAAAAATTTCGCATTAAATAATGTCTACTTGCTTTATTTCACAACTTTGAATAAATGTTGCCAGAAACATTTCGTATGTTTTTCCGCAGTAAAAACAGAGTACTACTTCTGCAACATTTTTTCATGACTTTTTCATACAAATTTTTTATTTATGTTGTTCGACAGCATTCCGCATGAAAAACTGAACAGAGTACCAGGCTTAAGATGTTAAATATGACGTTATCTCGCCAAACGTGGAAATTTCTTAACATACGTATTTGGCGTAAAACTCTTTGATTTGGCGATACATAAAATATTTGGCGATTTGCTTTGAAAAAATAATCACATCAAATCAATTAAATAAACATTTTATTAAAGCCATTTTTATATCACTATTATAATCCGGCAACTCTTCTCTTCATTTAGTGTTAATGCAGTAGAGTGAATGATTTCCAAACATACAGGGATGGTTAGTTAGTACTTATTTATTTTTTGTTTTTGTGAATTTCGAAACTGAAAGTTAAATATTACATTAATTGCCCATTTGCGACAGTTTAAAAAATTTTCCATTTCTACATTTAAAATTTTTTATTAATACCAATTTCATACCAAATATAATTAAATAATAATTTTAATATTTAATTTTATTATGAAGTTACTGGTAAGAGAGGGAATACATTGGTGACTTAGTGCTTCCTATATAAAAGTAAAAAGAAAGTCTGAGTATATGTGTAAAAGCCATTTTAATTATATTTAT
Source organism: Gymnosoma rotundatum (assembly GCA_916610165.2). NCBI lineage: Eukaryota > Metazoa > Arthropoda > Insecta > Diptera > Tachinidae > Gymnosoma > Gymnosoma rotundatum. Next base: position 12,886,315 of record OU744340.1, read on the forward strand.
TTTTGGTGTTTTATAAAAAATATCTTATAATAAAAAAAATCATAAACATTTTAGTAAAGCAAACAACCAATTATTTTGGCGATAATTATTCAGTAAAAAAATCTGAGAACTCTGCTTGGAATTGGTTTTGTGGATTTTTAGTTTAAGTTACGACCTTGATAAAATTTCGATCTTATTAATTATTTTAATTTGCTGCAAAAATTTGATAATTTTGAAAAGAAACTAATTAGAACAAAAAGCAACTTTAATTAAGCGTTACTTTCTATAATTAGTTTTGCACGAAACAAAACTCATAATAATATTTATAACAAGTAACTTCAAATGCATTTTAATATTTCACATAAAAAATATGAAGACAAACTTTCAAGGTTGACACTTAAAAAACAAATCGTTAATAAGGAGGTAAAAAGGTAAGGGTCTAATGCACTAGCCCTAGGAAATTTAGATGGTACAGATTTTTTTTATAATCAGAATACCAACTATCCCTTTTCAAAAAATTTTTAAAAGTCTAAATTGAAAGTAAAATAAATAATTTTCGTGGAATAGACATAAAACAAGAAGAAAAGCCGCAAAGGCGGATTAACAGTTCCTTTTATGTTCAAGAGCTTGTACAAAATTCTTAATACCTTATGTAGGTATGGAAATTAACTTTTTTGTTACTAATTTATAAAATTAAAAAATTATCTAATTTATTTTAAATTTAAATCATTGCAACAACTTTTTAAAAAATGTTTCAGTAAGCCAAAAGCTTTTTTCCTAATAACTTAAGTGCCAATCATAATTTTTATCAAATCGTTACATTCTTACTCTATAAACATTAATTATTTTCTAACGGTGTTTATTAAAAATTCTTACCAATTTATAATGCAGCAAATATTCCTTAAAGCCATTTAAGGTTAAAATGATTGATTTGTAATAGAAAAAAACACTTAAACAAACCTATTTTTATAGATTTGCTTTTTCTTTAGCTGTTGTTTATTATTTTTCAAAAAAACTGCAAAATGGTTTCTTCATTTCAAGGAGAAGAAAGACATTGATGTACAAATTCTTGTTGATACAAATGGCAAAAGAAAAATAATAATAAATAATTTGTAACACACTTTCAAGAAAACTGGCAGACAGACTATGCTGGACAACCGGTAGGTACACTGAAGTAAAATGTTCCACTTAGAATTGACACAATTTTAAACCGGCAGAAAAAAAAACAAAAATTTTATATAAAACATTTACAGGAATAAACGGAAAGTTGACAAGCATCAAGACACAAGCACCATAATAAACATACACAAACTAAAAAGAAGAAGAATATTACCGCAATGAAATAACGAAACAAAAATTTTTTTATTATTATTTTTTTTTAATTCTTCCTTTTAAACACTTAAGCAAAACAATCTTTAATGCGTTAGGAGTTAATAAATAAATAAGCAACGGATAACGCATGCGCCGTAAAAAACTTTATATAACCACACTCGAGCGCGTTTAGAAATGTAATAACAAAAGTTTATCACTTTAACAAGCTAAGAAGCAGTTCGCAGCAACATACAAAAAAGTATCATCAACATCATTATCACTAACAACCAAATAATCATTGCCATCATTATTGTTGCCAACTTCATTATGCTGTTGAGTAGTAGTTGCTGTAATACAAACAATAAAAAAAAAAGAAAAGCAAACAAGAAATGTAAACAAAACGGGAGGCTTGATTTTTTTTCAATGGAGAATGGTAGAAGAAGCATCAACCGTGGTAGTTATTAAAAACAATAACAACTACCAGCCAAAACAATAACAAAATTTTCAGCAATAAAAAAATCGCTCAAGATCCATAACATAACGCCAAACGCATACTTAAGAAATTGCCAGCACAAATACGCACACAAGGGTGCACATACACAGCCATCTACACTTAAGCTTAATGAAAACCCACCAAACATTCAAGCTTGCTTTAAACTAAACTAAATTTGAGTACAATTTATTATGGAAATATTGTTGGTGCTTCTGGGATTTGAACTCATAACTTCAGACCTTTTGTTTAAAACCTCATCTTTTTGTTTTATTCACACTCACCCACCACAACTTTACTACTTATTTAGCTCTGCTTACCAAAACCCACGTACAATATTAGCTTTTTGGTTTTGTTAAGTTAAGTTGTTGTTACAGATAAGTAAAGAGTTTCCAATTCTTACTTTTACAACAGTATATCGCTGGTTCCATGTAGCAAAGCCCTTACTCGTACATATGTAACGTTTCAGGAAAAAGTTAAAACATAATAGAAGCTGTATTTATCACAATGTAATATTAAATATGCATTCAAATTTAGTGACGAGGGGTACCTGTGTGAAATGAAAAAAAAAATCACATAAGACCAGCCATATACATACATGTGTATATGTGAATTACCACGTTTTTTTAAGCAAACTTATGCTTAGTAACAAAGAACATTTTCACTTCAAGCATAGCGTTGTCCAGGCCTGATATGGCATACTTCACTTACTTACGTACTAACTAATGTCAAAATAAGATTTTTCAATTGCAATAATCATTGATTAGCGCGTCATGCGACGTATATCTGTCAAAGATAGTCATGATATGCGCGGTATAATGCGCTGATTTCAGCTTAACTGTTAGATGGTTTTTCAAAATTTCGATATTTGGAATTCTGAGAACCCATATGATAAGCAAAACCAAACAAAACAAATAAGAATATATAATCTGCGGAATCGTTACAAAACTTTGGTCTAGATTGCACACTGGACCATCCTTCTTCGAAAATAATTCGAATTCCAGAAGGCGATGTCTCCTGTCCGTGCCCTTTTGTCTATATTGACATCAGCAATATATTTATATATATTCTGTCAAGTAGCTTAATTTAACAAAATTTCGCTATATCCTCATACAAAGCACAATTCTGATTCTGTCAAACACAGAAATAATTTTTTATTCGGTGTTATTTACACTATTTTGCTGTAGCGTGCCAACTTTTGCTTTCAAAGCAAAAAATTTATGTAGTGTAGAAGCATTTTAATTTGTCGATTTCAATTTAGGTGACACCTTCAAACAAAAAAACCTGTCATATTACTTTCAATAACATTTCAAGTTCTTCCTGTGTTAGAGAGGCCTCTTCTTCGATTACTGCTGGCTTCAATAATAAAATTGCAATTTTAAAAATTAATTCAGAGAAAAGGAAAAAATGTTTACATATGTTTCAAACTCTTGACTGTGTGTTTGCTGGGAAAGTCTCTAAGCAAAACCAATGAATGAAAAATGTTTGGATAAGTGAATGACTTGGCCATTTTTTTATAGTTAACCGTTATATGCAACAAGCAATGTTTTGAGGACAAAAACCCAAAAAAAAAGCAAATGACTTGCAACATAAAAAAACCTTGAATAATTAAAAATTACTTAAAAAAATGTTAATAAAAAACAAATTTTTATATTTATTCAAAATTCGAGTGACACTTTTACTCAACAAGAAATGCATAGAATAAACGTTTCATCAGAAATAAGTTTGAATAACAATTCTATTTGAATTTATGTTTGTAGCTACTCATCTACAACGATTAAACAATAATTGTTGTCCCTTTCTTATCAAAACTTCGTTAAATTTTGACAGCTATTTTTTAGTTATTCGCTTGTAAATAACTTAATTACCGCGACCACTCAACAACAATTGTTTTGCTTTACACTCAAGGCTCTGTTGGGATGTGAACTTAGAAATTCTGTTTAAAAACATGAAGGCTAATAAAGCAATACAGCCACATTGAGCAGCATTATGTGCCTCTGCATAAAAGTATTTTAAGCAATTTTCCCTTTTATTCCATCTACACACACCACACTTTTTTAATGATGAAAGTCACACACAATTCGACATCTTTAACGGAAAAAATATTTTTTCATCTGATTTTCTTTTCCAAAGTTTTTTAGAATTTAACTTCTTTGAGAGCCTCGCTAGATTATTAAACTTAAACACTAGAAAAATACCTTCCAAAGGAATTGTAGCCGATGCCTTAAAGAAATTAAAACAAGGAAGATATTAAAACATAGTTATCCTTACCCCTACTTTCGAATGCTTCTTCTTATTAGTATTGTTTCTGTTTACGGTTACTCACAATTTGAGCAAACGAAATCAGATGTGTTTTTATACCCTTCACCATAAAAACTGGAAAAAAGATTTGATAAATTTGTCGTTCCATGTGCAATTTCTACAATATCCATTCCGACCATATAAAGTATATATATTCTGGCTTCTTATGCATAGCGAAGTCAATTGAGCGATCTCCGTCTGTCCGTCCGTGTTAGTGTTTGCCCCAACAAACTTGATTTCACAAAAAAAAAAAAAAATATGTCATTCGATCAGATATAGTGTCGAAAGAGATGCTATTGGAAATCAGCATGATTGATCCATGTTCTTCTAGTCAGCTGGCAAAACACCACACCTACCTCTAATATTTTCATGTTATTTGGAACAATAAACTAACTCCAATCAAAAAAATAAATATATGGAGCGAAAGAAAGAACCGATGTCATTTTTATGTAAAGCTATATATATATGCAGGACATTTTTTTTTTATTTTTTAATTCTCTGTCACCCCAATATTTTCTTTTTTGATTGGAGTTACTTCACTAAACTAGATTTACATAGATGGTGAAGGATATATAAGATTCGGTATAGCCGAGTATAGCACTCTTACGTGTTTACTTTCCGAACAAATAACACAAAAAGGTGATAAGCGTGCGAATTTAAGAGAGATTTCTTGAAATTAATTTTAAATAAATTACAATATTTTACTCATAATATCATCAATAAAATTAAACCAAAATAATAATAATAATATATAAATAATGTCATTTACGTTTAAATTTCAAATTGTAAAAAAACACTCTAATGTGCTAACTTTACCATTCCTGGTTTACAGCAAAGACTTAAGAAGCAAACTTTCCAATGGGCTGCCTAACAGAAAAAATACAGAAAGACTTTGGAAACAAACTTTGTTTAAAAGAATTTGTCGTCTTAACGGTACTGTTTAAAAACAAGTGTAGTCATAAAGCGTTTTTAAAGTGTGAATGTTAATTTTAACCTTTTTTTAAAAAAAAAAATTAAGCAATTTTCAAATGATATTTAAAGTCTTCAATTAATAATTACAGCCCGTATTCACGATTTTCTCCTTTTTTGATAACGAAATATTGAACATAAAACAAGGCAAGTCTGAGCTCGGACTCAAACTATTGATTAATATATTTTTTTCTGAATATTACAAATTAAAAAGTACATACATATATATTTTTATAGACAAAAAAACATTTAATACGATTTTTTTATAAATTTCTTATAAATTTTGAAAAATGTGTTTCCAAGGGTTAAACTAAAATGTACAACTACAAAACACAGCAAACAGTAAATTAAAATAAAAATACGCTCTAATAACATGCAAAATAATATTTATGCTTTAGCATTTTTTTCATGAATTTTGTCTCTCGCCTTTTGTTCCACAGAAACCAAACAAAATACAAAACTACTCTTATTATTAGTAATTAAAATAGCATTGACCGTTAAGACCCTCATACTACTACACAGCATCTTAATCACCTGTTTACTACTTTTGTTTTGGTTTTATTTTTTGTACATCTTCTTTAATAAAAAAAAAGACTCAACCAACAACATGGCCAAAACACTTATGTATGTTTTATTACGAGTAAGTATGAAAATTTTAAGCATTTACAACAACTTAACTTTGTTTCTGTCTGTCTGTCTGTCTTGTATTCATGAAGTAAACTGTTTTTTACACAGTGGCTCTTTTGAACTTTGTAAATGGGCTTTTTTCAACTTAAAGGTACTTTTGTTGTTATTGTAGTTAACTTAAATCACTTCAGTTAAGTTGTCTTTACATTAATTCTTCGTACTCGTAAAGAAAAAAAGTTTTCTGCTTTCGTTACACTTGACCGGCTTTTGCAACATTTTGAAAAGTTGTTTAATGCGCTCTTTGTACGTTGTTTTTTTTTTTTTTTTTTTTTTTGACGGAGTGTCGTTTGAAGCGGTACATTATATTTATACATGATATGTTTTCAGTTTTTATTCTTAAGTTGAAATTCTATGACCGTTTAATTCTGGCTAAATGTTTTATAACTTTAATACTCTGAAATTAAGTAACGAAACTTACATTCATTATTATTATTATTTTTTTTTTTTTAATTAAATTATTTAATTTCATCTTAATCTTAATACTTATATAAATTAAGAAAATCTTTTTTTTAATATTTATGAACAAAAGTTTGAAAACCAAAACCGCAGTTCGAAAAATGTATATAAAATTTTGTAACTCATTTTTAGCTCGACTGCAGCCAGCACTTACTTTACTTTTTTGAAAATAATATGCCGTTAGCACTTATGTGTTTACAACGTGTTTAAGCGAGATGTTTAATAAACTAAACACAAGCGTTTACACTGTAATTTTAGTGTTTTTGTTTGACATTTGGTCAGCTGTTTTAACAGATAGTACGTATTGAACTAAAGCATCTAATTTTCAGAAAAGTGATAACAGCCTAAAATTTGAGATTATATAAATAACGCAGTGATAAATATTGAAGTTATTTAAATAAGAAAAAAAGATCTATAATTGGAGACGTTCTGTCTTAAATAAAAACGTAATGGAGCAACAGCGAATTTTATTGATGTTGGCAGAGCATTCTTATTGTGGAAATTACTAATATCTATGATAGTTACTATTATCAGAAAATTAATATTACTATTCTTACGACCGCATAAACTCGTTTTGGGAATTCGATTACCAAATACTAAGTGAAGAAGTGAACGCTTCAATTACTTTGCAACAAATTGATATGTTTGCAAAAATAACAAACGCAATTTCGGACGACAGTTTACTGGAAAAAAAGATTTGGTATCCTCCTTCGCAGAGGATCCTAAAGAATACACACAGTTTGTGCACGTTTGCTAGAATTTTGTAAAACAGCTTGGAAATTATTAGGCCCGTAATATTTAAATAATTTTCCATTAAGCAAAAATAAAATGTAATAATTAAATTCATTTTTCTAATTGCAAATTAATGTCTTTAAAATATCTTTATATGTATTTACTTTTTGACACGATTTTTTACAAGACGCTTAATTTTTGATTTTCCGCCATTAAAAAATTTGTTCAGTGAAACACCAAAATCCAAAAAAAAAAACTGAACACACTTGACGAGCATATTTAAGCCCTGAATTTGAATTGTTTTGCGACGAGTTCAACACCCTGTTCAGACACGTTTTCTCAACTGAGTTAAATTAATTTTAATTGCGCAGTTTAATTTGGTGCTCACAAATGCTCAATTAAGCATATTCAATTAGCACAAGGCATATTTACTTTACTAGGTAGTGTCGTCCGCCCAGCTAATTTCTCTTTTTATTACAAAAACAACATGACTTTTTGTTGTTGCTTTGAAGTTGAAAGTGTCAAAAGCCATTTTCGTATGACCCGCCATTTTTTTTATTGATTTGTTTATATTTTTTACTTGCGGCTTGTCCCAGAGTAAATATACTTGTTGGCAAGAGTTGCATTTCGCATCTTATTCAACTAGTGATGCAATTAAGTACTAATTACTCAATTTATTAATTGACTTCTTATATAGCAAATTGAGCTCAATTAAGGCCTTAATTGCACAATTAAAGCGTAGGTCTGAACAGGGTACAAATCAAGAACACGTTAATTTGAACAAAACTGTGTCACTACATCCAAACAGTCAATGAAACAATTCACATAATGCATGGAACTTTTCCTGGTCGTGTATGCTTTCATTTCGAAGTCAAAACACGACCCTAAAATAATGTAATTTAACTCGAGAAGATTTAAAGTCAAAGACCTAAGTGAACAAACAATCATCCGTACATTGATGCAAATTTAATTTTGAAAAAATTGCGTTAATGCAAACAAAGCCATTAAAGTCATTTTTCTACAATAAAAAACTCATTCTAAAAAAAAAAAATTTTGCAAATTTTAGTTAATATCGGGTCACCCTTTATTATTAATAACCACATACCCTTCTCTTATCGCTCTCATCGTTTCAAACAAAGAAAAAAAATTCCAAAATCGGTTTGAAAATAACTGAGTTCTGCGGACACAAACATAAAAAGGCAACATTCAGACGAACTGATAGCCTCCTTTTTTTAATAAAATTATCCGTTGATTGAACTGAACTGATCGCCTTCTTTTTTAATAAAATTATCTGTTGATTATTGCCGTTTTTGCTCTTGTTTTATTTTTTTGTGGACAAAAATCTTTAGTTTATTTTAAATTTTGTAAGAGGTTTTCTTAAGAGCTACACAAGTAAGTGTTAGAGAAATCTCCATAGAGACGTGTTTCAATTATTATGTTCGGAATTATAATACGATTTAATTAAAGCTTAATTAATTACGTTTAATATTCCCTTCGTTAAATTTTAAATGAAATGAAGTTTGTTTTTGTGCAGAGTTATGCTTAAAAATTATTAATATTTAATATTGATTTAAATGTTTATTTTCAGTTTTTGGTTGAATGGGTACGGTAATAAGCAGAATCGTTGCATAATTAATAATTAAATAATCGGCTTAAGTTCAGTTAATTTTAACTTAAAAATTTAACAATCAAATACGAGTATAAACAAATTTTTGTGTTAGTTTAACAAAACCAAAAAAAAATTACAACACTGGCAGGATGTAATGCATCATTTTCGGGATCGCAATATCAGTCATCAGTATTCTTCACATCTAAAAATTTAAAAATATTAATTAATTTATTTTTATTTACAATTATATTGTATTTGTACTTATCATGCTTACCATACATACGTCGAATATGACCGTAATTTACTAAACAAAACCTATTTATTGAAAATTATTTTTTATGCCTATATACATAAATACACGATTACCTATAAGAGATATTTGATAATCTATATTATTTTCAATAGATTTGTTTATTCATTTAACTTTAATCAATATTTGAAAAATAACTTGAATTCTATTCCATTGTTTCACGGCATTACCTTGTCATACTCATTTAAAGTACTATTGTGAATGAAATGTCATTTACTTGTTATTGTTAATACATATTCTTGAACCCACAAAAATAATGATTACTTTTTAAAGAATGCGTAAAGTACTTATTAAAGATTTTAACTTAATGTAATATATTTAGAAATAAAATATATATACGTAACATTATTGATATAATTTTGTTTACATTTAGTTTATTTAGCTTAATATCAAAATGTTTTTATTTTATTAACAGCTTAATAAACTTCTTTAACCCGAGTAATTGTTTCCTTAAGGATTACTCGATTTACAGAAAAATTTTATGCCAACACTAGTGTTAAAGGCAGCGTTGGTAAAATTTTCGTGCCGCAATTATTTTTACACAAAAATCATCGGTGAAATATTTTTGAAAATACAAATATTATGAGCGAAACTGAATCCATTGTGGAAGACACCGAGTATATAGCTGTTGATGCTGCTGACTATGTGGTATTGGCTGAGGGCGAAGAATTGGAACAATGTGAAGACGGCAGTGTCATTTATTTGGCCGACGGCCAAGAGTTAATAGAAACAAGCGAAGTGGTGGAAGAGAATGATGACGATGCCACTATGATGATAACAGAAGATGGGCAAATGATGATGGTCGAAGAAGTGCATGAAATTATGGATGAAGAAAGTGGTGAACAATTAGAAGTGTATCAGCACGAAGAAGTGATAGAAGAACCACCCACCCCGCAACAATTATGGTCTGAATTGGAAAAGAAACGAAAAAGACTTAATTTACCAAGAGTTCCACGTAAGTTTATGTTATTCGACGGCATATGTGCGGAAATAGTGGACTATGATGATGAGGACAGTTCACCCATTGTGGAATTTTCAATGGTGGCTGATGACCGAGAAGCCGAACGTTTGCCGGTCGAATGTGGTGTGTGTCCAGACATTATGCACAAGTCGAAACTAGATGCTCACTTAAAAACTCACCTTAAAGCTGGAACTAAAAGATACAAATGTATATACTGCGAAGATGACTTTGTAACACGAGCATATGCCGCCGGTCATGCAAGAAGGCATATGGGCATACGTCCTTATGTATGTGTGCCCTGCAAAATGTACTATTGCACTAAACAGGATTTGAAAGTACACGAACAGAGACGCCATCTGGCCAAGGAGCACATTTGTGAACAGTGTGGAAAAACATTTGCTCAAAATACTTCACTGCGTCACCATCGGCTACTTGTACACGAGCAACAGCGCAACTACGAGTGCGAACATTGTGGGAAGAAATTTTTACGCAAATATGCCATGACCGAACATGTTCGCAATGTCCACTATGGAGATAGGCGTTTGTTAGATTGTCCATTCTGTGATTTGCGCTTTAAAGATACACACAAGTTAGCTCAACATCGAAAAGACATGCATTTAAATCAAGGAAAATTTGAGTGTCGCGTCTGTGGTCTAGAATTTAATCACATCGATTTCTTTGATGCTCATCGGCGATCTTTGCAGTGCCGAAAGAAACTAGGTCGCCATTTGTATCAACAAAAGCCAGATAACTACGATGAAACAATGCAACAAAATGAAGAACAACAAATAATGTCCGATCAAATGCAGGATTTTCAATATGAAGACCAGAATAATATGTATCACCAACAGCAGGTTGTTGAGGAAGAGGAGGGCGAACAAGAGCTAAACCATCATCACTACAAACAGGAACAATTGGAACAGCAAGAGGTAGTAGTGGAAGAGATAACCCATGATATGCACAATGAAATTGTAAATGAAAATGATATAGAAGACTTTGAAGATCAAGAAAACATTGAAGTGGATGAACATGAAAAGGTGAAAGCTGAGCAACAACTTTTATATGAAATTGCCGCTATGGATAACGCTTGAAAATAAAAAACCATTTATTTTTCATTCACGTAGTTGTTATAGAGGTCCTTTTTTTAATTTGATAAGTTTTAAATGTCTATTAAGTTGTTTTTCTGCTGTAGTAAATATGTATTTCGTGTATGTATGAGACAAAACATTAACAGAAATATATTTTTTGAGAACAAAAATTGGCTCATACGAACTTTAAACAAAAACTATTGTGATTTATTCTAAAAAGGACTACTTCCAGGTTTTCAACAAACATAAATCACATATCTGTACATGGTACCTATAATGGATATAAAATATTTATTTTAGATAAAAGATTCTATGTAAAAACACGCTTTATTTAAAAACTAGCTGTACCCACGACTTCGTCTGCGTGTCATTTTTAATTTTCTATAAATTAAATTTTAACTGTAGACAGTGTTAAAAATTTTCAATCTACAGCTGTTTTTACCGGTAAAATTAGGTGCTATCACAATTGTATCTCTATGTTGTCTACGAAATTACCTATTTTTCCGGAAAAAAAATGTCATTTATCATTTCAAATCCATCTAGTAGTTTTACGTGATGCGAACACAGACAGACAAAAATAGGTGTTTTTGTATTCTATATGGATTACTATCTACACCAACAAAAAAAATTTCATGTACAGTAATGACCTCTCAAGTGCCATCTACTAACAAGTACTTCTTTCATATTTACCAAGCCGTATTAATTTTAGCAGATGGCATCGTTGCGGCTGCTGACTATTTTTTTTCTTACTTTGTTATGTGTAAGGCATCTGTCAAAAATGTATGATTTCAATAATCTTCAAAATGTAATTGTGATAAGTCCTCAATCAATTAAAAAAAAACTTACTAAAAACGTTATTAATAAAGTGCAGTGTGTTTGAAGTTTCCCATACGCTGAAGTGTCAGGTTTTCTTTTTACTGTTGTAGAGGCCCTGCCACCTCTCCTAAATTCGTCTTGATATTTACAAATAAACAAAACTTCCATTTGACATATGACTTTTGATAAAAAAAAAAAAAAAAACTATCCCTTTATTGTGATTGAAAAATTAAAAACAACAAAATATATGACATTTGCTGACGCCTGTAAGTAAAAAATTATAGAAAAAAAGAAGAAAACGCGCAGAAATTTATTTTACAAAGCAAATGTCTTTTTGTTTTATAAAATTTAGTGAAAAAAAATTGTACGACTTTAATAATTTACCTTAATTAACTATAGAAAAACAAAGACGAAAGCTTAAAACACAAACCAAAAATGTGTGATACTGCTGATAATCTAGATGAATATATTGAATATGAATTTGCACGCGATTGTATAGAAATAGATGAAGACTGTGAAGATGATGATACTGTGTATAACGATCAGCAAAGTCTTCTTGTTCCACAAAGTGAACACTTGCCAGAGGAAGTTTTTCTATATGATAATGAATACGAGATTGTTGAAGAGTTAGAGGATGAAGTTGAGCAAGTTTTAATATCAGATAATGCATTAGAAATTAAAACTGAAATACTAGAACAGTCAGAACAAGAAGAAGATAAATCTTTAATGAATCAGGATGACGAAGAACAACATTTGATAGAAGAGGATACAGCAAATGGTTACGGCCAGGAGGAAGAATTCCAAGAAATCGAATATGAAGAAATTGGCTTGGATGATGAAGATGTAACCAATACAGATACTAAATCATTAATATCAGATCAAAAAACTGCACCTAAAATAGAAAAAAACAAAAGGCCTCCCCCTAAGCCCTGTTCCGAGGACAAAGGGCCTAAAGGAGTAGCCAGAAAATATATGCTCTATGACGAACTAATAGCCACAATTGTAGACTATGATCCTGATGGTACACCCATAGTAGAATTCTCAGTGTCTAACAATGATGATGATGAAAAGTTACCCATGGAATGTGGCATTTGCCCAGATGTAATGGTTAGGTCAAAAATACCATTACATCTAAAGACACATCTTGTGCCTGGCACTAATCGCTACCAGTGTATTTATTGCGATGAAACCTATAAAGATTGCAAATATTTAGCGGGTCATGCCCGCCGACATATGGGCATAAGGCCGTATGTGTGTGAGCTGTGTAAATTGTATTTTTCCACAAAGCAGGACCTAAGGGTCCACAATCAAAGGCGCCACCAAGAGAAAGATCACATTTGTGAAGTGTGTGGCAAAACATTTGCCCAAAACACTCAGCTTAAAAGACACCGAGAAGCCACACACGAAAAAAAGCGACGATTTAAATGTGATATTTGTCCCAAGTCATACTACAAGAATTTCAGTCTTCAGGAACATATAAGAGCTGTACATATGGGCAAGAGGCGCATTATAGTGTGTCCATTTTGTGGCATGCAATGTCGCGATGCTCACAAAATGGCCAGACATCGCAAACAATATCATTTGCATCAAACACATTTTGAGTGTCATATTTGCAATGAAGAATTTACCGATATCAATTATTTCGATGCCCACAAAAGATCCATACAATGTCGCAATAATACACGCCGTAAACTGGAGGAAGAGGGTATACAACAACAAAAGCAGGAAGAAGAACAGCTACAGCAACAACTTCAAGTTCAAAATAACGACAGCGAAGTATCCAAAAATCAAATTCTATTGGAAAACGACAATAGTCAACAAAATTCCCAAAACTCAGATGACCAACAGCACCTTAGTTATCAGTTAGATCAAGAGCAACAGCACCCTCACATAGGCGATGATACCATAGAAACAGTACAAATGATCGATGAATGTGATTATAAACAATTAATATTTTCATCACCAACCGAACATCAGGATCATACAGGACATTTTATTTTAAATAATGATTTATTACAACCTGAAAAAATCGAAGAGATATCTTCGGACGATGTAGCGGATGATGAGGAATTAGTTTATGAAATAACCATAGATAGTAACGAATAGTTTTCCCTATTTTGTTTTATATCATTATTTTTTTCTACTCCTAAACGTATAGATTCTTATATTGTTTTTATTGATTTAGTTACATTTTAAATTAAATAATTTAAAAATATATACATATATAAAATAATTTTGTTTTTTCTTTTTTAGTTATTTATGTAAATATTCTATGTGTATTAAAAACTGATCTGATGGTGCAGAAATTTTATATGAAGAATTAAATTACTTGATTGAAAAACTAGCTCATCCATTTTTATCGCATAAACTTTAGCACGCGCAAGCACATTTTTAGGCACTGTAGCAGAAAATCGAGTGGGTAGAGTCTTGACAATTTTGAGAATATAATCCTTAATAGGCACGAAATGTAATTTTGTGCTAAAATTAAACAAAATTGTATTTCGAATATAATATAAATTTTTCTTTTAAAAAATATTTCAACAACAGTGTTATCACTAATTTTCATTGGGATCGGTACAGCAGTTTCGTAAATTAGAGTAAACGAACACAGGAGCAGTTATTGATGAAGCGAATCAATTACCAGGTGGCAGTGTTAGAGAATTTATTATTTTTTGCTGGTAAAAACGAATGTCAAAAATAGTACACAGATTTTTTATATATGGAGTTTGACAGTAGTGTTCACGGCTAAAATTAATGAATTCGCCTACGCTGCCACCTGGTAATTGATTCGCCTTGAACTATGCTTTTTTATTATTTTGTACTCTTCTGAAAAACAAAACAATCTTTTCTATGCCGTCTACAGTCTTTTGTTGCGTAGTGTACTTACAGACATACCTAAACAAAAGAGGAAAGTGAAACATTATCTTTCGCATAGCTCTTACGCTAAAATACCAAACCTAAACAAAAGCGCCAAAGCTTTGCCAAACGATAAAACTGGGTTATTAAAAAAATAAATATAACTTCCCTAATAATATTAACATGAATAACAATTCAATTTGTGTTGTGTAAATTAAAATTTTATATAAAAAATTGTGATTTATTTGAACTTATATTTATTTTAAATTATTATTAAACCTTGTCAAAATTGGATTTTCCAATTGCAAAGACTTGCCATTGCGCTGCCGCCGCGTTATTTCGGTATACAAAAGTACGAGCCTGAGAGCTTTTGACAGCAAAAAATGTTTCCGCTCTTGCTTAGGTATAGCAAGGCGAATCAATTACCAGGTGGCAGTGTTAGAGAATTTATTATTTTTTGCTGGTAGAAACGAATGTCAAACTTCATATATAAAAAAAGTACACAGATTTTTTATATATGGAGTTTGACAGTAGTGTTCACGGCGAAAATTAATGAATTCGCCTACGCCGCCACCTGGTAATTGATTCGCCTTGGCTGATAGTTTAAGTCAAATTTTATTATTTGCTCACATCAAAAGATAATATTTGGAGAAGTAAAGGTAGTACAACCAGGGTTCCCAGATTTTTTTCGAGTCGCATCTCCAATTAGATAAATCTAAACATTTTGAGGAAAAAAATATTCATGACAAGGGTGATTTTTTTTCTAAACACTTAATTACTTCTTTTGAAGCAATCCAAGTAATCTTTATATATTGCATCAAGTAATTTTTACACAATTATTTAAATGGAACAGACAATAGTTAAAAAATACTGAGACAACCCGTGAAATAAATGTGGCTTGAATTCATTCTAAATAAAACATATGTACCTAAATAATCAACCATGGTTAACGGGTATCTAATACCTTTACATCATCTGTTATTTGATGTTGTTCTTTGATATACATACTGCATTTTATACTAATAAAAACGAAATTCAATTCATAATTTTCAAAGTTCCATAAGAAAATGCACTGTTCAACAAAGCCTCCGCGCATAAATGGAAAAGTAAAGAATCGTTATAACCAAGTGCCACCCCCTTACAATGCGGGAATACATTTTGTATCCGCACCAAATGTTTCCAATTCGGGACAGCTGCAACTCAATAGGAAGTATATAAACAATGTGGGAAATATAAATGAAGTTTCAGTTTTACAATATCACAGGACTAGCAATTTGCCAATTAAGGAAGTAAATCATTTTCAAAATCTACGACACCAGCAACAACAGGCTTTTGTCTTCAAAAGTCCACAATTTCACAATCATTTAAATCCAAACTTTCAACAAAAACTACCAGTTACACATCCAGTGCAAAGAAAAATATTTAAAGAACAAACAATACCGGCAAATAATTCACAGCCGCCTTTTAAACAGGTGGAGTTCAATAGCAAAATAACGAAAGAATATCAAAATCAACAAGAAGCAAATAAAATAAATAGTAACCCCAATATTAAAGTTGTGCCACTAACATATAGAAAAGTACCTACAAAAAAAACAACAACAAGTAGTCAAGAAGAAACTAAACTACCCAATGAGGAGACTGGTAATGTCAATCTTATAAAGCAGCACAAACAAGTTCCTGAAAATGTTCAAGTGGCAGAAGAAAATAATGTTGAGGCGTCTAAAGGTAACAATGAAGCAGAAGTTCAACAGGATATGGAGCAAGTTCTCAACATAAATAATGAACATTCGGAAATAGATAATGGCGCTGACGCTAATGATAATTCAACAAAAAATGCACGAGAAAAAACGCCAATGTGCTTGATTAACGACTTGGCTAGATTTAATAAAATTTCGTTTCAGTATCGCCTTACAAGTGAAAACGGTCCAGCACATTGCAAACGTTTTACGGTGGCACTCAAACTAGGAGACGAGGAATATACAGCAGAAGGTTTTAAAATCAAGAAAGCCCAACATTTAGCAGCTAAAGAAGCGATAGAAAAAACAAAATACAAACATCCTACACCGAAAACAAATCGTCGTACTGATGAAAATAGTGCTTCGAAATCAAATATTACACCTACGGTCGAACTGAATGCGCTAGCAATGAAGCTTGGCCAACAAACTTATTATATTTTTGATCCACGGCAAATGGAAAATAATTCAAATTATAGATCAAATTCTCAAGTGCTGGAAACAAATAAAGCGATAACGCAACAGCCAACGAATGGTGCCGTTGAAAATCTAATACACAGTGGCAAACAAATCCAAACACTTAATTATAAACGACAATTTTTACCCAAATTTCAAAATCGTTATGCTGCACCATTTCATCAACCTCCACAAAATAGTTCAGCTTCTGCTGTTGGCACATATTTTCCACCTACATCACCCTGTAAAATAACCCTTATAGTTGGTACAGAACAGTTTGTAGGTGTGGGCAGAACTTTACAACAAGCCAAACATGATGCTGCCTCAAATGCCTTACAAGTATTAAAAGAACAAATGCGTAATGAACAGCTGAAAAATCATAACAATGATAGTACGGAAGATAATGATAGCAAATCTCCCATATCTTTGGTTTTTGAAATCGGTATTAAGCGGAATTTACCAGTAGACTTTAAGGTTCTTCGAGAGCAGGGACCAGCTCATATGCGAACTTTTGTCACCGCCTGCATAGTAGGCGACATAGTGACCGAAGGTGAGGGTACTGGTAAGAAGATATCGAAAAAGAAGGCTGCTCAAAAAATGCTAGAAGAGTTGAAAAAATTACCTCCTCTAACACCTGTAGCTTCTTCCCCTGTCAAACGTGTAAAATTAAAAATGTCCAAAAAAGGTAGTGGCGCTCAGTCTAAAAATATAAATTTAGTAGAAGCCAACGAAGCTGCAGATAAGCCATGGAATAAAAAACCAGCAACAGAATCAGAAGCAACAAATCCCATTAACAAACTAATTGAATGGCATCAAAATAAAAATGAAAAAGAGCCGGTGTTTAAATTAATTTGTGAAAATGGTAAAGAAAATTCACGTAGAAAACAGTTTGTAATGGAGGTGAGTTCAAATAATATTACGGCACGCGGTGTAGGCAGTAACAAAAAACTGGCCAAACAAGATGCAGCACATAATTTCCTTATGGCTATAGCAGAGGCAGAAAATCAGCCACAAGAAGCAGCAGCAGCATCAGGAAATTGTAGCTCCGCAGCATCAACTAACAACAACAATGAAATAGAGAAAACTTTACATGTAACAAGTTCTCAAAACACCTTGAAAGAAGAAACTTGCAAAAAATTGTTGTCGAATAAAGAGTCATCTCAGGAAGAAGAGAACATGGTTATAACAACAACGACAACAACAACAAATACTTGTTCCTCTGCATCATCAACTATTACAGCTGCAGTTTTAAAAGAATCCACAACAAATGTTTCGTCGAAAAGTAAAAATCTTTACATGAAAGATCAATTAATATATTTGGCTAAACTTTTAGGTTTTGAAGTTGAATTTTCTGATTATCCTAAAGGCAATCACAATGAGTTTCTTTCTATTGTTATGCTTTCAACAAATCCTCCACAAATATGTCATGGCTTTGGTGGTAATGCAAAGGAATCTCAGGAAGATGCTGCTAAAAATGCTTTGAAAATACTAAGTGAAATGGGTTTGAATAATGCAGTTAAAGCATAATTTGTTAATTTTTTTCAATTATTATTTATTAAAAAATCAGTAATAATGTTAAGTATTAAATTGTTTTGATATTTAAATAAGTTACAAAAATCAAATACATGAGCAACCTCAAAATTTTGTTTGCATATTTATTATATAAAATTTATTTTCTTCCTCTACTTTCCATTTTTATTGAAATAAATTGTTCCGCATTATGAATAAAATTTAAAATAGTTTTTTATTTATTTTTGTTAATCACAGCGAAAGTAATACGTAAAATTTTCATTATCCAAAAACAACTTAGGGTGTTTGCCAATGGGAGATGCAGATAAAGAAGTTGTACACAACTACAACGCTTTTTATACCCTTCACCGCAAAAATTGGGAAAAGGGTATAACTAAGTTTGTTATTCCGTTTGTAATTCCTACAATGTTCATTTCCGACCCCATAAAGTATATATATTCTGAGTTCTTATGCATAGCGAAGTCGATTGAGAGATGCCTGTCTGTCCGTCCGTGTAAGTGTTGAAATTAAGTGCCAAGGGACTAGATCAGCTAAACAAAATTTAAATACGCCAATCGATCAGACATAAGGTCGAAAAAATGCTATTAGAAATCAGCAAGTTTGGTCCATGTCCTTAAACGCAGCAAAACACCACGCCTACCTCTAATTCGTCCATACTGTTTGGAACAACGAAGTAACTCCAATAAAAATAAAAAAATATGTGGAGCGATAGAGAATCAAAAATATTAGGAAAAAAACATCAAGTAAAAAAATTGGAGCTGGCATATATTTTCCGAGTTACGGGGCTTTGAAATTTAAAATTTTTTAAAATATCAATACTGTTATCATTTCAAAGCTCCGAAGAGATCTTTAAGGAAATACTAACATTTTTTTTTTAAATACTTAACCCATTGAGCGCCGATGTAATTTTTATGTAAAATTATGTACCTATTTTTTAATTCCAAAGTCATTCGCAATATCCAATTTTTCTGCGCTTTGCTTTACATTGCCTTTTAAAACGTTGAGGTAGGCAAATTTGTCCATTTTACCATCAATAAAATGCAATTGCCTACCCCGACACTCGACATGCGGCCCCAAACCATAACAGAACCTCCTATATGCTTAATAGTAGATTTTCTTTTTTTGCGATCCATGTTAAATAAATTGGCTCTCGTCAGTAAAGAAAACCTTAGAATAGTTATATCTATGAATAGAAATATATTTTAAGATGATTTACTAATAAATAACTTTATTCCAAAAATCTTCTATTTTAAGTAAATACTACTGTTTTTATTTTAGGGCTTATAACGGCTTTTTTTCTGGCAATTCTTTTATAGTATTTTTGTTTATGCAAGGTGTTGCGAACAGTATTTAGGTAAACATCTTTCCCAGCGAAGCTTTTTAAAGATATTTTTGAGGTTTTAAAAGGATCGTTTCTTATTCCTTTAACTGTCGCACTATCTTCTCGCTCGTTTAGTATTTTGCCTTGACCTACTTTGCTTTTATTGGCTAACCTAAACTCATCACTGAAGCTCTTAATAATATCGTGGACAGCAGATTTGCTTAAACCAACCAATTCATCTATTTCACTCACCGTTTTACAATCTAAGTACAATTTAACTATTAATTGCCTGATTTTATATTATAAATATATAAATTTTATCTTATAAATTATTTTTATTTAATAGGTAAATATAGTTTGCTCTAAATGCAATTAACTAACGATTATGACAAAGCAATAAATTTTAAAATGCGTATTTTCAAAATAACGGTAATTGTGCGGTTGCTACATTGATTTGTCCAATTATAAGTTGAGTGCAAGAAATTGAGTATTTTTTGTTTTTCTATAAAAATTTACACTTACCATAGAAAAAGTAGTTGTTCTTTTTAGTTCAATAAGATATGTATTTGTATCGTAAATAATGGCAAAGAAAACGATATTTTAGCAAATTTTTTAACAAAATTAAAACATTTTCCTATCAGACAAGGTTGTCCGATTATGCGATGGAGTCAGTAATTCACATAACTCTCGTTCTAAACCGTAGACGAGTTTTATCATTTTTTGTTAATTCTAAGATTCCTTATAGACAATTATACACTAATATGGCTATGAACCAACCTTTTCACACATAAAGTTTATAATGTTGATTGTTTAGTGATTTTAAAAAGAGCGGTTCCCGCCATAATAACATATTCAAAACATTAAAATCTGTTTCATTTAAATTTCTTCTTATAAAAATCTGCCACTCAGTATAAACTAATATCCCGTATTCAGAGATGTAAAGTTGTATTTTTTGCGTCGTTATTTTAAAAATTAATTCAAAATAAAGACAATACTCGTGGAACATATAAGAAAAATTAAATGGAAGTGTTACAAGGTTCCACAAGAAAAATGAAACTCAAAATTTAACTTATACTGCGGTGACTACATTAGCTTTTGAATGTACTTTGTTTTTGTAAAATTTTGTTGAGCTGTCAAAAACGTCTGGCAATACAATAAGAAAAAGAGCAAAAATTTTGGCAACTCGCAAAGGAAAACAGCAAACATATGTTGACCGCATGACCTAATGCATTCACCTGTTCAATACGCCTTGGATAGAACGGAGTTGAACTTGAATATCCTAGACACAAAGGCAAAATTAGTTTGAAAAAATGAATTTTCGACATGATTTAAAATAAATCAAGTAATTTAAGTGGTTTTGAGAGCATGAAAAATGTATGGAAAATCAAGTAGCTGGATTAGCTGTTCGAATTTCCTTAGCTAGCTTGTATGTAACAGCCAAACCTAAACTAGCGCAACGCTGGAAATGTGCCACGCTGTCAGACAAGAAAGATGTAAAGCGGACAGACGTGATATCCTACTATCCACTATCCTACTTTTTGGACAGACATACCACATGGCCTTTACCCTACGAGTCATTGAATTAAGCAAGATATGCACATAACGCCGGTAGAACAACGGTATTTATTCGCCCGTGTTATTGCAAGCATTGCATGCATGTGGCGAAAACGTGTTGATGTTCTGTCTAAGCATAATTGAGAGTCTACATTAGCCGAATTCGTGTGCTACATGATGTTCATATCAATTTGAAGGCTGGTGAAGACGTAGGGTTAATAAGTAGAAAAATACTTACCTTCCTGTCCTTTTTCTAGATTTAAAATAATAACAGTTGCTGTGATATGTTTTTTTATTGTTTTTTTTTCTGCTTAATAGTTTTTTTTTTATTATTAATAAATTTGTTTCTCTTTTTTTTAAATTTTTATAAGTATATTTGTTTTGCTTATTTGTTCATGATATACATACATAATTTTATGAATATATAGTTGATTTGGATTTCTCAATACATTATTGTAATAATATACATATACTATTTATTTTTGGGGTTTCATTTAATATTTTTAATTGAAATATGTTTTCTTTAAGACTTAGAAATTTCAAATCTAAAATTTGTTGCTTTTTAGCGTAAATATATACGTTTTATTATATATTTGTTTGCATTAAATTTGTTACAATTAAATGTTTAAAATATGTCTGTCTGTATATAATATATAATAAATTTTAATATGATTTTTTTTTTCTTCAAAAATTTGTGACATTTTTTCTTTTCTCTTTTTATAAAATATAGCTTTCGTTTAACCTCTTTTTTTGTATTTTGTAAATAGTACAGCGTTAAAGAACGCTTACATTTTAATATTTATAAAAATAGTCAAATTTCTTCAAGTGTATTAAATTTAATTTATGTTTTTAAGTATATTTAAAAAAAATTTAAAATAATTATGTTATTTTATAATAGAATATAAGTATGTATTATAAAGTTTTGCTGCAAAAGAGTATTTGTGCCGAAAAATTAAACAATTTACTGAAACAAAAGTTGCTAAAAAAAAATTTTACATGAAAATTTTCATGTTCCTGATTTTTTTAACATAAACGGTTTTCTTTCTTGTATGATACATTTTTTTAATTTAAAGTTTAATTTTTTTATATTTGTTAAATCTGTTTATCATTAAAATTAAAAACTATGAAATTGATTCTTCAGATAGGTCTTAATTGGCAACGATGCAAAATAAAAAAGAATTGGCTTAGCCAAGACTTTTAGTTAAAAATATTTCAAATTAAAATGTATTTAAAAATTGTTTTGTTTATATTTATTGTTATGATATGTGGTCAAGTTAAAAACGCTTAAGCACAATTTATCAATATTTGCTTCAAGGTCTGCGTATTGTTTGGGAAATTTAACAAATGCAAATGTATGGCTGAGAAACTTAATAAGAGTCAAATACACGACACAAGCGGGTTGACAAACTTTCTTCTTTTAATTATCTACTCACGTTAAAAACCTAATTTTATACACTAAGATCATTCAGTAGTGCAATATTTTGAACCTGGAGCATTAACAACTGCAATAAGCCAGTACAAGCCCAAGACTTCCTTTTATTTAAATTAAAAAAAAAATAGATTTAACTTTTGTCTTTAACGTTAATATATGTTTAATTTCGTTTCAAAGTAATGTTGAAAATTGTAACTTGTTAATTTTGTTTAGATGAATCCCGCTGTATTTTCATTTATAGCCTGGTACTCTGTTCGATTTTGTGAAAATTGTTGAGCAACATTGATTATTTCATGTGGAAAATTTGACATTAAAAATGTGGTATCATTGTTTTAAAAACGTAAGTAAAAGACATACGATCAGCTGCTGCTTCAAAAATTTCGCATTAAACAATGCCTACTTGCTTTATTTCACAGCTTTGAAAAAATGTTGCCAGAAACATTTCATATGTTTTTCCACAGTAAAAACAGAGTACTACTTCTGCAACATTTTTTCATGACTTTTTCATACAAATTTTTTATGTATGCAGTTTGACAGCATTTCGCATGAAAAACTGAACAGAGTACCAGGCTTATCTCGCGATTTAGAAAAATTTACCGTTTTATTGCTTTAACGTGTACTACATTGTTGTTTTAAAACAATGTTTGAAAAATTTCGCATGAAATAATGCCTACTTGCTTTATTTCACAGCTTTGATAAAATGTTTCCAGAAACATTTCATATGTTTTCCACAGTAAAAACAGAGTACTACTTCAACAACATTTTTTTCATTAGAGTGGTTTTACATTAAGGGCATTGTAGCTGACTCTTTTATTGTTTTCTATTTTGGAGCATCTCCGTTAGTCATCAAGCGTTTACATTATGACACTTTTGTAGCAAGTGAGAGAATTTTATGATGTCTTAAGTCTGGTACTCTGTTCAAATTTGTGAAAATTGTTGAGCAACATTGATTATTTCATGTGGAATATTTGACATTTAAAGTGTGGTATCATTGTTTTAAAAACGTAAGTAAAAGACATACGATCAGCTGTTGTATAAAAAATTCCGCATGAAACAATGCCTACTTGCTTTATTTCACAGCTTGGATAAAATGTTGCCAGAAACATTTCATATGTTTTTTCACAGTAAAAACAGAGTACTGCTTCTGCAACATTTTTTCATGACTTTTTCATACAAATTTTTTATATATGTGATTTGACAGCATTCCGCATGAAAAACTGAACAGAGTACCAGGCTTTATCAATCAATTTTTCAAGTGTTGCCATAAACTAAATGCATAAATTTTTCAACAATTTTTGAACAATATAGAAAAAAAAACAGCCCTTTGGTAACACCGCTCAAGCATAGAACTGCAAAAAACGAAAGAGAGAAACAGGAATGAGAGAAAAATGAGAGAAAAAACTGAAAAGAGTCATGAATATTCATTTCGTGCTACTTTTGCTACCCCGTATTTTCTCTACACCTCTTGTCAACAAACTTCTGCATCATGACTTTTGTAGCTGATACAATGCCCTTAATGTAAACTCCCTCTTACTTCTACAAATTTTTTATGTAGTTTGACAGCATTCCGCATGAAAAACTGAACAGAGTACCAGGCTTATGACTAGAACAAGATGTCATTCTGTACGAGGGTGGTGTAAATAGTTGATCTTTGAATTTTCGTATCGAATGTTTCAATTAACTTAAGATTTTTTTTTTTACTTGAGAGTTAAACGTTCAAATTTTAACCTTCAAATTGTACTACTAACACAATTAAACAATCATTTACAAATGTAACAATAATTAATTTTGACAGATAAAAAAAAAGGAAAAATATCGGAAATGTAACACTGAAGTCTGAAAACGCTTTCCGCCCTTGTTTAGTTATGGCTGTTACTGATGAGGAGTGTTCGAGCTCTTGAGTACTTTTAGCCAACTGCTTCTTGTCAGGGATCCAAACATTGGGAATATTTTGGCGAAACACTGACGATCTGACAATTTTTATTATCTGACCATTATCAATTTGGAGGATTCAAGGACAACGTGAGTAGCAACTCAAACCATTATTGCAGCAATTTTTCATAAGAGTCTTATAGTCTTCAGAAAACCTACGATAATTTAGCCTCTGATCTCTATAAATTAAAAGTCCCTTCACCGAACATTCGTTTTATTTTTGCATCGGCAGTTGTAAATGCTTCTAGTGACGAACTCAACCGGCGGAAAATTATTGTCACAGAACGCCCATATCATTTAAATATTAGCGGCCGTATGCATAACAAAAACTTAGAATGAGTTTGGCATGAATAAAGAAATTGATAAGGCTTCCAATGTGTTTTGCCGTACGGCCTGGCTCTGAAAATCATTGTAGATTGTTGCCGTGACCCATAACTATATTTTCGGATTATTTTTGGTGTCAACTTGTGTGAAGAGCCTTGCAGAGACCCTGCTTAGTTTCGCCACTTATGCTAACCTCATGCTAAGTTTTCGTTATGCATACGGCGGTAGTTCCCTAACATGTTTCCATCTACTGTCAATAGCTTCCTTATTTCACTCCGTATCTTCTCTATTGAAATTCATTATCTACAGCTATTTATAATTCTTCCACCTTCATACTTCTACAAGACCGGTGAATCTAATCTAACTTTTGCATTAATTCGTGCTACCTTCAAAGAGAACACATTGGTCGACGAATCGCTAGCCTAGACTAAATGTATTATGGTTGGCCTAGCGTTGAGTTGGTGCTGAGCATGGCGAAATCATGTTCCAGGTGATAGCAATAGTGAATTCGTTCTTTTTTGCAATTGTCCGAAACATCAAACTTCATATGAAAAAAATTGCTGGGAAGAGAAGTCGAGATTTTTTTTTGGAACTTTTTAAGCGAAGAGAATTTGAAAACCGACTCACAGTTTACGGTGATTAATTGAACACATAGTGAGGTTAAAAACGCATGATAGTTATTCAAAGTCTAATATGCCATTATTCTTAGCGAAAATGAGATACAAATCTATCAAGGGAATAAGCCAAACGATAGAGCTTTTGACTCCAATATTCAGAGGAGTGTTTTGTGCTCAATAGCCTTGTGCTCAAAACCCTGTGCTATCTATCATTGTCATTGCTGCAACAATTGTTTCTTTAATTTTCATTTTATACTATGTCAATTTTACGCAAGATTTTCAAAGCCTTTCTACACAAACAATAGTATCAAGACTCAAGTCGCATTAGCAAAGAATGGCTTTAAGGCAAGCCAACACTATACAAATAGCATGAACATCTACAAAATTGTATCTCATTTGCCAAGACGCTTGTGTGGATTATTTTGATCTTAAATACGTTTCTTTTCACTTTTTAAACCGTATTTTACTTATGTATTTACTATTTATTATTTATATGTATATATATTTTTTAATATAAAAATATTTGTTGTATAGGATTTTTATTATATTTTTATTATTATTATTATTTTTTTTTACTTACTTTGTTTTAGTATGAATATTTATTTTGTTAATTTATGGCTATTTGGGTTTTGTTTTCTTTTAAAAAATTCTTTTCGAGTACAAAAGTTGATTTTGAGGTTTGTTTTTCTTTAGGTTATGTTTTGTTTTTGAGGTTATGTTTTGAACAAATGTTTTAAGGAAGTTCTTATATCAATCTGGATAGTTTAGGTTTACAAAATCTCATTTAAAAATTAATAAACAGTTTGGAACTTGTTAAAATATTAATAAGTAAAGTTGATTTTCAGTTGTGGTTTTTTTTTGAGGTTATGTTTTGAACAAGTGTTTGAGGGTGTTTGGGTTTAAGAAATCTCATTTTAAAAAATTAAAAAAGAGTTTTGAACTTGTTAAAAAAAGAAATAAATTATATATGTAATTGCATTTAAATTATAAATTGTTTTAAAATTTTATACGACTTAAAAAAATATTAAAATTAAATAAGTTTTGTTTTTTACAAGTAAAATATCCCATAGAAAGAAATATATCTGTGGGTTTTTGCTAAACTTTTATCGTTTAAATTTAAAACCAAAGGTTTTTTTTTAATATGGTTCTTGAGTATTTTTAACACTTGTTTGCTAATTTATTACATTTCATAATAAGACTTAATTTATTTTGTCAAAGATATAATTTTTTACAATAACTACTGTTTTAAGAATAAAGTAATAAAAGTAAAGTAGCTATAAACATTTCAACTTTTAATTTCAGAATGAAGAAACACAACTTAAATAATTTCTTAAATCAATGATGTAACAAGATATTAGTTGAAATTAAATTCCAAATTCCAAGTGTTGGACAGTGGCAAGAAAAAAACAAGATAAAGATAGGAAAATGAAAAATAATTTCAAAATTTTGGGAAAATAGTCTTAATAACCGATGAACAGCCAGAACTTGTGAACAAGCATGGATATCAGTACGAACAGTTATATTGCGTTTACATTACACCGAAATCTATCACTTACGAGATTTCAAGCAAATTTTAGTTGGTTTTAACTAGATATCCTAGGTTTTTAGTTTTTACTAGGAATTATTTTACAAGTTTGAAAAAAATTATACAAAGTATTCGTTGTTATCTGGACTACCTTTGCCTGTGTTCATTTTTATTTATTTGAGTTTCATTAAAAAAAATTCAACTTAAGTTATTTTCCAAGTTTTATTATTTGCTTAAAAAATAATAGTTATTTCGCAAATTATATTTTTTGTTTGAAAAAATGAAACTCATTTTACTGTAAAAAGGGCGCTTTGCGCCATAAAATAATAAAAATAATATTTACAGTCAAAATTATCTGCAAAGCACAGGGATGGATGAACCCTTGGCAAATAAAAAAAAAAATATAATCAGATTTTCTGGAGCTTTTCAAGAAAGAGACAAAGATAGTGCTTTTTTATTATCAAAAAGAAAAAATAAACAAAGCAAAAACAAGAAAACACAAAGCACAAAAAAGTAGGTATTATTCGTAAAAATGCAAAGATTAATTATTAAATAGTTTAAAAATACGAAAAAGTCTTTAAATCTCAGTGCTTTTTTAAGGCAGAAATTATGATCTGTGGCAGAAATGCACCATCATTGTGTGTTAACATACTAAATAAAGAAAAATTGAAAGAAAAAAACATTACTTGCACTTATTTTTTAATAATTTTAATAATTTCAGATTTTTCTTGCGCCAGAAACACTAATCAAAACAAAATTCATATCGATAACATGTCCCGTGATTTTCGAAGAACATCGTTACCAGTGAACGTGAGCTTCAAATCACCGTTCTTTGAAATAGTTACCGCGATCACCTTTTGCAGTTCTTTTTTATTTAAACATACATTTATATATATGTATGCGTGAAGTTTGGAAAAAAGAATAGAAGGTAAAAAAAGCTACACAGCAAAGAATCTGATTTGACATATGAAAGAATGAAAGAATCAAAAGAAATATCTCTTTCACTAATTTTGTATGTGAGCAAATATAAAAGAACGTTCTTACGCGGAACTGTTACTTGATCAATTCAGTCACTGTAGTGACCAGTGATTTTTTAATCACAGTTATTTAATCACAGGTACTAAAACATCGCTCATCTCCAATGTCAAGAGATGCACACAGAAAATATATTTATATCTGTCTCAGCACTGCTTTTGTCGCGTCTGTGTACTTTATGCTTCAGAGTCGGTACATTTTTTTAAATAAATTAAAATAACTTTCATTAATTTCCAAGTAAAAACAAAAAAAAACTTAAAAAACTACTTTTACTTTTTAAGCAAAAAAATAAAAGTTAAAAATTAAAAAAATGTTATTTTTCAATAAAAAAAAAACTTAATAAATAACTTTTATTTTCCAAACAAAAATACAACTTGAAAAATAACAATTATTTTTCAAACAGAAAATAATTATTAACCCTTATCGGACGCGACTTTTCACACGTTTGATTCTCACCAGGTTGTAGCTATTTTTAACAAATATGAAAAAAAAAACAATAGTATGTTATTATACATTTATATTCATTTCTTTTCAGTTTTGTTACAAATTATTTATTTTTTGTACAACTACTACATGTCTGAGTTTCTGATAATTATTTATATACTTGTAAGGTATGGTATTTTGTAGCAACTATATGAGTATTGTATAGGAACTATAACTCTTCTTTTCTTAGAAAATAACGAAGCGTTATTGCTAAACTCATCACTAGAGCTAGAATCACTTTCAGAAATTTCTTTGATATTTATATTTTCTTTATTCATTTTATGGACAAAAAATAAATTCAGACATTAAAAAAAAAGAATTGAAAGTTTATTGCACAAGTTAAATGCTCTGCTGATAACGACAAACTGAAAAGATTCTTATGCTCAAACGGTAACGGTAAATACGTATTTTCAAATGTTAACGGTAAATTGAAGAAATGAATGCATTTTAAAAACAAATCTCATCAATAGACAGTATGTTTCGACATAATTCGCCTTGTCACTTCACACGTGCCATACGACCGTTGCAGAAAAGTACTGTTGTCACGTCAGAGGTGACTTACGACCGATAAGAGTTAAAAAGTAATTTTTTTAATAAAACTTATAACCGTTATGATCCCTTGTTTTTACTAGATTTTGACAAAATCTAGTAGTACTTAGTGATGCAACTATGGTTTTGCAAATTGCCTCAAAAAATACTACGTATTAAAAAAACAAAAAGTCTACAAAAATACAAAGTTTTTGATAAAATATCAAGGCGCATTAATTTACCTTGATAGTCATGCTAGTGCCAAAAATTAGTGTAAAAAATCTAGATTTTAAGAAAGATTACAAATTTAATCTAGGAGATTTCGGTCTAATGTAAATGCATTATTATTGAAACTACAACAAATAGGGATAATGGCCGTTTACGCATGTGTATTACAGACGAGAATATTAAAGCGTTGTGTTGGATTAAAGGGAAGATAATTTTTGTGGGGGGAAAACTATAATATCTATTAATAAGGAAATTTGGCTACCAAACGTTAATCATAGCATTGGAGGAACCATGATCTGGGGAGAGTAGAGCACTAAATAGATTCGACAATGGACAGGCTTATTTATTTGTATATATTCAGAATTTAGGATTTAGGCAAAGTTATGAGAAAGTTCGGATGTCCAATGATTTTTAATATAGCTAAGACCCAAAGCACGCTGCTTGGGTACTAAAGCTTTGGCTTTTGAACTTCGGGCATTTTCTGCAAATGAGAAGACTTTGTTGGCAGTCCTAGGCTTTAAGACTGTGACATAAAAATGATAAAACTTATTTATTTGGGCCTCGAATTGGTTTAACACTGATCGTAATAAACTCTTTTTGGAATATCTAGTCTAAACGAGATTGCAAGACATACCAACCTGGATCACTTTGGGAGTCCTGAGGCATGAAAATATACTTATACTAATATGGGTGGGCGAAATGCCAGTATCAGGATCCAATTAAGAAGATCTGGAAATTGGTCACCTAGTAGAAATCCCAGTTAAGTACTTTCTGTGAAATATTCGGACATTGTTGGCACTCTAAGAATTTTTGGGCTACATCATAACTGGGCAGCGATTGTGTTTTCGCTCCAACCAAAATATAAGACTACGGGAATCTCGAGAAAATCCTTTAGTCTCTCTCAGGAATCAGGATAAGTGATTAGAATAACATCTGTACCTGGCAGTTAACCCTTACCAGACGGTGGTCAAACTACTATCCTGTGTAGTTTTAAGACCATGGCTTGCAGGACCCCTTGCTATAGGGTCGGAGCCTTTCATAAACTCCTCTGTTGAAAGTGCAACAGCACACTTCAGTCTATTCCACGGCAGACCCGCAGAGATAGACAAATTAACCACAACCACCACGTGTAGCCATAAGGGACCTCACCAACAACCGACTACAGAGATGGGCGGCTCTCTGTATGGACTACCGGTTCCTGTGGTGCCAGTTTATTTGGGCTATTATTAATCATACGTTCATGTCGTTAAGGAAACTAGTAAAATCCTTCGACAGTACCCAACTGTCTGTCTAGCTTCAGTGCCTGCACACCGAGGGACTCTCTCAGGAATCAATAAGCGTGTACTAGGACACACAACCGGACATCGTGACTTATTCAGGGGGATGAGCGCACACTTTGACCGACTGGCCTTATTTAGCGAATTTTTTTCTGCATTTTTCTCGGACTTTATCCGTATTCTCACACCCGCGGTTCTTTCTGTCTTTCTCTTCTCCTCATTTATTTTTCTATATCTTGCCTTTATCTTCTCTCTCTGTTTCTTCTGATCTTTCCCTTCTGACAGCAGCTAACACAAAGGGACCAATCAATGGCCCCAAGCGGGCTGTGGCAACACGGCTGCCCAACCCTACCTAACCTACTAGGACAGAAGTAGGCCAATTTTTTCGTTCAAATAAGTTAGTGGAAATTGCATTTCTTTCAAAACACCGTTATAAAACTTAAAAAGTTAACCCTGGAGTTAATGTCGACGTCGTTGACGGCGTTTCAACGCCGAAAAAGTTGAAACAGATTGAACTTTTACGGCGTTGCAACGCGTTGAGATTAACTGCTCTCATACAATTTCATACGATTCAACTTTTTTTTTGACATTTGACGCCGTCAACGACGTCGACATTAACTCCAGGGTAAATTAAAAAAAAAACTGTACTGTTATTTCTTAATTAAAGCATGCTGGAAATAAAACAAAAAAAAAAAACATTTACAACCTAATTATTTTATGACTGACTTTAAATTGGTGTAAAAAAATTATGTGTTTTATCACATTTTTAAAAACTAAAACAGAAACGAACATTTTAACAATTTATAGTTTTAAGCTTAAAGCATAATATTTTCTTTGAAATAGTAAAGCAGTATTAAAATTTCTTAAAGCTTAAAATAAGAGTTGAAAATAAGGAAACAATATACTTAAATCTCGAAAGGAAAACTAATAATAATAAGGGGACTTAAAATAGAAGGAGAACCTATGAAGTTTCTCAAATTTGTTTTATTTTTTAAGACATAGAACTACAGGGCAAACGTGGCGAACCCATTTGTGTAAGAACACGATCCAACCATTGCAGCGGACCATTCAAATGCAATTCAATCCAGCAGGGTGTAGAAGTAACAGTCTGGCGACGATATTCGGCACCCCAACCTTTGACAAATGACATGCGTATGGTGCACATGCGTGTCAACTGATAGACAGCTTCAAAGCCTTGAGACACCGATTGTGATAGAAGTGCGGCGAATTCCTGATTGTTAAAGATTTTCAAATTACAACCGGGTGGTATTTTACAAACGGTGGCGGGATGCCAACCATAACGCTGATTACAATTGGGAGACTGAACAAATATTGAGGAATCGCTCAGACATTCGGCAAATACCTCACCGCCTATATAGTAGAGACGGACGCCCTTGCCAATATGACGGCGTGTTTGTTCGACTACATCATTTCGATTGACATTGGAGAGTAGGCCCAAACAGAATCTTTCCGAATTCGAAGGATCAGTAAAACCATCAACAGTTATTGAGGGCTGGGAGGCATGAAAAGTCTCACCTACCCGAGTATTAAGCTCATAATATGATATTGAACACCAAAAGGCTGGCTCATGATACATAACAGGGGCTGAGTCGGTAGGAGGTGTCAAGCGGGACATGTTCATGTTGTCATTGGGATCAACAGGATCACCATCTTCGCTCATGTAGCCGGGAGGAGGAGTGCCAGTATTGGGCATACTATTACTGCCCACACTTAAAACACTTGACTGGGAGTCCATGTTGCAAGCACCGGGTGGTAGATTATTTGTAGTCATTTGTTGTTGCTGTTGCGGCTGGGAAGAGTTAGCACTCATATTACTGCCACTAAAAAATGACGAGGGTGAATGTTGTTGATATTGTTGCGATTGCTGCTGCTGCTGTTGTTGTAATTGACTGCCACCACTGCCACCTATTTCCATATACTGTGGCGGACTCAATGAAGCACTACGAATGGTGGCTGCATTATATTCTGTATTATTTGGTATCTGATGTGTATGATTATCCAGCGGATAGTCTACTATACTATCCGGCGGTGTGGGCAATGATTTCGGAACCAATATTGATAATTCCAATTTCTTGTAATGATAGGGATTTATGCAAATTTCATCTTTTCGCATATGAAAAGCATACTCGCAATGATCTAAAGATTTGAGTTCGTTTTGCGATTGCAAATCGGGCCAACGCCACAAGCGACAATAGATGACATGTGGCAGACCCTTGCGTAGGTTTTCACCTGAAGCCGTGGGTTTACTACGCGGTACTGTAACACACCTGGTATTAGGATTTTGTGTAGATATAGCTCTTTCTAATTCTTCCAACGAGGAATTCTTCTTGATTTTTTTCGCTAAATTTTTAACAGCCTTTTCAGACCACTTGCCTTCGACACTATCTTCGTTACACTTTTTTAATGCCAATAAACGTTTAACGACTTGTGGAGTAAATGGCAACATTTCACGTGGCCCCCTTTATATTTTTCCCTGTTGTTTTTTGTTGTCGTTGCGTACAGCTTTCGTTCGGCTGTATTGTTTGCGCAGTTTTGCGGCAGCGTTATATCAATTATTTATTTTTGATACTTTTTGAGATTTAATGAAATCCAAAAGTTCATTTAATTTACATTAGCGTTGGTCGTTCTCTATTAAATAAATCTATTGAACGAAAATTTTATACTTCGTGTAAAATAAAATAAAAATGTTAAACGCATAAAAAATGTAAGTATGTAAGTATAAAAAATGTTAGTTACCAATTTTTGAAAATATCGAATGTAAAAAAAATATAAAACTTTTAATTTAATAAAATTTTAAGCCCTTAATTTTCTTCCTATTGAAATATAAAAAAGGCAAGTCAACGACAGTACCAAAAAAAATTAATCTTAATCGAAGTTTACAAAGATCGAGGAATTAGGCAAAATATTATTCATGATCTTCGCACCCTAACCGCATCCCTTTTACTCCTTATAGCTCAACAGCTTCCTATTCCTTCATTTTTTACAGGCAATTTTTCGGTTTTATCTTTTCTTTATTCTTATACAGCGGGTTTTATAAAATAAAATGAGTTATCATTACTGTAAAAGACACAAATTTGACGCTCTTATTTAGGTACAGTAGCCAGCAAAACTAAGGACACAGAAGTACAAATGAAAGTAAACGAAAAACAATAAAAAACAAAAACCATAAACTATTTCAATTCAGTCTTATAGGAAAATTAGGTATATCTATAGATTGAGGATAAGAGATCACGTTTCGTCTTATGTCGAACGTTTCTTGGTTTATCTTTTGCCAAGTTGAGGCTAATTTTAGCATTTTATAAGGTTATTTCTTTAATGGAACCTAGTTATTTGTACAACAGCGTTGTCTTTTCGCTCAGTTCGTTCGCCTCAGGTTTAATAAATAAGATTCATAAGTCTACTTATGAGCATTCGTTTGTTGTGAGAATTGCACGAATCTGGTATATCCTCCCAAACAATCTGAAATTTATATTTCGCGAGTTTTTTGCATCTCAGTAATTTGATGTTCCTTGTTACAACTGATATTCTGTTTTTTTTTTCTCAATTAGCTATATAAATAAGTTTACTATTAAGTTTTATTATCTTGTACATTTTTCCCTTGTAATACTTTTAACCATATATGGCCCACAAGGGCTCGGTTAAATATGTAAATAAATATGAAATATGAAATAAAAAAAGAAACAAAATAATCGCACTTCTTGTTTAATTGGCACAGCAAAAGTAAGGACACGCCTATGAAAACAATATGATTTTGTTTTATAAACTCAAAAAATTAACTAAATTTTTACGTTTTAATTTTTTGTAGGGTAGCCTTTACTTCTTATTACAGCTTCCTAACGTTTTTTAATTGAAGTTACCAATGTTTCTGTCGTTACGGCACTAAGCTTATTCCACTCCTCTAAAAGAACTTCTTTCAGTTGCGCTTTACTTCTGATTTCATGTTTTCTTATATTTTTTTTTTCTAAAATTTCCCAAATATGCTCAATGGGATTTAGATCTGGACTTTGTGGAGGTGTTACAAGCATATGCGGAGTATTGTACAGAAGCCACATTTTTACGTTGTGGGCTGTATGTTATGGGTCGTTATCTTGCTGGAAGTAATAGTTGTCAGTCAGACCCAGTTTTGTGGCACTCTGTTGGAGATTGTTTTTCAAAATGTCTAGGTAAACATACTGATTCATTGTATTTTTAACAAATACAAGGTTGCCAACACCAGAAGAGGACATACAGCCCCACACCATAATACCGTCTTTATTGTATTTTTTCGGTTCAAAGCTTCACCCTCTCTGCGCCACACTTTTAAACGCCCATCAGATCCATATATATATTATATTTCGATTTATCAGTAAAAATGACATGTTCCCAAAACTCTTGTGGCTTATTTAGATATGTTTTTGTAAATTCAATGCGCTTTTCTTAATTATTTTAAATTGACCTTTTTGGTTTACTTTATTTTGGGTTATATAGTTTTACCTATATTGGGCTTTTAAGGTCTTTGCTTATTATAAATGTAAATCAAAACTATAATTCCATTTTTTTATCCAACGTTTCGCTGGTATTTTCCAGCTTCCTCAGGGATAAGTTTTATTAGATCTGGCAACGATATATATAAACATAAACATAAACACAATAAGTACTTTAAAAAAAAAAAGAAGGAACAACAACATGATGACTTATTTTTACTAATCTGACTTACATAAAGTTTTTTTGTCAATTCCGCACACTTATATTAAACAATATTAGTTTTGCACACCACTGTTGACTTTTGTCTGTTGACTTTATTTATTAATGGCTTTTTTCTTGGGACCCATGGCGAAAGACCTTGGTTCTTTAAGGATCGTCGCACAGTATCGGGTGAAACTTTCGTGTTTTGATATTTTTCTAATTCAACTGCTATTTTTGTGGCACTTGTGAATGTTTCTTTCAACTACACGTTTTATATATCTCTTATCCTTTAAACTCAGCTTCGCCGGACGTCCTTTTACAGGTTTATTTTCAACTCGATTTTCTTTTAACTTTCTTTGAACTACTTTTCGGATCGTAAACCGACTGCGGGATACTATTTTTCCAATTTCTCCATATGACTTGTGTTATCGTGAACAAAATGTGAAATTTTTGTTCCCATAAAATTTTCATTCCCCATGAAGGGAAAATTGCTATCGTAAGTTTCATGGGAACATTTGTTCCCGCTATCAATTCGTACTGAATACACATTAGAAAGAAGAAAATATAAAAAGGGGAAAAAATATTCCAAATTTTTAAAAGTTTATAAATGTTAATGATTGGTCTATTATGTTGTTACAAGAGGAGGAGATACTACAACAGAGAAGAATTTTATTTCACGAACGAATTATTTACGATTGCTATTTAAGGAAAAGGGAAAAAATTTCGAGTGAAAATATATTCATGATAGGGGTGAATAATTCTTCTTTCCTTCTACGGGGCATTATTGTATTTAAATTCAAGTTAAAATTAAAAAAAAAAACTTTAAATATTTGTTAATTTGAGTTTATTTAAAAGGTTTTTTTTTTAACAAAAAACAAGTTGATTTTGCTTCTTCACTTTTTCTATTTTACCGTTATTTTAAATAAAAGCCATGTGTGCCCTTACTTTTGCGTTGCCATATTATGAGCTTACATTAGAAATGCCAGATTTTTAAACTTATTTTTTAAAAAGTTATAAAATTGTTTAATATAAATAAAATTAAGTTTTTAAACTAATAATTATAACAGGTTTTATGTTAATTTTTGGCTAAAACTTAAAAAAAACATACAAATTTAAAGTACATATCGGTGTTTCCTAGTTTTGCTGGCTACTGTGTGTCATAGCAGCGTAAAAGCCCGATGTAAGAAGGCGTAGCGCTTTAAGAGCTAATTTACGGATGGCAGTTAGGTTTTATTTTAAATTTGTACGAGCCGATGCCAAATAGGATAAAAGAGTTAAAAATGGCTAAATGATATTGGACCCGATATTAAATAAGGGTAGATTGCCGCAGTTTTGAGTATTGGTGCAAAAGTGAGGTAATGCCATATAACTTTTTTTTATCTTAGAAACTTGCTGGATTTCTTAATTATTTTTTATGTTTATGTATATATAATTACATCTGACATAACCTTCTTTTTCTTGAAAACAGCTGATGTAAAATGCTTTGTAACAGTGCAGTCACACGGTCAGGTTTTTGTTCAATTCTCTTTCAAAATTCACAAAAATTGAATGCTGTGACATAGGCTGGACGCAATTTCAAAGCAAGTTTTTAAGCAAGATGTCGTCAAAAGAAACAAATAAAATTTATTTGGAGGAAAAAACTTCAATCAGCTGTTTTCTTGAATGTAATAACTTGAAAGCAAATTTTTAAAGTGTGAGTGTATTGAAAAAAAAAAAAATTAGAGAAATTTTAAAAATTACATGAAAACTTGATCGTCTGACACCCTAGTTAGGAAAAAAATAGAATGGCTTTGTAAGGTTCCATAATTAAAAATTGATCAGAAGATTTTTGTCACCTGACTTTTACACAGCAATTTTCCATTTTGTTCAAACGGCCATAGGTAAAAAGCGTGTCGTCTGAAAGCAGCTCATATAAACTCATATAAAAACTTTTTTGTTGTTTACATTATATACATACAAACCATGGCGAAAATATACTAGGTGGTCTTAATGGCGAATACATAATTTTCGTTACAAACATGAAATGTCAAACACCATATAAAAAAAATATGTACACATTTTTTTATGTATGGAATTTGACATTTAGCGTTTACGGCGAAGTGATAAATTCGCCATCGAGACCACCTGTATTATTTCGCCATGATACAAACAGATAATAGGTGTGATTCTTGATATAACAGACCAGTGTTGCCAAGGAAGAACAGGAAAAAGTTAAGATATTTCTTCAAAAAGTTACATTTTTTGCATTTAAAGTTACATTTTGAAATTTCCTTAAATAAATAGTAATTTAATGTAATTTTTATAAAAAGTTTTATTTTATATCACGGCAAAATAATACAGGTGGTCTTGATGGCGAATTATTTGATTTTCGCCGTAAGCGCTAAATGTCAACACCAAGGCGAATAAATTACCAGGTGGCAGCGTTGGAGAATTTATTATTTTTTGCTGGTGAAAACGAATGTCAAACTTCATATATAAAAAATAGTAGATTTTTTATATATGGAGTTTGACAGTAGTGATCACGGC
Organism: Gymnosoma rotundatum; assembly: GCA_916610165.2. NCBI lineage: Eukaryota > Metazoa > Arthropoda > Insecta > Diptera > Tachinidae > Gymnosoma > Gymnosoma rotundatum. The sequence continues at coordinate 12,924,067 of OU744340.1, forward strand.
GAAAATTAATGAATTCGCCAATGCTGCCACTTGGTAATTGATTTGCCTTGGTCAACACCATACAAAAAAATTATGCATTTTTTTATATATGGAGTTTGCATTCAGCATTTACGGCTGAAAAAATTACTAAAAATGTAAAAAATTTGAGCAAACGACAACACTGTAACAGACCCATAATATATAAAAATCAGAATAAACGAAAACATAGGCCGGCATGCATAAGTATCATACATAGGCATGTTTGCATAAAGTTAAAATAGAGTATGACATATTGTAGAGTTTAACGTAAATAACAACAAATGCCGTAAGAAGATAAACACACAACACAGAAATAAAAAAAAATTGCAAATAAACACTCGTGCCCAAACTGCGCATACTTAACGAAGAACAGTTACAAAAGCCGGTTTATCGTACAAAAAGAATATTTTTTCGTAAAAACAATAACAAAACCTAAACTAATGCACACACATATTCATTCAAGCAAACAATTTTTTTGTAATACAAGAGAAATGTTGTCTGGGTTAGTTTTCTTCTTTATCGTAGACAATTTTTCTTCTAATTTCGGCCAATTTGACCTTTTATATCTGCACATACTTATATTCTCAACATGTACCTTAGTGCATCCTTGTCTGCAGAAACGAACATATTTGTTGTTTGTATTTATATTTATATCTCTATTTACCTTATATTGTCGTTCTTAATTTGAGAAAAAAAAGTTATTTAAATGAAATGAAGATTAAATAATTAAAATAAATGATTCTGTCTGTGCTTGCCTTTAATTTATATGCTTCTGTTTTACTATCTTTTATTGTTTTTTGTTCTTTCTTAATGTGTATAAGTATCTTCACTTTTTTCTGACTTTTTTATACGTTTTCAAATTTAATGTATATTACTTTTTTTATATCCTCTGCCTTGTGTCCACCAACCTCCCCTTGATTCTGTCTGCGGTTACCTTCCTTATCTTTGTACGTATGTTCTTTTCTTTGTACAATTTTTGTCAGCACTTCACCACCTCTAATAATTCACACACAAAATTAACTTAGAACTTTTTAAAGTTTGTGTTTTTTCTAATTAGAGTTTTAGTTTTGCATAAATATATATTCTTTTAACATTAGCACAGTGCAATAATAGTTGAGTTATTTTTCAGATTTATTACTTTTTTAATAAAAATTGTTATACGAACAAAAATGAAAAATAAAAATAATTGTGGCTCGTATCAGACTTCAGAGTCAGATTTTGCAATAATGGTTATTTAGCGATTTTACTGACAGACAACAAAGGTTCCCAGATTGTTTCGAGTTGTATCCCCAATTAGAGAAGTCTTATCCCATTAATTCCCCAAAAATCCCTACTGGAAATAACACTATTTATTTTTAAATTATAAATTAATTTTAAGTAGTTATTATGGTATTTGTATATATTATTTGCATATATATAATGATCAACCAGAGGGCTTAACTCAAAATTTATAAAAATTCACTATTTGCAAGAAATCAACTAACATCAGAATCTATCTATTGTAAAAATTTCAACGCATTTCGATCGCTCTTGTATCTCTAAAACACATTTGAGATCATTTTCGTGATTATGTAGTGACTACCTTCGACAAAAAGGTATTATTTTGAGTTAAAACAAAAGTTAAGTTGGCAATTCATCGTACATATTCATAAAAAAGGTGTTATTTAAAGGTCAATTTAAAGACCTTTTGTTAAAAAACAAATTGTTGTATTACTTTGTTAATAAAATTTGTTTCACTTATGATCGACAAATTTCAGAAAAACTCTATACATAATAAATCAGCGTCAAATTTTTTTTATATGAAATTTGACATTTCCTGCAACGGCGAAAATAAATGGATTTGCCACTGCTACCACCTGGTACATTATTTCGCCATGATTTTTTTTACGCCACGTTTATATTAGACAATGCTGTCATGACAATAAAATAATCCGCATTAGTTGTCAAAGATGCTGTCAATTGCTTCTGTAGTGTAGGCGTCCAGACAATAATTATGACAAGTCATTATGAGCACGTTCTCGGAAAATTTAAAATAGCTTAAGCGTTTCTTCCTGCTATTTTTCCATTTCTATTGTCATATGCAAAGAAAATTTTAGTAATTAAAAAAATAATTTAATTAAAATTTTATTCAGTTAAAGCAATTATAAAAAAATGTGTCGGCATATGTCAAATCACTGTCTTATTTACTGTCTTCAAAATATTCAAGACAGTAATTCAGACAATTGAAATGTGTACATGTATTAGTGAAAAACTGTGCATTTATTGCTATTGTCATGACAGCATTGTCTAATGTAAACAGGGGGTTATATGGTGTTTGACATTTAGCATTTACGGGGAAAATTAATGAATTCATCATTCGCTTTGGTTATATAATATTAAAAAGCAAGGCAGATTTATTTTACTAGGTAGTGTCGTCCGCCCAGCTGGTTTGTAGTTGGAAATGTCAAAAGTTTTTGTATTTTCCTTTGTTTACGAATTTTAAAAAACACTAACAACAAGCGTTTGCGAGACAAAGCAAGCATGTGTATTGATAGCAATTATCTTTTATTTCTCTTTGTGTTTTTGACGTTTCCAACGCACAAAACAACAATAAAAAGACATGTTGTTTGTATCAATGTTGTATTTGTTGTATTATCGCTACTACCTAGTAAAATGAATATTGCTGGGATCACAATTGGGACGAACGACGAATTTTTCGTTGCGAATATTCGCCGTCAAAAATAAAACACATTGGTGCATATGAAAATTAACACAACACCGCCGTCGACGAAATTCGTCGTGCGTGACGAACTCTCAGATAGATTTATTTCTATTTCTTAAGCTGGGAACACAACTGGGACGAACGACGCTGCGTAAATTCGCAGTGTGGCGCACGACGAACGACGAACAAAGGGTTGTCGAACAAACTAGTACAGGGTTGTCTTTTCGCTGTAGTTTTTAAATATATTAGTAAATAAAGTTATTTTTGTCTTAATTATTGTTTATTTCTTAATATACATCATTAAGTTAAACATCCACAATTATTTTCCTTAAAATTGCCTTCTAATGGCTTTTTCCTAATGTTTAATTTTTTGTGTAGTTATTTTATTTTTTTATTTTATTCTATGGTAAGACTAACAACTGTCATATGCAAAACAAAACAAATTTAAATATGGATAATAGTGAACACAATGTTTATTTTAATAATTTTCACAAAACTCAAAATTGTTTGCCTTTTTTTAATGTTTACTTTTTTTGTCATAGGCAGCAAACAATTTTGTTGATCATAACAGCTGTAACTTTTTCGTTCCAATTGTACGCCACACTACGAATTTACGCAGCGAACTTTTACAGATGAATTCGTCGTGCTAAACGAAATTCATCGTTCGTCCCAATTGTGTTCCCAGCATATGCCTTGATTAAAAAGTAAGTTTGATAAACAACGTGTTTCGACGTGATTTTCAAATACAACACTTTTTTCAAATGTTTGTCAGGTTTTATATTTGAAATACTGTACCTCGTTCCTGTATTTCTCGAATCGTAAAAGTTTTCGCATGAAACAACTGAATTTTTAGAAAAACGATGTAAATTGAAACAAAAAATAGGGTTTCTCACACAAGTGTTTCTGTATCTTTAAAATGTGAGAACTATATGTCATTTAAGTATTTACCAACAGTTATTGGAAGTATGCGAGAAAAAGTGTTTCTGTACCAATATTTTTTGAAAAGTTTTACGCAACAACTGTCAAAACAACTCACATTTAAAAACAGTGCGAAAACAAGTAAGATTAAAAATATATTTTTAAATTTGTGTAAACATGGAGTCTAATTCAGACGAAAAGGTAAAAAGCAATTTAACTTAAAAATAAAAAAGTATTATCAATAAGTATTCATGCATTTATTTATGTTTTATATCTTTTTATTTACAAAATAGAAAATTTAATAATATTTCGCCGATCATTCTGATCAGCTATTATTAAGGCCGCACTATACATTTTTTTCGCTATATTAATTAAAACTTATTTTATTTATTAACTTTTATATTGTTTGATAATTTATTTCTTTATTTTGACGTTTTGTTTTTATTTGACACTAGTACTGGAATTATTCCAGTAAAAACAGAATCAATGTTGTCTGTTTTCGCATTAAGAACCAGAAACACTTTTTACTCGCAAATCGAGAAACGATGAAATTCTTTGTTTCACACTTGATGTGAAAACTTTTACGATGCGAGAAATACAGAAACGAGGTACTGGTTTCAAATATTATAGCTCTTCTAATAAATTGTATTTTAATAAGCCTCCAATAAGTGTATAAAATTTGTATTGTGTAATCTTCCTTACAAAATATGCATAAAAGAATGTTAAGACGGAAAAAATTAAGCACTTGCTTCGTTCTCCGAATCACAGATGATCTGCGCTCCGAATCATAATTGCGATGCATTATGGTTATACGACACATACTGCATGCAAATAATATGTTTTATTTTTCGTTTTAATATATATTTTTTTGTAATTTATTAAATTTTAATTAAATTATTTGTTTTAGTATTTACCGCTACTACCTAGTAAAATGTAAATGTACCTTGATTTCGAGTACTTTGTACCGATAATAATTTGGTACTTAATTTCTAATAATCAATACCAAAAGTACTTTGTATCGAAAAAAAATATATCGAATAACGACCTGCTTTTACTGGTATCGTTTTATATCTTATTTACTACAGGATTTTTACGTTTAAAAATTGTAATAACTTTTTCGTATGAAAAAAGAAACTATTTTAAAAGAAATATTATTATTTCAAATAATTCCAATACAGAAAGCTATATTTTTTTGTTAAATACATCGTCTTTAGAACAAAGTTTTGTATATAGAAATTTATTACTAAAATTGTGTCCACTAAGATGTAAATATGTATGTAGTTCGAAAAGTCTTGATTCTAAGCCGTAATATCTGTTGAAGAAAGTTTTTTACCTGCAAAACTATCGTGTGAAATGATGTTATTGTCAACAGTTGGTATCTCCAGATGTGGGGAAATATTTGTTACAAATAATGCCGATAAGTGGACGTTTGTTTGCTCACATTGCCAAAAAGCAACAAATGATATTGGTGTTTTTATTTGTCACATTAGATTAGATCACTTAAATGGTCCACGGGAGCAAAAAGAAGAAATAATAGCGCCAATCACAGCTACACCAGTTAGTAATTCCTTACAAAAACATGATGCACGAAAAATAAACAATTTAATGAAAGCAAAAGCACATTCGAAGACATTGATGGATTGTAATGAAATTGAGGTAAATATTACTTATATACCTATTTAACTTAAAGGTATTTATTGTTTGTTGAAATAATGTTAATTTATAAATACGTTTGTGACATTCAGACTTAAAGCATGACGGCACATGATATCTAGAAGTGGAAATTTACCAGTTCCGATTGAGACTTTAATAATTTGTAAGGTTTTAAAACGAACAAGCCATCTAATTTGTTTTATGTTAAAAGATGTTAATGACACCAAAAACGGTATAAACGAATGTTTCTTTCTTAATGTTAAAAGCGTTATTATACTCAGCAAATTATGTACACATTTCTTCATTATTTTTAACTTATAAGTTTAATTGAATTTTAATTTTGTTTATTTTGTAGAACACGATTTCATCATCACACCCTTCACAAGAAGTAAATGAAGATATTTTTACGATTGAATCAAAAAAACAAGATATTAAAGAGCGAAATTTCGAAAGCGAAAAAGTTAAGAAAGGAATCGCTAGTAAAAATAATACAAGCAAAACACATTATGAAACCATTGCTATTGATGACGATGAAGACATTAATGATCCAGATACGAATTTTGATTACTCACCAAATGAAGAGATTGATGATCAAGATTTAACTGAAAGTTTGCCAAATTTCCAAACTAATAATAGCAATAGAGCCACAGCCAGTAGTGGTAGCAAACGCAAAATACAGTACCTCGGACACTCTTGTGAATACTGTAATATTAATTTTAAATATAGGAGTATCCTAGATTATCATATTAAGAAAATTCATAATATAAAACCATCTCAAATGCCGCTTAAATGTAAAAAGTGCAAAAAAATTTTTCGAAGTGTTTCTGGCTTAAATTATCACTTGAAAGCTCATGATGAAAAAAACCATCAACAATGTCCTATTTGTCTAGTTAAACATAAACCAAATTATTTTATTACTCATGTGTTGACGCATGAAAGCGATACATGTTTTCCCTGTCAGGTCTGTGGTAAAATACATAAAAGCCAAGAAGAACGTCGGGAACATTGGAAGAGTCATGCCGAAGATATGCCATTCAACTGTGATTTTTGTTATCGGCGATTTCGTAAACAACAATATCTAACACATCATTTAAAATGTCATTTTCAATATCAGTGTCAATTCTGTCCAACCCAATTCAATGCAGTTGAATATCAAAAGCCTCCCTATATCTGTACTACATGTGAAAATTTGCCCGATATTAAAAGATTATTGGCAAATAATTATAATGTATTCGATTCGGACGAGATAATAACTAACGAATAGTAGTTTTTATTTTAATTAAAATAAAAAAATTCCTCTGCTAATTTAATAAATGTAAAATAATTTTAAATTTCACAAATATGTAAAGAAAAAATTTTGACGTTACTTATTTTTTAATAAACTGGCTGTTCTTTTTTTATATAAAAATTTTCTAACTCTCTAAAAGTTTTCTTTACACAATCACCTCGCTTAAACTAGTTGAACAGCATGTGAGTTCTTTTACCTTCTAGGATTATTTACTTATAACAAACACCGAAGACAAACAACTCACCCAGCAGACAATTAATTGGTATCAGGAATTTCAAGTGAACAATACATACAAATTTTTGGAGGTCCGTAACTACGAATCTAAGGGTCAGCCCCAAATTTTTCAATATACATTTTTTTTACTTACAATTTCATTTTAATTTTTGAGCTGCGTCCGTAAACCAGATTTAAGCACTTAAAAAATGCACAGGCAATGGACCGCTTACCTGCATCTTATTAAGAAGACTGTCACTTTGAAATATATTCACTGATTTCGCCCTAAAATTACTTTTTGATTTTGAAATAAAAGTAAAAAAAAAAATTCATGTAAAAATAATTGGCGATAGGGGTGAATATTCATATCAAATACCGTACACATGGCTATAATTTTTGTTATCGATGATTTTTACATAGACATATTTTTATAAATCATTTAAAAACTCCCAGCCAATAAAATGTCGTAATAATTTCAATACCAAGCTAACACCCCGACAGCCCTATACTTATTCGTAGTTGAATTTTATAACACTTAAAAAATACATATGCTTGTAAAATGATAAATATTTAACAGAATAAGCCGCTTGGTGTAGTAAAATTACAAATTAAATTTTTTATATTGATGTTCAATTAATTAATAATAAACTCGGACGCTCATGAACAAACAAAACATTGAAAATAGTTTTTAAAATGATACTTAAATTTATCCGTTATATCTAATATGCATTTTCTCACTTATTTGAAAAATTAATCAAACACATCTTCACAAGGCACATACATTGAAATAAATGTGCCTTGTTATCTTTATTTAGTCCTTAGTCAATATAAAAAAATTCAACAAACTATGGTATTACCCAACCCTGAAAAACTCGTACCCGAATAGGGTGGTTACCATAATTACCAGATAAAATTGTTTGGAAATCGTCAAATCTTGAACAAAAAGTCGTCAACATTACACTCCTAAATCGTCAATATAAATTATACCGTTTTAAATTTTTTAAATTAAAACGAACTTTTTACCAAAAAGTAAAATTGAAAAAGGTTAAATCTATATAAAAATAGGAATCATTTTTTTCCTCTGTTTGTGACCGATTTTGTTTATTCTTGCACGTTCTTGATTTTTCGAACTAATTTTGTCTTTGCAACACTGTGTTGTGTCTAGGATATTCAAGATCAACTCCGTTCTATCTATTCATATTGGATGTTTTTATCGAAAAAGTGACAATTACTTTTAAATTTTTTAAGACAATAATCTTTTTTTATTACAATTAATTAATTATCTGTGGTAGAAAAAAACCTTGAAATTAAATCCGACACATATTTCATGTCTTGTTTTTTTTTAAATGACAAAGCGAATAAAATTGCTTTAAAAAATATTCGACATTATAAATCGTCAAAATTCTTATAATAATAGCAATCTGGGAGTCGTGCTGGTAACTCATTCTCTGCTTTTATATAAATACATCTCACACTCTTTGTCTCTCACACTCACTTTCTCACTCGCTCTCACACAAGCAATCATACCATTTGACAGCTGTTAAACCGATTTTTCGTATCTATTGAGTGCAAGTAAAAATTCAACCAAATATTTTTTTCAATGACTGAAAATTAATTAATTAAAAACAATTATAACAGAAGAAGTTGATATATTTTTACAGTTTTGCTTAAAAAAAATGTCGTTAATTGCAATAAAATCGGAAAAGGATGAATGTGAAGATATAAAACCACAAATAAAAGAAGGCGGTGGTGTTGGTGCTGCTGGCGGTAGTGTTGTTGCAACTGTGGGGCCAAAGGCAGTTGTAGAAAAAACACAAGCTGCACTTAAAGTGGCAAACGAAGCCAAGCAACTACATCTACGTTTAAAGGATCAAAATCTACTTATGCCCCAAAAGCAACAACCGTCCCCAAGATTAACAAATCAAATTGGTAAGCGGGTTAGTAGTACTACAGTGGAACAGTTGCAAGCAGATACAAATGACAGAAAAAATTTACCGTATAAAGTAGGTAATAAACTTTTTCGCTTACAAACACCCGCACGTTTTGCGAAACAAGATAGAACATCACCACACAGGTTACAAAAACCACCCACATTTACTCCTTCAAAATGTGGGGAAATATTTGTAACTAATAATGCAAGAAAATGGACGTTTGTTTGCACTTACTGCCAAAAGACTACAAGGGATATTGGAGAATTTGTGTGTCATATAAAATTCAAACACATGCTAGAGCAATACCACGAAGACGACGAGTATGATGACGAAGAGAATGTGCCTGACAAAGGAGAAGTAAACGATGCATTTCAGGATGACTGTTATGATAATCTTGATCAAGATGTAAGAACTTTTAAGATATTTATTTAATTATTGAAGCAATTACCTTTTGAAATACCCACCGTTATATAGGTGCCCCCAATGGCCAAAGCTAAGACTACTCAACCTGTCAATATCACCTCAAAGGAGGTTAGTCTTATTCTCTTTGGTCTGTAATTAAATGTTTAAAACTTATAAGTAGTATTTATTGTGAGTCATTACCTTTTCGTTTCCCTAAAACAAAATCATTGTTTTAGTTTTTTTATGCATGTCTATCGATTTTTCTTCACAAAATCTTTTTTGCTGTTGTGCCTGCCTGCTTGTCGCATAATGGATTTACTTTAAAAAAAAAAAAAGAACAACTCCTTATTGAACTTTTTTTAACATATATTGTGTTATTGAAATTTCCGGCGACAGAAAATCTTTTTGTCTTTGTTTTGTTTTTAGTTTTTTTTTTTATTAATGTGCAAGTAATTAAAAATACAAATTTATTTTTTCATTTAATGATCACTCTGCCAAGCCAAGATAAAAATATGGATTTATTAAATATTTAAAAAATAACGTTTTTTTATTCTTCAGCAGTAGATTAAAAATACTCTGAATCGCTAAAGTTTTTTTAAGAATGCAACATTGAATTCAATTTACTTGGGTCCTTTTTTCGAACCCACTAAAAAAAGAGAGAGGGGAAATAATAAAGAAGAAAGGTATTCAAAGTTTTAAAAAACAGTGAAAGGCTGCGGGCTCAGCTATATCCCTCCAAGTGTGGCTCATAGCATAAATAGTCTGAGAAGCCTACTTCTCTTCACTAGAACGCTGCTTCGTAAAAGCCGGTAAAACCCCATGCTTCAAGTGGAACCTACGGCTTTAATGCTAATGTAAACTGTTTTAATGTACTATCAAGTCCATATGGCCATCCTGCAAGATAGCTTCTGGGATGAAATTCAAGGTCAAAGTTTTCTCGTTTAGTCGTTTAGCAATGGGGTTTGTAGTCATTTCTTCTTATCTCTCTGAGTGTTAACACTAGTGACCGAGCATTTTTGTTATAGCGTTATCATTAAGAAGCCCCTATAAGGCAAAATTAAATAAATGTATAATAACTATACTCGAATGATAAATCGATCGAGTGTAAAGTAGTTTCCAATGATCTGCACTTCATACAGGCATTTTGTGATGGGGAAAAAAGATTCCTATCGGCAGACGTTCGGATATGGACATCTAGAATTCTGTTTAAGGTTTTTAGCTGGAAGGAGTTCAGTATTTTATGTCTGAAGTCCTTAAAGCTGCTTATTATTTTGTTTTTTTTTTTTTTTTTTTTTTTTTTGTAGCCGGTAACGCTACATTCCGATTTTGAATAATTTTTTTTTTAATCTTTTAAATTGTGTGTTTAGAAAACAAAAACTTAAAAACTAAGGAAATATAAATTGCGATAATCAATCTTATTAAAAAAATTCTTGTTCCGTTTAATTTTAATTTTTTTTTTGTATTTAGTATTTCGACTGTACAAATTATTTGGATGTTAATGTGCACACCGAGGCCGACGACCTGCCCAATAATCATGTCAAGAAGAAAACAAATTTAACAACAGTTCATCCAACGAAAACAAAAGATATTAACAACAGGCAAATGCCTAAAAATAAATTTTTGGTTGATTTATTAGACGATGAAGATGGCCAGGACAATGGCAAAAATACAAATAATGATGCGCAAACTAAAAAAGATCTACTGGAATTAGATATGGAAGAGGAGGAGGATGGCGTGGAGATAGTAGATGATGAAAATAATGAAGCAGATGGTATGGATGAGGATAATTTGCTATTTTTAAGATCAAGTTCTATTGAAGATGCTGTAGGCGATAGCGGTAACGTTGGTGGCAAGGGTGGCAGTAAAAAATATCGTTCACATGTACGTGGTAAGGCCTATTGTAATTTATGTGACAAAACATTTCAATACTATTCGCTCTATCGCAATCACATGATTAAACATTCCAACATAACACCCTACAAATGTGAATACTGTAGCAAGGCCTTTAAATCCAAACAGGCCATACGTTATCACATGAATACCCATACTAAGGAAGTACAATACACATGTCCATTGTGCCCCATGACTTATGGTACTGAAAATCAATTTATTACACACGTTTTAAACCATGAAAGCAACACTTGTTTTCCATGTATGGTGTGTGCGAAAATCCTGAGAAGCGATCAAGAGCGTGAGGAACATTTATCGACTCACACCGAAGAGCGTCCTTTTGGTTGTAACTACTGTAACAAACGTTTTCGTCAAAAGCATCACCTTTCAAATCATTTGAAATTACATTGCCAATATCGTTGTGATTTTTGCAAAGCGGAATTCTCTTCGACACAAACTCAACGGCGACCATATGCTTGTGCCTCATGTGAAGAATACCCCGATATACGAATTCAAGTCGAAAAACAACGTTCGAAAAATTTAAATAATAGCGATATAAATCCGCTGGAGTTGGCTAATGAAGGCGTTGGGCCACAAGGTGCTGACAACACAGAATGTGTTGATTTAGCAACGGATGATGATGATGATCAAAGCGAAACCAGCAATTGTTTATTGGGAGTCCCAAACGGTCAAAACCGAGTAACATGTCAATATTGTGCACGTGCATACAAAAACTACAATGCTCTTAAAAGTCACATGCGGCAAAAGCATCCTCGTGTTAAGAGTGATATGAAGTGAGGCAAAAAAAAAGAAAGAAAATAATATAAAATTTAAATTTAAGTTATAAATGAAACATGCGATAATGGAATTTATAAGTGATTTAAAGTCTACAGTGAAAATAACTATTGTTATTGTGATCATTATTAAATTTGTACTAAAGTGTTTTTTTTTGGGGCATTAGTTGTTATTTAGCAAGAATACATGGTGTTTTCAAACGTTCAAAACAATGACTTCAACAAAAAGAAAAAACTTGCCAGTAAGTTTTTATATTTTTCTAATGTTTTTAAACGCTGAAGTCAAGCGATCAACATTTTAGTTTTATATATTTTTAAAATAGTTTAACTATTAAAAGCAAAACAAGTAGACAGCTTAATGCTACTTAAAAAAATAAATAATAAACAAATCAAATTATGTATTCCCAAGTTTTAGTCAATTCTAAAAATATTTGCAAAATTTAATAATATTGCAAACAAAAAAAAAATTAATTTTTATTTGATTACAAAAAAAAAAAAAAATATTTTTTGATTTTTACTTCTATTTTTTAAAAATAAATTTTAGAACACTTGTAAATTCCATTTAAGTAAAATGAATTCATGTGAATTAAAAAAAACATTATAATAGATTTTCCATTTTAATATACATTTATATATATAAGTTGAAATAAGACAAACAATGTCCCTTTTGAAGTAGACATATACACACAAAACACAAGAAAGAAAGAACAAAAGAACATTTATATTAAAAAACTTATAAAATTTATAACATTCCACACACTTCTCTAGTCTTCATTTCCTTTTCGCAACCATTTATAATTTGATTTGAAATTATAATTTATAATTTATACAACAATCCTATTTTTAACCTTATTTTTTATTTAAAAGAACTGATAAACTCCTTATTGCAAAAGTAATATAATAGTAGTAAGCATAAAATTATATTTTTCTGTTATATTTTTATTTTAATTATCTAATAATTAGTTGTATATAATTACAATTTTATTTTAAAAAATATATATATAAAATATATACATATATAAGTTTGTATCAGAGATTAGAAAATGGTAAAATTTTCAATAAAAAGATATATAGTAATTAAATTTATTTAAAGATTTTTAAGAATTTTGCTTATAAAATAGAATATTCGAAAAATATATCCCATTGAGTTTTGCATAGAAAATTCTTACATAAAATAAGGTTTTGTGTTGCAAAATGTTTCGTTTTTTTTTTTTTGTAATTTACTGCTTGTGATGTTTTTTGTTTTTAATTTGTAACAATTCCCACCTTATCCGCCACTTAAATTTTGTTTTATAAAAAATGTTACATAAAGGTGTTACAAAAATGCCTAAAAGGAAATGTTCATGTGCACTAAAATCGTGTAATTAAAAATCGCAATTTTATTTTTACAAGTGCTGGAAATCGCGCGTTTTATTCATATATAAATATCGTCAACTGTGCGCTCTGAAATCGCCAATTTAAAAGAAAACAAACAGCACAGAAGTCATAATCAATAAATACTATTTCTTAAAGGTTCTATTAATGATAGGGACGAATTCATTAATTTTCGCCATTACACGAAAAGCCAAACTTCATAAAAAAAATTTTGAAACCGATTTTTTATATTATAATATTTAACATGACTAGATAAAGGCGAATTAATTATCATATTGCACCCTAAATACTAAGGGGTCACAACTCAAAATTCTTATAAAAGTTGTAAAACACATGTCGCACAATATTATTCTATTTTACTATTCATTTTCGTAGTGGCACCATAGCAAAACACAGCGCAAAAGTATTCTATACATTATAGAATTTACTGCCTGAACTGTGGACCTGCAAAGATGAATATTATAAAAATAATACTTTTTCTTATAGCGGACTTAGCAGTACAGGTTAAAGAGTTTGTCTGTACCGGTTCAAAAGATAGGCCCATAAAGGTCGATTTACGTCACCTATGGGGACACCCTGTAATTTTAAGATTTATTTTTCTATTCCTTTTTGACATTGGGAGCCTTTCAGGGTTCCTAAAACACTTAAAAAAACATGTTGTATAGGGACACCCTTTTAATTTTTAAGATCATGAACTGTTTTTAAAACGGGATCTGTAAGCATAATCTATCAAATTTCATAATCTGTTCAGAAATGATTAATTCGGCAGGCACAAACATTAAAAAAGCAATATTCAGTCAATTTGATAACCTCCTCCTTAATAAATTCGTCTACGCTGCCACTTGGTAATTAATTCGCTTTGAGACTGTCCAAATCGAATCAATTACTAGGCAGTAGTGTAAGCGAATTCATTATTTTTAATGTTTGGAGTTTAACAAAAATGTTACCGACGAAAATGAATAATTTCTACTCTGCTACTTGGTAATTGATTCGCCTTGAGACGGTGTTTGCTATGTCTGATAAACTGAAATTTTGAACTATTACACGAGTACGTGCAATATGCCGTGCTGGCATATCATGTATGATTGTCTAATATGCGCTTAATTTCTATCGTTTTTATTAGCGTTAACTTATTTTATACCTTATTGTGTAATACAAACATTATTAAGCTTTTTAAAACATATTGTACACTATTTCTAAAATTAAGAGAATATTGTACTTGTTTGTAAAATATATTAACAGAATTTTATTTGTGCAATTTTTTTTTTTTTTTACTTTTAAAAATTCAATTTCAGGAAAATTATAAGCTCACAGCGAGCAATATTCATCTTTTTTTCGATATGCAGCACTTAGGTACATGACTGTTCTTAAAAAATCAAGTAAAATTATAACCCCTTTATTTTTTTAATGAATTCCTCATTTATTAAACTTTTAAGCTGTATGTATTTCACTATTTCTTTTTTAAACATTTAAAAATCTTTTAAATAGTTTTTATGATTTTCTAAGATTAAAAAAAAAACCTCTTAATTATAATGACGTTTCTGATATTTATTAAGAGCTGACAATACAAGATCATCAGGTGATTTTGTTTCAAAACGAAAAGGTTCTATGTTGTGCTTAACTTTTTGCAAGCGATACTCTGGCATTAAGCATTTTAAGGGCAGGGGAGCTAAATACTTATTATCATCTATACACAAGAAACGGCCAATAGCAGAAGGCATCGCTAATGTATGCTGTGGTAACAATTTCGAGATATCAGTGACACAATATTCATTAGAGGTGGGCAAGTGAATTCTATGTTTTCTAGACACATCTAGCCGATCACAGTCTATGAATGGTACTTCAAAATCAAATTTATCATTGGTTTGTGAAGGTTTTATTAAATCTCTGGTGGGCGGTGTGCCCTGATGCGTTTGTAATTTCGTGGCTAACGCAGTTGTTAGATCAATCACAGCAGTTCTTAACGGTAACGATTGTTTCTCAGCATCACATACATTATCTTGAACTTGTAATTTGTTAATAGCTGTTGTTAAACTACTAATGTTTGCATTAGCTGGCTGTGGTTTCAATGAAGGCAATTCAAATTTCATGGCAAACTTATTGTCAGCGGAAGATTGCAATTGTGGTAAAACAAAGCCTGTAGGTTTCTTAAACAAATCACTATTTGCATGTTTGTCTTGCAATTGTTTTAATAAAAATTCATTTAACTGTGTAGCTGATTGAGTGGTTTGCGTATTAATAGATTT
The DNA here is from genome assembly GCA_916610165.2 of Gymnosoma rotundatum. Taxonomy (NCBI): domain Eukaryota; kingdom Metazoa; phylum Arthropoda; class Insecta; order Diptera; family Tachinidae; genus Gymnosoma; species Gymnosoma rotundatum. Next base: position 12,939,495 of record OU744340.1, read on the forward strand.
ATTATTGGGATTTACATTTTCCAAAGTAGTATTTTGTGAAATTTTCAAAAGCGGTATGTTGAATTTTGGCGGGCTAAAATCTTCTGCGTCTGTAGCTTTTCGGGAGTCAAATTTATTTTTAACTGCATTAAACAATAACTGATTATCTTGATGATTGTTCACAATTGTTGTTATATTAGGATCCATATCATTCCTTCTTTGTTACTATAGACAGAAAGTTTTTATATCACAAACGCTTTATTTAGTTAAAAATTATATCTTTCTTATATTTTTTGAACAGTATGATAAAATTACTTAATTTATTTTTATTATATTTTAAAATTGTAAATAAAAACCTAAATTTAAAAAATTTCACTTAAAAAAATTAATGACGCAGTAAATAAAAACGCCAGTGTTTGTATTGTTTTTTTAATTGAGTCATTCACCGAGAAGTAACTTTTTATCTTGACAAATTTTTACATATGTACAGGGCTGGTGTTTGCCAGCCTTGTAAAATTCAATCCGAGTAATCGAGTACATAAATCTAGTCGAAAACAAAAAAAGCAAAATGTGAAAAAACACTTAGACCATATTTACACCTTGCAATAAACGCCCAGTTTTTATTTCTGTTCTTTTTTTGAAGTAAAAATAAAATTATTCGTTTCATTTCTTGTCAAAACATAGACAACACTTACAATAAAAAAATTTAAAAGCGAAAATAAATCAAATCAAACACTAAAAAAATTCTTTGCCAAGCGTCGTTATGCACCTATTTTAACCCCGGATTTCTCCCAACTCCTCTTACTAACAAACAAAAAGTTGCATGCAACTTTTGCGACGTTTATTGCAAATTGTAAATATGGTCTTAGTACAAAATTTATAAGTGTGTTTATAATAAAGTAATTTTAATGAAATTACTATCCAAGGTACATTTATTTTACAACAAATACAATATTGCAACATGACTTTTTATTGTTGTTTGTTGGAAATGTCAAAAATTGCTTTGTTTTGCAAATGCTTACAAGATTTTTGAAATTCGTTAACGTACGTAATAAAGTACAAATAACTTTTGACATTTTTAACCACAAACCAGCTGGGCGGACGACACTAGCTAGTAAAACCAATATACCTTGAGTAGAAAGATTGATTGATAAAACGTCAAAAAAAATTCTCTCAAGCTAGTCCAAAAATAATTAAGTTAGCTACAACGCCCCTAAATTAATTTGCTCTAAGCGCTGACGTAGCGTTATTTAGGTTTTCTTTATACATTTTGTTTGTAAAGGGTGTTTTTTTAAGAATAATAAATCTTGATATTATAAAAAATAACACTAAAAACTAAATTTTTATGAACATTTTTATCTTATTATTTTCAGTAAACTCTGGCAAATCATTATGAATAGACTCACGCTTCAACAACACTCAAAATCAAATCATCCAAGTATACTTTGGAAATCGGCCATCAAAAATCGTGAAAAATTTTGGGCAAAGATCTTGACCTACACCCGTATAAGATTCAGCTAGGGCAGGAACTAAAGCCAGGAGACCATTATATGTATCGATCTTTTGCCGATTAGACTCTAGAGCAGTTAGTGACTGACCCAAATTGTGTTCAGCGAGGAGGGTAATTTTTGGCTTAACGGGTTTTTTAATAAGAAAAATTGCCGCATATGGAGTAATACCAATCCACAACATACTCTACAGACTCCATTGCATTCACAATAATGCACCGTTTGGTGTGATTTAAACGCTGGTGGCATCATCGGACGTTATTATGGAGATCGTTACGGCACCATGATTTATGATTTTTTGTTTGAAAATATGGATGACATAGATCCAGATGAAAGTGACCCAAAATTAAACGTCCAAAATAGCAGCAGCGGTGGTCATATTCCCGAAATCATTTTTAAATATTAATGCCAAAATCTGATCTTTCCTATAAAATAAATTCTTCATTACAATTTATTTTTTTTTTTGTTATTTTTTACGATTTAAAGTTCTATCGGGTTAAAAAAAAACACCCGATACATGAGGATTTTTCACATACAGATTACGCTTAGCACACTAGTTTAATTTTTTTTTATTTATTTTTAAAATTTTGTTATAAAAAGCCTTCTGTGGCCAAAAAATATTACAATTGAAAAATATTTGTGTAAAATTTCATAGTAATAGTGCGTTTCCATTGACTTGAAATCAACTTGTTTTGAGAAAAACACTTCGAAGTGTTTCCATTGAGCTGAAGTGTTTTGTAAGTTCGAATTTGTGACGTAACACTGACATTTTCTGCATAAAAGAAAAAACAAACTATTATATTTATTGTAAAAAACCGTTTTTATTGTTAATTAAATTTTTGTTTTTACATATTTTTTCATTTTTTAACATTTTTTTGGTACAAAAAAGATTGTCTAAAAAAATTAAATTGAACTTGAATATCCTAGGCACAAAACAGTGTTGCAAATGCAAAATTAGTTCGAAAAAATACATTTTCGACATGATTTTAAATAAATCAAGTGATTTAAATTGTTTTGGTAGCATTAAAAATATATGGAAAATCAAGTAGCAAAGCACTTGATTTGAGCAAATCAAGTGTTTTAGACAAAATCACGTCAATGGAAACGCACTATAACCCTAAATAAGTTTCAGTTAATTTTAATAATATTAAATTTAACAATATATTAATCATGTAAAAACATTTACCTAAAACTAAACAGACAAAATCACGTCAATGGAAACGCACTATAACCCTAAATAAGTTTCAGATAATTTTAATAATATTAAATTTAACAATATATTAATCATGTAAAAACATTTACCTAAAACTAAACTAAACAGCCTTAAATTTGTAACACTAAAACATGTACCCAGTAAATATGAAGAAAAAAAAAATAGATCCAAATCAACAATGAAATACAGTGTAATACTTTCTACCTCAACCATGGTTTCCAACTAAATATGCAAGTGGTTTTTTACGATACACATTGTAAGAAACAGAAAATGTTCTTAAATCAATCCATGTACGGGCAATAACAATTAGGAAAGATTTTTCAAAAAGTGCACTTCTAATTGTAGGAATGATAATTTGGATATTCCTGGTTGAATGTGTAAAGTTAAAAAGTGTTACCAGAAATTATTAATTATAGCTGTTAATAATGGGAAACTAAAAACAAGACTCAGAAAAATAGAAAACTTTTTTATTATACTAAGAGTTCAAATTGTTAAACATAAAAATCCACAAAGTTTACTAACTTTGCCATCCCTGGTATGAAATCTTTTATGTGCGGTAGATTGTTGAGAACAACAATTTGTTGTTGCTTAAAATAATACTACTTACTTGTGAAGCAATAACAAATCAAAATAGAGAATATTTAATATATATTTGTTTTGTATTTCATATTATAGTTTTTATTTAATCTTATATTTTGTTTTATTACATACTAAGTTTTAATAAAATATTTAATAGGTGGTTTGATAGATAGATTGTTGCAAAAAAAAGAACAAGCCAAAATCAGCAGGACATTTGTTAAAACAAAATATTATTTTGAATAAAAACGATTTTATAGCAAAAAGGAAAATTTTGACTTGTTTTTTTTTTTCATTTAGTTTTCCATTTTGATGGAAAATTAAGACAAACAATACAAATTTTTAAAAGAGCTATGTCCACCATCATCATATCAAATGTTTTCCACTGAAAAAGACATTATCATTTCATTATTTGTTACAAGCAAAAATAATTTCACTCTTTTATTTCTTACACAACAAGGACAACTTTATGTTTTCATTATTGACAGGTTTTTTATCGCAACTAATTTCAGTGCAAAAAAAAACCCTTTAAATTTATTTCATGTGCAATAGAAAATTTATTTGAAGAAAAAAAGAATAAATTATTAATTTAGTTGTTACATTTTTTAAAGGAAAAAAATTAGTTATTATTTAATACCAATGTTTTTACAAATAATGATTTGTTGTTGTATACAATACATATTTCAAAAAATAGCACAAAGAACTATATATTATTTAGTACTCATTTAAAAAAATGTTTAATTTTTAGAATTTTTATTTAATAAATAGTTACTCATTTTCAGTTTAAAAATTATTATTTTGATATTATTAAAGTTACAAATATAGAGAGAGAGACAGATGTGTTGGTCAATCATCATGATTTTTATCCAAAAAAAATTAGAACTTAATTGTATTTTTTTTATGTTTAATTAAAATTTATTTATTTATATATTTAAACTTTTACAACACGTAAAGTTATTAACAGCAAAGTGCTGTCTTTAAAACAATTATAGTGTTATTTTAGTTTTGCAAAAGATTATTAAATAAATCACCATTTATAATTATTTGGTTGATTAGATTAAGAGCTGTTGTTGATACATTAAATTTGTTTTTGTATTTTTATTGATAAATAGACGACAGAGACACATATTAATTGTTTATTATATTTTAAGCATTTAAAGTTCTTAATTAGAATTTACTTTAATCTTTGTTTTTTCTTCAACTATGTTTAAGAAAAAAAGATTTTAGTGGGCTGATTGATTATGTATTGTTCAATTTCTGTTGTTTATATGATTTGTTCATTTTTTAATATTTGATACTGAAGCTCTCTATTACTTTTAAAAAATTACTTTTTTAAATTTTTCTTAATATCATTTGTTAAATTCTTTTTAAACAGTTTTAGTTTTAGAATCATTTAATTTTGCTTCTTTTTTATCGTCCTTTTTGGCTGTTTTATTTGTTTGTTTGTCTTTTTCATCCTGTAAAAAGTTTTATTCAAAAGAAAAATAATAATTAAATTTTTTTTTAGAAATTAAAAGAGATGTAAAATAAATTAAATGTTCAATAAACAATGTAACTGTTTGATTCCCAATCTTCCCTTGTACCGCAAATTATGTTTTAAAATTCACTTTTCGTTTTTCATTCAGTAAATTTTTCAAATTAGCTTTGTAATTAAGAACATAAGAGGATATAGCTGAACGATTCATTTAAGTGAAAGATATGAACTATTTTCAACACATGTTTCATCTATCTTTGGAATTTTTGCTAATCATTTTGCTATTCACGTTGGAGTCAAAAGGGTGAGAGTATTAAATACTAAGTGGAAAATAAGTGCAAAACGGCTCTTGATACTAGGTAACTCTGCAAACCTTCTGGGGCATTGTGGCCAGGGTGTAAAAATCTAGCAGGGTTTTCAAGTGTGTAGTTACGGGTCATTATATGATTAGACAATGTTCCGTTTTTTGGCCAATGTACCTGCAGTTTTTTAAAGCATGTGTTAGGGTAACAAGATGAAAACTGTGGATCAGATTATCTATCGTTGAAGGTGTTGGGCTTCGTTCCTAATAATTCCAGGAAATTACAATGAACTATTAGGTCTCTGAAATAAAAAAACTAAATTATCTAGCACAACTATCCCTTCTTAGATAAGTTATTTTAACAGAATATCCAGCAACTAGTATAATGGCGAGTATTACAAACTATTAAAAATAGTACACTACGAATAGCAACCGGATGAGTCCTGCCCAGACAATTCTCATCTGACAAGACTACCGCATTTATCTTAGTGATGTACGAGACGATATTCTTCGCTATATGTACCAGATATCCATAGAGACTACTAAAAAAATTAGGGCATCAAAAGACGGTCACGGCAACCTTGAACCATATAGATGTAATAAGGTCCGGAATAAACGAAGCGGCTTCTATCGAGGTAAATTTAATCAACCCTAGCTCAACTGAAAGCCGGATGGAGTAGTACTCTCAGCTGCTATTGTTCTCCAGCATGTTCACAGAGATCTTAGAACACTACGCATCTATCTCATTGCCGCAAGAGGTTAAAGAACTTGCAGCACCCTTATTAACTTTTGATAATCTGAATCAGTTGATATATTAACGGACCACATTCTTTTCGCTAATTGCAATAACTCAACATCATTTAACAATGTATGTATACAAATACTTTTATAATGTAGCTGAAAACTTGTTCCGACTTTAGCTTACCGTTTAGCTAAATTAGGTTATAAAATTTTACTTTTAATACCTACGTTTTGTTTTCTGGGAAACTAAGATCTTTGAGAGAAAGTTTTTAGTTACATAAATTATTTAAATATTGCTACATATTCCGAAAACTAAAAATAAATATGTAGTTACCTTTGCCTTAACAGCAGCAGCCTCTTTTTTTAAATACTCTTCACGAGCTTTTTCATACATCGACACAAATTTATCACGCTGAACCTTAAACTGTGCAAAAAGTTCGTCGTTCTTATTGCCTTTGAGACGATTTTCTATATCGACCTTTTTATCGTGTTCGCCACGTATTTCATTATTTACCCAGGGTTTATCTAACGGATACTGATTAATAAGGTTCTTTAAAGTTTTTATTGTACTTTTGCCTTTCGTAACCTTTTTGTTGACTTTGCCCTTTTTATTAACCTTGCCAGGACCAGCTGCAGGAGCATTAAAAGGTACTGGTGGTATACCACGAACCATGCGGGGTGGTAACATGGGCGGCATTGGTGGTGGCATGGGGCCGTTGCCACGACGCAAATATGGTGGTGGTACAGGAGCACCCATGGGAGGCGGTAGTGGAGGTCCACCACGTACCATTGGTGGCATCGGTGGTATCATTGGCGGTTGGAAACCCATAGGTGGTGGTATTTGAGGACCCATTAGACCCATTCCGCGTGGACCGCCCATAGGACCCATTAAACGGTTACTTCTACGATTACCCATAGGAGGAAAATTACGCCCACCATTACCACCGCCATTAAAACGTTGATTCATTTGGCCTCCAACTTGTTGATTTTTATTTTTCCAGTTGCCGTTGTTCTGTGGTACAATTTGTTGCGTCTGTGGTTTGTTTCTCTTATTGTTTTTGTTATTCTTCTTTTTATTTTGTGCTGCCGCTGTGCCTGCACTGTTGCCGACACCATTAGCATTTGTTTTATTAGCCGGACCGTTACCTGTCGCATTATTTGCCATAGTCGGTGGTGTGGGTAAATTAAAATCTAAATAGCCGGGATTGTCAGGTATTTGACTGACATTAAACATTGGATTATTAAAATTCTGCATCATCGGTGGTTTTATGGGTGGTTTTTTATAGGGCATTTGTCTTTGCTGCTGATTTACTCTGCCATTTTGTTGGAAGTTCTTCTTTGATACCATCTTGTTGGTTTACTTTCTTCCCTGCGATTTTATTTCACTTACACGAACAACCTTCAGTATCTGTCTACAGATGTTCAAAAATAAAATCTTGTTTTAAAAGCTAATTATTAGGTGGACTTAATTGATTTATAAGTTATTTTTAATTATTTGTTTAGTAAAACTACTTGATATTTATAATCACTTTTTATTTTTCTCACAAAACAGTAATATTTTTTTTTCTACACAATCACGAAATACCAAAATGTCTTCTTGATGAAAAAAGACGCAGTTAGATAATTCTGCTGAATTTGAAGTGTTGTATTTAATGGCATTATTTTATGTTAAATCTTGTGCTAATGAACTTACCATTTACTAAACGTCTTGACTAGAAGTTTTCTGGCATGACTTGGTGGTACTAATGAAAATAAACTTAAAAAGTAAAAAAAAAAAAAAAATAAATATATTTTCTATTTTGGTCGCAGCTTAAAAAAACAATATTCTTGTAGCTCAAAAGAAGAAAAAGTACACAGTTACTCCTTTAAAACGCAAGTTTAGATTATTGTGAGAATATAATTGATATATAAAAGCCTGCGAAAACATTTAACTCTAACTTTCCTTTTTAACACTTTGTGTTTTACCTAATTTAAAACTAATTAAATTAATATATTTAGTTTATTTAGTAAAAACTATAACATTAAATATGTATACATTTTTATATTTCATCAGGAAGATCCACATATAGAAATACATCGCTATAATTAATTTTGTTCAATTCATTTATAATTTCTTGATGAATTTTAGAATTTCCATTTAATTTTGAATATTTCCAACATTCTAGTGCATTATAATTATTGCCTTTTTTGAGATTTATTAACGCTAAAAATGCCCATGTATCTGGGACGTAAATGCCATATTTAGTACCTAAGGCAAAATACTTTTCAGCTTCATCTAATTGGTTCAACTACAAAACAGAAAGATAAAATAAATTATTAATTATCAATCTGCAAATACTATCATTAAATATATAAGAATTACATAGTAACAGGCTTTTCCTCTTCCAGCGGCTACTGCCACACAATTTTCATTGTCATTACAAATATTAAGAAAAACCTCACCTGCTTCCTTATATTTTGCTTCTGTTAGCATTTTATAGGCATAACGAAGCAAACCTAATTGAAAGCGTACATATCTTGTTAGGCCTTTGATTTCAGCTAAATCTTGATAGTGTTTCATGGCAGCTGGATCATTAGTTTTGCAATATTCCAAATTACCATTAATAAGGCACAAATAAGCATTCTAAGTTTAGTTGAGGTTTTGGTTGTTATAAAAAATAAATAAATCAAAAATTAAAATAAATCAAACTGCAAGAAAACTTGACGTGTGCTTAGGCAATTTATAAAATTATCAAAAAAAAACTTCTGATTTATTTATATAATCATACCATTTCCGTTGAATTGGTTAGTTTATCCACTGGAAACGTTTTAATTGCCAAATTACTTGGCAAATTGTTTTCTATGATTGCAAAGGTGTTTAAATAAAAATATATTTCAATGTCCATGCATTCATCTGCTATTTCGTCAAAAATCCACTGAGCAAAAGTATATAAACCCAAACGTAACAACTTTTCACAAGCTCTCATATAGTTTAGCCCTTTTGTCGATTTTAAATTAATCTTATAAGGCATATAGATGTCCCAGCGGCTTACTGGTATAAGCTCAAGCTTAAGAAACAAGCTGTCATAGAGATTTTCATAACGCCAACGGCAAAATGTCATGCCTGGTTGGTAATTATTTTTTTTATACAAACAATACAAAAGAATAAAGGCTGTTAAGCTCAATGGATTGTGAGTTTTGCTATAGACCGTTAAAGCTTTAATTAAATTCTCTTCAGCTGTTTCATTCTGTTCAGGATCTTTTAATTGTAGTTTATAGTTAAGATAAATTTCTATCAGCTCGCTATATGGAGAATATACAGAATAAAATAATTAATTATAATTAAATTTCATCGTCCCAGCTCTGTATTTCGAGTGTGATGAAGAATAAAAAAAGTATAGTGTTGATGTCTTGTAGATACATGTATCTCATGTATAGTCTAGTACTCTTTTTTTTTTTTTAATTAGGACCAGCACTCAGGGGATGACCCCTACTTATGCAATGCATTGTACCAGAACTAGGAAATTAGGTTGTGGGAAGGGGGATAAAGGGAGTAGTGCTTGTGGACATTTGATTTGAATCTTTGCACATTGAAAATGGCAGGAAAGACATCTGCGGGGAGTTTATTCCACATACGAACTGTTCGGCTAAAAAACGAATTCTCTCTGTAATGCGTAGTGCGATTCACTGGCCAATCGACCACAAAGGAATGCGCTCTTGATGCAGAACGCGTTGCGCGTACGAAATTACGGTTTTCAGGAACAAGTTCCCTGATTTCATAAGAGCACATTCCGTTGTAGTAACGATAAAACAGTAAAACACACCCCACTCTGTTCGATTTTGTTAAGCAACATGAATTATTTCGCTTGAAAAATTTGACAATTAGCTACTAGTGCCAACACAGCGTTTTAAAAAATAATTATCGTTTTTATCGCCTTCAAGAATTCTACATTGTCTGGAAAAAATTTAAAACTTACTGAAACCAAAGAGAAATAAATACTCATTTACCTCATCCAAACTTATGGGATTTATCCCACACATTTATGTTTTTGTTTTTTAATTGCAAACGTTTTACAAATTTTTTTAATACAAAAAATAAATCAAAACAAAAGGTCTGCAAAATTGTATTTAAAAAAATTCCGTACAAAAAAGTGCTGCTGTTATTTCGTAGTCGAAAAAAATGTTGCCAAGAACATTTTCTAGAGAAACATTTCGTGACTTTTTTTACAAATAAACAGAGTACTACTTCAGCAACATTATTTCTTATTTATTTCGCTGTCATTTTTTTATATGGACTTTTTCAACATTTCGCACGAAATGATGAACTGAGTACTATGCTTTTCACTTAAAAACGCATTAAATTTTACAAATAAGTAAGATTCAATTAGGTTTCTTACTAAAACTATTTATTATGTTCAAATTAATCTAAGTTAAAAAGAAAGTCAATGTTTAATAATGCAAGGAACACAACTGGGACGTACGAAGAATTTTTGGTCGCAAATATTTGTCGTCAAATGACGAAATTCGTCATAAGCCTGGTACTCTGTTTAAATTTGTGAAAATTGTTGAGCAACATTGAATATTTCATGTGGAATATTTGACATTTAAAGTGTGGTATCATTGTTACAAAAATGTAAGCAAAAGACATACGATCAGCTGTTGTATAAAAAATTCCGCATGAAATAATGCCTACTTACTTTATTTCACAGCTTGGATAAAATGTTGCCAGAAACATTTCATATGTTTTCCACAGTAAAAACAGAGTACTACTTCTGCAACATTTTTCCATGACTTTTTCATACAAATTTTTTATATATGCAGTTTGACAGCATTCCGCATGAAAAACTGAACAGAGTACCAGGCTATACGCGGCATACTTTGCAATAGAATTATTAATGGCGAAATAATACCAGGTGGCCGCAATGGCGAATTCATTAGTTTTCGCCGCATATGCTAAATGTGAAACACCATATAATAAAAAAATTATACATATTTTTTATATATGGAGTTTGATATTTAGCGTTTACGGCGAAATTAATTAATTCGCCTTCGATACCACCTGTATTATTTTTTTGATGGTCACCTTAGCAGCTTACAAGAAATAAACAACTTTGTGTTTTTACGTCATTATTGTTTTTCATAGGACAATTTTACACAGCGACGTATTCGTCGTGTTGGACGAAGTTAGTCGTTCCTCCCAGTTGTGTTCCTAGCACAAGTTTTTGTTATCTGGCAGCACAATAAGTAGGCAAGTTTCAGTGCATAGCGAAGTCGATTGAGCGAAGTTGTTACGGACCGGTTGACACGGCGAGGTTTCGGCCTAGCTCTTCTTTTATTTCTCAGGTGGTCCCAACCCTTCCCGTCGGCCGCGTATCCTAACACAAAAAAAAAGGTATAAATAAACTGAAACTAACACCACCAAACACCACAAGAACATTAACATATGGAGAATGATATTTATCTCCTATTCGTGCCCACCCAACCTTGTCGTGGTAGTTCCCTCACCATTTTTTTTATTCCACGACCCAAAACCCACTCGACCACTTCCCCACTTACCTTTCCCACTCTTTTCCTACCATCTTGCCCTCCTTCTATCAGGCTAACACAGTTTTTATGCAGTGGTTTGATTATATACATAAATTTGAATTTTTTTACTATTTTACCCCTCCATACTAATTTAAACTGCCAAATTTATGAATGACTATCCGTCCCCGCTTTTTGGTATCGATATTCTCCTAAATAAAAGTGTACTTTATTATCGTTATCCAACACTATTTCTGTTTTGTTTTTCATTGCCTCAGCAGACAAAATGACAAGAGCAGAACAAGTAAGTATTTTCCATTTTTTTTATAAATTTAATTATTTATATAATTGTTCTCCTTTATTTTCAAAGATAATATGCAAGTAAAACAGACAACATCCCTACACAAACGTTTATCTATTGGTTCCCATCATCTCTACACTTCTGCGCCTACATGTTTGCAAAAAATATTTTTTCTTTTTAGTGCATGAACAATTCCCAGTTGACCACAATCTCGGATTTCAATTTTCATATCAGTTGACATACTATTTGAAACAGATATAGTAATTAAAACCGCCCGCAACAAAACTCCGGTTTCACTGGTCTTACCGTGTGGGAACGGTGTGCGGGTGTGATACGCTCAACGTGGGGAACTCCCATGGCCCTGAGAATAAGAGTCTCATCTCTATTCAAAGATCAGCCGGGCATTCAAAAAACCTATTGCTCAGTAATTTATTACGTGTTATTAGTACATATGTTAATATGATCAATCTTGTTCATTATTCTAGGAAACCTCGCCGAATTTATAATCATCATTACATACTTCCCTCTCGGAGTCCATTGGATCAAAGAACAACTGTTTTCGTCAAATTTAAGACAGCACTCTGAAGAATCACTTTCCTGTGGAAAACAAAATTCAGAGGCAAACCCATTTTTTTTACAAAAATAACATTTCCTGTTCCCGGTATGAATCGGAAGAGCACTATGTGCTTAATACATCAAACGAACGCCTGCGACATTTTATCGAGGCCGACTAAAATCAACTATATTCATACGAATTGCGTCTTTTGTTTTTCTTATAATACTAACTACTATCTATTGGATTACGCCTCTGTAACATTCTAGACCACTGGTCAAACAACTGATTTCTTTTGACTATATCTCTAGAAGCTTTTAGGCATCAAAGGGTTCCAGAGATAGTTCGGCTATTCTCTGATCCAATTCGTCGCAAATTGTTTCACATTACGGGAAGTTTTAATTTTGTGAATGATAATCAAGAGTTTTTACTTTGTGAATCCTTTTCTTTTTCAGGTTCCAGACTCATCATTCCAACACAATAAAGTCAACAACACTTCTTTACTGCATTAATGAATTCTTAAGTCTACCAATAAAAACTAAAAAAAAAAGGACGTGGCAAGCCAACTTATATCACAGATCGGGGTTTATTACTTATTATTGCGGTTTCCTAACTAATATTGCACTAATGTTACGACTAAACTTTGGTATTAACAAAAAAAAATTCTGGGACACTTACTATCAGGTACTTTATGTTAAATTTTTATCACAGATTTATATTGACGACTACAATTTGAGGATACGCGAAAAATACCAAACAATTGGGTAATCACTACAAATTTCTCAGCCTTTCTGTTCTCATTACTTTTACCTATCTGTGTTGCTAGTTAGTTTTTCTCAAACCTTAATATCTTTTGCATGATATGTTCCTAATGGTCTACCCTGTAATGTTTCTAACTCGAACATGTTGTTGCCTACAGGCCGGGCCACCCTACACCTTAGAAATTTTCTGCAAAATTTGGAATTTCGGCCCTTTACAAAATCACTTAAAACAGTGTTGCGCCTGTAAACTTCTTGACCGGGGATAAAGTTTGCAATTCGAGCTCTCTTGTTGTATCTTTCTGCACTTTTCAGGTAGGCTTTTTCCATACTTTGTTTCATCTGTTCTCTAATTATGTCAAGCTTATCAGCACGGTCTAATTCGACAATTTGGTGATCAGTTAATGATTTTAACTTCCTGCCGAGCTGGTATTCTGCACCACTGGAATACATATGATACCCGAATAGGGCAAAAAAAAGGGGTAACGCCAGTCGCTGAGTGTACAGCCGTTCTTAAGGCACACTCTATCTCGGATAGGTAAAGATCCCAATCCCGGTGATCATTATTTAAGTACGCTCGGATAGCTGCTAGGACCGACTGGTTAACACGCTCACTAGCATTGCTTTGGGGTGAGTAAACAGCTGTCTTTATATGTTTGATTTTGTATGTTTTGATTAGATTTTCAAAACCTTTTGCCACAAATTGCGATCCATTGTCACTATGGATGATCTCTGGTACTCCAAATTTGTGGAAAATTTCTTGTACTAGAAATTCCACAACATTAGCGGTTGAAGCCTCTCTCATTGCTTTCAAAAAGGTAAACTTCGTGAAGTGGTCCACTACTATAAAAATATAACAATTACCTTTCTTCGATCTGGGGTACTTTCCCATAAAATCAATGTAGAGTTTCTGAAAAGGCCTTTCTGTGATCACTTGCTTTCCAATCTCTGGCCTCAGATTTTGGTTTGTAGGCTTCGTTTCTTTACAAATCTGGCAGTTTTTTACAAACATTTTTACCTGATAAGACATTTTCGGCCAGTAGAAAAATCGTTTTAACCTTTCAAGGGTTTTCGCCACTCCTCCATGAGCAGTAGTGAACGACGCATGAGCTTTTTCTATAATCGGCTGTGTTATAGCTGGTGGCACCCACAATCTCCACTTGATTTCATCTGCATCTTGCTCAAATGACATTTTTTTGAAAACCATTCCATTGTCTACTTTCAGGTCTGGAAGTTTCTCTTTGTTATTTTGTACGTGGTTAATAAGCTCTAAATACTCTTCCCCTTGGAATTCTGTCGTCTCGAAGTCTAGTACATCGTCCATATTCACCTCCTCTACGCACCCTTCATCTAGCAATCTTGATAGCATATCGGCAACTATGTTTTCTGATCCTTTCCTATGCTTTATCTCAAAGTCAAATCCTTGAAGTTGAAGTGACCAACGCGCTAATCTCCCTGTCAGGTCCTTTAATGACATTAGCCACTGCAGACTGGCATGATCTGTCACCACGGTAAATGGCATCATTTCAACATATGGGCGGAACTTTTTGATTGCCATTACCGCCGCCAAACATTCTTTCTCTGTTACGCTATAGTTCATTTGACAGGGAGTCAATTTTTGGGAGTAAAATGCTATAGGGTGTTCTTCATCATCACCGTTGAGTTGGTATAGCACAGCACCTATACCATAGTCACATGCATCGCATTGAATAAAGAAACGTTTAGAAAAGTCAGCGTGTTTTAACACCGGGGCCGATGTCAAAGCCCTTTTCAATTTTTCGAATGCTGCAGTTGCTTCAGGTGTCATATTGAATTTTTTGGACTTCTTCAAAGTGTCGGTAAGAGGAGCTGCTGTTGCTGCAAAATCTTTGATAAATCGACGATACCAACCGGCTGTACCCAGAAATCTGCGCACATCTCTCGGCGTCTTTGGTATCTTGATTTCTCTTATGGCCTTTATCTTCTCGGGATCTGTTTTGAGCACTCCGCCGCCTATTATGAAGCCAAGATACTTAAGCTGCTGAAAACAAAATTGCGATTTTTTTAGTCCGATGGTTAAATTCGCTTTTTTAAGGCATTGGGCTACATCTTTTAATAACTCTATATGTTTCTCAAAAGTATCAGATATTACCAACAGGTCATCCAAATACACAAAAACATTTTCCTTTAGCCTTTGGGGGATCACTTTATCCATCAGTCTACAAAGTCTTTGAGCGGCATTGCAGAGCCCAAAGGGCATAACTCTAAACTGATAGAGTGGCCGACCTGCCACGGTAAAAGCGGTATACGGTTTACTATTCTCATCTAATTCTATTTGCCAGAAAGCGAACTTCAAATCTACACTACTGATAAAATGTGTTTCATCTATTCTGCTCAGTATACCATCAATGTTCTGTAATGGATACGCATCTTTGACAGTGAGTTTATTCAACTTTCTGGCATCTAGGCAGAATCTATTTTTACCTGGCTTTCTTACAATAGTTGTTCGATTACTCCAGGGGCTTTCACTTATTTCTATTACGTTTAACTCTAACATTTTATCGATTTCCTGGTAGACTATTTCCTGAACCGCAGGTGAAATGGGGTAGTATCTATCTTTTACTGGCTCGGCTCCTTCTATTAACTTAATGTTATGTTTTTCTAAAGTAGTAGAGCCAAGGCCATATTTTTCAAACGTGGGAAAACTTCCAATAGTTTTATTTAGCTCTAGCTGTTGAGAATCTGTTAGTTTATGAGGATTAGATTTATGGCTTTCATTATTGCAATCACTATTATTTTTCTGCATAATAACCTCTGATACACCTATTATTTCCGGTGCTATTTCGAATAACTTCCAAAAGTCTATGCCCAGATACGCCTCCTGCTCCAAATCAGGACATAAATAAAATGTTATTTCACCTGTTTTGTCTTTATAATCTACTTTAGCTTTTACTTTTCCTAGTAACCTATGTTCTTGACCACTAGCAGTTGTTATTGTGGAAAATATTGGAGCTATTCGTGAATCCAACTTACTCACCAACTCTCTACACCCTTTTCCCAAAATGCTCACAGACGCACCAGTGTCAAGAAGACCATTTACCCGAACATCGCCAATTATTACCTCAGCATATGGTCTAGGATCGCCAATTTTTCTGTCTGCTGTTTTAATAGTTTCAATTACCAGTTTTCGCAATCGTTTTCTCTCGGCAAATTTCTTTCTTAGCATGATGATTCGTGTTGATGTAGTTAGATGTTTGATACCTATTTCAGCGCTAAATATTCTGCTTCTAACTTTATCATAATTTTCTTTTCTTTCTTTTAATGTGTATAAATGTCTTTTTTGTGGTTCTAAAATATTGAAATCTTTTGTGGCTTGTATTATATTGGTTATTTTAGATTTTTCCTCTCTTAGTTTACTTGCGGGTTCACTGTCGAACGATGGTCCCCCGCCTTCCCCTCGTTCCTGGGAAAATTTCGATTTCTACAACTTGCACAATTTGGGGATATGACGTCTGGTTTGCCACAGCGGTAGCAAAATATCGCTCTCTCACCTGACGGGCAATCCATGAAAACATGGCCACCTTTACGACAATTCCAGCACACAAGACTGGGTCTGGACGATTGATCATTAGAGCCAATTTTAACTGCTGCTACCTCTTCACACTCAAGTCCGGTTTTGCTATATGGGTCTAAAGACTCATCATACAATTCGTGGACCTGACGCGGATATCGATTGGGATATTGTTGGTGTTTACTTTCTTTCTTCAGAAAAGTTTTCTCAGCATCTATGCAGCTCATCCTGAGTTCTTCTACTGAAGACACAGCCATAGGGAAAACTATTCTGCCAATACTCTCTCTTAAATTCTTTTTAATCATTTTAATCATTTCAGATTCCGGCATTGAAATGTTTAAACGAGATCTAAGCTGTGTCATCGTAAAAAAGAAATCGTCGATAGACTCTCCAGGCTGCTGTTTCCTTTCTACCATGTCACTCATCAATTCGAAACTTGACCTCGTAGACTGGTATTGCTTAAGCAAAGCTAATTTTAACGTGGGCCACTCGGTCACATAGTTTGTCTGGATAAAAAGCCAGTACCATTTCTCGGCTGCGCCCTTAACAAGTAGGTGGAAATTACCTAAAACCTCATTCCACGACATGCCGTACTGCTGCTGAAGACGTTCTAGTCGAAATACAAAATCTTCGACGGCTAACTTATTGCTGTCACCATCAAAATGCAATCCCCATTTGTCAATTCGGGGCCTGTCATAATTTTTGTGATTATGCATATCATCATTATTAACGGAAGAAGCCCTAGAAGATTGTCCGGACTGCGTATGTATTCCCGACATATCCATAGGTGGATTACCATCATTTGATGTTTTGGACGCGTTTGGTAAGTTTGACTCTACTAGCTTACGATTTTCCTGTTGAGTCTGTTGGACTACAACGCTAAGCCTACTAATGGTCGATGTCAACTGCGCCATGGTCCTCTTGACATCCGCCATGTGTGAGCTTATACCCTGTTCTACCATTTTTCTAACTGACTGTTCCATATTACTCATATTATTGTTTCCAAAAGATTGCCGACTTGAACCCTGTGCTAATAAATCTGTTGGTATTGAACCTTCCGCCTGTGGCACACTAGGAACACTAGACATAATAGTTTGGGACATATCTCGTATCTGACCGGTTGTTCTATTTTCATCGGCCATTTTTAAACTACTCTTACTTTTAGCCTTGACTTTAGGGGTATTTGGCTTATAGATTTTATAAGATATTTGGGGTGTAGATCGGTTGAGGTCAAATTGTACTTGTCTACTTCTCTTTCGCGATCGTGTTGTAGGTGGACTAATGCTCATAATATTTTATAGAACTATTAGCTTTAAACTCCTACTTGTAGATTTGAAAACCCTAATCTTAGCTACTAAAAAGTGGTTATATTTGACAATTTAGAAATTAAAAAAATAGACAAAAAAAACAGCTCTATATACCGACATATGCATAAACTTACTAAAATTTATATAAAAAAATGGTAATAAGATAACATATTAATATTAACAAAAAAAAAAAAACAAAAAAATGTAAACAGTAGCGTTAGTAAAAAAAAATTTCTACTACTCAATATTATATATTAATATACTAATTATAATATTACTAATATTTCATGTTAAAATAGATAAAAAAAATTAAATAAATAAATGAATATAAAAATATATAAAATAGGATAAATAATATAATATAAAAAGATAAAAAAAACAAACTACAACACAATAAAATCAACTAAATTACAAAATCAGTAAACAACGAATAAAATACGGTATGTAGGTAAAGAATAATAAGCTATATTTGTTTCTCTTTTTATAGAAAATTGTATACTTCACTGGTTTGGCAACGATGGACGGACGTGGAGGTCGCAGCGGTTACTTTTTCAATGCTTTCTTGTGGTATTAGATCCATAAAAAAAATGTTTTAATCACTTTTAGTGTGGTCCCTCGTACTTCAACCCAGTTCTTACAATTAAAGAACGGTCGAGATTACGAGCGCTATTTGATAGTATCTGATACTACTAACCTCGTAGATGGCGTAATCACGAGAGGCTATCAGATGCTATCTAACATTCAACACTACGCAATGAGTTAAACAGAACAGAAAAAGAAGAAAAATTCGAAAAAAAAATTAATAATATAAGAAACTAGTCACAATACAATTAGACACTTTACTCGTATACTAAGCTATTGCGACTCATTTCGGATAGTATTTACTTAGTCACTCTTCATAACGTCGGTCGAACTTATATACAACGTATCTTTTCATTTTCAGAACGGCTATATAACTCAACTTCAACATCATGAATAATAACTTACTGGTATATTTAGATTTTATTGGGTTATTGTTACATGTTTTGTTGACGTACATGTAATTTCATTACCTAGCTTAGAATACAATCTTCGGTCTTCCCAGTGTTTCCTAAGCTATCGCATTTCCTTTGGGCGCCATTTATTGTTACGGACCGGTTGACACGGCGAGGTTTCGGCCTAGCTCTTCTTTTATTTCTCAGGTGGTCCCAACCCTTCCCGTCGGCCGCGTATCCTAACACAAAAAAAAAGGTATAAATAAACTGAAACTAACACCACCAAACACCACAAGAACATTAACATATGGAGAATGATATTTATCTCCTATTCGTGCCCACCCAACCTTGTCGTGGTAGTTCCCTCACCATTTTTTTTATTCCACGACCCAAAACCCACTCGACCACTTCCCCACTTACCTTTCCCACTCTTTTCCTACCATCTTGCCCTCCTTCTATCAGGCTAACACAGTTTTTATGCAGTGGTTTGATTATATACATAAATTTGAATTTTTTTACTATTTTACCCCTCCATACTAATTTAAACTGCCAAATTTATGAATGACTATCCGTCCCCGCTTTTTGGTATCGATATTCTCCTAAATAAAAGTGTACTTTATTATCGTTATCCAACACTATTTCTGTTTTGTTTTTCATTGCCTCAGCAGACAAAATGACAAGAGCAGAACAAGTAAGTATTTTCCATTTTTTTTATAAATTTAATTATTTATATAATTGTTCTCCTTTATTTTCAAAGATAATATGCAAGTAAAACAGACAACATCCCTACACAAACGTTTATCTATTGGTTCCCATCATCTCTACACTTCTGCGCCTACATGTTTGCAAAAAATATTTTTTCTTTTTAGTGCATGAACAATTCCCAGTTGACCACAATCTCGGATTTCAATTTTCATATCAGTTGACATACTATTTGAAACAGATATAGTAATTAAAACCGCCCGCAACAAAGTACGTCCGTGTTAGTGGTAAATTCAAGTTTGCCAAGGCACAAGATCAGCTAGAGAAAATTTTAAAACCCCAATCGATCAGCAAGATCGGTCTATGTCTATGTCGGTCTATGGCGGGCAAAACACCACGTCTGTCTCTAATTTTTCTATATCATTCGGAACAATGAAGTAACTCCAATTAAAAAGCAAATATATGGAACACTATAGAATTAAAAAATAAAAAAAATTGGCATTCGCCTGTATTTTCCGAGTAATGGGCCTCTAAACTATTCATAGAAAAATATGATTGTGCACCATATTTTTTTAAGATATCAATATGGGTATCATTTAAAAGCCTTTGAAGAGATCTTTAAGGAAATACTAAAATTTTTTAAAAATGCTTAACCCATTAAGGGCCGATGGCGTTTTATGTAAAATTATATGTATATATGCAGATTAACACATATGGTAAAAGGTATATAAAATTTGGTATAGCCGAATGTAGCACGCTTACTTGTTTTGATAAATTTATGCTTCTAGTTAAGATTCATTTTAATTAAGGATTTAATGACACCATGTCTGTCTGTTTTGAAGTCCTTTTTTAATAAATATTTTTCTACTTACGTAAAATATTCACCTTCCATATCCTTATCATCTAAAGATGATTTCAAATATTTTTTAACTTCATCAAAATTTTGCCTTTCAACGTCATAGAGAAGTATATAAAATTTTAAAAGTAGGTTATTGGGCAATTCAGAATGTAAAAAATCCATTATCGTATTGGCCATTTTTAAATTTCCAGCTTCATACATGTTTTTGGCTACGCTCATGCTGTCGACAATAAATATTTGCTGTTTTGTAACAGTGAAAACACAATCCTGCAAACCATTCCGACTGCACTTATTTATGTAATTATAAATTCGTGATATTAGATCACGATAAACGATTGTAATTAAATTCTAAAAAAAATATTTTTTAAAAATAAAAATTGTATATAAAACAGATGAAGAAAAAAGATTGAGGAGATTTTGAAATATTTTTTATAGAATTGTATATACTTTACCACGGATAGGAAGTTTATATTTTTACAGTACTTGTTTAAAACAAATCTTACAACCAATTTCATTTCGATATTAAGAAAAATGTCATGTATTTATTTGCTATCACTTTTGCGATTTTTTTTTCACGACAAAAAGTGGAAAAAGGGTATAACTAAGTTTGTCATTCCGTTTGTAATTTATACAATATCCATTTCCAATTCCATAAAGTATGTAAAGTATATTCATAGTTCTTATGCAAGTTTGCCTTCGCAACAAAAATTTAAATACGCCAATCGATCAGACCGATAGATCAGTGTCGAAAGAGATTGGAAATCCGCAAGATCGGTACATGTGCTTAGACGCAGCGAGTAAAACAACAGGCCTACCTTAAATTTTTCTATATTATTTGGAAAAATGAATTAACTTCAATCAAAAAACAAACAAAAAATAAATAAATAAAAAATAACAAAAAAGAATCATGTGCTTGCCAATAGTTTCCGAGTTACGGGGCTCTGAAAATTTCCAATTTTTTAACATATCAACATGGATATCATTTTAAAGCTTTTGAAGAGATCTTTAAGGAAATACTAATTTTTTTTTTAAATGCTTAACCCATTAAGGGCCAATGGCCCTGGGAAACTCCATCTGAATTTAGTAAGTTAAATTTAGATTCATCACAGAGGCTGCTGTAGTCTAGGTGGTAAGCACGTTGACTACCAATCTGGCTGACCTGGGTTCAACCCTTGCGGCAGTAAAAAATAAAAAATGTTTTTTTCTGTTTAATGGTATAAATACATAAGCAGAATTAACATAAAAACATGCAGCCTCCTTCGTCGGTACTTCTTCATAGCATATTCGCCGGCGAAGTAAAATAATTAATAAAATGGCTATATCTATCTCCTTTCACCACCTGTCTTCTCTCTCATCTATCCCTTTCCTAAAGAATGTAGCACGGTTAAAAAACTAAGTAGGCATTAATGCCTGAAGTGCTACTTCTCTTTAAAAAAAAAAAAAAAAAAAAAAAAACAGTTCTCCATTTGTATATAGTCCAATCCATATGTGCTCTAGCAAAATCCAACATAAAACAACCAAAAGGCTGAGAATATCATAGTCTACGCAGCAATCAATCAAACAAACCGCTTTTTTAAATGCTTCTTAGTCAGCATAGGCTTCTTTGATGGCATGAAGCTCCTTATGTTTTGTTCCAATAAACGTTTTCTTACTGTGAAAGAACTAGTCTGAAGTTCAAGCTCGTTCACTATGTCTTTAGACGAAATAAATGGATTTTTTTAACTAGATGGAAAATTTTCTGGTCTGTTCGCTCAAAAGTTTTTCGAGGTCGCCCACCGCTATTGCCTTCCTCTACTTTCCCAGTAGCTTGATACTTTTTTATAAGTCGGGAAACTATTGATTTATTAATATTCAATTGGTTTGCTGTAGCAATTTGGGATTTACCGTTATTAAAAAGTTCAATAATCTTTAGTTTAAAAGCTGATCCATAAAGTGTTCGAGTCATGGTTGCACTTCTAAAGAATTGGTACTACTTAAATGCATAAAATCAACCAAAATTATTTTTTTCAATAGCAATCATAACGGGACTAAAAGTTTTGTGTAAAATTTTTGTTGTTGTTTTAGTAAATATTTGGCAACAAATGCAACAATGTAAAAGTTGCTTTGGTTTCGAACAGCGAATTTTTAAGGTAATTTTGTTTTTGTTTTGTAATTTCTTCCAAAGACATAAAATGTATTTTTTGTTGTTTTTATTAGTATGTAAACTATATGTATAATAATAAATAAAAGGGAAATTTTTCATTAATCTATTTAAACAGAGTATTTACTCGGGAAAAGTTGCTTAAGTTTCGAACAGTACTGTGAACAGTACTGCAGTACCAAGTTTTATTTTAATTTTTTAAATCTCGGCCCCAATATTTGCTTTTTTAATTGATGGTGCAAAGTACATAAGATTCGGCATAGCCGAATATAGCACTCTTGCTTGCTCATTTATCATTTATTTTATATTTCCGGAGTGGTAAAATCTGAAAATCGAATACTTTTTTGTAGATTTTTTTATGTATAGAATTAGCTTTAAAGCATAGTACTTTATTATTTCGTGCGAAATGTTATCAAAAGTGTATATTAAAAAGTACAGCGAACTAAACATGAAATAATGTTGCTGAAATAGTACTCTGTTTATTAGTGAAATAGTCACGAAATGTTTCTCGCAGCATGTTTACCAACTAAAGAATGTTCTTGGCAACATTTTTTTCGACTACGAAATAACATAACATAAGAATTTTTTAAAAACAATTTTTTCAGATCGTTTGTTTTGATTAATATTTTTGTGTTAAAAAAACTTATAAAAGAAATATGAAAAAAGTGGGCATTTATAAAAAAAAAAAAAAAAATTAATTTACTGACGCAGAAAAGCGTTTGAAATTAAAAAACAAAAACATATACATATGATGTGGATGAGGTGAATGAGTATTTACTTCTCTTCAGCTTCAATAAATATTAATTTTTGTCGGACAATAAGGAATTCTTGATGGCGATAAAAACGATAATTATATTCATAAAGCATCAGTAGCTAATTGTCAAATTTTTTAAGTGAAATACTGCATGTTGCTCAACACTTTTCACAAAATTGAACAGAGTACTAGGCTTAACGCCGTAATGCCATACTTAAGGAAAAGCGTCAACGTTATGTCAAAATTATAAAAACAGGGTAATTAAAAACCTGAGAGTAAGAGTAAGGCCATTTCACTACTGCTATTTTAGCTCATTAGTGGATTTTACCCAAATTTTGTATAGAAAACTTAAAAGCCTTATATCAAAAGCCAAATTGATTAAATAAGAACTCTATTGAATCAATAAAAGAAAAAGACAAAAAGACAGTATACAAAAACACAGCAAACATTCAGTAACTAAAAAAGTAAAGTAAATTAAAATCGAAAAGGTTCCGAATAATAAATTATCATATTGATAATAAATGAATTTAATATTCGGTGTAAATCCATGTTATTTCTTTTATACAACAACAAAACACATATTGTTACCATACAAATACACAATCGGTAACATTGGTTTACGTTGAATATTTTATAATGTAAATATATACACATTCGTATGCACGTATACACAAATGAATTAAGGCCGGGGCACATAGAATCCGTCATACGTTGTACTTTGACATATTCGCCTGAAGTCAAAGTAACGACGGATGAGGTTGGCACAATGAGTACTTTGCTGACGGATTTTAAATCAGCTGTTAATCTTTTCATTAGTGTTGCCAGGGAAAGACAGGAAAAAAAGATAAATTTTTTCAATTAAAGTTACATTTTGAAATTTTCCTTAAAAAAATAGTAATTTAATGTAATTTGTATAAAATCAAAGCGAATTAAATATTAGGTGGCCGCACGTTTACAAAGACAAAATCCTAATGTTATTTTGTTGTTGCAAACCACCATGTTGATGTCAAAAGTAGCTGGCTGAACAGAAGGAAGCCGAACTTAATTTATCCTTTTATCATCATTCGATACATTAAATAAAGTTGTACTAGTTGGTACATGCATATTGGTTTTGAAATTAAGTTTTATAAAATTTTTTGATTTCTAAATTATTTTGAAATTTTTAAAACGTCAAACATAAACCACCTGTAAATTAATGCGCCTTGGTATAAAACAAAGCAGATTTATTTTACTAGGTAATAGCGGCTCTACAACAAATACAACATTGACAAAAACAACATGCCTTTTTATTGTTGTTTTGTGGGTTGGAAACTTCAAAAACACAAAGAAAAATAAAAGATAATTGCTTTCAATACACATGCTTGCTTTGTCTCGCAAACGCTTATTGTTAGTGTTTTTTTGAAATTCGTAAACAAACAAAGGAAAATACAAAAGCTTTTGACATTTCCAACTACAAACCAGCTGGGCGGACGACACTACCTAGTAAAATAAATCTGCCTTGGTATAAAATATAGTAAAAAGTTTTATTCCATATGTCAGGGAAAACAACAAGACCAAATTCATTTACTGAACAAAAACAAAACGAAAATAAAAAAGAATAACGTATAAAATAAAATTTCATACCGATGCTACTAATGAGGATTAGGACCCAATGCTAATACTTCGGTATGGAAAAGTGCATACTCTCACCGTTAAATAAAATTATTTAAAGTACATTTTTCTTTAAAAGATTGAGCTTCCATGAAATTTACTACACTAATTATGTTAAAAATGCCGTTATTAAAAATAAATTTGAGACTTATTTGCTTAAAACTTCAACACAAAATTATTGACAATTTTTCTGTAATATAATCCGGTACTTCCTGAAGGAAATTAAAGGACAATTTTTTCTAAATCGAGATGTTTCTACGATTGTCAAATTTTTCAAGCGGAATAACTGAAGTTGCTACCAATTTTCGCAAGTTTGAACAGAACGCACCAAATGCAGCTCATGTTATTTCCCAGTTGGGAAAAAATTGTTGTTTCTAAAGCCTGGGACTCTGTTCAGTTTTTCATGCGGAATGTTGTCAAATCACATACATAAAAAATTTTTATGAAAAAGTCATGAAAAAATGTTGCAGAAGTAGTACTCTGTTTTTACTGTGGAAAACATATGAAATGTTTCTGGCAACATTTTATCCAAGCTGTGAAATAAAGCAAGTAGGCATTATTTCATGCGGAATTTTTTATACAACAGCTGATCGTTATCTTTTGCTTACATTTTTGTAACAATGATACCACATTTTAAATGTCAAATATTCCACATGAAATAATCAATGTTGCTCAACGATTTTCACAAATTTGAACAGAGTACCAGGCTTAAATTTGAAACAAGAAACATTTCGTGATTTCTCACTAACAGAAGAGAGTAAAACTTAAGCAATGTTATTTTTTGTTTATTTCAAACTAATTTTTTATATGGGATTTTGATTGCATTTGCAGGTAACCTTTGTAATTTAAACCGAATTGATATGTTAAGAAAGGTAGATATGTTAAGTGAGATTTTTATATCAAATTTCATTATTTGATATAAAAATCTCGTAATCTTTTAGTGATATTACTTTATTTCGTATTTGTATCAAGAGTTACGAAAATTTGACCTAACATAACAAAATTTTACAATAAATAAATTTTCAAAAGTTACAAAAGTGTTAAAATTGTAACCAAACGGTAATACTGCTTTTAATGTATGTGCAAAGAGAGAGTAAAGAGCACAGCAAGACAACAAAGAAGAAGAAGAAGAAGCAATTAATAGCTGTCAAAGTATTCAATATACGTCAAAAGTTAAAAGTTGCTCAACTTTCATACTTTGATTTGACGGAGACGTACTGATTGTGACAACACTCATAAGAAAACATGTATTTTAACTGAGTTGTCAGTTGAACAAGTTGAAGTTTAACGTATGACGGATTCTATGTGCCCCGGCCTTTAATGTGAGATGAGAGTAACAAGTTTGCTGAGAATAATAATCTCTCTTTGTGATTTTACTCTTAAAGTGGCAGTAGCAGTACGCCCATCGACAAAATATGCACTGGATGTAGAATGTACGGCAGTGAAACATCTTAGTATATTTATAGACTTTGGTACTAGGCTTAAGGCCGAAATGCCACACTTAAGGAAAAGCAGGGTAATTAAAAACCTGAGAGTAAGAGCGCTATATTCGGCTATCCCGAATCCTATATACCCCTCACCATCTATGTAAATACAGTTTAGTGAAGTAACTCCAATCAAAAAAGCAAATATTTGGGCTGACAGAGAATTAAAAAATAAAAAATTATTAAAATGAAATCTGCTCTTAATTGGTTAATCATTTCTAAAAAAGTTTAGTATTTCCTTAAAGATTTGATTTCGTAATAGATTCCCTAATCTAAAATGGCAGGTATCTCATAAGTTATCAGATATCATCTTCAGAACCCGCATAGCTACCTTTACCGATCTTTAAGGATCTAATATGTATGTATACGAATGAAAGTTAAAGCTGCGAAAGGGCTTTAATTAAAATTTTTTCAAAGAATCTTAGCATTTGATTTTCACAAAGCAATGTTTAAATGTGTGTTTACACGGCATGTTTTGAAGTGTGAAATTTCAAAACATATCGTCTGAAAGCGGCTCTAGAAAACCATGCATATAAACGAAGAAAGGCTTGTCTGGCTTATCCATCCCCACAATAAAATTAACCAACTCAGAGTTTTTTACTCCTTATAGCACGACATCACCTTCCTCTTAGTTAAAGGGTTAAAGAATATTTAGTTTGATAGATAAAAATATAAAAAAGCACATTACCGTAAATTCAATATTTGTTTTGGTAGGTATCCTTTTGTTAAAATCACTTGCCACTAACTTCATTATTTTATTATTCATATTGCTAAGTTGATAGCAAAAGAATTCTTTATCGTCATCCATCTTTTTAATTCTATTAACAACTATATAATCCAATATTTCTAGAATTAATTCATCAAAGCTTTTATATTTTATTTCGGAACTAGTGGCTTCAGAAGCAGTTGAGTTCTGTGCTAGAGTTGAAGTATATTGACAAAATTTATTGTGTTTAGGTTTTTTATTCGACATTTTTGTTATATCTTGGGCTGGATTTGTGATCGGCGTAAAAAGGCATATTTGTATAATGGCAAATGATATTTTCATCTCTGTAACTAGTTGCTGCATAGAAAGCATTTTCTTGCTTTTTAGATTTAACTTGTCAATCTTTAAAGAGCCTCTGATGTTAGAGGGCGAATTAAGCTCAATGGCAAATGAGCAGTTATTTACTTAAAATTAATAAAAATAATGTAAATGTTTTTTATAATAACGGATCAAAGAAAAAAAAAACAATTTTTGTTGTTAACATACCGTCTGGATACATAAATATAGACAAATCTATATAACCCTGCAGTAAAATTTTTGACTTATCCAGCTCTGAATAGATTTCTACTATAATTTGATATTCATTTCTTGACAGTATATTTTCCAATATTTTTTCCATACTATCGGTTAGAACGTAACGATGCATTGAGTTGCAAACTAATGCAACATCTTCAGCTATATTTATTTCATTAAAGTTTAACTCTGCGTCTTCCGTACTTAAAAGGTTTGAAAATAATTGATTTAGACTAATTCTTGATCCCGATTCAATACCCATAGTGTTAACATTTTCATATTTATTGTTCTTTAAACTTTCCCACCACTTGTTTAAGTGTTGTTTAGCTATAATGCTTTTGCCAAATTGTTTAAAATTGCAAATGAAAATCTTCTCATGTTCGTTTGGATTGTGCTTGGGCACTTTTGAAATGAACGATAAATTGGCTGCTAAATGTTGACAATCATTCATGAGCTCTTCATTTATATTGTATAATGAAGCAAGAGTTATAAATAGATAATTGGAAAGTACAACATTTTTTAAAAGTGGATGTAAAGAATATATTTCCCATTCGATTTTGCAAGTCAACGAAGAGTTTCTATTATTCAAAGGATACAAAAAAACAGTATCAGTACTTTTTACGCGTTTTTTATCATAATATTGCACTATGTCAATATGACCCTGAGCCATTGGTATGCGAATCAGTTCAATTTGTTTTGGTTCTTCTTCGTTTTCTTTTGCATTAGCTTTTCTTGCAGTTTCATTAATTTGTGGCTTTTCTCTTTCCAAATACATATACAGGGTTAGTAAAATGGGACAATCGCTTAATATTGTTATGTCATGGAGACTATCTTGTTCGATCGTAATACTGAACGTTGGCTTAACAGTATCAAACTGATCCAAATGTATAATGTTGCGTGGCATATAATGATCACTTAAAGTTGTTATTGTGTTATGCGGATGTGTCAGTTCAATTTCTACACCATTTAGGGACAATCCTTCTGCGCTACATGTAACATCTGTTGCATGTAAATATAAAAAGACACGTTGTGGTATTTTAGTAACATCAGCAGTGAGAGTCTGTGAAAAATAAAGCAAACTGTTCAATTTGCATTATTCGTATATTTATTTAAGTAACTGTTCACTAAAATGACCACCCATATTTTGACTTACTTACCGAAGCTATAGACTTATGTTTTTTGACCGATTTCCGCTTTTTTTTAGCATTCATTTTGAAGAACTAAAAGTTGTTCTATTTTTTGTTTAAAATTATTGGCTTTTCAATAAATATTTTTATTTATTTTAAAATGTCTCAAGTTTTATATGAGTGTGATTGTAACGTCTGCTTATCGCAAGCTAAAATACAAAACTAAAAATCAATTTAAAAGAAATTGACATTAAAAAATTAATTGAGTGAAAGACCACAGTGGGAAATTGAGGTTTAAAAAGTAAACACAAAAATTTAATAATTAAAAAAAAAAATACATTAAAAACACAGATCACGATTTAAAAGTTTATTTATTTTTTTTTTTTATTCTCTATGGCCTCATATATTAATATTCTCGATTGGATTTACGTATTTGTTCCAAATTACATGAAAGAATTAGAGGTAGGCGTGGTGTTTTGCCTGCTGCCTCGGAGGACATGGACCGATCATGCTGATTTCCAATAGCACCTCTTTGACACTATATCTGATCGATTGACCTATTTATTTATATCACAGACGGACATCGCTCAATCGACATCGCTATGCATAGAATATTTATACTTTATGGGTATTGTAAAAATTACACAAATAAAAAAAAAATATAAACAAAGGAAAATTGATTGGAAAATTATAACATCATAAAAAATCTCAAATTCATCACCGTAAAATTAAAAATTAATTAATAGCATACTCAAGTTCAGTATATTTTAAACAAAAGCAACAGCTACGGCTTAAAGGACCGAAACCTGTGATTACATCAAATATTTAATAAAATTAGATTTTTGTTCTAAGAACGAAAATTTCTGAAAATATTTAAACTCGATTCATTCATAAGCTAAGTGTTACGGCTTAAAAATGTTAATATATTTGTAATGACTTTTTAATAAAATTTACAAACTGTATGAAACTACTCATAGATTTCTAGATTTTTCTTATGTTAATATTTCTTATGTTAATATTTCTATTCCCATTTAGGTTTTAATTTACAATACAAAGTAGATTTAACAGCGATTCTGCCACATTTTAAAATCTTGATAAAATTATTTGCTGTTTAGACCATAAATTTTTATATTTTGAAAATAACTCATTTAAGCGCTGAAAGGATTTTTTAATTTGGTTTTTTTCTTATTTGCTGTTGAAAAATTTCAACTGTATGACTATTACAATTCAAAAAATGAGATAATAAATAATAAAATTAGGTTTTCGCTCAAAAAATTACTGACAGGAAACGTTTTTTATTTAATATTTTAAATTTCGCTCAACTGCAGCAACGCCATTAATCAATTTATTCACTTTATTCCAAAAGGCAAAAGTTGTAAAACGTTAAAAATATATTTTCATAATGTATGAAGTATAATATTTTTGGAAATTCAATACAGCAAAAACAGGAAAGGTTGGAAAAGTTTAATTCACAGCTACCAGATATTTATAAAATTTCATGATTGCGTTAATGTGTTTTTCTTGCTTACAGTTTTTCCTCAGCTGTAGACACTGTGTGAACGTGATTAAATATTTTAGACTGGCAGTGCCGTTAGAAATAATGTTACACATTTTACTACCTTAAAATACAAGCCTGTTAATTCAGCAAATTAACCGCTTAAAATTATTTTCAACTGAAATTTTGTTTTTAGACATTTTGTTTTTCTAACAACTAACGCCGGCATAACAAACAGTAAAGTGTGTTTAAAAAATAAAATAAAAATTTTGCATAATTATTCAGAAAGAAGAACTTAAAAATAAATAAAAATATATATTTGTAGCTGACAAAATAAATAAATACAAAAAAATGGCGAACTTTATAGAAGAAAAACAAGCCATGCAGTTGCTAACTGAAAAATATGTAACTAAATTAACAGACATTTGGGAACAAATATTTCATCAGGATACATGTAAAGAAAATTTGCGAAAACTCACTAGTCATGCAACATATTTCTATGAGGAATTAGTGGAAGAGTCTTTATCACGTAAAAAGTTTATAGAAAATGAAATAACGGATTTGAAAAAAGAAGCAGAAGATTTAAGACGATTGTTGAAAACCGATATTCAATTACCCAATAATGAACGAAACAATGTGCCTTTACTAATAGTGCAATCCGAATTAGACAAAAGTCTGGAAGATCTCAGGGAACAGTTGAGGTTGCGCAAGCAGCAAATATGTGAGTTATTATTAGAACAGGAAGCCTTGTGTGAAGAATTGGGCGAACCGCCGCGTGCTTTACTGGCTGATCCCCTACCAACCGCCGAAGAAATTGAAAACTTTCGTAAACACCTGGAAGGCTTAAGAGAAGAAAAAGTAGAGCGCATGAATAAGATTTCCACCGTGAGAAGAGAAATTAAAAACTTCTTGCAGATACTGGAGCTACAGGTGAATACAGAACATGAGGATCGTTTGTTAAATCACCGCCAAATTAAAATGAATAAAGAAACATTTGAAGGTCTTAACAATATGTATGATTTATATGGCTCCCAAGTAAAAGAGTTAAAAGAATCGATAGAAGGCATGCGGAAAAAATTGGACAATTTATGGGATCGTCTTCAAACTTCGCCAAACACACGAAATAAATTCAAGCGCTATAACAATTATAATCAACACACTTATGATGTATTTTATAGCGAATTGCAAAGATGTGAAACTCTAAAGAGTCAAAACATTAAAATGTTTGTCCAACAAATTCGTGATGAGATAGAAAAATGGTGGGAAAAGACCTTAAAATCGGATGTACAAAAAAGTCGTTTCTCAAATTTTACTTCTACATGCTACACAGATGATCTGCTGGTGCTGCACGAAATGGAGTTGGAAGATTTGAAATTGTATTATGAGACGAACAAACAAATATTTGAATTGTATGCTGATCGCAATATCCTTTGGGATCGTATGAACGCCTTAGAAGCTAAAGCCTCAGAACCAGGCAGATTTAATAATCGTGGCGGCCAGCTATTAAAGGAGGAAAAAGAAAGAAAAACCATTGCAACAAAGTTGCCAAAAATAGAACAACAAATTACAGAATTGGTTAAAAAATATGAAGAAAGAGAACATGCTCCATTTTTGGTTTACGGCGAAAATATAATCGAAGTTATGACAGCTCAGTGGGAACAAAAGCGTCGTGAAAAAGAGTTATTGCAAACAGCTAGAAAAAATAACAGTAAACTACCGGCCAATGGATCCTCGAAATCAAATTCTACTTCTTTAAGAACTCCTTTGTCAATGAATAATGCTTCCTCAGTTAGTTCGCTACGAAAAACTCCTTCTACAATCTCTTTAGTCTCCAGTTCTGCATCTTCTCAAAAGCGTAAATTAAATCCTTCCGATCGTTATACACCCATGGCCAAGCGTTCCCTAATGCAGGCTTTGAATAGCCCCAGTATATTTCAAAAGCCCTCCACAAGTAAAGCCAGTGTTCAGTATTCTGCAACCAAGTCTACACACACTGCAAGTAAAACGTCAAAGTCAGGTACCAATTTTAGGTCACCTTTTAAAAAAACTAAAATCATTGCCACCACCATACGGCGGCGCAGTGGTCGATATAGTGGCAGTTCAAAAAAACGTCGTTCTGTTCATAAGACTCCTTCTTCAACCAAAACTGTACCCAAAATAGTCATAGAAAATTGTCCATCAGATGGCTATAGTACCGATTGCAATTCAGACGATAATTATGATTCATTTCAAAAATGTATAGAACCAGCCTCACGTTCGTCCATGATACAAAGTTTTTCTCACAATAGTAATACATCGCGCACCAAACGTATGCAAAAAATTGTTGACGATGAAAATACCAAGTTATCCAAACTACCTAGACCACCAGTTGTAAATCGTACTCCATCCAAACAACAGACCACCAGCTTATCAAATCGTACTCGTACCCCAACTAATGGTTCACCAGGTTCTGGCGCCATAATTGGCCGTAAATTGACCACAAAAAACTTACCCATTATTATTTAAGCTGTATTCCTTTTATATTTTTTATGTATTGTTTATTTTTTGTTCTTTATTTAAAAATAAGATTGTTTATTGGTGTTAGACTTTGCAAGTTTGTTTTCTTTTTTCTCTTTTTATAAAAAGAATTTGTTAGAAAACAAATAGATCATTTATGTCTGTTAATTTATTTTATAAAAATTCTGATTTTCAATTATATTTAAAAATTAAAATAAAAAATTTTTTGAAACGGCGATTATCATTATTATTAAAATTTCGTTTTTTTTTTTGTTGTAATTTACAAGTTTTCGTTTAACTAAATTTTCGTGTGGATTGATTTACTATTATTTATGTTCTACTTCATTGAAGTTTTGTGAAATTTGTTGTAAAGAAATGTTATTGTATTTTTTTTTTTTTCTTTCTAATTTATGTAATTTTTGTATATTTTTAATCTGGTGCGTAATAGAAATCGATCTATTTAAAAATATATTCCAAGGGAAATTTTGTATGAATAGTTTGTTTTAAAATACGTATAAACACGAAATTATTTTTTTTTTTATCAATATGATACTTTTTGTCTTGTATTTACATTTTAAAGATTTATCAAACCCTTTAAAAACGATTATTTTCAAATCCATCGATTTCCATTTCCTTTACTTTTCGCAAAAGTCATGCTTTTAATGTTGTCGCATAAATAAGAACAAACAAATTATCTTGAAAATTGTTTTTAATAATTCTATAAAATATTTTTTTTTTTAATAAACTAAAAATGGTTTTTATTTACACAATTGAAGACTTTACAAGCCCGTCCGTCATTCGCGTTAGCTGTAAGCAAACCATGATAGAAATTAAAAAAAAAACTGATGTTCTGAAAATATAATATTTTTTAACTATTTTTTCAATAAATGTTTAAGTAAAAATAAAAGTTTCTTGTAATATTTTCGAATCTATTAAACAACAAATTTCTAGCTTAATAAATGTTATAAAATTAAATTTACACTAAACTTTGTCTCCTTTCAATAAACATTTTTTATAAACTTGAAGGACACAAAACGATTAAACAGAAATGTAAAAATGTTGGCTAAAATTGTTGAAATTTTATATGTTCTCAGTTCTTATGCATTGCGAAGTCGATAGAGCGATGTCCGTCTGTGTTCGGATTGAAATCAACTTTGCTAAGGCACTAGATGAGCTAGAGAAAATTTGAATACGCCAATCGATCAGACATTTTGCGATTGAAGATCAGCAAGATCGCTCCATGTTCTTCGAGGCAGCGGGCAAAACACCACTTCTGCCTCTAATTTTTCCATATGATTTGAAACAAATCTAGTTTAGCGAAGTAAACTAGAGAATTACAAAGAGATCTTTAAGAAAATACTAAAACCATTGATAAGAAGAAAAACGATCGACTTTAGGACAAAAGGTTATTGTGAAAGTTTTTTAACAAATAATTGAGTTCAGATACAAAACAATATTATTAAGACGATTTAGTGGCACACATGAGAAGACTGTAATTAACAAAGAGTAAAAGGAAGAGCTAACAAGGGAAACCTTATTAAAAATATGTAGCTCCAAAAAGAGAAGAAGAAAAAGAAAGGTGGCACAAGGAAAGAATGGAAGCTATGAAGAAAATGCAAAATATATTGCAGCAACTCTTAAATAGTAAAACGAATATTACAAACTTGTAAACAAAAACATATTTAACTAAAAAAAGTACAGAAACTAAAAACACACAATTAGTTATAATTAATAATTATAAAAATCTTTTACAATTGGAAAAAAAGGAAGTTAAACATTTTATTGGTTAGGTTTATGTTAACGGAGCCCAAGTAAGTATCTTATACATACATATGTACATATATTCACTCGGATACCCGATGAGTCCAAAACGATTTTTCATCTCTATTTGACTGAATCAGAGTTAAAGAAAATCAGCCAAACAGACGTAAATAACAAGATAACATTAACGTGCGGTGCATTTTATACCGTTATAAAGAATTTTATTCTTTTTTTTTAAATATAAATTTAATATTGGCAGGGGTACATAATCATAGCGCCAGGTATAGGAAGTTTTAAATCCTGTATTAATGATTATATTTATATATATATTTTTTAAAAAGATGGCATTTTTATAAGTCACTTGTGAAACACATGCGTTGCGTCTTTAATTGTAACCTCACTTTTGAAAAAGGAAAATCTGCTCGCGCACAGATGTTATGCTTAGTGCAGATGTTCCCCCTTCGAGATTAAGTAATAATCTGCAATTTTATTCTTTAGTTTTAAATAATGCTGCCTTCAGTTCAAATCTTTTGATAATACCTAATCTAAAAGAAATTCTTCATTTTGATTAGAGTGGTTTTACATTAAGGGCATTGTAGCTGACTCTTTTATTGTTTTCTATTTTGGAGCATCTCCGTAAGTCATCAAGCGTTTACATTATGACTCTTTTGTAGCAAGTGAGAGAATTTTATGATGTTTTATCCAAAGTATATCTATAAAGGGCGGTTTACATTATCACAGAAGTCTTACGACATGTCAAATTTTTGTGCAGAATAGTACCAGTGGGATCGTCTAAACTAAATAAGTAATGAATCTGCACAAATTGAGAGAAAATACGGATGAAAATTTGACAGTCGTATGGCTCTCTTTGTTTTTTGGAAATTTTCAAAAGACAAGTACGAATCATTAGATCAGGGATGTATTTTCTGCAAACAGCTATTTTAGTTTTGGTGTCTTTTACCCATACCAATTGTGTAAACTCAAAAATAATCTGTCGTAAGATTTTTACTCTCAGTTTTAAAATACGGATGGAATTTGATAATATTTTCTCTTGGATTTTACGTACGTAAAGTCGTACCGTCTAAACCCCCCTTAACAAGTACATGCAGGAGTTCAGCTGATAGTTTTATTGGTGTGCGTGTTTATCATGTTTTGTGTCAAAATTTGTTTCTGCATCAAGACTTTTGTAGCTGATACAATGTCCTTAATGTAAACTCCCTCTAAGAGCGAGTTTACATTTTAAAAAATTGAGAGAAATTTAAAAAATTTAACGAAAACTTGATCGTCTGACACACTAATTAGTTGAAATTATTTTAATGTTTGTTCTTTTCGTAGTAAACAGCTGCTCTTTTATGTTTACCTTTTCTACAATTGAAAAGGAGTAACACCACTGTGACTTGCAAAAAGAAGAAGAAGAACCGTATTCTGTAACCGATTTTTGACTTGGGAATTTTTATGGAAAAAATGGGAATGCTGCTAATCAGACACGGGAAGTTTTCACTTGTTTTAAAATCACACAATTTTAATTATTTTTGATTTTATGTATATTTATTATTTACCCAGTTAGCATTATTGATCATATTCGAGTCTTTTTTGACTCCTCGACACGATTAAAATAATCGTTTATGCGCTCGTTTTAGAGTCGAAAATGATTGTTTTGTCGGTAGAAAATGGTACCCTAGCCGCGACTCTCCTGAACGAGTCCCTTATGACTCTCGTTTTCGACTCATTTTCGATACTATTTTCAATCGTACTTTTAATCAAATACGATACTTTTTCGAGTCAACTTTTAATCATATTACTAGCCGTATGCGAATCTTTTTCGAACCATATTATACGAACATTTCTAATATATTTTCTCAAAATTAAAAATTGCAAACAACGGTTTGCTTAGTTTTTATAACACGCCATATTGACGAGCCATTGATTTGTTCAAACATTAAACAATTTCATGTCCGCACATTAAAATGGCTGTTGTTGACCATCGTTGTCGATGTCATGTCGGCTTCAAACAGCGAGAAAACGAAGCAGTTTTCTCCACGCAGACAAACATGAACAAATGTTTGTAACCTATTCTGCTGACGTTTTGTTCATGTGTGAACAAATCAATTGCTCGTCAAGGCGTAGTGTTACATTCGTTAGCATGTAATTCCTAATTTTCTTAAAATTCAAATTTAAAAAAATGAATTTAAAAAAATTTTAAAACATTTATTTTACATTTGTGTCTCTTTTTTTTTACGAAGTGACATATGTATGTATTTTTACGAAAATTAAAAAATAAAAATAAAATATGTATTTGAATCATTTTTTCATCGTTAGGCTGCGTTAAATATGTCTCCAAAATAATTCTAAAAACAGTCGAATTTCAAGCATTTGCTTTTTGTACTTTTTGTTTTTTTAGAAAGTCACTTTCTATGCGTTTGTCGGAGTTATATTCGAGTCTCTTTTTAAACGCATAACTGATGAATCAGTTTTAAGTCATCTTGGGTAGTCTTAAAAGACTCACTTTGGTGATTTTTGTAAAAACAATCTTCCAAATGCTAACTGGATATATATTTATTAGAAGGTGAGACAGTATGTTGATGACATCCCGTCTACATTACACGTTAATGGCTGTTTAAACATAATGTTAACATTTGCTGTAAAAAAATAATGTTAGAATAATAAAATAATGTATGCGTTCTCATGTTTAAATCATAATTTTATAAATGTCATTAAGACATAATTACACTGTACAACACACCAAAAAATTATAAGGTCCGGGCTATAAATTCTGATAGCGGAGACAAAAAAAAGAGATACGTGTATCGGCGTTTTGAAAGTTTACATCTGAATTTCATTTGAGAGGGGGTTAAAGTTTTCCAGCTCTGGCACATTCTTATTGTTAAACGGCTTAAAAAACCATGTGACCCTTACATTTTAGGTATAAAATGTGTTCAGCAAATTTATGTAAAATGTTACGAAGAACATTTTTGTAGAAATTTTAACCCTCTAACTCCTCAAAATATGGGTCTTTTTTGTCCTTCTTTTAAAAAAGAGCAAAAAACACTATTTAAACAGGGTTTTAGAGGGTTAAAATGTTCCACAAAAATGTTACCCGTTAAATTTTACTATAAGTCCCTGAATACACCAAAATGGAAAATTCAACCACAAAGTCAGAAATAAGACCCAACAAAAGAGAGCTTAGGGTTAATTTCGCATTTGTTAAGAATTTTGTTTTCAAGCCAATGTGGATAGCATTAATTACATTTTTTTTTAGCTCTAGGCAATTCCACTTCATTATCGTACAACGTCCAGCATATTTCAGCGATAAGCGAATGAATGCTTTTACCTTTATAGCGTTCTTCAATGGGTGCGCATGTCTGATGAAATTTTTCACCATGCTCATCAGATTCTGTTGACAACTGGTTCTCAAAGTAATCCATATAGGAACTTAAAAAATGAATTTTTGTTGACATACGAACGCCTAGTTTTTCAAAAGCTCTAAGCATGGTGTCTACGTATATTTGAGCAGTAGGAGAACGATTATTGCCTAAGACATTGTTTATCACTTCCTTAATGCTTTTTCACGCATCAAGCTCAATTGGTGAGAGCGTTTCGTCGAAGTTAGCGTTTAGCATTAGCTTTCTTATATCTGGACCAACAAAAGCACCTGTAGGTATGAAACCAATTTTAAGACTTTTAACAATAACAACGACTTGAAGAACATATACATACCTTCATTAATCTTTGCTTCGCTTAATTTTGGAAACATTGTTTTCAGAAAATTAAATGCTGATCCATTTATATCCAGACATTTAACAAAGTTTTTTACCACACCAAGTTTGATATGCAATGGGGGTAAGAGAATTTTTCCAGTTGGTACCAATGCTTGACGTACAATACTGTGCTCTCCTAATGTTCCCTCAGCTCTCAACTTCCATTGTTTTTTGGAATATTGGTCACCCTTCCATCTGCTATCCCAAGTGCATAAAAAGCATCCGTACTTAACGTATCCGGTCTTCATACCTGAAAGGAAACTAGCGACTTTTAAGTCACAGCAGATCCGCTACTTATGGTCTTCATATTTTACGGAGTCCAGTATTAGTTTTATAGAATCATAGCTTTCTTTAATGTTCATTCCGTAGGCAATTGGAATTGGATTTTTAGTATTATCGTAATACAGAAGTTGAGCTTTTAGACTCTTCTTAGATGAATCAATAAATATACGCCAGTCCTCGTGGTTATACTCAAAATTCATTGCATTCATTATTCCTTTAATATCGTTGCAATAAGCAAACGTGTTATCATCGTTTACTGAAAAGAATGGCAGAAAGCTGTCTTGATGCTTACGAAAGCGGGTAACATTGACACCAGGTTCAAGTATATGAAGACCTTTGAAGTCTGCAGCTAAAATTTCTGATTATTTTTTTTAGACAGATTCAGTCTCCGAGCCAATGCATTTAAATGTCTTGAGACATTAATATTGGTCTTGGGATAACTTCGTTTCCTTTGTAATCACTATCTGCGCAATAAAAGGTTCCTGTTTCAGCGATAGTTCCATCAACATAATGACTAGGACATAGGAATATCAAACTGCATTGAATTTAGTTGACCTTCAGCGAGAGTTCAAAAATAAAACTATAGTTTTAGAACAAAGAAAAATTAATTACCTTTGGACCACAAAACTAATCCATTATAACAAATGCGACAGCAATGCTTCGGCGTCCACAGTTCATCCGGAAAAACTTCTAGCTCAAAATACCTTTTATAGATGTCTTCAACTTTACTATTAAAAAACGTAACTTTATATTCCGGTATAGTATGTTTACCGCAGATATAGCAAAACAAATCTAATTTTTTCAAACAATTGGACATTTTTGCCAAAACAAATCTTACACGTTAACTGAGTTTCTTTCTTAATTAATTTAGTATTACTATGAGATGGTCAATCTTTTGAAACTTGAATGCAACTGATGCTCTTAACAAAATTACTTGAATATTTAAACGGGCAAGAAAACACACAGAAAAGGACTCAATTTGCGTAGAAGAGGAGTTTTTAACTAAAACATTTTAATTTTTAGTGTTTAATAACTACCTAGTTCTATTTATAATATGGAAAACATCGATATTTATTATTGCAGTAATTCATTCATACATAAGTATTATTTAACCTTTTTTAACATTCCCAAATGCAATTTTAACAGATCTTTTACCACCGCAATTATTACCCTTTTCACATCACATTTGAAAACATTTTCAGTTTCAACTGAAATTATTTACCTATTGCAATACCACTGTTAAATATTCTAGTACCTGGTTTTATTTAGGGACATTCCCAAATTTGTGGAATTTTAACAACCACTATTACATTACATTATTTTGTACATCCAAATTGGCCTGATTTATCATAATATTTAATTGCTTTTTCAAATTTGTTATTCTAAATAAAACATTTTCCTTTTAATGTTCAATTGAAATTTTTTTATATTTACCTGTTTTTTTTTGGTCTATGGACATTCTCGAATTGGTTTTTTCTAAAACAGATTTTTTAAAACCACAATTATTATCCCTTTTCACACGTAATAAAATCTGGTTTATAAAAGGGCAGTAAGTAATAACAATTTTCGTAAGATAAAGGTAAAAGCATTCATTCGCTTATCACTGAAATATGCTGGACACTGTATGATAATGAAGTGGAATTGCCTAGAGCTAAAAAAAATGTAATTAATGCTATCCACATTGGCTTGAAAACAAAATTCTTAACAAATGCGAAATTAACCCTAAGCTCTCTTTTGTTGGGTCTTATTTCTGACTTTGTGGTTGAATTTTCCATTTTGGTGTATTCAGGGACTTATAGTAAAATTTAACGGGTAACATTTTTGTGGAACATTTTAACCCTCTAAAACCCTGTTTAAATAGTGTTTTTTGCTCTTTTTTAAAAGAAGGACAAAAAAGACCCATATTTTGAGGAGTTAGAGGGTTAAAATTTCTACAAAAATGTTCTTCGTAACATTTTACATAAATTTGCTGAACACATTTTATACCTAAAATGTAAGGGTCACATGGTTTTTTAAGCCGTTTAACAATAAGAATGTGCCAGAGCTGGAAAACTTTAACCCCCTCTCAAATGAAATTCAGATGTAAACTTTCAAAACGCCGATACACGTATCTCTTTTTTTTGTCTCCTCTATCAGAATTTATAGCCCGGACCTTGTAATTTTGGAAAAAATTTGATTTTGTTGTACAGTGTTATTAATAGAATATTTTACGGTACATATATCTCAATAATAATTGAAAAAATTTGGTAGAAAACAAGTAAGAGTGCTATTTCGGCACTATGTAAATTTATTTTAGTGAAGTATATCCAATCAAAAAAGCAAATATTGGGTTGAGAGAGATTAATGAATTAAAAAAAAATGGTATTGCTTTAAGCGTTAAACATTTTTAAAAAAGCTTTAAAATAATACCTTTATTGAAAATTTAAAAAATTTTAAAATTTCAGAGCCCCGTAACGCGGAAAATTTAGGCGAGCGTCAATTTTTACACTTGATGCTTTTTTCTTATTTTTTAATTTTCTTTCGTCCCACATTTTTATTTTTTTGATTGGAGTTACCTTATTATTCCAAATGACATGAAAAAAATTAGAGATAGGCGTGGTGTCTTGCATTCTGCCTCGAAGAACATGGACTGATCATCCTGATTTCCAATAGCACCTCTTCCGATATATCTGATCGATTGACATATTTATTTTTTGAATTCACTAACACGGACAGACAGACAGACATCGCTTAATTGACTTCCCTATGCATATGAAGTCCATTTTTTGTGGTGAAGGGTTATAAATAGGCAAATGTCAACACATGTTAT
Organism: Gymnosoma rotundatum; assembly: GCA_916610165.2. NCBI lineage: Eukaryota > Metazoa > Arthropoda > Insecta > Diptera > Tachinidae > Gymnosoma > Gymnosoma rotundatum. Next base: position 12,980,828 of record OU744340.1, read on the forward strand.
AAGTGTTTTCTTAACATGTATTTTAACAACCATGTGAAAACATGAACCAAACAGTAATATATATCTGTTTTTTTTTTTTTTTTTTTTTTTTTTTTAACTAAAATATACTTTAATTAGCAAACACTAAGTCAAACTTATTAAGCGAAGTCCTAATTTCTTGTTTGGAAGCTAAGCAAAGACTGATAATCTTATGAAAATAATAATTAAATAAAAAAACATCTTATGAAATATTGTTTCATTTCATTAATTTGGTTTTATTTCATAAAATTTATTTTTTAAGTTTAAGCAACTGAACACGTTTGCATTCACCGATATTATGTCACAGTTATGTTTCAGTTTTATGACAACGGCAATACGGAGCGTTGCCAAATTTGTTATATTTCCAAATCGTTTTTTTTATTTGTTTGACACCAAAAAATAAAATTTGAACAAAACTTGAAATAATTTTCATTTTTTTCCAAACTTGGCAAAAAACTAATAATAAGAGCTAAAATTTTAGTCACAGCATAAATAAAAGAGTTTTTAAGCTTGTAAGTATACATTTCAATAAATAAATTGGCTGATGTGCGTATTCCACGGTATATTTATGTACTACGCATAAAAGGCTCCAGTCATTTGAAATAATAAATATTTTCAAATATCGTTATATTGATACCATACTCTTAAGGTGTGTTCAGCAAATACTTGTTCTTTCCTTGGTAACAAAGGCATTCAAATAAGGATAACTTAAAAAAGTGAATTTGTGTATATTGATTAAAAAAGCTTTTTTTGTTTTTTTGGATTCACATAAATATAAATACCTAAAAGCAGATAATAAAACAATAACAAAAAGTTTAAATATTGGCGCGAAATAAAGATAAATTATTTTAAAAAAGAGGATATTAAACAACTTTTTTGTGAATTGAGTTTGAAAATTTTTTAATGACTTATTTGAAAAAACCAAATATTTTAATTACCTCAGCGATATTCTCTTTGTTTTTCTTGAGTGTTGAACTGAAGTGTTAATTAAAAAATTTTTTCTTTCATATTAGGACTTAATGCGGAAACTGCAACTATTTTTGTTTATTTAGAACGTTTTAATTTTTTAAAATTTTGTTTAGCATTTTCAGTTATTTTCAAATCCATTTACAAAAATTATTGTAAAAAGCATTTACAATAATTTTTTTTAATAATATCACAATAACATAAAAAACTATAAGCCCCCTTCCAGTAAGCTGTAGGCTTTTACAACTTTTATATGGCGTACTTATTTTTTGTTTAAGCGCAAAATAGTTGTTTTTGCGTTGCTTTGCAAAGCATTTACTTGTTTTGCTCAACACTTCAAATTGACGTGTATTAGATTTAATCACTTCAGAAAACCGATAAATTCCTGCAACATGTGTATTTTCAGGGCTAATTCAATATTGAATTTGCTTATGCTACCACCTGGTACAAGGCGAATCAATTACCAGGTGGTAAGTTTGACATTCGTTTCTACCAGCAAAAAATAATAAATTCTCTAACGCTGCCACCTGGTAATATATTCGCCTTGACCTGGTAATAAGTTCGTCTCAAGGCGAATCAATTACCAGGTGGCAGCGTAGGCGAATTCATTAATTTTCGCCGTGTACACTCCTGTCAAACTCCATATATAAAAAATCTGTTTACCATTTTTTTTATATGAAGTTTGACATTCGTTTCACCAGCAAAAAATAATAAATTTTCTAACGCTGCCACCTGATAATTGATTCGCCTTGGTTCGTCTTGTGCATTTTGTTTAATATCACACTCAAGGCGTTGTCACGATAGCGAATTCATTAATTTTCGCCGAAACCCTAATGTCAAACTCCATATATGAAAAAATATGTATATTTTTTTAATGTGGACACTTGTATTTAATTTATTTTTCCAGATTTATACCATACCTTTTTTACGCAATTCTTTACATTATCTTATAATTATGCAAAGAGTTTTATCAACAAAAATATTAATGTCATCGGAATTTGTATATGTATTTCGCTTTTAATTTGATATTCGTAATTATAGTTGTGTACAAGGCAAATTGATAAAGGTGACAGCATTAGCTTTTACGTGTATTTTGTTTTTGTTAAATCTTGCTGAGTTGTAAAAAACATGTGCGTATGTTTTTGTGAAAAATAAGCAAGCAAGCAAAGCGAATAAATTATAATGTTGTAGCCAAGGCGAATCAATTACCAGGTGGCAGCGTAGGCGAATTCATTAATTTTCGCCGTGTACACTACTGTCAAAATCCATATATAAAAAATCTGTGTATCATTTTTTTTATATGAAGTTTGACATTCGTTTCTACCAGCAAAAAATAATAAATTTTCTAACGCTGCCACCTGATAATTGATTCGCTTTGGTGGTAGCGATGGTGAATTCATTACTTTTCGCCGTAAATACGAATGTCAAAATACATATAAAAAACAGTATACCGATTTTTTATAGCGATGGCGAATTCATTGATTTTCGCCATAACTGTCAAACTTCATATATAAAAAAATTGTATACTTGCGCAGGTGATCGAATTCGCTTCACAAAATTTTCCGAACCAACGTCAAAATTTAATTACATTTTGTTAACGCGCCGCTAAAATAAAAGAAAAAAATTTTTAATTTAAAAATCGAAAAATATTAAAAAATAAAAATAATAAATAAGAATTAATAAAATAATTAATTTTTTGATAAAATAGTAATTGTGTGCGTATGCCCAAGAAATGCAAATAACATTCATGGCTTTCCTATTCAGGCTTTTATAAGAAGACAATTACTTTGGAAATCATTAGTGTGAAAAGAATAATGTTAAAAACTTTTGTTGGATATCTTTTGCGCAGTACTGTATACCACAGTAGCAGTAATTTACTTTGTAAATGAAAATTTTTTTTAAGACTGCTGCACGATGTCAGGAAAAATTCTATTTTGATATAATTACACAAAAAAAAAAGCACCTACATAAATTATTTTTATTTTCGGTGTAATAGTGCAATAAAACTAATTCCGTTGACATCGTGCAACAGGCAGTTGTTTGCCCTCATATTTGAACTATAAAATTAAAAATCTATGTAATTATTAGGAAATAAGACGTTTTGATCTACCATTTATACTTAACCATTCTGCACAATCTATTTTTTTATTTATAATCATTCATGCAGTATATTAGAAGTTTTAAAGGGCTTAAAGCCAAAACTTATGCAGTAGTAAATAATATGCAATTCATGTAAATATGCTAGTATGTACATTCGTAGGTACCTACCCAGCAAACATTTATGTAGTTTATAATTCTGAGTTGGCTGCCGGACACTCAAGTAAAAAAATTAATTATTCAAAACAGACTAATTCAGGTATTATCTGAATTCCGCACGAAATATTCATATTCACCCTTATCTTGAATAAGAAGTGAAATTTTTGTTCATGTATAATTTTTATACCACCCGAACAGAATTTTACTATGGAGTATTTCACGTTAACAATGTTTTCTACAACTTGAACAGTGTTATCATTGCATTTGCAAAAATAAAAAAGATCCGTAACTCCGTAAGTAAGGGCCATCTCCAAATTTTTCGCTTTACATTTTTTGCTTAAATTTAATTTTATACACAACTGTTCTAAACTAGATTTAATCCCTTCAAAAATCCACAGGCAATGTTACCTTGCATCTTGTTGAGAAGAATTTCACTTTGAAATTTATTCGCCGATTTTGCCTTAAAATTACTTTTTATCAACCTAAAATTTCTAATAAGATGAAAAACACAAACTTAATTATATACATATGAATTCCACTATCAAAATAAAAGTGAACAAAAGAATGAAAAATTGCACATTTCACGCAAAAAAGAAAACATTAATGATAAGAAAAATTTTGTTCTCAGTGGAATGTGAAGAAATTTCATAAAAAAATTAATTCCCGATAGAGGTGATTCTTATATTTTTCAAAGCATTGTTGCTATAAAGTTATTTTTTACAAAAACAATGCTTTAAAAATACGAAATAAGAAATTACTGCTTCCCGCGCGTAAAGACTCAAGTGAACGAAGTTTACTTGAAGGTTTTTATTTTAAGGTTGCAGCGACTTTGCAGATTTTATATATATTTTTTAAATAATCTACTTATATATCTTTCTTTTTATACACATGGTCATATCTAAAAAAAAAAAAAAAAACAAAATTTTGTAGATACTTGAGAAAACGTATTTACTCTTCAAAATTATTTATTCAGCAAAATTTAAGTTAAAATACAAATTTGAATATGATCAACAAATAATTTGTTCTCATTTTGAAAATGTTAATTTCGTTTGTTGTAGTTGTGATTTTTTGCGAAATAGATAGACAAATTTTTTTATTTTGTCAAATTGATTATTGCATAATTTTACCGCTTAATCAGTAACAAATGTTTAATATTAAATTTAAATTTATGATTACTTAATATTTATTTTTAGACGTATAATTAGAGGAAGTTCTTAAATAGTCAATAAATTAAAAACAACCAGCAAACTGTCTTCAAATAGGCAAAAGGTATCCGATTCTGAAAAGTTGTCACAACAGAATCCACCTTCCTTTAATGACCAACATGTTTTATACACACCGGTCTTATATATCTCTGGTTAGTGTCTACATTAATAATTATGAATATAAAAATATCTAACAGTTCCATTTATTATGATTTCAGGGAATGGTGGTTATGTAGCAGCACCATCTACGGGTTATACATTACCCCAACAGAGTGGGTTGCAACAGCAAACTGCAAGTGCAACAGCAGCAACAGGATCTGCTGTTACATCACAGCAACCAATTCAACTTATTCATAGCATTCCGCCAACAGTTTCATCTGGACAACAAACCGATCTATATAAAATGCAGCCACATTCAGCGCAGAATATTGTAAGTTACATTTTTTTTATTTACAATACATTTACGTGTTTTAATTTTTTTTTATAAGGGCGATCGCAGATTAAAGCCCGTTTCCTTCTAGGACGCATAGTTTTTCCATATATAAAATTGAATTTTAAATTATTTCAAAAGTTTATAAAATCGTACAGATCTGTCAAAAAGTCTATCACACATATACTCTTATGATCCACAGTATCATACATTTTGAGAACACACGCAATTTTTGATAGATCGTACGATTTGACAGTTTTTTTCGGAGTTGATTTTCTTAAAAGTTGAGGGGAAAAAACAAGAAGATATTAGAGTATGATAGTGAATTCTGGCCTTTACGAATGAGTGCTTTAACTTTCAGGCGGAGTTCAAGGAGTTTTTAATCCTAGCGATGCTGCTGTAGTCATAACAGTAGGCGAGCTTACTACAAATCTGGTTGGCGAGTGTTCAACCCCTGCGACAATAAAAAAAAATATTTTTTTTTGTGTTTAATGGTATAAATACCTATTTAGAATTTGCATTACAGCACGCAGACTCATTCGCCGGTACTTTTCAAAGCATATTCGCCGGCGTAGTAAAATAATAAAATAGCTATATTTTTCTTCTTTCATCACCAGTATATCTCTCATATACCCCTCACCTAAGGAATGTAGCACGGCTACAAAAATAACTACTTATTTTTGCCTGAAGTTTTTTAAAGAATAGTGGTCAAACGCTGGTAGACATATGCAGCTCTTGATGCACTGATGGACAATTATTATACAATATTATTTGTATTTTTAACAAAAATGTAGAAATTGATTTTTAGCGGTATAAATTAATTTCTATAGACATTTTGACGATTGTCAACTTATTGAGGTGTCATGTTGCAAAATACATCCATCAAAAAGTCCACTGATCTCAAAAGGCTTTTAAATTTTTTTTATTAAGAAATTTTTAACGTTTCTATTTTCGAAACTTTACACTTAGATATTATTCATTTATTGCATTTTCTTAAAGTATGGTCCGTCAAATACCACAAACAACTCCACAGGGAGAACGAATCAGCAAGCAACGAGTAATATTTATAGACAAAATACCTCCAGTTCTACACAAAAAAGTAGATATGTTCATTCTACCGCTATTTATCCGACGATGCATCAAAGTGTTGTATTGGGACAGTTCACTGCACCATTTGCAACGCGCAACCCTCAACTACAGCAGTGCCAGTATTCTCCACAATTTTATCCGCCAATGTATTACCCATATTATGTGCGTATGGCAGTGCCGCAACAACAACGTGCTGCAGTTAATCCGGGTGTTAGTTTAACCAGAACTATGGCTTTGCAGAATAGTGGATCTGTGGGTGGTCCCACAACAACTGGTAACCAGGGTCAAATACCATTGGGTTTAGCTCCAGTGTCAGCTAATACAACAGCAGCTAAGCCGGTAAGGGTGACTTTGCCGCATCAGCCTCCTCCTCTTACTCAACAGCAGCCACAAAAATCGTTACAAGCAAAAGAAAAGCCGCGTTCGCATGCTTTGCAAATTATTCATCCCATAACAAATAGAAATATTTTAGATGATTTAGAGACCGACAAGGTAAATACATATTTCGTTTTCAGAAAGACGAATGAACTAATTTCCCATAATTAAAATTTTAATTGTATTATTTTTTAGAATGAATCTGGCAACACAGCATCAGGAGGCCCAACTACATCATCCTTACCAACATATGTTGCAAAAAAAGTTATTTCGTCGTTAGATATAAAAAGTGGGTCCTTGTCATCCATTAAATCGGCTGAAAAATTATCTAAAATTTCTAAATCACATATGGACATCGTGCAATCAATGCAATCAACATCTGCAAATAGAATAGATGGCGGTACAATGCGTTCCTTTGAAACAAACTTTAAAGGTAAAATAATTTATTTTTACATTATTATAAAGGCTTAATATATCTTCACCGAGAGCCAAGCCAAATACAATATCATTTTTACGATAATTTTAATATTACGTGGAGAAACGAATATTGCGGAAGTTGTGAGGAAAAGGAAGATTTATAGAGAATTTAAAAATAAGAAAAAACATCAAGTGTAAAAATTGGCGCTCGCCTATATTTTCCGTGTTAAGAGGATCTGAAACTTTTATATTTTTTAAAATATCAATATGGGTATCATTTTAAAGCTTTTGAAGAGATCTTTAAGAAAATATAAAAAATTTTAAAAATGCTTTACCCATATATGCATTACCAATTTTTTATTTTTTGATTCTCTGTTACCCCAAATTTGCTTTTTTGATTGGAGTTACTTCACTAAACTAGATTTACATAGATGGTGAAGGGTATATAAGTTTTGGCATAGCCGAATATAGCACTCTTACTTGTTTAGATATGACTAGTCAAATTTAAACAAATTTCAATTAAGGCTCGTTATATTTTAATCTGCAAAGTATCTAACATCAGTTGGTTTCAATATAAGTCTGATTATTCAGATGTAATTATACATGTACGTTTGAGCGCAAAAATTATAAATCGTCTGTAAATTAACAATTTTGACAGACATACGAAATTATAAAATAAAATTAAATAACATATCATGTGAAAGGAGCTTTATCCATTTTCATTTATCATTAGTTTGTTATCACTTGTACGACCACAGTAGAATAAGCCCAACATTTTTTTTTAACATAAAAAGAGTTAAAGGATTTATCAAGATTTTTCATGGTGACGTTTCTTTACGTAGAATACGTATTAACCGCATTACAAAAGGCGAGTACAAATTTGACAAACGAATTCGAATTCGCCATTGTAATTGTTTTAATTTACCCAAGGCGAATTAAATATAAGGTGATAGCGGTGGCGAATTCAATTCTTTTCCCTGGTATTCTAACTGTCAAACTCCATATATAAAAAATGTATCTAACTGTTATACAGATTTTTTATATATGAAGTTTGACAGAATACCAGGGAAAAGAATTGAATTCGCCACCGCTATCACCTTATACTTAATTTGCCTTGAATTTACCCTTACAACAAAAGTTTGGTAACACAACTCTACTTAGTACTTTCAATTCAACTCTGAAAAAATTCCTCTGTTTGAGATTTTGACATATAATTTAATATTTAAAAAATAAAATTAAACAAATATTATATTTTTTGTAATTTCTTAACAATTTAAATATAATAAATTATTGTAGCCAATTTAATTTATAAATATTTTTTTAAATACAAAATTTTAACTTACTGTGATAAAATTGCAACTTAATAAATAAAAATATATACATATATTTATATAAACACGTTCGGAAAACATACATAAACCTAATCATTGCTTGGTGAACATAAAACCTCAACTTGATTATTGAAGTTCATCATATGTACATATATGCATATATGAAAAATAAATTGCCATAAATGATGGTAAAAAGTACTTAAATGGTAAGAACAAATGTTGCATATGTATGTATAAGAGTCCTCAAAAGGAATGGGTACACAGGTTAATGGCCTATTTCACAATAGCAATGCGAATGCGTTTGCTTGCATTCTTAGCGAAAGATTATTTTTCTTAATTGTTTTTTTATGCACCTAAATTAGTGTTCTTTTCATAAAAATGCGATCGAATGGCTTGTCTAAACATGCCTTGTAGGATAGATTACAAAATATGCAAAATAAAGGTTTGAGGTATATTCTCATGCCTCAGAAATATGCTGTATAAACTGCAGGGCTTTTAGTAAATTAACGCCTGGTATAATATGCCCTATTATTCATATATAAAATAAAAACAGGGACGGACCCTGCCACCTTACGTGAGTCGATACTTGGTCAACGTAGCTGACTTCCAACCATACAACCTAAGAAACGACAATGACTGCAGACTGTCTTATGCAATATGTTATTTTATAAAGGTTTAAACGTTTTTTAATGAAATGCCAATAGAATTAAAAAACAAAAAAAAATTTTATTTGTTTAAACGTAAAATTATTTACTATATTAAATCAAATCTTGAATTTAAATATTATTCTTATGTAAAGTTATTTTATTTAATTAAAAAAAAAAAAATTTTTACATGTATGTATAATAGCAAAAGAAATGCTAAATACATTAACAATTTCGGATTAGTAGACGACCGAAATAATTCCTTTGTACACACGGGACAATATTTTACCGAAGAAAGTTTTCCAGATTTAATGATTTAAACATTGTAAAGGAATTTTTTCCAACATATAAAATTTTTTATTAAAATATTTAAGTATTTTTCTTTATTTTTTTTAAGGCAAAACGGAAGAAAAGATAAAGCAAGTAACTGATGTATCGACAACAACTGCCGATAATTCCAATTGTGTTCAAGACTCGCTTCCAAAAAATATTAACCAACAGGTGCCACAAGAAGAAATATTAAAAGACAAACAAAAAGAGAAGGAATGTCTATCGTCGAAGTCGCAGTTATCTATACAAATTTCAAGTGATAAAAGTATTATTAAAAAAACGGAGTGCAAAGGAAGCTCTACACAAGATTGTTTTGATGCTAGTGAAAAAGAAAAATTTACTATTTATAAAATAAAGGAATCTGTAGAAAGTATGCAACAAGCAGAAATAGAGAATTTGACATTAACTCAAGAACAAGAAAAAATAAATATTATTTATTCTAAGGAGCAACAAAAGCAAACACAAGAGCAACAACGGCAAGAAACTGAATGTTCTAAATCAAACAATGAAACAAATTTAACTACAACATCAATCGCAACAACAACAGAAATAGCCGTAACCGCAGTAATAAATAAAGATACCGACATTAATAGCAACAACAACAATAACAAAAAAGTCAATACTTTGCATAAAACAAATGTTTCCACAAATATAACAACAACAAGTTTAAAAAGTAATGAAAAATTAGATAAAAAGAATAATAATAATAATAGTAATACTATTGAAAAATCTAAGACGATAGCAACAGGAACGAAAGGACTAACTGTTGCTAGTGAGGTACGCAAACCAGCAAATAGAAGCAGTAACAAAGCCACAAGCTCAAAGACTGAAGTCCGTAACAAAACGGACAAAGCCAATATCTTAACGAAAGATGACTTTACGAATAAACAAAAAATCCCAAGTACTTCTTCAAAATCAACAGCAACAACAACAACACCTACACCAATACCAATACCATTACCAACACCAACTATAACAACGCAAACAAATGATATATCCTTTACTATATCAGCGAGCAATGAAGAAAATAAAGCTGAAGATGAAAATGGAGGTGAGGAAAGAACAGAAACCGCCACACGTAGCACGACAACAGATGAAATTGCCGCTCTTTCAGCTTCTGCTGCCAATAATAAGCAACAATTCGACTCATCGGTTAGTTGCAATGAAACACAAGGGCCGTCAGAGAGTGGTAAGAGACAGTACAACCGGGAACAACTGATGCAGTTGCGTAAAGCAAAGGCTTCGCGTATGCAGCCTGATGTAAAAAATACATCGATATTTTTGCAATCCTGTTTAATGCCAGCCTTTGCATACCGCGGCAATAAGAAGATACACTCCATGGCTGGTGGATATGGTGGTGGTGGCGTTAGAGGAAATAATAGTGGAAATGCCAACTATCAAAACTTTATGAAACAAAGTTTAATGTCTGGCGGTAGTGGAGGTGGAGGTGTCGATGGTGGCCATCATAATCGAAATACCGATAAATCAATAATACATTTAAATCTATCCCTTAATCAAGAAGTTAAATTAAAAGAATCAGATAACGCTTGGCTTCCCAGAGTTTTACTAAAAAGTGCTGAAACAGTCGATAATCCGGAACGTGAAAAGGAAGAATTGTTACGGCGTGTACGCGGAATATTAAATAAACTTACGCCTGAAAAATTTGAACCACTTGTAGAGGAAATAATTAAACTAAAAATAGATACTTTAGACAAAATGGAGGCAGTGATGATTTTAGTTATTGAAAAAGCCATCGATGAGCCTAACTTTTCTGTATCATATGCAAGTTTATGTCACCGCCTAATCAACGAGGTAAAAGCTCGCGACGAACGCATGGAAAGTGGAACGAAAAATAATCTTGTGTCATTTCGCTCTGCTCTACTAGACAAAATGGAACAAGAATTCACACAGAATATAACGAAAGGTAATGCAAAAGAAGAAAAACTAAAACCCATTAGAGAGAAGATTAGCAATAGTAAAGATGCTAATGAAAAGGTTGAACTTGAAGTTTTATTAGATGAAGAAGAACGTAAAATACGCCGTCGCTCTGGCGGCACAGTCCGTTTTATTGGTGAACTTTTTAAGATTTCCATTCTCACCGGAAAAATCATTAACACATGTATCGACGCCTTACTTAAAGATCCAAATAATGAGGACATGCTGGAATGTTTGTGCAAGCTTTTGACTACAGTTGGCCAGAAATTCGAACAAACATCAAGTGACAAAGAAGATAAATCCAAAATGTATTCATTAGAAAGCGTAATACAACGCATGCAAAATATTGCATCGAAAACAGAAAATTCGAAAATATCATCACGTGTTCGATTTATGCTGCAAGATGTAATTGATTTGCGAAAAAAGATGTGGCAATCGACGCGTAATGAAGCTCCTAAGACTATGGAACAAATCGAAAAGGAGGCAAATAATGAACAATTAAGCAATCCGTATCACTACATGAACACGGTACCTACTGGCAGCGTTTCCGTTAAACGTGACGATCGTGGCAGTTGTAACGATGGACGCAACGTTGGCGCCAGTCATAATCAACGTGGCGACATTGGCAATCTTAAACGACAACCGGGTGGAATGGGTAGCAGTAGTCACAGTCAGTCTGGCAACTCAAGTAACGATGATACATGGCATGTTCAAACAGGAAAGGGAAATCGTTCTGTGGTTGTAGATTCTAGTAAACTTTTTGGAATGGTGAGTTATTTTAATTAAAATACGAAAACGCCTTTTTATCAGATGTTTTGTGTTCCGATGAGCTGTAATTTTTTGATTTACGCTTTACGGTTCGGCTTTACCCTTTACGGTCGTAATACACATAAAAAACATGTATGTTGTATGGGGACACGCTTTAATTTTTAAGACTATCAGGTCTGTTCTACAAATCACTTTTTGTCAAAGTGATTTCAAATCACGCAAAAGGTGTTCTGCGTACAAAATATACCGAAATCACGTGATTTGAAACGTTAAGTAAAATGACTGCCGATTTGAAATCACTTGCTCGTTTTTTCTATATATTTCGCTTGGAAAATAATGTTCGAAATCAAACAATGAATAAAAAAGTTGCGGTGTTTATTTTACCCATTCTTGTAAGTGTTTTTTGTTGTGGGTATATTTAAAACAAAGAGCGTAAAAACGAGTCTCAAAAATATCGCAATCAGAATTTTAAGTATTTTCTATACTCGTACGCGAGAATTTTATAATTCTCTTTATTTGTAAGCAGCGTTGCCACATTTTTTACTGCCGTTTTTTGAAATTCTGCATTGTATGCAGATCTACTTATAAACAAAAAAGAAAAAAAAAATTATCAAGTCAATTGCTTAAACATTATAACACATTTTTAATAAATAAATTGCAATAAAAACCGCTTAAAGGCACAACTTTTGTACACTATTTAAAGCAGGTACATATACTTATTTTGTTGCTTTTTTTATGTACAAATATTCTCAGTTTATGCGCCTTGTTGTCATTAACGTGCTACTAACGGTATTTAGGAAAACTAAATGATGAAAAATAAAATAAATTTATTTTTCGAATCCGTGAATAAAAAAAAATTACTTAATTTTTTTAGTTTTAAACAAAACTGTATACGAGGGCTGCTATATATATTTCTGGCCTGGCAACACTGAGTGCTGCCAAGTGCAATCTGACATTTCCATTGGAAAGTTTGTCATTTTTAAGCATAATCGTACTCAAAACGTTTTGACGTACGACCATTATTTGTGTTGTTTACAGTGACTTGAAAAAATTAATATAGAAAAAAATGGAATTAACTCGTGAACATTTTCGTGCGATCATTTTTCACAACTTTCGACGTGGATTATCACGACAAGAGTGCATTGATGAACTTAAATCTTTGTATGGCGATGAAGCACCATCCTATAGCACCGTGAAAAATTGGTATAATGAATTTAATCGTGGCCGAAGCTCGCTCAAAGACGAATTCCGTGAATGTCGTCCAAAAACGGCTGTTGTGTAAGAGAACATTGATGCCGTGCGTGAACTCATAAAGAAAGATCGACATGCGACATACCGAGAGATAGAGACATCCTTGGACATTTCTTCCACCAGCATACATTCGATACTGCATAAACACCTGGCCGTAAAAAAGGTTTGTTCTCGTTGGATCCCGCACAAAGGCTCGTGTCGATTGGTGCAAGGAAATGTTGCAAAAATACGATTGCGGTGCTTCAAAAGACGTTTATAAGATCGTCACAGGTGACGAATCATGGATCTATGCGTAGGAGCCCGAAACGAAACAACAATCGACCGTGTGGGTCTTCAAAGACGAGCAAAATCCAACGAAAGTTGTTCGTGGAAGAAGCACTTCGAAGCAAATGGTCGCCTGTTTCTTCGGCAAAACTGGTCATGTGGCGACTGTTCCGCTTGAGCAACGTAGGACGGTCACTTCTGAGTGGTACACTACAATTTGTTTGCCTGAAGTCATCGGACTAATTCGAAAAACCAACAAGAGAAGACGAATTATTGTTCACCATGACAATGCGAGCTCTCACACATCGGCTCAAACCAGAGCGTTTTTGACCGGCCAAAACGTCGAATTAATGGGTCATCCGCCGTACAGCCCTGACTTGGCACCTAATGACTTCTTCTTGTTTCCGCACATCAAGAAAAAAATGCGTGGTCAACGATTTTCGTCGCCAGAAGAAGCTGTTGAAGTGTTCAAAAACCATGTTTTAGAGCGCATGAAAAAGTGTATAAATCATGCAGGAGAATACTGTGAAAAACAATAAAACCCTTTTTGATTATAAATATTCGCATTTTCACTATTAGGCCAGAAATATATAGAGCAGCCCTCGTATACGCAGAGGTAAAATTGCATTGACTGAATCTCATTAGACCTCATAAATATTAAATTACAATAAAGTTTTTAGTTTACATATTTTATTTTGTTAAATATAATTATTGCTTTTATACCTATTTATTAATTTTAAAAATTTATTTGCTTAAAGAAGAGAATTTATAAATTTCTATCCTGTGTGAATTAAAATAAAAACCCAAACAAAAACGTAATATAATAAAAAATGAACTATTCTTGAGTTATTAGTAAACTTTTGTTGTGTTTTTAATATATGAAAAAATGGCGAATTTTACGGGCGATCACACCGCAACCGCATTTAAGATGAGTATACTTAGAGTATTAAAAATAGACACTCTTGCAGTTCTCTGGTACAAACCTGACCATACCATCAGTTTAAGAAAATTTATACTTGAAGTTGGCTGCAGAATAGAAGTTGCAGAAGTTGAAAGCAAAGAAAACGAAACTTGATGAAACAAACTTGACGGTGTGTGTGAACACAAATGCAGGCTCAATAGAAAATTAATCAAAAACTGATCAAGTAAAGTAAACTTGACGTGTGTAAAAGAGGACATACACACACGAACTTATCTCATTTATGCTCTTTTGTATTTTTTGGTTGCCTTTTGGGCATGACTGTTCATAATGCAAAAGAAAAACTACTAAGAAACTAACGAAATGCATTGTTTATCTTTAACAGCAAATTTTTCGAAATTTTGGTTTTGAATCATAAGCCACCTTTTCATAGACCGGGTCACATATACTAAACAAAAATTGAAACAAAAACAATGTTTAAGAAATCGAACATTTAAAATTGTAAAAAAGAATCAAAAAAATTATAACAAATAAATTACAATAAAAAAATTAATAATAACAACGATAAATAAAAAATAATAATTCCTGGGTTCGTATTTAAATATACGACTGGGCTTATTTATTTAAAAAGATGACAAAAGTCTTTTAACTTAAAACTATGATTGATGATTTTATGATGTAAAAATGAATTAAAAAAAAAATCAATATTCCTACATAAACTAGATCACTTTATGAAAAAGGACATTAAATTTTATTATTGTAAATCTTAATCTTTCTAGACTGTTGATATAAACAATAAAAAAATGGGTGGTGCCGCTTTGTTTCAATGGAACAGTGGCTCATCACAGGCAACATCGACGCCCTCGAACTCCTTTGCCGCATTGTCTCTGGATGCAAACATCAGTTCAGATCGGAATCGAAACCGTGACCGTAGTGGTCCCCGTAACAAGGGCTCATACAACAAAGGTTCAATGGAACGAGATCGCTATGATCATGATAACAAGCGTAAATTAAGAATAAAAATAAAAAACACATTGTAGTCCAAAATAATTTATGGTTTTTTTATGGCTTTCAGGATTGATGTCAAGGACTGGTGCAGCACAGGGATCGCGAGAAAACTCTACATTTCGTAGTATGCATGGAGCTCGTGGTGCGAATTCAACAAATATGCAAAAACCCTCCTGCTCTGGTCATTCAAAATATCAGCAGCCAATATCATCATCCTCCTTAACAACGAAAAAGACAGCTATGCCAAGCGGTAGTAGTGGAGGTAGAGTAGGTATTACGTCAGCGTCTAGTTTATATTGTGATGCCCAACAACAATCTCGCTGCTCCTCTCCTGCTATCACACATCATCATCATCATCAACAACGAGCACATTTTAGTGTGACTGATAGTGAACCAATGCAGCAATTGTCCGCACCTCCAGCAGTTTTTAAAGAACCCTCTGATATGGAGTTGAAGTTAATTAAATCCGTTGTCTTAGAGATGGTAGAAAATGCTGCCAACTCAAAATGTTTAGATAACTCGGCAGTTTCTTCCATAAAAAAATTAAACGAAACACAGTTATGTGGTCTGCTCTATTATATACTAACGGACTATCTGCATTTATCACATGTGGGCGCATCGTGCCGAAAACACCTGGCAAATGTTGTAGAATATTTAATTAAAAATAATTACATTGCAGCTGAACATTTCCATTTGGCCTATAAGAATTTTGCCGAATTGGCTAGTGAGTTAATGGTCGATGTACCCGACTTGTGGTTATATATTTTTGAATTTACCGGTAAGAAAATTAAAATCATATTAAAAAATTTTGTATTAACTGTGTTTGGTGTTTGGACATTATATTAAAGGGCCTTTAATTGTTAAGAAACTGATAAGCGTTAATGACTTATGGAACTCGCAATTACGCGACAGTGGATCACCTAGTTTTAGTCTGAAATTTCTTAAAACATTTTTACAATACTGCACCAGAGAAGTGGGTCCAAATTTTACACGCGACATGCTGAAAAATAATCACATAAAGTGGACAAGTTTTATGAACGAAAATGAAGTGGCAAAATTTATTCAAACAAATGTAAGTATTGGAAATATTCGGTAAAAAATTGTAACTTTTGTTTTTTCAACTCCAATGTCTTTTTTTTACTGTTTTATTTAGAAATTTGAATATGTGGAGGATGAAAATAGCCAACCAGACATTGATAGTAAAGAATGTAAGGAAAAGCGTTACAAACGTGTTTTGGAACATATAGAAGAAATGCTAAAGGAAGGCTCCAATGCTGACAGTATCATTGATTATATCAATGTAAATATAAAAATATAATCCCATACATATTTATTTATTTTATAAGAAAAAAAAAAAATTATTTTAACTCTAATTAGTTTCATTATTATTTAATTTTGAATTTGTTTTGAATTAATTTGTTGATTATATTTTTTTTTTTAGGGAAATATTATTGATGTAGAAAAAAATTTCGTTAAAAGTTTGACAACGACGTTAATAAGCTCGGCCATAACTCATGCCAATGATTTTAGTTTAGATTCAACGTGTTTGAAAATTGTTTGCATACCTGTATTGCTGCATTGCCTGGCATCTAGAGAAGATTTGCAACTGGAATGTTTAAATGCTATACAATTGTTGGATATCAGTCTGGAGCATCCAAAAGGTATTGTAAAGTCTTACTATATATGTTATCTAAAAAGCTAAGAGTTGTTATTTCTCAAAGTGGCAACATTTAGGTTAAACGCTTTATAAAATTAAAATTAAGGGAATAATCAGCCTTATTACGGTTGTCGTTCTCGTGTCGAAAATCCTACTTTTTTTTAAAATGGTACTACGCACGTCGTTATCGTTAAATATGTTACTCGAAAAACAAATCTATTACAAAAATCGGTATTACGTTTGTCGCATTCGAATGATAATTTGTTCAAATATTGTCGTTGAAATTAATGTACACGACAAACAATTTTTTTTCGTAAATTTTTAGAACGAACCCCATAAAGTAGATATATTCTGACTTCTTATGCATAGCGAAGTCAATTGAGCGATGTCCGTCTGTCCGTCCGTGTTGATGTTGAAATCAACTTTGCAAAAAAAAAAAATATGTCAATCGATCAGATATAGGGTCAAAAGAGCTACTATTAGAAATCAACATGATGGGTCCATGTCCTTCGAGGTAGCAGGCAAAACACCACGTCTTCATCTAATTTTTTTGGTGTCATTTTGAATAATAAAGTAACTCCAACCAAAAAAATAAATATATAAGGAGATAACGAATTAAAAAATAAGAAAAAAACATCAATTAAAAAATTGGCGCTCGCCCATATTTTCTGAGTTACGGGACTCTTAAATTTTTTAACATATCAATATGGGTGTCATTTAAAGGCTTTTGAAGAGGTCTTTAAGGAAATACAAAAATTTGTTAGAAGAAATGAAAGGCAGAGTACGTTTTATTCTACACTAACTTCAAGTTTTTTCTCAATTTTACAAATTTTTTGTATCTGTGTTTACATCATGTAAAAACTGCTGTATGGATTTGCACAAAATTTTGTAAGGAGGTCCCTTAGAACCTTGATTCCAATATAGAATACATTTTTTTCATAAAAATAAGATATTTTGTATAGAAAAAAAAAAGATAGAAGTATAAGAGCACCCAATTTTACATGTATAATCGTACTAAAACTGTTGTCTGCACATTTTATTTTTGTATGTGGAAAGTTTTTTTTATTTAAAAGCACATCTTTTTAAATTTGAATTTTAAGAAAATTGCAAATGAATTACAAAAGTTTTCAAATTGAATTAAGAGCTAGTCGTTTTGTTTTTATTGTTATTTTTAAGTGTTAATTTATCGCCTAAAATGCTACTGCAAACATTTTTTATTAAAATTTTATGTTTTGATCTATTACAAAATATTTTATTGTCGAAAATTTTACATAGTACCAAAACAATTAACTATCGACAGCGACTACGACTATCCTCGAATGTCGTTTCGACCGTAATAAGGCCGAATAATTATTACATAATTTATTCGAATATTTTTTATAAAAATTACTCGATTAATGGTAAGGAAGCAAAAATTGCAAAATTTGTAATTTATTTTTGATCATTATTTACGTTAATCGTGCTTTAAAAACGTAAAGAAATATTTATAAGTATATTTTTTAATAAACAATTTTATTGCTTTTAAAATAAAACTTTATTTGCTTAGTACTAAACGAGTAATCAAATAAATAGATTGTATAAATATTCGGCCTTATTACGGTTGTCGAAAACGACATTCGAGAATAGTCGTAGTCGCTGTCGATAGTTAGTTTTTTTGGTACTATGTAAAATTTTCGACAATAAAATATTTTGTAATAGATCAAAACATAAAATTTTAATAAAAAATTTTTCCAGTAGCATTTTAGGCGTTAAATTAACACTTTAAAATAACAATAAAAACAAAAGGACTAGCTCTTAATTCAATTTGAAAACTTTTGTATTTCATTTGCAATTTTCTTAAAATTCAAATTTAGAAAAATGTGTTTTTAAATAAAAAAAATTTTCCACATACAAAAATAAAATGTGCAGACAACAGTTTTAGTACGATTATACAGGTAAAATTGGGTGCTCTTACACTTGTATCTCTTTTTTCTATACAAAATATCTTATTTTTATGAAAAAATGTATTCTATATTGGACTCAAGGTTCTGAGGGACCTACTTACAAAATTTTGTGCAAATCCATACAGCAGTTTTTACATGATGTGAACACAGACACAAAAAATTTGTAAAATTAAGAAAAAACTTGAAGTTAGTGTAGAATAAAACGTACTCTGCCTATCAGTTCTTCTAAAAAATTTTTGTAGTTCCTTAAAGACCTCTTCAAAAGCTTTTAAATGATGCTCATATTGATATTTAAAAAAATTTTAAAATTTTAGAGTCCCGTAGCTCAGAAAATATGGGCGAGCGCCAATTTTTTAATTGATGTTTTTTTCTTATTTTTCAATTCGCTATCTCCTTATATATTTAGTTTTTTGGTTGGAATTACTTTATTATTCAAAATGACATGAAAAAATTAGATGTAGGCGTGGTGTTTTGCCTGCTGCCTCGAAGGACATGAACCCATCATGCTGATTTCTAATAGTAGCTCTTTCGACTCTATATCTGATCGATTGACATATTTGTTTTTTTTGCAAAGTTGATTTCAACATCAACACGGACGGACAGACGGACATCGTTCCATTGACTTCGCTATGCATAAGAGGTCAGAATATACATATATACTTTATGGGGTCAGAAATGGATATTGTGGAAATTACATCCAGAATGACAAACTTGCCCTTTTTTCACTTTTTGTGATGGTATAAAAACAGCATGCAAAAAGTAAATTAAAATAAGCATAATGTAAAAATCAAAAGTAAACTTATCTTTTGTTAGCGTTCGTTTTAAAAATTCACGAAAAAAAATTGTTTGTCGTGTACATAAATTTCAACGACAATATTTGAACAAATTATCATTCGAATACGACAAACGTAGTACCGATTTTTGTAATAGATTTGTTTTTCGAGTAACATTTTTAACAATAACGACGTGCGTAGTACCATTTTAAAAAAACGTAGGATTTTCGACACGAGAACGACAACCGTAATAAGGCTGATTGTGACGAAAATAAGATCTGGCTGGCAACACCTGCACATCTGAAAAACAACAGGGTTGTTGTTGTCCGTATGTGCGTGGTAGAAAACAGAGGTGAATAAGTTATTTCCACCAGTGTTGTGTGTGCATGAATCAAGAAAACAAGATTGCGCATTGGTCCGTTAGTTTGTTGTATAGCTTTCTCTCTCTTATGTGTGACGTAGGCATAGAATATTTTTTGTAAACAAACTTCATTTTTGTATGGAAAGTGCAACAGAATTAAAGTAAAAACGGTAAAAATTTATTAAAAATAAAAAAAAGATTTAACCGAATTATGATGATCTCGAAAACCTCGCAGGCTATATTTGCCAAAAACTTAAAAATTATATCCCATATATTGCAGTGGCACAAAACGTGGAAGGTCCAACGTATTCGTGGCTTGATCATGTATCTGAGGGCGCACTAATAATGCCGACACCTTAAACTAAAAACACTTTGGTAGCCCGAAATAGCTCTTCTTTTTCTCGGGCTTCAAGACTAAACACAAAATTTTTACTCGACTACGAGGGCTGCTATATATATTTCTGGCCTGGCAACACTGAGTGCTGCCAAGTGCAATCTGACATTTCCATTGGAAAGTTTGTCATTTTTAAGCATAATCGTACTCAAAACGTTTTGACGTACGACCATTATTTGTGTTGTTAACAGTGACTTGAAAAAATTAATATAGAAAAAAAATGGAATTAACTCACAACTTTCGACGTGGATTATCACAACAAGAGTGCATTGATGAACTTAAATCTTTGTATGGCCATGAAGCACCATCACATAGCACTATGAAAAATTGGTATAATGAATTTAATCGTGGCCGAAGCTCGCTCAAAGACGAATTCCGTAAGGTCGTCCAAAAACGGCTGTTGTGCCAGAGAACATTGATGCCGTGCGTGAACTCATAATGCAAGATCGACATGCGACATACCGAGATATAGAGACATCCTTGGACATTTCTTCCACAAGCATACATTCGATACTGGATGAACACCTGGCCGTAAAAAAGGTTTGTTCTCGTTGGATCCCGCACAATTTGAAAGTCGCTCAAAAAAGGGCTCGTGTCAATTGGTGCAAAGAAATGTTGCAAAAATACGATTGCGGTGCTGCAAAAGACGTTTATAAGATCGTCACAGGTGACGAATCATGGATCTATGCGTATGAGCCCGAAACGAAACAACAATCGACCGTGTGGGACTTTAAAGACGAGCAAAATCCAACGAAAGTTGTTCGTGGAAGAAGCACTTCGAAGCAAATGGTCGCCTGTTTCTTCGGCAACACTGGTCATGTGGCGACTGTTCCGCTTGAGCAACGTAGGACGGTCACTTCTGAGTGGTACACTACAATTTCTTTGCCTGAAGTCTTCGCAGAAATACGAAAGACGAATCATTGTTCATCATGACAATGCGAGCTCTCACACATCGGCTCAAACCAGAGCGTTTTTGACCGGCCAAAACGTCGAATTAATGGGTCATCCGCCGTACAGCCCTGACTTGGCACCTAATGACTTCTTCTTGTTTCCGCACATCAAGAAAAAAATGCGTGGTCAACGATTTTCGTCGCCAGAAGAAGCTGTTGAAGTGTTCAAAAACCATGTTTTAGAGGTGTCTCAATCGGAGTGGAAAAAGTGCTTCGACAACTGGTTTGAGCGCATGCAAAAGTGTATAAATCATGCTGGAGAATACTTTGAAAAACAATAAAACCATTTTTGATTATAAATATTTGCATTTTCACTATTAGGCCAGAAATATATAGAGCAGCCCTCGTATATATTTTTTCTTCCCATTTAAAATTTTGTTCAAATCGATGCACTCGTTTAGAAGTTATGCAATTATTTATAGTTTTGCGCCAAAAATCTCCACTTTACAACAAACACTCATTTTCGTTCTATTGTGACGTATGTAGATGTGCAGTAGAAAATTTTTTTGAACGGCTGAATGCGCAATCTTGTTTTCTCGATTCATGTTGTGTTTGCAGAATAATAGGACAATTAGCTAACCCAAGTTGAGCAAACTCAATGGCTGCGTTGATCATGAATGAGTTCGAGCCCAACATCGGGACATGCATGTGTGCACATGCAAAATAATAATTGTAGCAGTATAATGAAATTAAAAATTTAGAAGCAGGAGTACAAACCTCTCGGAAAGAAAAAGACAATTATTGTGTGAAAGCCATGGCAGATAATTTTCAAGGCGAACTTATTAAAACAGAAAGAGCTATTTAAATCTATGTGTCTGTTAGCGCTGGGGAAATAGCAGCATAACAACAGGGATGGAAAGATAACTGGCCTTGGATATACAGCGAGAGTGGTCTGATTTAATTTACAAAACAAGGCATCGAATAGTTCGTGTCTCGTCGGAGTAACACAGTAATGAAGCCTTTAGAATAGTGAATGTTTAGTAAACAATAAATAGGCCATAGGATTAAAGTATGGCCAGAGCCACAGAGTAAGAAATAGAGAATTTATAATGTGACACAGTGGTATGTGCAATCAAAAGAACTCCTACGTATGTCTTAAAAAGGAAAACGTAACAATGTAGAATCTATTAATATTTTATTTAAATAAAAGTTATATGTAATAGAATAATTTTTATTCGCATAAAAATTATCGTTTAATATTACAATAAAATAAAAAATATTCAAAATATTATAATAATAAAAAATATAGCGTAAATTATTGTATTAATCGAAAAATTTATATTCGAATAAAAATATATCTATAACATTCGAATAAAATTTTGTTTACGCACTTTACACAATTAAGAAAAAAACAAAAGTTTTTTCTCCATTTTACTTTCAACAACAACGGTCTGACGTGAATTAGGTAAAAAAGTCCGTTATGTAAATATATTTGCCAGGGCTGTATAGTTTTAATTTGCTTTAATTAAATAAGAAATAAATCGAACGAAAATATATTTTTTTAGAAACAATGCTCCCAGATTAATTTTTTACGAATGTCAAGGCACGATTCACTGTCATACTCAGTCGTACAAGCTGTCAAAAATTAAATGTGTGCTCAAAAAGTATGATAGTGTAAATAAAAAAGTATGTGTGCGTGTTAAACTTTTTGACAGATCTCTACGATTTCATAACCTTTTGAAATAATTCATAAAATATTTTTCTCTATGAGCCAGTTTAGATTAAGGGCATTGTAGCTGACTTTTTTATTGTTTTCTCTTTTGGTGAATCTCCGTAAGTCATCACGCGTTTACATTATGACTCTTTTGTAGCAAGTGAGAGAATTTTATGATGTTTTATCAACCAATCTTTCAAGTGTTGCCATAAACAAAACGTATCAATTTTTCAACAATATTTGAATATTATAGGAAAAAAACAGCCATTTGGTAACACCGCTTAAGCATATAACTGCAAAAAGCAAGAGAAAGAAACAGGAATGAGAGAAATATGAGAGAAAAAACTAAAAAGAGTCATGAAAATTCATTTCATGGTACTTTTGCTACCCCGCAAGCTTCTATACACCTCTTACCTACAAACTTCTGCATCATGACTTTTGTAGCTGATACAATGCCCATAATGTAAACTCCCTCTAAGCGATCAGAATAGATTTTTCAAGAAGAGAAAAAAAAACAGCACCATATGATTTTTGAATCTTTTCTGTATAACAGTGTGGCACCCACGACGCCATTTTGGAACGATATTTAAAGTAGGACAGAATTCTGTCAGATTTTTGTTTGATTAAATCGTACGATTGTGTATGATAGTGTATACTAGCCTCAACTTGCACAACGCAAGTATAACGAGAGATTGATAAAGAATTGTAGAGAGAAAAATGAAACATTTTACTCAGTTGTTCTCAAAAGAAAAAACTACAGTGACTTTAAAAAGAATTCAGACAAAAATTCTTATTTGATTCATAATTATACCCTTCAGTACAAAAATGGGAAAAAGGTACATATAAGTTTGTCATTCCGTGTGTAATTTCTACAATATCCATTTCCGACCCCATAAAGTATATATATAATCTGATTTCTTATGCATAGCGAAGCGATTATGCGATGTCCGTCTGTACGTCCGTGTTAGTATTGATTTCACAAAAAAAAAAAAAATATATAGATGTCAATTGATCAGATATAGTGTCGAAAGAGGTGCTATTGGAAATCAGCGTGATCGGTCCATGTCCTTCGAGGCAGCAGGTAGAATACCACGCCTACCTCTAATTTTTTCATGTCATTTGGAACAATAAAGTAACTGCAATCAAAAAAATAAATATATGAGATAATAGAAAATTAAAAAATAAGACAAAAACATTAAGTGAAGAAATTGGCGCTTGCCCATATTTTCCGAGTTGCAGGGCTCTGAAGTTTTCAAATTTTTTAAAATATCAATATGGGTATCATTTTAAAGCTTTTGAAGAGATCTTTAAGGAAATACTAAAATTGTTTAAAAATGCTTATTAACCCATTAAGCGTTAATGTAATTATTATGTAGTTTTTGTGACCCCAATATTTGCTTTTTTGATTGGAGTTATTTCACTAAACTAAATTTACATCGATGGTGAAGGGTATATGTATAAGATTCGGCATAGGCGAATATAGTACTTTTCATTGTTTCTCTTTTTTTAATCTTCAATAAAAAATTTATATCTTTTTTCAGGTCTGTTGGAAGTTATTTTTGCTGAACTTAGTAATGCAAATGTCATATCCCAAGACATCTTAATAGCGTGGCGTGATTCTAAGGAACAATCTGCATAAAAAGGTAAATATTAAATACCCAGAATGAAAACCTTAAAGTTGTTTTAAAAAAGATAGTATTTCTATGAAATCCTTAAGGTAGTTTCGTAGTTACAATATATCAACACCTAAGTTTTATATAAAATTGCTCGCTTTCCCTTTTTTCTTGGCACAAATCCGAGTTTCGAATTCAGGCATAGCATAATCAATTTCCTAGATAAGAATTTATTTACGTTTATTTTAAATTAATTCAAACTGAAAACAATAATGCCTATCTCCTCATTTTGTTCCCTTTGAATATGAATTTTGAAAACAACATTTGAAAGCCCACGCGATAAAGATTCCGCTTTAACACGTTAACTGCCGTGTCACCCGTATTCGGGTGACAGCAAAAAGTTCTCATCAGGCCACGTCACCCGTATTCGGGTGACAGCAAGAGTTCTCATCAGGCCACGTCGGGTGACTCCTTCCAAAGGATTTCCGAGCATATTTAGATAAATATATGACAGGAGATAATAATACTGTTGAATTTTTTTAAAAATCGCTTATTAACAAAATTATTTACAGTGCAAAATATTGAAGCATTCACTGCAAAGTTGCGGTTGAGATATTAGTTGGGCAGAGATATTAGTTGTACTACTCAGTACACGGCAAAGATTACAACTGCTCGTGCAGAGTAATAACGTGATAAATGAGGATCGTAATAGATATCGGGGTGAGAGTACCGAAAGAAATGTAAACAGACATGCGGTAGCAGAGCACGCATCTTACAGTGGCACGGGTGGCCTGACGGGGATTTTGTTGTAAACACGCGTGACAGTCAACGTGTTAAAACTTCTGGCATATCAAACTCCCTGTTTTCTACGAATTCATTCCTGAAGGCGACATATGACCTGAACAGGCTTAAGGTCTCTACCTTCGTCCTAGACTAATGAGAAAGCCAATGTTTGCAACGCGATCAACGAGTATATAAGCACCCTTTATTGGGTTTAACAAACTTGCGTCTATTCCTTTAAATGCGAAATGAAACACGTCAGGCATTATTTTTTTAATGTCTCCTTAAGTATTTAGCTCTGAATAAACACCACACATTTGTACTGCTGGAAACTGCGAATTCTATTTACTTTAGGCGAGTTAAAACGTCAAAATTGTTTTAAAATTGAAAGATGTGGCAGTTTGTTTTAGTTTTTTCTTTATATTTGTATGTACGTATGTGTCGATACGTGCCAACGGAAATAATGTTGCGACAATAACAGAGAACTTTACTGCGTTGTTTGTTTGTAGATTATTTGTGTTCTTTTTGTTTTAGTTATGTGAAGGTATTAAATCTATTTTCGTAACCGTATGAAGAAGTTAACATCAGGCCACAAAATTATTGAATACTAGCTTAATGTACCCGGCGTTGCCTAAGTCTAATTTTAGGGCCATACTTAGTACAGTATAATATATTATATGTTGTACCCTTGTTTGATATGAGGCTCCACTCCGAACACGTAAACAATAAGATTTTGTAATCAAAAGATTAATTTCGGATATGAAATATACCAATTTTTCAATCAGTTTGGATCTTATAGATCAGTACATATCTATGCATTTCAAATATCTTTAAAATCTGATTTTGTTAGAATCGATAAAGATCCATAAAATTGCGCGCTTATCCTCTATTCCTTTTTTTCCGAAATAAAAATAGAATAAAATTCATAATAAATATCCATTTTTAAATTTTATTGTAATCGGTACAGACGTAAATGCCCGTTGTTCCCCTTTTTGTTTGTTACTTTAGTGTGACCAATGTTGCCATATTAAAATTTAAAGTAAATATTTAGCATTTTTTATGATTACTTATACAAAATCGGTCGGAATGTTAAATAGCCAAAAGCAATTCGATCGAAACGGTTAATACGGAATTAAAACCACTCCGATCGAAATGTGGGACACGCCTGTATATTAAGTTTTTTGAAACTTTGAGTATTAAAATTTTTTTATTTTATATATTTTATGGCCTATAATAATAGAAATACACTAAAGTCGGCTTCTCATAGAAACTACTTTAATTTCAAAACTTGCTCTTACCTTTTTTGATACTATAGTCGCAAATAAAGTAAATGTTAAGCTGAACCGGCTATATCTAGGTGACATATCAAATAAAGAAAATCTTTGTCCATAATTTGTAAAAAAAATACAATTAAATAGATTATACATCTCTGATCAGCTGCTAGTAAAGACAACTTTAGGTGGTTTTAAATTTACGCGTCTATAGCACACAAAAAGTACACTTCAAAGAAAACTGTACTTTAGAACTCGAAAAGTATTCTTTATTTAAGACTATGATTATGGGCCAATTTATTATATTATTATTTATTTTTGAATCAAAAATTATCAAATGGTATTGATCTTTACTCTGTATTAAATTGCCTCAAAATAAATTTAAAATTACAGAAAAACAAACCACATGCCAAAATGGATTACGGAGCAGCTGCACTTAGATTAAATAGATATTGTTCAAAATGAAATTGAGTATAAAACAGTTGATATTCTAACTCCTGTCAAGCAAATTTAGGGTAAGCAAGTATTATTGCAAAAAAAAAAATGTATATTTTTAACTCATAATTAATAAATAAATTTAAAAAAATAATTAGTTTGTGATTAATAGCATTTTTCTTTAATTTAATGTCGAAATTATTTGTTTACGCTGAATCATATATATTATTTCTAAAGCACTTTTTTTTGTCGGTTGCAAATATCTCCATTACATCCGCATCAAATTTATAAGTCGATTATGGATAGCAACCGAACTTTAGTTGCGTTGTCAATGGGCAACGCAACTGACAAAAAAATTCATATAATGGATGGCAACTTTTTCCAGTTGCCAAGAAGTTATCGAAATCGTTATTTTGACATATCGGCAACTGAAAATAAATGTAAACAAGCATACAATGCAATAAATAGAAAAGTGGTAGAAAGTTTTAAAATACAGAAAAGAGTTAAAATATAAAATAACTACAAATAAGAAAACAAAAATAAGTGATAAAAATAGTTTACAAAGTGATAAAAAGTAAATAAATTTTTTTAAAATGCTAAGTTCCGTGGACTTATTTTTCGACGACCAAGAGAACCAAGAAGTCGTGAACGTGGCATCAATTAGACGGCGCTTGAGGGACAATTCGAATTCCCTTGAATTACCACCTGTTCTGTGAGTATATGTTTATATACATAAATTCATTTAAAATTACTTTCAATAAACATTTCTTGTTTAGCTTAAAGGCATATTTTTGTCTGCCAAAAGATGCAGTGACGTAAATAGTGGACACTTTGTACAAGGACTAAAAACAAATTCATAGATCCACAGTAATACCTCCACTATTAAAAGTTGGCGCTGCTCTAAGATTTTTTGCGGCAGGCAGCTTTCAAAAATCGCACGGTAATGATTTCAATATAGGAATGGTGCAACCAACGTCGTCCACAGTTTTAAAAGAGGTTGTTCTGTTAATAGAAAAAAAAATGTGTCTGGTGGTGCTTTTGACCATTTTGTAATCTATAGGCATAAAATATATTTAAATTTTTATTAAACAAACAAATTAATAAAAGAAAACATTCTTACTTTTCCGTTTAACAGCTTTTTTCAATTGAAAACTCTTCAAAGCAACCAGAAAAACACGGTTGCCAATATTAATATTATTTGGCAACTGAGGTTGCCAGCCTTCAGTTGCCAGTTGTTATCCGTAATATAGTTTTGGCAACTGGCAACTCAACTGAAGTTTGGTTGCCATCCATAATCGACATATTAATGAATGATATCTCATTTTAAAGCTTATTTCTAAAACTAATGACAAAAAATAATTAGAAATTGAAAAATTAATATTTTTATTGATAAAAATTATATATTATATAGAACTGATTGATAATACAGTGCTTATTTGTTTTTGTTCAAGTGTGGTAATACAGGGTTGCTTCTGCATGATAATACTGTTGTCATTATGATTATATGTTTTTGTTCAAGTGTGGTAAAACAGGGTCGCTTAATGGTAATGCAGTTGTACATAACGCAGTATATATTAAAATCCATTCTGGCAATGCCGCAAGACAGTTTTGCTTGTATTAAGGATTCGTACGAGCAAAAAGTTAACGATGATCATGTCTTATAAAAGCATTTAAACATATGTGTGTATGTAAATATGTATGATATATTTTAATTTTTAATATTTTTATACTTTTAATAAAATGTATTGAAGTTACTAAAATTTTCATTGATTATTTTTATTTTATCTTACAAAAATGACAACTAACGCTGCGAAATATTCGCACGGGTCAGTCTATTGTATATTATTTCTAAAGCATTTTTTTATCGGTTGCAAATATCTTCCATATTACCGCATCAAATTTATTGAATGATATCTCATTTTAAAGCTTATTTCTAACACTAATGACGAAAAATAATTAGAAATTGAAAAATTAATATTTTCATTGATAAAAATTATATTTTATTTAGAACTGCATGATAATACAGTGATTATATGTTTTTGTTCAAGTGTGGTAATACAGGGTCGTTTCTGCATGATAATACTGTTGTCATTATGATTATATGGTTTTGTTCAAGTATTCTGACAATACCGCTATTTACTATAATGCCGTTTATTAAAAGATATTTTTGTTTGTATTAAGGATTCGTACGGGCAAAAAGTTAACGATGATCATGTCATTACCTCTAACATTGTAATCAAAGAAGTAATATAAAAGCATTTAAACATATGTATGTATGTATGTATGTATGTATGTATGTAAATATGTATGATATATAATGATTTCTAATATTTTTATACTTTTAATAAAATGTATTGAAGTTACTAAAATTTCCATTAATTATTTTCATTTTATCTTACAAAAATGACAACTAACGCTGCGAAATATTCGCACGGGTCATCTAGTGATTTCCTAATTTGGAACAAATTTCAGAGATCGGTTAGAAGGAAGGAAGGAAATTAAAAACATTTGTGCCTTTGCGATAGCGGCAACACTGTTTGAGATTTATCCATTTTGTTATTTTTATCTTCTTGCTTTCAAATTAAAAAGAAAACTGAGTTTTTTTTAATTTTACATTATATATTATTCAGACGAATTAATATTAAATTTTTAAAATTCGGAACAATAATTTCATGTTAAAATATATTAAAGTTATACAAATGTAAATTAAATTAATACTAAAAACAAATTAAAAAGTTTTAAAACTATTTAAGATAATTATATTGAAATTTAATACTATTGTAAAATTGTATTAGATTGAAAAAATAATATTAGAGTATTCAGTTGCTTTGAGTTTTCTTCCTTTTTTTTTTGCTGTTTTTACTCGTACATTTCATTCGTTTTATTAAAGTCGTTAAATTTGAATGCCATTGATTTAGTTTTTGTGTGACGGCTGGTTTGATTATGTCTATATAACTGACGTTGTGTTGCAAACTTCTTATCGCATCTATTGCAGGCAAATTGTTTTTCAGCGTGAACATCTCGCAGATGTTTTTGTAGATTATCTTTGCGTTTAAACGTTTTAAAACATAAATGACAGGTGAATGGCCTATCGTCAGTGTGCGTTAACATGTGACGTACTAGATTACGTTGTAATTTAAATTCCAGCAAACATTCGACACAATGAAACATATTTGTTTCAGAATTTCGCTGATATTTATTATTAAAATTTATATGGGAAATTGTGTCAATTTTTGGAATTTTATTTGGTTCTAAAAAGTGCTGATGATCATAATCATCATCCATTTTATACTCGTTATCCTCTTCATCATATTCAGGAATTATTGTTTCCGGTTCGATTTTAGGTTCTATCATATCATCATAGCTATAGGCATCATTTATATCATTTGGTTCTTCTAAAAATAAGAAAACATATTTTATTATTATGGTTTTTTTTGTGTTGTTAAATAATAAAAAAAAAATTTGTACACATAAACTAAGTTTTACAAAGTCTTCACTTGTAATTATAACAAGAGTGCTATATTTGGCTATGCCGAATCTTATGTACCCTTCACCATCTATGTAAATATAGTTTAGTGAAGTAACTCCAATCAAAAAGGGGGTGACAGAATTAAAAAATGCAAAAAAAAATTACATAATTTTACATAAAAATTTCATTGGCTCCTAATGGGTTAAGCATTTTTAAATTATTAGTATTGCCTTAAAGATCTCTTTAAAAGCTTTAAAATGATACCCATATTGATATTTAAAAAAAAATTGAAAATTTTAGAGGCCCGTAACTCGGAAAATATGGGCGAGCGCCAATTTTTTCACTTGATGTTTTTTCTTGTGTTTTAACTTTCACAAAGAATATGTCAATCGATCAGATATTGTGTCGAAATAGATGCTATTAGAAATTAGCATCATCGGTCCATGTCCTTCAACGCAGCAGCAAAATACCACGCCTACCTGTAATTTGTTCATGTCATTTGAAACAATAAAGTAACTTCAATTAAAAAATAATTATATAAGGCTATAGAGAATTAAAAAATAAAAAAATATCAAGTGAAAAGTGGATTGGCGCACGTCCATATTTTCCGAGTTAC
This sequence comes from Gymnosoma rotundatum, assembly GCA_916610165.2. Taxonomy (NCBI): domain Eukaryota; kingdom Metazoa; phylum Arthropoda; class Insecta; order Diptera; family Tachinidae; genus Gymnosoma; species Gymnosoma rotundatum. The sequence goes on from OU744340.1 coordinate 13,011,950, forward strand.
GGGGCTCTGAAATTTTCAAATTTTTTAAAATATCAATATGGGTACCGTTTAAAAGCTTTTGATGAGATCTTTAAGGAAATACTTAAATTTTTAAAACATGCTTAACCCATTAAGAGCCGATGTCATTTTTATGTAAAACTATATTATTTTTTTTTTTATTTTTTAAGTCTCAGTTAAAGGTAAAAGGTATATAAGATTCGGCATAGCTGAATGTAGCGCTCTTACTTGTTATTAATTGTAGTTGAAAATTTGAAATGTCTGCGTTTTACGGCTCAAAAGATAAAGCAATATTTGTTAAAAAAAATGTCTCTATCGGGACACCCTTAACTTTTTGTAATAGTAGAGTACACGCTGCGTGTAAATTTTTAAGTTCCTCCTGTAATTATAACTCTTATATGTAAAAATCTCATTTGATATGAGACACCTTTTAAATTTGTCTTTATGACAGCTGTAAGACTACATGCTCTCTGTAAAATTTAAGTGACTGCGCTGCTATAACTGTTTTAAAGATCATGTCAAATACATACGTCTCTCAATACCCTTTAATTTTAAATCACATTTTTATGCTTGATGGTGTAGCGGCCATAATAAGAAAAAATTCTGTGAACATTTTCAATGTCTGCTATTACGCCTTAGCGATGGAGGCCGGCGATAGACAATAACATTACGATTTTATCCTTTGGGCACGAAATCCTACGCTAGACTAAAATGTTTAAAAAAAGGTGTCTTTAATCTCTTAAAAGATTTAAATTTGTTTTCAAAATAATATAAAAACACGGTTTTAATCCCTGTCAATAACTTTCGTAACAGAAACGTTCTTCCCTTATAATAAAGTTAAAAAAAAAAACAATTACATTTAATTATAAATAGTTTATTATAATTTTTTTATTTGGATATTTTTTTCTATTTCTAATAAAAAAAAAAAAATTATAATATTTTAGCCTAAGAATTACTTTGAGTAACACATATAAAACAATAATTTATTTAACATTTACATTTGTTGTGACGTGGGCTGTGCCTCCAATGAAATGGGCAACGCTGATGCAGTCGTTGATAAAATATCTGTGGGAGATGTTGGTGTGTTGGGAGCAACAACAACTGCTGGTATAGGATTTATGAAATGATGTCCTAAATACATTGGCGGAGGTGTAACATTACTATCTAAGGGAGGCGAAGGCAGCGAGGATTGAATTTGATCTTGCGCAGGTTCTATTTGCGTTGGTGGTGGTGGTGGCGGTGGTTGCGGCGGCGGCGCAGCTGACTGTTGTTGATCCGTTAACTCAGCACCCTCAATAGGCTGATCAGTTTTGCGTAAACGTCCGGTAAATGAAGTAACTATTATACCGTGTACCGTTCTTAAGTGAGCATTTAAGCCATAACGTTGCAAAAATGCCGCACTGCATAAATCACAGCGAAAACGTTCTCCTGTATGACGTCGTATGTGAGCTTTTAAATCGTTACTTTGAGCAAATGCCTGGGGACATTGATTACATTTGTAGGGTTTTTCACCAGTGTGTGTACGCATATGTATGGTCAGATTGTAGGGACGATGAAATCCTTTGCCACATAAATTGCATAGATTTGGTTTATGACCCATATGATATCTAAGCATAGCAAGAGATTAAAAAAAAAAACATTGAAAACATATACATATTTGTTTAAAATTGTTGAATAACTAATTTTACTAACCTTTCGTGCATTTTTAAATCGGTGCTGCGCGGAAAACCTTTTTCACAAAATCTACATTTATACGGTTTCTCACCGGTATGACGGCGCATATGAATTTTCAGATATTCATTACGTTGAAATGAATCTCCACAAATATTGCACAAGAAATTACGTGGCTGGGTATGTTTGTTCTTTTGATGCTCTTTCATTTGCTCCTTTTCGGTAAAAGTCTCTGAACAATGTTTACAGGCGTATAGACGATCGGTGTGTAAGAGTTTGTGCTTGGCCAAATAGGCTTTGGTAGTAAACTTTTTCTCACACATTTCACAATCAAACTGCGGCTTCTGTACCGAAGGATCTTTGTTATGCCTTGTTTCTATATGCCTTTGCAGGTGATCCTTGCGTCCATAAGCACTTGAACACTGATCACATTTGTAATTCTTTTCGCAATGTATACTTTGTATATGTTTTTGCAAATGATCCGAACGTGAAAATCCCTTGCCACAAAAGTTACAGACATGCGGCTTTTCATCACTGTGTGTTAGCATATGACGCAGCAGATGATTGTAGCGTGTAAATGTACGATTGCATTCCTTACAACGATTATCTTCATTTTTGGCAGAACCATGACGTCGTCTTGGTGGTTTTGTGATCCCTTTTTTATTATTTTTAATCTTGACACTAGAACTTGTAGGACTTTCATTTTGTGAATTAGTTTCTTCATGTTTTGTTGATGCTGTTTTTTCCAAAGATTTGTTTGACTTTTTAGGGGCTTCAATATTATTGTCTGTATTATCTTCAACATCATGGTCATATTCTCCATCAGTGGTGCCATCGTCACTGGAGTTATTGTTACTATCATGATAATCGTGAAACGAGTTGTTCATATTATTACTGTCAGCATCCACATTATCATCGGATTCTTCCGGTTTTAGTACCAAGGTATTGGTTTGCCTATTATCAAGGGATTTAGAGACTTTTTCATTTTTATCAAGTGAAAGATTGTAGCTGAAGTCTGAATTTTCAACTGTAAGCAATAAATATTTTAGAAAAATAATGAACTTTAATTCAGATTTATTCAACAAAGATAATACGAACCAATAAATTTTTTTCTGCTTTTGTTATAGATTTTTTTGTAATTTTTATTATTTTTTTTCTTTTTGGGTTTATTATATTTTTGGAAATTGGCACTTGATTGTTTAAAAAAAATTTAAAGTTTCTTCTGTTACGAAAGATGTTTTGTGTTATATTTGTAAGTATATATTAACCCCCAATTAGCGTTATTAGTAACATTTATCTTTAAAGCATACATATATTAAATGAATAACTTACCCTTAATGGATATTTCTGGGTGGGCTATAGTTTCTACAAATTGTTTGACATCTTCTTCATCCATGGCATTGAAATCGTGATGATCTAAGCCCTCATCTTCACTGGAGAATGGATTAGTGGCGGCAATAGTTTCATTTGTTTGGGCGTCAACTGCTATTGGTTCATTGACATCTTGCTCTTGGTAATCGGGCCAATGACTACTGTAGTTATTTAAAGTAGCTGGTAATACGGTGAGATTTTCAATTTCGGGTTCTTCCAACGATACTTTAGAGCTAAAAAAAATAAATTAAAAAAATTTAAATATATAATCATGCTGTTTAAAATTTAATCAACCCAATCTTACTAATTGTCTGTCATAAAGACACTAAATCTTTTATTTCAAACATGATAACAATAAAATACTTACATGTTTAATTTAGATTTCTCAACTCTGTGGACGCGCGTTAAATGTCGTTTTAAATGATCTTTACGGGAAAACTCTCTTGAGCAGATATTACATTTAAAATCACAACGTATACCTTCGCTGGGATGCTCTGTTGACAGATGGATCTTTAATTGTCCTAAATGAGTAAATGTTTCGCCACATACACGACATTTTTTGCAATCATTTATATGACTAGAAGCACGATGTTGCCTCAATTCACTTTCTATAAAAAATTTCTTTGGGCACATCTCACACTGAAACACAGTGCTTTTTTCAGTTTGTGTATACTTGTCTATAGTGAGGGCACTCACTCTCATATCACCACCACTACTACCCTTCTCATATTTGGGAACCCAAGTTATATCATACAACGCCTTTAATTGGCAATAAGCCTCTTCCGTTTGTTTTTTAAATTGATGGGCGTTCCGAGCAGCTTCCATGCATATATTACATATTTGTGTTGGTAGCTGATCATTGTGTGCTACTGGATACTTTGTACACTCTGATATTATTTCTGCTATAGTAATGGTTTTATTTCCAAAAAAGACTTCATTAAATATGGGAAATAAATCAGCATCATTCTGCATGCATATACGGCAAATTGAATTTTTACTGTATGATGGCAAACTTGTATTCAATTCCATTGTTTAGTATTTAAAAAAAAACTTAAATATTTAAAACATTTTTTGTTGCAAAATTATAGAAACTTATTGATTTTGTTTACAAGAATTAGCTTTGTAAAAATGCCTCTTCTTTTTGTGCGGCAGATAAAAATTAACCCTATAAATTGATAGCACTACAATGAAAAAAACTGAACACAGCTTAAAAATATCAAAAGTTTGTTTATCTATAAATATGACGATTTATCGTCAAATGTGGCGATAAAAATTTTTAAATGGAGAGACGCGATATTTAAAATACTTGACAAATTTTTTGGCTAATTTTTGATTTACTCTACGATAACACTGCATTTAAAAAAAATGAAAAACCTGTCAGTTTTATTTTATACGCTTAAGGCCAGTTTAGACGATAAGACTTTACGTACGTAAAATCTAAAGGGGAATAAAATGAATATCTATCCGTATGAAAAAATAGAGATTAACTGCCATATTCATAGAAAATTAAAATAGATTTGAAATATATTTTAGGACAAATTTGTATGAAAAATTTGTCATAAAACACATTTCAAAGTTATTTTATTTTCTATGAATACCGCAGTAAAAATCGTATGATTTTTTTCTTATGTTTACACCATTGGTGTTAAATAAAATGAAGTATAATTGAAACAGCTGTTGTTAAAATAATAATTGTTTACAAAAATATTTGTGATGCTAACTGAGTCTATTTTGCACTATATTCAGCGGTTTTTGTGCTATTTTGACGGGTTTTACCTCTAAAAAGTTAGCTTTAATAAGAAAATGCAACCCTGATCTAATGAAGTAGAATAGTTTCTGATAAATTTCAAAAAATAATGAGAGCCGTACGACTATCAAATTTCTATCCGTATTTTCTCTCAATGTCGGACAGTTTCATTACATATTATGTTTTTAGCATGTTTACACGGCAATGTGAAGCACTTGCCTCGCTCTCTGAATCATGATTGCGAAGCATGCCGTTTCCACGACACATACTACATGCTTTACACTGACTTCTGTTCTAAAGTTTTGTTTTTCGTTTCAATTTTAGTGTTTGTAATTAATAAAATTAAAAATTATAATATAATTATTTGTTTTTATATTAACACACATTTACACAGCACTTTTAATATTGGTTTACTTTTTTTTTACATTTATATACAGCTAGTTCAGATAAACTTGCGATAAAAATTAGGGAAGACAGAAATTTTTCATGCTTCGCAAGTAGATTCAAGCTGAATCGTCTCAAAACAAAATGCTTCGCTCTCAAGATTTTATATGGCGAAGCACGTTGATTCGGTCGTGATTGAGCTGTGAATCATGAAAAGAGAGCGAAGCAAGAATATTGGGCTCCGTGTAAACATAGTATTAGACGATACTACTTGTACTCTTCTACACAAAAATTTGACATGTCGTATTACTTGTAGTATAATGTAAGGGTATCAAAAAAAAAAGGAATGTATATTGGCTTTGACTCCAATATTTGTACGTACCTTTTCATCTGCTTTGTATGTACAAATATATATTAATTTTGGAATTAATGGTAAATGCGCTTAAAGAAAGAGGCAGTGAGATAAAAAACCAAATTTTTAAAATTAAATGAGATAGTTTTAACAAATAAAAATAACTAAATACATATATTAAATTCGTTTTTGTATATGGACAGCATTGATTTTTGCACAAAATTTTAAACTAAATTTAAGGAAACTGTTTTAAATGCTTTATAAAAGTTGCTGAAAAATATGCTTTATCGGCTTTCAGAAAACATGTATATTTTTTAAGTTTATTGTAAATTTACAAATTAAATTTTTTGCAGTTCTGCAAGTTCAAGTTTTATAATACACTTGTTATTTATGAAACATTTTAAAATTATTACCTATATTTTTATATCGGCATTTTCGAGAATATTGGCAACACTGGTGGTTGCTACTTAAAAATGTGAAAATAAATTAGTTCCTTATATAAATTAAAATATTAGAAGAATTTATGCAAACATAAGTGTTTTTTACTTTAAAAATATGAAATTTAAGATTAAAAATATTTATGCATACAATTTAATCAATTCTAGTATTTTTAACCATTTTTTTTGCTAATCAACCTATATTGATAACACATTTTGCCTCTGTTGCATTCACATTGTTTTGACGTATGTCAATTTTGTCACTAACATTGAATTGTTATTCAATTAGGTGAACGAATATAAAATTTGTATCTAACATAGGTTTTATATATAAAAATTAAATCGAAAATGTCATACATGCTACGAAGTTTACAGTCAATCAATTTTGCACAAGCTGTTAAAACTTTTCGCATGAGGCAACCAACACAATCTCAGTTTTTTCATACTACTCCGGCGTGCAGTGAAATACGGAAGTTAGCTCGGTTGAGAGTCGTCGACAATAGTGATTTGGGTAAAAGAGCTATGGCGGAGGGACGACCTCCACGATGTATACATGTTTACAATAAACGTGGTGTTGGTCTGGTGGGTGACAAAGTTTTGGTTGCTATTAAGGGTGAAATGAAGAAAGGAATATTGGTGGGTCTAAAGCAAAAACAAAAGCCCAAAATTCCTAAATTCGATAGCAATAACTTGGTACTGATCGATGACAATGGTACACCATTGGGTACACGAATACACGTACCAGTACCCACAATATTACGTACAATACTGAAGGAAAAAACTCAGGCAAAGGGGGCTGATTACACCAAAGTGTTGGCCATAGCAAGTAGATTTATTTAAAGAGTTTAAAAAGATTTTACTTAAAAATAAAATGTGTTTAAAGTGTACAGTTAAAGAGTTTGGCGTTTACTATCTTGTTCAGATGAATGATCATTGGTATCAATTGCGCGTTCTCGTTTTCGCTTCTTGGAATGTTCTTGCACCATTTCAGACACAGCAATGTTGTTAAATTTCATTCGCAGCCAATTAGTGAACTGTAAAAAATTAAAGAAATTAAATGACAGGAAACGCTTTAAACGAAAATTATTTTAAACTCACCAAATTGTTTGTTTTTACTCCTGCCTCGTAAAGCTTATTCTCTATGTCATCTAATCGATGTTCCGGTTTACCAATTTCTGAAGTATTTTTGGAGATGTCCAGCAAATGTCTAACACGTTGGCGCATTGTTTCAAATACAATTTTACCCACTACATGATTGCGATCATAGGGTGTCAAATAGCGCCCGTATTCATAAAAGTAAGGATGTAATTTTCCAAGTTCTATGTGTGTTGTTTCTGCTTCACATACGGCTTTGTGTACATTTTTGTAGATGTCAGGCACACATACAGTAAAATAGGGATTATTAACTTTTAATTCTTTTATATACCATAAAGGCAAACTAATAGTTCGACCTGGATTCAAATCATCCGTTTCAGAGCCACTATCCAAAAAACCTACCGTCAAACAATAAAGTAACATGTAAAGTTTTTGTTTTACGATTGGTTTCTTATTTACCCATTTTTAAAAGTTTGGTGTTAATTTTACACTCAACTTTTTCTTGAGTGACGAATATATCTTCTACTGAATAATAGTTTGGAAAATAACTTTGTGTGTTCATGTTGTAATAAATATTTTCATTTATTTACGATGAAACAAAAGGGCGCTAACTAATAGCAACAGCTGGATTTTAATTATGTGCGGTAATGCAGTGCTTTGTTGTTAAACAATTCTATAAAAACTAGCTATTGAGTATGTTTTTAAGATATCTTTATCGTTGACAATTCATAACGTATTTGTGACAGTTTTATTTTAAAATAGTGATTTACTGCCTGGCGGTTATTAGTTGAGGATATACATATATTTTATGTTCATATATTCACACCACTTCAATAATTATTCTTTAGCAAGGCACATCACCTACGTCAAGATATTGTTGCGAAAATAAAATCTGGCAGCCTATACAATTTAAGAAACAATAGTGTGTTGAGAAAATCAAAGATATTATCATGGCGAAATAATACACTGTGGTCGCGATGGCGAATTCATGATTTTCGCCGCAAACACTAAATGTTAAACTCCATACCAAGGCGAATTAATACAGGTGACCGCACGGCTACAACAATCCAACAACACAAAAAACAACAGGCAATTTGTTGCTACAAAATTATGTATGTTGTCAAAAAAATATTGTAAAAAAACAAACAAAATAAAAAAATATATTTGTTTAATAATGATTATTCGACCCTTTTTTTATTAAATTATTTTCTATTTTTTAAGCTTTGGGTCCTTATATTTGTTAATAAAATTTTATTTCAATATTTCGGTACGCAGAAAGTACCGAAATATTGAAATAAAATTTTATTAACAAATATAAGGACCCAAAGCTTAAAAAATAGAAAATAATTTAAAAATATATTTGATGAAAAAAAAGTGGTTGAAATTTTCAGAATAAAAAAGTTATAAAAATTAAGTTACATAAAAATAAAAATACAGGAAAAGTGACCAAAATTCTTTTGTACCACTAGTTTGCCCAAATCACATGCATAGTTCCATTCTTGCTCGTTGACCATTTGAAGACTAACCTAATCTTCCACAAAAAAACCAAGAAATTAGAAATGTGTTAACAATAATTTCACTATCTTTTTACGCATATTTTGATTATACACATCAGGAACTGCAAATACGGTTCCATGTTGTGGTAGTTTTCTCTTGGAATTTCAATTGTTTGTTTTCTATTAGCAATCAAAAAAAATTAAATTAAAAAAAATTTAACAAATTATTTATTTTTGACAAATTTTTTTGACAACTGTAATGTATACAGCTGTTGGCTTTTTCGCCCGTGCGTTCACCTGTATTATTTCGCCATGCTCCATACTTAAAACAATATATATAATTTTTTTTATATGGTAAATGTCAAACTATATAAAAAATATCCATAATAATTTATAAAATTAATATATATATAATTTATTTATAGAGATGCGAAGTATGCTGATGAAGGTCGTAGCGGTCCAGAAAGTGCAGCATTTCATTCTGCTAGCGCCTAAGTTTTCTTGTTTCCTTTGGAAAACGTCCGCATATATTTGTAAAATAAATTTTCTTTCTAAAAAAAGATTTTTAGAAAATAAAAATAAAATGAACTTAATTAAGCCGGATAATTTTAATTCAATTATATAAATTAATGAATTCGCCATCGAGACCACCTGTATTATTTCACCATAGTTGCTTTGTTGATAAAGCTATAAAGGGAAAATCACGTCTCTATGAGGACACCTTTTAACTATTAATATTTGTTGCTATATCGGCCATAATAATACAACTTTATTGACAATTTCAAGTATATATGTAGCTGTAACGGCCTTAGAGGAGGAGACTGTCGGACAGGCATTGTAGCTAAAACAATAGGGTAACGTCTATGTCATTTGGATATGAATTCCCAAACAGAACAATAACTCTTTACGGCATTATTATTTGCAAAAATATTATTATGAAGTTTTTTTCAAGGCTTTTATACTTAATGTGTTAAATTACAAATATCTACTTCAAGGCTGTTTTATTAAGAAACACAAAGAAGAGAAATAAATCAAGGACCACTTCGCCAATACAAATTAATATTTATGAACACACTTGTGTTTAGAGAGTAATAAAAGTATACTAAAAAATAACGATATAAATTAAAATTTTCTTTCAAATAAATTGTGTATTACTTATTTATATAAATCATAATGTTGAAAAGAAGAATAAATATTTTTATTAAGTTGATGGTAAAAAAAGTTTAAATGTATTTAAGACCCCTACTATCAGTAGCCATATGCATACCAAAAATTTTGCATGAGATGGGCATGAGTGACATGCCAACATTCTGCTAAATTGCGAGAGCCTGTACTTTTTTTTTATTTTTTATGCTTTTGATTATAAATGGGATGCATTCTGTGTAAATTGCGAAGGTCTACCTTTTTTGGTTCAAAAGACATATGCATGATAATAAAGGGTTCACTCTATAAATTTTAATTATATTTTTAGATATTCTGTTATCTTGGACAAGTGCACGCCTAAAAAGATTTGCACGATAAGGCCATTTTCTTTAAAAAAAATCTTTTATTGGACCACCCTTTATTTTATATAATGTGTAAATAGCAAAGGCTGGCTAACCGCTTTAAAAGAAGAGCCCTAGTAGGTCTGGCATGGGTCGCCCTTTAACTTTTAATTTTATGTTTATTTTAACTTGTCATTATAGCGGAAACAGGTTCTACACACTCTGCATAAATTTTAAGTGTCTTTCTATAAAGATTTAAAACACAAGAAATTACATCTCTATGGCAACACCTTTTATTTTGCTACTTCATTTTAAAATTTGTTGTTTTAAAGGTCATAATAATACAATTTCAATAAACATTGAAAGTAATAGCTTGAACCAAGAGAACGAGAGATTGACAGATATTGTAGAGATATTCAGAACTTCAAAAAAAAAAAAAGGAATATTTATATGCACTCGCATTTAAACAGCAAAGAAATTCCTGTTAAATTTTGAACACATCTCGTAAATATTTTTATTTTTTGTTCGTTTACGTTTGTGTGTTTATATGTATGATTGCAGTCGTTCATTGGTAAAAGGGAGACAATATTTCAATTATAAATTCTAGGACTTAAATGATTTTCAAGCATATTTTCTTTTAATTATTTAGTATTTGTTTGTAGGAAGACAATTAATAGCGTAAAATAGATTCAAATAAAATTAATTTGTATTTTATAATTAAATGGGGGCAAGAAATGTAATAAACAGATATTCATTATTAAAATTAAAATTTTTTGTAAAGAAAAATGTCTCACAATTTTCGCAAGATTCAATTCTTAATTTTGTAAAAATCTTTATTTCACTTAATTTTCTTAAAATAAATTTGTAAAATCTATAAAAATAAATAAAACCATAAAATGTGTTTGAAGAAAATTCTGGGGGCAAAACTTCGATAGATATCGAGTTACGTGATATGGCCCCTGGTATCGATAATTTGATTTACATATTACAAAAACTTTATTGTTTAAATTAAGTCAGTTAAGTACTCGTTCATCGGAACCAAGTTGGCTGCCTTTCAGCATGCTGGATAACTTAAAATGACCTCATTTACACCGCACAGTGGGGAGTATAACAAAAATATGCAAATAAACTTGTAACTTTTGATTTGATTCAATCTCACAAGGCTTAAAAAGAGTTGACGACATTACCTAAAACTAATAAATAATAATTTTATAATCCTGATGGAGTAAATTATTAATTAAAATTTTTAAAGAAATTGAGTTTTTTTTAAATCCGTCTTTCTGAGATTCTGTAAAACTGTTTTGTAGCTGTTGCAATTTTTTAATAAAATTAACTAACAACTTTCAATTTTATTTAAAAACTTAATTTATTATAAAAAATATTTTACAATCGAATAAAGTTATCGTATAAATATCACAAAAACGAATGAGAGTTAACGATATTTTTTTATGTAATTGTGAAATCAACAAATTCTTGTTAACTGCAGTTACATTAATGATAACTAACTATAAAAGAAAATTAATTATTTGAAAATATTTCCTTTATTGCAAAAAGTTATCGATAAATTTTTGTAATTTATGAAAGTTTTAAATAACATTCTTAATTAAAATTAGCTAAGTAAAAAATATAAGAAAAATTAAATTTATCGATATTATTTTTAAAGTTTTTAAAAGTTATCGATAAAATAATTTTCTTTAAAATTTATTATTATTATTTATTTTATTTAAAAAAAATTGTTTAAAAATTTTTCAACGATAATTTATTTAACAAAGTTAAATAAGTGCCAGAAGTTATCGATAAAATAATTATAGTCAGAAAAAAATAACGGTATGTACTTTAAGTTCTTAAAAAGTTATCGATAAGATAACTTTTAAAAGGAAATTAATCGGTGAATATTTAAAAAAATTTTGACAATCGAATAAAGTTATCGTATAAATATAACAAATCGAATGAGAGTTATCAATATTTTTTATGTAAATGTGAAATCAACAAATTCTCTTTAACTGCATTTACATTACTTAAAGAAAATTAACTATCGGAAAATATTTCCTTTGTTGTATAAAGTTATCGATAAATTTTTCTTAATTTATGAAAGTTTTAAATTACATTCTTAATTAAAATTAGCCAAGTGAAAAATGCAATAAAATAAAATTTTTTCGATATTTTTTTTAATTTAATTTAATTTTTAATAATTTAATTTAAATTTATTATTATTTATTTTATTATAAAAAAAATTATTTAAAATATAATAAAATATTAATAAAGTTATCGATTAAAAGACTTTTATTAAATGGGTAATGAATTATCTTAATTTAAATTGCACACTTTAAAAGGGTCTAAAGCTATAAAAAATTTAAAAATAAAATAAGTTATCGATAAATCTTTCTTAAATTAATCTTTAAGTTTTCTTTATTGAATTCTTAATTTTGTTGTTTGTTAATTAATTTAATTTATACAGTTTTAAGCAACATAGTAAGTTATTGATAAGTAGAAGAATTATAAGTCCTTGAATTTAATTTTGTTAAGTTATCGATAACTCTTTCCTAATGGAATTAAATTATCGTTAAATCTTCTATTTTAAGTTATTGATTAATTATATCAAATTAACAAAAATGATTATGAAAAGCAGTTATCGATAAATACTTTAAAATTATCGATATTTTTCTTTGTAAAAAACATGGCTTTTAAAAAAAATTGTAAAAATAAATTTTCTTTTTAGCAGACTTTATTTTCTATGAGAAGTTGAAACGTATTAGTTATCGAATTATTCTTCATACGGGATTAAAGGTAATCGTTATTAAACTATCTTAAAGGAAATTCATGCAAGCATTTTTTTGCTACCAGCAAGAAATATTGGAAAATTTTTTCCTGCAATGAAATAAGTTAGCAATCGATTTTTTTGTTAAAAATCCATGCTAAATAAGTAATTTTTGGTAAATTTATACTTAATGTGTTAAATTACAAATATCTACTTCAAGGCTGTTTTATTAAGAAACACAAAGAAGAGAAATAAATCAAGGACCACTTCGCCAATACAAATTAATATTTATGAACACACTTGTGTTTAGAGAGTAATAAAAGTATACTAAAAAATAACGATATAAATTAAAATTTTCTTTCAAATAAATTGTGTATTACTTATTTATATAAATCATAATGTTGAAAAGAAGAATAAATATTTTTATTAAGTTGATGGTAAAAAAAGTTTAAATGTATTTAAGACCCCTACTATCAGTAGCCATATGCATACCAAAAATTTTGCATGAGATGGGCATGAGTGACATGCCAACATTCTGCTAAATTGCGAGAGCCTGTACTTTTTTTTTATTTTTTATGCTTTTGATTATAAATGGGATGCATTCTGTGTAAATTGCGAAGGTCTACCTTTTTTGGTTCAAAAGACATATGCATGATAATAAAGGGTTCACTCTATAAATTTTAATTATATTTTTAGATATTCTGTTATCTTGGACAAGTGCACGCCTAAAAAGATTTGCACGATAAGGCCATTTTCTTTAAAAAAAATCTTTTATTGGACCACCCTTTATTTTATATAATGTGTAAATAGCAAAGGCTGGCTAACCGCTTTAAAAGAAGAGCCCTAGTAGGTCTGGCATGGGTCGCCCTTTAACTTTTAATTTTATGTTTATTTTAACTTGTCATTATAGCGGAAACAGGTTCTACACACTCTGCATAAATTTTAAGTGTCTTTCTATAAAGATTTAAAACACAAGAAATTACATCTCTATGGCAACACCTTTTATTTTGCTACTTCATTTTAAAATTTGTTGTTTTAAAGGTCATAATAATACAATTTCAATAAACATTGAAAGTAATAGCTTGAACCAAGAGAACGAGAGATTGACAGATATTGTAGAGATATTCAGAACTTCAAAAAAAAAAAAGGAATATTTATATGCACTCGCATTTAAACAGCAAAGAAATTCCTGTTAAATTTTGAACACATCTCGTAAATATTTTTATTTTTTGTTCGTTTACGTTTGTGTGTTTATATGTATGATTGCAGTCGTTCATTGGTAAAAGGGAGACAATATTTCAATTATAAATTCTAGGACTTAAATGATTTTCAAGCATATTTTCTTTTAATTATTTAGTATTTGTTTGTAGGAAGACAATTAATAGCGTAAAATAGATTCAAATAAAATTAATTTGTATTTTATAATTAAATGGGGGCAAGAAATGTAATAAACAGATATTCATTATTAAAATTAAAATTTTTTGTAAAGAAAAATGTCTCACAATTTTCGCAAGATTCAATTCTTAATTTTGTAAAAATCTTTATTTCACTTAATTTTCTTAAAATAAATTTGTAAAATCTATAAAAATAAATAAAACCATAAAATGTGTTTGAAGAAAATTCTGGGGGCAAAACTTCGATAGATATCGAGTTACGTGATATGGCCCCTGGTATCGATAATTTGATTTACATATTACAAAAACTTTATTGTTTAAATTAAGTCAGTTAAGTACTCGTTCATCGGAACCAAGTTGGCTGCCTTTCAGCATGCTGGATAACTTAAAATGACCTCATTTACACCGCACAGTGGGGAGTATAACAAAAATATGCAAATAAACTTGTAACTTTTGATTTGATACAATCTCACAAGGCTTAAAAAGAGTTGACGACATTACCTAAAACTAATAAATAATAATTTTATAATCCTGATGGAGTAAATTATTAATTAAAATTTTTAAAGAAATTGAGTTTTTTTTAAATCCGTCTTTCTGAGATTCTGTAAAACTTGTTTGTAGCTGTTGCAATTTTTTAATAAAATTAACTAACAACTTTCAATTTTATTTAAAAACTTAATTTATTATAAAAAATATTTTACAATCGAATAAAGTTATCGTATAAATATCACAAAAACGAATGAGAGTTAACGATATTTTTTTATGTAATTGTGAAATCAACAAATTCTTGTTAACTGCAGTTACATTAATGATAACTAACTATAAAAGAAAATTAATTATTTGAAAATATTTCCTTTATTGCAAAAAGTTATCGATAAATTTTTGTAATTTATGAAAGTTTTAAATAACATTCTTAATTAAAATTAGCTAAGTAAAAAATATAAGAAAAATTAAATTTATCGATATTATTTTTAAAGTTTTTAAAAGTTATCGATAAAATAATTTTCTTTAAAATTTATTATTATTATTTATTTTATTTAAAAAAAATTGTTTAAAAATTTTTCAACGATAATTTATTTAACAAAGTTAAATAAGTGCCAGAAGTTATCGATAAAATAATTATAGTCAGAAAAAAATAACGGTATGTACTTTAAGTTCTTAAAAAGTTATCGATAAGATAACTTTTAAAAGGAAATTAATCGGTGAATATTTAAAAAAATTTTGACAATCGAATAAAGTTATCGTATAAATATAACAAATCGAATGAGAGTTATCAATATTTTTTATGTAAATGTGAAATCAACAAATTCTCTTTAACTGCATTTACATTACTTAAAGAAAATTAACTATCGGAAAATATTTCCTTTGTTGTATAAAGTTATCGATAAATTTTTCTTAATTTATGAAAGTTTTAAATTACATTCTTAATTAAAATTAGCCAAGTGAAAAATGCAATAAAATAAAATTTTTTCGATATTTTTTTTAATTTAATTTAATTTTTAATAATTTAATTTAAATTTATTATTATTTATTTTATTATAAAAAAAATTATTTAAAATATAATAAAATATTAATAAAGTTATCGATTAAAAGACTTTTATTAAATGGGTAATGAATTATCTTAATTTAAATTGCACACTCTAAAAGGGTCTAAAGCTATAAAAAATTTAAAAATAAAATAAGTTATCGATAAATCTTTCTTAAATTAATCTTTAAGTTTTCTTTATTGAATTCTTAATTTTGTTGTTTGTTAATTAATTTAATTTATACAGTTTTAAGCAACATAGTAAGTTATTGATAAGTAGAAGAATTATAAGTCCTTGAATTTAATTTTGTTAAGTTATCGATAACTCTTTCCTAATGGAATTAAATTATCGTTAAATCTTCTATTTTAAGTTATTGATTAATTATATCAAATTAACAAAAATGATTATGAAAAGCAGTTATCGATAAATACTTTAAAATTATCGATATTTTTCTTTGTAAAAAACATGGCTTTTAAAAAAAATTGTAAAAATAAATTTTCTTTTTAGCAGACTTTATTTTCTATGAGAAGTTGAAACGTATTAGTTATCGAATTATTCTTCATACGGGATTAAAGGTAATCGTTATTAAACTATCTTAAAGGAAATTCATGCAAGCATTTTTTTGCTACCAGCAAGAAATATTGGAAAATTTTTTCCTGCCATGAAATAAGTTAGCAATCGATTTTTTTGTTAAAAATCCATGCTAAATAAGTAATTTTTGGTAAATTTAATTTTGCTTATTAAACTCAGCACCCTAAAATATGCTTAAAATATAAAATGAACTAATTTCTCTTGCTGAGTGTAAGTTTCTTTAACTTCATTTATATTTGCTTGAAAAAAGTCATATTAAAGTCAGTTTATTTTTTTAGCTCCAAACATCAAAAATAATTAAATATTAAAGCATACATTTGGGCTAAAAATAAATATTAAATAATTTAATATTTTTTGTTTAACTTTACTACCATTCATTAAATGCTTTTATTAAGTTTTTTCTTTTCAACGATTTTTTTTTGTATTTTTTCTGTTTATTTTAAGCACAATATTTAACCCTCCCGAAATATTCATGTAAATTATTTAACCGTATTTACATATTTTTTGCAACATTTTCAATGTTTGTAGATTTTTTGCCCCAAAGATATGCAGTCAAAGTTTTTATTTGGGGAAAATAAATTTCATATTAAAGATTTATGTACACACTTTTAAATTGTTATTATTTATTTTAAATGTTTCGAAAAATTTTAATTGTATAATTTTGTTAATTAAATATTAAAATAAATAGCAGGGTCATTTTGAAGAAAAAATTAATACGAAGAAAAAAAAAGTGTACTTGCTTTAAATATAAAATATGTGTTAAAGCCTGGGATTTTTTTCTATTTTTATTTATTTTAAATTTTTTTTTAATAATTAAAAGAAACACTACTAGATTAGCTTCAAGCCTAAGAATATGCTTTAATAGTTTCTAAAGTCTTTATCGAGGCAAGATAAATAGACTACAATTAAATGTATTCTATCTTACTAAGGTTTCTTTCTGATCATTACATTTATATTTTTGAAAGGCAGAGATATCTTTTAATATTCGAATTTAGTAATTCTCATATAGTTTAAAGATTATTGTTTGTGTGAAGAACAAAAAAAAACAGAAAAAAATGCCGGCAGTATTTTTCGGTATATAAGGAAGCTCCGGCATCAAATGAACTAAATATTGTACTTTATTGTCCACTAGTTTTAGAAATATTCCGCATTTACAAAACTGCTTGGATCTCAATTAACAGCCAGTTACTTTTTCTGTATATTCTGGGTGACCGCAGCAGCTCTTTTGATAACTGATATATTATATGAAAGCTATAGTAAAACATTATATATATGAATAGTTAAAGTTGCCTAAAAGTAGACAACGTTTTTTGTTTTCGACTTTTTATCAAGTTTTTATTTAATACAAAATTTTATTTAAATCATTTGGTAAAGAATTATTTTCAAAAAATTTATTCACCCACTTAAGGAATTTATCCTTCTGAACGCTATTAATATAAAATTTAAAAATTATAAAATTTTTATCTCTAAGTAGTTCATTTTTTGCAGCCTTAGAGTATTCAATATTTACGCTCGTAATAACCCACAAAAACTTTCGGAACTTTCTTGTTTTTTATTTTGTTTAAAAATATTTTTCTTTTTTTAGAGACTCTAAGTGACCGCAAAACTATTTTGTCCGCCCACAAGATATTTGTTTTGTATTAAAAAGCCATAAAACTTTAAGTTGGTTTGAATGAGGTGCTACTTCAAAAACTTTTATTGTAAATAAATAAAAAACCCAACATAAAATTTTAGTAGGTTTCTTTTGCAGACTTTGTTATTGATAGTTTTGCAAGGAAAATTTTTATCGAAAGCTGGGTTTTACCATAGTAAAAATAGTCAATATAATTATCGGAAAATGTGGTTGAAAAAACTAACACCAAAGTTTTTAGTAATGATATCAAGTTATTTATTGTTTTTGAATAAAAATATTTTTACCTTTTAAAAATACGAAAGTTGCTGATAAACCGGATAACGTTTAAGTTTTTTTAGTGAGGCTTTTACCTGTATCTTTTGAAAAACCAAATTTTTGTAATGAAATTAAGTTATGAATAAATAATCGATAAATTACTATGTAAATATATTATTAGTTGTTTTAGCGAGAAATTTCCTTTAATGATATCAAACTACCAAAATTTTTTTAGGTAATTTCCTTTAACTCAAGTTATCGATAAATGTTCTTTAATCAGATAGTGATTGAGAATTTAAATTTGATGCTACTAATTGAAAATGAATTGAAAATTTTTTCTTAAATTGTGATTTCAAAAATATTTTTGTGACATTAGTTATCGATAAATTTTTTTAAATTTTTGTTATCGATAAAACAATTTATAAAATCTTGATAAAAAGTAAAAGTTTTTTATAATCTCATACTGACATTATAAGTTGTAGATAAATTTAAATACAAATAAACTTTCTTATTGCTTAAAATAAAAGTATAGTTATCGAAAAATTTTTAACTTTGATTACATAAGTGATCGATTCGGTTGATAAGAAAACTAAATATGAAGAAATTTTCTCGCAAGAATTTAATTTTAAGTTAACAAATTAATTAGATTTCCCTAAGTTTTTGATGATAACTTTTAAGATAACGGTAAATGTTTTTAATATAATTATAAAAATGATAAATTATCTTAAATAAATAAACAAAAATATCGGAAAACTTAAATTAATTAATTCAAGTCCTAAAACAATGTTATAAAATGACTGAAATTCTGATAAGTTGCAACAAGATTTTTATGACCTAATATGTGTTTAAAAATTTTTTGTAATCGATAATGGGAAATTTGCTTTAACTAAACAAAACGAATAATATTTTTTATTTTCTCTATAATATTTTACTGGAAATATTCGTGTTGTATTATTTAGTGTTACAAAATATCGATAATTTTGGTTAAAAGTTTGATTACTTTTATTTAACGAGAAAATGCTGTCTTTAAAAATAAATGTAAGTTGACACTTTTTGAGTGGCATTAGTTATCGATAATATTTGTTTTATAAAATAAAATAAAAGTTTTTCCAATTAAACTTGACACAAATAAGCTATAAATTCGGTTATTAGTAATCGACTAATCTTTTTCATGAAATTATGGCAAATGTTTGAAAAGCTAAAAAGTTTTTGAAACAAATAATAATTTTTTTCAATTAAAATTGATACAAATTATCGATTAATTCGTTAATAGTTATCGGAAATTTTTTTTTATGAAATTATGGAAAATGTTTAAAATGCTTAAAAGTTTTTGAAAGAAATAATAATTTTTTTCAATTAAAATTGATACAAATTATCGATTTACTCGTTAATGGTTATCGATAATTTTTTTTAATGAAATTATGGCAAGTGTTTAAAAAATCAAAAAGTAGTAAAAGAAAAATTAATAATTTTTTTCGATTAAAATTGATGATTAAAAGTTATCGATAAATTTTTTTTACGAAATTTTGACAAATCTTTGTAAACAAAGTCAAGTTTTCGTAAGACATATTAGTTTTTTTTTCAATTAAACTCGATAAAAAATTTTGATGAATTCGATTAATAGTTATCGATAAATTATTGATAGTTATCGATATTTTTATAAGCATTATTTATCGTTAGTATTTGTTTTGTAAAGTAAAGCCCAATAATTTTTGTGTAATTAAACTAAATTATAGACGGAAAACGTCCGCATACATTTGAAATTAATTAAAAAGAACCAAAAAGCTGAAAATAAAGTAAAATTTCATTAATTTATAAAATCGATGGTTCGAATCGTAGTCAAGGAAAAATTAAAAATTATAGACGGTTTTAATAGTTAATGTTCGAAACTATAAAAAAATAAATTAAAATAGGTAATCGATAAATATTCCTTTATAAATTATATAAATGATAAAATCTGTATTAGGTTTTAAATATGAAAATTTATATTTCGGAAAATAACGATTTCAAATAAGTTTCTTGCCGAACATATAAATATATTTTTTCAAATTAAAATTTAAACTAAGACCAGATTTACGCTTAGATTTGAGGCATTTTTTTTCTCAATTTTCTATTCAAGTTACAGCGTTATGCGTTATCTAAAAGTAAACATTAGCAACAGTAACATTCCCTCAAAACTCAAGCAATACCATATTGATTACTCCTCCTGCTTCACAAACAAACAAAAATTTCATGCTAGTTTCATGAAAAACTGCATAGTGTAAATGCCGTATAAGTTTACATTGTGGATATTTTTATTCTTCTGGCTTAAATATCGTTTAATTTCTTTTTTTCGGAATAGAGTTATCAATAAGTTTTCGAAGAATTTTTTCATTAAATACAGTTATATACATATGTATATAATTAAAAATTGAGTTATCGGTAGTTTAAAGTTAACTGTATTAAGATGTTCGCTGGGTTGTGTACAATAAAACTTTCTTATTTTTTTTTTAGCAAAATTGCAAAAATTGTTTTCGCGTGGCATAAAGTGTGTTAATTTATTTTTTCTTATTTTTCACTTCAAATTTTTTTTCTGTTCAAAACAATTTATATGAATTTTTTAACTTTAAAGTCAACACTGCGGTTCATAAAAAACTGAAAGCGAAGCAGGATATTTTGTTGTTGTCATTTTAACAACTTTTTTGAATATAAATATGCGAATAAAATACATTTCCAAATTTGCTATGCATAAACGTTGGCATTAAACGATAACCGTTTTCTAAATTGTGTGCACCTTTAAATATGTTTCTTTATGTTTTTTTTGCTACGAACCTGAAAGTATACTTTATTTATGTTTTTTTCTTTAAATATTTTAATGCAAACTTTAGCTATTTGCTTGCGCATGTTCTTGAATATAATTTTTTTTCAACTACAAGAAATTTAATAATAAAATTGAAATGGGTTTGGGGAGAAAATAGGTGACAGAAATTAAAGAAAAGAATGTGTTTAAAGCTACAAAAAGAATTAAAAATATTAATGGGTCGAATAGCTAAAAGTACTCACCAGAATTTTTTTTTTAAATGTATTAAAAAATTTCACAATTATTTTTTTATTTCCTTTTCAACTTTTTAACATTTGACGTGTTTCGTTTGATTTGAAAGAAAAAGAAAATTATAAACTAAGTAATGGATAAATTTATGTTATCAATTAATTTTATTTATCCATAGTTGTCAAACTTTTTAAGTTGATCATTCAGCGTTTTGTATTAAACTTAAAAAAGTTTGTATAACATTTTCTTAAAAAATTATTATTATAAAACTTTCCTTTATTTAACTAAGTTATCGATAAATGGTTGCTCCAAAAATGAGACAGTAAAATAATATATTTAGTAAAATTAAATGCTGAGCATAAAAAGTCGATAAAATGATATAACTATTCCTAAGTTATCGTTAAACGTTCGTTAATTATATCGATAAATTTATTTAATTAATAAATTGAAAATATTTTTGAATTTAAACAAACAAATTGCTCTATTTTTTCTTAATAAAACATATTATGAAACTATTTTTAAGTTAATTTTTTTTTTAATAGTTATAAATAATTTTTTTTAATAAAAAAAGTCAACGAAATTTAAAAAAAAAATTGAAGTTAACACTGAAATGCTTTTAAATTTATCTGATTTTTTTTTCAATTCAATTCCATTCTAATATTTTGTTGGTTATTGTTGTTTTTTCTTAAACTTTGATTTTTGTTTTTGCTTTATTGTTTGGACAAAAATCTTTAGATTATTTAAAATGTTTGTCAGAAATTTCCTGCAGAGTTATGCAAGCGGTAACGAAATGGCCATCGAGACGTGCTTTGACCCTCAATAATCAATATCGGTAATTAATTTAATCGGGAAAATTAAATCAAATATAGCACGAATTTTTTTGTGAAAATTAAATTTTAAAAAAATATTCCCGTGCCCTTAATCTAATATTTTTTAATTGAATTAATCGAAAATAACAAAATTATTTTTTTTGATATTTTAACCACAATAAAACTGTCGCAATATTTTCTAAAATTTATTTAATATATCGATAACATTTCTTTATTTAATTTTTATGCCGTTAAGTTGAGTTATGGATAAATTTTTTGAATCGAAATTAACCTTTCTTGTATTTACAAATTTCTTGAAATTTTATTATTTTTTGCCAAAAATTTTTTCAAAAGAATTAAATTATAAATTACGAAATTCTATTATCGATAAAATGACTTGCGTAAAATAATGTTTTAACATATTATTCAACCCAAAGTAAAATATGAATAGGTTTTTTACATAATTTTAAATTGTTAAAAGTTATCGATAATTTGACTAAATTTGTTATCGATCATTATTGTGTCACGGCATTGGGGTTTCTTTAAAAAAACTGTAAAACAAAATGATTTTTTGATAGTTTTCTTTTTTTAATTAAAAATATGTTGTCGATAAATATTTTTCAATAATCGATAAAGTTTTTTTTAATTATTTTTATTTATCGATAAATTTGTTTAACTAAGTAATTTAACACATATATTTTCTTAAGTAAAATTTTAATTTTTTGTTATTTTTTAACAAAGTTTGTGCAGCCTTTTGAAACTAATTTTATTAATGGATAATTTCTTTAAAATTAAATAACTTTCCTAAAAGAGATTATTTTATGTGGATACAATTTTTTTTGAAATATATTTTCTTTAATAGCATTGAGTTGTCTATAAGTAATTCGTAATAATATTAAAATTAAGCTTATGATAATATTTACATTCAAATATATTTATCGATAAATTTTTTTTAAATATTTTTTAAAATAGATATACATTTCCTTTATTGTAGATATGTTTTGAATTATTAATTAGAAATTCATTTCATGAAACTATGTTATCAACTAAAATGTGTTATCGATAAGTTGTAATCGATAGCTAAGTAATTTGAATTATTTACTTAATGAAATTAAGTTATCGCATGATTTATCTTTTATAAAGTTGTGTTATCGATAAAAAATTTTCTAGCGTTATTCCATAAACCCGTATAGGCAGATAGTTCGTCGTACCCGCTATAAAAGTAGAATTATATAATATAATTTAGTAACTAGCCATTATATAAGCTAAAATTCAGAAAGC
The DNA here is from genome assembly GCA_916610165.2 of Gymnosoma rotundatum. Lineage (NCBI taxonomy): Eukaryota > Metazoa > Arthropoda > Insecta > Diptera > Tachinidae > Gymnosoma > Gymnosoma rotundatum. The sequence continues at coordinate 13,035,259 of OU744340.1, forward strand.
AAAATTTCTTGAGCACTTAATTAAGCATATACGTACTAAACATACAGATAACTTAATATTTTTTTTTCAGTGTAGGCATGCATTCACATATTCTTTAATCATACAAAGAAAATATATAATTTAAAATTAATAAGGGAATATTAAATTAATCAAATTAAACTTTAAATTTACGCTACTTTCCCGGTATTGAGTATTAAAGGTGAAAGCACGTCTCGATGGCCATTTCTCTACTGCTCACTTAGCTCGTCAGGAAACTTCTCACAAATATTTCAAATGAACTAAAGATTTTTGTATAAACAATTAAGGAAAGGCAAAAATATAAAAATACCCAGCGAAAAATTTTTGAAAAGGTAATCGAGTAATCCCAACTAGATTGCTAACTTAATGATTTTAACAAGGCATGAGACTGTTATAATCAATTACTGGGAATCAATTACATTAATTATTGTAGGATGTAATGAGTACCATTAGTATGATAGTCTCTTTTAACATAAAGAACTAGTTCCATTACTACTTCCTTTTTTGGAAACTAATGTAATGTGTTTTGTAAGCGAGTAACAAAATATGGCAATCACAAAAGTAAGTCATTATATGGCAAGTACTTTTTAAGGTAATGTCCAATTTTTTGCTGGGTATATAATAATTGATAAAGTGTCTTTATAATAATTGATTAAGTTTCTTTAATAAAATTAAAAATTTGCTGAGCATTATCTTAAAAAAATCGCTAATGAAATAGTTTAAATTATGCAGCATACTTTTTGGCATTAAAAAAACTATTATATCAAATATTAAGCAATTTTATGTTGTTATTAAAAAAAAAATAACTGTAAATGACATTTTTAAATTGTCATCCATTTTTTAACAATTTTTTTATACGCTCGTTTTTTATTTCACTCGTTGCAAACTTTTGCTACTGAATGCGTTACAAAATTTTTTTAGTTTTAATAACTGAGTTCATATTTTGTATCCACAATTTGATACAAAGTATGTGTGTCTGTTACTAGAATGTAATTTTAGTCACTGTTTGTGAGTTGAGTAACAAAATGGGTTGTGAAAAAAAGTCCCATAAAATTGTTTTCTAATACTTGTATTCTGCAAAATTCCATCTGGGACATGAAATAGGAAATATAAAAAAAAATTTTAATGCAACCACATAATGTAGTGGTTAACACGCGAAATAACAAAAAGTTGTTTGAAATTTTATTTTAATTGAATTTTGTTTATAGATCAAGTTTTTTTATATTAGTCAGGTTTTTTTTTTCTAAAATGTTTTTCTTTCAATATTTGAATTACACCTTAAAGTATGCTTTTAATTGTAAATTAATGTAATATAATGTATTTAAGTTTTCGAGGGTTAAAAATTAAGACATGTATTTAATTGCTTGGAATACGAAATCAAGCCTTAAAATATGCTTCTGTCCGTTTTTGCGGTTAGATATTCTATACAATTCCTTTTAGATTTCCTAATTAATATAAGATATATTATTCTAATTTATTATTTTTGACTTAATTGGCGTAATATAACTATGAATTTTTTTTTATGCTACAACACACAGCGTCCTTAAGTTTTTTTCCATTTTATTTTATTTATTTACTTGTTATATTGAGTTGTTGTTCGTTATTTAATAAAATAAAACAAGAAAAAAATTGTTGATTTAGCAAACGATTACAGAAATTTAATATAAAATCTATAATCAGCAACCATAGCATACTTTTAGGGGATTAAATTGATTTTTATTGGAAAATTAGATTTTACGTAAGCTTTAATTTTGTTATTTACTTAATTTAAGTTTTTCTTTTATCGATTTAATTTGAAAATTATGTTTCTCATGCAAAATATTTTCTTTTATCACTTCCTTAAAATTTCTTTTAAAGTATGTGTTGGCTGAAAGTAGGCTTTTTATAATAATTTTTGAAATTAAACTTTTGTTTAACTTTTGAAAGAAACCTGTTATAAGCAAAAAAGAAAATTTACTTTTAATGAACAAGTCTATGATAAAAGAAAATATTGCATATTTTTAGGAGTTTATAATTATTATTTTATAAATAAAATTTTATTTTATTTACCTTGTTTTATATCTAATTAATTTCTCAACACAATTGCAACCATGATAAATATAAAAATATCACTATTTGCTGAAATTGTTTATGTTTTAAAAATTTATTTGAAAAAAAAAATCCTGCTTGAAAGTTGTTATAATTTTTTGAATATATTTTATTTATATTTAATAAATACTTTAGCATACCTTAAGGTCCTTAGACTTTGACTTGTCTTTGCCATTTATTTGTTTTAACATAACCTCATTTTTGAAAGTTATTTATACTTAACCCTTTGCCACAAACTTAAAGGATGTGTTCTGCTTTCATTCCCTTTGTTGTTTCTAAAACGGAAAAATCAATCGTTCAAAGTTTCGTTTAAAATCACAGTTCTATGGCATCGTGTAAATACACGAAAAGAATGCTTTTTAATACAATAAAAATAAAATAGATTTAAAATATGTAAAAATTGAAGGTTTTACGAAAATTATAAAATTAAACGCAATATCGAACATTTGCAGAAAAAAAAACTCACTTGAGTTTTGGTTGTCTTATTTAAAAAAAATAATAAATAATAATGATAATATTTTAGCGATTTTTGTTAGTATGGCAATATGACTATTTTATATTTGATATATTGCTTAGTTATAATGCTGGCAAAATTTATTACAGCCCAATCGTAAACAAAAATTCCGTGCGATTTTTTTCACTACTCCCTTTTCTCACATTATTAATTTTCCCCTTTGGCTGACTGCGGAAAGTGAAAAAAAAATTCGGGGGAAAAAAGTACTTATTATGAATAATAAAATAAAAATTATATGTAAATAAAAAAAATCCCTTCAAATTACGATGTTGCCACTTTTTTATTATTTTATTCCCGCGGAATTCATAATTGGAGGAAACTTTTCTCGAGAAAAATTTTTTCCGTTGGAAAGAAATTTCGTGAGAATATTCATAATTGGGCTGTATTTACGGTTTGCGTTTTTACGATTTACTGAGAATTTTAATTCGAGGAGAAATCAAGATTGATATGCTTCTCACAGAGCTTTATCAAAAAATACAACTCTGAAATTATTAATTACTACACCGTAGCTGCTCATGACGAAGCTCAATTTGGGTCACTTAGTCAAGTACTGCTTGCCGTATGTTAACCTCAGAGCGTCAATTATTGCTAATTTATCAGCATAAACCAGCGACTTCCGGTGGCAATATTCCAGAGGTGTCAAATCGCACGACCTGGAGGGCAATTGACAGGTACATTTCTCGAAATTAACTAATTGCCAAATTTGAATTTTAATAAGTCGATGGTTGCTGTCACCGTATAGCATGTAGCGCCATTCGTCCGGGTTAATGTCATTCATATTTTCAAACAAAAAATCAAACGTGAGATCCAATGTGCAATGATGCCACCAGCGTGTAAACCACATTGCATTTTTGTGGGCGCAAAGGAGTCTGTAGACCATGTTGTTAATATCACTCCATATGCGGCAATTTTGCTTATTAACAAAACCGTTAAGCCAAAAATTAGCCTTCTCGCTAAACGCAATTTGGCGATAAAACAACGGGTCAGTCACTAAATTCTCTAGAGCCCAACTGGCAAAAGAACGATGCATATAATGGTCTCCTTACTTTAATTCCTGCACTAGCTAAATCTTATGTGGGTGTGGGCAAAAATATTTGCGCAAAATTTTGAACGTAGTGGACGGACAGAGCCCCAATTCCTGCGACCGACGACAAATCGATAAATTTGAATCTTCTTCCACATTTTCATTTACAGCAGCGATATTCTCTTCAGTACGCACATTCCTTCGACGTGTTGGTGTTATTGCATTCTCTAGAGAGTATGTGGTACGAAATCTATCCACAATTCGACGGATGGCTGGCTCAGACGGACAATTATGTGCACCATAAAAAATCTAGAAGTCATCTGTAAGTTGCTCGAATTGATGAGCGATTTCCAAAGTAAACTCGGATGATTTGATAACGTTGTTCAAGTGTGGGTCTGTTCATAATGATTTGTCAGAGTTTACTGAAAATAATAGGAAAAAATTTTTCATCAATTTTTATTTTTTAGTGTTATATTTTATAATTTAAAATTCTATCGGGCATAAGAGAACACCCGACATAAATAGAACTTAAATAATGATTCAAAACTGGAAAACGTACTGTAAAAATAATTTTTAAAAAAACTTTAAAAAGCAAAAAATATAACACGATCCAAGGTTCACTTCCCAGCAAAAATGCCAATTTCAAACAAAAATCACTAAAAATAATTAAAAATAACCAAATGAAATGTTTTAATATACATTTACAAGTTTTCCATTATTCGAAAATAAAGAACACAAAAAAAATTATAATTATAATTAAATAAAGAAAAATTAATATTGTATATTTCACCTTTATAATTAACTTTCTTTGCTACTTTTTTAAACAAAAATATATTGTTAATTAGTTATTTTTTTAACTGATCTAATACTTACAAGTTTAGAAAAGAAAATTAAAAAAAACAAATAAGAGTGCTATATTCGTCTATGCTTGGCACCTCCTATGTAAATCTAGTTTAGTGAAGTAACTGCAAGCATAAATGCAAATATTGGGGTGAACGAGTCTTTAAATGCCATCGGCTCTTAATGGGTTAAGCATTTTTAAGAAATTTTAGTATTTCCTTAAAGATCTCTTTAAAAGCTTTGAAATGACACCCATATTGAGTTCCGTAACTCGGGAAGTATGGGCGAGCGTAAATGTTCTCACTTGATGTGTTCAAATCAAGTTTGCCGAGGCACTAGATCAGCTAGAAAAAAAAAAATATGTTATTTGATCAGACATAGTGTTAAAAGAGGTGCTATTGGAAATCAGCATGATCGGTCTATGTCTTTCGAGGTTGCAGGCAAAACACCACGCCTACCGCTAATTTTTTCATGTCATTTGGAGCGATAAACGAACTCAAATCATAAAAATAGATATTGGGCGATAGAGAATTAGCAAAGAGGCAAAAACAGCAAGAAAAAAAAAAAAATGACGCACGCCCACATTTTCCGAGTTATGGGGCTCTGAAATTTTCAAATATTTTAAAATATCAATACGGGTATCATTTTAAAGCTTTTGAAGGGGTATTTAAGGAAATACTAAAATTTTATGTAAAATTATATGCAGTACCAAATTCCCTTTTATTTTTTAATTGTGCTTTTTTGATTGCTTTTTTTGATTGGAGTTACATCACTAAACTAGATTTACATCGATGGGGAAGGGTATATAAGATTATTTAACAAGGTTAAAATAAAAAGAAAATAACCAAAAGAATTTACGAAAATTTTTAATTTTACGAGTGATACAAAACACTCGCTAAATTGCCAAAAATTATCGATCGTTAAATAAATAGTTAGATGCTTGTAAAATGTAATGAATTTTCTTGAAGGCTGTATGCTTCTTCAGCATTCTAGATATCTGTCTTCAGCTTAGTAATTAACAGAAATACGAAAACATTTTTAAATAATTAAATTTTTCGCTATGAACTAATACCTTACTAAATAAATTTTTCGATAACATTTGAACAATACAGTAATTTCAAATTTTAGTTTTTAAATATCAATTACTTACTTTAATTTAAATGTTTTTATGTATAAATCTTTAAATGTATTTAAGTTATCGATAATTAGTTTAAAATTAAATATATTTCTTTTTAAAGTTGTAAATTTGTAAATTAAATTTCTTAAGAAAAATTTTTTTTTCCAAAAAAGATTTTTTGTTAAATTTTGAGAAATTGCTTTTATATTGTTTATTTATCAATAATTTCTTTTAATCATATGTTTAACCAGGGATACAATTTTTAAGTTAAATTATGTAATCAAAAAATTATTTTCGATCAATTATTTTCGATAAAAAATCATCATTTGTAAAGTAAGAAGTTAAGGCTTGAGATATCATCTTAAATCACTATGGTGTAGGGTGTATAAAATTCGCCAAGCACTAAATATAGCATGATGGCTTGTTTTTTTTTTGATAGCTTAATTTCAGAGACTAAATACGATTACAAATCAAAGGTTATAAAATCCTTTAAAAACCAAATAAATCTATTATTAAAACTATAGTCTATTTTTAGGAGTTTCAAATTTTGTTTTCATGAAAAGCGGTTTGCATGAATATATCTTGTTTATTTCTTTTCGTTGTTCTCATGTTTATTTGCAACATTTTACACATGCAATCAAATTTGTTAACAGTAGAAAAAAAAAAAATATTTTCAAATATTTGCATTTTTAATAAAACCATATAATGCAAGCAAGAAAATAAATAAAAAATACTAACTGGGACAAGTGGCAGCTTGAATGAATTTAAAAAATTATTATTATTGATTTTATGTTTTATTCTTAACAAAAAAGTGAAAATAGCTGCAATTACATTAAAGTAAAAAATTTCATTCAATAAACTTCTACACATAAATAATTTTAATGCTTTAAATGCTTTTAGTTTTATTCAAATATTAAGAGAATATTGTGAATTTGCTCTTTAAAAATAAATTTAACTTTGAATAAAATAATATTCAAGAGAATATTTTATTTTGCTCTTTGCTTCAAAATGTGTTTTTTATTTACTTTGAAAAAGAGAGTGTAAACAATTCCAGTTCCCTTTAAAGATGCTTGGAAAGTTAAGCTCTTAAGTTGTATTAAAAAATGTTTTATTTTCACAGAAGAGAGTAGGACATTAAGAAAAGCAAATAATTAAGTAAAAAAGTATCTGATGAAAACCGGATATTTAAGTTAAAACTTGCATCTAAAGTTTTAATTAATGTTGTTATAATTACGGGATAGTTGATTTCATTTCAGGAATTCAGGATTTCGTTTTTTCAAAGAAAATGTGTCATCAACTTTACATCAAACATTTAACAGCATAAAGTCTTTTTTGAAGAATGGAAAATTTATTTAAAGGCTAACAAAATGAAATAACAACATTTGGTTATAAATTTTTTGACTAGACTTTGATATTTGTGTTTTTTAAATTTTCTCTCAAAATTCTCATTCGGTTAATGATATTTTATATACAAACACATCTTAAGTTTAACTTAAATGTGCTTGAAGTTTCTCTTATCACTTGATTTAAATAAACAACAGCTATAAGTCTGTTTCATGTATAAACACGTAGTTTTGTAACTGGTACTTAACGGTCCTGTAACCAAAGGTTAAGAATATCGCCATATTGTTTTCGCTACTATATCTGTAACAGCCGTCTATTTCTGGAAACGTTTAAATTAGACTCTTGAAAATTTCACAGAAGGTATATTACTACAATTGCTATAACAATAAATACTAAAAATTAAAGGGTGTTCCAAAAGTGATGTGATATTCATAAAAATATTTTTATTTTTTTAACTGTTATAGGCAGACATGTCAAATTTTCACAGTGTAACAACAAGCTACACGTACAAAAATTAATACTTTAAAGTAGAGGGTGGCCCAATAATAACGTGAATTTCATGGGAGAGGCCTTTATGAAAATTATTTTTATGCCTGCTATAAAAACCAGTACAAGAAATTAAATAAAAATTAAACTAAGATATAAAGAGTGTTCCTATAGTAATGGGATTTTAACGTATATATCTATAAATTTAAAAACGTAAAAATCAAATATTAGTAACTTATACAGAGTTTGTACAAATATATCCACTATAAAAATAAGTGTAGGCCATAAACTTAAAATTTAAAGGGTGTTGCAAAAGTGATGTGATATTCATTAATATATAATTATTTTTTGAACTTTAATAGGCAGGCACATTAAATTTTCAAGGTGTATATAAAACTAGGACAACAAATAACACTTTAAATTAAAGGGTGTCCCAATAGTGACACATTTTTTATGAACGCAGCCTTATTTTTAAAACGCAGTAGGCAGGTACCTTCAGTTTTAGTATGTCCCCTATAAGCATAAGTAACAAAATTAAATTTAAATTTAAAGGGTGTTCCTAAAGTGATGGGATTTTAACGTTTATGGCCTTATACTTTAAGCCATAAATGGCAGATATAATGTATTTACACAGATATATCAGCTAAGTGTAAACAATAAAATAAAAGTTAAAGGGTGTTTCCATAGAGACTGTAATTTTGACCCATATGGCCTTATCATTTAAACAGTTATAGGCAAACGCTTTAAATGTGCACAAAACATGTATTGCTGTGTCTGATACAAGTAAAATATATGAAATTATAATCATAAGAGGAGTGTCCCGGTAGTAACGCGATTTTCATGTGTCTGTCTTTTTTTAAACCGTCTTAGTTTGTCACTATAAATTTACGGAGAGCATTGATAGCTAGTTTGCTACAAACGTAAGTCAATAAAAATTTTATATTAAAGGGTGCCCCAATAGTTATAAAATTTTTACAGTGACATATTTTATTTTTACTTTTACTCAAAGTATTTATAACTAAGAGCACTGTAAAAATTTCTAACAACAAAAATTAAAGGGTGGCCCATACATGATATGAAATCCTTCATCTGTTTGTGTCTAAATTGCTTTGGTGGACTTATTTATTTAAGAAAGTGGATGTGGAAAATTTAACGGCATTAATGCTTGCCGACCCAATAGCTTTTACAAGATTTTCCCATTGTGACCCTGAGGAAATTAGTTACCAACACAAAGCTGCCCATTAAGCATAACTTCATTAAAATACATTAAAAATTAAACAATTTCACTCTGGAGTCATTAAAAAGCTTTAAACAATTTAATGTCTCCTCATGATTTTTCTATAAAGAATTATAATCTTTAAATATCAAGCAGATAATGAATTAAGGCAACAGATCATTAGTAATGACTACCATGCTTCGAAAGTATACAAAGTCCTGGGCTGTAGATAGCCTTTAATTTTGACTGATGTGATTTTCGACTGTCCACTGGTAACTAATCAATTTTTTTCCTTCACAGAGTCTGTAGTAATCACTAACATTTCTTCACGGCTTCTATCCGCCATGACATTTATATTTAAGATGTGTCCGTGCTCCTGTCTTTCCCTCTTTCAGTCTACAAATATAGTCCCCTATTCTCGTACTTGAATTTCCTTGTACCTGCCAGCAAAATAATTATCCAGCTTGAGGAACCCTTGGCATTCTTACACATCTTTCTGGCCCTACAGCCTAGAGGTTTTAAAAGAATCATTCGGACTTTTTTGCTCCTTTCTGCTTCACCTTTTCAGGTTTAAAGATCTCAGCTATTGTAGAACCTTTAATCTACACCATAAGAGTATTTCTCAGAGCAAATTAAGCGCGCTATTTAAGTGTAGAAATGCTAAGCAGCATCTGATTAATAAAGGTTTTAGTTCATGGCATCTGCTTTGGTCGTGAAGATTCAAAGATGTTTTAAACTAAATAAGTTTCCTTCGAGAAAAGTCTTTAATACTTGTCGCCTAGATTTATCCAAACATATCTGGCTATTTTTCTTCACTTCTTTTTAACTAATTCTCAGTCTGTTTAAAGAAAATAAAGTTCCTATTTTTGACTTCTGTGAGGAAATTAATTTTTTTAAATTAAATTTTTTAATATAAAATTTTTAAGTACTTGATAATGAATTTAATATCAATAATAATTTAAATGAATTTTTAAAGGCTGATTTATTTAATCAATATTTATCATACGCCTCATTGGTTGAATAATAAATAATAATCATACGCTGCCATGATTCTCATAAACATCACAATCATACGCCGCCATCCAGATTTAAAGGAAACGAAAAATATTTTTCTAATATCAAATAATTATTGAATTTTAAAAATTGCTATTCCTACCTTCAAGAGTGTTTTTCTCCCTAATCTACATATATTTTTTTTCTTGAATTTTATTTCATCAGTATTTTACTTATAAACAGTTAATACTCATTAAACCTTAAAATACAACGAAAATTACTTTACATAATATTATTTGTTGTACAATATAAAATCACTGCTTGTTTTGCTGCTGCTATTTGGGTTCTTAATGACTGAAAAGGATATTAACACCATTGAGTCTATGAGATTTTTAGCTAATGTCTGTTAAATAAGTTTGTTGCCCTTTTTACTTATAGAATTTAACTTGTGGTAAGAAATTAATTTGTAAAATAAATTAAGAAACAAATGAATGTGTTTAAAAAGGTTAACATAAATTTGTTAAGGGTTAAATCTTCAAATTAAAAGGTAATATTTGCTAAGAAATAATATGTTTAGTTTCTGTGGTTTTAAATTTATCAAATTTTAATTATAATACTTAAACGCAACAAAGGTAAGAGGCTTAAATAAATTTTTAATCAAGGCAATTATCCCTAAAGTAGGCCACACTTTTAACTTAAAAATTTTTGAACATTTAAAGGTAAAGAAAATACAAGCATTTAAAAAGGAAAAAGGTACGTAATTTGGTTTTTACCTTACAACAGGGGAAGCTGGGTCTGATATAAATTATTAAATAGGATTATCCCTGAAGTAGACCTTAATTTTTATTTAAATTTAAGTTTAAAGCAAAACTGCCTATTAAAGATTATTTAAATATGTACAAAAATAAAAATGCCAAAAAGTAGGCAACATAAAATTAAATGCATTGGGTTTTTAAATACAAACCCAGATTATTTTTATTTTAAAACGATAGCCGTTATAAATATAAAAACAAAAATTATCTTTATAAGTTAAATAAATATTAATATTTTTCATAAAATTATTTATCCTTGTGAAAAATATTTTCCGTTTTTCATTGCAGCCTAAGGGTAGGCTCTATAAAAATTTTTCTTTTAAAGCAAAAGATAAAATCTTTAACCTTAAGGTAATAGAATACCAAAACTAAACTATTATTTAAGGTTGTAAAAGTATTTCCTTAAGCCGCCTAAATGTAGGCAACAGTTTTTTTAAATTAAAATTCCTATTAGTAAAAATAAAAATCTTTAAATTTGAATGGAATATAATTCTCAAATTTAAGGTGTGGAAATTATTTTTTGTCAAGCCCAAATGTAGGCAACAGTTTTGATAGTAAACATTTTTATTTTATTTACTGGATAATTTATTTCAGTAAAAAAGCACTATAGTTTTAATAACATGACTTAAATAATAATATCTAATATTTAAATTTATTAAAATACTTTAAAAATATTTAGTTTATTTTCCTTTTGTATTTCTAAAAAAAAGAAAAACTCTGAATGTATTGTAATTTAGTTTAGTTTCCTTACAATAAGGTAAAATTTACTTTACCTGGCGACTTTAAGGTTGAGCAAAATTATTTCATGAATATTTTATAAACAACCCAAAAACATTAAATATTTTGATTATTTAAATTTCAAATAAATAAATAATAAATAAATCAATTAAATAAATATATATTTAATTAATATTCCGTTTGTTGGCAAACATTTTTTTATACAATTATAATAAACAAACAACAGCTAAAACGTGTTGCCAGATTTTTTCATATTGCAAGAATGTAGACGTTTTAACTCGCCAATCAATAAAAATCGCAGTTGCTAAGAATATATTTGGGGAAGTGTTGAATTTTGTTATTAATAGAATCCAAGGCATATATGCAACCCAGTATCGCTACAAAATTTCATTCTTACCACTATTATTAAATTAATAAATTTGAAATTTGTTTTGAAAGCTAATTTTCTTTGTAGTAGTACGGTGTACCTGACTACAATTTCTTCAGTTGTTAACACTTTTTTTTTGCAAATAGCCCACACTAATTTGTACGGCTTCCTAATATTAACTTTCTTAAAATATAAAGAAATTTAGAAATTTTTTTTGTGAATTTTATATTAAAAAACAAATTACTGATGGAACTTATTATTTTAATGCCACAGAAAAGCTTTTAAACGTAGTGCTAACAATTAGAAATGCGTGAAATAAAGTGGAAGCTGTACCTCTGTTATACAATTTTATATACTTTTGTTTTGATTTCTTTTAATTGTGTAGAAATGGCTTGGAAAACATAATTGATGCTCCACTCTTAAAGTAGGCAATAATTTGGGTTAACACTTAAAATCCTTTTGGTAGAACTTTACACAACAAAAATTTCTTTTGTTTGTTTTATTTGTTTGAAAAAAAAAAAAACATTTCAATGAAGTAACCTTTTTAATAAATAGTTTCTTTGTCGACCGCAATTATTCAAACTTCAGAATAAGGTTTGTAAGATATATTTCAATGTGTTGTTATCTCTTAGCTCCAACTGAAAATAAACTGAACAAAAATATTTGGTTCTAACTACAGCTGTCAACGAGACCCAAAGGTTGTATAATTTACCACATACGTTGTAATAAATGTAGCCTAGCAACAGGCGCACGAAATATAATTTAAAGTTTTATTATAAAAAATGTTTTTTTTTCCTTTTTTTGCTATCGTATAACAAAAATACAAATAAATAACCATTTTCAAAATATTAACAACTTGTCACGTTAAAGACAAGACAAAAAGTGCGATCCCAAAAAGAAAATAAAAACAAAAACAAAAACTGTTTGTTAGAAATTTTCAGCATCGATAACAATTTGTCTTTATTTGTGTTTTCAAAATTTGCATAAACTTTTAATAAAGTTTTTGTGTCTTTATGTTTTTCACTCCAAACGCTGGTTATTTAATATCCCTTCAGGCAAACAAATTGGAACTCAACTTTTGACTTTGTTGTTGTTGCGGTTTATTTTCAAAAGACTTCTTTTAAAAAGTATTTTTTGGTTTGTAGAAGCAAAACGAGTTATTCAAAGAAGTTGTTTAAGATTTTCAAGCAAATTAAAAATTTCAAGACTTTAATTTATTATATTCTGAAACTTATTTCTTCTTTAACAACTTTAGCTTCCAGTTATTGTGCCTTTCTTAACTACACATGCTCTTAACAGTTTTTTACATTTTATTTATTTTAGTCATGCATAAATATTTCCAAATAAATTAAATGTTTCTAACACATCTTTTTACGAATGCCGGCACATTTATTTTTTTAATGTAGTTTTTAGTTGTTTTCTTTTTTAAGCAAAAGCTTAACACAACAACAAACAAAATATAAAAGGGATTTAATATTAAACTATACAGGGAAACATTTCGGAATAATCAAACAGTCACAGGAGGAAAAAAATAATATAAATCTAAAAAGCCATTAAACTTGTCAGGAAAAAAAAACAAATAGCTGCATAGAATAAAATATTAAAAAACGAAATCATTTCCAACTTAAAGTTATTTTTCTGTTCCCTAAAGTATGCTAAAAAATCGGACTTATTTTAAAAATAAATCTTTATTTTCTGTCCATATTCCTGTCTGATGGCTGATTCCTGTCAAAAGTTTTTTGATAAAAATTTAGAAAATATTTATTAAAGAATAAATTTTGAAAAGTTATCGAAAAATCAAAAAGTTATCGAATAACTAATAATTTACAAGAAAACAATATATATCGATAATTCTATTCTCAAGGAATCAAAAAAATTGTAAAAACGTCTTGTAAACTGTAATTATCGATAACATTTGACAAAATGTTCTTCAAAGAACATTTATCGATAACAAAATAAAAAAATTCATAAACATGCAAAAAAGAATAATAATTTATTAGGAAATAATTATAGATTAAATTATTAATTTTTTCGCCATCATACTTAAATAATTATTCGATCTAAAATTATCGATAACATTATACAGAATGTGCTTGTTTATGTTTGTAGATTAATTCTACCCCTGCTAAGAAAATATTTAATCAGAAGCATTTATCGGTAAGTTATTGAAAAAGCCATAACCTTTTGAAATGTATCGATAATATATCGAGAAAAATTATCGATAATTCTATTCATAAAGAAAAATTAATTTGTAAAAATTATAAACGTTTCTTAAACTGTAATTATAGATATTAAGGTAAGAAATGTAGGCCAAACAACATTTATCGATAACAAAATGAAAAAAAAATCTTAAAAATACTAGCGAAAAATGTATTATATTGGGAAAAACTATCGATAATATTATTGTTTGAGCAAAATTAATCGATAACAAGCTTAAAATTTTTTCAAAACTATAGTTATCGATATCATGTAATAACACGTTCTTCAAAGAATATTTAGCGATAACAATTAGAAAGACATTTGGTGACAACACAACAAAAAACAATTTAAAAAAATATCGATTTACATCAATAACATCTATCGATACGATAAAGAATTGAAGTTCTCAAAGCATATTGTTACATAAAATCTTAAGCAAAAATTTGATAGAGAATGTTTTGTTTTAATAGAATAATCGTATACTTTAAAGAAAAACATATTTTATTTTTCTTTAAGCTTCAAAAAAGTTGTTTTTATCCTTTAATATGCTTCACTTGATTTCTTTTCAGTTTAACTTATCAGCGCAAAGTATACTTTCAGGTAAAAAAAAAATTATAGTATTTCCATCTGATTAAACTAAATCGTTTCCGTATGCTTCACTTTGCTACTTTCTAGTTTAATATTAAAAAATGTTGGGGCAAAAATTTAGCTTAAAGAAACTTTTATTTATCCTTTTTTGTTCATTTGTAAAGTATATTTTAAATTTTAAACCTTTTTTTGTGCTGATCTTTTTACAAAAACTGAATAAATAATATTTCATATAAAAATAATATCAAAAACCTGTTGCATAGCTTAAGGCATGATGGTTTAAGTTTTCCATTTTTAGCAGCATGTGACTTTTGAAAGAGAATGAATTATATGCAAATTATAAACAAGGAAATAACATATTTGTGCCTAAAAGAAAGCAACATGTGTGGCATAACAAATGTCATAAAAACTTAAGTGAACCTAAAAATATAGTTATTTTTTTATTATTTGTTATGAGTAAAATTTTTTTTACAAATTTAAACTTTAAAAGTACTATCTGTCAAAAATATTTGCCTGCGTTCTTGGCGTAATAACCATAGAGCGACATTTATTTGATAATGTATAATTTTAGGCTTAAAATATTGAAATTTCAATTCATTAATAATTCTAAATGTGACATAAAAACTTAAAATAAATTAAACTTTTTTAATAATATTCTTGTAACAAGAATAAATTAGCTGAAAAAGTCATTAATGAACGTTATTTTGACCAAATTGACAGACTTAAGTCTAGCCCCAAAGTAGACAACAGTTTCTAAAAAAAAATGGTAAACTTTATAAGTAAAACTAAAGGGAAGTATAAAATCTAATGTTTCTTTTTTCAATTTATCACTAGAAAAATCCAATTTTTTTTTCGTTAACCTTGAAGACTTTCTTAATGTTTTTTCTGTCCGAAAAAAAATTTTTTTTGTAAAATACTTTCATGCTGTAATGTTGGTCATCAATTTTACTTCCTTCCTCTTTCATGTTGATTTCTGTGTCACTGTTTTGACATTTTGCCTGCTTGGCTTCATTTTATTAAGATGTTTTTTTTCGAAAATACATTTGTGCGCATTTCATTAATTTGAAGTAATTTTCAATAATGAAGAATTAAGATTAAATAATTTTCCGCTGAAGATTAAAAAAGTAATTGTTAAAAAAAGCTACCAATGAATTTGTTAATAATTATTTTTGAATTTCTTAAAAGACTTCGTGCTAAAACTTAACTTAACTTAAGAAAAAGAATTGGGTAACCTTCAGAGTTTTATAGGATATCGTTTAACCGCTGAGAACCTTGATAGTAAAAAGTTATATTTATCATTGTAAAATAAAAATAAATTTTCAGAACTGATTTTTTCTTTCTAATTAACTATATCCAACTTTTGTTTATAAAGCATGTTATCGATAAATTTTCTTTTTAGAAAGTTCTTGATTAGTTATTTATAAATTACTACGATAAATTATTAAATTAATTATTGTCAATGCAGAACAATTTTCTTTAATTTATTGGTAAATGCCTTTTATTTAGTGTTTTTCGATAAGTTATCGATATATTTTCCTTTAAGATAGTTATCGATATTTTTTTTATTCTTCATTTTCGCTATTATATAGGTATGTATAATTTTTATCGATAAGTTATCGATAAACACATATGAAAGATTTTTTTAGTTTATTTAAAATGTTTGTGAGAAGTTTCCTGAAGAGCTAAGTAAGCTGTAGCGAAAAAGCCATCGCGAATGCATTTACCCTAAATAATTAATATCAGTGATTAAAGTATTTAGTCGGAATAATAAAAAAAGGCTCAAAAAAAAGATAGTTTTGAAAGTTACTCAAAGGTTTTTTAATTTGTTTTAAAGTTATTGATTTATGCTCTCTATATAGAATTTGTCGAAAGATATTCTGTAAATTATCGATTAATATTTTTATGGAATATTTTTCTATAACTTTTCCTTTATTGTTCTGCACGGCACATTGTTTTATAAATTTTTCAAACAATATGTATATAATAATTAATTTTCCGATAGATTTTCAATATTTTTACAATATGTTTCCATATGTTTTCTATCTTCGTTCTGGCAAGAATACTTTTTGATAAAATTTTGGTTAATGTTTTTTCCGATTTAGTTCTTAAGAAATATTTTTAAAAAAGTTAACGAATTTATAACTGAAAATTCTTTTTGAGCAGGTCTTGGTTAAAAGTTATTTAAAAAATGTTTCGATAATTTTTCCATTAACGTTCTTTTTAGAACACTTTTTGATTAGTTATGGATTAAAACTTAAAACAAAATATCGTTCTTCATAGACATTTTTCGATAATATTTTTAGATATAAATTTTTTATTACGCTATCGACAAGTGCCCTCCACTAGATAGTTTGGATAATAATAAAACCTAAAAAAACACTTTTCTCTTAGCTCCTCCTGCCTTTGTAGTTTCTATTCTCTTATGTTATTCTGTTTGCAAATGTCTGTAATAAAGACGAAAATACATTTCCATGCTCCATTGGTTGATAAAATCATGCTAAAAACCCAATAAACTGTTAAAAAAGACAAAAAATTCAATTTAAGCAATGATCTGAGTTGATTGATAAATGCCTTTTATTCAATATTTTTCGATAAGTTATTTAACATAGTTATCAATAAATATTTTTTATTCTTAATTTTTCGCTAACATATATTTATAGGTACACATAAATATTATCGATATGTGTACCTTATAGAACGTTTCCGATAATTTACCTATAAATATTCTATATAGAAGATTTCTTTTAAAGTAATCAACAATATTTCAATAATAAATCGATAAACACACATTAAAGATTTTTTTCTATTTACATTAAATTTAGTGACTAATGCTCTGTATGCCGTATTTATTGAAAGATATTCTGTAAATGTTTGCTTAATTTTCTTTATGGCACAATTCTTTCTAACTTATTTGACAATGTTTCTACATTTTTCGATGAATATCGATTATATTCTTTGTCGAAAAATTTTCACCGGGTTATCGATAAATGTCCTTTTTTTCGAAATATATTCGATAAGATGTCAAATAATATCAAATAATATTTAAACTAGATTTTTCGATAAATAATCGATTATCTTTCATTATACATTTTATGGAATGTTTTCCGACAAGTAATCGATTAATATTCTTTGTCCTATAATATCCGATTATTTATCGATTAGTGTTCCTTATGAATATTTTGCAATAAGTTCATGATTACTATTCTTTATTGAATATTTGCCCTTAGTTATCGATTAATGTTCTTTATTAAAAATTTTGCAAAAAGTATTGATAACATTTTTATACTCAAACATTTTCGTTAAATTATCCTTTGTTGTTCTGTACGAAACATTTTCCGATAAGTTTATAAAAACTTATTTTGTACAATATTTATCGATATGTCATTGTTATTTGTTCTGGTAAGAATACTTTTTCATAAGTTTTTGGTTAACATTTATTCTCCAAATATTTTTTGATAAGTTATCGGATGGAATTTTTTAGTGAATTTTTCTAATTTTTATTTTTTAATGGATTTTTATTTATTTTTTTTTTTGTTTTTCCGATAAGTTTTTATTTACGTTCTTAAGAAATATTTAAAAAAAGTTAACGAGTATTTAACTGAAAATCCTTTTTGAGCAGGTCTTGGTTATACTTTCTTTGAAAAATGTTTCGCTTTGTTCATTAACGTTCTTTTTAGAATACTTTTTGATAAGTTATCGATTAAAACTTTAAACAAAATATTATTCTTTAAAGACATTTTCTGGAATAATTTTTCGATAATATTTTTAGATATAAATTTTTTATTATGCTATTGACAAGTGCCCTCCACTAGATAGTTTGCGATAATAAAACCTAAAAATAACACTTTTCTTTTAGCTCCTGCCTTTTTAGTTTCTTTTCTCTTATGTTGTTCTGTTTACAAATGTCTGTAATAAAGACGAAAATACATTTCCATGCTCCATTGGTTGATAAAATCATGCTAAAAAACCGAATAAACTGTTAAAAAAGACAAAAAATTCAATTTAAGCAATGATTTAAGTTGATTGATAAATGCCTTTTCTTCAGTATTTTTCGATAAGTTATTTAACATAGTTATTAATAAATATTTTTTTTTTGTTCTTATTTTTTCGCTAACATACTTATAGGTACACACATATAGAACGTGTCCGATAATTTACAAATTAATATTTTATACAGCAGATTTCTTTTAAAGTAATTAAAAATATTTTAAAAAGTTATCGATAAACACACACTAAAGATTTTTGTATATATTTTAAAGTTATTGATTAATTAATTAATGCTCCGTATGCAGTATTTATCGAAAGATATTCTATAAATTATCGATAAATATTTTTTATGAATCATTTTTCGATAACTTTTTGTTTAATGTTCTTTACGGCACAATTCTCTCTAACTTATTCAACAGTGTTTCTATAATACATTTTTCGATGAATATCGATTATATTCTTTGTCGAATAATTTTCACTGATTTATCGATAAATGTCTTTTTTTCGAAGTATATTCGATAAGATATCAAATGATATTAATACAAGATTTTTTGATAAATTATCGATAAACTTCCTTATAAAAATTTTCAACATATTTCTTGTCCTATAATATCCGATTATTTATCGATTAGTGTTCCTTATGAATATTTAGAAATAAGTTCTTGATTACTATTCTTTATTGAATATTTTCCCTTAGTTATCGATTAATGTTCTTTATTAAATATTTTGCGATAAATTATTGATAACATTTTTATACTCAAACATTTTCGTTAAATTACCCTTTGATGTTCTGTATGAAATATTTTCCGATAAGTTTTTAAAAACTGATTTTTTGTTCTGGTAAGAATACGTTTTGATAAATTTTTGGTTAACATTTATTCTCTAAATATTTTTTGATAAGTTATCGGATGAAATTTTTTATTTAAATTTTCTAATTTTTATTTTTTTTATGGATTTTTATTGTTTTTTTTTTGTTTTTTTTTTGATTAGTTTTTATTTACGTTCTTAAGAGGTATTTTTAAATAAGTTAACGAGTGTATTACTGAAAATCATTTTTTTGCACACTTTTCGTACTTCTTTTTTATAGACATTTTTATTTAATAATTTTTCTATAATATTTTTAAATATAAATTTCATAAAGTATAATCGACAAGTGGCCTCTACGAGATAGGTTGCGATAATAAAATTTAAAAAGTTTAACCCAATTTTTTTAACTCCTGTCTATTTAGTTTTATATTTCTATATGTTGTTTTGTTTGTAATAAAGACGAAAATACATTTACATGCTCCATTGGTTGATAAAATCATGTGAAAAAAACCTAATAAACTGTTAAAAAAGACAACGAAATTAATTTAAGGAATGAAATGTATCTGAAGTGGAGGTAAAAAGAATGAGAAAAAATTAGACTTTTTCGATTTAACATATTTCTAGGGTTAAGTTCAGAGCCTTGAAATTGTTGCATTACGCTTGAGAGTAAATTTTCAGAATGTGTTTTAAATTATTTTGTTACTTTAATGATTTTCTTTTCTTCATTGTTTTAATAGTTTTTCTTTTTTTTTTTTGATTAAAAACAATTTTTCTAAGTTAAAGTTGTCATCTCACTAATCTTCTTTGAAAACAATTTGAATGTCGTAAATGATTGTAAATCTTGTTGGACAAAGGTATTGTTCTTTATAAATCCTAATGTTTTGATTCGTATTTTAATTGTTAAATGGGGGTGGAGGGAAACATGAAAAAGAATTTCAGGGGATATTCATACAGAAAAACAAAAAGGAGACAACAAAGGCCATTAATATTTATATTACGAAAATAGGTAACAAAAGTAAGAAGGAGATAACATAAAAAGATTTAGAAACAAATATTTGTTAAAAGACATTAAATTAATTACAAACTTTAAATGTTGTACAAATTTTGTAATTACTGTCTGTCTAAGCAGTATAAGAGTTATTATAAGTGTTTAAGGAAAATGTAATAGAGAGAGGAAAAAAAAGATAAGGGACTTGTAACTTAAGAAGCCAATTGCTGCTTTGAATAATAAATTTTATATCAGTTTTATAAAATCAAATAAAGTTTTCAGTAAAAAAAGCCATCAATTATAAGTATAAGAGATTTTATAATAAGTATAAGTAGAAGCTGTAAGCAATTGTTTTTTACAAATTAGCTGCTCTCAAACGTATAAGTACTATAATAATTACAATTTAAATTTATATTTGCTGTGCAAGAACTGTTAGCAAATAGTAAATGGAACTTCAGCATAAGAAACACCCCATAAGTTTGTATAAGAGTTGAATAATGTTTTTGTTTTGCCAACGGCTGTTAATAATTTGGTCTGTCAAAGTACTTTCTTGGTAATTAAGAATATCCAACCTTATTATTATTAGACAAACACAAATGAATAAGAAGACATTAAGGTTGCTTTTATGGTTGGGGTTTTATCATTTTAGTGATCAGGACATGATATGAAAAGGATACATTTTTAGTTCTAAATGTCAAACTTAAAAAATATTTTTTTATAGCTGATTTTTTTTTTAAGAAAAAAAAACTCACCATTTTTCGGGTTTTTTTAAGTTTTGTAAATTTTTCAAATTTGGTACTAATTTGTTAATAATTTTGGTACTTTTTTCTAGGGTTCTGTACCCAAAGGGTGAAAACGTCATCCGTCTGTGATAAGCCCGTACCTTTTGAACTGTTATAGCTAGATACCTTTCACAAAAGAATATTTCGTTACCACAGAAAATAATAAAATGAATAAAAAAAAGTTAAAGGGTGTCCCTAAAAAAAAGTGAACTTAACGCATACGCTTTAATCTTTTAAACTGTTACAAGCAGACATAAGCACAAGGGGTATATATCAATATATCCTCCTTAACAAGAATAAACACAAAAAAATAAAATTAAAGGGTGTCCCTTTAGATACGTGAACTTTACATATATGTCCCCATCTTTTATGTTAGTATTGGCAGACACACAAAAATTTATGCAGAATATGTAATCAACTTTAAAAACATAAGTTGAAAAATTAAAGGGTTCCCCATATAAGACGCTACTTTTTTCTAATGTGAATTAGCTTTCAACCAGTAACATGTAGACCTTTAAAATTCAAGCGACAAATGCCCCCGTTATAAAAAGAAGTGTAAAAATCTATTTTAAAATTAAAGGGTGTCCCCATAAAAGTGTGATTTTAACAAATATGGAGTTAACTTTAAAGAAAGACACCTGAAATTGAATTGAAATTGTTTCACTAATATATGCTATAACACAAGTATAGAAAATAAAATTTAAAATTAAAGGGTGTGCCCATAGTACGTATGGTTTTAAAGTTTATTGTCTTATATATTAAACCGTTTAAGGTAAATACTATACATTTTAATAATTAATAAATTAAAGACAAAGTTAAAAAATAAAGGGTGACCCATACATAGTGCGGAATTATTAGTGTGTGATTAGTTCAATAATTTTTTAAAATTATTATTTAAAATGTTTAACTTTTGATAATTTAGTACCGAATTTTTTTTACTAATTGTACTTTTTGAAAAAAATTTTTAGGGGGAAATCGGGTTTCCAGTTAAGGCGGTTCTAATTTAAGTGTTAGTGTTAAGTTAAATTAAATATCGAAACGTGTTCTTCATCGCAAAACTTTTCTCGAAAGTCATCTTCGGTATTTAATGAAAAAATTATTAGTCTGTATTTTTTAATAAGATTTTGGGGGTTATCCCTCATTATAAGCAGCTCTTGTTGCAAATTGATAATAACAAAATAACTTTGGGGAAATATTGTGCGCTATGGATGTGGTACTGCAATAAATATTCAGCATGAACGATTAAAGGGTACGGTTCGTGGTCACTTGCGATTTTGACGTAAATCAGTTGAGCCTAAACTCAGTTCATAGCTTAAATTTTTTTCGAGATTTTGGTACGTTTTTGGTACTTTTCTAAATTGGTACTTTAAAATTTTTTTTTGTTTTTAAACTATTTTTAAAGATATTTTTCCTTTATTTAAGTAAACAATTTAAATTAAATTCAAGGCTGATGCGATTCTAAATTTTTAACATTGTGAGCCTTAATTTAAAACAAGTAAGAGTGCTATATTCGGCTATGCCGAATCTATTATACCCTTCACTATCTATGTAAATCTAGTGCAGTGAAGTAACTCTAATCCAAAAGCAAATATTGGGGTGACAAAGAATTAAAAAACAAAAAAATAAATAAAAAATTTGGTACTGAATTTTTATAATTTTACACAAAAATGGCATCGGCTCTTAATTGGTTAAGAATTTTTAGAAAATGTTAGTATTTCTTAAAATATCTCTTTAAAAGCTTTAAAATGATACCCATATTGATATTTTTAAAAATTTGAAAATTTCAGAGCTGCGTAGCTCGGAAAATATGGGCGAGCGCCAATTTTTACACTTGATGTTTATTTTTTAGTTTTTTAATTCGTTATCGCCCCATATATTTATTTTTTTGATTAGAGTTACTTTTTTGTAGAGGTAAGCGTGGTGTTTTGCTTGCTGCCTCGAAGGACTTGAAACCGATCCTGCTAATTACCAATAGCATCTCTTTCGACACTATCGATTGATATATATATTTTTTGCTGAGGAAAACTTGATTTCAACACTAACACGGACATACAGACGGACAGATGGACATCGCTCAGTAGACTTCGCTGTGCCTAAAAAGGCAGAATATATATATCAATAAATCTTTTACTTAAGTGCCATTTAAAACCCCTAAAAGCATGCTATTTATTTTAGGTATTTTTTATATTTAATTTCTTTCAACTTTCCCAGAATATTAACAATTATTTGCAGTTCTTAAAAAATAATTTTATACTTAAAAGGCTATTTTGTTACCAACAGAAGTCGAAGAATTTTAAAAAAGTTTTCCTATTTGTCTGTTGCAGCGCTTTTATCCTTTAAGTATTTGTACGAACAAATCATTTGAAATATTGCAAAGAAGCAAAAGAAGAAGAATTATTTTTATGTGAGTTTTTTTATTATAGTTTTTGCTACAACATCCCATGACTCCAGCTACTTGAAGTGAACAACAAATTATTTTCGTTTATCCTCACTTCGCAATTATCTCGAGGGAGATGTGTTTGACATTATTTATTTACTTTCTTGGAAAAACTTATATAAAATATTGGTGTTCTTAGAAATTTCAACTTTTGCTACGTGTTGTCACGTTGAATCTTTAATCATTTTTTTTTCTTTCAAAGCTTTACTCACAATCTAAATTTTTAACTGAACTTAAAATATCACTGGGGTGATATGAATGATATGGATGCATTTTGTAGTTATTTGATTTTTATAAAAAAAAATTTATATTTTAAAGTGCATTTTAATGAGGATGTGTGTTTGCTATTGATACCAGAAATTATGAAAAGTAGTTAAAATTTTAAAATTTAAAACATAATTTTAGGATTTATAACTCAGACACACACAACTGATAAATTTAATTGCATTCAACAAAACCGTTTGACTTCTATAGATAATAAAATGTCAAATAAATTCGGTTTTTAACGCAAATGGAAATTATTTTCATGTTGAAGAGCTTTTAATTAAGAATTTACAAATAAAAATCATTACAATTTTGATAAAACTTACTTTTAATATTTATTTATTAATCATTTTTAATAACATTGAACAAACATGAGGGCATGTTCGATGACCATATTCAATGGCAAAAATGTACAAAATAATTTATAATATTTCGTTAAATAGAAATGTGTACAAACAAGAAAAAAAGTAAATCCATCGAAATAAAGAAGCTCTTTAATTAATGCAAAACGATACGTAATTATTTTTTATTTACTGAAGCATAGTTTTAGGGTCAACACGTTCTACGCTGGTTGCTGGGCAGTTTTTTTGTTGTCCTAAGACAAGAAGGAAATGAAACAGTTTTTGTTTTGAAAACGTTATAATACTTCAAATCACGTTTTATTCTTCTTATTCTAAAGGGTATAGAGAAGGCTAATTAACGGTCGGGAACAAAGCCACCGATGACAATAGCGGTTGGAGTCAGCGGGCTGCGGTAAAACAGTCAGCAAAAGCGACGAGACTCTGCCGATTAACCGCAACAAACAGGCTACAGGGCCGGCGGTAAATGGCGCAGAAAGCGAAACTAGCAGTTCTGCTAACGGGCAGCGTGGCGTAGTCGGTGACAGGACAAAAGGCGATGCTACTGGGCAGCAACGGCACGGGTAGCGGCCAAACTGGCAGCGGCAGCGCAGAAAGCGATGGCACAAGTAGCAAATGCATAGAAAGCGCTCAAACAGGGAGCAGCAAATTCGGGCGGCAATGGCACGGGCAGCAACGCAACCAGGCGCCAATGGCACAGGTAGCGAATAAAAGGGCAGCGATGGCGCAGGTAGCGCTCAGACCGATGTAAATTGGCGGCAATGGCACGGGTAGCGGCCAAATAGACAGCGGTGACCCACTGGCGGAACACTCAGCGGCTGTGCAGGTAGCTTACGTAGTGCGAGCAATATACTTATTACGCAATGAGATTGCTAGGAGCTCTCAGCCACGTGACGTGATTCTAGGGAATTTACAATTCCTCACCAGAATCAATCGCAGGTTCGAGCCAACACCGGAAGATGTAACGCTTCTGTGGTGTTGTTCCTTCCAGCAATTTTCAACTTGAGCTGTAAGCAAGAAATAAATTGGGGAATTATACAATTCCTCACCAAACACTTCTGTAATGTTCTACTAAAAATGTTAACTTAAGTTTATATTATTTTCTGCATTTTTTTGTTGCCATTTTTCGTTTTAGTCTAGACTATACCCTAGTCTAAAGTCTTGTGCGTTAGCCTGTACAGTCCATAGTAGTCGAAAGTCAAATCTTGTTAGTTGTCTAGTGTTGATAGTCTAGTATAGTCAAGACAAGTTAATAGTCTAGTCTACTAGTCTTTGATTTTGTCTATCCTACGACTTGGTCTAGTCAATTCTTGATTGCTCTAGCCAAATCCGTACAGGTCTAGTCAAATCTGGATTGGTCTAGTTAATTCTGGATTGGTCTAACCAAGTCTGGACTGGCATATTCTGAACTGCTGTAGTCAAGTCTGGACTGATCTATTTTGAACTGGCTTAGTTAAATTTGGACTGGTCTAGTCAAGTGTGGACTGGTCTAGTCAAGTCTGAACTGGTCTTGTCAAATCTAGACTAGTCTAGTCTTGACTTGTCTAGTCAATTCTGGACTCTTCTAGTTAAGTCTGTACTATTTTAGCCAACTGTAAACTGGTCTAATCAAGTCTGGATTGCCGCATTCAAAACTGGGTTGGTCTAGTCAAGCCAGGATAGGTCTAGTCTAGTCTTGACTAGTTTAGTCAAGTCTTGACTGGTTTAGTCAAGTCTGGATTGGTCTAGTTAAGTCTGGATAAGTCTAGTCAAATCCGGACTTATCTAGTCAAGACTGGATGGGTCTAGTCAAGTCTGGATTGGTCAAGTCAAGTCTGAACTGGTTTAGTCAAGTCTGGACTGGTAAAGTCAAGTCTTCATTTGTCTAGTCAAGCCTGAATTGGTCTAGTTAAGTCTGGACTTGTCTATTCAAGTCTGGATTCGGTCTAGTCAAGTCTGTATAGGTGTAGTCAAATCTAGACTGGCCTAGTCAAGTCTGGATTGGTCTAGTCAAGTCTGGATAAGTCTAGTCAAATCCGGACTTGTCTAGTCAAGACTGGATGGGTCTAGTCAAGTCTGGATTGGTCAAGTCAAGTCTGAACTGGTCTAGTCAAGTCTGGACTGGTTTAGTCAAGTCTGGACTGGTAAAGTCAAGTCTACATTTATCTAGTCAAGCCTGGATTGGTTTCGTTAAGTCTGGACTTGTCTATTCAAGTCTGGATTCGGTCTAGTCAAGTCTGGACTGCTCTATTCAAGTCTGTATAGGTGTAGTCAAATCTGGACTGGCCTAGTCAAGTCTGGATTGCTCTAGTCAAGTGTGCATTGTTCTAGTCAAATCTGAATTGGTCTAGTCATCTCTCGAATGGTCTGTTCTGTACTAATCTAGTGAAGTCTTAACTGGTGTAGTTAAGTCTGGACTAGTTTAGTCTAGTCTGGACCGGTATAGTCATGCCTGGGCTGGTGTTATTCAATATGGGCTACTCTGGTCAAGTCAGGACTAGTCAGGTCAAGTCTGGACTCGTTAAGTCAAGTGTAGACTATTCTTTCTCTAGCACATTATAATTGCTGTTTAATTCTTAGTTATCTATTCTATGATATAATATGTTATCCAGTCTAAAGCTTATTTTTGTCCTTAGCTCTTTATCTATCATTTTGTGTTGTCCAATCTAAAATTGTTTGTTTTCTGCTTTAGTCTTCAAAAGAAAACCCTTTTAAAATACCAGGATTAACTTTAAAACTTTCACACATCCTGAAATTAAATTTTTTTTACAATCTAATTAATGTATTTGTCATTCATTTTTTAATTAAAATCTATTGTTTCTTTCAAGGAATCACTGATAAACAATAATAAAAAAAAGTTTGTTTTATTTTACCCCAAAAAGAAACAGTTCTGTCACACAACAAATAATTCATTTATTTATTCAATCGTGCAACTGATACACCTACGTTGTGTTGCTCGTAAAAAGAAAATAAACTATTCATCATTTGACATCATGCTGTTTTTAGTATAAAGATGATATGTTATTTGTGTGGACCATGAGTTTCATATTATTTTAACATTTATACCAAGGGACACATGAAAGTGTTTGGAAATGTCCAGAAACTGTAATGGATGGTGAATAATAGAGAAGAGTTTTATTTTTTCATTTTTCTTATCCCCAGTAATTGCATTTGTAACCTTCTCAGTAGTCGACATTTGGGCGTTTCTAAAGGGACAATGTACAGCTAACAGATTTTAAGCCAAAAACAAATGTGCTCAGAAATGTTAGTTTTTGTTTAAGCCTACTTGTTTTGCAATTAGTGATATTGCATAAATAATGCGCACTACCACATGCAAAATGTGTAAATCTAAGCAAAACTAGTTTTTGGGTAATTAGTACCAACTTCTATGTTATTTGTGAAATTTTAAAGGTCAACAATTTTTCAACACAGATTTTCACTTTAAAAATAAATGTTTAATAAACCGTAACATGACTCTAAGCAGTAAGAAGATGATGTTGTTGTTTTACATTTTTAATTTAAATGTTGTGTTTCTAATTTGTTTTGTTAACTAACTTTTTATTACTCCCCAAAGTATGCAAAAATTTTTCTTTATAAAAAAAGCCCTAGTGCCTGCAGTAAGTTTTGTGGTAAAACTTGTAATTTATAATTTTAAGTATATATACAATTTATTGATTTTTACGAGGGCAATTCATTATAGCTGCTGGGGCTAAAAGCTTAAGACTCTCTTTGAGTCTCTGAAAAATTTCAAATTTCAAACGATGACTGGAATTTTTTGTTGCTTAAATCCATCATTTAATTGGTTGCACAATTTTTTGTTAGATATAAATTGAATCGGCTTTTGCAGCTTTAATAGGAAATAAGAAAATAGCAAATGGCCAATTAAGCAAAGAAATCTAGAAGAAAATTCACTTAATAAGTAGCGTCAATCTTTGCAAAATCTCTGGATCAAAATGACACTTCATAAAAAATATATATGTGTCTATAAAACAATAAGGCGAGAAAGTATATTTTGTTATTGAGCCTCCCTCGTACTAAATTAATATTATATAAAATCTATTCATCAACTTATGTAACATTTTAGGAGCTTCTTTAAATTAAACAATGGTTTTCCTTCCTTAAAATATACTTCTGCCAAAATACTTTGTTTCATCCTAAAAGTATACTCAATTTTTGTTTGGCTCTTTGCCTTTGATTCTTCGTTTCCTTAAGACTTTTGACATTTTTAAACATCTGTTGCCAACTGTTTAAATGCTGGTGGCTGCAATGGCAAAAGCTTTACGTTGATGTTTAAATGTTTTGCCAAATATTTGTTATCTTTAAGGGTAAACAAACTACAATTAAGTAAAAAAAGCGTTATGATTATTTCCTCATAAAAAATTTTTTGGATAAGAATAACTTTAAATCTTATTTTCTCAGTTCGAGTGTATGATATTTTCAGCAAAGGTTCATAAATTTTCTGGTTTTTTCTTGAGATTTTGACCCTTCACTTGATTTTTCCCTCTTTCCTAAGTTTATCTCAATAAAAATTTAAATAGAAAAGTAAATCTGCTTTTAAAGCTACGAGAGAACGCAAAAACTCGAAACATAACCTTAAAAAATACATTACCTCATCTAGAGAAATTCCAACCTTTCTAAGCAATTGAATAATTAAAAAAAAAAATTATTATTGTTTTCGAAAACTTATTGAACTACCTTCGTACTGTTTTACAGTCAGCTATATCATTTCTACCATTATAATTAATTACAAAGCCTAACAAAAACAATTCCATTAAAGTCCAAGAAAAACATTTTATTTTCATAACATTGTAATTGTAGAAAATTGCATACGCAAAGGCGTTTGGCATTAAAATCTAAAACAAAAATTTTTGGTATTTAGCAAAGAAATACCATCTTGATAATAAATTTTGTATAAAATATGTATAATGAGGAAACTTTCAAAATCACTGGCATTTTGCAAAAGAAAACTTTGAAGAAAATTTCTCTTAACATGAAAAACTTAAATTATTTGTTGCATACTTTGTGCAACAAAGTATTTTAAAACAAACTAAACATGATAGAGTTTCGTACTTAAACATTACTAATTATTAGCTATTAAAGTTTAATTTAATTAAATTGAGAGCGGAGTTTTCAATTTGTGTGCTTTTAACACACTTAAGTAAACCTACAATTAAATCTTTCTGCTCTCTACTTCTTTACTCTACTCTTCTATTATATTTTAAATTGATTTAGTCTAGTCTATTCAAGTATATTCGAAACTCTTGCAGTCTCTTCGCATTTTTGCCAATCTCTTGGAGTCTTCTCTAGTCGTTTCGCGCCTATTTTAGTCTCCTCGAGTCTATTCTAGTCCCGTTGATTCTATTCTAGCCTCATCGAGTCTATTCTAGCCTCATCGAGTCTATTCTAGCCTCATCGAGTCTATTCTAGCCTCATCGAGTCTATTCTAGCCTCATCGAGTCTATTCTATCCTCATCGAGTCTATTCTAGCCTCGTCGAGTCTATTCTAGTCTCGTCGAGTCTATTCTAGTCTAGTCTCGTCGAGTCTATTCTAGTCTAGTCTCGTCGAGTCTATTCTAGTCTAGTCTCGTCGAGTCTATTCTAGTCTAGTCTCGTCGAGTCTATTCTAGTCTCGTCGAGTCTATTCTATTCTACTTTCGTTGAGTCTATTCTACTCTCGTCGAGACTATTCTAGTCTAGTCTCGTCGAGTCTATTATACTCCAGTCTCGTCGAGTCTATTATAGTAATGTCTCGTCGAGTCTATTCTAGTCTAGTCGAGTCGATTCTAGCCTCATCGAGTCTATTCTAGTCTCATCGAGTCTATTCTAGTCTCGTCGAGTCTATTCTAGTCTCGTCGAGTCTATTCTAGTCTCGTCGAGTCTATTCTAGTCTCGTCGAGTCTATTCTAGTCTCGTCGAGTCTATTCTAGTCTCGTCGAGTCTATTCTAGTCTCATCGAGTCTATTCTAGTATCGTCGAGTCTATTCTAGTCTCGTCGATTCTATTATAGTCTCATTGAGTCTATTCTAGTCTCTTCTATTCTATTCTCTTCTATTCTATTTTCATCTATTCTTTTCCGTCTTAATCTACCATATTCTATTGTATTCTTTTCTATTGTTTTCTATTCTTTTTTTTCTAATCTATTCTACGCTATGCGATTCTATTTTATGCTATGCTCTTCTATTCTATTCTTTTCTAATTTATTCTATTCTATTCTATTCTATTCTATTCTATTCTATTCTTTTCTATTCTGTTCTATTTTATTCCATTCTATTTTATTATTTTCTATTCTAGTGTATTCTATTCTAGTGTATTCTATTCTATTCTATTCTATTCTATTCTATTCTATTCTATTCTATTCTATTTTATTCTAATCTATTCTATTCTCTTCTGTTCTCTTCTATTCTCTTCTCTTCTCTTCTATTTTATTATATTCTATTCTATTCTATTCTATTCTATTCTATTCTATTCTATTCTATTCTATTCTATTCTATTCTATTCTATTCTCTTTTCTTCTATTCTATTCTCTTCTATTCTATTCTTTCTATTCTGTCTCTTTTATTATTTTTATTATATACTCTTCAATTATTTCTATTTTGTTCTATTCTCTACCTATATACAGAAAAATTAAATCGTAAATGCCGAGAAAGATTCTTAATTAGAGAGGAGAGTAGCCACATAACATGTAAGGTATATTTAAATTTGCTTAACAACATCGTTACAATATATTTTCCAGCAAAAACCTTCTTTAATTTGATAATTTTCTTAAAGATTTATTTTTCCGTATAAAAATCATTAAAAAGTTTTCGTTACAGTTTATTTATTTAACTTTCTGCTGAAGCGTTCAAATGTTTTTCACATTAAAGGGAAACAAATTACTGAAAGAAACAAAAAAACTGTTTAGAAGTTGATAAGTCAGCATTGTATTACTATTTGTAGTAGATGAAATGTATGTATGTGTATTATTAGAAATTTAATCAATAAATTGTGTCCTAAGGGGGATGCTACTTTGTAACAAAACGTTTTGAACAACAGCGAACAATATCATGGAAAGTAGTTGTAATAACAACAAATCAATTGAACATCATATCACTCAGCACCAGTTCAACTTACCAATAAATTAAAGTTTTGTTCAAATATATTTGCATGTCCTTGAGCAAGGATACGCTTTTTTATTTGATACTACAACAAAACCAACAACTTATAATAATGGGATAAGAAAAATAACAGTAACAACAACTTCGTTGAAAGGATTGTTGGTTTTATATTTTTCTTATAACTTTTTCTGCTTGAGTAAAATTCTTCTTTAAGGATACAAGTTTTGCATTACAGAAATCAATTTAGTCACTGATACTTGTACATTAGTAACATAACATTTTATAGCCATTTTTTTGCACAATGCTATTAATACATAAAAGATCCTTGTGGTGCATGTTGTATCGTTTATTTAAGTAAGTTGTCATTATTATTACATTCTAAATCCTCATAATTTCAACCTTTTCTTGGTTAAAACTTTGGAATACAAGGCTTTAGTAAATATAATGGAGAATTTTTGTAAGAGTTCCAATAAAAAAATAGTTACCTTTTTAGAAAATTACCTGTATTGTGCAAAAAAGCACTTCTATAAATTTTACATGAAGGTACTTTTTCAGCTATTTTATATATACATTTTGGCTTTTTGAAAGAAATAGAAAGTTCCAATGTAAGTTGAACGAGTTTCTTACAAAATTTAAAAGAAGTACTTTTATGGTACTTTTTAATTTTTGAAAAGTACTTTATTGGGAACAGTACCTCTTATAGGCAGAAAAATTAATTTTTTTAAATTTTGGTACATAGCAAGTAAAGTAGAAAGTTTATAGTTGCTAATTTTTAATCCTTTATACATTAGTTTGTTTTAGTAAAAAGTACCATTTAACAGTTTTGTTATAAATATCGTGCAATTTTGCATGTTTAAAAAGTAAATGTTGACATAGTTTACTCATAAAACATAAAGATTTACTCCTAAAAGGTTAAGATTTCAAAAAATTTAAAAGAAGTACCTCTATGACACTTTTTCTTTTTTTAAGCACTTTATTTGGAAAAGTACTTCTTTTGGACTAAAAAGGTCGTTTTTTATTTATTTAATTTACAGCGAGTATTATATCGCAAAATTTTTATTTGCACTTGTTTTCTTTTTAATAAAAGCACATTTAAGTAAAAAGGTACTTTTTAAACTGCATTGTAATAAGTACTCAAACAATTTGGTGATTAATCATAAAATAAAAAGTTTCAATGTGATTTGTGATGCTGAATACTTTTTTAACATTTTAAATAATTTTTTAAAGTTCTTTTTGGTCCTCTTATAGTTTTTGAAATGTACTTTTTTGGAAAAACATATTTTTTAGTAAAAAATACCTCCTTGTTTAATATTGATATGAGTGAAAAAACATGGAATCGCTAATAAAATTGTTTTAAAAAACAAAAGTACTATTTTTAAAAAAAAGTACTTTTTTAATTAGTGCTCCAAAGTTTGCACAAAAGTGTTTTTACCTGTTTAGGACTATAAATTACATTTTCTAAATATGTAAATATTATTGCTTTGAATAAAAAATATTTTTTGAAGTATTAAATTTTTATCTTTTATAAAAAATATCAAACTTTTTACGTTTTTGGCATTTGAAAAATTAATTTATATTTTCTTAAAAATTATTCTTTCCTTTAGTAAAAATTATTTACCTTTAATCTATAATTTTTAAAATATACGTATGTGATATTTTTCATTAATATCTTTTTGTATTAAATTATCTTGGGTACTTTTTTCGCTTTTAGTTATTAATTTTTTTTTAGTTTAATAAAAATATTTCTTTGAATTTTTACTTATTTTTATTCATTTTTTAATATATATTATATCACAATTTAGTGAAATTGCTGTTCTCGAATTTTTTTAATATGTGTAAAAAGTACCTTTTGGTACTTTTATTTTTTTTTATAATTTCTTACAAAAACAGCTTTTATAAATTTTTGAGCCTTTTGGGCTTTTGGCTCAAATCGGTTGAATTTTGCAAAAGTACTTTTATTGTAAAAGTACCTCTGTTTTTCATTTTTTAAATGGCTATATGTCAATAGTACTTATATATTTTGTACATTGTAATATAATTTTAAAATTTCATTAAAAAAAACAATTCTTCATTTTAAACAAAGGGATTTATTTTAATAATATTAATTAATTCTCAAATTTCAAAAAAAAAAATTCTTTTTTTCATGCTATTCTCCCGATTTATTATTTAAATCACCGATATTGATTATTGAAGGTCAAAGCACGTCTCGATGGCCATTTCGTTGATTTTTGTCTTTGCTTTATTGTTTTGACAAAAATCTTTAGTTTATTTAAAATATTTGTCAGAAGTCTCCTGACGAGTTAAGTAAGCGATAACGAAATGGCCATCGAGACGTGCTTTGACCTTCAATAATCAATATCGGTGATTTAAATAATAAATCGGGAGAATAGCATGAAAAAAAGAATTTTCTTGGCTTTCTAGATCAACTGAAAATGTACATTTATTCCTTGGTACTTTCTAAAATTTTATTCATTTTCAATAATATACAGACCTGGCTTGGTACTATGTACGTTTTGTTATACATTAGTATTTAATTAATTTTTATTTTTATATTATTTGTTTGGTTTTTAGGCTTTTTCATTTCTACTGTTTTTTTTCTACGAAGATTTTTAATAAAAGTACCAACAGTACTAAAAAGAAATACATGTTTGGTACTTTTTTATTTTTTATTTTTTTTTAAACTGCTCGAATTTCATATCAAATACATTCATGCTTTTTAAGTTTAAAAGCTAATTTCTATAAATTTATAAATTATTGTACAAATACGCTTTTCCTGTTTATTAATTTTTTTAAAATTTTTGTAACTTCAAATTTTTGTTGATTTGAAATGGTTATACGCTGTAAAATATTTAATTTATTGTAAAAAATTTTGCAGATTTTCGGTTAAAATAAAAAAAAAATAACTGCAGCGTCATTTTAAGTATAAAAAACCAAATCTGTTTTTACTTACATAAGTTTGGGTTCCACTTTTTTTTGCTATAATTTATATTATCTATATTAAAAAAACACAAAAAACTCTGCTGCTTAACATAATTTCATATTAGGCCAATATTTGATGACATAATTAAATTTTCGATTTTCAATAATTTTGCTTTTTATATTTTAAATGTCCTAACGTTAAACAATATCTGCTGATAAAAATACACAGGTTTAATTTTTTCTTAAGGGTTTTTATTTTGTTAAATATTTCTTTAGTGTGACCTATTATCATTATCCTTTCTTTGATGCAAATTATTTCCACATTTTTTTAGGTCTTCTGTTAGAAAGTCATCCAGCTTTTGATGTTTATTTTGACGTGACAAAGCATAAAAACATTTAATGTGAAATTTTAAAAAGCTTTTATTTTTTTCCATTAATGCTGTTAGCAAAATGGCGGCTTTGTGTTTAAATACAAATAGGGAAGATTTACGTTTGTAACATTATAATGAAAAGGAAAAAAAAAACTAGAATGAAAGTATTTAAAATAACTAAAAAGAGCATGTGTACATTTACGGAATGTCCTTCAGGGTTTCTATTAAGAATCAAGAATCCCTTAAATTTTTTTTGTACTATAAGCTTTAAAGAAAATTTAATTAAGTTTTTCTTTTCACACTTTCGCTGCATTTGTGATAACTATTTTGAAAAACAATTTGACAAAAAAACTATTGTTAACTGATTGTTAAATTGTTTCTTTATAATGGAAACGTAAAATTTTTAAGGAACAGTGAAATTTATATAAAAAGATTTTTTTCGGCACCATCATGAAGGTTTTAAAATAGTGTTAAGAATTAAAAAAAAAAAACAATAATAAAAATACTGGCACTCAAATAAATATTTATTAGAACAAAAACAAAATTAAACTTTACGTTAGGATCAGGAAGGAGGTGAGAAAGTGGCAGCTCTAAAAAAACAATCCAATTTTATTACAAAGAGGGTGAAAAATATTCGATTTCTGTGGAGTTCTGAACATGAAGGGAGAAAGTGTCTTGTTAGCTTTTAAACATTGGCTTACCTGGGGAGGACTTATCTAACCCCAAAACAAATTATGAGACCTCTTGACGTTTTTTACTTATGAGGTTTTTAATACACGATGCAATACTCCTGATTACTACAGGGCTATGGTCTCCTCCAGAAAAGTTTTCCTATAACGCTTATGAAGTCAAGATTGGCTAGAATAAGTTCGAGGACCATAGGCACACACATATTCAATACGGATGCCATTGCGATTATAAGTGTTATTTTACAATTCCTGTTGCATTGTTCTAGCAAACATTTCCTTATAAATAATGATAACAGAAATGGTATACTCAATAGCGTGTGCTACTTTTCAATTATTTAAGTCGTTTTGTGAAACATGCAGCAGCAATATTACTCGTTGTGATTCTTTAATTGCAAAATAAAACACGCTATGGTGATTAAATCAGATCTGTATAGTTTTGTTAACAACACTTTTTTTGTTCAACATTTTATTTATAACTACCATTCCCCTCACAACTGTAGTTTCTATATATAGGCGACTTAAAACGTCAAGATTATTCTAAAATGCAAACATCTGGCAGCCTCTTTTTCAAATTATTATTTTTAATTTATATCGTAAGCATAGAAACTTTATAAAATGTATTGTTGTTTCAGCTGTGTAAAATATACATCGTTATAAAATATAATAGTCGAATTATAACAATAGTTACTTTAGTTCTAAGTATCAAGGCTTGCTCTACTTTTGGTAAGAACAATAACATCGAAGAGTAAACTTCAAAAGTGCTCGAAAATCATTTGTTTACGTATTCTATTCTAAAAAAAGATTATAAATAATTTAATTTTTTTTGTTTTTTAAAACCATACATTAAAATTATTACCCTTTACTGAAAACAAATAAATAAATAAAAACTTAAGTTTTTATTAAATTACAAAAATAATTTTCGGTTGTTGTTAAAGCTTAAAATTTGTCTTCACAAATATTTTACTCTTTATAAAAAAATGATTTGCATTATTTTCAATTATCTTTAATTTGAAGCAGCAAAACAATTCACAATGGAAACAAGGCTTAAGTAAATAAATTTTAAATAAATAATATTTTGATAAATGAATAGTTCAATCTGAAAAATATGCCTCACTTGTGTACAAATAAATATTACCTAAAAGTATGCTAACAATTATTTTGAACAACTGCATATTTCTTTGTTGGCAAAATTCCAATAAAAACTTAACAAAAAAATGATATATGAATGATTATTATTTTATATGCAAATGAATCTTAGGAAGATAATAACTGGAATGGCACAAAACACAATCAAACTGTTTATATAAATATTAAAATTCGTTTTTTCTTTTAAATAAATTCATATTTGATTGAGAGCATGTAAATTATTTTTGGGAGGGTGAACAACTGCAGTGAAAAAAGGAGTGAAAAAAAGAGAAATTAATGCAGCAACTAAATTGCTCATTGCTGTGCAAGGATAAGTACTCTAATTAAAAGTTTTTATTTTCCATACACTCTACACAATTATTTTTTTTTATTCATTATCGCTGCGGTTATGTGGTAAAACTTTTTCGAAGACTTTTTTTAATTTCAAGGAAAAAAGTTTTTTCTTTAATTAGTAATATGAAATACACAAACAATATCGAAGGATTTGTAAGAGTTATCCAGAAATATGGAAAAAATTAAAATTTTTATACAAGAACAGAATAGTATTGTTCAAGACAACTTTAATGATTTCTTATTATTTTCGCATAAATTAGCCTTCCCTTAACAACACAAGTGAGAAAAAAGTTAACAAAAAGTTATTAGAATTTAAAAAAAAAAGTTTTATACAAAGCAAAAAACAAATTTGAAAGCAAAAAGATTTAATTCAACTTAAAAAGTAATAGAAACTTATGAAGCGAAGCAAACAAAAATCTATGACCTCATTTATTTATTATAAGAAATATATTTTTCAATCTTTCTTTAATGAATTTAAGTATAAAATTGAGATGTTTTTTCTTATTTTGGCTAAGGAAATCATCATTAAGCATAAGAAATTAAAGTATAAAATATTAAAGTATAAAATATTAAAGTATAAAATATTTAAATATGAAATATTTAAGCTTTTAATATAGATTAGTAAGTAAATATATTAGTAAGTGTAAAGTACCTAATTAAAACATATTTAAGAAAAAAGTATGTAAGTATAAAATATTTTTATTTATAATAATTAGGTTTTCAGTTTATAAAATTTATTTGAATTAATTGGAAATATTTTATTATACGATATTTAAATGTAAAATTTAAATTTGAAGTTTTCAAGTATAAAATATTTATGCATAAAAATTTTAAGTATAAAATATTTAAGTATAAAGTATTTAAAAATATCAAATATTTAAATATAAAATATGTAAATACAAAATTTTTAAATAAAAAATACTAAAGTATATTATATTTTAATGTGAAATATTTAAGTATAATATATTAAATTATGAAATATTTAAGTACAAAATATTAAAATGTGATATTTTAGTATAAAATGTTTAAGTATAAAATATTTAATTTAAAATATTGAAGTATAAAATAAAATAAGTATAAATATAAATATTTTACTATCGAATTTTTAAATAGAAAATTCTTAAATATAAAATATTTAAATGTGATATTTCAGTATAAAATGTTTAATTATAAATTATTTAAATATAAATTATTTAAGTAAAAAATATTAAAGTATAAAAAAATATAAGTATAAATTTAAATATTTAAATATCAAATTTTGAAACAGAAAATACTTAAGCATAAAATATATATGTGATATTTTAGTATAAAATGTTTAAGTGTAAATAATTTAAATATAAAATATTTAAGTAAAAAATTAAGGTATATATATAAGTATAAATATAAATATTTAAATATCAAATTTTGAAACATAAAATACTTAAGTATAAAATATATAAATGTGTTATTTAAGTATAAAATGTTTAAGTATAAATTATTTAAATATAATAGTTATTTGGGCATACAATTTTAAATATAAAATATTTAAATATAAATTTTTACATACAAAAGTTTAAATAAAAATTCTTAAGTATAATATATTTTAATATGAAGTATTTAACTATAAAATATTAAATTATAAAATATTTAAGTACAAAATATTTAAATGTGGTAATTCAGTATAAAATGTTTGAATAAAAATTATTATTTTTTACTTAAATATAAAATATTTAAGTAAAAAATATTAAAGTATAAAATAAGTATAAATAGAAATATTTAAATACCAAATTTTAAAACATAAAATACCGCAGCATAATATATATACGAGTATATATATATTTGTGATAGTTTATTATAAAATGTTTAAGTATAAAATATTTAAATATAAAATGTTTCAATAAAAAATACTTAAGTATAATATATTTTAGCATGAAAAATTTAAGTATAAATATTAAATTATAAAATATTTAAGTACAAATTATTTAAATGTGATATTTCAGTATAAAATGTTTAAAAATAAATTGTTTAAATATAAAATTTTAAGTAAAAAATATTAAAGTATAAAAAATTAAATTATAAAATATTTAAGCACAAAATATTTAAATGTGGTATTTCAGTATAAAATGTTTCAGTATAATTTATTTAAATATAAAATAGTAAAAAATATTGAAGTATTAAATAAAATAAGTATAATTATAAACATTAAAATACCAAATTATTAAATATAAAATTCTTAAGTATAAAATACTAAAGTGTGAAATATTTAAGTATAAAATATATAGTTTTATAGTTATTTTATATATAAAATATTTAAATGTAAAATTTTAAATAAAAAAGTCTTAAGTATAATATATTTTAATATGAAATATTTAAGTATAAAATATTAAATTATAAAAATACTTAGGTACAAGTTATTTAAATGTGATATTTCAGTATAAAATGTTTAAGTATAAATTATTTAAATATAAAGTAGTAAAAAATATTGAAGTATTAAATAAAATAAGTTTAAATATAAATATTAAAATATCAAATTTTTAAATATAAAATTCTTAAGTATAAAATATTTAAATGTGATATTTCAGTATAAAATGTTTAAGTGTAAATTATTTAAATATAAAATAATTAAAAAAAATATTAAAGTATAAAATAAAATAAGTATAAATATTAAAAATAAAATAAAATTTTTAAATGTTTAAATATTAAATATTTAAGTACGAAATATTTAAGTATAACATATATAGCTTTATCATTATTGTTAAGGTATAAAATTTTATATATAAACTACTTAAACATAAATCTTTATATAAAGAAAATTTTTAAAATAAAATACTAAGGATAAAATATTTTAATATAAATGTAAATAAAATATTTATTATAAAATATTTAAGTATAAACTATTTTAATACAAAATATTTAAGTATAAAATATTTTATAATATAATATTTAAGAAGAAAATATTTAAGTACAAAATATTTTAATATAAAATACTTAAGTATAACATATTTAAATATCAAATATTTAGGTATAAAATACTTAGCACAAAATACCTAAACGCAAAGTATTTACTTAAAACATGTTAAAGTAAAGTATAAAAGATTTAAAACCATTTTTTGCACGTGCGAAAAAATAGCTTTTTTCCGTATTAACTATCTGTTACCATGTGAATGCAAACAATTTAGTATTAATTAATTAGAACACTAGTTTTTGGTGTTTGAAACGCAGGGGCGTATCAAAAAAGTGAAATATTTATAAAATGGCTATAATTATCAGTAGTTTGAAGTATAAATTTACTTTGAAAAGTTTCAGTTGTACGACGAAAATAACTCTGTTCTGTTGTCTAATGTCAAGTTAAGTATAAAGTCTAGGCTTTGTTTTACAATTTACATTTAGTATATTATGGTATAAAATTTTTTTATACTTAGTACTCAGTAAACTAACCAAGTCGTATATGACTCAAGGTACTTTAAAGATGAGTCAAATATGATTTTTTGTAAAATTATAGTTTAGAATTTGCCAACGCATTGTCATAGTCATAGTGTACATATTGTTGAGTCATAATACAGTTGTAAGTTTTCATAGTTGATTCCTAGTTAAATTATAATGATGCCTAAGTCCAGTTATACTAAAGTTATTCTTCAGTCATAGTCAGGTTATAAATAATTTTTTATTACTTCATCATTTATTTTTAGCTTAATGTTCTTTGAACCATAATTAAGTTGTAATTCAGTTATAGGTTCGTGATTGCAGAGTCATGAAAAGTCATAACTCCGTTGTAGTTTAGTCCTTTTTGAAATATAGCGACATCATAATTTAATGAAAATCATTATTGAATAAGGATTTTATTCATTTAAGTTTTAGTTCTGGTTAAATCATAATAAGGTAACAATTAAGTCACAATTTAGTCATTATTTAGACCTTCTTCGTTCATTGTTGAGTTATTACTTTTATTAAGATTTAATTCAATCTTAGTTTTAGTTATAATTACGGTGATAGTTTAGTCATATTTCAGTCATATCGAAGTTGTTACTGAGTTAGAATTAGAAGTTCTGTTATTGTTTAATCATTGTTGAATCAAAATTTGATCATAATCCTTAGTGGAATCTAAACTGAGTTATAATAAAGTCATAGCTCAGCTTGAGTTGAGTCATATCAGATTTTCCATAGAGTCATTATTTAATTATAGTTTATTCGGTGTTGTGTCATAATTATGTCAAAGCTAAGATATAAATACTCAGTCATAATTGTGATATTGTCACATCTTAGTTAATTTATAATTATTAATAATAAAGATAAAATTTTCTAATAGCTAAATTAAAATGGAGTCAACATTGATTTATATTTAAATATTATTGTGTGATTGCTAAATTATAGATGAGTTATAATTGATTTAAATCTGAGCCATAATAAAGTCTTAAGTGACTGATTTCTAGTTATCACAGTCATAAATAAATGTTTATTGAGTCATAGTTAATTCACAGCTTATTAAAGGTTGAATCTTAGTGGGATCATGGGCTTAATAATTTGCGTAGATAAGCATGACTCGGAAAAGCGTCCACATAAAAAATTTCAAAAATTATTTTTTCCGCTGCATAATTTCTCTAATAAAAAAAATGCAAATTTCTTTTTCTTAAAGAGCTTTAGCTTTTTCCTAAAATATTTCCTACTTACGCCTATGGTTATAGTTGTGTTTAAGTAAATCTGTAATTGAGTAATAGATAGGTCCAATTTGAGTTGTAGGTCGTAAAGTCCATTGTGAGGCTTCGATAAGTTGCACCCCATAAGACCGATAAAGTCTGCTAGCAGCTTATCTTGAATCATTTTAAGTATCTGTTGTTGTTACAACGGGACCATTTAGGACCCAAGTGAGTTGTTTTTTTCATGCCTGTGCACTTAATCTAACCTATCCTACCTGTTGTTGTTTTTGTGTTATTCAGACTCTTTATGTTCCTCATCGAGACAGCTACTGCGACTTTCAATCTTACGCTCCGAAATACATCTTCTTGTACAGTACCCGTAATGACGGCCAACTGAAGGGCAACAGTCAAAAGTAACCCTGCCCTATTTTTTTTAAGGAAGCGGCATAATGATCTGAGTATCCTGAAACTGGTAGTTAAAGACTATTTGCGTGGTATCTATTCCAGTGTCTATTTCTTAAGAGCACGCCACAAATCAACGAGAAGAACGCTGTATGCTTACTAGTTTCACGGTAGGAGACTATTCGTTTTTTGCTCATATCCCTACTGCGGATGCCTTTATTATTGTTAAGTCACGGTGTCTACTTAATAACAAATAAATTAAAATTATTATAAAGTGACAATTATTTCACATTAAACATACATTTTTCCTTATCTAGTTATAATCTAGAAACAGGCTTGTTATAGTCCAGTCTGTAGTCAGTATCATAACAGAAGGTACCGTAAAAGCTCCATTTGTACATGTCCGCAATAAATCAGCTACGTCTCTCTGTTATAATATATTCTGCTTCTTGGTATTTATTTTACTTTTTGGCATGCTAATGATGGAAACCATAATATGTTAACATGTTACTACAGTTTATACACACACTCACACACACACATACACACTCCGTTGCTACAACTACTTATATATGTAAGTGAATACGTGTTAGTATGTAAAAGCTTATAAGTAATAAAGTTTATGTATGCATTTCTAAGTGCTGATGAATGTGAATGTGTGTTGGGTGGTAAAGGGATGAAGCGCGTGTACAATTATCATCGTGGTTACTTTATAAATATGCAGTAGTTATCACACACGTAAGTACTTAAAAGTGTACTTGTTTTAAAAAAGCATCTGTAGATGAATAACATATCAGCAGTTTTGTAAGTGGTTGTGTAAACTTTTTTTAACAAGACACTTTTTGGAATGTCTACTTGAAACGTAATATTCCTTAGTAGGATCAAGAAAATTCCTTTAACTGTAGAGAATTATATTTTTGTAGTCTTGCCAATGAATTGGTTTTGACTGGCTATTGGACTGCCGTTTTGTAATCTGTCTACTTATAAGTGGTGACACAAGACTGGCACTATTTAGAAACATTATTTCATACGTTCTATTCAGAGCAATTTGTAAAAATAAAATTTTCAAGTAAGTGTACGAGGGACCTTTAAGAAAGTTTTTACAGGCAAGAAAAATTAATTATTCATTACAAATATTTTTTTTAAACGTAGTACTATTAAAGTTACTAGTTAGTACTACTTTTTAGAAATATTTACCATTTTTCTGTTTCCAAATTTATTAAAATGGATTTTAAAAATATGTGGATATTTTTCTTTTAAGTAAATGTTTTTAATATTTTAAAAAGTACTTTTTCAAAAAGTACTTTTTTTAAAAAAGTACTTTCTATAAAGTATTTTAATAAAACTGTAAATTTTAAATCCTAAGTACTATAACTATACTATTAACAAATTTTGAATACTTTCGCAAAAATTTTTTCTGTAAAAAAAGCTTTTTGAAATAAGTACTTTACTGTATTTGCACTTTAATAAAACTTTTTTTGAAGACAAATTATATTTGAAATATTGTATATTTGAAATAGTTTATATTTGAAATATGTATATTTGAAATATGTATATTTGAAATATGTAACTACAACAAAGTACTTTATTTAAAAAATTTTTTGTTAACTTAAAAATTAACGAATATATTTGTATTTTTTGTTTATTTTGAAAAAGGTACTTTTCATATGAATTTATTTTAAATTTACACCTTAAGCCTATACTTATGGCTATTTAATGGAAACCTGACTTTAAATTAGTATGTTTTATTAAAAAACTTAAAAAAATGCTGTCTTGTAAAGTATTTTGTTAAAAGTACTTTTAGTGAAGTGGAAATTTAAAAATAAACATTTACTTTAAAAAAGATTGATTTTGAAATATAATTTTTACAAATTTATATATAAATTTTAAATTTAATTTTACAAACTTTGCTTTAAACAGTTCTTTTCTTAAGTAATATATAACAAAAATACTGTTTTAAAATACAATTAAAAACTAATTTTTTCAAAAAGTATCTTTAAATGGTACCTTTTGTAAAATATCTTTTTCAAAAGTTACCTAATAAAATTATATCTCTTATTGGAAAAATAGCATTTTGAAACATAAATTTAATTTAACTCTTCTCAATAGCTTATTCACGTTAAAGTAAAAGTACTTTTTGGCAAGGTACGATAAAAATTCTCTTTTTGGAAAATAAAATACTTTAAAATTAGTATTATTTTTAATTCTTTTTACTAATTATTTTTGTCTATTCTCAATAATATATGAAGATAAAGATCTTCTTTTTACAAAATACGCTTTTTTAGTGAAACATTAAAAGTACTTTTTTTTTATCAAAGTACGTTTATAAATTTGCTTTTTGGAAAATGCATTTTCGTTTTATTTTTAAGTACTTCTTTAAAGACATATATTTCTTTTAAAGAGTTTTTGAAAGAATGTACTTTTTTAAGGTTTACTTTTGCGCAGCAGTACTTTTTTGAGAAAGTACTTTAAAATTTGTTTTTTTGAAAATAAATTCTTTTAAACTAGTTTATGTACTTTTTGAAAGACCCTGATCTTTTTTAAAGAGCCTTTGAAATTATGTACTTTTTACAGCTTTTTCTTGTGGACCAGTAAAAGTACTTTTTGGGAAAGTACCGAAAAATTCGCTGTTTGGAAAATAGATTTTTTTTAAAATAGTTTTAAGTACTTCTTTGAAGACCCTGATCTTTTTTAA
Source organism: Gymnosoma rotundatum (assembly GCA_916610165.2). Taxonomy (NCBI): domain Eukaryota; kingdom Metazoa; phylum Arthropoda; class Insecta; order Diptera; family Tachinidae; genus Gymnosoma; species Gymnosoma rotundatum. Next base: position 13,079,468 of record OU744340.1, read on the forward strand.
AGAGTCTTTGAAATTGTGTACTTTTTACGGCTTTTTCTTGTGGACCAGTAAAAGCACTTTTTTGAGAAAGTACCTTAAAATTAGTTTTTTAAAAAATAATTTCTTTTAAATTAGTTTTATGAACTTCTTTGAAGACACATATCTTTTTAAAAGAGCCTTTGAAATTATGTACTTTTTACGATAATTTCTTGTGGACCAGTCGAGTTACTTTTTTGAGAAAGTACCAAAAAATTGGCTTTTTGGAAAACAGATTTTTTTTAAATTAGTTTTAAGTACTTCCTTGAAGAACTTCATATTTTTAGCCTCTTTCGTGGTACAGTGAAAGTACTTTTTAGGCAAAGTACTTTCACTGTAAGAACTTTTGTTTACAATTTTGTACTTCTTTTAAAATATAGATCTATTTTGAGTTTTCTTTTAACAATATTTGATTTTCTAGGTCTTTGCTTTTTAAACGCTTATAGTACTTTTTATGCAAGTATGTGTAAAAAGGTGCTTTTTGGAAAATAAATTATTTTGTATAATTTAAATGTACTTTTGCGAAAATATAGATAACTTTTTTGAGTCTTAAAGCAAAATGATTTCTTTTAACAGTATGTACTTTTTAGGCTTTATTCGTAGAAAAGTAAAAGTACTTTTTTGGCTAATTATTATAAAGAATTCCCTTTTTTGAAAATTAATTGTTTTAGTATTTTCATTAAGTACTTCTTTGAAGACAAGGATTCTTTGTTGTATTTTTTAGGTTTTTTTTGCTAAACCAGAAAAGTACTGTTTGCGGCAAAGTACCTTAAAAATTTACCTTTTTAAAAAGTAATTAAATGGCCTTTTGTATGTTTCTTTAATTAGTTTAATAAAAATATGAAAAATTCAATATTATTAGGTTAATAAAGGGGTTAACTTTTCACTCATTTTTAAACTGCCCTCGTAGTTCTAAAAATATGCTTGCTATTCAGTTTGTTAATGTAAAACGGAATGAAAATAAAATGAAAAGCGAGTAATTTTGTGGGAATTTGTAATCAAGTAACTAGTAAAACATACTCTGAAACAATACAAAAAAATATTTCTGTTTTTTTTATGCACATGCCAATTTATACGTGTTTGCATGTGCTTAACTTACAACAAAAAAAAAAAAAAAAAAAAAATAAATTCCAATTGCCATGCGAGTGTTCTATGAATTTCAAAGTTCTAAACAACAACAGCAGTTGTTTTTTTAAAACACTAGCAACTAACTGCATTCACATCAACAACTTCCTAGAATTTCAATCCTGTTGTTAAAAATATTTGTTGAATAATAAAAAAATAAATGAATATTCGCATGTTAACACAATAGAGCGTTGTCATCTGCACATTGTTCTCCGTAGTAATTTATATGGCTTGTTCTTAAAATAGGCTTTTACTTAGAAAGAAGAAGAATGAAAGAAAGTGGATTTTGATTTTGCTTTGTGTTGAATATTCTTCCTAATTTGTTGTTACAACAAAAGATTCTTGCTGGGAAAATGCTTAAATTAAAAATACTCTATTCTATTTTTGTTACTATTGTTACTGAAAACTATTTGTGTGAATAATTAGTAACATGAAATTGAAAAACAAATAGTTTCTCAGCCTAAAGTTTGAGCTTATTAAGCAATCAAAAAAAAAAAAAAAAAATAACGCCTTTCGATATTGAAATTTCGATCGATATCGAATGCCGTAATTAGCCCTCAGTTTTTCCAAGGAGTATGTTTTCCATTTGAATTAAAATGTTTAATTGTTCTTCTATTTAAATAATAATATTTTATTGTTTTTAATTTTTCTCGGTCATTTCGAATGTTGTTGATATAATTGCTATGTAGCATACTTTAGGGTGCTTTTATTTTATTTCAATAACTTAGTAGTCAACATTGTATGTATATATATTTTCATGCTTTTTGTTATTTAATACTATTTTTATCCCAAAAAAATTATTTTATATGCTTGAGCCTCAAAATAGGCAACAAATTATAAATGCAGTTTAGCCTTTTTTATGTTGCATTGTAAAGTATATAAAATTATAAAATTATTCATAATTTTTGTACTCTATTAATTGCTGTTATTTCAATGATTTATTTCACGCAATAATTAAAATTAAGTTGCATAAAAAGCAATAAGGCGACACAATCGAGTGAACCTTTGTTATAAAACACAGCGAGGAAAAAAATTCCTTAAGGTATGCTACGAAAAATACTAACTTTTAAGTATGTACAGTTAAGTAACATTTATTTCTTTTAAAAACCATACTTGGGATTTTTTCATTACTATTGAATTATCATTGGCATTGTTTGAGATAATGATAATAAAAAAAACTACCATTTAATGTTAATGGTTTTATTTTAATTATAATTATTTTCAATTTAATTTACTTTATTCGTGCCTGATTTCTTTAAATATATATATTTCATCATATACTCATGAAATATTTTTTATTTAAAAACTACAAATTAAATGTGTTTCTGTGGGGAAAGCATATCCAATGCCATTTTCTAAAGGTAATGATATTTTAATGAAAACTTTTATTTACTAAATACAATTAAATCAAAAATAATTGTTATTATGAAACACGAATTTTTGGTCATAGAAACTCTAAAAAACTATGCATAAAATTAATAAATCTTAACACACTTGTAGAAAGATCTATATTTAAAAATTTGATAATTAAATGTATCAACTTTAAGTAAAATTAGTGTAAAACTTAATGTCTGAGATCTAAAGTCACCTAACATTCCAGCTAGCAGAGATTATGACTCACAAGAAATATTAAATATTTTTCCTGAGATTAAAATAATATTTTAAAATAATTATTGTTTTCTAAAAAGGTCAAAAAAACATTGATATATATTTTAAAATAATGCTCTAATATACTTTAAGTATACAAAACGAGGAATAGATTCATTTATGCTAATTCTTTGAAACCATTTAATCATTAGTCAATGGTAATGATTTTGTTTTTTAACTAATTATCAATGATGCGATCTTTCCATTAAAAAGCATTACTTACCATTAATAAAAATCAGGGTAATGCTAAAAAAATCATTAGCATTAATTATATTTTAATGCTTATGAAATAGCCAATTTATTAGTCCCATGTATGTTAAACACAGTTTCTTTAAGATGGATTAACCCATTTTGTCCGGAGTAATTTATTTATATTGTTACGGTTTTCCCTTAAAGAACAAACGTACGGATTATTTTGATTGCAAATACCACTGTGACTCACTATAATATCTTGATCGGGTCATCGGGTCTTGTAAATCTTATGATCTCGTATTTACTAAACATGCGTTACGTAGCCATTCGCGCTACACTTTTTTGGTACTCCGGCGAGAAATGAACTATTCGATGCCTTGTTAAGTAAACTTAACCATTCACAGACATCTCTACTACTCCTTTTATCGAAGCCAGTCATCTCCTTTAATCCAATAGCCAGACACACGTCTGCCATACACTGTTGTTATGCTGTTACACTTCCCTGCTATAACCGCTACCGTTTTTACTTTTTTTATAAGGGGCGTCTTTTTACTCTTATGTTAAATTAGACGTCTCCACTAAATTATCTGCCATGGCTTCACACAGTATGTGTCTTTACCTTTCCGGAAGGTTTGTACTGCTGCTTCTTAATTTTCAATTGCATTATGACAATCATTATTTTCCCTTGTACGCATGTCCAAAGTTGGGCCCGTACTCATGATCTTCTGTTTTGCAGCATTTTTTTTTTTTTTTTTTTTTTTAAGAGAAGTACCACTTCAGGCATTAATGCCTACTTAGTTTTTTGTAACCGTGCTACATTCTTTAGGAAAGGGATAGATGAGAGAGAAGACAGGTGGTGAAAGGAGATAGATATAGCCATTTTATTAATTATTTTACTTCGCCGGCGAATATGCTATGAAGAAGTACCGACGAAGAAGGCTGCATGTTTTTATGTTAATTCTGCTTATGTATTTATACCATTAAACAGAAAAAAACATTTTTATTATTTGACTGCCGCAAGGGTTGAACCCAGGTCAGCCAGATTTGTAGTCAACGTGCTTACCACCTAGACTACAGCAGCCTGTATTTGTTAGCTAATTGTGGTATTATTCTATATACACAATATTAGTGGAAGTAACTTATTCACCACACTCATACGGAAACAACAACAGGGGTTGCCAGATCTTATTTTCGTAACAATATGCAGTTTGACATTTCACACAAAGAGTGATAAAAGTGGTTTTGTTCAGACAGCTCTCCGCTTGATTTAGTTTAACTTTAATTAAACTGAGTTACCACTAAAAAATTGTCACATCATATAGTGTTTGTCATTAATAGAAGCAGTTTCCTTTTATCATCCATGTTTTCATAAGGAAAATGCCAAAATAATAAAAAACATACAATTTCAAATCAAGAAAACACTATATTTTTTTAATGACTTGCTGCTATATTGACACGTTGTAAAATGAATGTGACATTTTTATTTACACTACGTCTTGACAAGCAATTTATTTGTTCATGTTTGTCTGCGTGGTGAAAACGTGGCTGATAATTTTAATTTAATTATTAGAAAATTTACAGGATTTTTGGTTTAAATATCGCCTCAATTCAATCTTTTTTTGAATTTTAAAAATTAAAGTGACCTTACGTCTCCACCAGTCTTTAAATTGAACAAGCCATGCACATAACGCCGGCAGAATAACGGTATTAATTTGTCCATGTTCTTGAATGTGTCGAAAACGTGTTGATGTTAATGTTCTGTTTGAGCATAATTTTCTGTTTGTCGTCAGTGTCGTTTCGATGTTTTAAACAATATATGGCGTTAATTCGAAATAGAGAAATCATACTAAAAACCCTATTTGATATCGAATATCAAATGAACGAAACATAAACATTGAGAGTCTACATTAGCCGAATTCATGTGCGACATGATTTACATACCAATTTGATGGCTAGTGGAGATGTAGGATAACGTTTCATGGCAGACATCATTGTATCAACAAATATTTAGATAACGAAGTTTTACACAAGCCATTTTAATGTGTGCACATGAAATTATTCAACGGTTGATCAAATTAATGGCTCGTCAAGACGGCGTATTATGTATTCATATGGCAGCTTTGTTTGTCCGAACAAATTTTACGAAATTGGTGAATTGTGCTGCAGAAAACTTTCAGCAAATAAATTTTTGTTGGCACAAAAATTTTGTCTGTACGAATTGGATTTTGAGAATTGATTTGAAAAAGGTACTTTTATTTTATTAATGGTTTCTTTAAAATATTTTTTTGAAACGCGTATAATAAAAAAATTGTACTGCTTTAAAAATTTATTACTTTTTGAGGTTTATTTTAACACAATATACTTTTTAGGGTTATCTTTTTTTGTTGAACAGCAAAAGTACTTTTTTTGACCACATACGGCAAAAAATTTTGTTTTGGAAATTATTACTTTTTAAAATTCTTAATAGTTTATAAACATATAGATCTTTTTGAGTTTTTTTTTATAAAAAGTTCTATTTTATATTTTTTTTTAAAATAAAATTACTTTTTCGACAAAGTACCTTGAAGTATTTTTTATTTTTTGAAAAAAAAAATAATTTTTAAGTATTCTTTAAAAATATTTATTTCCTTTGAGGTTTCTTGAAACAAAATGTTCTTTACTATTTTTTTGAACGGAAAAAGTACTCTTTTAGTGAAGTACCTTTTACTTCTTTCAAAATAAATTAAAAATAATTTAAGTACTTCCTTGAAGATATTGATCTTTATTTAAGAGTCTATGATCAAAATGTGTTTGTTTAAGATTTTCTTGTGGAACGTTATAAGTACTTTTATTGTTCAGTATGTTGATATTGGAAATCAGCATGATCGGTCCATGCCATTCGAGGCAGTAGGCAAAACACCACGCCTACCACTAATTTTTTCATGTCGCTTAGAACAATAAAGTTACTCCAATCAAAAAATAAATATGTGGGACGATAGAGAATTAAAAAGTAAGAAAAAAACATGAAGTTAAAAAATTGGCGCTCAACCATATTTTCCGAGTTACGGGGCTCTGAAATTTTAAAATTTTTTGAAATATCAATATGGCTATCATTTAAAAGCTTTTAAAGAGATCTTCAAGGAAATACTAAAATTTTTTAAAAATAAAAAACCCATTAAGAGTTGATTTAATTTTTATTTAAAATTATATAAATTAAATTATTTTTTTATATTTCAGTATATTTTCAAGCCCTAAAGAAGGCTGTGAATTAGCTTGCTATCGAAAAAAAAGTAATTGCGAATTATTTATAATTTTGATCGCTAGAAGAATTTAAATATTTAAATATTTCTTTTCAACTGTCATTGTTTAAAATATTTAACCTTAAAATATTTAATGAACCTTCTTCTTTATTAAAAATTAAGTGCAGCTCCATTGTTGTGTTAAACATTTTTTTTGCACATCCTTTTCCTTCAGTATATAAGCTAAATGTGTTGTTTAATGTAAATTAATTGCGAATTTTTGTATACAATGTGGTTTAATGGTTGAATATTATTTACAGTTCTTTTGGGGAAAGTAGGCAGAAAAAAAATCCAGCATCTCATTATAAAATGTAAAACTAGGAAAGAGAGAAAGTGAAATGTAAAGGAAAGTATTTCATATCAAAAAGCTACAGAAAATATTTTTATATTTTCGTTATATAATTTTTATTCGAATAAAATTTTTATTCGAAAAAAGGAGGCATTTTAAATAATAAATATTCTAATATAGAATTTTCTTTTTTTCTGCATATTTATTTTTATTATAATTTTTTTATTCGAATATTTTTTATCGATTAAGTTGTTATTCGAAATATTAGAAACACTAAAGATAACTAACAATCTAACATATATATTGGTGGTTTGCAATGTGTAAGTACATATAAAAGTATGCATTTGTGCATTTTCTATTTTTTTTAACCAAATAATCTGTTTTATTTGAGTACCTTTTATTCGAATAAAATTTTGGTTTGAAAAAGAGCAAGGAAATTTTGAAATTTTGAAATTTTAATATTATTACATGTTTTAAAGTTTGTTTTATATGTAAATTTAAATTTTTTTATTCGAATAATTTTTATTCGAGTCAGATTTTTATAAGAATTAAAAAAAAATTTTAAGATTTAATTAATAATCTAACATATATAATGTTGCGTTTTTATCCTATTAATTATTTTTGCTAGAATATTCATTTACACTTCCTTAGATAAATTTTTAATCGAATAATTTTTATCAGATCAGTTTTTTCAAACAAAAATTCTTGCAAAATAAACCGACTTTAAAACAGACATCAGCTATCTGTCTAAAACAATCTTTAGTTTTTAAAATTATGAGCTATTTTTAAAACCGGACCAATCTGTAAATGTTATTTTTCAAATAATTAACAAATTTTTAAAAGCAGTTTAGAAATGACTGAGTTTTGGAGGCACAAGCTAAAGTATGCCATGAAATCTACACGAAATTAATTTTTATTCAAATAAGAACTTTTTTGGAAAAAAAAAACGAAACACTTAAAAAAATAATTAATTGTCCAATTTCAGCAATCAGCTACAATTGGATTCGAAGGGCCAGCCGTAATTAAAAAAATTACTGAGTTGTGGCGCAAAGTTAAAAATGACAAACACTCTCGGATCTTTCATGTCAACCGATTGGCGGCATAAAACATAACCTCACCTGAACTCGGCCAAGAGCCACGAGTGTGAGGAGAGGGTAATGTAACGATTTTTACATTAACACAAATAAACCTAAACATTTTTTACTCCGAAACAAAAACAACACTGTACTTACAAAAACATTAAGAACTTGCACACAAAAGAAAACGAAGAAAAAGAATTATCATTCATTACCCTTTGGGAATCAAAAAGAAACACATGTCTTTACACCAAACACATTAATAATAATAATTAGAAATAAATCATAAATAATTGAACTACAAAAATCTCTTTTGCATTATTCAATTAATAACAAAATTTCTTAACATTGGTGTATGCATATGTAATTATTAATTTTGATATTATAAGCTTCCATAAAGGCTGGTTCACCCACAAAAATTTTGTTCCGAAACCTTTTTTTTATATGTAGTTTCTCTCTCTCTCAAAAAATAAAATGTCAAACTACATATAAAAAAAAAATGTTTCGGAACAAAATTTTTGTGGGTGAACCAGCCTTAACTGTAAATTATTTTTTTTATTCGAATAATTTTGAATCGAATAAAATTTTGATTAAAAAATTTCAAAAAATTTTTTTACGAATACTATCGTAATATAAATGTTGCTGCTTCTGTCTGTATGCATGTATTTAATAATTTTTTAATCGAATAAATTTTCACCAAATAAAATTTTTTATCGATTAAATTTTTTTCGATTAAATTTTTTTCGATTAAAATTTTTATTCAAATATGATTCTTCTTTTCGAATTATGTTTTTTTTATCCGATAAAATTTTTTATTCGAATATTTTTTTTTTAGAGTAAAATTTTTATTGGAATAATATATTTATTGTTGGATTCTATTTTTTTTATGCGAATAAATTTTTTATTCGAATAATTTTTTTCGAGTAAAATGGTTATTGTAATATTATATTATTGTTGGATTTTATTTTACTTTACCTCGTTACTACATTTACTATTCACCTTATTAAGTGTTATTATTGGTAATAGTTTAATTAAGTTATTTTAACGATGTTGATTCGTTCTGTTCGTATTGCATTATATCATTTTTCAGCACCCTAGACAACTTACAAATCTATGTTGTTGGGCGGTATTTTTGATTTCTATAAAAATCACAAACAAAAAATAATTTATCGGATTTGGATTAAAAGTAATTTCGTTGCTTTCAAGCGATGTTCGGGCCAGAAATAGAGAGAGAGGATATGTGCCACACTCACTCACTTCTTTTTCTTCGAATAGTGACAACAACAAATCGTTATGTACGTCCACTAACCACTATCGTGAGGCCCAAAGAGAAAACATTTGTTAAGAACAAATATTATTATCGAGAAATAATTTGTTTGCCCCTCAAGTTCAGTCCAGCTTACAGTTGACCCCCACATTTTATTATTATTTACTATTTAGAGCTGTTTCGTTATCTGAGCCTGAAAGCATCAATTTATGAATTTTGATTTATGAATTTATATTGAAGTCTCTTTACTTTAAACTTGTCAATATTGCTTGAAATGTCGGTCACTTAAATATTCATCACAATATTCCCAATTTTTTTCAATTGTACAAGTCATTCGGTCTTATTTTATTCAGTTTATTTTTTTGAGTTTCGTTTTTATTTAGGAAATTCTTATATCAAATCTTGCTACATATAAACTTGTCCATGTGTGTGAATGTGCTGACGTATGTAAACTTTAATACACTTAGACACACATGCACACACATTGGGAAATTCTTTGCTTTTGAAGGACAATTAAATATTAAATATTTTGCTGTTGGTATTAAAAATGTATTAAAAAACATAAAATATACAAGAAGAAGAAGAATAGAATATTAAAAAATGCAAATGATATTGTTTGTAATAAATTTTATTGCAAAATAAAAATATATACAAAAATATTTTGCTATTCAATTTGTTGAAAAAGCTTTAAAAAAATACATTCCATTTTAATAGAATTTTTAATTTAAAACAGAATGAAATTAAAATTCTGAAATTAATGTGAATAGAAAATTTAGTAATTTTATAAACTTAAGAAGAAATTTAATTTATTTGTGGCTGATTTTAATGACTTCATAAACTTCAACTTTTCATTAAGAAAAAGGAAAGGAAAGTGAATTAAAAAAAAAAATATGTAAAGAAAGTTTTTTAAGTAGGAAAAATCTTCTATGTAATTCAAATCCCATAAAATGATGCAAATAAAATTGTATAATTTTTATAAAGTCTCTTTAATTTCTTTTATAATTATTTTATTAGTTTTTTTTTATTAATTAAATTTTAAATTGAGTTCATGTTTTTTCTTTATAATTTTTATGTTCTTCAAAACAGCAAGCTGTTAATGATGAAGAATAAAAAAAAAAAAAAAATGAATTTTCAAGTTGTAAAAAAGATCTAAGTTTCTTTTCATAAAGATTTAATTAATTTAACATGTTGTAAAATGAGCTCTTGTGTTTTTTTTTTTAAGTAATAAATCCGAACAGCAGCAGCATCAACAGAATTAACAACAAACGGCTACATTCAAAATGCGCTAATTGAATATTCAATTACCAAACAAGTGTAAGGCAAAGGCACGAACAATGACTGAATAAATGGCAAAAGTGTTTTTATAAGGACTTAAGTATAAAGCAAAGCAAACAGAAAGCAGATTAATTAAATTTATTTGTTACTTTAAACAAATACTTAATTAATACTTCTTTAGCTGCCTTAAAGTATGCTATATCTTATTTATTTAATATTTGTTCCTTTCTTTCAACTTGAAACTAAAGTTTGTATACTTTTTTTTTATTTAAAACACTCATGCAGTTTTTTTACAAGCGCCTGTTTATATGCTTCAGTTTTTCTTTCTCAAGTTTTTAATTCATTAAAATAATGTGTTGCCTCAAAGTATGCTATAGATTTTTAGGACTTCATTTTAATGAAGTCATGGTGTTATATATATATGTGTGTGTGTGTGTTAGTGAAACCAGCTGTTGGCATAAATCTTAATCTCTTTAGAGGAATTAATTGGTTGTGTTTGTTGTGAAACTTGTTAGAGGTTGTAGTGCTTTTTAAATTTAATTGAATTTAATAAGGGATAATAGAATATTTCCAAGAAGGATGTAGGTGTTATTTGCGTGTTATATTAAGTAGCTAAAGCAACTTAAAGTCTGTTGGAAAACTAGACAAGAGTCTGGTTCATAGAAAAGTCTAGTGTTGATTCAGTCAGAAGACTCTGGCTGAGCTAACCTAGGCACATACGAAGTGTTCTCGGGGTACAGGGGGAACCAGTTCCCCTGGATAGAGAGTAGGATACTGTCGAAGGATGCACCAGTGTCCTTAATACACTGACACCACCGGAACTAGTAGCCCATACAGAGAGCCGCACATCTCTGTAGCTGGTTATTGGTGAGGTCCCTTCGGGGTACACGTGGTGGCTGTTGGTTAAAGTTCATGTCCGCAGGTCTGGTGCGGTACTAACAGAAAGGTTGGATAGTCTTTAACCCTCAAGCATGGGAAAGTTCCTGGTCCTGCAAGCCATATTCTTGAAATTGCAAATCTGTTGGCTACGTCCGATGGAGGGCGCTAGTCGATGCTTTGTATTTCACTCAGTGGTAAGACCGCCGTCAGGTAAGGCCATCATGGCTGGTACTGACGCAAATGTTGATCACACATAATGTCTATTCTTAAGTTAAGTCTAATCCCTTCTCTCGAATTAATTCTGGTGGATATGATAAAAATGAAAAAGGGGATACTAAAAGAATTGATACATGAGAGGGCGATGACTCTATTTCAGAAGTGAGCAAATAGGCGAAGAAGTTTTAAGATTGTGTAGTCATATAACAGCCCTGTAGGCGGAGTATAGTATTAATCAAAAAGCAACAGCAACCATAGACACTCTATTCCCAGGGTCACAAAATTGTTGGATTCCCTAAATCTAAAAAGATGTCTAGAGGGTCTATGTCTATATGCAATTACAACTTAGGCTAACAAAAACAAAACTAAATTTACGAAAAACATCCTTAGAAGAATTTTAGTATAAATTGAACACGAATTTTGCGAAGAAAAGGTGATGTAAGAATAATAGTGCTACATATTCCTTTAACCAGGCTTGATTTTGTTCCAAGGAAATTTATTTGCTTAAAATAGGTTTGAGATCATCTGAAAGACTATATGATAAGTATTTTAATACATTAATTGGCGAATGGGCGTCTTTAAATGTCAATATTTCACTAGATGCACTTAATAATAAAAGACCTTTCAACGAAAGCAGTGACGAAGCAGGTAAAACATTTATTAAGAAGCCTATTTTCAAATAAAGTCAGGAAGGCACACGCTTGGCTTAAAGTTTTCACAGAAACCTAAAGGGAAGTAACAAATAAGTGACGCATACGTTACTCTAAAAGAAAGTAATTCTATTCTGGCAGTTTATTTGCATTCATTGGGGCACATTTTATGCTGCGTTAAGCAAGTCACATGGAATTTAAATTATAAACGTGTTATTTATAGAGTTCTTTATTTGCAAAATAATTACACATAACTTTTGGATTTTTAATTTAATTACACTTTATTAAGGCAATTATTTCACGATTAATACAAAAATAATACACGATGGCAACTTTACACCAGATCTTAACTAGATGACGCTCACAATCAGAATCAATCAGCACGTATTGGCGTTGCTTTTATATACCCTACTTTTAGGCGCTCTTGAATATTCGAGAGCTTCTACCTCCTTCTGCTGCGTAGTAGAACATGCTGTGTTGTCATTTTCATTTCAAACACATGAGGTGAGCATTGTTATTTGCTTTTAGAACAGTGATGCACTGAACACATTCGAGACAGCAGCTACCGACTGCAAAATGTCAGAATTAGAATGCATGTGTTTTAATGAGAATGATTAATTTGTTGACAGCAAGGCAACAAGGCGGCAGGTTCTTGTTCTCTTTAAAAATAATCACAACTAATAATGAACTTGAGTCTGATTGAATAATATTAATTCATTTAAATTCTTTATACAGATTCACTTTGAATTGACGAACAATTGTACATCCTATTCAATTTTTCAGCATCGCCATAACTTATATAATGCCGCTGTCCAATCCGTATGTTGATTTTTTCTAAAGGAATTATCGTTTTCTTGCCATTCTTAGAAAAAGTTGTTTCACCGTAATGCATAATGCTATGATAATCATATTTAAAACCAAAACTGTTAACAAGTTTGTCACTGAGTTTCTCAAAGCTTTTCTCTCTGCCCGGTATAATATTTTCAGTGAAAATTTTAACGTAATTATCACGTTCGGGAACTCTATGTTGGTGGTAAAATCCTAGAGCATGTAAAAGTTCATGCAGAAGATATCCTATTCGAAAACAGCCGTTACCTAAGTTCAGTGTTTGTTCTGTACCCTTATAACCAATATAACTATGACAACTGCTATTAATATTACCGATTCCGATAAAGCCCTTTGTAGTGTCCAAAGCGGGTTCGAAACGTATACAACTTCGGGTTTGAATAATGTTCATGGCTCCTAAAATAAGCGCTACTTGCTTTTCAGCTAAGCGCAAGAAAAAATCAGAATTTATAAAATATATTTAAGAAGATTAATTTAATTACCAAATGAATGCGGATAAATTTTATAGTACACAACACCATTAGGCCATCTTTTTGAAATGTCAGCCATACCATTATAAGTTTTTCTTATAACCATATCTCTTTCAAAATAACCACTAGTTAATTCAGGATCATCTTCTACTCTTAAAGTTTCATTATGTTTGTAGTCATCTCTTGTTCTCTCGACAATATCGTTCGTTTTAGAAGCAACCGTTCGTTCTTCTTTCTCGGTAGGTAGCGTACAACTGTTGACTACAAATAATATCAGAATTATAAAAATGTAGCCGGTTTTCATTTTAGCACTTTGTTAGTTTTTTTTTAAACTTAAAAGTTCTTTTAAAATACTCTGATATTTATACTAAAATTTTTATCTGATTGATAAACAAAGTGAAAGTTTATATAAAATTTATGATATGGAAACTTATATTGATCTTATCGAAACTAAATTCGGTTCTTAGTTTAATTTATATCAAATATTGCTGTGTCGTCAGTCGACCATTAAGGTTCTATTAGCAGAAGCAATAAAAACGAATACGACCAAATTTTATTAAATAGTTAAATATTATTAAAACAAGTAAGTGTTCTTTGTTCGGCTAGTTCTAGTTCAAGTTCAGCGACGTAACGCCAATGAAAAAGATAAAAATTGGTGTGAAAGAGTATTAAAAAAAGGGAGAAAAATTCTGTACTTACATCATCGCCTAAATAATTGGTTAAGCAGTTTTAAAAAATGAAAGTATTCCTTTAAATATCTCTATAAAATCTTTAAAACGTCGCCCATATTTATATCTAAAAAAAATATGGTGCACAATCGTACTTTTCTATTAACTCCATCCCCCATATATTTGTTTTTTTTTTTATTGGAGTTACTTTATTGTTACAAATGATATGGCGTAGTGTTTTGCCCGCTGCCTCCAATTGCCTTGGCAAACTTAATATTGTAGAAATTACAAATTGATTGACAAACTCAGATACACCCTTTCTCCACTTTGTGTGATAAAGTGTATAATAATTATCGTTAAAGCTGTGATCCTGTAATGATGACACTTTTGAAAGTTTTTGATTGTTAAATGGTAATTATTTTTCAAGCAGTGCACATTAATTTTGACGGCTTTATCGACAATGTCAATAAAGCAGCTGTTATTATTAACTTAACTACTTAAGAATCAAAAAAAGTTTATTGTTTACATTTACTGAAACTACCAACAACTGCATAAGAACTGCATTCGGTCAATTTTGCATGTGAAATTAGTGCTTCTACTGTTAAAACTTCAACTGATACCGGAGCTTAAATTAAATGACCGCATAAAATACTTTTATTGAGTAGCCTTAAAAGCTTTTGGAAAGGGACTCCAATTTAGGACCAAAAATCGAATTATTTTTGCCTGAATGTCTTTATCAACAAGAATAATTGCGGCATATGCGATGACACCAACATGTTAGATTTTCAACAAGCGAATGCCTACCGTAGACCAACGGCCATAGTGTTTAGTAGTTCTTAAAAATCGAAAAGGAAATTAGTGACGAGGAGCAACTTAGGTTCCCAGCGCTACATTTCACAGAGGGAACGAACGCAATTGAATGATATAACTTTATTGCATTGTAAAAATGTTTAATTATACTCGTATTTTAGATAAGAAAACTTTCAGCGCTAAAACCCCAAAATTATCTTGAAAGAATTATGAAAAAGTGCTATTATAATATAATTTATGATTACATAAAAAACATTTAAAACAATTGGTTTATGGAATTCAATGATGATGAAATAATTGAGTTCCAACATTGTGACTAGAAAAAATTTCTTTTATCGGTACAGCCATAAATGCTGAGGTATGGCAGAGAACAAATAATAATAAACGTAAAATTTTATTTTATGTTTTTTTTTAACACTTTTATGTTTTAATGACCACAATCAAAAATTTGTTATTTGTATAAATAGTAATTATCTGGGCAGAGAAAGATCGCACCTGGATAAATATCTATATTCAAATTATTCAGACAGAAAATCTTTCACATGACATTTTAATTTAAATTTATTATAGTTTCCTTTAGATTATATTGCATTAGAGGTTGTATTGCTTCTTTCAAGCCATTAAAGCACTTCTTAGTTTCATATTATTTAACTAAGGATGCAAGAAGACCTAGCGATGTACAGTAGAGTAATTTAACTGTTTCCTTCCGTCGCTATTCAAAAATAAAAAACCATCAAAAAGTGAGGAATATATTGTTACGTTTTTTTCCTTTTTAAACAAACGTACGGATTCTTTTTGATTGAAAATACCACTGTGGCTCATTATTCTGTATTCAAACTTTATGAATTTCTCTGGCTATACTTCTTGATTGTACCGGTCTTGTGAATCCCATGGTCTCGTATTTACTAAACATGCGTTACGTAGCCATCCCTACACTTCTGTGGTACTCCGGCGAGACATGAACTACTCGATGCTTTGTTTAGTAACCTTCACCATTCACAGACCATTCCCCTTTAATTTACTAGCCACAACACATGTCTGCCATAAACTGTTGTTATGCTGTTACACTTTCCCGCGCTAAACGCTATTGCTCTTACTTTTTTTTATTATAAAGGGCTTTTTGACAATTATCGTTACTCTCTTATTAAAGTAGACGTCTTCACTAAATTATCTGCCATGGCTTCACACAATAATTGCCTTTCATACGGATAACAACAACAGGGGTTGCCAGATCTTATATTCGTAACAATATTTTAACACTAATTTTTTAATGAATTTTTGCTAATGACTTTCTAATAAAAAATTGTGGTAATATAAAATTATCTAAAAGTTGGTTTGGCGAAATGGAAAAAGAAAACAAACTTAGCTCTTGGTTCTAGCCCACAGCTGATGAATGATAGTCACGTTAAGTTTTGTACAAATTCTATCATTCATTAATCGAAATCTGCTGAATAAAACTTATTCGTTCCCAAGTTAGTCTACCTTAAATGTGCTTTATTATTTTAATAATAAATATGAAAAGAGCATATCATGAAAATCTATGTTTGAAGGAAACAAGCGCAAATAATGTTGATTAACTGTAAAATAATACCAAATATTAAAAAATTCACCCTTATTCTGCGTTTCGATTCGAATCGAAATTTTCTCCGTCTAGCAACTTTGGTATTCTGTGTTTTGATTCCGCTCAGTTTCTTTCGATTGTATGTATTCTGCATTACGATCGGAGCTCTGTTTTTCACATTTGTTTTTTTTTTGTTTATTTGTGTTTTTTAGCTAAAAGTTTAAAAAATTTAAGTAGAAAATGAGATAAAACGTTCAGAAACAATTTAAAAAAACAATTAAAATTATTTTTAATTAATTTATTTAATTAAATTATTTTTCTCTTTGTTTTAAATTGTTAATTTTTGTACCCGAATCTAATGTGTTTTTTATGTATTAAAGGTAAAAAACCACAACACCAGAGCAATATGAAAAACTGGCAAATTTAATAGAATCTAAGGCAGATATCGCATGTAGATACCACCAGCGGCCAATGGAAGAAGTAGCAGCGTTCTGGGAGGAAGTTGCAGGACTCCTCAATGCACTAGCTCCTCGAACAAAAATGCCAGTGCACGGACAAATTTTTATTATGTTTTTATATATTATTTAAGAGTTTTTTTCATTAAACTTTATCAATTATTTATTTTTAATTATGTATACATACAACTTTTTGTATTAAATTTGACATTTAATTATGAAAATTATAACAGACTTGCTTATTTTGCTATTTCATTTTCACATCCACAGCTATGCTATTAACTTTGTAAACATTGTTGTCTTCTCCTTTTTCTTTCGATTCTGTTTTTCTTCAGAATACTAATTTTCGATCGCAACGGAACTGAATGCGGAGACATAATCGAAACGCAGAATAGGCATATTTATATACTTGCAATCACCTCTTTAGAGTTGCTGGAACATACTGTTACGAATATAAGATCTGGCAACCCCTGTTGTTGTTGTTATCCGTAACAATTGAAGTTGTTCATACTAAAAACATAGCGGGATATTTTATGTATATAAAGCTACAGATAACGCAATGTGTTTCTGAAATCTGTTTTATTTCATTACAGATTGCGTCGTCTGAATTCGTGTTTCAGGTTTCACTTCAGGTTGAAATCCAGGTTTCATTAACATCAAAATGTTTTGATATTTTCTGGTTGCATTGAAACAGATTGCATTGTTTGTATCGCTGTTTCATTATTTTATGTGTTTAGTACATTGACAACAAGCAAGCTGTAAACATCTAATTAATTAAGAAAGAACAAAATAAGCAAATATTGGGGTGACAGAGAATTAAAAAAAACAAAAAAAAAAAAAAATTTTTGTACTGCATGTATATTATTTTACATAAAAATGCCATCGGCTCTTAATGGGTTAAGCATTTAAAAAAAATCAGTATTTCTTTAAAGATCTTTTCAAAAGCTTTAAAATGATACCCATATTGTTATTTAAAAAAAATTGAAAATTTAAGAGCCCGGAACTCGGAAAATATGGGCGAGCTCCAATTTGTTCACTTGATGTTTTTTTTCTTATTTTTTAATTCTCTATCGACCCATATATTTATTTATTTTTGATTGGAGTTACTTTATTGTTCCATATGACATGAAAAAATTGGAGGTAGGCGTGGTGTTTTGCCTGCTGCCTCGAAGGACAAGGACCAATTATGCTGATTTTAAATAGCACCTCTTTCGACACTATATCTGATCGATTGACATATTTTTTTTTTTTTTTTTGTTAAATCAAGTTTGCCGAGGCAACACTATTATTAACACGGACGGACAGACGTGGGGGAACTTACCATTCTTGCAGAGATGGATAACTAAAGTTTTTTTGTGTTTTTAATATAGACTAGACTTTAGAGGGACCAATCCTGTTTAGGCCAGTATTATAATAGTTTTTGGCTAGAAAGTGTTACACAGCCCAAGGCTCATTTGTTTAAGCGAAAAATATAACAATGTATTAGGCGCTATTGCAGTCATCAAGCTTAATCTCATGGTCAGATTTCGTGGCTGTTGCACGAAATCTGGTTGGCTAGAGTTCAACCCCTGCGATAATCAAAAAATAAAAATTTTTTTTTTCTGTTTAATAGTATAAATACATATTCGTAATTAACATTACAACATGCAGTCATAAAATGACTATATCTTTCTCCTTTCACAACCTCTGTTATCTCTCATCTATATCTTTCATAAACAGTGAAGAACGGTTAGGAAACATTACTAGGTTATGTCTGAAGTGCTACTTCTCTTTAAAGTAAATGGTTTTCGTAAGGTGTAATGACATTTACTTCATGATCAATGTAAAGATTTTAAATTATGAACCTCTCTAGGATAAGTCCACGATTTCCGTCAGGGTATTTTAAATACACCACTTAGACCTCAAGTAAGTTGCTTGACGGCAAGCGGTAGAGCAGGCCATAAGCTTAATCATGGAATAAACTGGAGACTAAACAAAAAACCATTAGATTAAAGAAGAAACTCAGCTAAAAATTAAATAATTTTATGAACTTAAATTATGTTTTAAGGACATTTTGATCAAATGTGCTCTTCCAAAAAACAAAAAGAACTTATGTTATTAAAATAATACTTAATAGTTTTAGGTTTTCATTTAATTTTTGTTGGGTAATCCTGTATTATGAAAGAAATTGAGTCTCAATAAATGACAAATCAAATCAAGTTAACATCAACTCTTGGAAAAATTAGTATTTATTGACTTGGAAGCCTTGAATTATATTTTTAACTTGAAAAAAGGAAACGGAAAAATCAATAAAAAACTGTAAAAATTAAGACAAATTAACAACAAACGATACAAAAGATAATAAAAGTTAAATCTAAATGATTTCACGCTTATCCAATGTTATCATGATAAACACTCTTACTCAGTAACACTTTCGATTAGTGCCTGGCCAATACACAGCCAGCAGACGAAACAAATGACTAATGCCAAGATAAACACACAAATAGCAATTATATCCAGCAGCGAAAGTGCCAACCATCCATTTTTCTATTTTATAGATTTTATTTACAGATTTTAAATAGAAAAGAAAAGACAAAAATTTTTGCCACTTACGAGTGCAAGTGGCGATTTAACAATTATTTTAAAACCTTCAGGCACACGAAAAAAAATATTGTGCAAACAAACAGAAATGAACAACAAAATGCCAAAGCAATTATCTAAGTATCTTAATGTCTTTTGGGTGTTAAAAGAATGACACAATCATGTCTGGGCAAAGAGAAAAATTACAAATAAGAAAGCAAAGAAAAATAAAGTTTTTAAGACTTTGCTTGAAATTAGTAACGTTTCCGTTTGCTGTAATATGGCAACTAAAGCTCACAAAGAAATGACTTAATTTTTAAATTTACAAATTCAGGAAAAATTCAAAAATTTTAAATTCAATAAACAGAAAAACGGCTTAAATTTAATTCCAAAAAGTATGCTTTAGTTTTTGTTTATTTTAAAATAAATATTAAACCTTAACATTTGCATATGCTTTAGGGATTGCATGTTTGTTTTTCTATACCCTTCACCACAAAAAGTGGAAAGAGAATATATGTAAGTTTATCATTCTATAAGACTACAAATCACAATTTTACACAACAAACACGCAAGTTTTTAAACTTTCAGAAAAAGGTTAAAAATTAAATAATTAAAAAATAAATAAATAAAAATGGAATCTGCATAAATATTAAGAAAAGAAATTCTGGAATACTTTGAAAATTTCATTTTTATTTAAAAAAAAAATTTTACTGAAAATCTTCTTAAAATTGAAATTGGGCTCTTCTTAAAACGCTAAACAATGTGTTATACAGTAAAAAAAATTTAAAATCCATTGCCTAATTTTAGGATAAAATGAAACTTTACAATCAATAACTAGTTTACGAAGAATTATTATTTTTTTTTTTAGAACTAAAATGTCTCATATAAACTTTTACCATTTCCTTAAATTTATTTTCGCAATAACAACAACCTTCATTATTTACTGAAAAACTTTAACATTATTTACATAATTTAATTCCGTAGCAAAACAACTGCAACCAACATAAATCAATCTCACTTGGGTAAAGTGACAGATAAACTCTTTTGAAAGTTTCATTTTTGTAAACAAAAGCAGATATGTGTCACATTTTTGCTGTCGTAATAAGTAAAAAGGGGAAAGCTATCAAAATATACTCCTTAAGAAAAGTTCTTAACACCTCTTTAGTAAGATATTTAAAAAACAAAAATAAATTGTATTATTTTTACACAACAATTTGATACCATTGAAGGTGAAATTTAAATTTGTCTTTTCAAAATTCTTTAAAGCGTAAAATAAATTTTAATTTTTCCTTTAAAACATATTAAAAAGTTCTGATGACGTTGTAATCGCTAAAACAAAATAATTTTACAAAAATGATAGACAGGAATGTTTAAAGGAAAAAATAACACCAGCAGTAGAGCTGTGTCGTTCGCGAACGAACGGGTTAAATTGACCGAATCAATCAAGTGAACGGAATGATCCGGTCATTTAAATCCGGTCTTTTCGTTCAATAGTGTGCGGGTTAAGTTGAACGGATGACTAATTGAACGAAATGAGCCAGATATTTAACCGGCTCCTTTCGTTCAAATTGACCGATTGAACGAATTGAACGAACGAATCAGTCTTTGATAATTGACCGAAAAAGACCGGTCACTGAAACGAACGACCGGGCACATGTCTAACCAGCAGGATTTAAAGTGCCTCCGGTTAAAATACAATAAATACCAAATCGGTAAATATTAAAATAAAGAGGCTTAAGTCAAGGTTGTGTTCTAGATTACAATATAGATTAAATGAGACCAAATTGACTTAATAAACACAAAATTGACTAAATATCTTACTGTGATATTTAAGTGCAAATCGTAGTGTATACTGTGAGGAGGAAAACAGTGTTGATTTTAGTGTAGTTTTTATTGTAGAATGTAGTTTAGATTGTAGTAGTGTAGTATGTATAGTTTTGATTGCTGCATACAGTGCAGTGTAGTTTTGATTGTAGTGTAGAATGTATTGTAGAATGTATAGTCTAAGATATAATGTAGGATATAATGTAGATTGTAGTGTAGTATGTAGTGTAGGACGTAGTGCAGATTGTAGTGGAGAATGTAGTAAAAATTGTAGTGCAGGATTGAGAGTATAATGAATTGTAGATATTTGAGTGGAGTGTAGTAAAGAAAGTAGAGTCAATTTTAATACAAAATAGAGTTTAAATTGTAGTGTAGGTTATAGTAAAGGATGTAGTGCAGTATTGATTGTATTGCAGAATGTCGTGTATCTTGGAGTGTTAGATATAGTGTAGATTGTAATGTAAAATATTCTGTAGAAATTAGAGTCGATTGTACTGCAAAATGTACTTTAAATTGTGGTGAAGATTGTAGTGAAGGACTTAGTATAGTATAGAGTAGTGCAGGATGTGGTGTAGATTATAGTGTAAAATGTAGTGTAGTGTAGAAAGTAGTTTCAACTCTAATGCAGAGTGCAGTTTAGATTGTTGCGTAGATTGTAGTGTAGGATATAGTCTAGTGTAGATTGTAGTGTCAGATTAAGTGTAGTTTGTATGGTTTAGATTGTAGTGTAGGATGTAGTATAGTGTAGTGTAGGATGTAGTATAGTGTAGTGTAGATTGTAGTGCAGGATGTAGTGTAGGACGTAGTGCAGATTGTAGTGGGAATGTAGTAAAAATTGTAGTGTAGGAATAAGAGTATAAAATATTGTAGATATTAGTGTAGATTGTAGTAAAGAAAGTAGAGTCGATTGTAATACAGAATGTAGTTTTAATTGTAGTGTAGTGTAGATTGTAGTGCAGGATGTGGTGTAGATTGTAGTGTAAAATGTAGTGTAGTGTAGAAAATAGTTTCAACTCTAATGCAGAGTGCAGTTTAGATTGTTGCGTAGATTGTAGTGTAGGATATAGTGTAGGTTGTAGTGTAGAATGCAGTTTATATTGTAGTGTAGATTGTAGTATCAGATTAAGGGTAGTTTGTATGGTTTAGATTGTAGTGTAGGATGTAGTGTAGTGTTGTGTAGATTGTAGTGCAGGATGTAGTGTAGGACGTAGGGCAGATTGTAGTAAAGAAAGTAGAGTCGATTGTACTACAGAATGTAGTTTTAATTGTAGTGTAGGATGTAGTGTAGTGTAGATTGTAGTGCAGGATGTGGTGTTGATTGTACTGCCAGATATAGTGGAGGATGTAGTGTATGAAGTTGTGTATATTGTAGTGTTGATTGTAGTATTGGATTCAATGCAGAATGTATTTCAGATATCAGTGTAGATTGTAGTAAAGAAAGTAGAGTCGATTATAGTATAAAATGTAGTTTAAATTGTAGTGTAGGTTGTAGCGAAGAATGTAGTGTAGTGTTGAATATAATGAAAACTGTAGTGTAGAAAATAGAGTCGATTATGCTGCAGAATATGGTTTAAGTTTAATTATAGGATAGAGTGTAGATTGTAGTGTAAAATGTAGTGTATGATGTAGTGTAAGACTCGGTGTAGATTGTAGTGTAGGATAAAATGCAAAATGTATTTTAGATATTAGGGTAGAACCAGGAGTCTATTGTAATACGGAATGTAGTTTAAATTATAGTGCAGGATGTGGTGTTGATTATAGTGTAGTGTAGATTGTAGTGCAGGATGCGGTGTAGATTGTAGTGTAGGACGTGGTGCAGATTGTAGTGGACAATGTAGTAAAAATTGTAGTGTAGGATTGAGAGTATAATGAATTGTAGATATTAGAGGAGAGTGTAGTAAAGAAAGTAGAGTCGATTGTAATACAGAATGTAGTTTAAATTGTAGTGTAGGTTGTAGTAATGGATTTAGTGTAGTATTGGTTGTATTGCAGAATGTGGTGTATCTTGTAGTGTAAGATATAGTGTAGATTGTAATGTAAAATATTCTGTAGAAATTAGAGTCGATTGTACTGCAAAATGTAGTTTAAATTGTGGTGAAGATTGTTCTGAAGGACTTAGTATAGTATAGAGTGATATGTATTTATAATTAAAATCTCTTAGCTAGTAAGATCTCTTATTATTAAGTTCTCTCTATTATGTAGTATTATGTATTAGAGGCTACGAGTATAATTATGTCAATAATAAAACTAGTCTTTAAGTTGAACTCAACCACGCTGGTTTTAATTATAACATTGGCGACGAGTGTAAAAATAATCAAATGGTTAAAGAGGAAAAAGACAATGCAGTGAATAAAGAACAAATGGCAAAATTTATTGGTACTGCTGATCCCTTTGTATTAGGGGAGGATTTCGATTTATATGTCAGAAGATTAGAGCATCTTTTTAAATTAAACTCGATTAAAGACACAGAAAAGACTGGATTTTTATGCAGTTTTGGTGGTGCAGAGTTATACAAAATTATTGTTGCCTTAACAACTCCTAAAACAGAGAATGAATTTACATACGTTGAATTGGTGAATAAATTAAAAACACATTTGAAACCAAAACGAAATATTATTGCTGAGTGTTACAAATTTTTTAAAACAAATAGAACTGTGGGGCAAAAATTGTCGGATTTTGTTATTGAGCTAAAGCAACAAGCGCAGTATTGTGAATTTGGTGAATTTTTAAATAAGGCATTGCTTATTCAATTTGTTTGTGGAGTCGGAGACGGGAAAATACAACAAAAATTGCTAAGTGAATGTAATCTTGACAAATTTGAAAAGGCAATAGAATTAGCAAATGCAGTCGAATTAACAACAACAAACGTAGAGATGATTAAAGACGAAGAAGAACATGTGGAACTTAACGTTGTGAGGAATATAAACTATGGAACAACAAAGGGAGACAACCAAGCAAAGCAGCGAAGCAGCGCAGTAGCAAATAAACCAGATAGTACTTACAATAAAAAAGCGTGGGCAGCAAATAACGGAAAACAAAATTCTTATAAAAATATTGTTTGTTTCTACTGTGGTAAGCAAGGCCATATACAAAGATTTTGTAAAGAGAAAAGGAATCAACTGAAATTAAAGAGCTTAGAGGAAGAGTCGGAAGAGGAACAAAGTACTTTTAATTGTATAAATAATATATCTTCTCTTACGAATAAGTCTCTTAAAATTGAATTATGTATTGAAGACAAAAATATTGAGTTTGAAATCGATTCAGGGGCTGTAGTTACTGTAATTCATAGGGATGATTATTATAAATATTTTGTTAATATTAAGTTGAAAAATGGGGGAAAATTTTATGGATTAATTTCTGGGGAAAGTGTTAAAACTCTTGGTGAATTTATGGTTAATGTAAAATTTAAGAATTTGAAATTTTATCTAAAACTAATTGTTTTGAATATTGATGCATATTTTGGCCCATTGTTAGGAAGAAATTGGTTAGACCAAATTTTTAGTGGATGGAAGAAGTTTTTTACTGATTTTGAACGTGGTAATAATGTTGATAAAAATATGAATGGTTCTGAATTAAGCCCTAGAATGATGAATTATGATAATTGGAACGTATCAATGATTGATTCTAAATTAATATCTAATAAAATGAAGTTTTTGAAAAAGTATTATCCGATTTTTACTAAATCAAATAATTCTGTTATAAAGAATTTTAAAGCGGAAATAGTGTTGAATAAAGACTCATATCCAATTTTTTGTAAAGCCAACACTGTACCTTATGGATTAAGATCTAAAGTGGAACGTGAGATTCAAAGATTATGTGATGAGGGCGTGCTAGTTGCAGTGACCAGAAGTAATTGGGCCAGTCCGATTGTGATTGTTAACAAGGGAGATGGATCAATTAGGTTATGTGTGAATTGCAAAAGAACAGTCAATAAGTTTGTGGAAATGGAGCATTGTGCAATACCACGTATAGATGATATATTGGCTTCAATGGCAGGATGGAAAATTTTTACTAAACTTGATTTAACGGGTGCCTATTTACAAGTTGCAGTTTCTGAACGTTCGCGAGAGCTTCTGACTATCAATACGCATATTGGTCTTTTCCAGTTTACTAGACTAGTTTTCGGTCTTAAGACAGCGCCTCAAATATTTTGTTCTATAATTGACCGAGTATTAAGTGGTATTCAAAACGTACAAGTCTATTTTGATGACATTTTGATAGGTGGGAACTCTGAGGATGATTGTAAAAACAACTTAACTGCAGTCTTGGATAGGTTATTGCAATATAATGTTAAAGTGAATCTGGACAAATGTGAGTTTTTTAAATCAGCAATTGATTATTTGGGTTACAGAATTAATGGAACTGGTATAACACCAAGTGCACAAAAAGTTGATGCCGTTGTCAGTGCCCCTGAGCCGTGTAATAAAACTCAGTTAAAATCTTATCTGGGAATGATTAATTACTATAATAAATGTATTCCCAACCTGTCAAGTGAACTTCAATGTTTGTATGATCTAACAAAAGAAAATGTATCGTGGATATGGAAAAAACAACACAGTGAGTGTTTTCAACGTAGTAAGAGGTTAGTGAATAATATTCATATACTAACACATTATGATCCTAAAAAGCCAATTATTATCTCAGCGGATGCTAGTCCATATGGAGTGGGGGGTGTGTTATCCCACATTATAGACGGTGTGGAACATCCAGTAATGTTTGCTTCTAGTACGTTGAGTGCGGCCGAACGTAACTACTCACAATTACACAGAGAGGCACTTGCTATAATATTTGCTATAAAGAAATTTCATAAATATATATTCGGACTTCATTTTACAATTCAGAGCGACCATCAACCTCTACGAACAATTTTTGGTGAAAAGAAAGATGTTTCGGGTGTAGCAGCAAATCGGTTGCAACGATGGGCTATTTACTTATCTATGTACTCATACGATATAAAATATAGAAAGGCAAAAGATATGGCAAATGCAGATGCGTTGTCAAGACTACCATTGGGTAATGGCACAGGCATTGAAGATGACAGTATAAATAATTTAAATGCTGTAAAATTTCCCTTGTGTACTGGGGATATAGCTAATGGAATGAAAGATGACGATGACATAACTCAAGCTTATAACTCTATTGTTACGGGTAAGTGGCCAGCCACAATGACTAAAGAGGTTCAAAAATATTACATGAAAAGGAATTCTTTAGCTTCCGAAAATGGTTGTTTATTTTATGGAGAACGAATCGTGATTCCCGGTGGAATGCGAAATGATGTTTTAAAATTATTACATGAACAACATATAGGAATAGTCAGAAGTAAAGCTTTGGCAAGAACGGTAGTATGGTGGCCAGGGATAGACCAGGACATAGAGGGTTATAATAACAAATGTCACCAGTGTCAGTCAACTCGGAAGGCAAAACCAACTAATTTATTGAAATGGACGCAAGTAACGTATCCCTTTGAGAGAATTCATATTGACTTTTGTTCATTAATTGGTCAACAGATATTGATCATTTATGACGCATATTCAAGATGGATGGAAGCTATTTATCTTACAGCGACAACGGCCACTATGGTAGTAGGAAAACTTAGGTCGTTGTTTTCTATTTTTGGATTACCAACTTACGTAGTGAGTGACAATGGACCTCCATTTAGTTCTAGAGAATTTGTAGAGTTTTGCAAATCAAATGGGATAACTGTACTAAAATCTCCACCATATCATCCACAGTCAAACGGCAGTGCAGAAAGAGCAGTACAAACTTTTAAAGCTGGATTACGGAAATCACTTTTGGACAGTAAGGAACGGAAAACACCCTTACAAATACGAATTGATAGATTTTTATTAAAGTATCGAACAACTCCGACTTCATCAACTGGTCTAACTCCAGCGGATATGATTTTTCAATACAAACCCCGAACTTTACTCACAACTTTAACTTTTAATAAATCAGAATCAACATTTGGGAAAATTCAGAGTCAGTCAAATAGAGTAGTTAAACGAAAATTATCATGTTTTAAGGAGGGGGTAGAGGTATGGTACAGGAATGTTTATTCAAATGTAGTAAAATGGGTGAAGGGAAAGGTCATAAAGAAACTGAGTAGCTGTAGGTATATGGTGTTGATTAATGGCGTGTTGAGGCAGGCGCACACGGATCAGATAAAAAGCTATTCTATTCAGAGTAGGGATATTATATTAGTACCGTCAGGCAAATGTGAGGCTGTGGAAAAGAAGAGCTTGGGGGATGAAGAAGATAGAAGGGTTGTTACGCGTAGTATGATTAAAAAGAAGAAGATGTTAGAGGGGAGTGAGTTTATTTAAGTTGGGAGGAATGATATGTATTTATAATTAAAATCTCTTAGCTAGTAAGATCTCTTATTATTAAGTTCTCTCTATTATGTAGTATTATGTATTAGAGGCTACGAGTATAATTATGTCAATAATAAAACTAGTCTTTAAGTTGAACTCAACCACGCTGGTTTTAATTATAACATAGAGTAGTGCAGGATGTGGTGTAGATTGTAGTGTAAAATGTAGTGTAGTGTAGAAAGTAGTTTCAACTCTAATGCAGAGTGCAGTTTAGATTGTTGCGTAGATTGTAGTGTAGGATATAGTGTAGGTTGTAGTGTAGAATGCAGTTTATATTGTAGTGTAGATTGTAGTATCAGATTAAGGGTAGTTTGTATGGTTTAGATTGTAGTGTAGGATGTAGTGTAGTGTTGTGTAGATTGTAGTATCAGATTAAGGGTAGTTTGTATGGATTAGATTGTAGTGTAGGATGTAGTGTAGTGTAGATTGTAGTGCAGGATGTAGTGTAGGACGTAGTGTAGATTGTAGTAAAGAAAGTAGAGTCGAGTGTACTACAGAATGTAGTTTTAATTGTAGTGTAGGATGTAGTGTAGTGTAGATTGTAGTGCAGGATGTGGTGTAGATTGTAGTGTCAGATATAGTATAGGATGCAGTGTATGAAGTTGTGTACATTGTAGTGTTGTAGTAAAGATAGTAGTATTGGATTCAAAGCAGAATGTATTTCAGATATCAGTGTAGATTGTAGTAAAGAAAGTACAGCCAATTGTAGTACAAAATATACTTTAAATTGTAGTGTAGGTTGTAGTAAAGGATGCAGTGTAGTGTAGATTATAGTGAAGTATGTTGTGTAGTTGTAGTGTAGATTGTAATAAAGAATGTAGTGTAGGATTCAATGCAGAATATATTTCAGATATCAGTGTAGATTGTAGTGAAGAGAGTAGAGCAGATTATAGTATAAAATATTGTTTAAATTGTAGTCTAGATTGTAGCGAAGGATGTAGTGTACTGTAGAATATAATGAAGAATGTAGTGTGGAAAGTAGAGTCGATTGTGCTGCAGAATGTAGTTTAAGTTTGATTATAGGATATAGTGTAGATTGTAGTGTAAAATGTAGTGTATGATGTAGTGTAAGACTCGGTGTAGATTGTAGTGTAGGATAAAATGCAGAATGTATTTCAGATATTAGGGTAGAACCAGGAGTCGATTGTAATACGGAATGTAGTGTAAATTATAGTGCAGGCCTTGGTGTAAATTATAGTGTAAGATGTAGTTTCGATTCTAATGCAAAGTATAGTTTAGATTGTAGTGTGGGTTGTAGTTTTAATTGTTGTGTAAAATAAAGTTTGGAGTTTAGTTTTAAGTACAGTGTAGAATGTAATGTAAATTTAAATGTAAGTAGTAGTGTATATCAAATTGTAGATTGTAGTGAAGATTTTAATGTAGATTATAGTATAGAATGTAATTTATATTGAAGTGCATATTTTAATGAAGATTTTAACACGGGTGTAGACTATATACCGGGCTATCTTCACTACTATAAATTTTACTATATTTCAAAATAAAGACTGCACTTTACTTCAGATAATTTAGTAGTCAAGACAACAGTACACAATGGAGTAGAAACGAAATTTTTCGTAAACAAATCAGCAAATTCCTAAATGGCTGCAGCTGGAGTAAGTTAACTACAAATCTGCTTGGCCAGGGTTCAAACCCTGTGAAAATCAAAAAATAAAATGTATTTATACATATTCAGAGTTAACATACAGCATGCAGCTTCCTTCGTCGGTACTTCTTTATGGCATATTCGCCGGCGAAGTAAAATAATTAATAAAATGGCTTTACCTTTCTTTTTTCACCACCTGTCTTATCTCTCTTCTATCCCATTCCTAAAGAATGTAAATAATTAAATAGATATTTTTGCCTGAAGTGCTACTTTTCTTTGTTTTTAACAAAAAAAAAAGTTTGCTTAGGCGATAGTTTTAGCTTTCTAGATATTTCGGGAACGCAAGCAGTACACTCTCGAAATACACTTACAAAAAACTACTTAAGAAACTTTAACAAAAAAAAAAAAAAAAAAAAAAAGTTTTAGAATTATAATCGATTTTTAAGTATTTTGTCAACTATTTCAAATTTCTATAATTATTTTTAGTTTTTTAAACCACAAAGGTCTATAAAAATTTACTCCATGCAAAAGAAACCAACTCTAAAAAATATTATTTATTTTAACTAAATGTTTGATTCATTTAATTTTATTTTTAATTAGGAACTTTTTTCTTTTATATTTATTCAATATATAATTCTTTTTTTTTAATTAATTTATGAAAAATAAGAAAAAAAAATAAGCTCTACGTATATGTAAATTCACATATAAATGTCACCGTCTCTTAATGGGTTAAGCATTTTTTCAAAATTTTAATATTTCCTTAAAGATCTCTTCAAAAGCTTTTGAATGATACCCATATTGGTATTTTAAAAATTTTGAAAATTTCAGACACCCGTAACTCGGAAAATATGGGCGAGCTCCAATTTTTTCACTTGATGTGTTTTTTTCTTATTTTTTAATTCTCTATCGCACTATATATTGGTTTTTTTATTGGACTTACTTTATTGTTCCAAATGATATGGAAAAATTAGTGGTAGGCGTGGGTTTTGTCCGCTGAATTGAAGGATATGGACCGATATTGTTGATTTTCAAGAGCACCTCTTTGGACATGGTGTCTAATCGATTGGCGAATTTAAATTTTTAGTAGCTAATATAGTGCCTTGGCAAACTTGATTTCAATACTAACACGGACGGACATGGATCAGTTGACTTCTCTATGCATAAGAACTCAGAATATATATACCTTATGGGGTCAGAAATGGATATTGTAGAATTTACAAACAGATTGGCAAATTTAGTTGTACCCTTTTTTTCACTTTTTGTGCTGAAAGGTATAAAAACTTTTACTAAATTTTAATCAGAAAAAAAGCTTTTATCTGTACTTAATTATCACTTGAGTAAATTGGCACAAGAATATATGGGAGGTCCGATAAGCTTGCCAGATTATTTTTAATAGCGTTTTACCAAACCACTAATCTTGTGGCTGCATATTTAAACAACAGAACAAAAAAAAAAAAAAAATAAATAAATTTGTAGGCAAAAAATTTTCCAGCTAGATTTAGGACTTGCTGTTCTCTTGCCTTGAGGCAAGAAATCTTTTGCCAAAGAATATCTCTCTATTTTGCTGGAGTGGAAAAGACAAATTTTAAAAGTTTTAAAAATAGCTCAGTTTTGATCAACAGTGGCGACAACTGTATATCAAAGGGAACAAGTCGATTTAAGTAAACCCAACTGCTAACTTTGACACTATTAACCAGACCGCAGAGAGACCATTAACTGGCCTGTTAAGGCTTGAATAGAATGTTTGTATTTATTCTTAAAACCACTTCTTCAAAAGACTTCGATTAAAATTCTTTTTTAATTCTTTCTATTTGTTTTCGTTTACTTGCCAACTGCACCCTTTTTAACATCTGAAGTATACTTTTTGGGTTCATGTTAAAACAAAAAGTTTAGTTAAATATTCTTTGTATTTAATTTTTTTTTATCAGTTTGTATCCGTATGGATGAAAATTGAATGTATAAAAAGTTTGCGTGTGTAGTGAATGGTTTTATTTACAAGAATATTGGATTTTATAAAATGTCACAAAAAACAATCGCCGGCATCTGATGTTGCTGGTGTTGTCATTAAAAAATTTTGTTTTTTTATTTTTCACTCTTAAAAAGTACTTTTCCTGTTTTCTCTTAACTGCACAATTTTAGTATTTTCACACTTACGCTGTAGATTTTTATAAAAGAAAATTAAACATAAAAAAGTGCGTTAAATGTTTTCAAGGTCTTAGAGTTTTTTTCTTTGCTGGTTTAAGGTTATTTTGGTAAATGTATATGTTATTTATCTCAGAGTGAAAGAGAGAAATTTATTTAAACAAGAATTTAAATTTTTTTTTAGGTTATAAATTATTTCGTAGTGATAAAATAAATTTATTATGTTGTTATTTTTTCGTTTTAATTCATAACTTTTATTTATTTTATATTTTTCTTAGCCTCAAAGTAGGCTTTATTTTTTATTACTTTTCTCGAGCCTTAAATTATATATTTAAAATCTTTCAAGTTAAAGAAAATACTTATAAGGATTTGCCAGAGTATAAAGCGTAATATAAAAATGAAATGACGTTGTTGATATTGTTATATCTTGTTGTTAAGTAAATTAGTTTGTTTGTAACTTAATAAACGTGTTTTGTATTTATTAACAGCCTAAGTGTATGCTTTCTTTAAGATATTTTCCTTAGGCAATTTTCCCAATAAAACATGAATTTTATTTGTTCTACAAAAACGATTCAGCTTAATGTATTTTGGCAAATATTTGTATTGTTATGTTATTTATTTCTTGTTTTTGCTTTTTTCTGACAGGAATAGCAGCTGTTTATAGTTAGATAACAAAAGGTAGGAACTTGAGCAAATCCAAAAATAATGTTATTTACTTTAGATTTGAATAAAAAAAATAAAAGAAATACAAAGGAATTTTGTTGACAGAAATTTACTTTAAGCCAATAAGACTTTAGAAAATGTAGCATTACAATAACCTAAGCTGTCATACGATGATAATACAAATCAGAAAATATGATGCTTAAGATTACTTGAAAGTAAACTGTAAGCGTGCTCATTCTAACATTTTAAATGAAATCCCTAAAGTAGGCAATATTTTTAAAAATTGCTCTCTTTAGATAGGTTAGTAACCCTTAAAGCTAAAATGTATATTTTATTAGCGTTTTTCGCCAAAAATACCTTATATATTTTTTAAAATCCCCAACGTAGGCAATGGTTTATAGAATTTAATTTTTATTTTAAATTTAATGTTAACATATCCGTTTTATTAAGCTTAGTGCTCCATTTAATGATGACAATTGTTTTTTTTTTTTTTTTTTTTGCTGTTTTTATTGATCCTAAAAGCAGGCAACAAATATTAAAACAATTTTTGTTTTTTTAAATTTTAAAATTTAAATACTTGTTATAAGTTTTTTTATGATGTATTACTTAAAAAAAATGTAACTTTATTCAACAATAATATTTTTAAAATTTATTGGAGTCTGAAAATAAATAATGGCTTTAAGATTTGTGTTAATTGCATATATTAAAGGTTACGTAATTTATTTTGTCACTGTACTCAAACTAACATAATAGAAAAATAAAGTTCAAGACCTTTTTGAAACTATCTAAAAATTATTTATATATAAATATTTTTTTTTAAATATTTTTTGACTCCTTAAAGTATGCACTGGTTTTTAAAAGCATGTTATTTTCAAAAATAAACTCAGTCTTTAAATATGTTTTGTTTAGTTGTATTTTTAGTTATTTAAATGTTTTGGATTAAAAGTAAAAATGATATTTTTACGAGGGTAGTTCAATAAGTTCCGTAATAATCATACATAAAACATTAAAAAATTAAAAAAAAATTATGTTTTTAAGAAATGCTACGTTTTAAAGACAGGCAAATATTAAAAAGAAATTGGTGGCTGCTGTAACCAATCACTTCTCATTGAAAAGCAACACGGCTAGATAAACAAGAGAAGATTATAGTTTATAAATGCAATAGTGTTTTTGTATTTACCTCCAAGATATAGTTAGAGAAGCGCTTAATCAAGTGTTTTAGAAAACTTTATTAAAATTTAATAACAACACCATCAACTAAAAAAAAAAAACGTTTACTAAAACTTAATGGATTTTCCTCGTGTAATAAGTTAATTTTTTGTGAAATAACATTCAGTTTATTTTTTATTTATATTTAGGTCAATCTCTTATAATAGACAGTTGCTCACGTTGGTTGTTTCAAATAATTTTAAAAAAGGTTTATACTTATTTTACAGCAAATTTCAATTTTATTCTATCCATTACAAAAATGTCAATAACATTTTATTTTTATTGTAAAGAAATATTATCTTTCAGTTAAATGTTTATTTTTACGTTATTTGTAACAACATTAAAAATCCTCCTAAAAATAGGCAATTGTTTTTATTATTACAATGCTTCCTTGAAGTAGGCAATAAAATTTAATAAGTTCTTCTAATGATGATGACTTTTAAAAATGTTGTTGCTTTTAAAAACTTTATAATATGTTCATTTGTCTAAGAATTTATGCCTTTTAAAACGTTTTTTGTTTATTTATTTATTTAGTTGTCTATTAAAATAATACATTTCAAACTTAAAGGTAAATATTTACATAATATTTTTAAACTAAAACTGTGAAGAAAATAAAAATAGGAAGAAATAATGAATTGAATATATTTGGCAAAAAAAAAAGGAAAAAAAAGAGAAAAGAAAATAATAAAATAAAATTTTTAATAAAAAATGATTAATGAGATTTCAAGTAAAATTCATTGTTATAAAACTAAACCCTTACCCTAAATCAGTTAACTTAAAAAATAACAAAAATAATTACGAAATAAAATTAAAAACAAAAAACAGTCACTAGAATTTCAACAAAATTAATTTTCTATTTACAAACTTTTTTAAAATTATTTGCGAAAAATGATCTTGAGCAGACGTATAACAGGCGCTTCAAATACCACCGATATAAAAAAGGCCACTATAAAAGAGACCACAGCATTGCCCAAAAATATAATCAAAATGAAAACATTACTCATGTGTATGGTGCCGTCCATGCGATAGGCTGTGATCAGCATAATGACCGGATGTATCAAATAAGTGCAATAAGTTAGACGTGATAGAGGCCATAAGCAACGATATGATAAAATGCGATTCATGGTGGGTGATAGATTCCAACAGCAAGATAACACCATCCAAACTAGGCCCAGGCCAAAGGCTACAGAAATAAAAACAAGACTTTAAATGGCCTTGCTTTCAAAGAAAGCCAGTCTCACTTACCAGTATGTCCTATGCTCACATAAAAAGCTGTTGTCATCTCATTTAGCTCTCCCTGCCAAACACCAAATATGATTAGCATAAGCAAGCCCCAACTAAAAAACCACAGCAAATTATTTAAGCGCTGGGAAACTTTGGGTGGTGAGCGCACTTTAAATAAAATATAACCCGCTAACATGCCCATTATATAGGGACCCACTCTTTGCCAGGGTTTGTCATACAGAAAATCAAATGACTCAAATGGTTTCGCTACTTTGTGGGTGTAATGATAACGCAGGGATATTACACCTGAAACACCCCAGGATGACACCAATAATGCAAAGATGGTCAGGATAATGGTTTTGAAGTATCTACACAAAGAAAAGAGCAAAAGAAAAAGAATTTTTTTTAGAAATTTATTATTATTTTTTAGTTAGGCTTAAGTTCGTATTTAATTGTAATCAATTCTCTATACAGTTGAAGAAGTTAAAGAAGTAAAAGTTAGATAACTTTTAATAAACTATTTTAAGGTCTTATCCAAAGACTAAGTCTGGTTCTACATCCCCTTAAAATTAAAAAATATTTTTTTTTTATTTAGTCTAAAGTATACTTCCAAGTCCAGTATAATTTTAAGTAATAAATCTTGTTATACGCTTTACACAAAAAGTGGAAAAAGGGTATAACTAAGTTTGTCAGTTCGTGTGTAATTTTTCAATATCCATTTCCGACTCCCTAAAGTATATTTTGACTTCTTCTGCATAACGAAGTCGATTCAGCGATGTCCGTGTGTCCGTGTGTCCGTCCGTGTTAGTGTTGCCAGGGCAAACTTGATTTCACCAAAAAAAAAAAAAATTATAAATATGTCATTCAACCAGATATGCTATCAAAAGAGGTGCTATTGGAAATCAGCATGATCGGTCCATGTCCTTCGAGGCAGCAGGCAAAACACCACGCCTACCTATAATTTTTTCATGCCATATCGAACAATAAAGTAACTTCAATCAAAAAAATAAATATATGGAGCGAGAGAGAATTAAAAAATAAGAAAAAAAACATCAAGTGAAAAAATTGGCGCTCGCCCATATTTTCCGAGTTACGGGGCTCTGAAATTTTCAAATTTTTTTTCAATATCAATATGGGTATCATTTTACAGCTGTTGAAGAGATCTTTTAGGAAATACTAAAAATTTTTTAAAAATGCTTAACCCATTAAGAGCGAAAGTCATTTTTATTTTAATTTTTGTTTTATTTTTTAATTCCCTGTCACCCCAGCATTTGCTTTGAGTTACTTCACTAAACTAGATTTACATACATGGTGAAGGGCAAAAAAGATTCGGCATAGCCGAATAAAGTACTCTTACTTGTCTCTATTTTACTTTACCTTGATGATAATATCAGCAACACTGTAGCCATTATATAGAATTGCATATCATTTGCCATATACCAGCTCCATATCATGCAAATTTCATTTAATGGATAAAAATTATTTAAATACAATATGTTGCGCCACCAATATTTACTGCAGGTATTTGGTAAAATCGTTGGTTGAAAGACTGAATCATCAAACGTCTGTCTGTGTGAAATAAAGAAAGAAAATCAAATTTGATAAAATGGAAAAATTGCGAATTTATACATTTTATGGTTTCTTTTGCCACTCAATGTCCCTAAATAAACATCATTACTACTATTTTGTGTGTTTTTTTTTTAACTTACCTCAAGGCAAAATCATTGAAAAATATCACAAACAAATATGCTGGCGTTAAGCGTATATAACGATAGACTACCAAAACAACAGTATCAACGAAACCCTTTTTAATATATTTTGTAGCATCCTCTGAATCCTTTTTTATGCTCTTTAAATATAATAGAGTTACCAAAAAGCCACTTATAAAGAAAAATGTATCGACAGAGAAAGTAGCATTGCCAACAATTTGATACCAGACCGAACGTTCGACTGTGATGCGTCTATACTAAAGGAGAGAAAAGAAAAAAAAAAGAAGAAGAAGAAATTGAGAAAAAAAAAATAAATTAAGATTACTAAGAATTGCTATTTTTAAAGAAAAATATATGGCCCGAAACAAAGCATTTGTCACAAGGTCTTAATACGAGGGTAAATCAATAAGTTCTTACAAAATCAGAAGATCATATTTTAACCTACTTAGAGAACGCAATAAACTTCAATTTATATTAGTCTATTTTTTTAAGTTATCAAAAGTTTTTCCAAAGATTCCGAGTGATGAAATAGTGACCTTCTTCCCTTTTTCGTCTAAACCTTTATTAATTATTTTTGGTCGGAATATTCTCAATACTTACAACCCCGAATCCTTGCAATGCCTTTAGTATTAAGTAGGTTCATTACAGTTTTTAAAGCTGCTACAGCCAATTCATTTATTTTTACTTCGCCCATGACTTAATGCTGCACTGTTACACTTATAAAGGAAAGGGCAGTTAAATTGGAAGCAACTGGGATATGAAGCCCGGTCACCAAAATAATAAAATGCACTTTTCAGCTAAACACCTTATACACAAAAAAAGAACTTTAGAAACCAAATCTGTAGAATGTCTTAGGTATTTAGCTTTTGCTAAGGAAAATGCAAAGGTGTGCATCGGAGTATTTTTTTCAAAATTTTGATATTTCTTCTTTCATTTCTTGCTTAATTGGCCTTATAATATTAAATAATAATGTCATGCTTTAATTAAAATTATTTTATTTTCCTTGGTTTTTTTGATGTCACTTTATTTAATCAACTTTTGTATAATTTTCCAACATAATTTTTTGTTATGCACAAGAAATTTTTCTTTTCCATGTTTTTTAATAAATAATCTAATACTAATCACAACTGCCATTTCTATTTATAGTCGATTAAAAACGCCAACATTGACTTAAAGTAAAAAAATCTGGCAACTTCTTTTGCGCATTGCTTTTTAAATATGTTTTTATTTGTGTGTATATTTGTTGTTGCTGTTGAACTTTAAAAAGATTAATTTATTTTGAAACATTATCCTAAAAGCCATTTTGTTTTAAATTCTTAATATTTCTCTTATGATTTTGTAAAAAATAAAAAGAATAACCCTCGTACTTTAAATATTTATTAAAGAAAACAATTTATAACAATTAAAATAATTTATTTTGTTTTTTTTTTCAAAATTATTTCCTTTTTTCTATATATTTACTCGATTTTCTCCAATATTAAACATTTGCAAATACGTATGCACCATAATTGTCCATAAAACGGAAATGACCCGCAAACCATGTACACAGGATGTTTGTGTCTATAAAAATAAAATGAGAAAAATTAATGTTTTGGAATTAAAGAAATACTTTTGTTTGTTTGATTAATATCTCTTTTAGTAAACTCAGGCAGAGTATTAGAGAACATAAAAATTATTAGAATAACAATAAAAACAGATTTACAAAAACAATAAAAGTAATTTTACTTTTTAACACAGAGAGAAAAGTAAATAATCTTGTACTCGTACTTTATTGAGAAATAAACTTTACAGCGGGTAAAATAGTTTGTCACCCTCCATTTATTTAAAGTCAAGTTTTCAGTTTATGCTTTAGCATACTTGATATTATTGTCCATTCTATTTCACTGTATAATCCATTATATAGTTAGTTTCAAAATTTAATATTTAGTTCAGTCTAATGTGTAGTTCATAGTGCAGTCCATTAGGTATCCTGCAGTCTAGCTTTTTCGAAAAGAAAAAATAGAAAAAGTACAAAATTTAGGGTTTTACAACTCTGCAATTTACTTAGTATATTATTTTAGTACTGTATAACAAAGCCTCTAGTGTTAAAAAGTCTCATTATAACTTTGAGATAATACAGATTAAGTTAATTGATATTGTTAGTTAACAGCGACTGGGATATGAACCTAGGTCATCAAACCAATCATATGCTAATCATCTAAACAATAGCACTCCTTATTTCCTAAACCAGCTCAGTCTAGAACACAAAATGGTTTTACCCAAGGCAATTCAATTACAAGGTGGCTGCGTAGGCGAATTCATTATTTTTTGCTGGTAGAAATTACTGTCAAACTTCATATATAAAAAATATACACAGATTTTTTATACATGCAGTTTGATAATAGTGTTCACGGCGAAAATTAATGAATTCGCCTACGCTGCCACCTGGTAATTGATTCGCCTTGGTTTTACCCATGGCGAAATAATACAGGTGGTCTCAATGGCGAATTCATTGATTTTCGCCGTAAACGCTAAATGTCAAACACCATATAAAAAAAAATTGTACATATTTTTTATGTATGGAATTTAACATTTTGCGTTTACGGCGAAATTAGTGAATTCGCTATCACGACCACCTTGTATTATTTCGCCATGGTTTTACCTATCTTTTCGTATAGTATGCGATTTAACTTATAGTCTATCTCTTTTACACTCTTATCTATTCTCCTTTGGTGTCTTTCATTTTTTTAGTCTACAATGTAGCCTCCTTTTGTTTAGCTATCTCTAGTCTATCCTACTGCCTTATCTGCAGTCTTATTCTGTAATTCTCGTAATTGAATGTAAATCTCAATCGCTAAATGCTAAAAATAAAATAGGGAAAAAGTCTACACAATAGCACTCGTAGCCAAAAATTGCTAAATAATTTTTTTTTGAGTTTTAGCCAATGAGATTAAGCCTTAGCGATTTAAAGAATAAGGCTGCTAATGTGCCTAATTTAGTCTTGAGTCTAGCCTTAAGCTTAATCCAACAATCTCGCCTAATTATAATCTAGTCTACAGTTCATTTGAATTTACTTCAAGTCTAAAGTTTAACTCAAAGCTAATATAGCCTGGACTATAATCAGTCAAGTATTGCCTGGTCTAAAGCCTAGTTTGCGCTGTAGGTTCTTCTTTTGACTAAGAACATATATTTAATTGTAGTCTATAATTCAGTCCAGAGTTATATAGTTGACTATGACTAAACATTTGGGCCATTAGAAGACGACCGACATGCTCGCCGTTTATGTACAGATGGTTCAAAGTCGTTTACAGGCGTTGATGGAGGCATCTTTCTTTCTAGATGCCGAAAAAATACAGGTTAGACTTTAAAACCAATTTAACATTTAAGCTGAAATTTCAGCTATTAAAAAAGTAGAGGGCTAGCTGAGGACCCATAGAATGAACGATAGTAAAGCTGTGTTAAATTCCTTATCGTTTGTTCTCATAACATCCAGTTTGGTTTGTGAATACCGGAAAGCTCTTCCTAGATCTGGACGGGAACCCGACAAGAGGACTAGACGATAGAGCAACTAGTTGGTGTCCCGCAACGTTGCTACTGGGCAAACTTTTATCAATGTTCAGCTTTCTATGGCCTTACTATGACTGCAAGAAGACTAAAGAGGGCTCATGGTCACGCCCAAGGCGAATTAAATATAAGGTGATAGCGGTGGCGAATTCAATTCTTTTCCCTGGTATTCTAACTGTTAAACTCCATATATAAAAAATCTGTATAACAGTTAAATACATTTTTTATATATGGAGTTTGACAGTTAGAATACCGGGGAAAAGAATTGAATTCGCCACCGCTATCACCTTATACTTAATTCTCCTTGGTCACGCCTGTGGCTGCTTTGACGGGGTGCTATGTCCTCGCTGTCTATGCCAGGAGAACAAACTGTATATCAATTGCTGTAGAAGTTTTTACTTTGAGAAGAAGTAGAAAACAGTAGAGCATCACTTACTCTTGAAGCTCTCTCTCTCTCTCGTTAAAAATTGTTTTTTTGTCAAAAGTTAAGACAGAATGTCTTGTGAAGCAACGACCCTAATTTAGCTTAGCTAACTTTTTAGTCTAGATTCTTTTTGAGTAACTTAGGTAGGGTTTCTTTCTGCTCGTCTTTAATTAGGATTTAAATTTTTTCAATTTTAAAATTCATTTCAAATTATTAATTCGCCCACGTGCCTTTTCGATTCATCTTTATTTTTAGAATTTTTTCTAGTAACATAAAGCAAGAATTTTTCCAATAGTAGAGAACGTTTCTTAACACTCAAGGAACTTTGTCAGTGGGTAAATAACTTTTTCCTTTTTCATCTAATCCCTCTCTCGGCATTTCGAAGTCTACGAATTGATCTATTTACGTAAAAACTCCTCTTTTGGTTTCTCGATTGTTTTTGTACTTCGTCGCAGAATTTTCGTGGCTCCTATCCAGTGAGCTTGAAATGTGATGAGCTGTATCTCATATTGAAAACATGTGCGCAACTCTAAAAGATATCTAAAAACCTGCTGTGTATATCACTTTAAACGATTGTCGGAAGAGTGTTAATTCTTAGAGAGGTGGTCCCTAAAATAGAAATTAGTTCGGCAGTAGCAAAAGAGGTTCCACTGTCACCTTTATTTGCCAGCGTAGTGGCTAATAATGCTATCAATTTGATTGTCTTCTGGCAGCAGAGTTCGGAATAATGTTTGAAGTTTAAGTCAAGGTTTACTCTAGAGAAAAGCCTGTATTTAAGTCAATGATCTTTTCCCCCCTTGAATGGATTAAGCCGTCTAGTATTTATTTAAACTTAAGTCTAGTGTATTAAAGCCAAGATAAGCTCTCTTTGACAGCACATTTCAAACTTACTTCTTTCTGTTGATCAATACTCATTATAGAACTGGCATTAGTTTGAAAAGCAAAGCATAGCAACAGTTGCTCATGTAGACCTGTTAACCATTAAAAGAAAAGACAATTTTAAAGCTTCAATTTCCTTTTACATTTAATCTTTTCCACTTTTCTAACTCACCCAAAGGCTGTTTGGCCTCATACATTTCTCCTGCCTCTGTATTGCTGAGCGTTTCAATTCTATACTCCACATCCTGTACATTTCCAGAACAGCCATTACTATTGCCATTTATATCTTGCGTTAAATTATATTGAGTTTGAGAGGCTGAAGACTTTTTACCATTCACCACCTCCGTTTCCATATCGAGGACATTATTATTTTCATTTAAAGTGGACATTTGATAGAGTTCAAAACTTTTGCCATTTTCACTGGAAATATGATGTATGACTGGAGTTTCATCTATTTTCGAACCGCTTATAACTGCTATACGAGTGGGCGTAAATTGACTTTGTGTTAGTTTGGCTTGAAACCAAGTGGCCACGGCAACCAGTAAAACTAAAGTGAGTAAAAAACTGGCGAATATTTGAAATCGTAATTCGCGCCAATAACTGTAAATACCCGGTACTGTGCGTACTCGTAACACTTTCACCTGTGCGAATTGTGAAGTATTAAAGGTTGTTAACATTTGAACATGAGGATCCATTTCGATGATGTGCTGTACATCCAAGGCTGTACAGGATTTCGGTAGACATTCTCCCATTTGCAATTGAAATTGTAATATTTCAGGCAAAGATAAATTGAATGCTATTACGGCAGCATAAAATTCAAATTCGAAATGTTTACGTATCTCCGGATCTAATTGGCGATTGAGTTCATAGCAATTTTGTTTTTGCCCCAGCCATTTGTCATTGCCAAAAAAGATTTGTCCTCTATAGCGGCCAGATGAGTCATAGGCTTAAAAAAGATAGTTAAATTAAAAAAAATTAAATAATATATTTAAGATAAATTAAACTAGCCACGCCCACTTTTGGTAATTTATGCCCTGATTAAGTTTTTTAAGGGGGCAGGGCAAAACAAAATTTAAAGAAAAAACACGTGCTTAAATGCTGCTTAAATCTGAAGAGACAAAATAATTTCGAAAATTTTCGAATAAAATTTTTTTTCGAATTTTCGAAAAATTTTCTTTTTAAATTTGTGAATTTTTCGCGAAGGCTTAAAAGTGATTAGAGGAAGTTTTTGATTTTCAATAATTAGAACTGTTTCAGTTTTACAGATTTGAAGTACAAAATTTTTTAATTTTGATAAAATATTAAAAATGGATTTTTAACCACGCCCACAAGCTTAGAATTTTTTTTTAAATATTTTACGCCAAAAAAATCTGACCCCAGTGTTAACCAGTACTTGTATATCATTTTTATATCGTTTTAAGAATCTTAAAGATTTTAATTTTAAGTTTGCTGGGGTGTTAGAGAGAGGGGCATTCCATTTGTTGGGAAAACGCTTTTATATATTTTATACTGGTCCCACTGTGCCAGATGTGCATAAGGAAACATTAATGAGCGATTTTTAATCTTATTTTTGCTTTTAAGTTTTTTTTATGAACAATACTTATTTATTTTTTGGGTAGTGGGGAATAATTAATTTTTAGGGCTGCGGACCCAGAGGGTCAAAACGTAACCCTAGTTATGTCACAACAATACTTTAAGTATATCACAGACGTCTATCAATAGAACCGTAATAGCGAAACACTATTCCCAGAAAGTATAATTATAATGCCAGTTAAAAAAAAATTTTGAAAGTTTAAAATTAAAGGGTGTGCCAGTAGGGACGTAGTAATTAAGTATGGATCATTTTATTTTGCATGTTTATAGCAAACACTTAAAATTAACACAGAGTATATTTGGTAAAACAATATGTATGAATAAATTTAAAGGGTGTACCAATAGAGAAGTGGTTTTTATGTATCTTTTAAATCCTTTTAAGGGAAATACTCACAATCTAAACAGACTTTGTAGTGCTAAATCCGCTATAACGACAAGTAAAAGAAAATAAAGGGAGGGGACACCCTTTTAAATTTTAGATCTTTGCACAAAAATATGGAAATTTACACAGAGTTGCCGTTATAAAAACAAGCATAAAAATTAAAATATTAAAAATTACAGGGTGCTCCATACTTAAAATGACGTTTATATCTGAAAGCTAATCTTTTAAAGCTCAAAAAAAATTTAAACAGTGTGTGCCTGGTATAATAAAAAAAATTAATTTACAGGGTGACCCAATAGAAGACTAGGTTTTTTTTATCTATTAAACCGTAATAATCAGACATTTTACATTTTCAATAACTAATAAAAAATAAAAATTAAAATCTAAAGGGTGGCCCTCTTATGGTACGCTAGCCAATGTAAGTAAATCTCGCTTGTTTTGACTGATTTATTTAATACTAAAATTAAAAATTTCTTTTCTTAAACATTAGTTTACTTACCTTTTTGGGCCCAATTGTAGCTGCCATGCAAGGCCGTTAAATATGCCTGCAATTCTAAACCACAGCCAGTAGAAACTTTATTTCTAACATCAGATGGCTGCCAATAAAAATGATCATATAAATTGGTTAATATTTGAAAAACATTGATCATTTGCTGACTTTCAGCGGTGGCATTATGTTCTGCATTATCGGCGCTAGTTAAATAATGATTCAAGCTATTGTGATTGTTGAGGCCCTTGTGTAAATCCTCATGCTTCATTAGTTCACGGCCTTTTTTTGAAGATTTTGATTTTAAGATCTTGAAAATATGAGGACTTACAGTTTCCACATAAGAGGAGGAGGAGGCGGGCTGATTAGAAGGTAATGTGCTAGGTGTAGGGCTAGAAGTAGGTGTAATAGGGCCGGCAGTCGTCGATTTTAAAGTGGATTCCCCTGTTGTGGTTACAAAATCCACCTGAACATTAAGATCATCCTGCAAAGAGTCGGAATCTGGGGCCTTAAAAACATCAGTGTAGGTTAAAGTGGAAACATCTGCTAAATTCGTAGAATCTCTTAGCAATAATTTCTCTTCGGCGCTTAAATCCTTTTTCTTAAAAGCTTCATGCTCCAAATCCTCAAAATCACCCAAATTAAAATCAAATATAACAGGATGTAAATCCAAATCCTTAATAGACTTTGATTTCTCTAATGACAAAGATGCTTTTTCAAAAGGTGTGTAAGGCTTCTTTTTTACAGGCTTCAAAGGTAAAATTTCCAGATTGAGAGGTTTATCTTTTTTGGTTGAGAAGCCCTCCTCATGGACTTCATGTAAAATTGTAATATTACCCGTTGGAATTAAAGTACCAGGCGAAGTTAAAGTCAAGTTGTTTAATTTATTGGCATAATCTAAAGGTAAATGGCAAAGCAGCAGGTTGATGGCTAAGCTAAGTGTTAGTAACATGTGTCTTAGCTTTTTCAGAAACATGTTGGTGTACAGATGTTCCTTTTGTGTAGGCGTTTTGTTTCT
The DNA here is from genome assembly GCA_916610165.2 of Gymnosoma rotundatum. Classification (NCBI taxonomy): domain Eukaryota; kingdom Metazoa; phylum Arthropoda; class Insecta; order Diptera; family Tachinidae; genus Gymnosoma; species Gymnosoma rotundatum. The sequence goes on from OU744340.1 coordinate 13,123,817, forward strand.
AATGCTTCTTTATAAATTTTTTTATTTTTTTTGTGTAATTTAATTTCAATTTTGTTTTAGTTTTGATATAAATTTAAAAAAGTTTTTTAAGTTTTTCACATTAAACTCATACATTTTCTTTAAGGTTGTGGGCTGCGATAAAAGTCTTTAATATTAAAAAAACAGCTTTTTAATTATATTTAAAACATTACAGTTTTATCTTTTTTATACTTTAAATTAACTGTTAAGAGTCCGACAAACAGAAACTAACAAAAAAAAAAAAAAAAGAAATAAAAAAAAAAAAAAAAAAAAATCATATTATAATAATAAAAAACGGCAACACTGTAAAATAATTTTAGTATTCATTTAAATAAAGTATTAAACAAATGTGCATCAAATAAACCAAAACTAAATATTTTAAGAATTTTTAAAAACTGAGCAGAAAGAAATAATTTGACAAATTAATCCTTCGCAGCAAAAGTGTCATAACTAAAAATTTTAAGTTTCTAAGTTATAAATGTGGAAAAAAAACTATAATTTTATCTTTAATGGATAAAACTGTTTCGACAAACTTTAAAATTTGCCAATTTTAAATTTAATTTTCTCAGTATGAATTTTTTGAGATATGACACTTTTGCAGCAAAGGCTCGACTGAAATATTTTTTAAAATTTTAAAACTTGATAATGAAAAACCATCAATTAAGATAATAACAAATTAAATTTTTTTATATATATCCGACAAATCGAAGTTCAAAAAAATTGCTACAAAAAAATAAAAAACTTGGGGTTTCTAATCAATACTATTTTTATTATCTATTCCTTTTATTTTTTCAATTTTGTTTGTTCTTGAGTTTTATCGGCAAATATACAGAATAAACAATGATGCAAAGCAAACAAATTAAATTTTTCTAGAGTAGTAATGCCTTTGGAAACTGTGTAATCCTGTTCACTTTTATCGCCAAATCAAATATTTTAAAAGTCATCCGATAAATCAACATTTTAAAATTCCTTAAAAGTGATAAATTCTTTAAACTTAAATATTGATAATTGTGAAAAACTTAGAAATTTGAATTAAATGACTTTTGCTATTTTTTTAATTACTATTTGGCGATCGTCCGATAAACCGACAAAGCGATAATTCAACATGTAATCCGAAAGTAACAACTCAGATGTAAAAAAAAAAATCAAATTAAACTTATAATTAATCTTTTTTGCTAAATGAATAAATTTAAAGGTTATCCGACAAACCGACATTTTTAAAATGTCTCAAAAATTGTAAGATTTTTTAACTAAAATGAAAACAATATTTAAGAAATTATAATTTTAGATAGAATTGTGGATATTTTATTTCTTGAGCTGCAATTTGGAAGTCACCCTATAAGCCGGCACTTCAATTAAAATTATCCGACAAACAGACATTTAATTAAAACCAGTTAGGAACACAGAAAATAAATTATTTACATTTTTTAGTTTATTTTAATTTATGGGAAAAATTGAAATTTGACCGACAAAATACTAATTCATCAAATGTCCGACAAACAGACAAATTTTAAATTTTAACTACATTTATTAAAGTTGTCTTGAACTAAATCATTCTTTAAAAATCATAAAAATGCTTTAAATGAGATATTACATTACTTTATTAAACGTCCGACAAACAGACAAATTTTAAATTTTAGGCAAATTTAATATTAAGTAGTTTTTAAAAATTATTTAAATGCTTGCAGGTAAAGAGCATAGCTAGTAATCACTTTTACTCATTGTCCGACAAACCGACATTTTTGTTTTCTTTAAAATTATTTTTTAAATTTTCTAATTTTTTTTAGATATTTTACGCTATTTTTTTACTTTTGATTAAAATAATTTTTTCGAGTTTAACATGCTTTTAATAAGAACAACTGATAATTTATTAAACGTCCGACAAACAGACAAGTGTTAAATTTCAGCATATTTAATTGTAAGTAGTTTTAAAAAATTATTTTAATTCTTACGGTGAAGGAGCATAGATAAAAATCACTTTTACTCATTGTCCGACAAACCGACATTTTTGTTTTCTTTAAAATTATTTTTTATAATTTCAAATTTTTTTATAGATATTTAACGCCATTGTTTTACTTTAAATTAAAATGATCTTTTCGAGTTTAACATGCTTTTAATAAGAACAACCGATACTTTATTAAACGTCCGACAAACAGACAAATGTTAAATTTTAAGCAAATTTAATTGTAAGTAGTTTTAAAAAATTATTTTAATTCTTACGGTTAAGGAGCATAGATAAAAATCACTTTTACGCATTGTCCGACAAACCGACATTTTTGTTTTCATAAAAATAATTTTTTAAATTTTCTAATTTTTTTTTTAGATATTTAATGTCATTCTTCTACTTCACATAAAAATAATCTTTTCGAGTTTAACATGCTTTTAATAAGAAAAACCAATACTTTATTAAACGTCCGACAAACAGACAAATGATAAATTTTAAGCAAATTTAATTCTGATTTGCATTAAAAAAATGCTGGCAGGTAAAGAGCATAGCTAATTATAACTTTTATTCATTGTCCGACAAACCGACATTTTTGTTTTCCCAAAAAAATTTTTTTAAATTTTCTAAAAATTTCTTTATAGATATTTAACGCCATTTTTTTACTTTAAATTAAAATAATCTTTTCGAGTTTAACGCGCTTTTATTAAGAACAATTCATGTTTTATTAAACGTCCGACAAACAGACAAGTGTTAAATTTTAAGCAAATTTGATTCAGAATTGTATTTAAAAAATTATTTAAATGTTTGTAGGTAAAGAGCATAGCTAATACTAACTTTTAGGCATTATCCGACAAACCGACATTTTTGTTTTCCCAAAAATTATTTTTTAAATTTTCTAAACTTTTTTATAAATATTTAACGCCATTTTTTTACTTTAAATTAAAATAAGTTTCCAAAAGCAAAGTTTCTTTTCGAGCTTAACATGCTTTTAATAAGAGAATCTGATAATTTATTAAACGTCCGACAAACAGACAAATGTTAAATTTTATGCAAATTTAATTCTGAATTGTACTTAAAAAATTATATAAATTCTTACGGTTAAGGAGCATAGAGAAAAATCACTTTTATGCATTGTCCGACAAACCGACATTTTTGTTTTCCTTAAACTATTTTTTAAATTTTCTAAAATTTTTATATAAATATTTAACGCCATTGTTTTACTTTAAATTAAAATGATCTTTTTGAGTTTAACATGCTTTTAATAAGAAAAACTAGTACTTTATTAAACGTCCGACAAACAGACATTTTAAGAATTATTTAAATGCCTCAGTTTAAATTTATTTACTTAAAAACAATTTTATAATTTATCCGACAAACAGACATATTTTCTTTTCGTTATTATTTTTAAATATTCCCCCATTTTCTCGTAGAAGTTTAACGCCATTTAAACATTTACTTTTTTTATTTGTTTGTTTATTTGTTTATATTATAATTGGCCGCTAATTTATTTGTTATCTTCTTCTTTTAATGTTTGCCTTTTTAATTTTATTTATTTAGATTAATTTTTAAACTTTATTTATTTAGTTAATTCATTTCCTTGTTTATATTTTCATGTTTTGAAAGAAGAAAAATGAAAAGAAAATTATGTTTTCAATTTTGTTGTGTTGTGACTGTGTGCGTTTGTCTTTGCATTTTTAATCAGGTTTTAATCGTCATGCAATAAGTGTAAGAGCTATAGAAAAAAAGAGGGCAACATTAGTGAGACACAGTGTTTGAAAAGTATAAAATTTTAGAGACCATTGTAAAATAACCAGAGATGGGATTTTAATCACAACTACTTAAATTAAGTGAATTCCCCTATTTGATTCCTAATTGTATTTGCCTGCGGTAGAGGTTTATTTTATTGTAAATTTTACACACTTTTATCCATTATGATGTCCATAAATACTAGCAATTTTTTCTGTTGCACATCAACAACAACCACAACAATCAGCAGAAAAATAAAACCTGACCCAAAATAACCTGTTTATTGTCAAAAATAAAAATAAAAAAAATTTGCACTCGTAATATGTTGCATTATGTGGAGTTTGTATTAATGGAAACAAGCCACAACATAAAAACACACAAACTTAACTCAAATACGCAGCCTAAAAATCTATTAAATCATACACAAAAAATGACAACAACAAATTTTTATAAACATGTAATTAAAAGCTAAACATTCGTCTGCTGTAATACATTTTCCACTTTATAACTTTCAATTACTTTCTTTTCAGCCTGTCTCTTGTTTCTTTTTCTTTTCATTTTTTTTTTTAATTTTTAAATAAAAAAAGAGGTTTTGCAATTATTTTCTTTCTCCATTGAACTTATTTCTTTTAAATCATTTTAATTTCGTTGACTTTGATTTTTATAAATATTTAATCGTGAATTTTATTTATTTCCATTGTGTTTGTTTCTTTCCTTTTTCAACTTTCTTTATGTGAGACAAGATTTTATTTTGGGAGTATTTTAGAGGAAACTAATATTGTGGGAATGTCGTTTGAAAAAAATTTCATTCATTATGTTACTGGCAAAAATGTTATGAAATTCAGATACACCATGTTTAAACTTGAAAAGCAGGTTTTTATTAACAACAAGGAAAGGTAATGTAATTGATAAATAGTTAAATAAATATGTATGTAAATACTAAAACAGTTAGAAAGACAGATGAATGCAAAATATAGAGATATTTAATAAGACAAACAAATAATAAAAGATAAATAAAACAGATCTATCGACAGAAGGATATAAGAATATAGCAAAGGACAGAGGGACATGAGCATGAAATTATCACTAATGGCAATTCAGTCTTCACAGGGTATTTTGGGGATTTTTTTTTTCATTTCAGGGAAACAATTTTATTAGAAATAAAAACATTTTTATTTTCTTTTAAATATAAAATTTTGGCAGATTAAAGTATTAATTCTTCTTATATTTCAAGTGGACATTTGTTATATTAAAAAAATATCTTAATTCAAAAACAACAAAGAGAGCTATAATCGGCTATTTCGAATTTTATATACCCTTCACCATCTATGTATATCTAGTTTAGTGAAATAACTCCAATCAAAGAAGCAAATTTTGGGGACAGAGAATTCAAAAATAAATAATTTTGGTACTGCATTTCTAATTTTACATAAAAGTAACATCGGCTCTTAATGGTTTAAGCATTTTTAAAAATTTTTAGTGTTTTCTTAAAGATCTCTTCAAAAGCTTAAAAATGATACCCATATTGATATTTTAAAAAATTTGAAAATTTCAGTGCCCCGCCCCCGTAACTCGGAAAATATGGGCGAGCACCAATTTTTTCGCTTGATGAGTTTTTCCTATTTTTTTAATTCTCTATCGTCCCATATATTAATTTTTTTTGATTGGAGTTACCTGATTGTTCCAAATGACATGAAAAAATTAGAGGTAGGCGTGGTGTTTTGCTTGCTGCCTCGAAGGAAATGACCCGATCATCTTGAGTTCTAAAAACACCTCTTTCGACACTATATCTAATCGATTGACATATTTATTTTTTGCCGCGGCAAACTTGATTTCAACACTAGCACGAACGGACAGACGGACAGACGGATATTGCTAAATCGACTTGGCTATGCATAAGAAGTCAGAATATAAATGCTTTATGGGGTCGGAAATGGATAATGTAGAAATTACACACGGAATGACAAACTTAGTTATACCCTTTATCCACTTTTTGTGGTGAAGGGTATAATGAGAGAGAGAGAGAGACAAAAGAGGAATGAAATGTTTCCACATCTCGAGCTCATTAAGTTTAAGAGGAAAAATCCTCTAGCATTTAGTCTTTGAGAATACATGCAATAGAGTAGGAAGATAAAGTTGGGTTGCACAGGCAGCTCGGGTCACTAGGCTGCGCTTGGTTATAACTTAACAGCACCTACAGAAAAGACACATCAATCGCACGACTTTCGCAACAAGTGGGAACAATCTGCAGAACTGACCGTATATAGAAATTTTTCCTGACTGGATCCCCCCTAATCGATACCTCGGTCAGGCTAGCAAAACTACGATTCACCATGAACCGTAGGTGCTGCTTAGCCAGCGTAGGACAGCAGCATATCTTCTTTCTCATCCTGTTAGCTCCTGTAATAATCGTTGCAATGGAGTTGCATCCTTATATGACATCATAAGGATGCGACATTGGCCCTGAAAATGCAATGTATATAGGTCTCGAAGTTGCCAGGGTCGATCCTTCCGAACGGCCAAACAATCCTCTCAAGTCATCTTAGCACCGTTTGGTCATCAATACGTCCCATGCGGGCTAAGAGAGGGTAGATATTGAACGTATAAATTTCAACATTCTACAACAGCGCAGCCGTCTTTTGCCAGCCCGCCAGTAATATCATTGCTAAAAATGTTTCCATGACCATGCATCCCACAAAGAGTAACTATTGAAAATATTTCGCCAAACCTGGTCAAGGATGTCCAGCATTATTGAACTTGTAAACATCCGTTCGGAACATGCTGTTAGCAGAGGAGTAACCGAGCCTAAAAGGCAAAGCTTTCAAGACCTTAGGGACGCAATAGCAGATATTTAGAAATTTTAAAAATTTTTCTTATAAAAAAAAAGTAAAAAAATAGAAAGAAAAAGGAAAAAAACTAATCCTATAATCTGAATCTTAAGAAACATATGATTATTTTTTTAATTTAGTCTATCCTTTTTTTTACAAACTAAACATCGTTCAACATTTCTAATAAAATAAATTGATTCACATATTAATAAACAAAAATCACCAAAACACCCTGTGACTATTAAACTAACTCTAATGAAAATTTAACTATTAACTTGTACATAAAATTCAATTTTTATTATTCTTGTTTTTTCTCCCGCTAGTTGTCAAATTCCACATTTTTTAACGAAAAATCCCAAAATTATTTTAATATAGTCAAATTAATTTTTAAAACAAATTAACTTTTTTTGAGTACTTTATTTATTAAATGAAATCGCTTGAAAAAGCCAAAAAAATTTTTTTAATGAGAGTTTAATGGGTTTAAAATATTATTTTCGTTTCCAGTGGTAACATTTAACCTAAGTTTGTTTAGAAAAATCCCAAGAAATGTGCCCTGCATATTTTTATTCAAAGGAATTGTTTTAAAAATTTAACAAACATTTATTATTATTATTTTATTTGAAGAGTATATCATAAAAATACCAATTCCCAAGTTCATTAAGAAAAATCCCCCAAAAGAAAAACTATACGAAAATTAAAAATTAAGGTATCATCAATGTATTTCTTTTTTGTATTTAAAAAGCCATAATAAATAATTTTTTTTTGTTAAAAAATTCACAAAAACGTAATTGTTACTTATTTATTTACTTTTTTTAACTTTTAGAAACTTTCAAAAAACTATGAGAAAACTAAATATGTTTAAATGTATAAATATATAGTTTTTTATATACTTATATATATATATTTTAATTTTGTAATTTTCTAAAGAGTTTAATGGCGCCAAAATATGAATTCCTAAAAATATTTTGAAAAATCCCAAAAATTTAAAATATTACGAATATTAATTTTTAAACTTTAAACTTCATTAGGCTTTAGCTTTAAAATAATATTTAATATAACAAATATTTTTTTTTAGTGTTTTTTGGTGCGTAACAACTTCTATTAGTTCAAAAATGGCGGACAAAAAAAATTCCCGAAAACTGCATTTTATTTATTCAATATAGTTTTTAAAATAATTCTAATCTAAAATATAAATATTTATTATTTCCTAATTATTTGCCATATTAAAGTGTTTTTTTTTCTTTCACAACTTTAAAAAAATGCAAACAGATTTTCTTAAAAAAAAAAACAAAAAACAGAAAATGCCCTAAAAGAGTTTTATTAAGTTTATTAAAGATTTTATAGTTGTTTTTGAATGTTCATTTATTTAATTCTTTAATCGTATTTCATTTAAAACACAAATTAAATTTTAACATATTTAAATTGACTCTCGAAAGTTAAACCCCTTTATAATTATCATTACTTTTAATAATTAATGAATATATTTTTAATTTAATGTATTGCTATATTAAGCACTGACATATTTAATCTCCTAAAAATATGCTGTGTTCTTCTCTCTATAAATTTTTAATATTTAGGTTATTGCACAACTGCAGGTAATTGTTTTGTTTGCTGTTTGTTGTTAGTTTTGTTATCGTTGTTAAAAATAATGAGTTTTAGTAACCCCGTCCAAAAACCCCTTGCCAAGTTGCTGTTTAGCATACTTTGGGGCATAAACTAAAAACTATTTTGCTGTTTTAATATTAAAAACAAGAATAATTTAAGATTTAATACAATTTTGTATTAATATTTTAATAGCAGTAATTGTAAAGAAGTAAACTCTTATTTGTAATAGCGTAAAAATTGAAGGATATTTTCAGGAGGAGGAGAATATAAAAAATAGATATTTAGCACTTTTCAAAGTGCTGCTTATGCCCAGGATTCACTATCATACACAATCGTACGATTTAATCACACAAAAATCTGAATTCTGTCCTAATTTAAAAATCGTTCCAAAATGGCGTCGTATGTGCCACACTATTATAAAAAAAAGATGCAAAAAAAATCAACCCTTAAAAAAATCAACCCTGATCGCATAGAGAAAAATATTTTATAAATTATTTCAAAAGATTATGAAATCGTACAGATCTGTCAAAAACCCTGTCACACACATACAATTTCAATTCACACTATCATACTTTTTGAGCACACATTCAAATTTTGACAGATCGTACGGCTGAATATGATAGTGAATCTTGGCCTTTACTTCATTGAATTTAGTTGAATTTAATCATTGAATATTATCGAAAAAATAATTACGGCATACTTTAAGGATCAGAAAAAAAAAATTCAAAACCGGAAAATTTAAAATTTTCTTTTAGATTTTGTACACATATTCACACTTCTATTTACTTATTTTACATTGTCATAATATTTTTTAAAAAGTTTATAAAAAAACTTACTAACCCAGTCCAAGATTTTAGGAATGTCTTTTTTTAATTTATTACAGTACTTAAACAACAAGATGCATTAAGTTACACATCCAATTTTAAATTTTGCAAAACAATAACAAGATTTCCAAATTTTTGCAAACTATTTTCCTGTTTTGATTTGCAACAACAAACACTTGCCAACAATATCCAGCACATTAATGATCATAAACGTCATTTCGAATGTGTAGTACATTCCAAAAGTGTGTGGCAACAGAAAAATTTACAAAAAATAATACAACAACAATAGCAGCTACAGCAACATTTGAAACATGTTATGTGAGTCCAACTACTAAAAGCAACTGAAGAAAATCTTTTATGGACAAAACAAACAATATAAATAAAATGTTACACAACTTTTAATGGAGCCATAAAAAAAACAGAAAAACTTTGTTAAAATTAAAGAAAAGATAAATTAATTTAAAAATGAACATAATAAAGCTGTTGCAAAATTAAGCAATTTGAACGTTATAAGAATTATATGGAATTTTCTTAAAAAAAATTTTCATCCTCAAATAATTGAAAAAAGGCATTCCTAGCAACGGACATTAAAAATTCAAATATCGTAAATATTTTAACAAGGCAATGATTTGAAAGAAAAAATGGTTGTAATATAACATGTTTATTAAAAAAAAATTATCATAATAATGTCTAATATCGTATTTTTTTTGTATTAACATAAAGTTCAAATATTTAATATGCAACTTGAAATTACTTTTAAATATATATTTTAAATAATTCCTTCTTCTTAATAAAAATTAGCCTAACTAAAAATTAGTTATTTTTTACATTTTGTTTATATCGTAAAATTGTGGGTACAAATTTGATCATACTTTTAAACCTTTCGTTTACCTTTTTTATGTCTTAAAAAATTGTTCTGAAGTAGAACTATAATTTTTTGTAAGAATATAGCTTTAAAAATTTTTATACCGTAAATTTAGTATTAAAAAAGTCTCGTAAAAACCTTTAGAAATATATGTTAAAAATTATTATTAAATCAATAGTTTAAAAATATCCGACTTTCATTTTACAATTTTTATACAAAAAAATCGTAATTTTTTTATATCGTAAAAATTGTAAAAATTTTTTTTATCAAATTTTAAAAACTCTCAAAATAATGGTTGTTACTATAATATTTTGTAAACAGCAGTAACGATATAATTTTTTTAAATTTCTAGAAATCACAATTAATCTTCAATATCGTAAAATTATATACTGAAATATATCGCAAGAACTTTATAGATGTATATTAAAGATTTCGTCATTATGAGCATCGATAAAAAATATCAAGAAAATTTCGCTTCTTCAATGTAATAAATTTTATAGTATATCGTAAGTTGTTTCTTAATATCGAAGTATATAACAAAATATATATTTTTATAAAAATCGTACGATGAAAATGGAAGAAAAGCAAATTTAGCTAATTAGCCAAAAACATTTTTAATTCAGAATACATTTTTAAAAGCTTTTCTCCAAATTAAATTCAAAAATTTAATATCGTAATTTTTTCGATGTTGCAAAAATTTCGAAAATTGAACTAATGTTTAATTCTTAGAATTACAACCGAAAGAATCAAAAGAACTTAATCTTAATTTTTTAGTTTTTACGCTTCTTAATAATATCTATATCGTAAGTCATTTTACTATAAAAAATTTCCAGTAAATTTGTTTTTTCTTTATGCTCAAACAGAAGATCAACTCCTTATTTATTTTTCTTACCCTTTTAAACTGTCATAATTTTTAAGATATGTTAATAAAGTTTTTAAAAATCGTAAAATATCTCTAAGTGAATATCGTAAAAATCAACAAAAATGTTTAATTTGTTTGTAAGTCTGTACACCGATAGCATAGTTTTAAAGGACTTGCACGTTCTACCTATATTTATTTTACCTATAGACTTAGCGTTTTTTATATCGTAAAAATATTTCTTTTTCAAAAAAATTTTCTAAAAAATTTAAATTCCGTAAAATTTATTTTAATTTGCCAAAGTTTTCTTAATACGTTAGAAACATTTTTAAAAAAAATTCATTAATTTTCTGATATCGTTTAAATAACATTGTAAAAATCGTAAAATATTGCAGTTGCGCTGAAACTTAAAAATGTTTAAAATGTTTTCTAATTTACGATATTAGTAATTCTTATTTTATTTTAAAGTATTGCCATTTTTAAGGATCATACAATTATATTTTATTATCAAAATGTTTTAAAATTTTATATATTCGAATATCGTAAAATATTTAGTAATATCGTAGAAAATTTTTGTACATAGAAAACATTTTTGAATCAAATGTAGCCTTTATAAATAGTCAAATCTTGTAATATATAGGAGAAATTGTATTTTCCTAATATCGTTTATTAAACATCGTGAAACGCACTGAGTTAAGAGGTAAAGTTTTTTTTTATTTTATTGAGTACCATCAATATTTTTATTTACGGTATTAAAAACATTTAATTGTTGTTTAAAAATATTATTGTATTTTAATACCGTATTTATTATACGTGTATTTGCTAATATCGTAATTTGTTCAGTAATATCGTAAACATATTTGTTTATAAAATAAAACCTTTAAATCAAAAGTTGTTTATATAAATAGTCAAATCTGGTTATAACTATTGTTTCTTGTTTTTCTAATATCGTAAATTTTTTTTAATATAGCAATTTAAAAAAAAATTGTAAAACACTTCCACACCTCTTAAAAGATGAAAATTTTAAATTAAGACATGTATAAATATGTAGTTGATTTTCGTATAATAATAAATGTTAAAGTTTTGTTTTTATTTTAGTTAATTTCGTAAGTATATTAATTTACGATATTACAATATTTAATTTGTATTTCAAAATTTTTTTTGTTTCTGAGTAACGTGCAGTTGTTTATTATTACCAATATGTTTTTTACTTATATTTTTAATATCGTAAAACTTTTAGTGTGTCGTAAATTTGTTTTAGAGAAAATATAAAAATAAAAAACAGCTTTTATAATTAGTTTAAGCTGGTTATAAATAATACTATCCTAGTTTTTGTACTGTCGTAAAATTTCCTTATCGTAAATTTTAAATTATTGCAAAATACATCGTAAAAAGTAAAAATTTGTCGTAAGAAGTTTTTTAAGTGTCGTTAAATGTATCGTCTTATTAATGCCACAGAATAGTAAACGTTAAAATTTTTGTTTAATTGTTTATTGCAATACATTTATTTTTTAATTTTTATAGTTGTTACTTCTTTCACACTCCTCTTGAACTGTTATTGGCTTTAAAAAATTTATTAATCTTCGCTTCATTTTCAGTTTCTTTTGTTATTGTATTTTTTGCTCAAGAGATGCGGTTGGAAATTTTTATTATTTTTATTTATCTTTTTTTTGGTTTCTTTGATATCTATCGATGAAAATGTTTTGATATTTATAAAAAAAAATTTTATTTGTCGATTTCATTTATGATTGTTTTTCCTGTTTTCAAGTGGAAGTATATTTTTACTGACATTTGGTTATTAGACGTAAAGCAACACGTTACGCAATAGACCAGTAAATTTTGTGGAAACATTAAAACTGTTTTAACATTTAAGATTTACAATTAATAATTTTATATTTTTAAGTTTTTGTTTCGAAGATTTGAAGACACCTTTTTAACGATTTTCGGAATTTTTTGTGGGGGCGTATGATTGATTTTAATTTGGAGTTAGATTTTTATAATTATTAATAACATTTTTATTGGTAACACTATTCATAAAACTTGAAGTGTTTTTAAAAGCCAATGAATCATAATTTTGCACTTAAAACCTTTTTATATTTTCCAGAAATTAGCCATGATGCAATTTTTAAAAGTATCGTAACAAGTCGTTTTTTTTAAATTAAAATTTATTTTATTTCTATAAAAACTTTTTGCTTAAATATGTTCAACTATTAAACACTGGTTATTAATATCTTATATAACAAGACTTGTTTTTTTTTTACTTTTTCTTATGTAATTTTTTTGTTAAAACAAAATGCTTCAGCATTGCATTTTACAATAATTTAACTTTTTAATTTGTTTTAATTAAATTTTAATTAATATCATTAAATTTGGTTAAAACACTTTTAATTACTTTAATAATTTTTCCAATTATATAATATATTTCAACACTATAATATATTTTTTGTTTATTACCAGAACCTCCGTTCGCTTGAAAGTTAAAACCGCAACTGATCATGCGCACTGGCTTCAAAATTCGCAATAGGCCTGTGTGCATTTAGCTAAAGTTGAGCAAAACCCAATTTTTTTTTTTAATAAAAAAAGACTTTAAATCAAATCAAAACTCAAGTAACAATCAAAACCAGCCAGCCAACGTTCAAATGTATAAGAAAGAAAAAATGAACAAAATAATAAACATTAAACTGGCTAAAAGTCCATTCATTCAACATGTTGCACAAATTTGCAGAAAAAAAGAAGAAATAATAAAAAACTTTATGAAATAAATATACTTCGCCAAACATATGAACAATAAAATTGCGTTAAATATTAAAGCAGGTTTAAGTTGCATTTGAAACCAAAATCCACTTTATAATTTTTTTTAAATATTTCTTTTTTATTTGCAACAACAAATTTGAGTCAAGTTATAAAATATTATCTTTGTTTTCCTCAACAAAATTTCAATTAAACAGAATTAACACCAGCATTGCTTTACAGAACTTATAGGTCAAAAATTTTTTCATATCGTAAACTTTTATAAAATTTCAAAAAAATTTAAATAATCTCGTAAAAATTTTTTATGTCGTGAAAAATTCTAAAAATATTTTTAATAACGTAAAAAGTTTTAAGAATTTTCTTTATAATATTTTATGCAATATGTTCTTATTTCGTAAAAATTTTCAATATCGTAAAACTTAAAAAAAAATGACTGCCCAAAACATTTTTAAAGAAGTATTCAATATCGTTGATTAAAATTTAATTTTTATAAAAACTCCTATCGAAGCCTTCACTACCGTAAGAATTCTATTGAAATTGAGCAAATATTAAACATTTTTTAATATCGTAAAATAAATTTCTATAGAAAAACTCAGATGCCTTAAAATCTCCCAAGCAAAAAGAAAATACTAATTAATAAAAATTGATAAAACTGAAAATCTATAAATCTTTGATATCGTAAAAAGTTTTTTTAATCGTAAAAATTACAATAGAAAATCTCGTGAATCGTAAAAAAATTTATAAATTTAAAATCATAAAATTGGACATGAAAATGTTCGAACTCGCAAAGATTTCTATAGAAATTTTCAATATCGTAAAAATAGCAATAGTTATTTTCCATATCCTTAAATGATTTTTAAAAACTATAAAATTCTCATAAGAAAAATAATCTTGCTAAATCGTAAAATATTTACATAAAATCACAAGATCGTAAATAATATTAAAGAAATTTTCAGTATTGCAAAACTGTCTCTAGTGTTAAAATTCAATATCCTAAAGCTAAAAATAGAATTCTTCAATATCGTACAAATTTCTACGGAAAATCTCAAGGTTGTAAAAATTTCTAAAAAATTGGGAATTTTTTTTTAATTTTTTAAAATTCCTAAGATCGTAAATATTTTAACATAAATTCTCGGCATCAAAAAACATTTAATAAAATTTTAAATTTGAAATTTTATTATCGTTAACAATTCTAAAGCTATTTTTAATATCGTAAATTTTTTTATACAATTCAATTTAAATATCGTACAATTTTCCCAAAAATATCTAAGCGTCTGATAATTTTCTTAGGTTATACCGTCACTGGGATCTTGTGACGCCGAGTAACGCATATTTTTGTCTCGCTTTGACCTTAGATTTTTGTTTGACATTTTTAAAATTTTTTAATTTTTTATTGTTGTTGTAGTGTTAATTTCTACTTTTAACTCATCGCTTATATTTTTATTAACAACTCGTCTGTAGTTAAAACTATTAATAAAACCAAAGGTGGACCAGTGCTACTTAAAAACTTCTTGATATTCAGACCATTAGTTAGTCAGGTTTTTAAATGTTACAAAAATTTTTTTTCAAACTTCTTAGAGTTTAAGCAAAAAAAAAAAAAAAATTTTTTTATGAGATTTTTTAAGTATTTTATTTAAAATTTTAATTTAAGCAATAAGTCCAAAATTAAAATAGAATTAATTTTTACATTCAAACACTTAATCAAACACGACTTGCTGACCTTCTTTGGGGTTCTGCTCTATAGAAAAAGATCATTCAACTTCTTTTAAAATGAATGTTACATGAACGGCATTGAACCTAAAATAATAGAGATGTTTGGTGGCAGCGTGGAAACTTTTATTTATTTTTTTTTGCGAACATGCAGGTTTTAGTTGTTCTATTGTTCATTTTGTAGTCTTACAATACAAATCAAACAAGGTTTTTGTATGAAAGTTTCAATTAATTTTTGCAGAATTTTCCTTGATATTCTAGAAATCGATTTAAAACTAGAAACTAGAAGTTAGAAGTTAGACGTAAAACGTAAATTAATTATTCAAAAATTAAACTAGATTTTCTTAAAAATATAATACAGTTTTTAAAATTTAAGTATTCGTAAGTTAAACTGCAATTATTATTGCAATTATAAACATTTGCTACAAATATACATTCGTAACATGAAACCCAAAATATAAAACCAGTCTTTCTTTCAATAGAAAACTTTATAATTTTCCTTTTAAGAAAAAGAAGGTATTTTTAGACTAAAAATTATTTTATGTAATTGATATTTTTTCCATGCAAAGTAGCGCATGTTATCGATAACTTTTAATAGAGAATTAAACTATCGATAAGTTTTCAATAGAAAACAAATATGATCTATGATTTTTCAAAAGAAAACTAAAATGATCAATAACTGTTCTCTTGCTAACTTGTATTATTGATAGCTTTTTTTGTCGAAAATAAAAAATGTCGGAAACTGATTTATCGAAAATTATGATTAGCGTACTTTTGTATAAAATTCTAAAATTATTGATAACTTTTTTGCAGAAAACTAAAATTATCGACCGCGTTTATATAGAATGTTTTTTCTATCGAAAACCGAAATTACCAATAGCTTTTCTATCGGAAAATAAAGTTATCGGTAATTTATCTAATGAAAATTAAAACGATCGATAGCTTTTCTATAGAAAATTGAAATTATCGATATCTTTTCTATAAAAAAATTAAATTATCGATAGCTTTTCTAAAGAAAATTTAAATTATCGATAACTTTCTATAGAAAATTTAAATTATCGATGATTTTTCTACAGAAAATTTAAATTATCAATAACTTTTCTATAGAAAATTTATATTATCAATAGCTTTTCTATAAAAAAACTAAAAATATCTTTAGCTTTTATATAGAAAATTTAAATTATCGATAACTTTTCTAAAGAAAATTTAAGTTATTGATAACTGTTCTGTAGAAATATTAAATTATCGATAACTTTTCTATATAAAATTTATATTATCGATAACTTTCGTATACAAAACTAAAATTATCGATTAGTTTTTTATAGAACTAAATTTATCGATACTCTTCAATAAAAAACTAAACCTTTCGTCTATTTATATCGATAGAAAAGTGAAATTTTCGATTATTTTTTTTTAAAGACAAAATTCTCTATATCTTTTCTTTAAAAACTAAAATTATCGATTACTTATCTAAAAAAAATAAAATACCGTTAAATTGTGCATAGGTAAGTACATTTTTATGTACCAGTCTTTAATTCATCTTTTGCCATACCAAATGGTTGCGAAAAAACTTCTTATTTTAAAATGAAAAAAAAAGTAAAAATATAATTGAAGCATTTCCATGCCTCCGTCAAAACTTACTACATCTTAAAACATTAAAAAAGAAGCTCTAGCCTTTTCTAGTGCCGGTTATCGTTTGTTAAAAAAACTAAAAATATCTTTAGCTTTTATATAGAAAATTTAAATTATCGATAACTTTTCTAAAGAAAATTTAAGTTATCGATAACTGTTCTGTAGAAATATTAAATTATCGATAAATTTTCTATATAAAATTTATATTATCGATAACTTTCGTATACAAAACTAAAATTATCGATTAGTTTTTTATAGAACTAAATTTATCGATACTCTTCAATAAAAAACTAAACCTTTCGTCTATTTATATCGATAGAAAAGTGAAATTTTCGATTATTTTTTTTTAAAGACAAAATTCTCTATATCTTTTCTTTAAAAACTAAAATTATCGATTACTTATCTAAAAAAAATAAAATACCGTTAAATTGTGCATAGGTAAGTAAAGTTTTCGATATCTTTTCATATGAAAATTAGAAAAGTAAAGTTATTAGTAAATCATCCACAAAAAAAACGATTACTTTTCAGAAGATAAACATAGTAATTAATAGATTTAAAGAACATAATGCAGATTTAAAAAAAATATTTATAAATAAAAAGTAACGACCAAATAAAACAAAAAGTTTGTTGATAACTAAGTAATAGCAAAATAATACTATCGATAACTTTTAAGAAGAACGGGGTAATATTGAAAAACAGAACAGAATACTCGTAGTTATTTTAAAATTTTGATGAAATCTTAATTAAAAGCTGAAGTTATTGAAAAATTGCTCACATAAAAGACCGCTTATCGATAAGTTTTTTGAAGAAAATTTCATCTATAAAAGGTAATGGTTTTCAAGGAATACGGTTATAACAACTAAGTTACAGATAAGTTGTCTATAGATTGAATAGATTCTCGATCTGCTTATAATATAAATGTAAATTTCAGAATTCAGAAAAATACAAAACATGTATGCAAATGTCATTCATAAGTGTAAACAGACACAGCTCAAAGAAGCGCCAAAAGTTTTAGTTTTATATACAATCAATCCTGTGTATCGTATACCAATCGTGTGTTCGATACACCTATACGAGCTTTAAATATATTGTGCATGTACGTTTTTCAGTACACGACATTTGTTCTTCTTCTTAGCGAACACACACAGCATGTGTCTTCAACATAATACAAAATTTAGAGAGACACATAATTGATATATAAAAAATATGTGTATACTGCTTTCGAAGAGTACATGTTCTGCGTGATGTTTTTAAGGTTTTTTTTACAGTAAAAATTAAAGTTTTACACCAGTTTTCTATATAGAAAATTTTCTTCGGATAATGCAAAAGCTGTCAAAGATTTTTATTTTTTAAAATCACCACTTTTCTAAAGATGAGTAAATGCGTGTTAAGGTTCTTTGTAGAAAATCGATAGGTCCGAGTTATCGATAACTATTACAGTAAAGGCAAATTATCGGTAACTTCTCTTAAGAACAGGTATGTATCTGAATACTTGCTTTTTGAGAAAACAAACTACTCATCTTCATTTTGTTATAGATTAACACTTTCAACTTTCCATTGAGCGCCACAAAAATAAAATTTCAACTAGTTTTTGTGAGATAACGAAGTTTTTTCATTTGAACAATTTCATCCTTGTGACCTTGTTATCATTTTTTGGTTGTATTTTTCTTTATATTTTGCGCGTATGTGTTTGACAGGTAACCCAGTTCTAGTTACGTTGTAATTTTTATATATTTATTTTTTTTTGTAATGCGTTTATCTTTATCTGCTTTAGCAATCATATTATCATTAAAAAGTGTGTATGTGTGTTGTATTAATAGATGTAAATATAGAAATAATATTTACATTTTAATCTTCTCCTGTTTGGATACTTCCTATTTAAAGGGGACGGTTATGCGTGCACGTGTATTTTAAATAATTTTGTTGTAGCGACTACAATATTAGAGGAAGCAGGCCAAATTAATTTTTTTCACATTTTGCTGTAAATGTGTTACACTGAAAAAAGATTGTGTGAAAAAATTCTTAATAAAAATATTTGAAACGCAGTTGGTTTTAAGCTTTTGAAATGTGTACCATTCATTTTTGGATTTCAGTATTTAAAAATGACTCTCGCCTTATTTCTATTTTTTACTGGGTTATGAGCTAATCCGCTTATTTTATTAATAATTTGTTGACATTGTTTCACATAAAAAGTGACATTTGTTTTTCTTTTCTTATTGTGTTTCATTTTTATTATTTTTATGTACCAGTCTTTAATTCATCTTTTTTCATACCAAATGGTTGCGAAAAAAAACTTCTTGAAATAAAACTAGAAAAATAAACATGAAACTTTATCAAGATTGTACAGACTTTAACAAATTTTAAGCAACTTCTAGCAAATTAAACAAAAATTTAACAATAATTATATTTTTTTCTTCTTGAAGTAAATATGGCTTATGGGAAGTAAAAGAAAAAACTAAACTAAAATATCATTTAAGTTAATGTACATCGTTTGCTAATATTTTTTTTAATAATTTTGGAAACCTACAATTTCCCCGTCGAAGAAACTACTACACGAAGCTAAAGCACTTCCATGCCTTCGTCAAAACTTACTACATCTTAAAACATTAAAAGAGAAGCTCTAGCCTTTTCTAGTGCCGGTAAAATGCTAAAGCTGCATATAAGTAAAAATTCTTTCCGTAAATGCTTTTTTGTTGACACAAAATTATATTTTTTTTTAAAAGAAAAAATAAAAAGGTCGGGTAAGTTGTATTATGTTTTAATAGATTTTAGTCTAGAAAAGGGAGCAGATGATTGCTGTATATCTACGAATCGAAACTTGTATAATTATTCATTTAATAAACTTAAATCTCTTTCAGTTAACAGGGTTCCTTAATTATTTTTCAACTCAATTTAACTCAATGTAATTTTCAAGAAAAGACATATTTTAAATTTTCTTTTTATTTAAAAAGATATCAAAAAACCCAGTTCATTTAAAAAATTAATCATAATAAATTTGTGAATATGAACACACAAACTATGTTCTATAATGTCAAACTTTTCTAATAAAAAATTTTTTTTTACTAAATAAATTTCATGTTATCGATAACTTTTCTGATAAAGATCAAGTTATCGAAATTTTTTAAGTTTGCAAAATTCAAGTTTTCTAAGAATTTTATATAACAATTCATTTACGATAATTTTTCCAAAAAAAAGTAAAGTCATCGAATTCTTTCTGAGTTAACTAAAACTTTCTTATAATAGAAAAGTCGAGTTATTGAAAACTTTCTTAAAAAAGAGTCGAGTCAATGAAAAATTTCCTATAGAAAAGTCAAGTTATCGATAAATCTTTGTATGAAAGGTGAAAATATCAAGAACTTTGCTATAAAAAAGTCAAGTTATCGAAAATTTTACTAAAGAAATGACAATTTATAGAAAATTTTCCTAAAGGAAAGTCGTGTTATCGAAAACTTTTCTAGAGTAAAGTCATGTTATAGAAAACTTTTTCATAGGAAAGTCGAATGATCGAATAATTTAAAAAAATTTGGGCTATCGAAAACTTTCTTATAGAAAATTCAAGTTATCGATAATTTTCCTATAGAAAGTCGAGTTATTGACAACTTTTCGAGATATCTAAACATTTTTCTTAAGAAAGGTCAAGTTATCGAAAACTATCTTATACAAAAAGTCGAGTTATCAAAAACATTTCTTTCGAAAATTCAAGTTATTGAAAACGTTCCTTAAGAAAAGACAAGTTATCGAGTGATTTCCTATAGAAAAGACAAGTTATCGAAAAATAATTTTGTGTTTTCGAAAACGTTGCTATAAGAAAGTCAAATTATATAAAATTTTACTTAAGAAAAGCCAATTAATCGAAATTTATTTTTTAAAGAAAAACTTTTGTATGAAACAAGTTCAGATATTAAAAAACTTAGACAAATTATCGAAAACTTTCTTGCAGTAGAGTAGAAAAGCCATCGGAAACTCGTATACAAAAAAGTTAAGTTATCGAAAAATATTTTATAAAAAAAGCAAAATTTTAATAGAAATAGATTATATTCATTTAGTTTTCTTTTTTTTTTTTAAATTAATGTTAGAGGATTTGTGAATGAAAAGTTTAAACAACTCGTTTCTCTAGCCTAAAAAGAAAAACAGCAAAGATCAAACAAACAGTCAATTGTCTTTTTTTATTTATTACATTGACTGTTATTCCTTTGACTATTGTTTCTGCTGTTCCTGCTTTTTTAAACATGAACCCACCTCTTGTTAACTTTTAGCACTGTCAAAAAAAGGGATTCAATTTTTCTAATATCGAAGGGTGTTTATTATAGTCACGTTCGGTGTGTAACAAGATTAAGTGGAATTATTAAAAAAGCAAAAAAAAAAAGGAAACTACGAAGTGTATGTCAGTGCTTATGAACTTTTTACACATAAATGATTTGAAATAAATGTAAAATAAAAAAGTGTACCAACAAATCTGTTAGGAAAATAAAGAGGGAAACTTGTTAACAAAAACATAATTTGACACTTTGACAAGTTTCCTATTTTTTTCTGTTTTACTGAATGTGATTTATTTAGAAACTTTGTTTTGTTCCTGCTTCCACCTACGATTACGTCTGCGTGTCTATAATTTTGCACAAATAATAGCAAGCCTTCATCTTTTGCACATGAAATTATATTTTCTAACGCCTGAAAGTGTGTTGGAATAAAGTTTCTACCCATTCCGACTCTCTATCGATTCAAAATACTGAAAGACATTTAACCTTTATATTTATCTGCATAGAAATCTGCTTGAAAATCGTTTTGCCTTTTTAAGTATTATTGAGGTGGAAATATCGAAAATTCCAATCATAAAAATTTCATATTTAAAATTTCTGATTTGTAGAAAAAGGATTTAATACATTTGTCTCCTTATCATTTTTAGCCTCTTCTTTACATACTCTGGAAGAAATAACATATCCACATAGAGGTTAACATTGTTCCAGAGACTAAAACCTACAAGCAAATTATAGCTGGATAAAACTTATCAATAAAAATATAACACATACAAATAAGAGACATGAGTTACGGTGAAAGTTAAAATGTCACAAATAAGTGATATTAAGAAAGTGTTAAAATATTTGCTAAGTTTTTAAAACCGCAGAAGAATATGAATTACCAACCTTGATAATTAGAATGAATAAATAATTTTTTTTACTTAGCGCCATCTTTTAGAAACTCTTTATAATAAATGAAGTTTTCTGTATTGAAAGCTTTTCATTTTTTTTAACCAAATTGTAGTAAATTAAACTTTCAACCACATGTGTCTCAAATAGTTAAGACACATTAAGCTCAGTAAAGACATCCCATCTTTTGCTTGGAAAAGCACAAGGAAGTTGTGGGTAAAAAAAATAAAAGCTTTTTTTAAAGACCTTTATTAAAAAGCAATATAAAGAGAATGTTGCAAGAGAAGCTGAATAACGTTGTCAACAATTTAAAAAGGTTAGGGAAATTAATGATAAAAGTATCTGTTTACAGACAAATTTCTGGAGTGAAGCCTTCGACGAGAAATAAACTGACTTAAAGCAAAACAAGCGATAACAAAAAAAATCTTAATTATTACCTGATGGAGCGATAGGTATGTTCATAAAAACTTCTTTCTGGTTAAAAACTTTACGTATTTAGTTTTGCAACAACTTCAGTCCGATTCAAAAGTGTCATTAATTTCAATAAAAACTTACACAATTGCATGTTACAAATTTAAAACGCGTGCAAGAAACTTTTTTTATAAAAGTATAAACGTAAAAACATAAATACTGTTGCAACCATAAATAATTTAACGCACATGTAGCAGAACAACAAAACGTTAGAAATTCATTTAATTCTTGTCTCCAGTAACGGCATTTTTTTTTTTTTTTGTAGAAAAATACATTGTGCAACATTAATTTGTAGGTGTTAAAAAACGACCTTGCTGATGTTTAAGTCGCGTGTTTAATTATCAAATTTTGATTTTAATGACAACAAAGGAAATACCAACATTTAATGACATTTTCTGTTAAGACTGTTTATTAGCTTCCATGCAACAAAAAGCAAATGCAGCCATGCAAACAGAACGCAACTGAGAATGTGTGCAACTCAAAGAACTGTTTGCAAAACAATATTTAAACGATTGATGGAATGAATAATATTGTTGCAACGTAAGAAAACAAAATTAAGAGAAATAAAAGAGGAAAATGACATGCAATTTTATATTTAATTATTCAGAAACAAATAACGGAGAGAAGTTAAAATACGAGACACATGAATAACTTTGATAAACTTTTAAGAAATAAAAAAATATATTAACATTTAAAATTTTGTTTATAAGTTGTTTATTAATATTTAAACTTTTTAATAGTTAACATATATTACAGAAAACTTATCGATATCTTAAATTATCCATACAAAAGTTTTTCGTAGATTTAGTTATTTGTACATAGTTTTATTTTGTAAATAGAAAAGTTATCGATAGTTTATTTTTTTGTGATAGAGTTATGTATAGTTTAAATTTCCTATTAAAATGTTATTAATAGTTTAGAAATTTTAATAAAAAAGTTATCGAAATCTTAATTTAAGTACAAAAAGTTATCGATATCTTAATTTATATATATATAGAAAAGTACATTGGAAAAAGTTTTAGATAGTTTTGATCTTCCATAAAATATAAGTAGAGAAGTTATCGATTTTTTTATTTAAGTACAGAAAAGTTAACGATATCTTAATTTAAATATAACGATAACTATTTTTTAAGTGCAAAAGTTATCGATAGGTGAAATTTTCTACAAAACTGACATCAATATCTTTAACTTTTATTAGAAAAGTTATTGAAAAATTATTAGTTGCTTAAATATTCTATCGATAATATATCGAAAGTGTAAACTTATGTACAGAAAAGGAGGATAGTTTAATATTTTTAGAAAAGTTATCAATAGCTTATTTTTTAATTTAACGATAGTCTTAATTTTCTATAGAACTGTTATAGACAGTTTCAAATTTTGTTAGAAGAGTTATCGATTTCTTAACTTAAGTATACATAATATATCGATAGCTGAATTTTTTCTGAAAAAGTAATCGATAGTTTAAATCTTGTTAAAACACTTTTCAAAAGAAAAATTATCGACTTAAATTTTTTATCGGAAAGTTATGGAATGACTCTATTTAGGCACAGTAAAGTTATCGATACTTCTAACTTTTTATAGAAAAGTTATTGTAAGCTTAAATTAACTATATGAAATCTAATCGATAGCCTTTATTATAATTAAAAATTTATCGATAGAGTTAACTTGCATAAAAAAGTAATCGACGGCTTAAGGTTTCAAAGAGAAGTAATCATAAGCCTAATTTTTTTTATGAAAAAAGTGATCGATAGCTTAATGCTTTTTATAGAATGTAATCGAATGGTTATCGATAGTTAAGTTTTATGTAGAAAAGTTATCGATATCTGAAACTTTTCATGAATTTGAAATTTCCAATAAATTTTAAAATTTCAATAAAAAAACAACGATAGCGTATACTTTCATAAAAAAGTATCGACAATTTAAACTTTCACAGAGAAACTGTTGTGATTTTAAATTTTATTTGAAAAAAAATAATCGATAGCTTCAATTTTCTTTAGAAACAACTTCTATATACAGTTATCGTGATTAGAAAATTACTTGATAGTTCAACATTAGCTATAAGTTTTCATAAAAATTCGATATTTGCTTTATAACAGCTACCGATAGTTTAACTTCTCTTTTCTACAGAAAATTCATGGTCTATAAATATTTTATTTATGGACAGTTTTTATCTTAGAAAAACGAGAGAAGCTTGATGTTTCTTCATAATTATTGAATAGTAACTAACGTGTCAATAAAAAGCTTATCGAAAAGCTAAATTTTCCTGTAGAAATCGCATTTACTCACTTTTATCGGTGTTTTCATTCTACAGAAAAGTTATCGATTGCGTGTTATTTCAAAATAAATCAATCGATCACTTATGTATAGAAGATTTATTGATTACTGGCAGTATCTGTTTAAAAGTTATCGATAACATTTCTTTTCTGAAAAAATATTGATATATAATATTAATAGAAAAGTTATCGATAACTTCTTATTTCTTGTCTGGATTTTCACTAATGGCTTTTCTATAAAATTATTATCGATTCCTTACAATTTATCGATCAAAGTAAAGTTATCGATAATTTGTATTTTTTTGATATAGAACGTTTACTTTTATTTTATAAGAAAATTTTTGTGTTGAGGCGTTTCTAAAATTCGTTTTATTTTTTTTTGTTTTTAAAGTTTAGAATTTCACATCTGTGCTGCCGTTTTGTCAGCTTAAGAATTTCCTAGTAAACTTTTTGCCGTTGTCGTTGTTGATGTTGTTGCCTGTTCGTGCTAATAAATTCAATTGTTTTAAAAGAATAATACGCCGTAAAGACAAAAAAAATGTCAATTTAACTTTGATTTTTTTTTGTTTTTTTTTGTTTAGTATTTTAAGGTTTTGGCTAAAAAAACTTATGTTATCATCATGATGATCATCTAACGGTTCATTATGTTTTGAATTTTTACTGTTGCAAATGACGATGACAACATGTAACAATACGACATATTGTCAAAAAACAAAAACAACTGCTGCAACAAAAGACATTAGACATTTTCCATAAACGCAAAATTTTGTATTTCGTTGTTTTTAAGTTTTAAATACGAATACATTTTTGAGACTTTCAGACAGTCAGAACCAGCCAGCCAGTTCAAGCTGATTTTATTTTTTTGTTCGTCTGGGCTTCTTTAGCAAATGAGTTAAGGAGCAGATGAATAAGCAACATACAAACATATTGATAGATAAATATCTTTGACAATGACTAAATCAACATAAAGCAAACGAATGAATCGTTTGCTTGTTGTGTTTGCCAAAGTTGAATTTTTGGTTGCTGTAATTGTATTTACAACAATTGATCACATTTTGGCCAAAACAGTCAAACCTTGTCAGTCACATTTAATACTGTTTTCCTTATGGAAATCGCTTAGCAATGAAACAAGGAAAAGTTTTTAATAAATGGAACATGTCCATCATGCATATTTTTAATGGGGGAAGAAATTGTTTACTGTTAAGCCACAAGAGCAACAAATTTAATTTAACTTTTGGAATTCTGTTCAATTTTTATACAATATTGCGCAGAACTTGTTAAATGTTAATAATTTTCCAAAACATAAACAACAAGATCTCTTATAATGATGCTCGTTTTTTGTGGTAATTTTCATAATTTTCATTGGCGAAACATGTTCATCAGTTTAAATAAAAATTTCATAGTAAATTCTCTTCTAAGTCAATAGTCAAGCCAAAGCAATGAATAATGCGGCTGCTAATGCTGCTGCTGTTGATGACAACCTTAACATTGGGTCTAATGCATTAACCCCTGCTTAGTATTCTTCATGTAGTGGCTCATAATCTTGTATACAAAGCGCCATGTTGGGCAAAAATTCTTCATCAAGTTCTTCTTTTTGGCTTTTTGACTCGTTTATCTTGTCTTCAATAGCTACTTGCAACATATTATGGATGCTTTTTTGTCTTAAGTTAAATAGCTGCCTGATTGTTTGTTTGTTTGCTTGGCCGATTGGCTGACTAACTGGCGCTTGTATCCATAAAGTCTTAATAAATGTAAAATATCTTTCTCCTTTTAATTTTCAGTGGTCATATTGATGGTTATTGTAGGTCAATTTACCGATATGATAAAGTTGAAATCGGTAAGGTAAATTTAATTATTCCTGGGGACCGTGTTGCAAGCAACATTAATAGAATAACAATTCTCAAACAAGGAATAAACAATAGTAAATGATCTCATAGGGATTTATGGCAAAGAAAAATGTATTTAAAAAAATTGGAAAGAAACGAACGAAAGAAAGCTGCTGAAGTGAGTTGAAATGATTTCCTAAAGAGTTCAGAAAATTTTTTTTTAAAAGAGAAGAAATTAATTTTTTTTATGGAAATGAAACCAAAATCATATTCAAAACTTGTGTCCCCTAAGGAAACAGGGAATTAAAAACAGAACAAAAATTAAATGAGTGAAGAGTTTGAGTTTTGGAGCAAACAATTTTAAAAGAGTAGAAAATGAAAGAATATTTTTTTGAAAACCATATGAGAATTTTTAAAATTATATTTATAAAGTAAAGAACCAGGGCCAACAGGCCAGTAACGGAAGATAAAATTAAAAAGCAGTTAAAAGAGCAAGGACAAGAAAAATAAAAGTAATGAAAGACACATAGAGGAAAAAAAGCCAATATAAAAGACGAAAGTAGAGGAGTGTTAAAAATAGAAAAAAAGAAGGCGACAAAAAAAATTAAAGCAGCAAGGAAAGAAAGACCTAAGTAAGTTATTTCTTCTCCTTAAAGAAGAAAAAGATTGGAAACAGAAAGGAAAACAATATCAAAAATCAAAGCAAACTAAAAAAGAAAGAAATAAATAAGAAATGAACATAAGGAAGAAGAAGTAAAGAAATCCTGGAAAAGCAAACAAAAAAAAAAAAAAATGAAGAATAAGAAAAGGTAGGAGCAATAAAAACAAGTAAAAGTACTATATTTGGCTATGCCGAATCTTATATACCCTTCACCATCTATGTGAATCTAGTAAAGTGAAGTAACTCCAATTACATAAAAATGGATCCGCTCTTAATGGGTTAAGCATTTTTAAAAACTTTTAGCATTTCCTTAAAGAGTTTTTCAAAAGCTTTAAAATGATTCCTATATTGATATTTAAAAAAATTTGTAAGTTTCAGAGCCCCGTAACTCGGAAAATATGGGGGAGCGCCTATTTTTTCACTTGATGTTTTTTTCTTATTTTTTAATTCTCTTTTACCACATGTATTTATTTTTTTTTATTGGAGTTACTTTTTTGTTTCAAAGACATGAAAAAATTAGTGGTAGACGTGGTGTTTTGTCTGCTGTCTATAAGGACATGGACCGATCATGCTAATTTTCAATAGCACCTCCTTCGACGCTATATCTGATCGATTGATATATCTAGAAGAAAATGCAAAGTTGAAATTTTATACAAAAAACTAAAATCTGTCTTCTGGCACCCAAGATTAGCCAGCAATACTTGTAGCAACATTGTTTCAGCAACATGTTGATATATTATTAAATCCTATTGTCAGTTATTAAAGAAAAAAATTATTTAATATCTTTTAAAGGAGGAAGATGCAATACAAAATCTTCAACCCCAGCAAACAACATAAAGCATTTAAGTGCTTTATGACAAGCCAGTGTTAAATCATATTAACAAGTTTATGACATTTGTAGAACATATTTTCTCACAAAAGATTTTCTTCAATGTTAGAGATCTGTGTGTATTTGTTTGATTTCAGTTTTTCAGTTTTTGTTTTAATAATAATGTGTGAATTCCAATGAAATTACTTGTTCAGCTTCGCTTTATAAAATAAATTGCAAAATCTTTGCAAAGAAACACAAGTGTTGACAAAGTGTTTGGCCAGGCAGTTTGGACGTGGACATGAACGTTTGATATAAAAGATGAACAAGGCTAAAACTGTAAAATTTATTATTAAGCACTGAGTTAAGCAACAACATTAATGCAGCGCCAACAATTTCCTCAGGGAAAAACTAAAAAATTCCTGATAACAAACAGGCAAACGGCAGGCAGTCAGCTGCAGTCTTCTGCAGTCAGTTCATCATACGAAAGAAGAGTGGGCTATATTTAGATGGAAAGTGTGACACGAAAAAGAGTTTAGTTGTTTTTTTTTTCGTTGCTGTATTTAAAAGCAAGCGTAGCTCAAAACAGCCATTAGGACGACAACAAATTAAAGATGTGTAAGGCAAAGTATGCGAAGGCTAGTGGTGCTTAAACACAAGCTGTAAATGATGATGATGATAATAACTAGAGGAAAATTAATGTTTTCTAGCAGACCACACACACACACACACATATACTGACTTACTCTCAGTTAGTGAGGCAATGATTAATGAAGCCAAACACTTGCTAACCCAGAGTTAAAAACTTTTAAATTCTCAGACAGCTAAAATAAAAGGCAGCAGAGGTGATCATCTTTGTAATTGTACAATTATTTTAGATCAAAAAATTTTTGAAATAAACAACAAAAAGAACTTTGAACATAAAAAACAATTTTTGGAAATTTATGGCTCCAACAGAGTCAAGAATTTATTTCAAAAATATTAAATTCACCGCTTAATTTCTTACAACTGTTCCGTTTGATTGGAAAGAAAAAATTTGGTTTTATTATTCTTGATTAATTTATTTTCTTCTTCTAACTTAAGAAGATTGAAGAGAAACTTTTTTCTTTAACATAAAAGTGTCATGTGATACACGATAAAAAAAAGAGTCAAAAGGAAGTTCATATTAATTAAAGATTAATGTCACTTCCGAGTTGTACAATTTATATAATATATAATAAATACTCCTGAGAAACTCAATTGAGTATAGAAAAATTTTAAATTTATAATAGAAAACCTGAATTAAAGGCTAAACAACGAGGGGCTTTCAGTAAGTCTTTGTAGGAGTTGAATCTTTTTTCCATTTAAATAAGCTTTTATTTCCGCTGCAGCCAACTTCACTCGGTGATTTTTAAAATATATTTAAAATCTTTTAAAAACAGATTTCGGGAGCTCCTCCACAGAAATGAACTCCCATTAACAATTTTTTCTTGAGCTCTAATATGCGATAACTCTGCCAATGCAGCCTAGACACCTACCAAACCTACTCTTTTCTATTTTATTCACAAATATCCCATTCTGTTAATGGTGTAGGTGATCACTTATTCACCTTTTTTCTTTTTATCCAAGACACAATCCAACAGTAGCTTTTTTCGTTAGAGATTTGTAAGGGTGGCGAAGTATTAGTTCGTAAAAATATTCGCCATTCAGTAATACATTTTTCCTAGTTCTCATGCTTATTTCTTAAGGAATAGGAATCAAAATAGTGCCACCCGATTTTACGTTTTTAAGGTTGACGTCTAGTGCTGCTACTATGACATAAAACTAGGAGTGATGGCTTATTATATGAGCGAGATACGTAGAATATAATCCTGGCGGTACTTATTGTCGGGGCTAATGCCCCCCGGGGGCACTAAGAGTCTGGCTGAGCTAACCTAGCCACAGACGAAGTGTTCTAGGGGTATAGGGGGTACCAGTCCAACGGTGTGCAGGCACCACATCTGAATAGACAGTGGGATACTGTCGAAGGATGAACCAGTGGTGTCCTTAATAAACTGGCACCTCGAGAACCGGTAGCCCATACAGAGAGCTGCCCATCTTTGTAGCTGGTTACTGGTGAGGTCGCTTCGGGGTACATGTGGTGGCTGTTGTTTAAAGTTAGTGTCCGCAGGTCTGGTGCCGTACTAAAAAAGTGTGCTGTTGCATTTCAACAGAGGGGTTGGATAGTCTTCAACCCTTAAGCAAGGGGAAGTTCATGGTGCTGCAGGTAATGTTCTTGAAATTACAACTCTGTTGGCTACGTCCGATAGAAGGCGCTAGTCGACGCTTTGTATTTCACTTAGTGGTAAGGCCACCGTCAGGTTAGGCCATCATGGCAGGTACTGACACAAATCTTGATCACACCCACCTGTCGGGGCTAACGCTCTGACGAAGTGCTTCTATGGTATAAAAAAGAACCAGTCCCGAAATCTGGATAGACAGGTTTTTTTGTTAGGGTATTGAAGGCCTCACTAGTGTCCTTATGGACTGGCACTCCAGGAGTCAGTAGTCTCACATAGAGCTGCTTATCTCTGTGACCAGTTGTTGCTCCGGTCCCTTCATGGTAATCGTGGTGCCTGTGCCTTAGATCGGTATTCGCTGTACCGATCCAATGAGCTGTTGCATTCTCAAAAGGCGGATTTGGATGGTCTCCTAAACCTCAAGCAAGGAATAGTACATGATCTAGATCTTAGATTTGCTACTTCGTTGTGCTACGACAATGTAGGGCGCTAGTCGATGCATTGAATATCACTCACCACCATCATGGAGTGTTCTAACCTTTAACTTGATCACATCTGTAGAGCAGTCATCTTCAAGTTCAAGAGATCTATTTCCGGAATAAGGAACTTATTTGGATATTCTTATATATAAAGTGCGGGATTAAATGCAACTCTACAAACTTTTTTCTAGCAGGACTTAGAAATTAATCTTAAAGGTCACTCAATGTTGGAAGTGAAAATTAAAGAAGTTTATTTTAAAACAAAAGAATACAAACAGACTTAACTTTTGATTTAATCAGTAGAAATAGTAAGGTGCAACTTCGGCTTGCACCAATTAGGAAAGAAAAATACACTTTCCAAAGATAGAGCCTGAACTTAGGCATACACAAAGTAAGAATGCGTAAATTAGGATCGATTGTCTTGCTATTATTTGACTTTTAAAACCCAAATAGAGGGGAGGAGACTCTAAATTAGGCTGGCACTTCAACTGAGAAGCTCAGGCAAATACTTACTAAGTCTAGATACAATAGAGGTTAAGTTTGGTTAGGTTAACAGGCAGTCGAAAATAAAACAGAGAAGTCGGCTCATGTTAAATTTGCTTCGGCTCCTTTGTCTTACCTGTTCGTACCCATGAAGAGACAAAGATACATTTGCAAAGGAGAGATATATTAGTAAAACTATAGTAAACTATAGCGAAGCGTGGAAAGGTGCGTGTTCATTCTACCACCAGGAACCTCTTGCTTTTCCTAGTGACGATATGTAGGTCTACTGACTCCGGTGTGGTGAGTCCATCAAGAACATTCTCACTCACTGACACTGAGGAACGAAAGAGGTTTTAGGAAGATAAGAAAATGGTTGTGTTTTATAACAGTGTTCCCTCTACATTTTTGTAGTTATTTGGAGGGTAAAATCAATTGCATCACTTGTTGTTTCATAAACCATATAATTTATGAAGATAACGACGGAGAAGCTCTCAATCAAACACTGAGCCAATCGCGCACCGGCACTTACATTTTAAGGATGGGTTTTTCAGTTTTTTTTATTAAATATTTTATGCGTATTTAAATTACCTGAATCACAGATCACTAAAAATATATCGTGGATCTTGGCTCGAGCTTTTAGTGAAGACTGCTTCTACTGGACGTCCTGAACTATATATTCGTCATTTTTCAGTTAATGTCACATGCAAATTCCTTGGGTTAACTAAATGCAGCCCCCAATTCCAGTGCAGAGGGGTCATGAACTTAGTCTTAATTTCTATATTTGCAACTAGAAAAACCGCCATTCGTCTAAACCTTCAATTTCGAATTTTAAATTTTTCTGGTTTGGGGTTTTAAAGTCATTTTGAATTGACCTCGTATAGCTAAAACAGAAAAGAAGGAACTTTAATTTTCAAAAAAACATTAATAATAAATTGTTGTGATTATTCACCGATAACATGACTCTATTGCTATTCTTTTAAGACCATGACAGTGACCCACTTTCTATCTCCAGCTAAACCTACAGTTGTTCTTTACTTGCAAATATTTTCAATTTCAATATAAATTATTTTCTTAATACAAATTTACTAACAAATTTCCTGTTAAGTAGCCAACAACAAAACAATACAACATATTTGCAACATTTCCGATAACGGAAAATGCATTAAAAAACTGGCCAACCAAATTAATCTTCATCAATTAAGGAGGTTGAACAAGAAAAAAAAAACGTTTATTTTAACTTAACAATTCTAACAAGAAGATAACATTAAATTAGAGGAAAATTGCACTCACACTTTAAAGAGATACAAAAAAGCATAAAATCCTGTAAAAACGAAGAAAAATAAAATAAA
Source organism: Gymnosoma rotundatum (assembly GCA_916610165.2). Classification (NCBI taxonomy): domain Eukaryota; kingdom Metazoa; phylum Arthropoda; class Insecta; order Diptera; family Tachinidae; genus Gymnosoma; species Gymnosoma rotundatum. Next base: position 13,156,352 of record OU744340.1, read on the forward strand.
ATTTGTTTATTATTATCTGCGGTTGTAAAATTCCAGTTAGCATTTAAAAAGTGTGACGAAAGGGTTAATACTCGCGGAAAGTCTTAAAAAAGTCTTATGGGAAATACAAAAAGTTTCAATTAATAAACCAATGGGAAAAGGAACACAAAGAAATCAAAAGAGGGAAGGAAAAAAGGAAAAAAATTAAAACAATTGAAATACAAATTGAGAGGAATCTTCAAATATACGAAAAGATAAAGAACTAAGAAGGAACAATTAGAAAAAAGCAAAACAAGGGAGAGGAAAAGATGGCGGGAAATTAAGGAAAGGTAAAAAGAAGGCAAATAAATAGGATTTTTTATTGCCAAAAAAAAAACAAAAAAAAAAGAAAATAAAAAAGAAAATAAAAAAGAAAAGAAAAAAGGAAATAAAATAGAAAAGAAAAAACGTATTTAAGAAAATTTTGAAAAAAATGGATGCAAAAGAGAAGCTACTGTAGAAAGAGAAAGATAAGAAAAGAAGCTAGAAGATAAGAGAAAGATGGAAAAAAGAAATAGTAAGGCGGATGAAATAAGAAAGAAACAAGAACACAAAAATTAATATCTCCCGAAATAAAAATTTCATCTTTTCTGTTGTTTGAATGTAAAATGTAAACGGTAATGAATGAAGTATAAAAAGTAAAAATAAAGGGAAAACAAGAAAGTATTAAAGAGAGGAAATGAGAGAGAGCCAAATCAAAAAGGGATGAATAAAAAGAACTTGAATAATTTAAGGCAGATACAGAAATAATAGAAGAGTTTAAAAGTAGAAAAAAAAGGATGAAAGTTAAGACTAAGAGGAATTAAGAAAACTAACAAAAGACAAGAAGAAAAATAAAGAAATGAAGAAAAAGTCTTTTTTTATTGGATCAAAAAGGAAACAAAGATATTAATGAAAAGAAAGAATAGAAAAATTAATAGTAAAAAAGAAAAACTAAAGATAGTAAGAAAATGACAGTGGCAGAACACAAAAGCAAGGAATAAAAAGAAGAAAATACAATAAGCAAATCGAAAAAGAAAACATTAAAGAAAAGATAAAAAATAATTAAAAAAAGAAAAAGCATAAAAAGGGCTCTGAAAGTTAGAATACAAGAAAGATAGAAAAAAAGGAAAACAAAGATAAACACAAAGAAAAGTAAAGAAAAAGGAAAAAAGAGTAAGAGAAAGAAGAAGAAGAAGAAGGAGCTTTAAAAAATTTGAAGACATATATGTGAGAAAAATTGAAGAAAGAAAATTAAAAACAAAATAGAAAGAAAGAAATTCATAATGGCACCTCAAATAAATAAAGCGAGAACAAAGAAAAGATGTATACAAGAACAAGAAAAGATAATTTAAAAGAAGATTTGAATAGGGAATGAAGCAGTTGAAAATAAAATATAATTTGAAGATTACATAAATGAAACTTTAAAGGAGTTATAAATAGCGGGGAACGAAATAAAAACTAACGGAAGAAAGAAGACAATAAAACAGAACCAGAATATTTGTGGATAGAAATAATAAAAAAGAAGAATTACGATATGTGTTATTGGTAAATTTTCGCTTACAGTTCGGTTGAGATGAGGTAAGTTCGTTGCTGAAAGTGTGTGTGTGTGTGTGTGTGTGTGGAGCTTGGGGAGCACGGCAATATTTAATAGAAGTTTTCATGTTCTAGGTTGGGTGGGCTTATGGGGAGTGTGACATCTGACTCTCTCTCAATAGTGATTCCGTTTGTATGTCGAGTTTTTTTTTTGTTTATGGTTTGTTTATGCATTTTTTTATTTGTTGTGTTTCCCTTTCTGTTGCAGTCGGGTTGGAACCTTTCCTGAAATGATAATGAGTTGGCTGGGACAATATTGCAGTGAAACAAAGGCACATAACAAAAATTCCCTTCTTAAAGAAATAAAAACTAATTTTTAGTCGTAATAAAATTTAAGGAAATGCTTACTGTCCTACGAACAGTCCGGTTGCGCTAACTTTTTGACATTTATGACCAGTATATTCTGACACATCATTATGAATAGAGTAACGCTTGAACAACGCTTTTAATTTATGCGGTATAACTTTAAAAACCAGTCAGTCATCAATTTAGTGTTCTATTAATTATTCAGCGATAAGGCTCATTTTTAGCTGAATAGGTCCTCTCAGTGGACGTGGACTTGGTTGGTTGCTCTTCAATACTTTCTGTTGGGCCACGTAAAGTCACTGGTATATGCTAAAAAGTCAGCAACATTAAAAAAAAATTATTATAATAAATAAATAAATACTTAAGTAAAAAAATAATAAAAAAGGAAAAATTATACATAATTTATAGGGTGTCCCCGTAGAGTTTTTATTTTTACATAAAAGGCCTAATCTTTTAAATCGTTCTGCGTTGACATTTACACAGAGCTTGTGTCGGCCAAACCAAAATGTAATAAAAATATAATTAAAACTTAAAGGGTGTCCCCATAGATGACCAGGTTTTGAAATATTTTATCTTATCGTTTGAGCCGTAATGGGTACACATTTGAACATTTTCGTAAAAATAATTAAAATATAAATTAATAATTAAAGGGTGGTCCCATAAACATGTTATTTTTTATTATAATACCTTATATTTTGAACTTTTTAGGCAAGGCATTTGAGTTAAAAAAAAACTTAAAATTAAAACTTAATTTTAAAGGGTGTCCCATACAGAAACTGTTTTAAAACTATTTCGCTTTATCTTTGAAAATAATAAAAAGACAATTTAGATTTATGCAACAGCAAATATCAAAAATAAAGGGTGTGCCCCTAGCGATGTGGTTTTAAGATATTACGCCTTATACATAACCTTAAAATTTGGACGCAAATGGCAAAGTATAAGAAATAAAGTTAAAATTTAAAGGGTGGCCCATAGAGTAGTTGTTCTTGAAGAATTTTGTTATTACATGTTTATTACAGGCTGACGTTTCATATTTCATATTTTAAACATTAAATAGTAAAAAAAGACAATTAAAAAATAAAGGGTGTGCCCAGAGATGCATTATTTAAATATATATGGCTTTATCTTTTAAAAGATTAAAGGCAGTCTATAAAGATTTACACATAGCTTTTGCCCGCTATTATAAAAAAATAAAAAAGAATAAAATAAATTAAATTAAAGGGTGTGCCCATAAAACTTTTTTATTTTTATTGCCTGCTTTTTAATGTTTTCAACCGTAATTAAAGGACATATAAAATTTACAACAGTATATATTTAAAAGATAAAATTAAATATTACAGGGTGACCCCTGAAATGCCCGCTTTGAAAAAATTATTTAATTTTTAGGTAGTTTTTTTTTAAATATCAGTAATTTTAATTACTAATTTTAATAATTAATTAATTTCAATTCGCTGCTTTCTTGCCGACAAAAACTCATAAAATAAAATTTTATTCCCATAAAAGACTCATGAACTGTTTTCTTCCCTTTTATTTCAATTTAAAGTAGAAAACACACAATTGTATAATTTGTAGGTCACCATGTCTGTATTACATTTTTCTAGACCATAGAGGATCTAAAAAACTTTGTTAATATTTAATGTCGTGATTGGAAGAACGGAAAAACGTACAATAACAATTAGGAAAATGGAGGGCTGGAAGGTTGGCGAGTTTCAGTTTAAAAGTAAAAAAAATAAATCAACATTAAATAATTTAATTTTTTTTTTGTTGCGGCTGAAGGTAATAAATATTCAGTTTACATTTAATGTTCCATTTTTACAATTTTTTTTTGCACAGTGTCCTATTGAGTTCGTGCCACTGCACTCATGTGGATTGCCACATGTAGAATATATATAAATTATTTTATTAAAAGTATAGTGGTTTGTTGGTTGGTTGGTTAAATTGTTTGACTAAACGTTTCATAAATGTTTTGGCCTTCTGAATAAATGTGTCAATCGTCAAGGTTACTTTCATTTGGTCTACTTAGAAGACAACAGTACAAAAAAACCAAAACCAACCACTTGTGCTTCTACAACAAGTTGGCAAATAATGAAAAATGTTAAAAAAAAATACAACTTAAAATTTACAGTCATTCAATACAAACCTACGAACACAACAACAAAAACGATGTAAAGATAAAAGTAGACAAACAAATGAAAACACTTTTCTAAACTTTCGGAATAAAAATATGAGAAGGCAGTTTGTCTTCTTAGAGATATTTAATCTGATTAAATTTAACCTAAACATAAGAAGAATCTTTTTTTTTTTTGGAATCATAAAATATTAGAAGTCTTTAGAGATTAAAAAACAGGAAAAGAAAAATGAAACTGTTCAAGTAAATTAAATGGTGCCATCCAGTATAACAGTATTTATGCAGTTCTAAAATACAATTCTAAATTTCAGAAATTTAGCAACTTGTAAAATGTCAAATATTTAAAAACTGGAAAAAATGCTAAAACGGGAAAAGTAATTTAATACAAAGAATGTTCATGACGAATGTAGCGATATTGTTTTCTTTAAAAATGATGGCAAAAATGTATAAATAATTTTTCTTTCTTAATTAATTAAGTAATTAAAATAAACGTAGACTTAAACCGCACTAATAATTCTTCAGTTAGTTATAATACTAAAGTTAAAAAATTAATTAAAAAATTAAACATAGAAAAAAATTAAAAACAAAATGTGGAAAGGAGGGCAAACGATCAAGAAAAGAAATTAGTAAAAATTAAAAAAAAATCGGATAAAAACAAAAGAAGAGATTATAAACGAAGGGAAGGAAAGAGAACATATAAAAAAATGAAAGATAAAACTGAAATAGAATATGAAAGTAAAAGGAAGGGCATAAAAATGACAATGAAAAAAATATTGTTACGAAAATATGATCTGGCAACCCCTGTTTTTGTTGTCCTTATGAGCGTGGTGAATAAGTTACTTCCACTAATGGTGTGTATATAGAATAATACCACAATAAGCTAACAAAAGCTGAGCAACCTCAATGTTTGCGACGGTAGAGGTGCGTGTTGTAAAGCAGAAGATCGTAAGTTCGATCCCGCCTTTGGACATGGGTGCAATGAAAAATAATAATTGTTATAATGCAATTAAAATTTAACAAGCAGCAATACAAACCTCCCGAGAAGTAAAAAGACAATTATTGTGTGAAGTCATGGCAGATAATTTACTCGAGACGTCCAATTTAATATAACAGCTACAGATAATTGTCAAGAAGCCCTTTACAATAAAAAGTAAGAACGGTAGCGGTTAGTGCAGGGAAGTGTAACAGCCAGGAGATGACTGGATTGGATAAAAGGCGTAGTGGAGATGTCTGTGGATGGTTAAGGTTACTAAACAAGGCATCGAGTAGTTCATGTCTCGTCGGGGTAACACAAAAGTTTAGCGTGGATGGCTGCATTTGTAATAATAACGCATGTTTAGTAAATACGACACCATGGGATTCACAAGACCGGTAGGATCAAGAAGTATAGCCAGAGAAAGTCATAAAGTAAGAATACAGAATTTATAATGAGCCACAGTGGTACTTAAAGTCAAAAAAATCCGTACGTTTATCTATAAAGGGAAAAACGTAACAATATATAGAAAAGTATAAAAAAGAAGAATAAAGAGTCAAAACAAATAAAATGAAAAGAAAAGAAGCAATTTAAACGAAATGAAGAAATAAATAAAATAGGAAGAAATGAAACAGAAAAGGAATAAAATATATAAAAAGATAGACAACAAAAAAGAAAGTGGAAGCCAAAAAGGAAAAAATAGGTAAAGAAAATTAAAAAATTTTATGGCGAAATGGAAAACATAAAGAACTTAATCAAGGAAAAGAAAGAAGGTATGAATAAATTAAAATGAGAAAAAAAAGAAAATGGAAGAACCTTAAAGAGTAGAAAACTTAAAAAAGGAACAAAAATTTGTTAAAGAAAGAACAAAAAAAAGGGAAATTAGAGCACAAGCACAACTAATACAAATAAAAAGAGAAAAAATGAACAGTAGAAATGAAAAAATTAAAAAACAAAGAATATGAAAATTTTAAAACCATTAAATAACTGAAAAAGTAAAAAGAAAAGTTTTTGCTCCCATTAAATATTTTAATTGGTCTCAGATTGAAGTATAATTATAATTTTAATAAAAACAATTAAATATTTCATACAAAAGGAAATAATAAATCTTCGAATAAAAAAAAGATAATTAAATCAATTAAATATTTAATTAAAAAGTGAAAACTATGCTCTAGTTAAAAATATAATTAAACTAAATAAGTAATTGGTTAAACTTAAGTTCGAAACCAAATAAAACTTTTGATTTGAGCAAAACTTTTTTTCTGCCTAAAGCAATAAATAAAAAATGACAAAAAAGAACTAAAACTGAAGGATATGAGAAACACAAAGAAGGAAATTGTTAACAGAATAAGGGCCGGAATTAATAAAATAAAAAGGATGAGAAAATCCAAAGAAAAAAATTTTAATAAATAAAAATTATAAAGGAGATTTTTTTAACTTTCTTTCACATTATTTCATTCCTTATGATGTAATGAATAAACACTGTTACGTTATGCATTGTTACGTAACGTAAAGAATGAAAAAAATTATTTAAAAAAATAGGTGAAAAATTAAAAAAAAAATATTGAAAAAAATAAATCAGGAAGAAAAAACCCATTACAAATAAAAAACCTTCAGAAACATATAACAAAAATTTATGAACGAAAGAATTAGTAAACAAAAAAAAAAAAATTAGGAAGACACGAAAGAAAGCTTTTTGAGAAAAAGCGTAGAAAGGAAGTAAATAAGATGCAAAAATTGAAGAAATTTTAAAAGATAAAAAAACAGAAAGGTGGGTAAAGAGCGCAAGGATTAAAGGAAAAATGGAAACGCTAAAAAGAAAAGGGAAAGAATAGGTCATAATGGCACAAGCATATAAATTGGAATGGAAAGTAACGAAAGAAAGCAAGAAGGAAAAAAGATCACAAAGACAATAAAGGCAATGGAGGAAAAAGACAAAAAACGTAAGATTAAAAATAAAAAATAGAAACAAGAGAATTTTAAGACGAGAAGGGATATAGAAAATATACTGGGAAAAGAAAAAAAAACATTGGAAAACCGCAAAAACGAGTAAAATTATTATGAAATACAAAATGAAAAAAAAAAATTATAAAAGAAAAAATACGTAAAGAAAACCAAGGAAAGAATGAAAATAAAAATTTTGAAGGCATCATCAAATTTATTTTAAAATTACGCACAGTCAGAGATAAAAAACACCAAAATTAAATTTTAAGAATTTTAACAATTTATAATAGAAACACCACAAAATTAAACAAATCTAACAACATCAACAAACATGAAAATTTAAAGCTGTGTTGCAATTAAACTGTAAATATAAATGAAATTTAAAATTTGCGCCAAGTCATATTTAACCAAGTTACCTAAATACAACAAAAAAAAAAAAAAAAAAAAAAATAAAAAAAGACAAAATATGCAGCAGCCAAAAAAAAATACACTTTTTTTCAGGTTTGCGTCCACGCATTGTAATAAGATGAGCAGCATAATTCACAGAAAACCACAAGAAAGTACAACATGAACGCAGAGACAGACATTTACTCAATTGCAGACAAGCATTTACATTTTTCTTCTTCTTCTAAAGCTTTAGAAAAAATTTGTTTGTATTATTTGAGTTAAAAAAAATGTTAATAATTATAGAAATTATAAGCTGCTTTAGTTGTTATCTTCATAATGTGTGAGAAATTACTTAAATATAAATTTTTAGCACAATGGGTCAACTTGAATACACTTTCGCGTTTTTTTTTATTTAGGTAAATATAAAAATCATAATAATAATAAAATAAAATTAAAAACAGTTATTAAAGAAATAACAAATTATATAAAATGAATGTCCAAACGTCATAAATAATTAATCGATATTTCTAGTACTATACAAATAACAGAAATATTTTGCAAAATGGTAAATTTGCTTAATTTACATTTTTCATATAAAATATTTCGATAACTTTTCATATAAGAAAGCAAAGCCATCGAAAAAATTCTAACTACACACTTTCAAGGAAAAGTATAGTTTTCGATAACGTATTTACAAAAAAAAAAAAAATCGACTTACTCGATCGTTGCTCTAAAAGGGATAATTTGCTATAAATATTTGATTTAAATGAGCTTTTAATAAAAAAATTTTATAAAAAGGTGAATTGGTCATATTTCTTCTGTAAAAAATGTAATCGATATTTTTATTTTTTTATATAAAGGATATTAAATGGCCTTTCTTTTTGCAGAGAATTTATCGAATGACATTACTTTTCTATATACAAAAAAAAATTGTTTGAAAGTTATCAAATGACTGTTGTAAAGTTATCGAACCGAACTGCATTTATATATAAAAATTATCGAATGCTTTAATTTTTCTATTGATGAAGTATCGAGTGTTAATTCGTTTCTATGGAAAAGTTTCCATTGACAATGGTTAAAAAAAAGTTATCAATAAAATTATTTCTCTACAAAAAAGGTATAGATGACTTTACCATCTCTAAAAAATCCTGGAATCACATAACATTTCTATCAAAAGGATATTAATGGCTTTAATTTATAAAAAAAGGTAAACATCTCGTTACTTTTCTGAAGTTATCGATTGCTTAACTGCTTTTAAAGAAAAGTTATCATTATTAATTAATAATAGTGTATGGCTTTGCTTTTATAATTGGCCTTACTTTTTCAATAGAAAATTTATCGATAGCTTAGTTTTTGTATGGAATTAAGAGAAAGCCTCATTTCTTAATTATAATTTATATTATTTTTCTATGCAGTGGTGAGGAAATTGATCATCGTTATCATTAAATAATTATTGAGGGTTTTTCTTTTCTTTTTTTTAGGAAAGTAATCGATGGTTTTAGTTTCCTTCTTTAGAAAAATTAGCGACAGTTTCACTTTGTTATAGATATATTAACGATTGCTTCTATTTTCTTTGGAAAACTTAACGATTGTTCTAATTTTCTGTTGATGTTTTGTCGATTTCTTAAATTTTCGATAGAAAATTTATTGTTTTAATTTTTGATAGGAAATTCATCAATATCTTCAATTTTTGGTGCAAAATATACCGATTGCTTCAATTTTCTGAAGAAATTATATCGATTGCTTACATTTTCTATAAAAACTTTACCAATTGCTTCAATTATCTATTGAAAATTTATCGATTGGTTCCATTTTCGACAGAAAATTTATCGAATGTTTCAAATTTTGATGAAAATTTATCGATTGCGTAGACTTAAAAAAAATTATCGATAGCTTCAATTTGCTATAGAAAATTTATCGATAGCTTCAATTTTCTAGAGAAATTTTATCGCCAGCCAGAAAATTGGTCGCTAGCTTAAATTTGCTAGAGAAAATTAATCGATAACTAAAATTTTCTGCATAAACTTTGTCCGCAGCTTCAATTTTCTACAGAACATTTATCTCTACCTTGAAATTTTTTAGAAAAATTAAACGATAGCTTTAAATTCCTAGAAAAAATTTATCTATAGCTTTAATTTTCTAGAAAAAATTTATCGGTAGAGAAAACTTATCAATAGCTACAATTTTCTAGAAAAAATTTACCGATAGCTTTAATTTTTTTAAAAAGAATTTATCGGTAGCTTAAAATTTTGTAAAAAAAATTATCTGTAGCTTAAAATCTTTTAGAATAATATATCGATATCAATTTTCTAGAGAAATTTTTTTGGCAGCTTTGATTTTCTAAAGAACATTTATCGATTGCTTAAATTTTCTATGGAAATATTATCTATTGAAAATTTATCGATTGGTTCAGTTTTCGACAAAATTTTTTTTGAATATTGAAGTATTTTGAAAGAAACTTTATAGATTGCTTAAGTTTTTTTCAGGTAATTTATTGATAGCATCAATTTGCTAGAGACAATTTATCGATAACTTAAATTTTCTAGAGAAAATTTATCGATAGCTTAAATTTTCTAAAGAAAATTTATCGGCAACTTAAATTTTCTAAAGAAAATTTATCGGCAACTTAAATTTTCCAAAGAAAAAATTATCGATAGTTTCTAGAGAAAATTTGTCGGCAGCTACAGTTTTTAATAGAACATTTATCGCTAGCTTGAATTTTTTTTAGAAAAAATTATCGATAGCTTCAATTTCCAAGAGAAAATTTATCGATAACTTAAATTTTCTAGAGAAATTTAATCGCCGGGTTAAGTTTTGCAGATAAAATAGTTTAAATTTTCCAGAGAAATTTTTTGGGCAGCTTCAATTTTCTAAAGACCATTTATCGATATTTAAAATTTTCGATAGAGAATTTAACGAAAGCTTCTATTTCTTGTAAAAAAACTTAATGACAGCTTATTTAATAAAAAACTTATCGATCGTATTGATTTTTTTGAAAGAGAAACTCCAGCTATGCATTTCTATGGGAAAACCCGATAGCTTATATAGAAAAAAATCGATAGTTGTTGTTAATCATAGAACAAAATATCGATAGCCATATATTTTTAAAAGAAATTTTCAAAAGCTTCGTAATTATATGAAAACGTACAAAAATTTACAAAATTATCGATAACTTTTATTTGAGATAGCTTTATAAAAACCCTATTTTATCCTAAAGGCTTAATTTTTTTTAACAATTTTATAAGCTTTTTTATTAAGTTCAGAAATTTTTTCTTAAAAATTTGTCCATAAATTCTTAAATTTACTTATGTATGTATGTTTGTTTGTTTGTAGACTTGTGACACAAGTGAAAGTTCCCATTTATTTCTTTAATGTGTTTTTAACTTTGAATTGTCACTACGATTAAGTGTAAAACATGAAGTTGGTATTTTTCTCAGCACGAGTTGGCTGGTTTTCATGTTCATAAATGTGCCACATTTCGCTTTTCATATAAAATATTACTTTCCCAACGAAAGAAAAAACCCTTTTGTGTTACGCTTTGAAATGCCTGAAGCAAAAGAAATAAATCAGAAAAGTGTGGAAAAGTCTTAAACAAATTAAAAATTGGCACAGTCAAAAATAATTCTCATGATTTACTTCCCATGTCTCTGCTTCAAACAGTAGTTACTTTGAAAAGGAAACATCCTTCGAGTAGCTTTAAGTAGTTAAACTTTTTAATCGTAGTGTCAACTACCACTGGCTATTGCACGATATTTGGAATAAAGGAAGAAGAAGAGAAAAACTAAGAAAAAGTTGCTTGTTCTAACATCATTTGGTAAAAAAAAGAAATTTGTTACAACAAATTGTGACTTTAAGCCCAGGGACATTGATGCTGATGCTGAGGTGGCTGATGTTTTATATTTTGCTTTGCTGCAAGACTTTAGGTTTGATAATGACAATTTAACTTTACTGTTGCCTGTCTTTTTTTATTTCTTTAGATTTTGATTACAAAAACAACTGGAAACCACATTCATCATTTTTAATAGAGTTTCTTCGCATACTGTGTCAAAGAAGCGGACAACAAACAGTTCAACAAACCACAACAAATATTCTGTTGCATAGAGAAACGCAATAATGTTTTCATTTTCTATTAAAATTGAATGATTATTAAAGGAAAAATAAAAATTAAAGAAATGAACTTTAAACGTGATGATTTTTGATTATCAAGCAAAATTAATTTCAACTCATAGAAGCTACGACCAGCCAGCCAAATGGGCTTTGAAATCAAATAAATTCCAAAGTTAAAATTCGATTCTAATGGTTATTTTTACAAAATGCTTTTTAATTCTTTAAAATTATATTACAAAGAAAAAATAAATATTATTTTAATAACAAAAAATTTTATTATAATTCTCGAATTTTAATTTCCCATTTAAAAAAAAAAATTCTTTTAAGGTGTGCTTTATTCGTTGTTTGAGACTAAATATTTTTGTTCCGTAAAACCATTATATTCAATTGATTTTATTCGTTTGTTTTCCTTGAGAAATCAAAACCATTAAACATGATATTGTGGTTAAGGGCCCAGCAATTAGTTCCTTCCTTTAGTTATTTTCCATCTTGACAACAAGTAAATTTTGTCTATGAGTAAATGTTGCAGGCAAAAGCAATTGCACTTCAACATCAACATCAACAGCGTGTTTATCAACTTTCTTGTCGTCATTGCCTTCAACATAATTTCAAGTCGTCATCAATTTTTTTTTTGTTTTTAAGTGTTTTGCCAAGAAGTCGAAGCTTATGAACTGGCAAACATTCATCAATCTATTTTTTACAAAACTGCTGCTTTTAGTGCCGCAAGTAGTCGAATCAGCTCATAAACTGAATAATTTGCTCATGAATAAAAAAATGATTGAAAAAAAAAACAAAAATATTTTATTTTGTTGTTTTATGTTTGTTATTTGCTGCCGTGCCAGCGAAATCAAGATGGCATACTTTTGTTTTGCAAGTTTTTTACTTGTACTTTAGCTGTATCTGCCACATCTTGTTGCATGAGTGTATTAAGGCTAATGTGTGGTTTCATATCTATTTCTTTTTACATATTTCTTTTAGCAGTAGCAATTGTAGGTGCTTGGGATGGGCGTTTTTGTTTTTGTTGTGCCCTAATTTGTATGAGTGCAACAAAATATTTATGAGGCTTGCAACAATTGTCGGCTGTAATGTATGCAAATTTGTGCTTCGTTTAGCGGTTTAATGTTGGTAATTTTGTTGCTCTAAAGAGATTCCCATGATTAATCATTGATTAATTTTAACAAAATTGTGAGAATTTTCACGAAGCAAAAGCAAAAACATATAAAAAAAAATAAAAGAAACAAAAGAAAAGAAAATGTTAAGGGAACTTAAAAATAGAAGTTATAATTAAAAGAATTTAAAGAAACAAAAAATTTTAACATCGAAAAATTAAACACAGTCTGGCAATAGAATATTCTAGTTACTGTAAATTTTTCTGATGAGAAATAAGTCATACACAATTGAAAAGTTTTCTTAATTATGTTAATTGGCACTCGAAAGTAAATGACACAATTCTTTTTTAGAATAAATTAAAAAATAAAATTATTATACAAAAATAAAAATAAAATAATTTACAAATTAAAAAAAAACATTAAATTGTCAATTGTCCACAATTTTTCTATAAAAAATTATATTAATATTTCTTTTGTCCAAAATTTAAAATATATGGATAGCCTTTAATTAAATTTTGTTTTTTAAAAATTATCGACAAACAAACGATAAATTATTTTTTTAAACGTTATTTTAAATAGAGAAATATTCGTGTAGAAAAATCAAAGTTATCGATTACTTTCATACAAAACACTATCGATAACGATAAGAGTAACAAAACTGAATTATTCTTGCTTAAAATAAAAGTTATCGATTACTTTCATACAAAAATCTACCGATAATTTATTCCAATAAAATCAACATAATTGATAACTTAAAAAAGGGTTACGATATATTGAAAAAAAATGGAATTATAGGTTTCGTACCTATAAACAAATTTGGTTATGAATAATTTTTATTTAATAAAAAAAACGGGAGTTTTGTTTTTACAGAAAATCATGAAAAATGATGATGTTGTTAATTTTTTTTTCTGCAAAAAAGAAAATCCCTAAAAATATTTTTCGGGAAAGGCAAGGTTTCGCGATATTTTTAATAGAAAATTTAAGATAACAAAAACTTTCGTTAAGTTATCAGAAGACTACGCTTATCGATCCGTTGTTTAACGAACGTGAATGTTTAGAATGTTGATAACTTTTCTATGTAAAAATTTGTTTTTTTTTCTTACTTTTTCTATAGAAAAGTAATACTATCGATAACTTTCTTAATGAAAATTAAAGCAATCGATAACTTTCTCAGAGAAAATTGAAAAAACTGATTTCTTTTCTATAAAAATTTAAACAAACGACAACTTTTCTTTAAAACATTAAATCGATAAGATTTCTTAAAAAAAATTAAACAATCGATAACTTTTCTATAAAACATTGATACTTTTTCTATAGAAAAGTAAAACTATCAATAACTTTCCTAATGGAAATTGAAGCAATCGATAATTTTCTCAGAGAAAATATAAACAATTGATTTCTTTTCAATGAAAATTGAAACAATCGATAACTTTTTTTATAAGACATAAAAACAATTAATAATTATTCCATAAAACAGTAAACCAATCGATTAGATTTCTTTAAGAAAATTAAGCAATTGATAACTTTTTTATTTAAAATTGAAACAATTTATATATTTTCTTATGAAAATTGATATCTTTTCAATAGAAAACTGAAGCATGCAATCACTTTTCTATAGAAAATTTAATAAATCGATAACTATTCTATAGAAAATTTAAACCATCGATAACTTTTCTACAGAAAATTTAAATCATCATTTTGTATGGAAAATTTTAACCACTGATAGATTTTCTATAGAAAATTAAAGCCTTCTATAGAAAATTAAGACAATCGATAATTTTTCTATAGGAATTTTAAACAATCGATAATTTTTTTATAAAAAATTTAAACCGTCGATAACTTTTCTATAGAAAATTTAAACCATCGATAACTTTTCCATAGAAAATTAGAACAGTCGATAACTTTTGTATAGAAAATTTAAACCATCGATAACTGTTTTATAGTATATTTAAACCATCGATAACTTTTCTATAGAAAATTTAAACCATCGATAACTTTTCTGTAGAAAATTTAAACCATCGATAACTTTTCTATAGAAAATTTAAACCATCGATAACTTTTCTATAGAAAATTTAAACCATCGATAACTTTTCTATAGAAAATTTAAACCATCGATAACTTTTCTGTAGAAAATTTAAACCATCAATAACTTTTCTATACAAAACTTAAGCAATCGATAAATTTTCTATAAAAAAATTGAAGCAATCGTTAATTGTTTTGTATAAAATTGAAATAATCGATAACTTTTCCATAGAAAGTATAACCAGTTGATAACTTTTCCGTAGAGAAGTAACACTATAGAAGATTTTGTTTTGTAGAAAAGTAAAAGTATCGATGACTTGTATGTAGGAAAGAAATAATATCGATAACTTTTCTATAGAAAATATTTAAATTACCAGTAAAATAAAGATAATTCTAATTTTTAAGAGAACAGATAGAGCAGATAGGCTATAAAGAAATTTCTTATTAAAAAACAAGTTTATCGTTAACTATTTTTTATCAGAAAAGTAATGTCGCCACAAAATAAATGTTATCGAAATATTTGTCTAAAGAGAAGTTATCGCTTAATTTTCTACAGGAAGGTAAAGTAGTTTGAAACGTTATTTCCAAAAACAACATGTAACTCATTACTTTTCATCTTAATATTAACTTATTTTTCCAATAGCTATTTGCGATGGAAAAGAATAGCAAATTTTTTACTCTGCTAAAATTTTTAAAACATACCATATTTTTCAAAGTTTTAAAAAGACGCACTATGATTTTTTAATTTCATTTGAAGTGATTAAGAAGCTAATTTTTTCCTTTTTTATGATAAAAGTGAACCGAATTTGGCACAAACAAAAAGAGACAGATAAAAGAAGTATTGAAAGAAGCAACCAATAAAATATTTCCGCTGTAAAATATTTGTATAAAAAATTAATTGATTTTACTTTTGGTTTAAGACGACAGATAGTGTGAGAAAGAAGAAATCGGTTGATCGTAACATAAAAATAGAATTTTTTCATTAATCCCAAAAGAATTATGTTGTTGCTATAATGCACTAAAAAAACTAAAACAAACAAACAAAACATTAGCAACAGCAGCAGCATCAATTTAAATTTTAAAATGAAAAAAAGAAATTTCTTAATGAAAAGTGCATTAACCGCTTGGCTGGGCATGACCATTAAAAAAACACACGTTTATATTTTACCTAACAACTTTATTTTTAAGTCATTTAACTTCGTTTTATATATAAATTAGTTTTACATGGCGGTGAATGGTTTCCTCTTAACCTCTCTTTCTCTTACCCGTTAGAATATTTAAACAGATGGCAGTAAAATTTTTTTTCAAGGTGGCATTTTGCATGTTTTGAAATGCCTAAAATATGCAAAAATTATTATTCGAAATTATCCTTCAAACTTTGCAAAAGCAAACAAGAAAAAAATTTCTAAAAGGAAATTTGTTTATACAAAAATAACAACAACATATAAGAAAATGACCGTAAAGCTTTTTCTGCACAATGTTTTTTAATTAGCCATTGCAAAGCTCTTCGGTGGCTGTGGGAGCGTGGTAGACAAAACATCTGTTTTCTCAAAACCTACACGCTCACCAAGCAGGCGCCTTTAGAAACTTTTAGTGGTTGCATTTATAAAAATGTTGTGTTCAGGCGGGAAAATTACCCAGGGTTGCTTAATCAGGGAGGTTTTAACGTCATTTTTTTTCGGCCCAAATAAAAAACATAATATTCTAATTTTCGAATTATTGAAAAAATATAAATAAAAAGATTAATAACATAAATGAATTTAAAACGTCAAATAAAAATCATATTAAAAATAATTTTCGATATAAAAAACATTTTTTTTTAACTTTTTGCGATACTTAAAGGTAAATTGGCACTGCAGTTGGAGTTTATATGATAGAATAATTTTGAAAGAAAGTACAACACTAAAACTTTAATTTTAGCTTCTTTATTTTATATTATGTTTAACAAGCTTTTTACCTTTACTATCGTAAGTTTTTGTGAGAATTTTTATAGTAAAAATGTATTTTTATTTTAAAGAAAAATTGAAAATATATTAAAATTTCGAAATTAATTTATGATTGTAAAAATTAAAAAAATTCGGTACTAAATTTTTACGATAATTTACGATAATATTTTTTAATAAAAAATCTATGATATTGTATTGAGAGATGTGCAAAAGAATACGCACTTTTAGTTTAGAAGTAGGAAGTTCTTGAAAAATACCTTAGTATGTAAGAAATTTTGTTTTTTTTGACTGTTTATTTTAATTTAATTGTTAAGATTTGTATTTGTAATTATTTGGGAAAATAAACTTGAAATTCGAACTTGAAATTCGTATGGAAATAATTAAGGATATTAAAATAAACATAAAAATTTTAAGACTTCTATTTTGATTTAGAGCTTTAAATATTTTTATAAAATGGTAAAATTTAAAAAAAATATTTAAAATTAAAATCTTTATAAAAATTTTAATTACGATATTGTTTTTTGTTTAAGTTAATAATATATGAATTTTGCTTGGTGACCTAATAACAATATGTAAAAAATTAAAAAAAATACGTTATTTGAAAACTACGAGTTTTTAAAAAGAGGACGCTTAAAAATTACGATATTAAAAAAATTTAAAATTTTTGAAATAACAAATTGAAAATATAATAATGCCCTATATTTTGTAAATAAATTAAAGCTTTCCTAAAAGAATGTTTTTAATATTAAGTGTACCTAAACTAAATTAAATTTACGATATTGCGTTTATACTGTAGAAAAAAGTTTTAATAGGAAATTTTTCTACAAAATTTGAAACGTTTTTTTAGGAAATTGTTGTTATTTTGTATAAAAGGTAATATTAGAAATTACGATAATTGAAAATTACGATATTTAAAAATTACAATATTTAAAAATTACGATATTTGAAAATTACGATATTTGAAAATTACGTTATTTACAAACTATAAAATAGAAAAATTATAAGTTTAACATAAACCATTTTAAAAAAGCTTTACAATTTACAAAATCTACGATATTAAATAAAAAATCTACGATATTAAATAAAAAAACGATAAAGATTATCGTTATTTTAAAATTAATCACATGTGAAAATGCTTGTGAAATTTTTGTTAAAAACAAATTTTAAGAAAATATATAATCACCTTTAAGAAAAATATTATTATTAATAATTTTTTAAATCAATTTTCTAAATTTTGTTTTTTTTAAATAATGTCTAAAAAATATATAAATTAAATTTAGTTTTTTTAAATAAAATTTTTTAATGAAAAAATTTCCTTAAAATTTTTTGCATTTGTTTAAGTTCTTTCTAAAACAACTCTGCTGAAAGCTTTTTGCAAAATGTATTTTCCTTCAAAGCTTTTTCAATAAGTACTAATGTTTATAAGTATGATTGTGTATTTTCTTTTAATTTTCCTCTAGTTTACTTGCAGCAATAAAGAGCACATAGCAATTTTAGAGAATTCAGTGTCCGTGTGGCATAAACTCGAAGAAATTGTGACGTGCACAAAAGAAAAATTCTAAATCTGTGGAATTCCTTAAGTAAAAAGAAAGAAAAAAATTTGCACATTATTAAAACATAAAAAATATGATTAAAGCTAAAAAAAATTAAATAATCAAATAAAAATTATAATAAAAAAAATATTAAAATGAGCAGCAATGAAAAATAATTGTTTAAATTGCAACAAGAAAACATAAAAAAATTATAGAAAAAAGAATAGTTTTAATTTACAATGGAATGAAAAGAAGAAGTGTAAAAGAAAAAATAAATTAGGAAAAAGTTTTAGCTGCGTTAGAGGAAGAAAAACTGGCTGCTGCTGGTTTAAATGCGAAAACGCGAAAACGGGAAAACAGGGAATTATGTATGTACATACCCATCTAAAATAAAAAGAAAAAAATTTTCAAAATCGAAATCATAAATGAAACAGTGGTTTTTTTTTATTAAAAAATAAAAAGCATTAAATAAAAATTAATGAAAAAATTCTTTTGGTAAAAATGTTAAAACGAAAATTAGAGTGTATGTGTGAGTGTTTGCCTGAATGTCAAACAAAAAAGAATAAAAAAATCAAATCAATATCAAACTGAAAAAATGCATGCAAGCACAAAATAAATCCATGTATAAAAAAATATCTTTAAAAACAATTATGAAAAAAAATTCTGCCAATTTTGAAAAAAATTAAGTATCAAGTAAATCCAAAGCCAAATGCTAATACCAGTCGAAGCCACCACTACAACCACCATCGCTGCCGCTATTAAAAATCTGACACCTTGACCATCAATTAATTCATCTTGCTTCCATTGTCGTTTTTATTTTCTCTGTATAAAAAAAAAAAAATTACAAAGCAAAAACCCCCGGTGCTGAGAGCCCCAAATTCAATAAATTTTATCCATAACGCCACACATCATTATAATTTTACAGAATTTAATAAAAAAAAAATAACAATAACAACAAAGAACCAAACTGTCTAGGACAACATTATTAAACCTTTTAGCACTCATGTTAAACCAAGAATTTGACAAAACACGTTCACTTTATAAAACACATGCACATACACACATACAAATATATACACATTTAGTTTTTTGTTGTTAAAATACACTGGCATAAAATTCTTGTATAAACCTCCACCTCTGTCGTGGGCCACTGTTGCAATGGTAACACATTTGACCTTAGACGTTTGTATTTAAAAATCATCATACACAAAAACAACAATAACAACAACAGCACAAACAATCACAATTAGCAATAAACCGAAACAACAAACATTGAAATTATAAAAATTAGCAAAATTAGAACAGCAACAAACACAATGACAAATAGGCTAAAATGTTAATCAAGCACTAAAGTGGTCACTCCAAAGGAATTTAATGCATTTGTTTTTTTTAACTGGAAAATAAAACAATAAATACTTTTTTAGAACGGAATATCAATCTATGGAATAATAAAGTTATCGATAACTTTTAACAGAAAAATATTTTATCGATAACATTTTCCAGAAATATATCGATAGCTTTTTCTTGTTTAATGGTGAGGTTAATAATAATAATGTTATTAACAAATTTTGTGGACAGAAAGTTATCGATAAATTTTCCTGAAATATATCGGTAGCTTTTTTTTGTTTAATAGTGAGGTTAATGATAATAATGTAATAACAAATTTTGTGGACAGAAAGTTATCGATAGCTTTTAGAGAATAGAGCTCGCAATGATATTTTTAAAGTTTATCGATAACTTATTTAAATACTACTAGTATTAGTAAAATAATTTTTATAAGTGTCAACAGGAGAACAATACAATAAAAAAATAGAGAATAAAATAATCGATAACTTTTTCTAGAATTGAAATTAAGCGGTACATTTGTTTCCCTCGAATATTGAAATTTTCTATAAATCTTTTATAATTAAAATTACATTTTTTTAAAAGAAAAATGTAAAATACAATGAAGGAAAGTTGTTGATAACTTTTTATCGGAATGCTACAGAAAACGTGAACTTATTTAAATTCTTGTTATTGAAGCTTTATCTCTTCATTGTTGTAAATAAGATATAAATTGAAATATTTGAAGAGATTAAAAATCTAATAAATAAGAAAATAATAACTTCGATATAAAAAAAAAATCGATAATTTTTTTTCTATAGAGTAACCAAATAGATAGGTTTCCTTAGAATGGCAAAAATATCTATAAAAATATGAATATATAGTTTTTGGAAAAAAATATAACTTTCCTAAAAAATATAAAATAAATCATAAAAGTATTCGATAACTTCTCTTAATTTAATTTATAATTTTTACAAATTAAACTATATTAATCGATAATTTATACAAATCACAAAACGTATCGAAAGCTTCTTTATATAATGGTAAAAAACAATAACTTCTTGGTTTAAAGAAATCAATAACTTTTTTTAACAATTGTAAAGGTATCGATAAATTCTTAAATTTTTGTGTGTGTTTGTTCACAAAAACTATTGGATGAATTTTAGATAATTAGGGTCTGAAGGTAACATGGTAGCTGGATCAATATATAGAATACTTTTTCCCAAGAATGTATCTTGTTTCCAAGAAAAACTTAAAACTTCGAAATTTTATTAATTTGAATGACACTTAAAACTTGGCAGTACTTTTTTAATTTATTGTTTTAGCAAACGGTTTTAGATTATTGTAATATGTGTAAAACAGCACGGTTGAATTTTATCTACCTCATAAAAAGAAGAGAAGTAAATAATTCAGCTAAGTGCGAATAAAATTCACGTAGGCATGATTTCGTACCATGTATGGGCCACCCTTTAATATGAAATTTTATATTTTTATTATATTATTTTATTATGGAAAGTCTAAGGTTCTACCTATAATTGTTTAATAGATAACATAATGTACATCAATATGAATTATGGGCACACCCTTTTATTTAAGTTTTTTAATTTGTTATTACACTTGGGGCACACTCTGTGCAAATTTCAATTATCTGCCTGTAATGGTTTAACAGATTAGTAGATGTGTGTTAAAATAACATCTCTAGGAGGACACCCTTTATTTTTTATACTTGCTTTTAAAAGGTGCTACATAATCTCTGTAAATATCAAATATCTGTTGTAATGGTTTTAGAGGTATAGCAAAATAGTACGTGAAAATAATGTGCCTATGGGGACACCCTTTAACTTAAAAATTTTTATTTTTGTTGTTTCTTGTTGTAGCGGATATTAATCCTATATATTAGTGTTTTAGAGATGATAGCATACAGACGGACACACATTGAAGTTGCAGAACTGTAGAACTTGATGAAACATTTGTTGCTTATGTTTTGCACAACAGTGTTCTTTGAGGTGATCTTGAACTTTAAATACTAAAAAGGAAATTTCTTTTCTTCATTTATTTGTTAATTTAAAGGTCCGCCTATTTTCACATGCATGCTAAACTTAAGCACTGTAATCAGTGTTGCCAGTTTTTTTTCGAGCTTTCACGCCAAATGACGAAAATCGCCAATATAAAAAATATGTAGTTTTACTTTTATAAACTTTATAATAAATAACAAGAGCGTGTTTAGGGTCTCTAAATTTTTAAAAAACTTTTTGAGCTGCAGAAAATTTAATCTGAAAACTGACAATAAACTAAAAAAAGTCTAAATTCAAAAACGAATTTTGTAAATGTATTTCCTATTTTAATTTTTTGATGAATTTATTGCTATTTTCTATATTATAATTTTCTAATTTAATTTTAACAATTTTGATTTTTTTGTCTAACTGTTTTTTCTTTAAGCGCCTTTACCATTTGACATTTAATTCTAAAATTGATATATACTAGCGGTGCCCACCACTTCGTCTGCGTGTTATTTTTAATTTTCTTAAAATTGAAATTTAACTAAATATTCCAGTGTTCTGTATGCGGTGTTAAAATTTTTCCATCTACAAAAATAAAAAGTGATGACAACTGTTTTAATACCATAATACCCGTAAAATTGTGTGCTTTCATAATTGTTTCTCTATTTTGTCTACGAAATGACCTATTATTACAAAAAAAGGTATTCTATAATGGAACGAAAGTTCTAAGGGACCTTCTCAAAAATTTTATTCAAATTCATCCAGTAGTTTTTACGTGATGCGAACACAGACAGACAGACAGACAGGCAGACAAAAAATTTTAAAAGTAGGTTTATTCATTACTATCTACACCAGCAATAAAATTTTCAAAACATATTTCATGTATAGAAATGACCCCGTTACTGTTTTATTATACGTATAGATTTGTACATACAAGACAAGGCGTGTTTGGTTAATACGCCAATAAATGTGTATTTTTAGTCAAACTTTAACATATAAAATAAAGCTATTAGGTTTTTTATCTTTTCTAAATGCAATGTTACGGAGAGAAAATCATAAAAATAGCCAAAAATTTCGCCAAATATTTTATAAGCCGGCAGGTATCTCGCATCTCGCCATTTCAAAATTTGTATCGCCAAAAAGGATTTTTTACCAACAGTTTTGGCGAGAAATTGTCATAACAGACAACACTGACTGTAACTCACTCTAAAATTTCTTGATATTCTTTTATTTAACATAAATAAGGCCTTTGTTAAGCTCTCACAGGCAAAAAAAACTTAAAACGATTTGTTAAATAATCCACCCACATGGCAGCGCTTTCTTTATTAAGCCACTAAAACAACAATTTTAGCAACAACAAAAACATATTCCAAATATTAAAAAGAGACATCTATACCCTTGACAATCAAACAAATAAGATTTATAATAAATTGGTGTTGGCAATGTATGACACTCATACAAACATATACTTATATTTCGAATTCTAATGATCGTTGGAAATATTTACACAAATTCGTTTTTATTAATTGAAAACAAATTACAAATATTAAATTTTTATTGCATTTTTAATTGCTGCAAATGGACCACATGTTCAAATAATATAACATTAAAAAAAACATTAAAGTTTATGGAATAAAATAATAAAAACAAACACAGTTTTAATAAAAGACTTAAATAGGCAATTTTCCATATTGTTGTTATTCATGCTTTTTATTATAAAAAAAAAATATGAAAAATGAATTTAATGTCGTCTTTGTGTGTTTCATTTGTTTACTTCTTTGTGTATCCGTATAATTTTAAAGGCAACAAATAAGTAAAACATCTAAAATTTATTATTTCTATAATTAAATTTATGTTAATACTCTTTAAATTTCTCTCTCTCTCTTTCCGTTTTATCTTTTTCCTAATCAAAAAAAGCTTTCTTTTCCAGAAATAAAGCTGACAGTGTGAAATTACTGGAAGAAACAGTTAAAGTTGCCATATGAAATTGGCATAAAAACGACAAATAATTCGACAAAATATATTTTTTAAATAGTCAACAAAAACCAACAATTATAAAGTATTTTTGTTAAAGCCATTGTACAATTTAAAGGGCATTGTCTAAGATCGCTAAAGTCTAATAACGGAATAAATAAAGTAAAAAATAAGAATTTAATTGCTAAAATAATTTATTCTAAAGAACAAAAATGTTATAAATATTTGAAAATGAATTCGAGCATATGGCAACTGCAATTTTGCTACAAAAAGCGCACACCGGACATGCAATTTTACGCCACTTTGGCAGGAATCGCTGAGTATATGGCATAAAAAAGAACAATGTTGGCCTCTGTAGCCTCAAATGCTGCTGTTTTTTTCTTAAACCAGTGACTTCACATACTACCACAGAAAAGAGTCGAGAGGTGTAAAATCGTGCAGCCTTTGAGGCCAGTTATGGAAATCAATCAATTGCCAAATATCAATTTTAATTAGTAGCCGTATGATACTTAATAGACTTGTGCCATCTAGTTCATTTTAACGTCCGTTCATTTTAGTTCAAAGTTTAAAAATGAACTAGTTCAATTGTTGGTTCAATATGTCTTATTAGTTCAAACTCGCTTAGTTCAACTGATCTTTTGAAATGTTCTTTCGCAGTTTTGTTCAAATCTAAACAAAAATTAATTACTATTGTAGCTCCTGGTCTGGTAACATTCTATACAACTTACAACTGCTGCCAGCAAAATCTATTCTATTTATTTTACAAGCAACACATTCATTAAGTTGTAGCATAGTAAAATTTATATATATTTAATTTCTAATATTATCTCTTCTTTATATTAGGAATACAGGCAAAAAGTAATTATCGTTTTAATTTTTTTATTAATAGTGTCAGACACAATGAATAACGAAATATACATACGTTAAATTTAATCCGTCATGTAGTAGTTCAAACACGAAGCATAGTTCAAAATTGAACTAGGTAGACGTACAGATTTGAACTAGTTCAACAGCTCAAACAATGAAATAGTTCAATTGAACTAGTTCGTTTATAAACTACTCAAGTCTAACACTCAACGCATTCCTGTTGAAACTACCTCTCGCCCGAAGCAATATCCTTCATATTTTCAAATTAGTAATTATGAAGTTGTACTAATCTCTATTAATAAAAATTCGAACTGGGGCTTCATTTTGGAATAATAAGGTTCAATTATGAAACTAGCTTGTAAACCACACCATACGGTGTATTTTTTTCGACGTAATAGGCTCTCTAAATTCTATTGTGGACTGATTTCACTCAATATACCAACAAACCTCATCGCTAAGCAAATGATTTTTAACTGGCATAATTTGGTAGCAAAAAAATATTGGTCATGATCGTAATACCAGTATTGCTCTACATTATTTTAAGATCGTCCTAATCATTAATTAAAGGCAATAATAATAAAACTTAAAGACTTTTTCGAAGATTTTTATAAATTAAAAAAATTTGTGAAAACAATTAAGAATTGGAACATTAACCATTTACAGTTTTTAACAGACAGTTTTTATTCTTTAAGTCGCCAAATAACGATAAATTATCTTATCTGGCAACCACGTATACAACAGTTTACATTTACCGCTATTTCCTGTAGATTTTGTTCTCTCTCTCTTCTTTGCAGACAATTAATTGACATCTAATTTTTAAACAAATGTTGTTGGGAAATTTTGTAAAAATCCTTGGAAATTGGTGTTGAGGTTCTGCATCTTTTGTGGTAAATAAAAAATTAAATATGTAAAAACATTGTTTAACTACGTCAGTTGGTTTTATGTTTACAGATTGTGGAAAATTTTACGCATATGTACATGTATGTATGTATGTATGTGTGTATGTATGTATATATGTATGTATGTATGTATTTATGTATGTATGTATGTATGTATGTATGTATGTATGTATGTATGTATGTATGTATGCATGTATGTATGTATGTAGATTTTTAAAATTTTTTGTCACAAAGTTAAACAACAAACAAATAGTACATATTTACATATGGACATACAACTGCACATGTTATTTAATACGAAAGTGTCAAGTTATCAATAAATATCCTGCAATAGAACAATAAAGATATCAATAAATTTTTTACGGATGTGTCGTGTTATTGATAGTTTTTCTATAGAATAGTTTATCATTCTTGCCTTTTTTTTTGGAGGGTGGAACTACTCAAAACTTTTGTAGGAAAGAAACAGTTTATCTTCAGCTTTTCTTTGGAAATAGAATAGCCGAATTATTAATAACTTTTCTCTAGAATAGTCAAATTATCGATAAATTTTCTCTAAAAAATGCAAATTATCGATAACTTTTCTCTAGAAAAGTTATTTTATTAATTAATTTTCTTTTTAAAAGTTAGATAGTCGGTAATTATTCTACGGTTGAATCTAATTATCGATATTTTTACTATATAAAAGTCAAAGTGATCATTACTTTTTTATAGAAAAGTCAAATTGTTGATAAATATTCTCTAGCAAAGTTAAATTTGTTTCTTAATAAAATGCAAATTATCGATATCTTTTTCTAGAAAAGTCACATAATTGATAAATTTTCTCCTGAAAATTTAAATATTCTATAACTTCTTTTATAGAAAAATCAATATATCGATAAATTTACTATATAAAAGTGAAAGTAATGGTTACTTTTTAAAAAAAAAAGTAAAATTGTTGATAAAAATTCTATAGCATAGTTAAATTATTGATAATTTTTTTCTCTATAAAATGCAAATTATCGATAACTTTTTTTTAGAAAAGTCACATTATTAATTAATTTTCGCCTGAAAATTTAAATAGTCGATAACTTTTCTATAGAAAAGTCAAATTATCGGTAACTTTACTATAGAAAAGTCAAAGTGTCGATAACAAAAGTTACAGTGTAGATTACTTTTGTATACAAATGTAAAAGTGTATCTACCTTTTGTTTTATAGAAAAGACGAATTATCGGTCAGTACTCTATATAAAATTATCGATAACTAGCCTATAGTAAAGTTAAATTATCGATAACTGCTCTATAGTCAAATCCTATATAGAGTTCATATTATGCATAACTAGTCTAAAGAAAAGTAAAAAATGTTGTCGATAAATTTATCGATATAAAATTATCGATACATATTGTATGTAAATGGAAGTTAATGATTACTTATTTGTTGAAAACCTAGAGTAGTTACAAATTTTTATAGATTATTATCGATAACTTTTCCAAGAAAAGCAAAAAAAATCATAATAGATCAGTCAAGTTATCGATAACTTTATTTATAGAAAAGAAGAGGTACCAACAATTTTTCTAAGCAATAGTTAAGTAAACGATATTATTTTATAATGTGCTTCGAATTAAAATATTTCGATACATTTTAGTAAGATTTTTTTAAACTAATAATAAGCATTTATGGAATCTTTTGAAAAGTAACAACAACTCGTAGATAAGTTGTTGTAAAGTCTCATTTAATAATTTTATTTGATGATTTATAAATGCATGAAGTCATGTGTTTTTATATATTAATTGATTCATGATATAGTGTTTCACACTTAATTTTTTTTATTTGGCACAAGGAAAGTAGGAGGAAATATATACAATTCAGTGTCATTTGCGCCAACCAAAATAATTAAAGACTTCTTTGATGATTTCATAATTTTAATACCCTCCTACGAAACCAAAAAAAAAAAAAAAATCAAACAATTTTAGATGTTTTTTAATATTGCGTATTCAATAATTTTACATTTTCACATATCGATAAAATCTTTATGCGGACTTTAATTTATCTTTTACAATGTAAACATTTCAGATATTTAAAACTAACAATCAGACAAATATTTAATGATTCTCTCCCTGACTTTTTCTTGGCAAAATTTTTGTTTAAAGTTTAAATATATTTTTATTTTTCTACTTTTTTCCTTCCATTTGAAGTATAAACAATTTGACGTGTGTTTGGAAATGAGTTTGTATTCGTTCTTATTTTAGTGTAAACAACTTTATAATACTTTTTGCCTGTTTTCTAAGGAAATTTCTTTGAAGTCTTTTTTTTATTAGGATTATTTAAAATAGAGCACCGAGAAACTTTAAAAGAATAACCAAATGTTATCTTGGTTTTTCAAATAAAATGTTAAAGTTGTGGCTACAGTGGAGGGAGAAAATATAGTTGAGTAATGAAGTGACAAAATTGGCAGGGAACCAGATATTGGATTTTAATCTTTTAATCAATATCAATAAGGAACATAAATCTAATTCAAATCATTTAAGAATAAAGTTAAGTGCACGATTTGAATGAAGTTAAATAACATGATCTGATTTACACTATAGTAAAATAATGTCAATTCAACAAATTTATTCTTTTAATTTTTAATAAAGTTTGTTAGTTGATTTCTTTGAATGTATTTTCATGAATGTTTTACAGGTTTTTTTTTAATTTTAATTTTTAAGCGGTTTTTATCGCTTAGGACTTCTTTCAATTTCTAGTGTTTTCGTTACGATTTAGATCAATATTAATTGTGCGATTTTCCTGTTGTATGATTCCATTTTTTATTTTATTATCAGTCTAGTGATAAGACTTGCACTATTTTTCAATATTTTTCACTATTTTTTTTTTATTTAATTTTACTTCTTTTGGCGTTTTTTCTCAGAGCGTCAATCTATCAAGATTTAAGATTTTCTATCACTTTTATTCTCTTTTTTTAACGATTTTTATTTATTAATTTTTTGGCGTTTTATTTTTATTTTTTGTAATTAGTAAACTCTACCTGAAAATGTGAAAATCAGTAATTTGTAACTTTTTAAATTATTTATAATGGTTTTTAATAAGAAATTAACTTTATCGTTGTACAGCAAGGATTTTACATAATTCTCAAATAGTCTAAATAAAAAATAAAATCTTTGCCATTGTCAAAGCTTTTAAAGTTTAAAAAGCTTTATGTTAAGCTTTTGAAATTACAAAGATTGAAGAGTTTGTTACACAAATATTTTCATAATACCCTGTTCAGACATAGGCTTTAATTGTGTAATTAAGGAATTTACACAATTAAAGCCTTAATTGAGCTCAATTGCAATATAAGAAGTCAATTTATAAATTGATTAATTATTACTTAATTGCGTGACTAATTAAATAAGATGCGAAATGCAACCCTTGCCAACAAGTATGTTAACTCTGGGCACTATGTTCAGTGAGAAGAAAAATTCATGAAAATAACAAACAAACAAAGAAATAAAAATAAAATGGCGGGTCATTAAAAATGGCTTTTGACACTTCTAACTTCAACAACAAAAAGTCATGTTGTTTTTTGTAATAAAAAGGAAATCAGCTGGGCGGACGACACTACCTAGCCTTGTGCTAATTGAATAAGTTTAATTGAGTATGTGTGAACACCAAATTAAATTGCGCAATTAAAATTAAATTAACTCAATTAAGAAAATATGTCTGAATAGGGTATAATTTAATAAATTACTGATCATCTTTAAACAAATTTCTCTGTGCTATTCTGTTGTCCACTGGTATATTTGCAGCCGCTGTCAACGTTAAAATGTTTATGTTTTTTTTTTTAATAAATAAAACTAAAGAAAATTATTTTGTGTTTTTGATTTTAGTTTATGTTTCGAAAATAGTTTTAAAATTTATTTGGGTTGTAAAACTGACGCCTGCAGTATTGTTTTCAGCGCCTTGAGGTCAATAAATTGTTGCATTTTAATGTACATTTAAAGTGTGGGTGGTGTAGTGGCGGCACTTAATTTACTGAAACTAATAATTTCAAAGAAGACTTCTAAAAAAAAAAAAGAAAACCAAAAACAAGAAATCAAAGTTGAATTATGTGGGCAAAAGTCAAGGTCTTTATATCCAAATAATGTGTTTTTTATCTTTTTTATCTTTTTAGCTTTTGAAAGGAAAAGTGCCAGCCAAAAAATGCCAGTAAAACTTAAAAGCAATAAGGAGAGGATCTTAAAGTGTCAAGCAGTGTGAAAATTTGCCAGTAAAGAGAAAAAAAAAAGAAATTTAAAAAGAACTTGGGCCAACAAAAAAATTAAAACGAAAGAGAAAAAATTTTAAAGAAAAAGAAAAATAATATTTTCAAGCCAAATTCATTACGCTTTTCATATAACAAGTCTAATTGACCCACTGAGCCCATTTAATTTTGGGTATCTGGTTGGTTAATTGTATTGAAACATTCCTCCACATAGTATGGCCTCGGTCGCCGCTTGGCTGCCATTTGCACGGGCGGCGGCCATTGGTTGGGTGCCCATAGCCACCCATCCCTTGCCACCAGCTCCCATACCCAAAGATAGACGCAAAGCCGATGATGAAAAATTATTAATAAATGTTTCGGGCCGACGTTTTGAGACTTGGCGCAATACTTTAGAAAAATATCCGGATACTTTGTTGGGCTCGAATGAACGCGAGTTCTTTTATGATGAGGATTGTAAAGAATATTTCTTTGATCGAGATCCAGATATATTTCGTCATATTTTAAATTATTATCGCACGGGCAAATTGCACTATCCAAAACATGAATGTCTAACCAGTTACGATGAGGAATTGGCTTTTTTCGGCATTATGGCCGATGTTATAGGCGATTGCTGTTATGAGGACTATCGTGATCGCAAACGTGAAAATGCCGAACGTTTAATGGATGACAAGTTGTCGGAGAATGGTGATCAACATTTGCAACAATTAACAAATATACGCCAGAAAATGTGGCGAGCCTTTGAGAATCCGCACACCTCAACGGCTGCCTTGGTATTTTATTATGTGACGGGCTTTTTTATTGCCGTGTCAGTAATGGCCAATGTGGTGGAGACGGTGCCTTGTGGTCATCGGCCGGGACGTGCGGGTACACTGCCCTGTGGCGAACGCTACAAAATTGTTTTCTTCTGCCTGGACACCGCCTGCGTTATGATTTTTACCGCCGAATATTTGCTGCGTCTATTTGCGGCACCCGATCGCTGTAAATTTGTGCGCAGTGTCATGAGTATTATTGATGTGGTGGCCATTTTGCCCTACTACATTGGTCTGGGCATAACAGACAACGACGATGTGAGCGGTGCTTTTGTAACGCTGCGCGTTTTTCGTGTATTTCGTATTTTTAAGTTTTCACGCCACTCTCAAGGCCTGCGCATTTTGGGCTACACACTCAAATCGTGTGCTTCCGAATTGGGTTTTTTGGTTTTCTCACTAGCCATGGCCATCATTATTTTTGCCACCGTCATGTTTTATGCTGAGAAAAATGTCAATGGTACCAATTTCACCTCAATACCGGCAGCGTTTTGGTACACCATTGTCACCATGACCACCTTGGGGTAAGTATTTTTGTAGCCTGTTATATTTCAGAGCAAAGACGTAAGAGGGATGATGACAACACTTGAACCATAATATTCCATTCCGTTCCGTTCCATTTCTGTCACTTTATTATCTTCTTTTTGTTTAAACAAAACAAGAATTATTTGTTTGGTCTTTTAGTTATGGTGATATGGTACCGGAGACAATAGCTGGCAAAATAGTTGGTGGTGTTTGTTCGTTGAGTGGTGTCCTTGTGATCGCCTTACCCGTACCTGTTATTGTATCTAACTTTAGTAGAATTTATCATCAAAATCAACGAGCTGATAAACGTAAAGCACAAAGAGTAAGTGGTTTCTTGGTTGTCAACCAGAAAAGGGAAAAATGTCTCTATATCAAAAAAAAAATGTACAAAAAACACAAAATGAAATATTTTTCTTTTTTTAAAGAAATTTTCTCATTTGAAAAAAAAAAATATTTATGCTTAAATATTGCTATTCCTAACTTATTTTTTATAATTTAATTTGTTTAAAGAAGTATAATGTTTAAAAAATGTGTCATTTTATTATGTTAATTATTTTTTTTTTAACGTATTCAATTTTATGCTTTAAGTAAACAAATGCACCTTAAGAGCCTTGTGTATAGCACGCTTTTTAATGTCAGGAATTTAAAGAGTATTTTCTTTAGTATAAAAAATTTTATAATTATGCTTGCTTGAGTTTAGCTTCGTTTTTTAAGCGAGTTTTTATTAAGACCTGGCTATTGAAAAATTCTTGTCTTTTTGATTCTGCGCTAAACTATAAATGCCAAAATTTCAGCTGTTATCCTTTTTCTATTTTTATTATTGCTATTCTTATTTCATTATTAAAAGCCTGAAATTTACTTGCTTAATATGCAAATCCCCCAACAACATCACAAAAAACAATCAATTTTTCTATTTAAATAAATGTAAAGGGTGTGCCAAGAATTTATGTGCAATTTGATATGCTTCTACTTGACAGCTAAACGTTTAAGGAGAGTTAAAGTCAATTATTTTATGAGAGAAAAAACATGAATTTTTTTGTAAAATATTTTGCATCGAAATATTGAACATTTTGGCGGCAAGTACAAAATCATCCCTGAATTTCACTCTGACGGCTTTTTCAATTGTTTACAGTGCCACATTAAGGCTTAAAGGCAACTGCATTTTATTTTATTTAACTACCAAATGTCACTGTTTAGTGTGTATTTCTGGCGGATGATAACAATTCGATTATACTTCTTCGCAAATGAGGATCTTCAAACAGTTAATGGTTTTTGATATTGCAGTCTGATAAAAGCGTTGTTTGATTAAAAGGCAATTAGTTTGGTAGTCTATTCAATTTCTCCTAATGTGTATTAAGTCGTTTTCTTTCGAAACTATAATTCTACTGCATTAACTCATTGGTGTAGTATATAAGAAAAATAAATAAAATGCTCCAAAAACCTTAGTGCGCCTACTTAACACTAGAGGCGCGTCAATACTGTTCCGAAAATACACATAACCTACAATTGTTGAGTCTTATTTCATCATATATCTACACTACTCTAAACCTTTATAAACAAGGCAAAACATAAGTAGGCTTTGTTCTCCGAAAGTTAGTGCTTAAAAAATGGATGTGTTAGCTGCTATAGAACTGTTGAAATCGCGGGTCTTTAACCACGCTAAAATAATTTGGTGCATCATTCCATACTTTCCAACGAATTAACTGCCAAGCCTTCTATCTTAGCGTGGGGAAGTTTATTAACAAAATAATTGATTGTAGTGATTCTGTTAAGGATCTCTTCTAAATTTTGAACTTCAATCAATTTTTATACAAATGTGAAGCAATACAAAGAGGTAAACATGGTCCTATGTTCTACTACCCGTTACTTTGACTTAACATTACCTTCCAATGATCGAAAACTCCGAATCGGTGCAGATATGACATAAAGAATCAAATAAAAGTTGAAAACCCGAGGCTTTTTTCAAATTAAACTATAAGTTTCGGGATGGATAAGTCTGAAAGAAACTATTTGTTTGCAGTTTTGGCGTTTTGCATTATCGGAGATACGGTTGTGAAGATTCCACATAATTTTGGGCCTATGTTGCCTCACTGGTTGTCCATCAATGCACTAACATATTTGAGGAATACGTTAGTCTCAATCCGACCTCAATACAAAACAAACCAACAACAACTCTTAAAGTTTTCTTTGCTTTATGAAGAGTGTGTTTAAAACCCACAGACGAGAGCCAAGCATAAAGCATTCATATACTAGCGCTGCTTTCTGTCAACTGTTTATCTACACGTGCCTATGCTCAGTTTCCCGATTGTCAGAAAGTTGAAGTCTTAGTTTTCTATTGTACATCACTATCCGCAATAATGGCTTAAAGACAAGATGTGATCAAGATTCATGTCAGTACCTGGTTGGGGCCTTTACCTGAAGCTGGTCTTATCACTTAGTGAAATACAAAGCGTCGACTAGCGCCCACCATCGGACGTAGCCAATAGAGTTACAATTCTAAGAAAATGGCTGGCAGGACCAGGAACTTCCGCTTGCTAGAAGGTTGGAGTCTAGCCAAACTCTGTCTGTTAAGAGTGCAACAGCACACTTCCATCTATTCCGCACCAGATCTGCATATATAGACTTTTACCTTTAACCACAGCTACCACGTGTACCCTGAAAGGCCCTAACCAATAACCGGTTACAAAAAGGGGCGCCTCTCTGTATGGGCTACCGGTTTCTTTGGTGCCAGTTTATTTGAGGACACTGGTGCATCCCTCGACATTACCCCCCTGTCTATCCAGATTTGGTGCCTACACACCGGAGAATTGGTTCCCTCTATACCCGGAGAACACTTCGTCTGTGCACAATAATCTAATAAATGTTTTCAAATTTTTGGGCGTAAGTTACGTTAGAGCTCGTTTCCACCATCATTCATGGTTTAATTTGATTTCATAAAACCAAACTGGCTCTCACTTAGCCCCTATACTGTCTATATGCCTTCATTCTCTTAAAACGATCCTTTTTAAAAGCTTTCCTCTCATATTATTTATATAGAGAAGACAGAAATGTTTTCAGAATTTACTCAGGTACCAGTGGCAAAGGCAAAACCCCACAGTGCTATTAATACTGAATGAAATTAATAATACTTCTAGAGCCCTTAGGGAACATAGTGACATTTCGATTTTCGGTTGGGAGTACACTACTTTTATATCTTGACGAAATGTTGAAGATTGTTTAAACTTAGCGGCCTCTGTTGCAATAGAATAGCACCAAGTAAGCAATCACCCTTCTACTGGCCAGGATGGTACTTCACAAAAGACCACACAAATGTACCTGCTATCTACTGATTTATATGGCACTAGTAGTTGCCGTCTGGCCAGACCTCGAGCATCATTATTTTCTAGCTTAAGGATCATACAAGTGCAGATAGCTGGCGCCACCGTTTATCCTAGAAGAACTAGCGTCACGAAGGCGAAGTCAGAGGTTAACTACATTAAGGTTTATCAAAGGCATTCTTGACCTTGGGAAGCGCGCTTCGGGGGTACTAACAGTCTGCCTGATCTAACCAAGGTTCTGGCGAAGTGCTCTCGGGGTACAGGGGGAATCAGCCCCCGGTGTGCAGGCACCAAATCTGGACAGAGATTTAAGTACTGTCACACTGGCACCACGGGAACTGAAATCCACCTTTCTCTGTAGCTGGTTGTTGGTGAAGTCCCTTCAAGGTACACGTGGTGGCTGTGGTTAAAAAATTTATATCTGCAGGGATGGTGCGGAATAGATGAAAGTGTGCTGTTGCACTCTTTAGAGACAGGGTTGGATATTCTGCAACCCGCAAGCAAGGTACAGTTCATGGTCCTGCAAGCCATGTTCTTAGAATTGCAACTCTGTTGGCTACGTAGGGCGCTAGTCGACGCTTTGTATTTCACTCAGTGGTAAGAACACCGTCAGTTAAGGATCCTTGGTCAGGTACTAACATAAATTTGGATCACATCTGTCCTTCTTCAACTTTTCTACTAAGATTTTATGCTTTTTGAATTTTTCTTCAGCGTCTTTGTAAATACATCCAACACATTCCATCCCAGCACTCAAACGTTAGTAAATATGTGTTCAAGTGACTTAAGAAATATTGAAATTAATAAAAAATTAATAAGACAAATTGAGAATTATTAAGAGTGTTTTCGTTTTAAAAACCCTAAAACTTCACTTGATAACTACTGCTGTCTCTATCTCGACTTTTCAGATGGAAAAGGTTTTATATTCGTCTTGTTTTATATTTGTACCCGCAGGACTAAGTAATTTCTAGATAGATTTTGAAATTTTTTCTCTTAATTGAAAGGTGATGCTTGTAGATTGGTCTCTTTGAAAAAAAGCTTCTAATATTCAAAATTACAGGGTGCCCCTATACAACACACATGAACCTCAACGGAAATTCATATTAAACTTTAACAAAGTTGGTATCACTGTAGCTAACAATAACAGAAAGTAATAAACAATTAATTTAAATATTAAAGGGTGTTCCTTAGGTGACATATTTTCACTTATATGGCCCAATCTTTTTAACCCTTGTAGTCAACTACTTGAAAATTATTCTGAATGAGTACTTCTATGACTGCGGTATCAAAAAAGTATAAAATACGAAAATAAAGGGTGTCCCCATAGGTTTCGTTTAATGTTAATGGCTTTATATTTTGTACCGTTGTAGAAATATAGTTGAAACTTGTAGAAAAAATGTATTGTTAAGTTTGCTATAAGAACAATACAAGATTGAAAAGTAAAGGGTGTACCCATAGATGATTTATTATATTTAGTTATACAACTTTATCTTTTGAATTGTTGTAGATAGACAGTTGCAATTTACAGAGAATGTGTATTTTTAAGTCTGTTTTAAAAGCCATACAAAACTGGGAAATAAACGGTGTACCCGTAGGTGCTGTTATGGTGTATATGGACTTATCGTTTGAACCGTTATAACAGACACTTTAGATTGAAATTTAAGTAAAGTGTGTAATACTATATCCACATAAAAATATATTAAAGGGTGTCCTCTTAGTTGCTATTATGTGACCTATATATTTCTGTATTTTAAACCTGATTTTTTTGCATCATATATTTAAAATTTATCTTTCTCTTTCCCTCTCTCTCTCCGCTCATTCACCACTCACTCTCTTAAATATATGTTTTAGTACTGCAAGCTTATTATAAAAATATTCCTTAATTTTATACCTTCCTACCGCATTTTTCTCTAGTTATTTATAATTCTTTTAATGTTTGACACATTTTTTAAAAAATAATAAAAAATTTTCTATAAATTATATGCCTTTAATTTATTGGTATGATAAAATATTATCTCAAAATTACTATCTAAAGCTTTAAATTTATTTTGCAAAATTTTTGTTAAAGACATTTTTCTTCCTTAACGCCTTCTAAGTGGATGCAAAAAAAAAAACAAAATTTAGGAAAAAAAACGCAATTTAATCTTAGTTTAAAATTAAAATGCGCCTATTTTTTTCTGAATTAAAATTTTATTGCAAAAAAAAAAAGAAACAAAAATATCCACTCAATAGCCGCCTTTAAGCTTTCTTCTAAGCGGTTATTCGTACTAAAAAAAAACTTACAGTATATTGACCACTAAAAAGCTCTTTGTGCAGATTGAATAGCGATTTTGAGGGGTTTTCTAAGGGATAAAGTGAAGCAGGGATTTAATATAATTTAAAACAAATAAAAAAAAATTTTTTTTGAAAGCTTTAAAAATTATTTTCCTTAGACTTTCTTTAAGCTTTTTAAACCCCTTCATTGCATTTCAATCTAAAAAACAACAACAAATATTCTTTTTATTTGTTGAGTGGTGTTATTGCTAATTGATTTTTTTTATAAATCAGAGTCGAATATTCACCTCTAAAAGTGTGTGAAAATTTTACTCTTTGCTATTTTGGGCGAATTGGATAATTTCTTTTAAAATTTCCTGGCAAATTTAAAACTCAAAAAGTTTTAAAAATTTGTTGCATTTAAATCAGAGGAGATTTTAAGAAAATATCTAAACAGCCGCAATTTAATTATAATAATTAAAAAAATAATAATAATAAACTATCTTTTAAGTTATTTACTTTCTAGCTTAAAATATGCACTTTAATGCTAAAAATAGTCCTTCTTTATATAAATGCATGTCTAAGCGGGTGTGGCTTAGCAACTTTTGTTTATTTAATTTAAAAAAAAAAATAATTTTAAAAAATTTAAATCTATTTTTACTTATAATTCCATAAACGCTAAATAGCTGCATGTTTTATTATATATGTATTTATTTTCATAATTTTATAACCTTAAAACTAATATCTTTAAGACTATTTTCGTTAAGTTAAATTTATTATTAAAAATTAAAAAAAAAATATTCATATAAAATAAGGCTAGAAATAATATTTTATTAAATGTCACAAATGCACATGTGCCAAACTCCATATACATTATTATTATCATTTAAATTCTCGAGCGTGGGAAAAATGTCCCAAAAATGTCCCACTTACCCTGATTTAACAATCGTCGGTCTGTCGAATCATTTTTGGGGTATAACGTGCTTTTAATCGGAGCTTTTACAATAACTTAAAAAAATTTGATTTAAAATTTAATAAGCTTAAATAGGGCTGGAGAGAGAACCGTTAAATATTTTGTTATTTCTGCAATATCAATTTCCGACCTCGTAAAGTATTATCCGTATGAGCGTGGTGAATAAGTTACTTCCACTAATGATGTTTGTATAGAATTATACCACAATTAGGTAACAAATGCTGAGCAACCTCAATGGCTGCGTTGGTAGAGGTGCGTGCTGTAAAACAGAAGATCGTGAGTTCGAGCCCGCCTTCGGACATGCGTACAACGAAAAATAATAATTGCTATAATGCAATTAAAAATTAAGAAACAGCAGTACAAACCTCCCGAGAAGCAAGAGACAATTATTGCTTAAAGCCATGGCAGATAATTTAGTGGAGACGTTTAATTTAATAAAAGAGTAACAGATAATTGTCAAGAAGCCCTTCACAATTAAAAGTAAAAACGGTAGCGGTTAGCGCAGGGAAGTGTAACAGCATAATAACAGTGTATGGCTGACGTGTGTTGTGGCTATTGGGTTAAAGGGGATGACTGGCTTGGATAAAAGGAGTAGTGATGATGTCTGTGGATGGTTAAGGTTACTAAACGAGGCATCGAGATAGTTTATCTCTCGCCGGAGTAACACAATAGTTCAGTGTGAATGGCTGTGTTTATAATAATAACGCACCATAGAATTCAAAAGACCGTATGATCGAGATTAAATCGAGATAAAGCCACAAAGTTAGAATACAGAATTTACAATGAGCCACTGTGGTATTTGCAATCAAAAGAATCCGTTCAATTTTCTTAAAAGGAAAAAAAACATAACAATTTATTCCGAGTTCATATGCATAGCGCAGTGGATTGAGCGATGTGCGTCTCCACGTCTGTCCGTCCGTGTTAATGTTGAAATAAAGTTTGCCAAGGTACTAGATAAGCCAGAGAAAATTTAATACGCCAATTTATCAGACATAGTTTCAAAAGATTTGCTATTTATAATCAGCAAAATCGGTCCACGTCCTTTGAGACAGCGGGCAAAACACCATGCCTGCCTCTAATTTTTTCATATCATTTAAAACAATGAAGTAACTCTAATAAAAAAGAAACATATGAGGCAATAGAAAATTTAAAAATAAAAAAAAATCAAGTGAAAAAATTGGCGCTCGCCCATATTTTCCGAGTTACGGGCCTCTGAAATTTTAATTTTTTTTTAAATATCAGCATGGGTATCATTTTAAAGCTTTTAAAGAGATTTTTAAGGAAATACTAAAATTTTTTTATAAATGATTAGCCCATTAAGAGCCGCTAATATTTTTATGTAAAATTACTTATATTTTTTTCTTATTTTTTTAATTCTCTGACACCCTAATGTTTGCTTTTTTGATTAAAGTTACTTCACTAAACTAAATTTTCATAGATGGTAAAGGGTATATGAAATTCGGCATAGCCGAATATAACACTCTTACTTGTTAAATTTTAAATTAATTTTTTTTTCGTAGAAATTTTGATCTAGAAGAGGTTTTTTTTAAAAAACTAAATTTCGTAATTCAAAAAATACAAATTTAAAAAAAATCGGATTAGTCTTGTCTGTGCTAGAAGAAAGATGCTAGACAATGTACTATTTTAGAGGCATGGTAATTCTTAATGCATCCGAATTTTATATGAACAGTTTTTTTTTTAATTATACTAATATTTAAAACTTAAAATAGATCTGTTTAGTAAATTCTGTTGTTAAAAGTTTTGAAAATTTTTTTTTAAGAATGACTATTAAAAAAAAAAAATAAATAAAAAAAGGTCTCTGCCTCTGAATAGTATTATGCCGAATAAGATATTAATGTAAAAAGCTAATATATTTTTTTATATTTTTTATTTGCTAATAAAATAAATAATACATGAATATAAGTTATTAAAAAAATAAAATTGGCTCAATATATTTTTTATATTTATTTTTTAATCAAAAGGTCTTTAAACATATAATAAATTAATTAATAATAATATATGTTTTTGGATGGTAATTTATTTAAGAATTTATTTAACGTTAAAAGCATTTTTCTAGTGGACAATAAATACTTTTTAAATTAAGCATAATATTATTATTTAAAAAAAAATAAAGTAGTATTGAATGAAATATTAAATAAATAACTTCTTGTAAACTAATAAATATTCCTGCGTTAAATGTTTAAAATTTATGTTTTTTTTATAGCCAGTATAGTTAAATGATTTAATGAAGAATTTTATAGATTTGTTTGATTTAAAAAAAAGCTGTAAAAACTAAATTTTTGTGAAAGTAAAATATTTGTAACTTTTTTCCTTTTTTTTAAATTTTAAAACAACTTTTTACAGAAAGCGCGTTTGGCACGCATACGCATTGCGAAAGCATCTTCTGGTGCGGCTTTTGTTAATAAAAAGAAGGCCGCTGAAGCCCGTTGGGCTGCCCAAGAGTCCGGCATTGAATTGGATGATAATTTCAAAGATGAGGACATTTTTGAATTACAGCATCATCATTTGCTAAGATGTTTAGAGAAGACAACGGTGAGTTTCAGTCTTTTTTTTTGCCAAATTTCTTTTGTTTTTTCAATTAATTATCAAGTTTTTTTTATTTTTTTTAATTTATTTTTTTTTTCTTAGATTAATATATCAACCATTTTGTTTTCTGTTTTATTAATATTTTTCTTAATTATTATTTTTTCTTTATTTTTGCCAAATTACGCGTATTACTCCGGGGGCAGCAGATGTAGCAACCATTTCTTATAATTACAAAAAGCAATGACAACAACATATGTATTTTTTATAAAATTTAATTCGAAACAGCAAAACCCATCAACAAACAAATGAAAATTTATTATCTTGACAACAACAACAACTTTTAATTTCTAAAAGAGAATACTTTTTAAATTAAAGTGAACTACTTTTTGAATTTCAAAAAGCAAAAGTGCGTATTTTATAAAAAAATAAATTAAAATTCTTTTGTATAATTTTTTGTAACTTTTGTATGTAAATTTTAACTTAATTAATAATTATAATTTGTTTTTTTAAAATATTTTTTATAGTTATTGTTTTATCTTATAAAACTGGTATTTAGTTTTAAACTTTAGTTTTTATTTTCAACTCCAACTGACTTCTTAATATTTAAAATGTCTTAAAAATTTTTTTTG
The DNA here is from genome assembly GCA_916610165.2 of Gymnosoma rotundatum. Classification (NCBI taxonomy): domain Eukaryota; kingdom Metazoa; phylum Arthropoda; class Insecta; order Diptera; family Tachinidae; genus Gymnosoma; species Gymnosoma rotundatum. The sequence continues at coordinate 13,196,726 of OU744340.1, forward strand.
TAAAAATTGTGTATTTATAATTTTTTTCTGTAATTATTTAATATAATATTTATTTAAAAATTTATTATTTAAAAAAAAAAAACTTTTTTATATGTATTCTATATTTAAATAAATATTTTTTGTAAAACAAATTTTTTGTATTAATTTTTTTTAATTTTATTCAAGGCGATGGCAAATTCATTAGTTTTCGCCGTAAATGCTTAATGTCAAACACCATATAAAAAAATATTATACATATTTTTTATACACGGAATTTGACATTTAGGGTTTCGGCGAAAATTGATGAATTCGCCGTCGCAACCAGCTGATATTTATAGGCCTTGATTTTATTGATGTATATTTTTTTATATTTAGTTTTTTTAAGTTTTTTAGTTTCATTAAAAAATACAGCAGTCTTAAGGCTTAAAACTCTGCTGGAAGCATTTTTTTTAATTAATAATTTCTGTTGAAATACTACTGTGCGTTAAAAGTGAGTTGCCAGACGGCCATGATTTCTCTTGCTTTATAAGAACTTTTAAAGGTCGTTAAGAATTATATAAAAATATACTTGAACAAGATTTTTTAAATACAACTAAAAAGCACAAAATAAAATTATTGTTCTTAATTTCTCATACGAATCCACATGAAATAAGCTCTCAGCGTGCTGCCATATTTTTTGGTTGTTTTTCAAACAAAGAATCCTATTATGTGACTATGAAAAAAGAAGAGAAATAAAACTTAAAAAATCATTGAAAAACTAAAATAATTTTAAAAATTTTTAATTTATTGAATTATTAATTTACAGATAAGCTAATGTGCTATTATTTATTTACGCACTGTATATACGAGGGCTGCTCTATATATTTCTGGCCTAATAGTGAAAATGCGAATATTTATAATCAAAAATGGTTTTATTGTTTTTCAAAGTATTCTCCAGCATGAGTTATACAGTTTTGCATGCGCTCAAACCAGTTGTCGAAGCACTTTTTCCACTCCGATTGAGACACCTCTAAAACATGGTTTTTGAACATTTCAACAGCTTCTTCTGGCGACGAAAATCGTTGACCACGCATTTTTTTCTTGATGTGCGGAAACAAAAAGAATGATGCCAAGTCAGGGCTGTACGGCGGATGACCCATTTATTCGACGTTGTGGCCGGTCAAAAACGCTCTGGTTTGAGCAGATGTGTGAGAGCTCGCATTACCATGGTGAACAATGATTCGTCTTCTCTTGTTGGTTTTTCGAATTTCTCCGATGACTTCAGGCAAACAAATTGTAGTGTACCACTGAGAAGTGACCGTCCTACGTTGCTCAAGCGGAACAGTCGCCACATGACCAGTTTTGCCGAAGAAACAGGCGACCATTTGCTTCGAAGTGCTTCTTCCACGAACAACTTTCGTTGGATTTTGCTCGTCTTTGAAGACCCACACGGTCGATTGTTGTTTCGTTTCGGGCTCATACGCATAGATCCACGATTCGTCCCCGTGACGATCTTATAAACGTCCTTTGAAGCACCGCAATCGTATTTTTGCAACATTTCTTTGCAACAATCGACACGAACCTTTTTTTGAGCGACTTTCAAATTGTGCGGGATCCAACGAGAACAAACCTTTTTTACGGCCAGGTGTTCATGCAGTATAGAATGTATGCTGGTGGAAGAAATGTCCAAGGATGTCTCTATCTCTCGGTATGTTGCATGTCCATCTTGCATTTTTCTTATTGCATTGCACGGCATCAATGTTCTTTGGCACAACGGCCGTTTTTGGACGACCTTCACGGAATTCGTCTTTGAGCGAGCTTCGGCCACGATTAAATTCATTATACCAATTTTTCACTGTGCTATAGGATGGTGCTTCATCGACATAGAAAGATTTAAATTCATCAATGCACTCTTGTCGTGAGAATCCACGTCTAAATTGTGAAAAATGATGGCACGAAAATGTTCACGAGTTAATTCCATTTTTTTCTATATTAATTTTATCAAGTCACTGTTAACAACACAAATAATGGTCGTACGTCAAAACGTTTTGAGTACGTTTATGCTTAAAAATGACAAACTTTCCAATGGAAATGTCAGATTGCACTTGGCAGCACTCAGTGTTGCCAGGCCAGATATATATATAGCCGCCTTCGTAATTTTCATCCCCTATTTCTGTATGCCAAACCTTTTATCCTGTTATGCTTTTGTAAATTTCTTATCCATTTAATAGGATTACGACTTCTTTTCCTTCTAATCAATGTGTTTGTTGGGTTTGTACTGTTGCAATCTGGCAAATCCAAGGAAAACGATAAACGTCTTCTTGGACCAGACTTTCTGTTGATAAATCGTATTGAAAAATCATCACAGCTTTGCTCACTCACATTATTAGTCTCACTCATCTTGATTATAACGGTATATTATTTATTTCTTTAAAAACAATGTGGGAGTAATGTTGAAAAGACTGAGTAGCATTCAGCGTGCGAGATTAGTGCTTTCATTGCGTTTCTGTTTATATGTTTTTACGAATATTATTGAGAGGGACATACCATCTTCGGCTGTTTAAAAACAAATAAGCGTCGATGCACGATCAGAGCAAGTACAGCGTTACAGAAACGATTTACATTAGAGTATGGAGTTAATCGAAATGTCTTCTGAAATAAATTATATATTATTCAATGTCCAAAAAAATTTGCCATCTAAAGTTATTATAAATATAAAAAGTTATTACTATAGCAAGGGCTTTGACACTTAAATTTAAGACTTTTCAAAAAGTGGAGTTAATCGATGTGTGCACTGAGCGGCTCATGTAGTGTAGCTGTCTTCAAGCTCTTCATGCTTATACATAAATATCTGCCCAATCATAAATATTAACTTTCGAATTCAGTAATATTTTCGGTTGACGCCTCATGGTTGTCCAATTCATTCAATTGCATTAATTTCAGGCATGTATGTGATATGGTTTTCAGATCAATGCCAATCAGAGCTGGAGTTATCTGTTGTTCATTGTTATTGCAGCAGTGTGACCTGCTAATAGTTTCTCTTTCTTGTTCGAGACTCAAGAGCTGAGCTTCCTCCACGGGATGGCTCCAAGAAAATTTGCGTTGTGTGAGGTAGTGAACATCATTTGGGTCTATAACAGATGGTACGAGGTATTGCCTTTTTTGCACCAGTACGAGTTTACTTGATCTGACTTGTGCCGAAAGTACTCTCTTCAAGTAACACACTTGCGGAAGGTATTGATGGCATCTTTTATCGACTCTTGATATCAGAGCAGCCATGTAGAATATGTCATCATGAACCATATCCTGATTTAGTCGGATTCTTCTGCCACATCGTTAGTGACATGTCTTGCAGAAGGTTCTAACTTCGTAGGAGGATAATTGGAATTCTCTCTTCTAAAAAGAATTCAATGTTGGGTACTTAAAATTTATGTTTGTTTTTTCGTTGTCCTACTTTAGTTCAATACAAATTGATTTGTCAGTGACAGTCTTTAGTTTTTTTCGGATGTGAAGGGCAAAGATCTGGCAGATCTGATTGTGTTAATAGCACTTACTTCCTGCCGGGTGAGTTTACTTCCTTGCCTGCAGAAGTTAGGGGTTAAGATCTCTAAATGATATTGGAGGAGTCATCCATCGATACTCGATGAATTTTGTTTATAGTTGCCTTGTAGGTTGTGTCATCATGTACCATATCTTGATTTGGTTGGATTCTGCTGCCAGACCGTTAGTGACATGCTTCGTAGAAGGTTCTAACTCCATAGGAGGATAATTGGAAATCCCTCTTCTAAAAAGAATTTATTGTTGGGTACTTAAAATTTATGTTTGTTTTTTCGTTTCCTTACTTCAGCTCCATATCAATTTATTTGCCAGTAATTGTCCTGAGTTTTCCTCAGAGGTGAAGAAAAAAGATCGGGTAGAATGTCGATGATTCTGGGACAAATCATTTTAATTTCAATTGTGTGAATAGCATTTACTTCCTACAGGATGAGTTCACTTCCTTGAACGCAGAAGATGGGGGATGACACTGAAGCAGTCATCCACCCATTTTCGATGAATTTTGTTCAGAGCTGCCTTGTATGAGATGTCATCATGTAATATGTTCTTATGTTGTCAGATACTGCTATTATATCGTTCCGGATATAGCCTTGGAGAAAGATTCAACTCAGATAATGATTTGAATGCCCTCTTCGGTCATAATCTAAAAAAATTTTGCTGTAGGGTAATTGGATATAACTTTTGTTTTTTCAATTTTTTATTTCACAAGTAACTGTCCTCTGAAGTAGAGATGTATATAGAAAAATTCTAACTGTTTTAAGACTATTGTTGAGTTAATGAAGGCAAAAATCGACATCAGATCTTTTACCTCTCCTCTTCTATGAAAAATTTCCACTCACTCTATTAGGCTGGTCCGAAATAAACGAAATTGTCTTCCTTAAACCTCTTCCATCGATTATACTTTTTCAAAAATCATAACCTCGCTTACTTCAAGTTAATTGAGGTAACCGCTATAATAGCTTTAGTCGCTACATCCCTATTTCACTCACCACGTTTTTTACTTTAACTTCCATAGAGAGTAATCTATCCGAAACTGGTCCAATTTGTTCAGTTAGATTGTATATATAGTAGAGAAGCAAAAATATCCACCATCCCAAAGTTGTACACGCTGTGTGATTACTTGCCATAAAGTCTCGCTTTGAGATGCATCCTTTAATGATATTTTTAGTCTGTGGTTGCCTTCAGAGAGTTTTCGTCTCATCTCTTTAGAAATGAATTAAAAATCTCTAATACAGCTGATGTTACTTGTATTTCATACACTCGTGCAAAGGATCCTGTTATCCGTTTTCCTACTAAAAGTTTACTTTAACTCTCCATCGCTGACTGGAAGATTTTAATTCTATTAATGGAAGAACATTTAATTCTATTAAATTAGTCACAGCAGGTGACGGCCAGATATTGAGGGAAGGTTCTAACCTTTACGATTGGAGCTCAATTTAACTCAAATAGCTAACAAGGAATTGGATGCTTAGAAGGCTGGGCTAGTTTCCCACAAAGCAGCAATATATTGCTTACTTGCGAGGCACCTTTTGCAACTTTTTTGCAACACCTGTGACCAAATGTTCTGAGACTCAAATAACGATTTTATTATCGTAATTTAGCTCTATCGGAACCACTTGATGACAGAGGAGGAATATTCTAGTTTCTTAGTTTCTTTAATATTGAATATATCTGCAAAAGTGTGCGGGAGAGTTATTAGGCTTGCGTTTGCATCTGCAATCTTATCTTAACATTGGAAATTCATGCTGGAAGAATGCTTTTATTTGTTCTGGAGTGTCTTTGTTAATTTGGGACAAGGATTCTTTATCAGTAGTTATGCTTAGATTTAAAGCTGATCCTTTCCTCTATTGCAATGCTTACACATAAAGTTCTATCAATTTTGTGCTTCCAACTCGTAATTTTTTTTTTTTAGGACCAACACTCAGGGGATGACCCCTACTTATGCAATGCATTGTGCCACAACTAGAAAATTAGGTTGTGGGAAGGGGGATAGAGGCAGTAGTGCTTGTGGACATTTGATTTGAATCTTTGCACATTGAAAGTGCCAGGAAGGACCTCTGCGGGAAGTTTATTCCACATAGAATCTGTTCGGCTAAAAAACGAATTCTCTCTGTAATGCGTAGTGCGATTCACTCGCGTTGCGCGTATAAAATTACGGTTTTCAGATTTCATAAGAGCACATTCCGTTGTAGTAACGATAAAACAGTGAAACAACCCCACATTGAGTCGATGCTCCAGTGATTCAATAGAGCTGGATACCTTCTGTCACCGATGAGCTTCTTCGCTCTCTCCTGTACGCGGTCGAGTAACTCCAAAATACTCTTTTAAGCACCGTCCCATACCTGAGAGTTGTATACCATTTTTGGTCTGAAAAAGGTGACATAGATAGTAAGGAGATCAGATGGAGTAAAGTATTTCTTACGAGTGCACCGTTTCCAAACACATCACATTGAATTTTCATGCCAAGAACATCGAGAGCTTCTGTTTCCTTAATATATATATCACCCATAATTACAGATGAGGTAGCACATTCAGCCGTACGCCTGTGCGAAAGCACACAGCACTGGGTTTTATGAGGGTTAAATTGAACCCTATTCGCAAGGCCCAAATCGGAGATTACCAAAAGATCGCGATTAAATGTATCGTCCATGTGCTTTCGCATTCCCCAATTTCCCGAAGTCTTGGTCTATTGCGAAAAGAAAATGAATGGCTACTGCCATCTGCGAAAGAATAGATGGGGTTGGAAGTCTGACGTAGAAGGTTATTAAAAAAAATAAGATATAGGGTACCCCTGAATTTATCTTGAACTCGTTTGATGAAATTCCATCTACAACAACTCGTATAGTACGATTACTATTACCGACACCAAAAGCAATATGTTTTGATATAAGTACACCATGCCAAACTCTATCAAACGCTTTGAAAATATCTAGAGCCACCACCTTATTTTTGCCGAAATGGTGAATTGATTGACACCACTTTTCCGAAAGAAAGGCCATAAGTCACCCGTACAGCGTCCCCTACGGAAGCCGTACTGCCGGTCACTAAGTAAGCTGTTGGACTTCAGATATTTCACAAGATAAAAATTAAGCATACTCTCCATAACGTTGAATAGGATAGCACCTCGTTCCTTCAGGCATGTTTTTACATAACTTTACCTTTTTTCCTTCCTTCCTTCTTCCTTTTTATCGCATTTCTCATTCGAAAAGTGGTTTCTCTCATTTGTCTTCACCCTTTTATATTATTTCCCTTCTATTCATAATCTTGTTTGCAGGCCACCCAAAAGGGATCGGTAGTTTATCGAAATCAAATGAGCTTCCCGTCCCCTGACTGCTTTAACTAATTTCACCGAACCCCAGCCTTCTAATTTGGCCCTTTTAAAAAATTATTAAGGAATTTTTTGCCTTTTATTATTTCCGGTCTTAGAATTTCTGACTTCAGAATGCACAAAAGTTTTAACTCAATAAAATCTGAGGCCAATAGACTTAAAAGACTTATTTAAGAGCGAGATATGGGGCCATTATGGGCTTTAACTTTAACAGTTAGACATGGACCAAGTGGCTGCTTAATGATTTTTTACACGCTTCCCAACAGTGGATTTCTCGGTGACTTCAATATCTTTCTAATGCTATCGTTATTGTGGGCTAAAGAATTTTTATAAGCCTTTCTAAGCGTTACTAAGCTAAGACTATTGTAACAGCACTAACTTAGTTGTATTCATTCTGAGCTGGGAGTATGCAAGTTGTAATACTATTTATTTTAACTTAGCAGCATTTTATTTAATAATATTTAATTTTTTTTTAATATCTTTATGACTTTAAATTATTAAAACAAAATTTTTAAATTAAAAAAAGCAGAGCTGGAAAATCGATATAAAATACTTTTTTTATTATTTTGTTTTTAGTTTAATTTTATATATTTTTTTATATTTCTGTAATTAATTTCATGTTTATTTGTACTCAAATATAATCGTTTGTACTCTTTACCCGTCTCTTCATGCAGATCATGACAAAATTCAAAGATTCAAAATAAAAACTTTCCATGACTTGAATGATTTCCCATCATAAAGTTCGTTACTGTAACTATAATTATTTGAAACTATGTGTATCTGTGTGTGTGTGTAAATTTGTAAATGTTTTTAATTTATTTTCTGATAAAATAATATCTTGAAAATACTTGTTAACGAAATCTAAACAAAATTGGAAACTTGTAGTAAAGAAAAATCACCTAAAAACCTTTCCGAACTGCCTCTGTCAAAAACTACCCGCCTAAAATTCTGCCTGTTAGCTAATTTTTTTCAATTTAAAAGCAAAAACTGTCTTAAAATGTGTGATGAAAAAAAAGTCGTAATTAAATGTTGTTTACGTTGTCAATTGCTTTCCGTTTGCACAAAAACTTTCTTAATGAAAAAAATTATTTTGCTTTAGTATTTGTGTTTTTTATACTAAGAAAACAAAATTAAGATTTGAATAAATATTTAATAAAAAAAAATTTGGTTTTTATCAACACAGGATCGGGAATTTGTTGAATTAGAAATTCCTTTCAATAGCCAACCCAAGCGTCCACGTTCACCCTCACCGATGGCCAGTCCGGCCCATTCAACCAACAGTGCCATGGGCCTAGTGCAGTCCTGCTGTGGCCGCTGCTGTTCTCAGCGTTATCAGGTAAGTTTCCTTTAATCAAAAAAACATCAAAAAATTCCTTAATAATTTTTTTTCAATATTTTTTTAAGGCCTGTGGCAAATACATGCCTGCCACCGGCAACGCCCAAAATAATCAAAATAACCAACCCATGGATGGCACCTATTTGGTGGAAGCCTCATTTTAGGTTTTTCTTCCACTCTCCTTCTCTCTGTGTGTGAGTGTTTGAAGCAGTTTAGTTATAGAAATTAAAATAAATGAAATACCAAACAAAACCTACTTTATCTAGTTTTGTAGCCACTGAAGCAGAGCGTGTAGTTTTAGTAATAAAAAATAAAAAGGATTTGCAATTTCCCTTGCGACTGATTTTAAAGTCATAAAGTTGTAATTTTCTTTTACAGTTTTTTTTAAGTCTACAGAAAATTTCTTAGTTTTGTTGTTAAAAATTTTTGAGCTGCTTTGCGGGTTCTTTTACAATGTCAAGTGTTGCATATATTAAGGCTTAAAAGAAATAAAATTGTAAAAAAAAAGAAATCTAATGCAAAAGCTTGAAAAACAGTAAACACTACATAAATTCCAGGATAAAGTTCTACTTTGTGTGTAATATAATAAAATCTAAGCATACTTTAGGGATGTTCAGCATATGGATTTCGATATGTTCAAAATCTATAAAGTATGCTAATTTTTTGTGTTATTGATTTATGATATGACCGAATTAAATTTAAATATTTCAAGGTCCCAAAATTAATAGCTCTTCGTCTTTCTAAATAATAAGAAATAGTGTCTTAAAGCTGAATTTGTAGCTTGTTTTTAATTCCAAAAAAAGCGATTAAACAAAGCACTGATTTTAACAGAAAAAAATATGCAGCATAACTTTAACTTAAAAAATTTTCTGGACTAATAAAAGACTTCCACCGGAAATTTTTTTGTGGCTTCGGCAGGCAAAATTGTGTTCAATATATCCATAGGCAGAATGTCTTCTAGTTGTTAAACCAAAGAATACTTAAAATAGTTTTTATATAAATAGTAATAAAATAAAAGCCTATTTTAAGGATTTCGTATTTTAAAGAAAAATTGCATACTTTTAGGCTGGTGCATTAATTTTTTTACTTTTATGAAATACCTTAAAAACAAAATAAACGAAGTTTTGAATACAATTCTGCTCAAAAAAATTTTTTTTTAATGTCAACTTTATATGTTTCTACTTATTGTGAAATTACCCAACCAAAGCGTTTAAATTTTTCTAAAATTTTTAATAAAATTAAACCTTCTGAGATATTTTAATACAAATGATAAAAAAATTGAAGCCTACTTAAGGGGTTCTGTACTTTATGGAAAAATTGCATACTTTTAGGCTAGAAAAAAAATGTATTTTTTAAGTTTTAAAGACCCAATTTATAGTACTGGAAATGGTTAGTGTGCACTGCAAAGTTTATTTTTTCTCCATATTTTAGTAGTGTTTTAAATATCATTACAAAGCATTTAATTTTGTTTTTCAATTTATTAAAAATAAAAAGATTTGTGTACAAGCTAAATAGTGTATATTTTCAGGAGGCAAATTAAAGAATTATTTAATATTATTATTATGTATGTTCCTTTCTACTTCTGGCAGTTAATTATCAAAGTGTTAAACAGAAGACTGTTTTACGGATCTCTTAATAAGTTCATATTAAATTCAATGTTTAACAAAATTTATAACTTTAATTTAAAACACTAAGCATTTATCTTCAGGATTTCGTATTGCGACAGGATATTGCCATATTTTTTTAAATTAATTATGAAGTTAAAATTTGTTTACTTATATAAATTTAATGACCTGAACATTTTAAATTAAATAAAAAAGTAAAAATATTTTTCAGAATTGAAAAAATATTGCATACTTTTAGGCAATATAAGTTTTATTATTATAAAAATGTCTTTAGATTTCTAACCGTTTAAATAACTCTTTAAAAACTAAATGATATGAAAATTTTATTTTCTTTTTTTTTAAATTTTTTTTTATGAATATGCAACTTTATGACTCGAAATATCGTGGGAATTATATTTTTCGTTAACTTGTTAAATAATTTTTGGTTTGAAATACAACTTAATAAATAAACTATAATAAAAAAAATCGTCACAATTTAAATAAACAATAAATAGGGAGTATGAAAAAAAGACAAAGAAGCTTATTATTATACAATTCATTAAAATTTTTGTTTTATTTAAAAAATGGTTTAATTTTTATATTTGTAATATTCTAAAAATCGTGGAATGTAATTGAAAATTTTTAAAGAAAAGATGAAAACAGGAATTAAAATTTGGTTTAATCAACATCTTTAAAACCACAGAAATAAAAACGAAATACTATAGAAAAAAACTTTACTTTAAAGAAGATTGAAAAAGAAGAAAACTATAAAAAAATTTATTAGAAAGAAAAAAAATTAAACAATGAAAAAAAATTTGAGAATTTTTGTTTTGTTTCTTTAAAATGAAAAAGAAAACAGATGAATGTTAATAAATATTAAAAAAAATCTTAACTTTAAGAAATTTAAAGAATGATCAGCAAACTGTCCACAATTTAAAAAATGTTGATTTTTAAAAAATAAGGAAACCTTCAAATACGATAATGATGAAATTGATTGATAAAAATTCTCGTATACCTTTTTCGTATATTTTAAAATTAACTAAATGATTTAGATAATGTGATAACACAAATATTCCTACTGAAGACTATAGCATTTTAGAAAGAGAAATTTATTTTGCTATAGTCTGTATTAAAAAAAAAATTCCTTAAAATAATAAAAGAGCAAAAATTTAAAAATTCTAAAACAATTACAAAAAAATTTTAAATAATTTAATATTACATTTTTCGTAACTAAAGGAATAATTTTCTTCAATAAAAAATTTTATATTTAAAAAATAAATAAAAATTAAAATATATCATATTTTCTTAACGAAATAATTTGCAAAAAAAATTTTTTTTTTAAATTTCTATTCAAAATTTCATAAACTATTTTCTTCATAAATGTTATGTGGATTTTTAAAAAAATTCTTAATTTGGTTCTACTATAGTGTTTTAGTAACAAACATTGAATTTATAAAAAAAAGTTAAAAAAATTAAGCAACAAAATTAGATTTGAAAGAAAACAACTAATTCAGAGTTGTTCTTAAAAAATCCTTAATTATAGTGGCTCTTTTAATAAAATTAATATAATAAATAAAACTATAAATAAATTTAATTGAAATAATTAAATTAATTTATTAATTTTTAATTAAGTCGTGTTTTGATTTAATTGTAATTTATTTAATTTTTATTTTTTGTAAGCATGTTTAAATAAACAAAATAAATTTCTATCATAGTTTTTAGTCAACTTTTTAAAGTATTAGAAAATAAATTTTAAATATCACTTAATTTTATTGTAAATTTCCTTAAAGCTTAAGTTTTCAAATTCAATAGTATGCGGTCGTGAACAGAATAGTTCGACTTAGACTGAAGAATATAAAAAAAAACGTTTAATAAATTGTTCAATCCACAGGCCATATCACGGCACTTTAAAATAAAATACCATTTTTAAATCGCACAATTGGTTTGTGACTTTGCTAAAAATCAGCTGATTTCCAGGTGGTCGAGTTACTCTTCCTTATTAACAACCACAAAGAAACAGCTGATTTTTTTTTAATTTTATCCGGGGTCATTATATCTTGGAAAATTTCTACACAAGGGAAAATTGCGCTCGAATAAAATTAATGAATTTTGTCTGGGCTCCTTAGGCCCACTAATAATGTTAGATCCACATTAAATAAAAAAATCAGGGAAACACTTGATCACTGTGCTTCAAATCGTTGTGAAAATCAATAATTCAGGAAGCCCGGGTTTTTATATTCCACTTATTTTAAAATAATGTTTTAAAGAATTTCGGATAATAGACCTTAAACGTTTTATTTCAAGCCTTAAATTTGAGAAAAAACAACAAATTATTATTATAATAAAATAAAGTAGCCAGAGTTTTCAATTTTATTTGCTTGCTATTTATTGTTTTCCTTTGAGTCGAAGGACAAGTAATAGTTATAGATGCTTATGTAAAATCTATGGACTCTAGACTGACATCACAAGTGGCATCCATATTCTCGGTCGAATTGTTCTGTTACCGTTCACGTGCTGTTTTTTTTAATTATAAAATATATAAAAGATATAATCTTATTTGTGAATGCATAATTTATTTAATGTTAGTAAATATATTTTATTTAAATAATTTAAATGACACCTATAAAGAGAAGAATGCTGCCAAAAACAACAACATAAGAAAACTAATAGAAAATTATTTATTTAAACAAACAGTTAAACAACAAATCGTCTTAAATGATCATATTAATTTTCTAGTCATAAACACCTGAATACTATATAAATATTTAATAAATTAATTAACAATGAAAAAATACTTTAAATAAAAATTATTCAAACAAAAATCAAAAACAAAAAAAAAAAAACAAAAATCTAAATAAAATAATTTCAACTTCCATGCTCTAAGCTGTTCTTTAAAATAAAAAGGAAAAAATATTTAAAAACCAAACTTAATTTTTGTGCGTGTCTGTGTCTATGAAAAAATATTAAAAAAAAAAACAACAAAAACCATGTAAAAATTAATAACTTGACAAAGAAAATAATTAATAATAAATAAATACTTTAGTGTAAATGTTAATAAGAAAAAAAAAAAAACGAATAAAATGTTTCTTTTATTACCAAAATAATATTTTTTAAGGTAAAAAGGGTAAATTTAAAAAAATTAAAGGGTGTGCCTATAGAAAACTTGAACGATTTTATGCTTAGTTTTTAATGTTCATAGTAAGATTACTGAAATTAACAGGGAATTTTTTTATTACCATGACTTCTATAACAACAATTATAAAATAAAAAATTAAAGGGTGTCCCACACAAGATTTGAGATTCATATATATAATCTTAACCCTAAAAATGTAACAGACAGAGTTTAAAGTTTTTACAGAGTAGAATGCACAAAACAATAAAATTAGAAATTAAAGGGTGTCCCCCTCAAAGTAGTAATTATGAGAAACCTTTATAGACAGCACCTGACCTTGATGCACATCTGCAAGAAAACTTACAAAAAATAATTTAAAAAATTAAAGGGTGTCCCCCAATAGATGTGATTATACAAATTTTTTAAGGCCTATATTTTTTGCGACAACAGGTTAAGCTTGGAAAAAAGTTTTTACGGACTACTCGTAGAATATAGAAAATAATAAAATAAAAAATTAAAGGGTGTCCCATTAAAAGTAGTAATTAGAAAGAAAATGACCTTATCCTGATAAATTTGTATAGGCAGACACCTGAAGTAAAGACTTTTTTTGTACTTAATATCGGCTATGATAACAAGTATAGAAAAATTGAGTTAAAGGGTGACCCCATACAAAATCTGATTTCTACTTATACAGTCTGATATAAAAAACTGCAATATGCAGTTTGAGCTGGTCGTGTGTTCACTATAATAAAAAGTATAAAAATTAAAAATTAAAGGGTGTCCCCATAGGCGATATGACTTTGCTGTATATTGTCCTATCTTCTAAGCCATCATAGCCGGACCTGCCAAATTTTTATTAACAAGAAATAAACAAACATATAAAATTTAATTATTAAAAGGTAATCCAAACCTGTCATGGAACCCTTCGTGTGTGAGACCAACGCGTACTTGGCTGCTTTATTTTAATTCATTTTCCCTTAAAACCAACTTCAAAAAAAGGAAGCAGGTTATCAATTCAACTGATTTTTTTTTAAATTTGTGCCTAAATAACTCAATTATTTCTAAAATGATTGGTTCCGTTTTCAAATCAGTTCATAATTTTAATAATTAAAGGGTGTCCCCATACGTGTATTATGACCCGTAAAGAGCACCGCCTTAAAATTAAAAAAACTGCCAATATAGCTCCCAATAGCAAAAAGTAATACAAAAATAATTCTAAAAATTAAAAGAATAGGTGACGTAAATTGGCCTATATGGATCTATCTTTTGAACCCTTTATGAACAAACTTTTACAAATTGGACCAAATGCCGATTGCTATTAATGTTACAGTAACAAGTATTGATTTTCAAAATTATAAAGGGTGCGTCAATACTATGGGCCCCCTGATGTATATGGCTTACTTTTGAACAAGTGTAGACAGACGGTTAAAATTTAAAACAAAACTGTATTGCTAATTTCGCTATAACAACAAGTTTATAATTTGATTTTAGAAATTAAAAGGTGTTCCCATAATTGATATAAATTGATCTATATGGACGTATCTATTAAACGATATAGAGAAACGCTTGTTAATTGGTTTCTGTACGTTGTTATGACCTTTACAATAACAATTATTAATATTGAAATAATCATATAATAAATAAATTAAAGGGTCTCCCAAGAGTTGATGTAGTTTAATGTATATGGCCAATTTTTTTTTTTTTTTTTAAAGAGAAGTAGCACTTCAGGCATTAACGCCTACTTAGTTCATAACCGTGATACATTCTTAAGGAAAGGGATAGATGAGAGAGAAGAAAGGTGGTGAAAAAAGAAAGGTGAAGCCATTTTATTAATTATCTTACTTCGCCGGCGAATATGCTATTGAGAAGTACCGACGAAGGAGGCTGCATGTTTTAATGTTGTTCTGAATATGTATAATATACCATTAAACAGAAAAAACATTTTTTTTATTTTTTTACTGCCGCAAGGGTTAAACCCAGGGCAGCCAGATTTGTAGTCAACGTGCTTACCACTTAGACTACAGCAGCCTCCATTTGAACCGTTCTGTACAGAACGCTAAAACTTACAAGCTCCTGTATTTCTAATTATGGTGTAACAACAAATTTATAACATAAATTTAAAAATTAATGGGTGCTCCAAAACTGAACGTTATATACAAACACTTGGAAATTAGACATAATGTCCACTACTTTTTTTTTTTGTATAATAGGAAGTATAAATATTTTAAATTATAAATTAAGGGGTGTTACAATAGTTTTTGTAATTTGATTTATTCTGCCAAACTGTGAAACCCCGTTATATAGGATAACTATGAACCGCTAATGTAAAATATTAGATTAGATTAAATTATTTATTTTCCAAAAAATTCCTTATAAAAAAGTAACTTAAGCTAACAATAGATTCAACAAATTCCTTACATACTAAATTATTGATACAATAATTTAAAAAAAAATGTACATTTCAATACAGCCATTAAAAGTTAAAATAAGGAATAAGGATATTCCCCAAAAAAAGGAAGAGAAGGGAACGTAATTAAAAAATTTTTTTTAAAAAAGATAATAAACTTAAAACTATTTACACACTAATGAAACAAAACAGAACAAAACAAGACACAAAATAAATAAAAAATAAGGTTACTGTTCAGTGTTATACACCCTGTTGACAATATTTAGTGTATTTAATCTTCTATGATAAAATAGAAGGTCTGCACCATCGTAAAGAAGACCAGCTCCACTGAGAGTCAGGAAGTCCACAGGAGAAAAAAAACTTTACTGCTTGAACGGTCTCTAGACTTGAGAAAAACATTCTCTCACCAAACTGTTTTCTATGGAACGTGGACTTTCTATGAACTTCAAAGCTTTCTCGACCATAAACGAGTCTATTCGACTAAAATGTACTCGTACTGTATTGTATATAGAGCTACAGGAGGGCCTACGGAACCAAGCAAGGCACGCAACTAAGATCCGCCTCTCCCATCTCCTAAGCCTCTCCATCTGGGCAGAGGAAATTCTAAACCAAGCTGAAAAGGCATAGGAGATGAGAGGACGTATGATCTGGCGGTAGACCAAATGGTTTAATTTTGTATCGAGTCCACTTCTGCGCTTTAGCAATGATACGCGCAGTAAGACCTCTTGGTGCGCTCAAGCACATTGTCGATATGCCGATAAAACTCAAAGATTTCATGGAAGATGACACCAAGGTACTTTAACTTATCCGAAGTCCTGATAACGTCAATTCCAACTCTTAAGCACGGTGTGAATGATCTGCAATTCGGGTAAATGTATTTACGCTTTCCCTTAAACATCATAGCGACAGTCTTATTGATGTTTAAGTTGAGGCCCCACCTTTTCAAATAGTCTGTAAGTGCAGTCAAATATTGATTAACTCGTTCGTTAACAGTCCTTGCCCTTGCCCCTGAAGAAGCAATAAGGATGTCATCAGCATAGATCAACAAGAAATCTCCATGCGGGGGTGGAGGTGTATCTGATATGAAGATATTGTAACAAACCGGGCCCAGCAATGATCGCTGTGGCACTCCTGCAAAAATCGAACCCACATGAGAGAGGACATCTCCAATACGAACCCTAAAAGAGCGGTCCCTTAGAAAGCTATCAATCATACGGCAGATATCCGTACCAAAGCCCATACTCAACAATTTGTAAATGAGACCATCATGCCAAACGGTATCAAAGGCCTTGGCAAAATCAAAACTTAAAGCAATAGAAGGGCATCTCCTTTTCAGACGCCTGGCAATATAGTCCGTAAGTACAACTAGTGCGTGTGTCGTCGAAAGTCCGCTCTTAAACCCAAACTGAAAATCTTTTAAAATGTCATTGTCAGTAATAACGTCATTAATCTTTGCCAGGAGAAAGTATTCAAATAGCTTTCCAAGGGCCAATAATAAGGATATAGGTCTATAGCTTCCATTCTCATGAGGATTCGCTTTCGGTTTTAGTATGGGAACCACCAGGAGAGCCTTTCATGCTTTTGGAAATAATGTAAAATATTTGAGGGATCCCTAATAAACTTTAATAAAAGCAGATTTTAACTGAGTTACTGCATCCTGCGAGGTTTTAACAGTTGCCTAAAGTTATACGAATAACAAATTTTTATAGAAAACCATAAATTTTAATCCTTAATTTTTTTCCAATTAATTCAATTTGATTATTTTTTAAATTAATTTAACTCAATTTTATTTTATTGTAGAGGTCACCAGGGGGGTTCAGGCATTTTTTATATTTACTCGTAACAAAAAAAGCCTACTAAAAGCTTTTATTATTTTTTGTTATATTTAATTACAGTTATAATGCTTTTAAAAAAATAAGATTCATGTTAATATATTCAAAATTATTTGAGAAAGTCTTGAAATATAAAAAAAGAAAATTTAATATCTTTTGCTTTAAACTTAAGTAAAATTCAATAATTCAATAATAATAAAATTACTCAAAGGCCGTGACGTATATTTTGAAAACTAAAAATTCACATTCTTCACATATTTAGGCCAAAAGCAAAAGAAATAAACAAAAATCAATTTTTATGCTGCATTAAGATCAGGTTTGTGTTAAATTCTTCTTTTAACTTAAAATTTAAAGTCCGTTTTAAAAATATAAAAAATACTTTTTTTTTGAAGATTTCCAAAACATTTGTTTCATTTGGTTAAAAACAAAAAAAAAAAAAAAAGTCCCAGTTTGGAGAATTATTTTCTTTTAATTTGTTAAGGTCACCAAATTAATTATGGGCTTTAAAAAAATTTAAAGCTAATTTATCTAATCTTAAAAAAATTTCTCCGCGAGCTATTTTTCCAGCTTCAGCTTCTTTTCCTGTGCATTGTTTTTTAGCTACAGCATCCATTTCTTGTAGATTTTTAACTTAATTGTTGCTAAATGACTATTTAAACGGCATTTAAATTTAATAAAACATAAAATCATACAACACTACGAACCATCAGATATAATTTGTATTTTTTTGCCACTACGCCCTACCACCACGTTAAACGTTAAAACTTTTAATATCATTCATTATATAAAATTTCTTCTGGCTGTTTATTGCTAAAAGAAGTGAACAAAAAAAAAAGCATTTTGACTAAAAGCCATTTTTAATGTTATAAAAGATTTTAAAATGTAGATATTGAAGGCTTCAAGACACAAACTAAGCGAAGAATAATGTTTGATAGCAACAGTCTGTGACACGATTTGCATTCTTTCAGCACTTAAAATGGGCAAACGGTAGTTAAAGTAAAAGTTAGTGGCATTCAAACTATTAACTATCAGCCAGCGATGTTTGGCCAAAAGGAATTATGACAGGTAACAAGAAGGTGAAACATTAAAAGATAAACTCTACTGCTAAAACAGTCACACCAGATGTAAAATACATTAAAATAACAAATGTGAGTTTTATTCATACAAAAAAGGGTTCTACAACAGCTATGGGCCAACCTTTAATTTTTAATTTTATAATTTTATTACTTATTTTTAAAAGTCTAAATAACCTGCCTACACTGAATCAAAAAATGAGACAATATAGACAAATCAAAATATAGGGCACACCCTATAAATTTTTATATTATTTGTTAAAATAAGGGATATACATACTCGTAATGTGTTAATTTCAGTTGTCTTCCTACAATGACTTTACAAAGCATATAAGTGAAAATTAGATTTCTATGGGTACACCCTTTAAAATTTATTTAAATTTTTTTAACCTTGTCCTTTTATCAGATAATGCTATGTAGCAATTCTAGATATCCTCCTATAGCATTGTAAAAGATAATTAAAATCTCTACTTTAAAGGGACACCCTTTAATATTTTTTGAAATTTTCTTGTAGCGTAAAAAGTACTTCACACTCTGTGAGAATCTAAGGAGTCTTAATATGACGTTGTAAAAAAGAAGAACATGAAAATGAAAATTACATGTCAATGGGCACACCCTTTAATGTTTAATTTGATTTTTGTAAGCTTGTCATTATAGCGAATGGTGCAATGTGATAATTCCAGTGTAAAAAATAATGAAGATGAGAATGTAAAAGAGCTGAGATGAGTCACTTTACTATGGGGACACCCTTTAATATTTTCTTTTTAATTTTCTTATAGGGAAAAAATACTGCATACTCACGAACAATTTTAATAGTCTTGCTATAACGATGTAATAGATAAGAACATACAAGTGATAATAAATCTCTATAGGGACACCCTTTAATATATAAATTTGATTTTTTTAAGCTTATCCTTTTAGCGGATAAAACTATGTGACAATTGTAGAAGTTCTCCTATAACAGTGTTAAAGCTAATAATATATATTTGCAAATCACTTCTCTATTGGGACACCCTTTAATATTTATACTGTTCTTTTAAAGCAGACATAGTACTAGTACACTCTAAGTCATATTCAAGTATCTGTTTAAGTTTTAATAATAATTTTTATACTTTTTATTATATAGGGCACAAAATTTATTCAAAAAACAAACAGTGTCTGTTTGTTACGAATTCAAAAAAATAAGCTAATTTTAGCTACAAACAAGCCTTTTAAGGGGACACCCTTTACAATTTAAATTTATTTTTTATACTTGATAATATACAAAACTGAATAAATTTCAAGTGCCTTGTAATTACGTTTCAAGATATAAGACTATTTTTGTTCTTATAAAGGTTTATATGGGGACACCCTTTAAATTATAATATAATTTTATATTGTTTTATAATATCGGTTTTACCGTTTATTCCAATTTCTAGTGTCTGTCTATAAAAGTTTAAAGCAATTCAATTTAAAACAATTTGTTTTAAAATCACACTTTTTATGGAGACACCCTGTAGGTATTAATTATATTTTTTTCCTTTAAAGTGATAAATGTTATGAGTATTTTTGCTCCTGGGCTTTTCTTTATTTCTTATTTTATTTTTTTTTAATATTCGATAAATTATAAATTAAGTGTTAAAGTGGCTCCTTAATAAAGGGACATTAGAACTTAAGCAAGTCAATCTACTAACTTTTAGAATGTGGCTCTTGTTACTGAAGTGATAAATATGATTTATATAGAATAATTTAACAAGTGCTCGTATCAACCATTTTAACCATAAATAACACAAAACAAGTAGCAGAAGAATATTAATTAAACAGTTTTATTAAATGTCCCTAGAGAAATTTTGCTGGTTACCCGTATCGTATTTAAAAACGACAAATGTTATAAGACATAAATCGTGACAAGTAAAAGATAATTAATTGATTAATACAAGTGTAATGCAAACCTAAAAGAAGTAAATACTTAATCGATAACAAAGTTTGCAAAAGATTACTAATTGATAACATTTTTTCAAAGAAAATTTATCAAGTAAAAAATTTATTGGTAAAAATGGAAAAATTATCGATAAATTTTTCAATAAATTTTTTTTATATAAATTTTAACATAAAAGTAATTGCTATAAATTTGTTGAAATTCATGCAAAATTATTTAATATTTTGTACGTTACTGTGGTGGCCATACATTTTTTGAAATTATTTTATTTTAAGAAAAGTTGTTATCCATAATTATTTTCGATAATTTTTTTTTTGATAATTTTTGGTTGCTTAAATAAGTTTTCCGCATTATTGTTGATTTTTTTTTATAATAACATTCAACAAATTTATGGCAATTACTTTTATGTTAAAATTTATATAAAAAAAATTTATTGAAAAATTTATCGATAATTTTTCTTTTTAAATCGCAGTAGGTAAACTAGTCAAAATTTTTTTATTAAAAAATTAAAAAAAATCTAGCGATAACAATTTCTTTAAAAAATAAAAATCATCTGTACTTTGTAACAAATTATCGATAACATATAATTTTTAAACAAAATTTATCGATAACAAAGTTGACTTTTTTAAATAAAAATCAACTGTACTTTGTTACAAATTTTTGATAACATATAATTTTTAAAAAAAATTTATCGATAACAAAGGTAATTTTTTAAAAATAAAAATCATATGTACTTTGTAACAAATTATCGATAACATATAATTTTTAAACAAAATTTATCGACAACAAAGTGATTTTTTAAAAATAAAATTCAAATGTCCTTTATAACAAATTATCGATAACAT
Source organism: Gymnosoma rotundatum (assembly GCA_916610165.2). Classification (NCBI taxonomy): domain Eukaryota; kingdom Metazoa; phylum Arthropoda; class Insecta; order Diptera; family Tachinidae; genus Gymnosoma; species Gymnosoma rotundatum. The sequence continues at coordinate 13,217,694 of OU744340.1, forward strand.
ATAATTTTCAAACAAAATTTATCGATAAAGCAGGCGATTTTTTTAAATAAAAATCAACTGTACTTTGTTAAAAATTATCGATAACATATAATTTTTAAACAAAATTTATCGATAACAAAAGAATTTTTGGACACACATTTTTTTTTAGTAAAATAATTTTAGTTTATATATATTTTTATTGAACAAATTTTTTTGGAGAAAAATTTTTTTTGAACAAAATTTTTCCATAAGAAATAAAATTTTCCTTTATTGTAATATTAAGCACTATTATATTGTCTTGTTATTTTTTTAATATTTTTATAATTTTTTATGTTGTGTTTTACAAAATAATTGTTATTAAGTTAAAACTTAAATTTCCAAACGATTTCTCTTAAGTATTTCCCACCAAATGTCATAGTTGGTTTTTCAATTGACATTCTTTTTCTTTAAATTCAACCATTACTTCTACAAAAAAAAAATTGTTTTTTGTATGTAACGATTATATTCTACAAAAGAACAAAAACAACGCCTAACATTGACACCAAAAATCCCAAATAAGAAGAAAATAATTGACCAGAAGAATCAAATGGAACAACATTGTGGCACACAACAGTCCAAACTAAAATAGATACGAGTGGACTAGTGGACGAGTGTATAAAAAGTCATGTTTTTAGCCATTACAACCTATCAACTGCAAAAACACACTGACCCATAAAACTGCCAATAGACTTGTACCATCATTCGCCAAACTATGGCCAATTGAACATTCAAAAAACAAAAAAAGTCAAGGAAAATTCTAAAAGGAATGAATGAAGATGAAAAAAGCGGAATAAAAGTTTTTAAATTTTACAGAGATTTAAGTTGAAAATTAAATGCACAATTTTTTGTTGTATTTTGTTTAGGTAAAGTTTTTTGTAGATTTTTTTTGTTATCCCAATCAATTGACTGGAGGAGGAGACCAGAAGAAAAATGTTCCTGTCAAGGCATTTGGTGTCAATGTATTTTTAATGGCATGAGAAAACAAAATCTACATAGAAAATAGAAAAAATAATATTTAGGTAAATTTTCAATCTCTAATACAGGATGGCAAAACAACACTTAAAATTGCCTCGTTCAAGGCGCTTAAGTGATTATAGAGGTGTGAGTTTAATGTGCAAATTGACTTTCTTTTAATTTATTGTCATACTTCTAAAAGAACAACTTCATCAAACCTTTAATCTCATCAGATTTTTTGATAAGTTCGGCATTTGTTCTACGAAGTGATTTAGTGATGTGATATGAATTAATTTTAGGGCTCGTAAGACAAAGTTTTTTAAAACACTCACATGGTTGGTCCTACGAATGTGTTATGTTACAGTCCTGTATGATTTGAGCATTAAGTTATTAACAACTATTTATTTATTTTTGGCCTAAAAATTCAGATTCTTTAAAACTTCTTAAGAAATTAATAATTTCAAAAATGTTTCTCTAGCATTTGCAGAAAGTGCCATCATTTTCAAATGTTCTTCATTGATAACTACAAGTGACAATAAAATATTTGATGGAATTTAGTCTGCAATCACTTAGAGAATTGTAACGAATTAATTGCTAGACATAAACGAGAGCAAGAATTCTTCTTAAAATGGCATCAATACAACATCCAATTGGCAATTGCTGGGAAAATACTAAAAATTTTTATAATTCATAGAAAAATTTTATTAGTTTTTTATTTATTTTTAATCTTGTATTTTTTGTCTTTTAAGAACTTTAAATGCTTATAGATTAAATAAAAATATTTAAGCCATTTTTTTGTTAAAAATTTTGTCGGTCACCATTAACAACTAAATTGCATTCAGGACAAATAAAAAAATAGCAATTAGTAGTATTAGATGTACACATACATACAAATACATTTATACACTTTTAAGAAAATTAAGGTATATCAAAAACCAACAACAAAAATAATGATAACGAAGTTGCTCTTAAAAGGAAGCTTATGGAATCCAAGAATCCAAGACATATTCTTTCTAAATAAAAGACTTTCTTTGTGTAAAAATTTATCCAGAAAAAATTAATCATGAACATATTTCCAAGGAGAAAAATTTTGTTTACAGTGAATAAATATTTGCAGATAAAATCGAAAAGGTAAAAAATTTACTCAATTTTTTTTTTTGAGGAAAACTTGATCAAAAACGCGACAATATTCTGAAGGATAACAAAAATTTCAAAATACGAACGAAAAATATCAAAAAAAAGAAATCATTGGTATTTTGATTGCTTCTCTTGTACCAATTTTTAATAATTCATTTATAATTTTTGATCTCATGAGAAAGTCATGTAAACTCATTATTAAAAAAAAGGTAAAATAATTTGTGTTAGACATCCCAATAAAAAGTTTAAAAATTTATTTACATTTTATTATAAACAATAAATATTAATTAAAACTATTTAAGTTTAATTGTATACAAGTTGCTTGCATTTATTTTAAGAAATTATTAAAAAAAATATGAAAAGCTGTATCCTAATTATCGAATTTTCACTGATTTCAGCCTTCATTTATATGCCAAGCTGTTTTTTTAATGTGAACCCAAGCTTGTAAACGACAGTCTAATGTTAAAATCATGTGTTTTTCCCCTTCATTTAAAGTAGAAACTATGAATTACCCAATTCTCTTTCATGTCTTTTTTGCTGGGAGATTATAGATAATAATTTTCTTTAGAAGGAATATTTTCGGAAAGGAAATTTTGTTTTTACGGACATTAGAAACTTTTATGAAGAAGGAAATAAGTTTTTAGGAGAAAAATTTTATTGAGAAAAATTTTATCGATAAAAATTTTATCGAGAAAAATTTTATCGATAAAAATATAACGAAAACTTTAACGAGATCAAAAAAAAAAAATTTTATAGAGAAAAATTTCATCGAAAAATGTTGTATAGGAAAAATATTTATCGAGATCAAAATAATTTTTTAGAGAAAAAAATTTTAAGGAAAAAAATTTTTTTACGGAGAAAAATTTTATCGAAATCGAAAATTTTTAATGAACTTGAAAAAATTTTTCATGGAGAAAGCTATAGAGATCAAAATTTTTTTTTAGTGAGAAAAATTTTAACGAGAAAAATTTTATTGAGAAAAATTTTATCGATAAATATTTTATTGAGAAAAATTTTATCGAAAAAAATTTTATCTATAAAAATTTTACCGATAAAAATTTTATCGAAAAAATTTTATCTATAAAAATTTTATCTATAAAAATTTTATCGAAAAAATTTTATCTATAAAAATTTTATCGAGATTAAAAAATTTCTATAGAGACGACGACCTTTGTAGAAATCGAAAAAAATTTTTTAGAGATCGAAAAATTTTTTCTATAGAATAATATTATGGAAATTGGAAAATTTTTCCTTCTAGAAAAATTTTAAGATTAAGAAAATTTTCTACAGAGAAAATTTTTATCGAGATTCATGGAAATTTGTAAAGAGGAAACTTTTATCGAGTTTCAAAAAACCGTTAGAATTTTGTACAAAGAAAAACTTTACGGATATTGAATAAATTTTCTATAAAGACAAATTCTTTCGCGAATTAAAAGAAAAAATTTTTCTAATAAAAAACAATTTTATCACGAGCGAACTTATTTTTATAGAAAAAAAAATTTTATTTTATCTTGAATGAAAAATTTTTGTGGCGGAAGAATTTAAAAAACATATCTTTGGACAACAAAAAAAAAAAAATAAAATGTTACAAAAAACAATTTTTATAAAGTAAACTTTTGCTGAAAATATAAATTTTTTAATAGAGAAGAAATTTATTGAAAATTAAAATCAGTAATAAATAAATAAAATAAAAAATACAAAAAATTTTAGTCTTACCCGTACAGTAAACAATCAATAATAAAATATTGAGCACGAAACTATTTAAAAAAAAAAAACAATAAAAAAAAACGAAAAAATTTTAGGTTAAAAAATTATCGAATTATAATCCATAACGAGAGACGGACCAGATTTGTGGTTCGTATCTCTTGTTTTGTAACTAAATCTTTTATGTTTATTTTGTTAATTTTAAATGTTATGTTTTGTTTCTTATTTTATCTTCTTGGTTCATCGGTTAAGTCTTTAAGAATTTTCTAACGGCATAAGTGAATAGAGAGAAAAGAAAAGAAAAAAAAATTTTGAAATAATAATACTAAAACAACAACGACAACAATCATAATAATTTTCATATGTACATGAAAAATTCTATTTTCTACAACAAACATTAGCTACGGATTCTTTAAAACATGTTAAGACACCACCACCAACATTATTATTTGAGAACTGGTATCATCAACAAAAAACAACAACAACAATAAAAAAAGCAAAATAACCATAATCATGCCACACCATGACTGATATCTAAAAAAATATGTCGAGTTAAGAATTCATAATAAAAACCAACCAACATCACATCCCATCACATCACATCAGTATCATTTGGCAGCATCATTGTCGCTTCATTGTCAGCCGCTCAGCGCAATACAAATGTTTCAACTCAAATGAAATAAAGATATTTAAACTGACGAGGCCATATAATTAAAGTAGTTGTTGCTGAAGTTTCGGGTATTTATAAAGAAATGTTGCATTTTAAGTCAATGATAGAAAGCGATGTAGAGTGATAAAATGATGGAGTAAAAGCAGCGGGTTGGGGTGTGTGTTCTATTACTACCGTTTTAAAATGAATTCCAATTTGCATATATTTTGTTCGTTCGTTTGTTTGTTTGCTTTAACCCATGATATCATTTCAAACCAAATGAAATTGATATTCTGGTGGCAAACATTTATGGTTTTCTTGTTGTGTTGTTGTTGTTATTGTTGTTGCTGCTATTTTTGCTTGCCACTGTATATGTATGACATGATTTAGAATTTGCATTGCTTCATCTATGACTTCTGTTGTGATGAAAAAAAAAAGAAAAAAAAATGTTAAAGAAAGTAAGCCGACTTTGTTTGTTCGTTAGAAATGTAAATGTACGATTAAATGTAAATGAAGTTTGTTAAGCATTTAAAGAATATAAATTTATTGTTTAAAACTGTCTTTGGTTTAAGATGAAACAAAAAAAAAAATCTCAAACCATGTAAGAATTAATAATCTAGATTTTTTTTTAAAACTAAAATTTAAAAAAAAATTTATGTAAGCGGACATTCAGCTTTTTTAGCTTTAGAATCATAAACTGAAAATTAAAAACTTAAGGATTTATGATTTTTGTCTCTTAATGATAAAATTCTTTTTTATTTAAATAATTCTTGCGAAAAAAAGCCGACTTCAAAACAGATTTGATCATATTACATGAACTATAGGTACACCCATATATTCCATCTCTAAACTTTATACTTGTTCTAGAAGACTTGGCACTACAGCTCCTGGTTAATATCCACCGTCAGTCTAAAGCTGTTCAACAGTTAAGAAATATACGTTAAATTACTGCAACTATAGGGGCAGCATTTAATTTCAATCAGGTTATTAGTAAATTTCAACCATGTGTCTATAACGGTTCAACAGTTTGGCCACGTACCGCTAATTTTACATTTAGTTCAAATTTAGAAAACAAGTCTTTTGCCGTAGAGTTTTACCATCCCACAGAGGGGTAATTTGCCATTCTATAGCCAGACATTATTTTTTTTTTAGCTTATATTGGCAGCTGATCAAATAGGCTTTTTCATTGTACAGATATCCAAGCCGTCCGGTTTCAAAATGGCTTGTAGTCGTCTTAAAATATTTTTGCCTGCGTTACGGAATTACTGAAAACTTGTCAATTTTAATAATTTCAGTTTAATCTAAATATGAACAAGATCAGTTTGCATTAAATAATAGTTATACCACTGTTGCCGTTTGATTATACTTTTTACATTTTGTGTAAATTTTGAAGGCACCACGTAACGTTTATAATTTTGTTATATTAGGCCAAATTTTCGTAAATTTTGGTACAAAAACTGAAATTGCAATGAACTAAGAATCTCTTTAACAATTGAACCTTTCTTAACATATCAATTCGATTTTAATAACAAAGATTACCTTGCAAGTGCATTTAAAATTCCATATAAAAAATTTGTCTGAAATAAGCAAAAAAAAAAAAAAAACTTTGCTGCAGTTCAATTCGTGAGAAATCACAAAATGTTTCTTGGTTCATGTTTAGAAACAGCAAGATATTCCTCGCAACAATTCTTTCCGACTGTGAAGTATTATGAGCTGCATTTCGTGCATTCTGTTTAAACTTGCAAAAACAAATTGCTAGTAACTTCAGTTATTTCGCTTGAAAAATTTGACATCCGTATCCGTACCCCGATTTTAAGTGCCGGACTATATGTTGAAGTTTTAAGCAAATAAGGCTCAAATTTGTCTTTAATAACGATATTTTTAAAATAATTAGTGTAGTTAATTCTATCGAAGCTAAATCTTTCAAAGAAAAAGTTAAAACGGATTTATTACAAAAATTGTGCTTTAAATAATTATATTGAATATCGAGATCATGCACTTTTCCATACCGAAATATTAGTGTGGAGTCCTAATCCTCATGAATATCATCGGTATGAATTTTTTTTCATATGTTTTTCATTGTTTTGTTTTTATTCAGTAAATATATTTGTTGCCTTCTTATTTTTCCTGATATATGGAATAAAACTATTTATTATATTTTGTATAATGTAACTTTTTTTTACGGAAAAGCGTAACTTTTTCCTGGCTTCCTCTAGCAACACTGAATGATACAGAATTTACATAATTGTTATCAAATAGTTAAAAGCAATTTCAGATTTTGGTGTCATGAAATATTACCATCAGCCGGCTAATGCTACCGCCAATGGTCAACCGCCGTTAATTGTTTTCATACGGCACAGGTTTTTGGCAATACTTTTTAGAATTATAAAAACAGCTGATGTCAGATGGTTTTTCAGATTAAAATAGAATACGTTCCAAACGAAATTTTGTCAGATGGCTTTGCACATGTATTTTACAGAAGCAATGTCTCAACGGCCCTACACGACATGTATGTGTTTGTTTAACAGTGGGAAATTTGACATGTCAGAAGTAAGAAACATGTCGTGTATGGGCAGCTTTAGTAATTTTAATTTTTAATGGCAAGGAATGTTTTTAAACTTAAAGCTGAACTCAAATGGCATTTTTGCCCCGCCCCTTTTTTTGGGCAGTGTAAAAAAATTTATTTTATCTGAATATTTTAATCAATTTATTCATAATATAACTCTTTTATAATTCTAACGGGTAAATTTTATTTAAAATTGTTACAATTAATTTATTTAAAAGAACTTGTTCTTTGCACTAAGATGATAATGAGTGCCATGGTCCTTTTTCGTCTAATTCTTCAAGGAACTCTTACGAATCTGAATCCTCTTTAGCTTTAAGTACAGGTGGAAGCATGAAAGAAAGGTAATAACTTTTTTTTTGAGTGGGTCTTACACTAGTAAATAGTGGGTTAGGCGCAAAAATGCGCCCAGTATAAAAGTATACACAGATCGCAGATTTTTATTGTGATATATAACATTTTTGGAATCGAGGTGGAGATTACTCTCAAAGACTTTTTCACTTTTTTTCTTTGAAAAAAAAAAAAAAAAAAATATAGCAAAAAACATCAAAGCAAATTTTTTATCATAAAATTTAACACAAAATGTTTCTAAAAATTAATATGAGTATTTTATAATGATATATAATATTTTTGGGATCGCAGTGAGGATCACTCTCAAAAACCTGTTTGTCTTTGAAAAAAATGTAACAAAAAAAAAAAAAACACTCCTTTTTTTGAATTCGGATGAAAATTTTTATTATATAAATTAAAAAAAAAAATCTAAAAATTAATATAAGTAGCTGCAAATACAGCCTTTCACAGGAAAAAAATTAAATACAAAATCTTTATTCATTTAGCCACAATAAAATATATTGCAAACCTCTCAAAGTCGTATAAAGTCAATAAAAAAGTTTGCTATTTTTTAAACTTTCCTGATTTTAACAGTGTCCAAAAACGACAAATCCCAAGCGAATGCTGTAAAAATTCACTATACAGTACACAACTTTATTGTCTGTCCAGCTGCGTACTTAAATTTTTTACATTTCTTAAAATTAATTTTTGACCTAATGTCCAGTTAGATTGGCAAAATACCCCTCTCTCTGTGCATCGTTATTGCTTCCAGGTCTAGTTTTTGGTATATCCACTATAACCCTTAATTCCCTTCTAAAACTTTCTTTTTTTACATAAAATATCTTTAAAATATGTTTTTAATTAAGTACTCGTATGATTAAGCACACATCTATACACAAGTATTAAAACCCAAAACATTTTATGACTGACAGAAGGTTTTTACTCGTTTTTTACTTATGCTTTTTTTTCTGAGCAAAAAAGTTTGTCATTCCGTGTGTATTTTCTATAATATATATTTCCGAGTCCATAAAGTATATATGTATATTCTGACTTCTTATGCATAGAGAAGTCGATTGAGCGATGCCCATCTGTCCGTCCGTGTTAGTGTTGAAATCAATTTTGCCGAGGCCTTTTCACAAAAAAAATAAATCCGTCAATTTATTAGATATAATGTCGAAAGAGGTGCTATTAGAAATCAGCATAATCGGTCCATGTTCTTCGAGGCAGCAGGCAAAACACTACGCCTACCTCTAATTTTTTGATGTCATTTAGAACAATAAAGTAATTCCAATCAGAAAAATAAATATATGGAGAAATAGAGAATTGGAAAATACGAAAAAAAACATCAAGTGAAAATATTGGCGGTCGTCCATATTTTCCGATTTACGGGGCTTTGAAATTTTCAAATTTTTTAAAATATCAATATGGGTGTTATTTTAAAGCTTTTGAAGAGATCTTTAAGGAAATACAAAAATTTTTTAAAAATGCTTAACCCATGAAGAGCCGATGTCAGTACCAAAATTTTTTTATTTTTAAATTCTCTTTAACCCCAATATTTGTTTTTGTGATTGAGTTATTTCACTAAACGAGATAAACATGGTGAAGGGTATATAAGATACGGCATAGCCGAATATAGCACTCTTACTTGTTAAATTTAATATTAACAATTCCGACAAAATCATGCTTTAAGGAGATTTATCTTTTTTTTTAATTTCTAACACACAGAAAATATAAACTTGAAGAAACCTAAAAAGTAACAACTAATCAAATACGTTATCAGTTCAAAGAACAGCTTCTTAAACTCTTCTTCTTCTGCTTTAAGGTTAATAGCATAATTTCAAGATCAAATGAGAAAACTTAATGTTGCTAGACAAAAAGTAAAGGATTAAACTAAAGGGTAACATAAATTTAAAAGAAAATCTTTTTACGGAGTCTTGAATAGTTTTAACTAAAAAAACATCGTACAAAAATTTTAAAAATTTATTATTTGCTTAAAGGAATTAAACATTTTTTTAGGAGGTTGCCAAACTATAAACTTCCACATTTTTACTAAATGCCTTAAGCATATGAGTCTGTTGTCTAGAGTAAGTACAAGCAACTTACAACTGTTAGATTTAAAGCGTAAAGATTATTTTGTTTAAAAGGCTGAAAAAAAAAACAAAATAGTCAAACATATTTTAAATTAGTACAACATAAGAACAAAAAATGGCTTCGAATGCACACTAAAAAAAGAAGTGCTTAATATTGTCATAAAATTGTGTTAAAAGCAACCAACAACAATAACAAAGTCATGAAGTAGTCTTTTTTTTTGTAGGCAACCTCGTTAAACTCGTGACCACATGAATTTAAAGAACCAACGTTGTCTTTAAAAATGAAGCAAAAATTATTTAAACAAACTTAACAAAGTCCACAAATATCACATATATCGACTTAAAATGCAGCCTACAAACAAACCAGAGAAATAAAAAAAAAAATAACAAATTTCATAAATTCGAAATTTCGAAATATAGAAAATGCAAAATTTAAAACTAAATTTAACCAGTATTAAATAACTTTTTAAATAAAACTTGATATAAAATCCAATTATTTTAAAAATGTTTTAAGAAATTTTTTCAACATTATTACAAAATTTAAAAATAATTTTTTTACTAGAAATTTTTATTTTTGAAGTAGCAATATTATTACTTAAATTAAATTAATTTCCTAAAAGTTATGGGGTAAGAGATTAAAAATAAAAAACGAAATTAAGAATTTCAGATTAAAAAATAAATTTTCGAATTTTCGAAGATTCGAAGATTCAAATTAAACTAAAATTTTATTACTTATTTGGTATTATAATATGTGTAAAGATGTTTAAGACACTATACACTTCCATAAATTAAAAAGTAAAGAATTTTCGAATTTTCGAACATTACAATTGTAGGTTAAAAAGTAAAATTTTTAATTCTTAAAAAAGAAAAGATATATTTTAAATCTACGTGGGATATTAAACTTAAGCAAAAAAATAAGTTTTGCTAGCTAAGGGCAAATTTGTAATTTTTCGAACATAGTGTGGAAACAATATTCCCGATTTTTTTTATAAATTTTTTTTTTAATTTTGATAGTTTCACTTCAAGTTTGCATTGATTCCTATTTTTAAAGAAGAACTATTATTTTTTAATCTAATAAATTTATTTTCGAATTTTTCGAACATTTAAACTCTAAATTTATGAGAGATTTGAATTTTATATTTTAAGTAAATATTAATATCTTGTGTATTCGACCATGATTTAGAAAGAAAGAAATTATTTTTAATGCGAAAAGAAATTTTACACAAAATATTCGAAAACTATAATAAAATCTGTGTTGCAATTAGTTTTATAAAACTGGGCAATTAACTATCGAACACGTTAAGATAAATAATATATTTTTAAATTCTTAAATATCGGAATATTTAATAATAATATTAATTTTTAATAATTTTTCTACAAATAGTGCTTCTTAAGTTTTGGAAATTTAAATTAAATAAAAATCTCAATGTTACATCCTTAATGGAACGTAAAAATTTTGAACGTTAAAAAATAGTGTTAAGACATTTTTTAAAAGTATGTTCAAATTTTCGAAAAATTTTTCAGTGTTAATTGATACTCGTATTAAATATACACTTCGGCTTTTGAATATTAAAACAACCTGCAGACATATAATTTTTTTTTTGTGTAAAACTACATGTTCGATTTTTCGAAGTTAAGAATGTTAGATTTTTCCAAGTTATTTGCCAGCTTTTAATCAAAGATCAATAAATATATTAATAATGGCTTAAAGAAACTTGAAATAAGGGTATAGTTTTCTAAAAATTAATTAAACTTTTAAAAAATGAATGTTCGAATTTTCGAACTTGAGTTTTTTTTTTAAGAATTAAGTGTTTATTGTTGCAATACAACATTCATTTTTTATTTCTTTGTTATAAAGTTTCAATATCAAGTTTCGATATAAAAATTTTTTTTTTTCGAAAATACAATGAATATTCGAATAAATGAACACAAATATATTATTTTAGTTTCTATTATATTGATATTTAAAACTTCTTTTCTATTGTAGTTTATAACCAGGATATTCGAATTTTCGAAATTGAATTTAAAGTTTACAAATTTTCGAATATCAAATTTTATTGTTTTTAGTAATAAAATGAAAATTTTAATTTGTAGAAATAAGAATAAAATAATAATTTCTAAAGAGTTTTTTTCTCACTTGTATCTTTTTTATAATAAAAGGAGTTTTAGCTCTTGACTACTTTTAAAACTGATTTGAAAGCACAAATTTATGCAAAAAAAAAATGCAACAGAAACGTAAAAAAAATAAAACTAAGTCACTAGATTTATGACAATATTGCATTTAGGTTTTTATCTATGATTTTGTGTATCTTATTATACAACAACAACCAACTACCGCTAAATTAAGGTTCACAATATTTTGCTTACCTTTTTCTTTGTTTGAATTTAACAAAAAAAAAAAAAAAAAACAAAAACAAAAAAACAAAGACAAAAAAAGAAAAAGAAACAAGTCGATGATAAACACGCCAGTACAAATTGCCCACGAATTTAGCCAAGATTTATATTTAGTTGTGGGTTCATTAGTTCGATCGGTAGCTAAAAGAAATGACTTGTTGACTACTGATTTTGTTGAAAGAAAAAATGTAATAATTATTCTCGTTTACATAGTTGTGCTAAATACTTGTTAAGGTAAGACAATAAAAACCGACCTAAACCGACAACGAAAACATTATTAACTAGGACGTATTATGAAATTGCCCTACAGTTCTGGTGAATTTTTAAACTGCCTTTATATCGGATTTCCCTAAATTACTAAAATACGAAAAACTTTAGATAATGTATTTGGCGAAAAGTACTAAAAACTACGTATCAAACGCCACTTTTCTTTATTGTATAAAACAAAAGCGTGTTTTTAATAATAATTGAACCGTTTGTGTTGAAAGTGGCATAAGTCAATTTGTTTTTATGTCGAGATATTTAAGGAAGTGCATTTTAAAACGCTTTAAAAAATGGATGCTCAATTTCGAGAAGATTTACATGCATTTGTTATCTCATGGTAAAGTGACTTAATTCATACCATCAACAAATTTTTATATAAAGGCATTTTTTAAGTATCTTTTTTTTATTTTGATATTCATAAAAAAATATTTAGTTAATTTTGAAATATTATGTAAGTGTAAGTAATTAATGTGAAAATACATCAGTTCAGTCATCAATAGAAATGATTAAGTGCTCAGAACAAATTTCAATAGTTCTCAACCTATTGATTGCAAATGTTTTAAAAATTATGGATGCCGTTTAGTTGTATTTAGTGTGGTTAATAACTCGATTTTTTTTTTTTTTTTTTAAAGTGACTTAAGCCAGTTTCAAAATAAACGGCTCAATAAAGAAAATGTTAAAAAAGTACTAAGAGTAATTTTTATATATTTGTCTTTTATTTTATTATTTTTTGCGATTATATATTTTTTTTAATTATACTAAGAATTTTTTATAAAAAAAAGTACAAAAGGTATTTAAAAGTACTTTCTCAAAAAAATATATAAAATTAAAGTGCCAAAATTCCTTTTGCTAAAATTGAAATACAAAGTATTTTTTGCAATAAGAACATCGATATAACCTTTCTTTTGAAAACGTACCTGGAAAAGAAAGTATTTGTGCTAAAACCAAACTAAAAAGGTTTTTTTCAGAAGCAAAATTTATTTAAGTACCAGAGTACTTTCTGCTCTAATTGTTTCCCTGGCTTTATTCAAATTTTTCAATTTCTTAAAAAGTCACAAGATTTAACAAAAACAATATTATTTTCCAGAATAAAATATATACAAAAATAAAGTTTGCTAACATTGGGCTCAATGTTGTCGAAATTTACCTAAATAATTGAGGCAAAAAGTACTTTTTAAATGCACAAGAACTTTTTTATGGACCCTTGCTTATTTTTCAGCCCTTATAATAACTTCATACTTGCCTTCACATGCTCAAGCAGTTTAAAAAGAGAACAATAATTAATTAGTTCAAAAAGTACTTTTTTAAAAACAACATTAAAAAGGCTTCAAAATTATTCACAAATAATAAAGTACTGCAAAGTATAAGTTTCATTAACTGGAAAAATTTTTAAATAATTTATTTTTGCAAAAAGTACCAAAGGACTTTTTTGAAAAAGTACCAAACAAAAATATAGTTTTTTTTTCATTGCTATATTTCAGACATTTTACTTGCTATTAATGTAAGATATTTCAAAGTGAATATCCATAAGTACTGCTTCCTTTTTTTCTAAACAGAAGACTAAGGTTCGTTTTCTCCATGAAGTTTAAGAAAATTTTTACTTGTTTAAAAATGCCAAAAAGGCGAAGAAAATTATTGCAAATTACCCTAAAAATACTGAACAATTCAAAGTTGCTATAATTAAACACTGTGTTGTAGTACAAAACAGCTACGAAACACTTTTTGTTTAAAAAGTACCAAAGTACTTTTTTTCTAAAAGTACTAAAGTTGTTTTTTCCTAAAATTAGTAAATTCTATACTTCTTCGCAAAAGTAGTAAGTACTTTTTTTTAAAAGTATCACAGTACTTTTTTTCAAAAAGTACCAAAGCAGTTTTTTTGAAGTACCATTACAGATTTTAAAATAAATTTTATTTTATGTAATATTTATTTTATTGAAATATTACAAAATTGCAAATATTACTCGTAACAATGTAAAAGCGTTAAAAGTACGTTCTATAGGGTGTCGCCGGGAAGTTATACTATTTTGCTTTTTTATACTTTTTTATTAAATGAAAGAAATTGGATCTAATGTTAATAAATGTTTTATTTTATGTCGGCAATTAAATGTAAAATACAATATCAGCGAAATATCCGCCTTTGTTAGCCTTAAAAGTGTGAGCCCTCTTGATCATATTTTTCATTACATTTTCACACATTTCACGCGGTATTTCATTCATTTCATCACGAATATTTTGTTTGAGTTTTTCAAGCGTATCTGGAGTGTTTGCATAAACCTTGCTTTTTAGATATGATATCCCCACAAAAATAACTCCAGAGTAGTCAAGTCAGGTGACCTCCACGGTCGAATTAAGATCAACATTTCTTAAAATAACTTGTTGTGGAAAGAAGTCTCGCAGCAGTTCTTTTGTAATCTCGGCTGTATACGTTGTGATAGCGTCTTCTTGATACCACGTATTAATCAAACCCAAATCATGCAATTGTTACGCGAAAAAGTTTTTAAATCATATCTTATTTTATTTTCAAAAAGAATATTTATTTTCAAAGAAGAAAGCTCCAATGATTCCTCTTGAACAAATTGCCCCTCAGGCTGTCACTTTTAACGGATGCAAAGGTGACTGATGAATAACTTAAGGGTTTTCTATTGCCCAAAACTGACTATTCTGTTTATTCACATATCCATCCAAATGAAATTGTGCCTCGTCACTTATTATGATTTTTCCATGAAATCGGGATTGTCATGGGCGACCTGCAACAACATCCTATTCTCATATATACGGCGGAGTAAATGGTCTTATGGAAGAAGCTCTTATGTCATTTAAATCTTAAATGGTAATAGATGCAAATTCTTTTGCAATATTGTGGCCAAAATTGTTCTTTAAAGATCAAGCTCCTGAGCATGGCGTCGCATTGAGCATGATGGAGTGTTCTGAACACTTTCTTGAGCAGCAGTGATAATTTCGGTCAATCTTGTAGTACCTTGTGTTTCATGCATGGGCCTATCACCCATAGACCCCACTTCTTCGAAACCATTCACGATAAATAGTGGGTTTTGTTGGCACGTTGTTTCTCCCAAAAATTTCAGGTCATGTTACCTTCTCATCGTCACAGCAATCGATGACTGATTATGATCATATGATTATAAGGTGTTTTAACGATTGAAACACGTTGGCTTATCGAATATTTTTTCATAATAATAAATTTGCCTTGTGTCTATTTCATGACTGCCAAATAATATTTATTAAGACTTATGTTTCCCAAAATGGCGGCAAAACTGTTTCTTTCTTCTTCTTTACTCTTCTTTCTTCTTTACTCTTCGTACCAATAACCGCATTCCTGAATGTTGGTCCAGATAAAAAATTACATTTCCATGATACTTTTTGTTTCTTATTTATTTTTTATATCTTTCACCACAAAAAATTGGAGGAAGGACAAAACTAAGTTTGTCATTTCTACAATGTGCATTTCCGACCCTATAAAATGTCTATATTCTTCTTAGGTCTTATGCAAAGCGTAGTCGATTGAGCGATGTCACCCTTGATTTAAAACAAAAAAACTTAAATACGCTAACCGAAAGAGGTGCTGTTGGAAATCAACAAGATCGGTCCATGACCTTAGACGCAGCGGGCGAAACACCCTGACTTTACCCCTGACTTTTCTATCTCTATTTGAAACAATAAAATATAATCACCCCTATCGTGAACTAAATGTGAAATTTTTGTTCCCATGAAATTGTTATTTCCCATGAAGGAAAATTGCTATCGTGAGTTTCATGGGAATGTTTGTTCCCGCTATCAATTCGTACTGAATACAAATTAGAAAGAAAAAAATATAAATAGGGAAAATTATATTCCAAATTTTTAAAAGTTATAACAAAATTTAGAAATGTCTATGATTGGTGCTTTTGTGTTGTTGCAAGAACGTGACGAGCAAGACGCTTAACGGCCCTTGAAGTTACTCTAGACACAAAAGGACCAATCAATGGACCCAAGTGGGCTGTAGCAACACGGCTACCTGCCATTGCTACATTGACACATTTCAATAAAATAAATTTTTGTATCTGATCATTTAAAAAAATATTTTTAATAGAAAATCTTCATAAATTTATAACCAATCGCTTTGTTTTGCATCTTGACGAGCATAATGTCATTCTGCATTGCACTAACTGATATTGAATTAAAAAAATGTGTTATTGATTTAAATATTCCAATTAAAATATATAAAAACTGGCATAATGTATGCAGTTCCCCAGCAAAATTTAAGTGAACAAATCTAAGGGAAAATTGAAAAAATTTCGGGGGATAAAATCAATCCCGATAAGGGGAATTTTTAAGTTTAAGTGAAAAATTGTTCACGTGAATATTCACGATTGCAACTTGGGAAAAAAGGGAAAAAATTTCGAGTGAAAATATATTCATGATAGGGGTGAATATTAAAATAAGAAAAAAAACATCAAGTGAAAAATTTGGTGCTCGCCCATATTTTCCGAGTTACGGGGCTCTGAAATTTAAAATTTTTTTTAAATATCAATATGGGTATCATTTTAAAGCTTTTGAAGAGATCTTTAAGGAAATACTAAAATTTTTTAAAAATGCTTAGTCCATTAAGAGACGATGTAATTTTTATGTAAAATTATATACAAGCAGTACCAACACTTTTTTTCATTTTTTTTATTCTCTGTCACCCCAATATTTGCTTTTTTGATTGGAGTTACTTCACTAAACATGATTTACATAGATGGCGAAGGGCATCTAAGTTTCGGCATATATACCACTCTTATTTGATTTTTTTTCTATGTTATGCTGTGCCCACTTTTAAGTATACATTTTAAGTTTTGTGTTTTTTTTTTTTTTGTTTTTATTTTAACACCAAAATATTTAAATTGAACTCTTTAGTAGATAATTCATCTTAAAAATGTTGTTTGAAATAAATTACTAGTTTAAGACCTTAATCTAGTAGAAAATTAGTATGTAGTTACATGTAAGAAAATAGAAAAAAAAGGATTCAAGGGAAAAGTTAACCTCAATTTTTTGCTGTTGTTGTTTTGCAAGAGAAATGTTTCCGGCAAAAAAGTGTATTTAATTGAACAGTTTAAAAAATAAATTGGGTTGCCTTAAAATACACGAAAATTATTTTAATGAAATAAATTAACAGTCTTATTCACAAAAATTTCTTATTGTAAGCTAAATGTGTAATTTAGTTATTCAACACTTTTTGTTTTATTAACCATTAATAAGAATTTTTATTCACAAACGTTTAATAACGCAAAATTAACTATTAAACGATTTTAATAGTATTGTAGTTTTATGTTGGCAACATCATGTCATGTTATAAGTGAAGTTACGTTTAGTGCTGCATACAACAATGAAACAAATACCTGAATAATGTTTTTTAATTGAAAAATAATAATTAAATCAGTAATAATATTATTTGACATAACTTAAATTATCATTATTTTATTATTGCGAGTGCTGCTCTATATATTTCTGGCCTGATAGTGAAAATGCGAATCTTTATAATCAAAAATGGTTTTATTGTTTTTCAAAGTATTCTCCAGCATGATTTATAAACTTTTGCATGCGCTCAAACCAGTTGTCGAAGCACTTTTTCCACTCCGATTGAGACACCTCTAAAACATGGTTTTTGAACACTTCAACAGCTGCGTCTGGCGACGAATACCGTTGACCACGCATTTTTTTCTTGATGTCAGGAAACAAGAAGAAGTAATTAGGTGCCAAGTCAGGGCTGTACGGCAGATGACCCATTAATTCGACGTCTTGGCCGGTCAAAAACGCTCTGGTTTGAACCGATGTGTGAGAGCTGGCATTGTCATGGTGATCAATGATTCGTCTTCTGTTGTTGGTTTTTCGAATTTCTCCGATGACTTCAGGCAAACAAATTGCAGTGTACCACTCAGAAGTGACCGTCCTACGTTGCACAAGCGGAACAGTCGCCACATGAATAGTTTTACCGAAGAAACAGGCGACCATTTGCTTCGAAGTGCTTCTTCCACGAACAACTTTCGTTGGATTTTGTTCATCTTTGAAGACCCACACGGTCGATTGTTGTTTCGTTTCGGGCTCATACGCATAGATCCATGATTCGTCACCTGTGACGATCTTATAAACGTCTTTTGAAGCACCGCAATCGTATTTTTGCAACATTTCTTTGCACCAATCGACACGATCCTTTTTTTTAGCGACTTTCAAATTGTGCGGGATCCAACGAGTACAAACCTTTTGTACGGCCAGGTGTTCATGCAGTATCGAATGTATGCTGGTGGAAGAAATGTCCAAGGATGTCTCTATCTCTCGGTATGTCGCATGTCGATCTTGCATTATGAGTTCACGCACTCACGGCATCAATGTTCTCTGGCACAACAGACGTTTTTGGACGACCTTCACGGAATTCGTCTTTGAGCGAGCTTCGGCCACGATTAAACTCATTATACCAATTTTTCATAGTACTATAGAATGGTGCTTAATCGCCATTCAAAGATTTAAGTTCATCAATACACTCTTGTCGTAATAATCCACGTCGAAAGTTGTGAAAAATGATGGCACGAAAATGTTCACGAGTTAATTCCATTTTTTTTTTTCTATATTAATTTTTTCAAGTCACTGTAAACAACACAAATAATGGTCGTACGTCAAAACGTTTTGAGTACGATTATGCTTAAAAATGACAAACTTTCCAATGGAAATGTCAGATTGCACTTGGCAGCACCTAAAATGTGTTTCGTAAGTATCTAAAACTATTCGCCTTGCATACTTACCTCTCTTCGGCTCCAACAATGCAAAATTACCAACAGCCTCTTTTATCTAATTCTATCTCATTCTTAGCCATGTTTATAATTTTTTGAGCCGTTTCCTTATTAAACCTGTATCTTGAATTAAATAGATGATTAGGTTTTAGGACGTTTTGACATTTTGTGCAAGAGTATCTGCAATAATTTATGTTTAAGTATGTTTTAAAAACTTACCTATTGTAGGAATTAAATTTATTGTATTCGTTGTATTTTTTTATTAATAGTTTTTCACGCATTTTCAGTAAGAACTGAAAGTTTTAATTTTAAATGCTTACCTAAGGTACGTTCTGACGAATATATTGAGTACCGTGATTACTCTTTACTAAATTTGGATATGCTATGTTCTTGTATTTCGGAATATGACTTTTCACCATTCTATGCTACTAATAACGTAAATGACCAGCTTTCGTTGCTTGATTCACTGATATGTAGACTATTCTCATTTGTCCCAATTTCTAAGTTTAATGTTAAACATACCGCAACTGAATGGATGAAATCAAAAAAAATAATGCTATATCGCTCAGAGATATTGCGTATAAAATATTCATGAATCATCGAAATACATATAACTGAAGTATATACTGCAAGTATTGAAATAAAGCTAAAAAAGTCATCCGTAATGTCAAAAAAGGTCATTATTCCAAATCATTTGAAGGCTTAAATAGAAAACAAATGTGCAATCGTTTGAGAAATTCTTGCTCTAGTAATTTAATGCAAAATACTGATAGTATAGATGTTAATCAATTGAATGATTTTTTTTTTCAAGCAACTTAAATACAAATTTAGATAATTCATTTGAATTCAACCTAATTAATGAATACTCTGATAGTTTTTCTTTTACTGGCATTGACTTAGCTGAATTGTATGTAGCATTTTCTAAAATCAAATCTAATGCCTGCGGTGTTGATGGAATACCACTGAAATTTTATAAAATCGTTTTCCCATTGTTATCTGATCGAATTCTTTATCTTATCAATGGCATCCTAATCACATCAACTTTTCCTACTCAATGGAAGCGTGCAAAAGTAATTCCAATACCAAAAGTAGGAAGCTCTTTTGATATACATAATCTAAGGCCTATTAGTATCCTACCAGTACTATCTAAAGTTTGCGAGCATGTTATGATGTCGCAAATAAGTTCCCACATTTCCAGTTTTTCCTTACTGAATGATAAACAAACTGGTTTCCGTAGAAACAGCAGTTCATCTTTGGCGCTCCTAGGAATTACTGAAACAATAAGGGATGAAATTAATAAGAATAATACCTCTATTTTAGTCTCTTTGGATCTATCTAGGGCTTTTGATCATGTTGATCATAAGAAAATGGTACAGAAGCTTAGCACTCCGTTCAGTTTTTCCAGAACAGCATGCTTACTTGCATACTCGTACTTAAGTGACCGTCAACAATTT
This sequence comes from Gymnosoma rotundatum, assembly GCA_916610165.2. NCBI lineage: Eukaryota > Metazoa > Arthropoda > Insecta > Diptera > Tachinidae > Gymnosoma > Gymnosoma rotundatum. Next base: position 13,238,012 of record OU744340.1, read on the forward strand.
GTTTCATTAGATGGTAGACAATCAAATGTGCAAACAGTTAACTCGGGAGTAGCCCAAGGGTCTGTTCTTGCGCCTTTATTTTTTTCAATGTACCTCAATAATTTATTTAGTATAATTGACTCACAAGCTTGTACGGTATATGCATATGCGGACGATATACAGCTTTTAATTCGCCAACACCAATCTCTAAGGGACATGCAGATTGAAATTAATTGCAAGTTAGACGATGTTGAAATGTGGATGAGGTCAAACAATTTTTTAATAAACCCAAATAAAACAAGGGTAATGCGATTTGGTCCGCCATCTTCTGAGGAGATTACTGTTTCGATGTGTAATACTGAAATACAATATGATAGTAAAACAAAAATTCTGGGTGTCACATTAGATGATAAACTTAGCTATTCCGATCATATAAATACAGTTGCTTCAAAAGTAAATTTTACTCTGCGACGGCTATACTCACTTAAAATTTACTTGCCGTTTCATGTTAGGTGTAAAGTGGCACATGCGTTGCTAATGTCCCGGATTTTGTATTGGATGGATGTATTTTCCTGTACCACATCAAATGCTTTTCATCGAATTAAACTCTTGATAAATAAGATTATAAGATTTGTATTTCAGCTCAGAATCAGAGATCATGTTTCAATGTATGTCCAACGATTTCTAAAGTGTTCTTTCTTTGATTTTTTAATTGTTAAACTTTTGATGAGCTTTTATGCCATTGTTAAAAACTCGAAACTGTCTTTCTTATCTTGCCGTATACGTTTTATACACTCTTCTAGGAATGTGCAAGTCTTTATTCCTAGGATAACTAATTCACTGTTTGAAAGATCTTTTCTTGTAACAACTGCTCGCTATTGGAACAGATTGCCAAGGGACTTGAGGTCATTTAGTTTCTCGTCAGTAGTTTACCATAAGAAGTTGATAGAATATTTCATTCTATAAATAATATAATAATATAAATCCAATTGTATCTTATTATAGCAAAAATTAAAGATTTCTTTTTACTGATCATTGCTATGTCGGTATTATATTATTTTACTCTTGCAGTTTTCATAACGTATTGTTTTAAATTGATGCCGTATATAATTTTTTTTACAATTTTTATTATAATTTTTAAAATTTATTTCCTAACTTTGTAGAGTTATATTACATATATATTTTACCATTGTAATATTTTTTGGCCTTATGACGGCTTTTATTATTACAAAATTTGAATAAATAAAAAAAAAAAAAATGCTTTTCAAAACGTATAAAAGGTTTAAAGAAGGGTAACTGCTACATGAAATATTTGAAAATTATTAATGATTAATAACAGTGTAATAGTGCTATTAAACATTTGTGAATACTACTTTAGGGATTTTTTTCTGATTAACCTCTTATTAAGCAATTTAAAATTTTTTAAAAAGAAGAGTACGAGTACTGGCAGATTAAAAAAAAATGTTTAATGTGTCTTAAGTCTTTTGTACAGGTTTATTGTTTCTAATCCAAATAATTTTTGCCCTTAATATTTTATAATTGTATAATTTTCTTTCTAACGACTTGGAATTTGTGGTTCCCTTAAGAATAATTTTTTTTAAAGTTTTTACCTTCAAATTTACTTAATAAAATTTTTTTCCTTTTTTTTACGAATAAGCATAAATATATTAAGTATAAAATAGCGTAAAATAAAATGAAATAAAGGAGGTTAGATCTTATTACAATTGTAACAATTTTTCACTTACATACAGTGAAGCAACAACAATAAACACATTTCAAATAAAACAGTGTAAGAAGAAAAAAATATTTAACAAACGCACTTTATATGAATGCTCATGTGAAATACATGTCACCCATATCACTGAAAACATACAAACAAAAGAAAGATGAACTTAATGTGGTTGAGGAAAGAAAGAAAGATACGTTACACTTTAACAACCAACAGCCAGACAAAGAAATTTATATGAAATAAATACTTTAAGACAAAAAGACATTGCAAAGAAAATCTACATTTTTTACATTTATAGAAACTTAAATATTAATTCTCCTTCTCTCAGTGTGTTCTTTATAAAATTTCTGCGAAGGCAGCTTTGAGTATTAAAATTTTGTTTGCAGTTTTTAATTGTTTCAACTTTATTTTCTATTAAGGCTGTTATTGCTGTTGTTGTTGTTGTTGCCGTAACATTGAATATTGTTATTGTTATTAATTATTTAATACAATTGTGAACCTTAACAACATTTGACTTAAGTATCATCATCAGCTGCTTGCTGCCACTAACTCTACAGCACAACAAAAACAACAACCATAACAATAACTAAGTATACTAAAGCTGATGTTAAAGTAGTTTTTTATTGTGTTGGTATTTCTGTTGTTATTTTAATAAAATGTAGGTCACTAGGAAAAATAATATTATAAACAATTCATAGAAGCAGCACAAGATTGAAATACAAACGGCTCGACGAACGGACGGACAGACGAGCGAACTAACGAACATAAATAAGAAAATGCACTTAGTTACAAATAAAAAAAGCCACAATATTCAATGACTAAAAAGTCACACTAAAATTTTATGAAAGTATGTGACCAACTGTGAAAGGTTTAAAAAAAAAAAAGAAAAAGAAAAGATCAAACAGTGAGTAGAAAGAATATGCGCAGAATATGCTCTCAAGAAAATATGACTGGGCTATGAAAATAGACTATAAAAGAATTATGGATATGACTAAATTTGTATTTTTTATGAATAGTTTTTATAACTGTATCATTTTGATTAAGCTACGACTCGGTTTTCAAAAGAAGCTGCAATTGGAATATGATCGAAATCTCTGATTGTCTAGACAATGACTGCGATAAGAATTTTTTAGATTTTAATCAGATTATGCCGCCATAGCGATAAAGACTATGAATAGAATACGAAAATACTATGACCAGGTTCTATTTAAATTATCTCTTCATTATAATTTGACTATGAAAATACTTTAACAAAGCGCTGATTAGACTATGACTACGTTGTGACTAAATTATGACGGAATGTGATTAAGCTATAACTATACTATGTTTACTCTGAACTAGACTTTCACTGGACCTTGACTTAACTATAAAAAATATATGGCTAAGCATTGACTACACTATGACTAGGCTATAGCTAGACTGACTAGACTATGACTAGACTGAAAATTGACTATGAAAAATATACGACTAAACATTGACTAGACTATAACTAGGTTGTAACTTAACTATAAAAAATTTATGACTAATTATAGACTTGACTATGACTAGGCTGTGACTTGGACATGAATGTCTATGACTAAGCTCTGACCATACTAAACCTAGACTAGACTACTAGACTCTGACTACACTCTGACTGGACTATAAAAAATGTTCACTAAGCTCTGAATAAACTATGACACGGCTATGACTAGACTGAAAATTTACTATGAAAAATATATGACTAAACATTGACTAGACTATGACAAGGTTGTTACTTGACTGTGAAAAATGTATGACTAATCATAGGCTTGACTATGACTAGGCTGTAAATAGGACATGAAGGACTATGACTAAGCTTTGTCCATACTAATTTTAGACTCTGACTATGCTATGACTAGACTATAAAAAAATGTTGACTAAGCTCTGACTAAACTATGACTCGCTATGGCCAGACTGACTAGACTATGACTAGACTGAAAATTTACTATGAAAAATATATGACTAAACATTGACTAGACTATTACTAGGCTGTTACTTGACTATGAAAACTTTATGACTTGACTAAGACTAGGCTGTAACTAGGACATGAATATCTATGACTAAGCTCTGACTAAACTAAACTTAGACTCTGACTATACTATGACTAAACTGTAATAAAATGTTGACCTAACTCTGACTAAACTTTGACTCGGCTATAGCTAGACTGACTAGACTAAGACTATGACTAGAATGAACATAAACTATGAATAATTTGTGACTAAACATTGACTAGACTATGACTAGGCTGTTACTTGACTATAAAAAATTTATGACTTTGACTACGCTGTGACTTAGACATGAATGACTATGACTATGCTTTGACTGTACTAAAGCTAGACTATGACTTAACTGTGACTAGACTGTAAAAAATTATGACGAAACTCTGATTAGAATATGACCAGACTGTGCCCTAACTATAAAAAATATATGACTAAGCATTGACTGGACCATGACTATGTTCTAACTCGTCATGAAAGACTATGGCTAAGCTCTGATTATACTAAACCTGAACTATAACTACACTTTGAACAGACTGTTAAATTTACGACTACGCTCTAACTAGACTATGAATAGACTGCAACTCGACTATAAAAATATACGACTGAACATTGACTAGACTGTGACTAGGCTGTGATTCGACTATAAAAAATAAATGAGTAAGCATAGACTTGACTATGACTAGGCTGTGACTAGGACATGAAAGACTATGAATAAGCTCTGACCAAACTAAACTTAGACTCTGACTATACTATGACTAGATTGTAATAAAATTTTGACTTAACTTTGACTCAACTTTGACTCGGCTATAGCTAGATTGACTAGACTATGACTGGAATGAACATTAAGTATGAATAATTTCTGACTAAACATTGACTAGACTATGATTAGGCTGTTACTTAACTATAACAAATTTATGACTTTGACTACGCTGTGACTTAGACATGAATGACTATGACTAAGCTCTGACTGTACTAAAGCTAGACTATGACTTAACTGTGACTAGACTGTAAAAAATTATGACTAAACTCTGATTAGAATATGACCAGACTGTGCCCTAACTATAAAAAATATATGGCTAAGCATTGACTGGACCATGACTATGTTCTAACTCGGCATGAAAGACTATGACTAAGCTCTGATTATACTAAACCTGAACTATAATTGCACTTTGACCAGACTGTTAAGTTTACAGCTACGCTCTAACTAGACTATGAACAGACTGCAACTTGACTACAAAAATATAGGATTAAACATTGACTAGACTATGACTAGGCTGTGACTAGAACATGAAAGACTATAACTAAGCTCTGACCATACTAAACTTAAACTTTGACTATACTATGACTAGACTGTAATAAAGTGTTGACTGACTAAACTTTGACTCCGCTATAGCCAGACAGACTAGACTATGACTAGAATGAACATTGACTATGAAAAATTTATGACTAAACATTGACTAGGCTTTTAATTGGCTATAAAAAACTTATGATTTTGACTACGCTGTGACTTAGACATGAATGACTATGACTAAGCTCTGACTGTACTGAAGCTAGACTATGACTATACTGTGACTAGACTGTAAAAAGATTATGACTCAGCACTGACTAGAATATGACCAGGCTGTGTCTTAACTATGAAAAATATATGACTAAGCATTGAATAGACTATGACTAGGCTGTGACTAGGACATGAAAGACTATAACTAATCTCTGATTATACTAAACCTAAACTATGACAACATTTTGACTAGATTGTTTAAATATTACAAATACGCTCTGACTAGACTATGACTAGACTGCAACTTGACTATGAAAAATATATGACTAAGCATAGACTTGATCATAACTAGGCTGTGACTAGGACATAAATGACTATGACTAAGCTCTGAGTGTACTAAAGCTAGTCTATGACTATACTGTGACTAGACTGTAATAAGATTATGACTAAGCTCTGACAAGAGTCTGACGATTCTGTGACTTGATTATGAAAAATATATGACCAAGCATTGACTAGACTATGACTAGGCTGTGACTTGGACTTGAAATACTATGTTTAAGCTCTGGCTATGTGACTAGACTGTAAAAATGTTATGACTAAACGCTGAAAAACATATGACTTAGCTCTGACTAGGCCACTGAAGTCTATGACTATACTGTGAGTAGATCATAAAAAGATTTTGACTATCTAAGGTCTGACTTGATCATGTCTATACTGTGTTTTAGCTATAAAAAATGTATAACTTAGCTATGACTAGACTGTGACTTGACTAGGAATAATACGTGACTAAGCATTAACTATACTACAACTAGGCTGTGATTTGGGCATGAAAGACTATAACTAAGCTCTGACTAGACTATGACTAGGCTGAAGCTATAATCTGACTAGACTGTGTCCTAACTATATAAAAATATGAATAAGTTATTTACAGACTATGACGGATTATGAAAAGGTTATTATCAAGCTCTGGCTGAACTGTGACTAGTCTATAAACTGGTTATAACTAAGTACTAACGAGATTATTATTAGACTGTGACTACATGACTTTACTGTGACTGGATTAGTAAAAGACTGCGACTAGATCATGACAAGACTTTGTCTAAGTTATGACGAACTTTCATTTTAAAATAGTATGACCAAGCTTGGAGGAGACTATGACTATCTGGACTAGGACAAGGCTTTGTCTTGTTTGGGACTAGACTATGAGCTCAAATATGGCTTCACTTTAAAACTGACAATATTGTTTTTGAACTATGACTAGTCCTAGACTAGAATTTCTTACAACCCCGATCATGACTACAGCTAATAAAAGAATATGAAGTTTTTTCAAAAAGGTAACTGCTCTTAAGGATATATTACAATTTTATCACAAGTCACATAATATAAATTATAAACCCAATTTGACATTATAGATTTAATGTAGAAAAAGTTCATTGTGATTCTTAGTTGGTTCACTTACATTTTCATGAACGCTCTTAGTGCTCATGTTTTTAACATCAAAAAAAAAAAAAAAAAAAAAACAAAATTCACCAACATCAGCATTCACTGAACTTTTCTTCTTTGTATCGTTTTTTTTCTCTCAGTTACTTTAAGATTTTACTGTGTTTCTTTATTCTACTTGTACTGATTCGTTAACCTGGCCAATAAAATAAAAGTACTGCTATTCTTTTTTTTTTACAATTAAATTTTGTTTCACACATCTCTCTTTTTTGTGTTTTTTTTTAATTTTTTTATTTTTTTATTTTTTATATGCAGAGCATGAAGACAAGATGTATTGCAACATTTTTGCAAAACTTCTATCTTGTGTATTCATCATACACGAATGATATTTATCTATTAACCACAATAGAAAAATACTGTCTTGTTGGTTTTCTTCTACTTCTTTTCTTTTCCTTTCTTCTTGTTTCTTGTTGTGGTTTAGAAAAATCTTTTAAAATATACATTATTTCTATAGTATTCATAAAAGAAAAATATAATAAAAAAAATTTAAAACTAAAATTTGCGACAAAGTAAATAAATATTCTGTAACTTCCAAATTTGTAAATTTGAGGTTCTTACATTTAAGGAAGGCGCATGTAGTAGTTCATATTTTTCAACAACATCAATGAATGTATGTATGTATGTGTGTATGTATATATTACTGTAAAATCATTAAAATTTTTATTTTAGTTTTTATTTTATATTAGATAAACATGACAATAACTTAAATAGTCATATATGGCTTAACGCTAGTTATGCTTCGCTGGATGTGATGATTTTATTGCTGTTGATTTGTAGAAGAAAAAAAATAATAATAAATCTGTTTGAAATTTCTTGTATAACTGTTTTTTAAAGAGACAAGCAAATTATTTAAACGGTTAAATTTATTATTATTAAGTTTTTTTTTTATTTTTATCTTTTTTTTTTATTTAAGCACTTAATATTATTTTTAAACTTGTAAAATAAATTACATTTTCGTATGTGAGACAAAGCTAAATCTATACGTGGAGGGACTTTTTTTAATGCCTGCATTTATATATTCTTGATATTTTTTTATACAGATTGATTTTGGTTTGTTATATTTATTATATTTTACAAAATTAGAAATTAGTATTATGGACAAATATGGTTGTTAAATTAAATTAAGTAGAGAGTTTGATAACAAATATTTACGAGGGCTGCTATATATATTTCTGGCCTGGCAACACTGAGTGCTGCCAAGTGCAATCTGACATTTTCATTGGAAAGTTTGTCATTTTTAAGTAAAATCGTACTCAAAACGTTTTGACGTACGACCATTATTTGTGTTGTTTACAGTGACTTGAAAAAATTAATATAGAAAAAAAATGGAATTAACTCGTGAACATTTTCGTGCCATCATTTTTCACAACTTTCGACGTGGATTATCACGACAATAGTGCATTAATGAACTTAAATCTTTGTATAACGATGAAGATACATCCTATAGCACTGTGAAAAATTGGTATAATGAATTTAATCGTGGCCGAAGCTCGCTCAAAAACGAATTCCGTGAAGGTCGTCCAAAAACGGCTGTTGTGCCAGAGAACATTGATGCCGTGCGTGAACTCATAATGCAAGATCGACATGCGACATACCGAGAGATAGAGACATCGTTGGACATTTCTGCCACCAGCATACATTCGATACTGCATGAATACCTGGCCGTAAAAAAGGTTTGTTCTCGTTGGATCCCGCACAATTTGAAAGTCGCTACAAAAAGGCTCGTGTCGATTGGTGCAAAGAAATGTTGCAAAAATACGATTGCGGTGCTTCAAAGGACGTTTATAAGATCGTCACAGGTGACGAATCATGGGTCTATGCGTATGAGCCCGAAACGAAACAACAATCGACCGTGTGGGTCTTCAAAGACGAGTAAAATCCAACGAAAGTTGTTCGTGGAAGAAGCACTTCGAAGCAAATGGTCGCCTGTTTCTTCGGCAAAACTGGTCATGTGGCGACTGTTCCGCTTGAACAACGTAGGACGGTCACTTCTGAGTGGTACACTACAATTTGTCTGCCTGAAGTCATCGGAGAAATTCGAAAAACCAACAAGAGAAGACGAATCATTGTTCACCATGACAATGCGAGCTCTCACACATCGGCTCAAACCAGAGCGTTTTTGACCGGCCAAAACGTCGAATTAATGGGTCATCCGCCGTACAGCCCTGACTTGGCACCTAATGACTTCTTTTTGTTTCCGCACATCAAGAAAAAAATGCGTGATCAACGATTTTCGTCGCCAGAAGAAGCTGTTGAAATGTTCAAAAACCATGTTTTAGAGGTGTCTCAATCGGAGTGGAAAAAGTGCTTCGACAACTGGTTTGAGCGCATGCAAAAGTGTATAAATCATGCTGGAGAATACTTTGAAAAACAATAAAACCATTTTTGATTATAAATATTCGCATTTTCACTATTAGGCCAGAAATATATAGAGCAGCCCTCGTATATACAAGTTTTATATTTTCTTCACATATGTTTTTAAGGAGGATCAGTTGTTTTATTGCTTCCAAAAATGCAGGATCTTGATGAGTTATATTTTGGTCATACGTCAAGAATATGAGCTGCGTTAAGTTGACTATTGCAGAAGGAACAAATTGGGAGAGGTTTTCTATCGTAAATATGTTGGTGGGAAAATCGACAGTGAGCGATTCTAAGCCGAACAAAAATTGTTGTTTCACCTCTGTCTAGTTTTTGGCTTTTATGGATACAGGCAGGTTGTTGAGATATTAAACATATCTGTGTGTTCCAAAGTTGATTTTTTTATTACGGCTCTTCTCTTTGCTTCTTCTGTAGCAGACTCAGCAAATTCGTTTCCGGTTATCCCGACGTGAGAAGGAATCCACAATATTTTAATTTTTGGGAATTTAAGTTTACTATGTTCCTAATTTCATTAAATAATGGTGATTCATATTGGGAGTTTTTTATAGCAAGAATTGATGAGAGGCTGTCTGAACAGATAACAAATTTCGAGCTGAGGCTTGCAGCGTATTTTGAAGCAAAAAATATTGCAAGTGCTTCCGCAGTAAAGTTGGAGCAATTATTTTCGATAAAACCAGTGTGAATAAAATTGCCATCTTGAGTGACGATAGCAAAGTTAGTGAAGTTATTGGATTTTGATTCGTCTCCTTAGATCAATTCGTAGTTGCGTTTGGTAAGATTTTCGACGATACTAGCAAACATGGTTCTATATACGGTTGGCGATGATGAGAACTTTGGCAGATCTGCCAAAAAAGCTTTCATTTGTAAGCCAAGGTGGTTCTTTATTTAAGACCATTAGGAATGGACGTGGTAGCTCTGCTTTATTTTTTAGAGAAATTTATACATCTCCTACTTGTAGACCCCAACCTCTATGACATTTTTCAATTGAATAGTTTTTTACTTGAAAGAGAATTTTGTTACGGCAGCCTAAAAATTTTGGGATAAGTTTTTAAATAAGATGGATTACACGATCGTTTAAAGAGGGCATTCCGGCTTCTACTAATAGATTTTTTTGTTGGACTAGTAGGAAAAGAACTGATGATTCGATGAATGGCGCAGTGGTAAGTATGCGTAAAGTTCAGCATAGTGGATATGTGAATTCTAAAGTTTTTTGAGGTAAAATATTTAATTATATTTAATCTTTAATTTTTTTTTTTTTTGAAGACAGTGTTCTTTTAATGTAAATCCCTTGTCAAAAACAATGCCTACGCATTTCATTTTAATATTGTTATATTCAACATCGAACGTAGCACAGTTGTGTTTTTTGCAGATATGAAGACTGGAACATTTGTCAACTGAGAGTTTGGCTTCAGATTTATGGCACCACTCGTCAATTTTTCTTAGGGACTCAGAAAAAATTTCCATAACTTTGTTATTGTCATTGTGTTTTGTAAAAAATAACTGCGTCGTCAGCATACATGGCATGTTCGATATGTCTTTGAGTACCTAGAATTTGACTGAACTCATTAAATGCGATAATGAAAAGCACAACAGATAGTGATGATCCCTGGGGTGTCTGTTATAAAAGTAGTTTAATATTTCTGTTTAATTTATAGTTTTACTCAGTGTCTAGTCATACTTGCAATATACAAGAATACGTTCACTCATACATTTATCGCATTAATATCAATGACATTAGATAGCTGAATTAGAATTTCGTCACTGTCACTACAGTTTTTTTTATAATCAAATCAATTTTAGCCGTATTTTATTCAAAGACTGATCGTAGTATAAACATAGTCTATGTATGATCTAGTTGTAGTCTTATCAAAAGCCCACTTATAGATCACAATTTAGTCATAGTCAATTTAAGTTTGATCTTATTCGAATTCTACACTAGGTTTAGTCAAGTCATAAGCAGTCAAACCGTACTTTAGTTATAATCAAGTCAGAGTCAAATCATAGACGATTAATAGTCAGTTCATAGCCAAATTATAGTCTAGTCATAGTCAAGTCATAGTGAAATCAAGTCTTAGTCAAGTAAGCGGCAAGTCATAGACAGCGTCACAGGTAATAGTTAAGTCAAAGACATGTCGTAGTCAAGTCAAAGCAAAATCATAGTGTAGGATAGTCAAGTTATAGCCAAGTAATAGGTAAGTCAAATACAGATCATAGTCAACTCATAGCCAAATCATAGTTTGGTCATAGTTAAATCAAAGGCAAGTCATAATCAAGTTAAAGACAAGTCATAGTCAAGTCATATATAGGGTCATAGTTAAATCATAGACAAGTTGTAGTCAAGTCATAGTTAAGTTCTAGACAAACCATAGACAAATCATAGTTAGATGATAGAGAAGTCATAGCCAAGTCATAGTCCATTCATAGTCAAGTGATAGTGAAGTCTCAAAATTAAGTCATGGACAAGTCAGTCATAGTCGTCTGTTCAGTCCAATTTATAGCCTGGTCGTAGTCTAGTCAAAGTCTTGTCATAAAGCAGTCACTATTGTATCATTGGCATGCCAAATGTAGTCAATTTATGGTCCTACTACAGCCACAGTATAATCACAGCCAAATCGTAATTTAACTATTGTCTAATCATTGACAATTGACTAGCACAGTCTAGCCAAAGTCTTGTGAAGGTTTTGTCATAGTTAAGTCATACTAAAGCCAAAATTTATAAAGACACATTCGATTAAAGTTAAGCAACATTCTGGTCCTACGATAGTCATAGTCGAGTCATTATCTTGTCGCAGTCTAGTATAATCTTGCTATCACTGCATCATATTTAAGCCAGAGTTTGATCATTATCTAATAATACCTAAGGCAGAGTAAAGTCATGTTTAATAATATTCTAATCCTAAGCTGGTCATAGTTTAGTCATTATCTTATCATAATCTAAACGTAGTTTAGCAAAAATCTCTACATGATAATTTTATTTGCAAGTCATATTCAAGCCAGAGTTAAGTTATTGAGTTTTCATAAGTCAAGCTATATTATGATCGTAAAGAAGACACAGCTAACAGACATTCTCTGATTTAATCAGCATAAAGTCATCTAAATATCATCAAAGAAAAGTCTAGTCTTTGGTAAACTATAATATGATTAATATCTAGATGTAGTCAGAGCCTTATCATTGTATAGCCAATGTCTAATTATGATATTGTTAATCCATAGATACAGACTAGTCATGGTGGTATCGCATTCTAGCCATAGTTTTGTCTCACTCTAGGCAATGTCTATTTGTAATCCTCTCGTAGTTTTAGCAGTTTTATTTTTCATTCTTAAACTTTACCCGATGCATAGAAAGTTCTGACATTCATTTGTTTTTGCAGAGCTAGAAATGGTCAAAGCGTTTAATTTCTTTGTTTAAATATTTAATAATTTTTTTCTCTCTCTCGCTCTCTTGTTAAAATTAATTTGCTAAAAATAATTTATGGTTTTTTAAATAGTTTCATTTTAGCTCAAGGCCATAGACGAGCTTGCATGTCCACCTAATGCACAAATCATTTTACATCACATCACATCACATCACATCACTTTTATTCATTTACATTCAAAGAGCATCCAACTTGGCAATTATTTCTACCACAATAAACATTAAGAAACTGTTGTTGATGGACAGGCGTTATAAAATTGATTTTCTATGCGTTTTATAACCATTTAAAACTATAAACAATAAAGTAAGTTATCTTTCATTTTGTGCATCTTATTTAAAAAAACAAAAACAAAAAATATTTTTATGCATTTTAAAAGTGCTCAAAGATCCATTTGGTAAGAATTTGAAATTTTCATAACGTCCTCTGCGCTGATAATCATCATTATGAGAAAATAAATTTCTGGCCCTTGGGATTATTAACACACTATTATGTGATGCCTGCCTAAGTGTGTTGTGCATTTAAGTTGCATTGTGTATTTTTATGAGATTCTGATTCTGAAAAAAAAAAAATTAAAACTCGTATCCAATAAAAACAAAATTCAAGGGCTAACAGACATGGCAACTATGATGGCATCAGTCTTGAAAGTAGATGATAAAGTTATAGAGCCCTTGAGTAGTTGTGAAGGCTTTTAAATGGACATCAGCATTAAACTCATTGGCTTTAAATTTTGTTCGAATTTTCATTTATAAAAATCACTTTTTGGACCAATTTAGCTGAAAGGATAAAAGTTTGTTTCTTAAGTCTTTTAAACTCATGTTTTTTTTTTTGTACAAAATCTTTTCTTTTTCCCCTATTTTTACTAACAAAATAATTAAAACTACAGTATGAAAATTACAACAACATTCTATAACTGTTCAGAATAAAATAAAATCAAAAGAAACATTAAATTAAACACTAGAAAATTAATTTCCTTAAACAGCACAAGAAAAACAAAAGAAAAAAAACACACTACAATTACAAACACTTGAACTTGTTGTTGTAACAAAAAAAAAAAAAAAAACAAAAATGATGAAGAACTTTAAGAGGAAAGCCGTCAACAAACTGTCACACTTCAAAGCGTCAAATAAGCTTTAAAAATAACATGACATTAACAATCAACAAAAGAAGGTAAGAAAAAAAACAACAACAACAATAAAAACAATGACAAGAAAATGTTAGTTTTGCAAAAATAAAAAAAACACACACAAAAACACCCACAACATAACAGCACTAACATCTAGCAACAAGTTATAAATCTAAGATTTTATATTTGTCCAACAACAAAAACGAAAAAAAAATAACAGACAGTAAAACATCAGGAACCTCACAACATCAGCAAGTGTCACAACGGAAATTTCGTGAAGGACTTCAGACAACTGCCACAATTTGAAAAGAAGATAAAGAAGAAGCAAACAACGTAAATTTTAGAGGAAACCGGGAAATAATTATATTTTTATATTCAAACCAGGAACACTAATCTATGATTACTTTATAACTAGGCTAAGTGACAAGACTATGATTAGGCGGTGACTATGCTATGGATTAAATATAATAAAATTGAAGATTAAAACTAGACTATAAATATACCAGAGGTCAAATTACGGCATTCGATATCGATCGAAATTTCAATAAAATTTGAATGTAAATTTCGATCGATATCGAATGCCGTAATTTGCCCCCAGTGCTTAACTATGATCAAAACAGACTTAGGAACTTGACCACAGAGTGACTTGTCAGTGATCATAATATGACTGTGACTACACTATGCCAATACTGTTGCTGAATTTTTAATAGACCAGACTGTGTCCAGATAATAAAGAGACTATTACAAGACTACGACAATACTGTAGATTAATTATGCCCAAACCTTTAAAGACTATGACGAGACAATGGCTTAACCATGACAAGACTATGACTAGTTTATGACAAGACTATAGCAAGACTACAGAAAGATTATAAATTATGGAAATACTGTTGCTTTATTAAGACAAGACTATGACCACATTATGATTAGACTACGAAAATACTGTTGTTGAATTATGACTTAACTATGCCATTCCTATGACCGAATTATGACTAGACTATAACAATACTGTGGCCATTAAACCATTAAAGACTATGACAAGACATTGGCTTTTTTATGACCAGACAATGACTGGACCTTGACAAGACTATAGCCAGAATATGATCAGATTATGGCAAAACTCTTGCTTTGTTATGGCTAGACTATGATATTGCTGTAACGGAAATACTCTTGTTGGATTATGACTGGACTATGACATTCCTGTGGCCGAACTATGACCAGACTATGACATTGCTGTTGCTTAATTATGACTAAACTATTAAATACTATGACAAGACAATGACTAGACTTTGAATAGATTTTGACAAGACTATAGACAGATCACAATACTGTTGCTTTGTTATGACTAGACTATGACATTGTATCGAATTTATGACTAGACTATGAAAACACTGTTGTTGAATTATGACTAAACATTGACATTCCTGTGGCCGAATTATTGTGGCTTTCTTCTGACCTGAACATTAAAGACCATCGCAAGAAATTAGCTTTATTATGACTAAACTATGACTAGACTATGAATAGACTATAGCTGGATTATGACTAGACTATAACAATACTGTGGCCTTATTACGATTAAACCATTAAAGACTATGACAAGACATTGGCTTTTTTATGACCAGACTATGACTGGACCTTGACAAGACTATAGCCAGAATCTGATCAGATTATGGCAAAACTCTTGCTTTGTTATGGCTAGACTATGATATTGCTGTAGCGGAAATACTGTTGTTGGATTATGACTGGACTATGACATTCCTGTGGCCGAACTATGACTAGACTATGACATTGCTGTATCTTAATTATGACTAAACTATTAAATACTATGACAATACAATGACTAGACTTTGACTAGACCTTGACAAGACTATAGTCAGATCACAATACTGTTGCTTTGTTATGACTAGACTATGATATTGCTGTAGCGAATTTATGACTAGACTATGAAAACACTGTTGTTAAATAATGAGTAGACTTTGGCATTCCTGTGACGGAATTATGACAAGAGCTCGAAAATACTGTTGTTGAATTATAACTAGACTATGCCATTCCTGTGACCAAATTATGACTAGACTATGACAATACTGTGGCTTAATTATGACCACAGAGTGACTTGTCCGTGACCATTATATGACTTTGACAGATTATAAAGAGACTATTACAAGACTACGACAATACCGTGGATTAATTATCACTAAACCATAAAAGACTATGACAATAAAATGGCGTAACCATGACTAGACTATGACTAGTTTATGACAAGACTATAGCAAGACTATAGATTATGGAAATACTGTTGCTTTATAACTAAACTATTATGACTAAACTATTAAATATTATGGCAAGACAATGGTTTGATTATGACTAGACTATGACTAACCCTTGACAAAACTATAGTCAGATCATGACTAGACTATGGCAATACTATTGCATTATTATGACTAGACTTGACTATGACATTGCTGTAGCGGAATTATGACAAAACTATGACAAAACTTTGGCATTCCTGTGGCCGAATTATGACTAGACGATAGCAAAACTGTGGCTTACTTATGACTTAACCATTAAATATCATCGCAAGAAACTAGTTTTATTATGACTAAACTATGACTAGACTATGGCTAGACTATAGCCGGATTATAATTAAACTATGAAAATACAGTGGCCTAATTATGATTGAACCATTAAAGACTATGACAAGACAATGGCTTAACCATGACTAGACTAGACAACCATGACTAGTTTATGACAACAACCTAGCCAGAATATGACTAGACTATGGCAATACTGTTGTTTTATTAAGACTAGACTATGACCAAATTATAACAAGACCATGACAAAAATGCTAATGAACTATAACTGGACTATAGCAATACTGTGGCTAACTTATGATTCAAACATTAAAGACTATGAGAAGACAGTGGCTTGATTATGACCAGGCTATGACTAAACCTTGACAAAACTATAGTCCGATCATGACTAGACTATCGAAATGCTGTTGTTTTGTTACGACTAGACCATGACATCGCTGTAGCGGAATTATGACTAGACATTAACAATACTGTTGTTTAATTATGACTAGATTTTGGCATTTATGTGACCATGACAAGACATTATCTTGATTATGACTAGACTATGACACTACTGTGGCCTACTTGTGACTACACTATGACAAGCCTTTAGCCGAGTTGTGACAAGAATATAACTGGAATATGACAATACTGTTGCTGGTGAAATCTGACTAGACTATGACTTAATCATAGCAAAAATATACTAAAGCAGTGACTAGATTATTATTAAACTTTGACTAGGCTGTAGCTAGGCTAGGACAAATCTATAGCTATGATTTGTATGACTGGGCTGTGATAATATTAAGACTTGAACCTGACGACTAAAGTACGTTACTATTATAACTAAACTATAATGGAACTGTGACTAAACTATAAATTCACGATGAAGTTTATGTCTTAGTATGACTTTCCAATCACTATGCTATGACTATAAAATGAGAAGTACAAGAAAATGATTAGAGTATAACAAGATTATGACTTAAGTATGGCTATGACTAGACTATATTTAGACTATGTCTTGACTGTGAGTTAGCTATAATAACTCTATGACTAAACAGTAGCTGGACTATGAGTTATCTATAGCTAGACTATGATTTGACTACAACAAGTTAAGGCTGTCATTTGACAAGACAAGGATTTAGCTATAACAAAACTTATATTAGACCATGCAGGTTAAAAATATGATATGACAGCTATTTGGATGTTACAAAACTACGAATATGATAAAAGTCAAATCAATACAGCTCTGTAAATATTTAAAAAGCCAATGTTTTTTCTTTGGCTGTGATGGAAGTTTCTGACTACATTATGGCAAAAATATAAATAGACTATGACTATATTATGGTTGAAATATTACCAGATTAGAAATAGTTTATGATTGCTAGTTATAGCTAAGGCCAGGCACAGTTGGATGACCTCAGCTATAATTATTTGTTTAATTTAATTTAATATTTGCAACGTGCCTGTGAGGATAAATAAATTATCGTAGTGTTTTGTGATATTTTATTTATCATCCTCTTTCAACTGTATAAAAGAGCCGAAAAAAAGTCAGCCGGATACGGTGGCGAAAGAAAAATGGAATTACTGTTGGTTGTTGTTGTTTTTGCTTAAACTTTGATTTTTGGCTTTGCTTTATTGTTTGAACAAAAATCTTTAGTTTATTTAAAATGTTTGTCAGAAGTTTCTTGAAGAGTTAAGTAAGCGATAACGAAATGACCATCGAGACGTGCTTTGACCCTCAATAATTAATATCGGTGATTTAAATAACTAATCGGGGTAAAAGAAAATAGCATAAAAAAAGATTTTGCTTTGAAAATTCATTAATATAATAAAAAATTCACGTTGTTTAATTTAATTGAAACAATTTGGAAGTGAATTGGCCTGTGCGAAGACTATGATACGAAATAATGTTTGCGTGTTTATATGGAACACCCTGAAATGTCTGCATTTAAAAGTGCAATCGCGTTATGACATCCTATATTAAGCAATCTTTATGATGGATGATTCCTTATCGTATTGTGGAATAATGAATAAAATATTTTTACTGCTTAAAGAAATAAAGCAACAAAAAAACACACACACACAATATACAAGCTGTAAAAATCACAATTTATAACATCATAATCTGACACAAACATCAATTGACAAGAAATATTTATTAATGAAATTTCACTTAGAAGATTTTGTACAAACCGAGGAATTCTTTAGAACTGCTGCTGCTGTTGCTGCTACTGTTTCGTTTAGTTCAGTTAGTTTTTTTTTGTGTATAAAGTGATGAATTTTTTTTATTATCAGCGGTTTTAACAGAAATTGAAAACTTAATTGTTTAAATAATCTTCTCTGACTTTAAGATTTTTTGCTCGAGATAACGATTTTTTTTTAATTTTTCTCTTGTTTAGCAACTGTTCTTCTTGTATTCCTCCTTAAAGAGTTAAATGTTTGAGGACTCCTTGTAGGTTTTATCTTTAAAGTTCATTAAAAAAAAAAAAAACAAAGACATTAGAAAGAACCATAGAAAAAAAGAAAACCAAAACAAACATTTTTTTTTGCAACGTGACATTGAAGTTTGTCAACTTGCAACATCTAGATGGGCTTTAAAGCAGCCGATTATTTTCAGTAGAAAATTTCTTCATTTAGAGAACATCTTAAGCAGCTTGTCGGTTAATTGCAAGGTACTGGTATGTTATTGTTATAACCTAAACATAACAGCATTCAGAAATGCTTGCAATAACAAAAAGAGAAACGAACAACAATCTTGTTACAACAACCTGTTGTCTGTATGTTTGTGTTTTATGCACATGATTCTAATGATGATGATGATGATGATGGTGGTGATTTCTATCAGCCAACAACTTTTACAGGTTTGGTAGTTTTATTGTTGTGCTGTCAGAGAATAGTGTTTTCCTTTTAGCCATATAGTAATATTTGCAGCTACTTATTGGCAAGAATAATTTCTAGATCTGATTTACAGCCAGAGTAGGAGTAACACAGTTTAAAATGTGTTTTGTAAATTAAGTTATTGCGACAGAAATTTATGTATTAAAAGATGAAAGATAAAATAAGAAAATTTTAAATAAAAGAAAAAAAGAAAATTGCAAAAATAAGGAAGTTTTTTTTCTGTCAAATTGATCATATCGATAGACTAAAATAAAAGCCAGACCATACACAGATCATAGAGCAGTACAGAGACTAGACAATAGAGCACACATACGCGAAATTACAAACCTGAACGTAGACTAAACCAGACTGTTGACCAAATAAATTATTAGGCGAGATCATGGATTAGGCCTTAGAATAGGCTAATGGTTAATTCGAAACTATGAAATTCAATGTAGATCAAGTCAGAGATCGGGGCATAGACCATAACAGAGATGAGAGAAATACAGGTTTCTGGACAATAAAACAACCAGAGTGAAAGCAACGGGCCTATTTTGTAGAAAGTTATTGAATAAGATATTTATTGCAATTTGGTTCGAAACTTAACATGTAAGATTGAATAGTTCGAACAAATTTAAAATTATTTTTATGCATTAAAATTTAGTTCCCACACTTTAAATAAGCTCCTGTGACTTAAAGAGTGAATTTAAAATTTTTCGAAATTAATTTCGAAAATTTCGAAGTTCGATTTTTATATCGAAATTCTTAATTATATAATAATTAACCTTCTTTGCTTTTTTCTTTGCCTTATAAAACTTTGTTTTCTATGTTTAAAATTATGTTTTTTCGAAGTTTTGTTCAAATTTTAATTTTTTTCAAAGTTAACTTTAAAATCTTTAAATTAGCCAATAATTTGTTTTAATCATGAAATACTTATTATTTTTCGGTTATAATTTTAACCTTCTTAAAAGTGACCATAGTCATCTAATATTTATAATTTAATTTCGAAAATTGAAATAATTTAAAACTACTTTATTTGTAATTTTAAAATAATACTTCCAAGCTTTGAAATAAATGCGAAAACTTTTAATATAATTTCGAATTTTTTAAGCCATGAGAGTGTCCTAATCATTAATTATATACGTAATTTTACTTGTAAGGTTTCCAGCCCTAAATTAATTTCAAATCTTTCTAAATTATTTTCCAAAGTTACAAATGTACTCATAATAATAACCAATAATAACAAAATATTGCTTTTGAGGTTAAAAATTCTATTTCTAGACTTTTAAATTAATTTCGAATTTTTCGAACTTAGTAAAGATTTTTCGAAAATATAGAAATCTATATTAATGATGAGATATTACTCATAATTTCGATTTAAAACATAAAATAGAATTATATGAATAGAAATTATTTTGGCTTAAGTTCATTTATTTTTTAATTTCTAAAAATCTTTTTTAGAAAGAAAATTTATTTTACAAATGTATGCGGACGTTTTCCAAAGAAATCAAGAAAAATTAGACGCTAGCAGAACTTTAAGATTTTTAAATAAATTTCGAAATATTTTTTTTGTTATTTCGAATTTATATTTTTTATAATCTGTGAAACGAAATGTGAATGAAATATTAATGAAGTATAATTTAAACAGGCGATTACATAAAATTTAAGTTTTGTAACACAACTACAAAATTTTTAGTAGCATACGTACATACATATTCTGTTTTATTTACGAAAAGATACTAAAAATACATCTTAAACTATAATTTCCTGTGCTGGGAACTATTCGAACTTTTTACTGAATATTTTATTTCCATTGTCTGTTCTGTTCATAAAGAGATGTTAAAAATTTTAACGTTCAGCTTAAAATTCAAAGTCGTGGTTTAAAAAAAATTTCATATTTTTTCGAAATTAATTTTGAATATGCTTAATATTGGCTTTAAAAGTTAAATAATTGAAATATTATTAAATTTAAGGTTAAGGACTCATGTCTTTGGCTTTTAAATAAATTTCGAATTTTTCGAACTTAATTTCGAAATTTTCGAAAATTGTTTAAATTCAATTTTTATTATTATAAAAAACTAAACTCTGGTAATTATCTATTATTGCAGGTAATAAAACATTTATTTTAGCTCCTTTAAGGTATTTTATATTTGAAGAGCAATTTATACGCTGCATATATAACGCTTAAACACTGTTAATATATTTTACTGGACCTTTGCTTACAAAGTTAATAAAAATAAACCAAATAATTTCGATTTCATTTGAAGTGAAATTGCTCTAGAAAAAAAAAGAAAACTGTTACAGTTTTTAAAATGCTTTTCAAAAGACAATTTTGGTTTCAAGTTTTAAATGCTAATGAAAAGAAAAACTTAGTGGCCGCATATAAAAACAAACATTTTAAATAATACGTAGTTTAATTGTGAAAAGGGAAAATCCATAAAATGTTTTGTTTACTGTGACAAGTTTTTTTATTGTTGTCTGTGCGAAGAAACAAGTAACAGTGTTTTAATCAACTGCGGCGAAATGTTAGTACCTTTTGAAATTTTCATTTTTTTATACTCTTGTCTTTTCCAGTTACCAAAAAGAAGTCAATTTTATTATAAATTGATATTAACTAATTAGTAAATTTTTATAATTTCTGGGTTAAATATTTTTATTTGAAAATTTTGGCGAATTTTTAAATATTTTTTATTTTTTTTTTTTTTTGTGAAATTGTGATTTTTTTATAAAATTTTAATTTTTAAGGGATTGTAGATTAATGAAAAGTTTTTGTTAATTGTTAGTTTGTTTTGTTAGCTTTCTAATTTAAAGATTTATATTGCCAGCTTTGATTTTATTAAAAAGGTACTTAACCGTAAATTGTATTTTTAATTAATTACGAGTAATATATAAATACGTCAATTGTAAATTAATTCGTGAAAATTCAATTTTCTGCGAATTTAACATTTATGATAATTTTTCCCTTTTTAATTTATTTTGATTTGTTTTGATTTTTTTAATGCATTTTATTTTATTGAAATTAATACTTTTGAGCAAGATTTTGATTTTTAGTGAAACTCCAAGCTGCTGGTAATTTTTAACACTTTTTATGATTTTGCAGTTTTAAAAGCAACAAAGTATTTAACGACAAACCAATTAAAAATATAACATAAAAATTCATGGATTAATGGACAGATTTGATGTTTAATTCAAATGAAACGATCAACCTTTTAACCAGAACAGAAGGATGTGATACAAATTTGAGAGAAAATTGTAATATGACTTGACTAGAAGAAAAAATTCTCAAAAATCAAACCTGTCTTACATTTGTGATTTTTGTTTTTAAATGAATAAAAACCATAAAAAAAGAAAGCAAATGGATTGCAGAAAGCCATCATTTTGGATTTTAATATTTAACTGCAAAATATTTTTATTTCGTTTAAATTCTGTTTAATTGTTTATTTAAGAAAAATAAACTCACATCTGTTTTTTTGAACCCCTAATGACTTATAAATTTGTGGCTTATAAGATTATGATAATAAACATGCACAGACAGGCTTTTACTTATGAACAAAGTACATACAAATGTGTTAATTTTTTTTTATGATAATAAAAGACCTTTTGTTAGAGGCTGGCTTTTGAATTAAAAACAAATTAATCATTAATAAGTATCATGTTTAAACAAATATATTTTAATAAAAGAATGTTAGAAATTTTTATTCTTCATTTTCAGTATAAATTAATAAAAATTAGAAAATACTTGTGAGTGTGTGTTTTTTGTTCTATTCAAGAAGGCATTACAAAGAAGTGTGTGACTACTTAAAAGATAAAAAAAAATTATTTTAAGACAATACATTGTTCGGGAATGGGTCAGTTACAACAAAACATAAAGGAATGATTTACAGCAGTAAATTAAAAAAAAAGAAAATCATAAATTGTTGATTATTTCCACTTAATAACAGGCGGTAAAGTGGATAGCAATAAGAAAGGGGTTTTGCCTTAATATTCCTACCAACGTTTAATTATTGTTTAAATATTGTTCAATAGTTAAAACTAGTGTATTGAGTAATTTCTACTAAACCAAAACCGTTAGAGTTTAAATGGATGTGGCAAACTGAAATTTTATATACATTTCGAAACACCATTTATATATATGATCTTGCTACATTTAACTTTAAGATATACAACATACAAAACGAAAGTTCCGGGCAGAATAAGGGAATAAAGGGAATTTTTTTCAAAATGGGTTTTTTTTTGGGATTTTTGCTAAATTTGTGTTGAAAATATAGAACTGAAAATGATTGATGCTTTAAATTAGAAAAAACTGATTTAAAATAAAATTTCTCTAAAAGGGAAATTTTTTCAATTTACTAAATTTGTGATGCAAATATAAAAATAATTGTAACTGGTGTTTAGAATGATAAAAATTATTATTCTCTAAAAAAATAAAATTTCCCATTGGGGGAAATTTTTTTATGTAAGTAAATTTTGCTAAATTTATTTAAATTTATGTGGTTTAAAAAAATGATATTTTTTTAAGGGAAAGAAAATTTTAAGTTTTTGTTAAATTAGTACCGAACTAGAATAGGCATTTTAAAATCAATTAATATTTTTAAAATAACAGCATTATAAAAATTTCCTTTGCAGGGATTTATTCTTATGTACAAATTTTGTGTGTGTAAAAAAATACGAATTAAAATTTATTAAAAATGTCGCACAGGGTAAAGTTTTAAAATGAGCCAAGCTTTAAAACCATGGTTAGTTTGGTTACATAAAAAATTATGGTTGAAAAAATTTTTAAAACATGTAAAATATTTTTAAATTTAATTTTTCTTAAGAAGAAATTTTTTGAATAAAAAAATATTTTTCTATTTTTGTAAATTTATGTTACAGATATGTATAAAATTAATTGTACGTACAAAAAAAAGTTATAATATTTAAAAATCAAAATTTCCCTAAAAGGCAAATTTTTTCAAAATGCGTATTTTTTTGGGATTTTGCTAAATTTGTGTTGAAAATATAGAACTGAAAATGATTGATGCTTTAAACTAGAAAAAAAATTATTTAAAATAAAATTTCCCTAAAAGGGAAATTTTTTCAATTTACTAAATTTGTGATGCAAATATAAAAATAGTTGTAACTGATGCTTAGAATGATAAAAAATTATTTTTCCCTAAAAAAAATTAAATTTCCCATTAGGGGAAATTTTTTTTAATGTAAAAAAATTTTGCTAAATTTATTTAAATTTGTGTGGTTTAAAAAAAGGATATTTTTTTAAGGAAAAGAAAATTTTAAGTTTTTGTTAAATTTGTACCGAACTAGAATAGGCATTTTCAAATCAATTAATATTTTTAAAATAACAGCATTATAAAAATTTCCTTTGCAGGGATTTATTCTTATGTACAAATTTTGTGTGTGTAAAAAAATACGAATTAAAATTTATTAAAAATGTCGCACAGGGTAAAGTTTTAAAATGAGCCAAGCTTTAAAACCATGGTTAGTTTGGTTACATAAAAAATTATGGTTGAAAAAATTTTTAAAACATGTAAAATATTTTTAAATTTAATTTTTCTTAAGAAGAAATTTTTTGAGGTAAAAAATAACTTTCTATTTTTATAAATTTATGTTATAAATATGTATAAAAATAATTGTACACACAAAAAAATATAATATTTAAAAATTAAAATTTCCCTAAGAGCGGAATTTTTTTTTAAAGTAGGAATTTTTTTTAATTTTGCTAAATTTGTGTTGAAAATATAGAACTGAAAATGATTGATGCTTTAAATAAAAAAAAAAAATGATTTAAAATAAAATTTCCCTAAAAGGACATTTTTCAATTTACTAAATTTGTGATGTAAATATAAAAATAACTGTAACTGATGCTTAGAATGATAAAAATTATTATTATCTAAAAAAATAAAATTTCCCATAAGGGGAAATTTTTTTTAAGAAAAAAAAGGTTGCTAAATTTGTGTTGCAAATATAAAACTACAAGTTGCTGATACCGCGGATTAAAAAAAAGGAAATTTTTTAAGGAAAGGAAAATTTTAAATTTTTGTTAAATTATTACCAAACTTAAATAGACATTTTAAAATCAATAATTATTTTTAAAATAAGGGCATTATTAAAATTTCCTTTGCAGCGATTTATTCTTATGTACGAATTTTGTGTGTGTAAAAAAATACGAATTTTAAAATGATCAAAGCTTTAAAACTTGTGCCATGCTTAGTTTGGTTACATAAAAAATTATGGTTGAACAAATTTTTAAAACATGTAAAATATTTTTAAATTAAAATTTTCTTAAAGGAAATTTTTTGAAGTAAAAAATATTTTTCTAATTTTGTAAATTTATGTTACAAATATGTATAAAAATAATTGTACATACAAAAAAAGTTATAATATTTAAAAATCTAAATTTCCCTAAAAGGGACATTTTTTCCTTCCAGGGAAATTTGTTCAAAGTAGCATTTTTCGGATCTTTCACAGTTTGTGTTTTTAATATAAAAACAAAGTTGGTTTGTGCTTTGAATAACAAAAATTTGATTAAAAAAAAAATTTCCCTAAAAGGGAAATTTTTCAAAGAAAAGAGAAATCGTAAAATTTTCGGTAAATTTTTACCACAATCTAGGTGGTTTTTTTTAATACTTAAAGTTTTTAAAATAAGTGCATTATTATAATTTCCTTTAAAGGGATTTTATTTTTCTTAACGAATTTTGAAAATTTAACCAGTTGATTTAATATTTTGCAGCTTTTATTAAGAAAAATATTAAAAAAAAATTTAGGTCAACGTTTCTCAGGCTGCTGCTTGTGTTATATTTAGTAACGAACTAGTTTTAACTTCCTTTTATTAAACTCCAAACAACAATAGAAAAATTGGGTTATAAAAATTTTAATGTTTTTTATTCAATTTTGAATTAAGTATGTATGTATGTCTATTATCGTTAGCAGACTGGGTTATTATCTTAATAAAAGCCACACATGATAATGATACCAGTAACCTTAGACAGCATTTTCAAATTAAAGTGTATAAAAAATATATGTGTGCTAAATTAAATAGGAAAAATATTTATTTAGTTTTTATTATAAGATTTTCTATAGTGGGATTTTTGTTGATTAACTTAGCGGTAGTTTTATGTTTTTTTTTTTTATTTATAACAATGTAGAATTGTTTATTTCTTTGTATAAAATTATTAAATGGCTTAAAGCTGAGTTTTAAAGCGCAAATAGTAGCAGCATTCTTAACAAGCTTCTTATGTTGCCATTGTAATCTTCTCTAAAACATTCATTATCATTTAGGTTTTCATAATCATCATCATTATTTGCGTTCATCTACTTATTTAGCTACAGTTACTTTATGTAATTTTAATTATTTCTTTTTTTATTCTTAATTATTTAAAGAGAATTTTTAGAAAAAAGAATAAATATAAATTTAATAACAACAAAGCAACAGAATTGACAAAAAGATTTTTTGAAGTAATCTTGAAGTAACGCGAACTCTTTTGAAGTAATTAAAAGTGAATTAAAAATTACAAGGCATTAAAAAATATAAAAAAAATATGCTTAAGGGTTTATAATTTGGATAAGAAAAGGATTTATGCAAATGGAAAACCAGTATCTGCAACTTCAACTTCATCCATCATCAGGAAATTTGGATAAATCAATCGCATACGTTTTTATTGACTTTACACGGGTTTGAGAGGCTTGCAATATAAAGTTTTTATGATAAAAAATTTCCTTCGACGTTAAATATTATTTTAACTTTTAAAAGATTTTTTAAAATATTGGGCTTCGATTATAAAAACTCATACGAACTACAATGCATGTTTTAACATTTTTAATTTATAATATGAAATATCCAAAAATGATGAACGGACATTCGGTTAATCCAAAACCTAACCGTTAGATTATGTTATAATTTATTTAAAATTAAGCAATTTAAAGGCGACATGTATCCACTTCAATATAATCGACCAATCGAATATTCGAAAAAATAAATTAACAAATTTTTTAAATAGCAATAAGACATTTATTTAACTAATAAATAAAGCAACTGAACGATAACAAAAATTAATCTTCCATATAGGAAGTATGTAATGTGAATTATCTTGAAAAAAATTTATTCGAATAATCGATTATTCGAATAGTCGATTATTCGAATAATCGAAAAGATTGCTTAAGATATTGTTAAATACAGCAAAATTTTTATAATTTCAATCACAAATTCAAAGAATCTTTTAATTAAGTTTTTAAAATTTCAAATAAAATTTGAAAACTACATTTTTTCAAAATTTCTAATAAAATTTGAAACTCTTGACGAATAATCGGTCGCTTTAATCAAATATAATTTATGTTTTAATTAATGAAAAATTAAAAAGAATTTAAGAAAAATTAATACATAAGTCTTTGTTGCTCCCATATTTTTTTATCACTTATTATGATAATTAATATTCAAATATTTTGAAACAATCTTAAATTCACTTTGTTTCTAAACTGAATTCTGGATGTTAATATAAAATTAAAATATTAAATAATATTTAGAAAATCGTTTTTATTTTAAACAGCCTTTGTTGATATTTGTACTTTTAAGATTAAAATTGGTTCACAAAAAAAGTAAAAAGGTTTTTGAAAGTTAAAAAAAAATGTAAAATGGTTTTTAAAAGTGATATCCATCGCAATCCTAAAAACATTATATCACTATAAAAATTACGATCTCTTTTTTATACTGTAGAAAAAGAATGCTCCCCGACCCAGACCAAAAAAAAATGTTATTACCTTTCTTTCATGCTTCCACCTGTTCTTAACGCTAAATAGGATTCAGATTCGTAAAAGTTCCTTGAAGAATTAGACGAAGAAGGACCAGGGCACTCATTGTCATCTTAGTGCAAAGGAGAAATTCTTTTAAATAAATTAATTGTAAAAATTTTAAATAAAATTTACCGTTACAATCATAAATGAGTTATATTATAAAAAAATTAATTAGTTTCAAATAAATAAAATACTATAAAGTAGAGCTGTGTCGTTCGCGAACGAACGGGTTAAATTGACCAAATCAATCAAGTGAACGGATTGATACGATCATTTAAATCCGGTCTTTTCGTTCAATAGTGTACTGGATAAATTGAACGGATGACTTAATTGAACGAAATGAATCAGATATTTAACCGGCTACTTTCATTCAAATTGACCGATTGAACGAACGAATCAGTCTTTGATAATTGACTGAAAAAGACCAGTCGCTGAAACGACACATGTCACATGTCTACTATAAATACCCAAATCAATAAAATATCATTTTAATAATATTTTTGGGTGGCAGAGATGGGTAAGGCATTGAAAAGATTATTAATAAATATTTTTTAGGAAATTGGCAAAAAAAAATTAAAAAAAAAATTTTTTTCACATGGACGTTTTTGGGGCTGTGATAAGAGGGATACCTCACCCTGCCAATATAAATTAATTTCTATGGTTAAAGGCGTGTGTAATCCATTTCATTTAATATTGATAATATTTTTTAAATAATATTTTATTTCACCGCCCACAAAAATGGGCGTGGCAAAAATGGCACTTTAGAATCTTTCGAGTCCAGAATTTAAGTATTTAAACTTTTCTTGAGAATAAAAGTTGTAATTTCTAAACAAAATAATCTGGAAATTAACAAAAAACTTGCATATTTCTGAGGTAGGATTAGTTCTTCCAAGGGAAACTTTTTTCTCCTTGATCCGATTTTTGGTATTTGAGAGCTTTGACATCCTATGACAATAAAAGATTTTTTTAATTACAGACACGGGAATATTTTTTTTTAATATTTAATTTTTTATAAAACCCTCGTGCTATTTTTTTGTTTATTTAATTATCACGATTAAATTATTTACCGATATTGATTAGTGAGGGTCAAGGCACATCTCAATGGCCATTTCGTTACCGCTTACTTAACTCTTCAGGAAACTTCTGACAAACATTTTAAATAAACTAAAGATTTTTGTTCAAACAATAAAGCAAAGACAAAAATAAAAGTTTAAGCAAAAACAACAACAATAAACAGTAATTCTATTTTTTTTTCTCTCCTGTATACGGCTGACTTTTTTTCGGCTCTTTTATACAGTTGAAAGAGGACGACAAATAAAATATTACAAAACACTACGATAATATATTTTATGCATCCGCACTTTGCAATTTATTTAATTACAGACACGGGAATATTTTTCTCCCAAGTTTCAGTTATGTAGGTGCAGTCGGTTAGTTTTTAAAGCCAATATTAAAAGTAAAAAAAGTAATGTGCGGCTAGATTGGCAAAATATCCCTCTGTGGGGCTGCTACCAGAATTGAAACAATCCAGCAAACGAACTTAGTCTGAATGAGTTTAAAAGAAGGTGTCAGTAAATGTAACACTTAATTCAAGTTAGATGAATAAAAAAACACAAAAAAACTACAATCGTAGTGACCTGCTTCAGTATCACCTGTCACTAAAAAATTAAATAAAAATATTGTTTTTTATGGTATAAATAAATATTTATTTACTTATTTTTTTTTTTTTTTTTATTCTCAACCAATAACTTTCTTTATTTCCCATGATATTATCTAAGGTCGTTATTGTGGCGACAGCACATACAATACAATACAATACAATAACTGAAAACGTGGTGAAGATAATGATGACAATTATGATGTTAATCAATCATGTGTGACTGCAGCTAAAATAATCTAACGGACAGATAGACATTTTTGAAGCAAAACTTTTTTCTCTCTTCTACCATACATAAGGCTTCAAATCTATTTTTTTCTATTAAAATGTATGGAAACAAAAAATTGAAAAAAATATATACAATGTATAAATTCTTAAGCATACGAGGGCTGCTCTATATATTTTTCGGTCCTAATAGTGAAAATGCGAATATTTATAATCAAAAATGGTTTTATTATTTTTCAAAGTATTCTCCAGCATGAGTTATACGCTTTTGCGTGCGCTCAAACCAGTTGTCGAAGCACTTTTTCCACTCCGATTGAGACACCTCTAAAACATGGTTTTTGAACACTTCGACAGCTTCTTCTGGCGACGAAAATCGTTGACCACGCATTTTTTTCTTGATGTGCGGAAACAAGAAGAAGTCATTAGGTGCCAAGTCAGGGCTGTACTTCGGATGACCCATTAATTTGACGTTTTGGCCTGTTAAAAAGGCTCTGGTTTGAGCCGATGTGTAAGAGCTCGCATTGTCATGGTGAACAAGGATTCGTCTTCTCTTGTTGGTTTTTTGAATTTCTCCGATGACTTCAGGCAAACAAATTGTAGTGTACCACTCAGAAGTGACCGTCCTACGTTGCTCAAGCGGAACAGTCGCCACATGACCAGTTTTGCCGAAGAAACAGGCGACCATTTACTTCGAAGTGCTTCTTCCACGAACAACTTTCGTTGGATTTTGCTCGTCTTTGAAGACCCACACGGTCGATTGTTGTTTCGTTTCGGGCTCATACGCATAGATCCATGATTCGTCACCTTTGATGATCTTATAAACATCTTTTGAAGCACCGCAATCGTATTTTTGCAACATTTCTTTGCAATAATCTACACGAGCCTTTTTTTGAGCGACTTTCAAATTGTGCGGGATCCAACGAGGACAAACCTTTTTTACGGCCAGGTGTTCATGCAGTATCGAATGTATGCTGGTGGAAAAAATGTCCAAGGATGTCTCTATCTCTCGGTATGTCGCTTGTCGATCTTCCATTATGAGTTCACGCACGGCATCAATGTTCTCTGGCACAGAAGCCGTTTTTGGACGACCTTCACGAAATTCGTCTTTGAGCGAGATTCGGCCGCGATTAAATTCATTATACCAATTTTACACAGTGCTATAGGATGGTGCTTCATCGCCGCACAAAGATTTAAGTTCATCAATGAATGAATGATAGCACGAAAATGGTCACGAGTTAATTCCATTTTTTTCTTATTAATTTTTTCAAGTCACTGTTAGCAACACAAATAATGGTCGTACGTCAAAACGTTTTGAGTATGATTACGCTTAAAAATGACAAACTTTCCAATGGAAATGCCAGATTGCACTTGGCAGCACACAGTGTTGCCAGACCAGAAATATATACAGCAGCCCTCGTATTAACTGTAAAATTAAGCAAAAATATAAAATAAGAAAAATATAAAAAACAAAGGTTGTAAAGAAGATATTCTTTTAGTATATTTTTATGCATTGAAATCCACTAAAAAAAACTTGGGCAATTTTAGCAATTTTTATTTATTTTTAATATTAATTTAAAATAATTTAGCCAAAAGCTGTAAAAAGCAAAATAGCAATAATAGAAAAAATAATAAAAATAACATTAAGAAAAAATAAATAAAAAAATTTTTGAAAGTATTTATGTATGTGTCTTAAGTCTTTTGTTTTTAATTAAAAAACCATTAACTTCAAAGCAAGAATTATATGGACAACAAAAAAAAAAACACAACAACAACAATAATACTACAATTTTGCCAACTAAAACAAACCTCTCACCAAGCCAAAAAAAAGAAAATATATTTCTGTATTATTTTTCGTTTAGATCTCTGACAAAAAAAAAGAATCACCACAAAAAAAATCATATTGAAAAAAAAATTAAAAAAAACCCCAAAAAGAAGAAGAAAAAAAACAACAAAAAGAAAGTTTTTCCTGTATAAATTCATGTTTCATGCTGCTTTGAGGTTTTGACAATATTTTCTTTAGAAATTTTGTTAAAGATTTGTTACCACATGTTTGTTTCTTTTTTTCATTGTTGGTTGTTTTGTTAATTTTTTTTTTGTTCTTTAGATGTTAGCATCTAACGGCATTGGTTATAGCAAATAACTGTTCTCACTTTCTTTTAAAACTTCATGGATTAATGTTTGAAATTTAAAGTTTTTTTTTAATATTTTTTTTCACAAAAATTTTCTTCTTTCTTTTTGTCTTGTGTTAAAAAATTTCCAGCTGTCTACATCCGCCGCAACCGGTAGTTGTCATTTATTTAAGAACATTTATTGCATGTATCTGTGAATGTGTGGATGTTGTGTGTTTTTCTTTAAATTAAGATTAAATTTCAAAGTGTGTTCGTATATTTTTTTGTGTTGTTAAGAGCTTAAAACTAATTTAGACTGAAATCGCATGAAAGCGAAAGAAAAAAATAACAGAATTAAGTTTCATTTTGATATTTCAACTTTCTTTTCTGACTGTTAGAAGCCACAAATAATTTACTGCAGGTGTTTATATACGACTGCCATATACAATGTTATTAAGATTTATGATTTGAGTTATTGATTTTATAATTAAAAACTTTTCTACTTCAAAATAAAAAAAAAAAAATAATAATAATTCTTCAAGGGATCTCTTAGTTATTGTTGAAAAAGATTAGAAAAAGATTTTCACTAGACTTTGATTTGACTGTGACTAGACTATGACTAGTTGAAGATAAGACCATGATTATGACAAGATCCTTGTTGGGCTTGAGTTTTTTTATAGATGCTAATTTGATCACGTATATCACGTATACAACTCTGGCATAACTATTAATTGCATCCAAAAGTCACAGACTCGGGGTTTGCAACAACAACATATTCACTGATGAAACCATGAGGTTGTAAAGCAAAAAGGGTTGCCAGGGAAAAGAAAGGTGATATAAAAACTATGGACTGCTACAGATTAGTAAGAAATAATCTCCGTAACCCCGATTATACGTATGGCAGAAATTCTAATTTTTACAATATCCATTTCCGAACCCGTAAAGTATATATATTGTTACGAAAGTAAGATCTGGCAACCCCTGTTGTGAATAAGTTTCTCCCACTAATGGTGTGTGTATAGAATAATACCACAATTAGCTAACAAAAGCTGAGCAACCTCAATGGTTGCGTTGGTAGAGGTGCGTGCTGTAAAACAGAAGATCGTCAGTTCGATCCCGCCTTTGGACATGGGTGCAACGAAAAATAATAATTGTTATAATGCAAATAAAAATTAACAAGCAGCAATACAAACCTCCCGAGAAGTAAAAAGACAATTATTGTGTGAAGTCATGGCAGATAATTTAATGGAGACATCTAATTTAATAAAAGAGTAACAGATAATTGTCAAGAAGCCCAGTAGCGCAGGGAAGATTAACAGCATAACAGCAGTGTATGGCAGACACGTGTTGCGGCTATTAGATTAAAGAAGATGACTGACTTGGATAAAAGGAGTAGTGGAGATGTCTGTGGATGGTTAAGGTTACTAAACAAGGCATCGAGTAGTTCATGTCTCGCCGGAGTAACACAGTAGTGTAGCGTGGATGGCTGCGTTTGTAATAATAACGCGTGCTTAGTAAATACGAGACCTTTGGGTCACAAGACTGGTAGGATCAAGAAGTATAACCAAAAAAAAGCCATTAAGTAAAAGAATACAAAATTCATAATGAGCCACCGTGGTATTTTCAGTCAAAAGAATCCGTACGTTTGTTCTAAAAAGGTGAAAAATGTAACAATATTCTGACTTCCTATGCATAGCGAAGTCGATAGAGCGATGTTTGTCTGTCCGTCTATTCTGGAGTTGAAATCAAGTTTGCCGAGGTACTAGATTAATTAGAGAAATACGAGGGCTGCTCTATATATTTTTGGCCTAATAATGAAAATGTGAATATTTATAATCAAAAATGGTTTTATTGTTTTTCAAAGTATTCTCCAGCATGATTTATACACTTTTGCATGCGCTCAAACCAGTTGTCGAAGCACTTTTTCCACTCCGATTGAGACACCTCTAAAACATGGTTTTTGAACACTTCAACAGCTTCTTCTGGCGATGAAAATCGTTGACCGCGCATTTTTTTCTTGATGTGCGGAAACAAGAAGAAGTCATTAGGTGCCAAATCAGGGCTTTACGGCGGATGACCCATTTATTCGACGTTTTGGCCGGTCAAAAACGCTCTGGTTTGAGCCGATGTGTGAGAGCTCGCATTGTCATGGTGAACAATGATTCGTCTGCTCTTGTGGGTTTTTCGAATTTCTCCGATGACTTCAGGCAAACAAATTGAAGTGTACCACTCAGAAGTGACCGTCCTACGTTGCTCAAGCGGAACAGTCGCCACATGATCAGTTTTGCTGAAGAAACAGGCGACCATTTGCTTCGAAGTGCTTCTTCCACGAACAACCTTCGTTGGATTTTGCTCGTCTTTGAAGACCCACACGGTCGATTGTTGTTTCGTTTCGGGCTCATACTCATAGATCTATGATTCGCCACCCGTGACGATCTTATAAACGTCCTTTGAAGCACTGCAATCGTATTTTTGCAACATTTCTTTGCACCAATGGACACGAGCCTTTTTTTGAGCGACTTTCAAATTGTGCGGGATCCAACGAGAACAAACCTTTTTTACGGCCAGGTATTCATGCAGTATCAAATGTATGCTGGTGGAAGAAATGTCCAAGGATTTCTCTATCTCTCGGTATGTCGCATGTCGATCTTGCATTATGAGCGAGCATTGTCCACGATTAAATTCATTATATCAATTTTTCACAGTGCTATAGGATGGTGCTTCATCGCCATATAAAGATTTAAGTTCATCAATGCACTCTTGTCGTGATAATCCACATCGAAAGTTGTGAAAAATGATGGCACGAAAATGTTGACGAGTTAATTCCATTTTTTTTTTCTATATTAATTTTTTCAAGTCACTGTAAACAACAGAAATAATGGTCGTACGTCAAAACGTTTTGAGTACGATTTTACTTAAAAATGACAAACTTTCCAATGGAAATTTCAGATTGCACTTGGCAGCACTCAGTGTTGCCAGGCCAGAAATATATATAGTAGCCCTCGTATTAAATGCGATAATCGATCAGACATAGTGTTAAAAGAACTGATATTGGAAATCAGCATATCGGACCATGTCCTTCGAGGCAGCTGGCTAAACACCACGCCTACCTCTAATTTCTTCATAACATTTGCAACAATAAAGTAACTCCAATCAAACAAAAATATATATGGAGCAATAGAGAATTAAAAAATTTGGAAAAAATATCAAGTGCAAACATTGATGCACGCCCATATTTTCCGAGTTACGGGGCTCTGAAATTTTATAAAATTTTTTATATATCAATATGAATATCATGTTAAAGCTTTTGCAGAGATCTTTAAGGAAATACTAAAAATTTTTAAAAATACTTAACCCATTAATAGCCGATGGTATTTTTATGTAAAATAATTTAAATGCAGTATCAGTTATTTTATTATTTTAATTTCTCTGTCATCCCAATATTTGCTTTTTTGATTAGAGTTACTTCACTGAAACTAGATTAACATAGATGATGAAGGATATATAAGATTCGGCTTAGCCGAATATAGCACTCTTACTTATGGTCTACAAATATTGATCATATGTCATTGCCATTATTTTTCAGCAACCGTGATCTTGCGTAGAGAATTTAAAACGAACTTTAAATAACACTTTTCTTTTTTTTTCGTATTTTGTAGCTTCAAGTATGTTTTTTAATATATTCAAGATTTCGCTGCCCAATATTGCCCGAATTATTTTTGTGATTGTTTTTTAGTGGTCAACCTAGAGTTGCGTATTCATACTATTTTCAAAAAGGCACTCTGCGATGTTATGCGTCATGTTAAAGTTTTTGTAAAAAAATCATCTTACACGAGTGTTATTAGTAAGGAAACTCTTAAATGGTTTAAATATCATCGAATGAAAGATATATAAATTTGAAACTGAGTTGAGTAATTGGCTGGGAAGCGAATTAATTTTTAATATCGCTTTCCGTAAAAAGTTTTGATTTTGCAATAAAACTTAATTGCTTAATACCATAATAGGAAGCAAATGCAAGTGAAAGAGGCCGATCGAAAGTTTCTTATAAGGAGGTTTTAATGTGATCAAAAAAGGAGCCTAGGAAAGAACTTGTTGCTTGTTCTATGGTGAGGTGGGCGTGGCGCCTGTTCGAAATATATTACAATATTACCAAACATATTCACAAGCAAACTGCCAACTCTTATCAGATTACTAATTTCAAAGTTATGGTAATTTTTAAATTTTGATTGTGTGGTAGGTGGGCGTGGCGTTTAACCTATTTGTTTAAAATTTCAATACATTACAAAATTATTAAATATTAATTCACATGCCATATTTTGATCTTATGGGATGGCTAATTTTTAAATTTTTATTGTATGGGAGGTGGGCGTGGCACTTGTTAGATTTTCTCAAAATTTCGCAAAAATACTTCTTTTCCTTAAAATCATTTATGCCAAATTTCACCACCCTATTCTAGCTGCTTTTACTTTTGGCCACCCGTTGTATAAAATCGCGACACAGTGCATCGCACTGTATCACCTTTTGATTTTTTTTTTTTTTTGTAAAAATCATGTTTTAAAGTAATAAAGATATTTAAACATTTTCAATGTTTTTATAACAAATATCATAACAAAAGCAGGGGTAGCCTTAACTTACGCTTAAATAGAAGTAACCTGCAAGGTCTTAGGCCTATGAAGGCTTTATGCACAGTGGTGCGCCAAGCCCCGATGAAATTCAAAACAAAAAAATTTCAAATGTAGGAAAATCATGGGAAGAATGATGATGGATGAGTTTCCAATGGTGTGTCAAATACAACAACTGATATGATAGATAAGCCATCACCCTATAAACTACTTTGCATTTTAGTTATATGTGGCAAGGTCTAGGAAAATCTATTGTTAAGTAAACTCGAACAAGGCATAAATCAAGGCAGAGGTTTTCACGCAGGTGAAGTTTCAATTTGCAAATGTAAAATTCTTAAAAAAAAACCCAAATTTAAAACAGATCTTAGCTCTCTATCTATAACAGTTGAAAAGTTTGGTCAGATACATCAAATTACATCAACTATTAGGACACCCTTTAATTAACTAACCCAAATTTAATACTTTTTTATAAAGCGGCCGTAGCAATACAGATTCTTTGTTATTTTTTAACCGTCTGTCTAAAACTGTTCAACAGTTTGGCCATATATTTAAAATTACATCAACTATTGCAACACCCTTTAAATTATAATTTTAAATATTTATAATTCTTATTATACCAGACAAAGTGATGGAAATTTTGTCTAATTTTAAAGTGTTTTTATACAACCGTGCAAACGATAAGGCCATATAGATCAAATTACATCGTTTATGGGAACACCCTTTAATTTCTAAATTTAAATTTTATACTTATTGTAATAGTAGGCCTAGCAATACAGGTTTCTTGTAAATTTCAGCTATCTTTCTAAATATTTTGGCAACATACATCAACTTTTGGGACACCCTTTAATTTCAAATCCAAATTTTGTTATGGCGCACCAAGCAATATATATCCTTTGTAGATTGAAACCATCTGTCTAAAATTTTTCAAAAGTATTGTCATTATTATCACATTAAATAAACTTTTGGGGCACCCTTTAATACATATATATAATTTTAAATTTTGTAGATGT
This sequence comes from Gymnosoma rotundatum, assembly GCA_916610165.2. Lineage (NCBI taxonomy): Eukaryota > Metazoa > Arthropoda > Insecta > Diptera > Tachinidae > Gymnosoma > Gymnosoma rotundatum. The sequence continues at coordinate 13,275,507 of OU744340.1, forward strand.
TATTATAATATCATGGTAGTCGCTATACTGTCCAATTTGCAAGCGTTTGTTCTATAACGGTTTTATGATTACACGTATGATGTAAGGGGACACCCTTTATTTTTTTTTATTTTATTATGAAGTGTTTTTAAAACGGGACTATTTTGTAAGCATTAATTTTCAAATAAAGAAAAAATTTTTAATAAAAATGACAGTTCTGCGTGCACAACAGTGATCGGCAATAAGTCGTTTTTTCCCTATTCATAATCACTTACAAAATTTTAAATTCAAGTGAGTATACATCATTTAAATTTTACTACTCAGATTTGTTCGCACTCCCTATAAGAGTGATTAATAAAGACAAGTTGTATGATTATGAGTCCTACGTCGACATCGAACCCATATATGTATGATTCGTGAAGTATGTCGTTTAGATTTATAATTTTAGAAAAATACTCTGAATACTTACAACTCATTTAACTCATTCAAGCCACTCAAGAAAAATTTACGGTTCTATTCTTTAGTACTTTACAAATGGACGGCGATTGTTACATTAAAATATAGGGACAAAAATAAAAATATAAAATATTTTTTTATCAATATAGAAGTGTGTAATAATCAATGAAAATGTAATAAATGAAAACTAATAAAATGTATAATCAGTAATACAAACCTTTCTTTTTTAAAAACCACTAGTAATAGGGCTCGTTACTGTATTTTTAAACTCTGCCTAAAACTTAAAACTAAAAAATTTCAACTAAAAAATTTTCCTAAGGAAACTTTTACTAAGAACATTGCCACGTAAAAATTTTCAATTAAATTTTCTCGAAAATAAATTTTCCCATAGAAATGTTTTCGAAATAGAAGAAATTTTCTTCAAAGCAGCTTTTGTTTTTTAAGCAGTTTTTTAAACGTAAGAATCTTTTTGGTTGAATTGTATATGCAAGAGTTAAAAAAGTTCTACTTCGAAGCATTGTGAAAGTAATAAAAATTCCTCTAAACATTATTCTAAAAACCTTTAAAGTTACTAAAATAATAAAAAAAAAACATCTCACACACCACTGTGAAACCTTCTACAGAGTATTTTATTTTTCGTTAGCGAATCATACTTATTTTGTATTGATTGCATATAATGAGTTAGTGAGAGTCTAAATCATCAACATCATACATGTTGTTAAGTATGAATACTCAGAGTAGTTCAAACCTTTTAGAAGTTTGGTGTTTAGTTAGTCAGAAAAATGTATGAATGCGTACAAGTACAAAAAAATAAGAGTCATGATTCAACTCCACTTGTTTTTCCACTACTCATAACCGATCACTGGTGCACAATCAAAAGAAATGGAACACTTAGACGACGGTGGATAATGACATACGGGAAGTAGTGAATACTGCAAAGAGATGAATGTAACAGAAACGCTACTGTACAATAATCGTGTTAGGTATCAGAAGAGAGTGTGAGAGAAAAAGAGAGAAATATCGGTCTACTTTTTTTTATCAGGAAAATTAAAATATATTTTTTTAATTTAATTTTGTGCCAGTCAAACTACAGCTGACTGTTTTTTTTTAAGAAATGACCATAAGTATCAGCTTATCTCTTTAACAATGAATTTGATTTACAAGCGCCTTAGTAACGTAAAATTTAATCAGTTTTAAACAATCCAAACGAAACTCTTAGAAAAATCTCTAAACATTTTTTAATGTTTTTTTTTTTTTAATTTATCTTAATAAAATATTAATGAACTGATTGTCATATTATTTAATTAAGAAAATTTAAATTTAATTTCTAGAACATGAAATAAAACTTTCAAAATATTTTTAACATTCATTTATATTTTAACATTCATGACTGTTTTAATCACTGTTTTCTTTTCTTCAAAAAAAAAAAGAAAAAGCAAATATTTTATGATAAATACTTCCTTAAAATTTATTTCTTTTCGTTTAGAACTAATAAAAAATCATAAATTTTAAAGTTAACATTTTTTATTCAAAACACTTTTATTTTTGTTTGTTTAGCATTTTCTTCAAAAAGTGGGTTAAATATATAAATAATTATGGCTTTGGCTGGTGTTAGTCTCGCTTCTTCTTTTAATAATAATCATTATATTAAGAATAATAATGATGGTGATGAAGATGATGTTAATATGAGGCCATTATTTGTTTTTATGGTGTTAATTAAATAAATTTATTTTTGTTTCTTGTGCTGTTTTTGTTTAGTCTTTCTTCGCTTTTTTTTTTAAATTTTTAAAGTTGTTGTTTTTTTTTTTGGGAGAAAAAAAAATATGACCCACTAAAATAGATTTTGTTTTGTTTTCGTAACTAATTTATCTTGAAAGAATTTTTTTTTTGTTATTTAAACACAATAAACAAATTAAAATTTAACAATGAATGAGTTTTAAGGTAAATTTCTAAAGAAATTTTTACAAGGCAGATGATTTGGACAGATGACTGATGTTATGGTCAGACAAGCAGCCAGGCAGAATTAGAATCTAGAATTCAGTGAGTTTTTTTTATTTGTAAGAATTATGAAAATTATTATTATTTATTTATTATTATTTATATTTTAACGGTTTATTGTTACTTTCATTTTAATTTAAAATTTTTTTTACTTTAACTTTACAGTTTTGGGAGAAATAAAAAATTTTTTGAAGGCGGTAGATAATTTATTATGAATTATTTTTGGGGATTTTGAAACTTAATTTTTCTGGGCTGTTAAGATTAATTTGTAACTTTAATTAAAGGCAAAGACATTAAATGAAGTAAAAAAGAAAAAATAATATGCATTATTTTTTTGGTTTGCCTTAACTATGCTTTTAATTGCTGTGCCGGATCTTATATACCCTTCACCATCTATGTAAATCTAGTTTAGTGAAGAAGTAACTTCAATCAAAAAAGCAAATATTGGGGTGACGGAGAAAATTAAAGAAAAAACATTAATTTTACATAAAAATGACATCGGCTCCTAATGGGTTGAACATTTTTAAAAAATTTTAGCATTTCCTCAAAGATCTCTTAAAAAGCTTTAAAATGATACCCATATTGATATTTAAAAAAATATGAAAATTTCAGATCCCGTATCTCGTGAGATATGGGCGAGTGCCAATAAATTCACTTGATGTTTTTTTTTATTTTTTAATTTATTATTGGTCCATATAAATATTTTTTGATTGGAGTAACTTAATTGTTCCAAATGACATGAAAAAATTAGAGGTTGTCGCGATCTTTTGCCTACTGCATAGACATAGTATCGAAAGACGTGCATGATCGGTGCATTTTCTTCGAGACAGCAGGCACAATACCACGCCTATCGCTAATTTTTTCATGTCATTTGGAACAATAAAGTAACTTCAATCAAAAAAAATAAATATATGGAGCGATAGAGAATTAAAAAATAAGTAAAAACCATTCAATGAAAAAATTGGCGCTCGCCCATATTTTCCGAGTTATGGGCATCTGAAATTTTTAAATTTTTAATATATCTATATGGGTATCATTTTAAAGCTTTTTAAGAGATCTTTAAGGAAATGCTAAAATTTTTTAAAAATTCTTGACCCATTAAGAGCCGATGACATTTTTATGTAAAATTATGTTTAATAATTATTTTTTTTTTTATTTTATTTATTATTTCTTATTTTTTTTACTTCTTATTTAAATTAAAATGAATTTTCTGTGGCAAAATTAATTTGAAAATTTTATATTTAAAAAAAAGTGTAAAACCAAATTAAAACCCTAAATTTGACCGACCTGAATAAATTGCTGTAAATCATATGAAATCTAACAACAACAATCTACAAATTGTAGTAATAATAACCAAAGACATTAAATCAGCTTTAATTAAATTAATTAAATAAATAAAAAAAAAATTAATTAATTTTACAGTTAGACTTTTTCTACAATAGAGCGCCGAATGTAGATTTTCAAGTCAGAAGACAGATGACTTTTCCCATCTTTATCACTTTAAAAAGTTAACGAGTTATGAGCTTCGTTTTATCTCTTGAATGTTTTATTTTCCTTCAGCAAAAGCCCTGTCTTGTCCTTTTACTAAAACAAAATAATCTGCAACAGTTCAAGTACAAATAGATTGTTCATCACTCTCTTTTTTCATATTTACTTGAATTGACTTTCTGCTTTAAAAAAATAATATTTTTCTTTCTATTTGCCATCAATAACAACACAAGTTTTTTTTTTTTGGTCGAATAACTAGTTTATTGTGTTAAATTTTTCATTTGCCATAAAGAAATGTATGTTAAATTATCTAAAGAAAACAGCAAAATTGTTAATGACTCAACATTAAATATAAATTTGAAAATTTGATTTGTTTCCCCCATTTTTTTTATATTATTACTTTTGCCCATTTTTCTCTATTCTAAAGCTGGCAATGTGGGTTTTGACGAAATTGTGTCAAAACCAGAGTTCAGAAAAGTACACTCACTGTACAAAATTCTCGTACATAAATTAAAAACAAACAACTAAAACCAACCCAAAACATAAATGTTTTTTATTTTTTTTTTTTTTTTTTGGGTTAAATCCACAGGGAAAGAAATTTTTAGTTTAAGTAAAATCTAATCATCAATTTTATTTTAATAAGAAAAAATGTGAAAAATTTTTGAAGTCCTTAACCGATAGAAAGCTATAATAAGGAATTCGTTCCAGAAGATTTTTTTGGAAAATAGTTGAAGCCAACGTTTATTCAAATTTTTTCTACTGTACAGTGACAAACTTTAATCAAGAGGAAACTAAATAAAATTTAAACTCCTTTTTCAATACAGCATTTAAAAAGGTTAAGTCTTTGCGCCATTAAAAGAGTAGGTAAATCAATACATCGTTCATTGTAGTTTGCAGAGAAAGAAGATCTGAAATTGTTCTAAAACAATCCACAAATATCAACACTCTTTACCTGTCCCTTTTACAACAATCGGACATCAACAGAGACTCCACCAAACAATAAAAAATTATGTAAATTTTTGAAAAAAAAAAATGTTTTTTATTTTATTTCCTCCTCAAGTTTACTTTCTTTACATTATGTAAACAACAAAAATGTCAATTACTCTTAACAAAATTTCTATATTTTACATCACGTCAAAAAACTGAAAATCCAAATTTATAAAAATGTGTTTCTAAATATTTATTGCAGAGTTCTATTAAAAATTTTCTATTTACAAAAATGAAATGTGCCGACAACTGTCTTAGTACCATTATAGCGGTAGAAATAGTTACTTTCACATTTGTATGTCTAATTTCTCTACGAAATGACATATCTGTAGGAAAAAAAGTATTCCCTAACTGAACCAAGATTCTAAGGAACCTCCTTACCAAAAGTTATTTAAATCCAACCAGCAGTTTTTACGTGATGCAAACACAAACAGAAAGATAAAAACTCAAATTCTACACGAACGCCAAAAATTTTTCTTGTACAGAAATATATAATATCTTTACATCATGTAAATAATAGCTAAATCATGTAAAATGTAAGAAATTTTTAAAAATTTAATACATTTATTTTAATTAAGTCACTAATTAACAAAGTTTCTTTTTTTAATATTATGTCAACAAAGTGTAAATAATGTAAAATTTACAGAAATTTATGTAAATTTATGTAAATGGAAACTTATGTAAAAGGAATGGTTATAGCAACGAAAAAGCGGTTTTATGAATTATTTGATCAAGTTTACTTTCTTTACACCATGTAAACAATAATAAAATCATGTAAAATCTACTTAGTTTTGTAAAAATTGAAGAGATTTACTTAAACTAAATCACTTCCTAACAAAATTTCTATTTTTTACAACATGTCAAAAAATGTAAAATTTAAAAAAAAAATTGTATAAATGGAATTACTTTTAATTACTTTTGAAGTAAAATTATGATTTCATTACTAAAAATACATGTACTCACATAAGGTAAACAAAACGAAATTTTTACATTAGGTAAACAATGTATACATAACGCAAAAATAAATCTAAAAAATTAAAATTAATATTTAGACTCTGATTATTTTAATTTGAAATACGAAATTTGCCTTTTAAAATAAGGTAAAATACGACAAATATGTAAAAATTAAATTATTTACATCTTGTAACGAATAAGTTCAAAAATTATAAAACACTTTTTTAAAATAAACAGAATCAATAAATTAAATGACAGAATTCCAAAGTAAATTTTTTGAACTGTTTACTTGATATGTAAATTTTACATAAAATGACAAGTCATTAAATTTTACATGTGAAATGTGAAATTGTGCAATATAAAAAAATTAAAATATACCAGAACAATAATTTCCATTATTTAAATTAACAATTTATGTGAATTTTACTTGTGTAAAGTAAAAGACATTACTAGTAGTTAAGAAATTCTTAATTTTTTGATATAATTATTTTTACACATTATTTACCTAATGTAAATAATTCAAAGATTGTTCCTATAATGCTAAATAAACCAGCAAAAAGTAAATAAAATAAAATTATTAGTATTAATTGTTAAAAAGTCAAATTTTTATTCTTTACGTGATATAAACAAAGTGTAAATACTTAGAAATTTTTTTTAAATAAATTGATTGGTACATTTTTCACGTTCTAAATAATAAAAAAAGTAATTAACCTTTTTGATTTCATTATTTACATGAAATCAGTATTCTTTACATAATCTAAATAATATGTAAAAAATGATAAATATATCAAACGTTTAATAAATAAAACACATTCAATAAAAACAACAAAACAATTAATAAAACAATTTAATTTATACTTTTAAAATGTAAATTACAATTTTACATAGAGTAAGCAATATGTAAATAATGTCATTTATATAATTTTTTTTTTACTAAACGTTATTTTCTGTCTGCGGTATGCAAATAATATAAAAAACATTTATTTTTCAACTTTATATTATTTTACTTTAAGTAAACAATGTGTAAATAATATAAAATTTTAACCTTTTGTGTGATATTTTAATAAAATAATATAGTCTTTAAGCTAAAATTAATTTACCTCCTTCTTACTAGCATGTAACTATTGTGTAAATAATGGAAAGTAATTGAAGTGTTTTTCAAATTTAAAAAATGTTTGAAAAAATTATAACTTTTATTTTTTTAATTTACACAAGGTAAATATTATGTATATAAGACACAAGTGTAAAATTTATATAAAGTTTTTATGATATATAATTATTAAAAATAAATTTTGAAAAAATTTACATTCTTTACGTTAAGTGAATAATATGTAAATATTGTAGAATATGCATATTTACTATAGTATTGTAATAAAATATTTAAAAGTCTTTACCTAAAAGTAATGTACATTGTTTACATAGTGTCAAAAATGTATAAAAAGTATAAAAGTAAAAAATTTATAAAATTTTAGATTTTATTAATAAAACTGAAGCTTAATTTCCTATTATTACTTTCTGTACATAGTGTGTAAATAATGAAAATTTGGAAAATATTTTTAAAATTAATAAAATATTTTTAAAAGAATATATAGTCTTACACATTTCAGTACTTGACGTGAAGTAATTACTTTTAAAATATATATAATATGTATGTAAAATTTTAGTAAATTTAAACATTTACATTTTTTACATAGGGTAAACAATATGTAAATATTGTAGAATATGCATACTAGCAGTAGCATTTTAATAAAAAACACTCAAATTATTTACCTGAAAGTAATTTTCATTGTTTACACCATGTAAAAAATGTGTAAAAAATGTAAAATAGTAAAAAATTTAGAATTTAAATTCCGCTAATTGAATCATTTCATATAAATTTTACATTTATTACTTTATGGTTACAATATGTAAATAATGTAATAATTTGATAAGGTTTCGTAATTTGTTTTACCTCTGAAAATAAGTTACAGTTAACAAATTCAATAACATTAAATTTTTTTTACATTTGCTTGATTTGCCATTTATGTAACTGTTTATTAGGTTACTTACTTATAATATTTACAACACACTATTATGTAACGGTTTCACAATTTTTCCATAATATTTTTTTTTTTTTTTTTTTGCTTGACAACTTAAAAATATCTTATTATGCATTTTCTATAGTTCATTACTCCTAAATACTTTACAATGGTAATAATTACATTTCCAACAATTCGTTCTCTTACAAAGAAGAATCATTAAATATAACAAAAATTCTGTGTTTGTTGTATATAAAGCCACATTAGAATAAAAATAATAAGACATATTGTTCCATTTACTTAAGAAGTATTTATTTTATTAGTGTAGAAAAAAAACGGAAAACTTTTATGACTTGATTACCGCATGCAATTACCACATAATATGATCTAACTGTAGAGCAACATGCCACCAACATGGCACTAAGGTGGTTGTGTACCAGAGAGAAGTCTGAGAATGGTAACAAATGAAGAAAAATAAAACAACCGAAATATTTTTTTTTTGTTTTTGTTTAAATTAACTAAGACAATGTCAGCTAGCTGAGGTTCATTAATACAATGAAACCCTGATATTACATTCATACCTTTCTACGTTTTTTTTTGTCAACGATTTTTTAACATTATTTCCGCTTGAATTAAGTAACAAAAATATTATGGAGTTGTAATCCAAAAACAAACAAAAATAAAATAAATACAATTAAGTTAAGAATAAATTACAAAATTTTACGGTGCAATACAAACGAACAACAAGCTGGCTGGTAAAACAGACATCCAAATTATTGTTTTGAAAAAAAAAATATAGAAAAAAATGCAACGAGTGCAATCATGAAATATTTATTTCAAAGACAGCTAAGGCTGGCCTAAAACATGCAATGGAACCAACAGACACACGTACGCAGGTAAAAGTAATATAAAAGACTTAAACAACAAACAGGATTTATAAAAGAAAAAATGAGTGAATGCAAGAAATTTTTATAAAGATTCTAATGTTAATTTTGCATGATTGTTGACAGCAATAAAAAGAAGACATTGACTATAGAACAGGTGTTTGGAAGAGTAGATAATTATTTACCTTCCTGCGATCATATAATAACAACTTACAGAAATTCTTTATTGATCCTGACAGCTTTTTAATACATCTTCTCTCAGTTCTGTGTTAAAAGCAAAGTAAAATTTGATTTAAGAAGTTTGTGCCCTAAAATAAAATATATTCCCATTAATTAGTTAGTATTTCTAAGCAGTACCATCACAAACAGTAACATATAAAAAAATGTGTAGAATATTAGCAAGTGGTTGTTAAAGACCTTTTAAATTACACAGAATAAACAGCATCATACCTGAGTTTGATACTAAATTTAGAAGGCTTTAAAAATATTTAAAAATTTTCATTGTCAAAAATTAAACTTTGTTTTACAAAAATTATAAATTCACATGTTTAAAAAATAGTTTACTTGCTGCATTTTTACCTTATTTACTTATTATTTACATGATAAATAGAAAGTAAAACAGAGCTAGAAACAAGCTACTAAAGATCTAACTTTAATTTTGTAAACTTTTTTTTAACAAAATATTTTTTACATATTATTTACACACTTTACACAGTTTTTCCATGGTGACAATATAAATTTTTTTAACACTTATTATTCTATAGTAAAATGGATGAAAAAATAATTCATATATACTCTGCAAATTTATTACTTAAACATTATTTACATGATGGTTTTTTTTACCTATTGTTTACACAGTGTAAACAATCTGAGTTTAGATATTTTTCTACATTTGTTTGATATACATCAAAAATTTTGTATATCTTTTAAATATTTACATTGTTTACCCATTGTTGACATAATGTAAACAGCCCATTTTAACATTTTTTAATTTTTTACATCTTATATTAGGTAGGTTATATATTTATTAGTACTATATTTCTTTATTTTTATACTATGTAAATAATGTAAGTTATTGTTTACATGATGTCAACAATATTTACATGATACTACAATAAAAATTTTCAACACTTATCAACATGCAGTGATATATCATGAAAAATTATCTTATCTTTATTGTTTTATATACCACCACTTTCAATACTTCGAATTTTTTACATTACGACTAATTTTTCACTAACAATTTACCTATTTACACAATGTCAACCGTCTTAATTTATATTTGTTTTTCACAATTATTTAATATATTTTAGTAATTTCGTGTATCTTTTAACTAATTTATATAATTTACCTATTGTTTACATAATGTAAACAGCCTATATTATATTTTTTTCTAAATTAATCATATATTTTTTGCTGTGTTAAGTAGTGTAAATATTTCGTCATACTTAATTTACTTATGTTTATGATATATAAACAATGTTTACATGATGTCAACAATGTTTTGCATGATGTTAGCAATTTTTAAAAAGTGTAAATATAAAATGTTTCAACACTTATCAAAATGCAGTGAAAAATTATCTCATATTTATTGTCTTATATACCACCAATTTCAATGTTTTTAATTTTTTTACATTATGACTTATTTTTTTACTAATAATTTACCTATTTACACATTGCCCATAGTCTTAATTTATATTTGCTTTAACATTTATTTAATACATTTTAATAATTTTGTCTATCTTTTAACTAATTTATATTTTTTACCTATTGTTTACATGATGTAAACAGCCCGTATTATTTTTTTTACATTACTAATATATTTTTTTTGCTGTGTTAAGTAAGTTAAATATTTGGTACCACTTAATTTAATTATGTTTATGCCATATAAACAATGTTTACATGATGTCAACAACGTTTTGCATGATGTTAACAATATTTACTTAATACTAATATAAAATGTTTACACACTTATCAACCTGCAGTGATACTTTACGAATAATTATCTCATATTAATTGTCTTATGTACCCCTAATTTCAATATTTCGAATATTTTACATGATGACTTGTATTTTACTTATAATTTACCTATATAAACAATGTCAATAGCCTTAATTTATATATGTTTCGAGATTTATTTTATTTCCTTTAAAAATCTGGTGTTCCTTTTAACAATTTTATATTGTTTACCTATTGTTTACATAATGTCAATAATTCCTATACATTTTTTCTAAATAATTTATGTATTCTGTTCATTATAATAATTAGGTAAAATAGCTATTTTTTACAAATTTTTTTATTTTAAATATAACACACTTTTTTAACATCATGACAATAATGTAAATTCATTTATTTCTTTCTCTTGTAAAAAGCATTTTTAGCAAAAATAAGATTTGTTTGAAATTTCATTTCTTCTTAAGCATTTGTATACCCAACTATCAAATATGATTATTAATTTTACAAAAACCATTCAAATTACTTATTCGCGTGCTTTCTTTCAATATAAACTATTCAAAATTTATAAAAACTTGTGGTAGTTAAAAACAAATAAAACACAAACTTTCACAAACTTTAGCAAATTAAAAATAATTCTTTCTCCTTGATTATCTCTTCATCGAATTACAATTCCATAAAAATATGTGCAAATGTCAACAGCTTAAAGTTGATGATATACGTTTGAAAAATTTAAATAAAAAAGAATTTAAATCCCCTAAGCCAGCTTTAAATTTAATACACACATAAAGTAATTAAATAAATAACATTTCATTTCATTTTACTTTTCTTTTGCTTTTTTATTTTTTACTTCTTAATTAATTGGCAAAATATGGCATTTAACGTAAAAGAAAGTCAATATGAACGATGTTTCGTTGACATATTTCTGAAGTAGAAATAATTAATTTTTAAACAAACAAACAATTGTGGTCCATCGCTTTTTCCCTTTATCGGTATTTATTAAAATAGATAGAAATACGTTTTCAACTAAACTGTACAAAAATAAAATTAAACAATTATTTCATTTAAATAACTTGTTTATCTACATTCCAGCTGTGTACAGCACGTTATTATATTTATTATAAATTTTTAATAAACTTTGCATATTTTATATTATTTACCTGAATTTTACATAATGTCAATATTGGAAATTAAAAAGTTATTTGCACACAACTGTATTTTGTAATTTTTTGGGTACTTATTGTAACAATATTTAATTATTTACTCATATTTACCTATTGTATACACAATGTAAATAATATTAAATTCAATAACTTTAACTTTAAATCCAACTTTATATTGTATATTATACGTTTTACATATTTTACACACTTTTCACTGATTATATTACATTATTGACCTTACTTACCCACTGTTTACATAATGTAAAAAATATTTATTTAATATTTTTTTGATTTTAAACCAAACTTACTAATGAATTGGGTATATTTTACATATTTACCCTAAATATCTTTTGTTTACATAACGTCAACAATATACACAAACATCTATTTAAATGATTTTCTATTTACATATAATTGGTTCAGACTTTTTAGTAATTGTTTTCATTAACTTTTTTATATTTTACGTTATGTACTTATTGTTTACACGGCGCTTACCTGCTGTGAACAGTAAAAAAAATTATTACTTCTTACGTGTTTTAGTAAATATTTTGAATGTTATTTTTATACGATAATTTGTTGTACACGGCGTCATGTAAATTAATTTCAAATAACTTTAACTGCAAAAATTATTATATAAAATTTTTATTATTTTTTTTTTTGTTTACTTTTTTAAGCACTTGTATATATTTTAAATGTTTAACTTTGACAATATATTATTTACATGCTGCATATATGATGTCAACAATTAAAAACTAGTGATTATTTATTTTATTTATTTCTTAATTTACATCTAAAATAATGTTTACATACACATTGTTTATTGTTTACATGATGTCAACAATGCAAATTTAAGATGATGTATGTTAAACTGAAAGTATTTTTTACTTCTTGCCATTTTCTATTTTTTCTATTTTTTACATCATGTCAACAATATGACGTCAACAATATGACGCTGATTAACATTTTTATTTTTCATTTTAAATATTATTTACTTACTATTTACATTGTATCAAGAATGTAAAATCATTAGCTTATCATTGAAATTTGTTATATATGTAGTTTTTATGTAATTTTATTGTTTACTCTTTGTAAATCTTTCGTTTACATGCCATCAAAATTATTAATATTGAATTTTATTTTTTTCGAATTACATTTTACGAACAATTTAATAATAGAAACAGATTATGACTAATGCGAAGGGTTTAATAGTTTTATCTTTCATGGGCCCATTGTGCAATTGAAAACAAGATCAACATCAGCTTAATTTTGTTTTGTTTTCAAAACACCATTGAGTTGACACATTTCTGCTGCTCATAGCCATTTCAATGAACAGTGGATCTGAAAACAAAATTGTTGCAAAAAAATTTATATGTAAATTGAACACAAAAAAAAAAGAAATGGTTACTGGCCCTTTACCAAACTTTTTTTTATATTTTTCTCTAAGAAACTTTAACGTCAGTTTCCACTAGTATGTTCTGCAATTTTTTTTATTTATAGTTGTGCCAAAGATTATTAAGTTGTGTGTCAGTTTTCTTATAATTGCGTTCATACAAGCATTAATTATAGACACATTTCTGAGTTTATTTTTTAACATTTTTTTTTTTTTTCTATTTTTGTAACAAACTTATCATTTGTTCTTGCTTGAATATTTTTTGCAAAATTTTCTTAATCGCTGATTGAGGGAGAAAATTAATTACAAGAGTAAAGAGTTCTGACATTTGTGACAGTGCATTTAATTGCCAGTAATTTGTTGAAATAGACAATTTATTATTTTAAAAATAAAAATGAGGGAACAAAATAAGTTACAATAACGGACTAAAGAGACATTATTAATGGAGGTGAGGACAAAATAAATTGGTAATTTCAGAACAAAATAATCAAAGAACACAAAACTTCATTAGACACTTTACGAAAGAGAGAAATTACCAGAATATTTTCACAGATACTTAAAAGAACAAATTCATAACACTGTAACAACTTTCTTTAAAATGTCAGTATTTTGAGTCTGAAATAATTTCACACAATAAATTTTAAATTTTCTGGACCTTTATCATAATTTACATATTGTTTACACGATGTAGATTCTTCAAAAAACCTACAAAAACCCACATTTAATCTTTGGTATAATTTTAAAACATCTTACGTAATATATTTTTATTTTCCTATATTTTTTAACATTATTTACACGATGTAAATTTTGTAAATAAACTTTCAAAAAGTTTAATTTAATCTTTGGTATAATTTTAAACCTATTTTTATGTAATAAATATAAATTTTTATGTATCTTTATGCATTATTTACATATAGTTTACATGATGTAAATTATTGTAATAAAGTTTGCCTAACACTCAATTTTATATTTGGTATTATTTTAAATCTTTTTACGTAGTAAATTTTTATTTTTCTTTATATTTTAACATTATTTACACGATGTAAATTTTGTAAATCAACTTTCAAAAAGTTTAATTTAATCTTTGGTATAATTTTAAATCCATTTTTATGTAATAAATTTATATTTTTATGTATCTTTATGCATTATTTACATATAGTTTACACGATATAAATTTTTTTAATAAAGCTTGCCTAACACTCAATTTCATCTTTGGTATAATTATTAATCTTTTTACGTAGTACATTTGTATATTTCGGTATATTTTAACATTATTTACACGATGTAAATTTTATGAATAATCTTCCAAAAAGTTCAATTTAACTTTGAAGTAATTCAAAACCATTTTTATGCAATAATTTTCTGTATGTTAAAGATTTATTTACATATTGTTTACACGATGTAAATTTAAATAAAAAGCTTTCATAACACTAAATTTTATCTTTGGTATAAAATTAAATCTTTTTATGTACTAAATTTTTATTTTTCTTTATCTTTTAACATTATTTACACGATGTAAATTTTGTGAATAATCTTTCAAAAAGTTTAATTTAATCTTTAGTATAATTTTAAAACCATTTTATGCAATAATTTTACGGTATCTTAAAGCTTTATTTACATATTGTTTACACGATGTTAATTATTTAAAAATCTTTCATAACACTCAATTTAATCTTTGGTAAAATTTTTAATATTTTCACGTAGTAAATTGTTATATTTCTGTATATTTTAGCATTATTTACACGGTGTAAGTTTTGTAAATAAACTTCCAAAAGGTTCAATTTAATCTTTGGAATACTTCAAAAACCATTTTTATGTAATAAATTGACATTTTTCTGTATATTACACATTTTTTTAATATTATTTACACGATGTAAATATCAAAAAAGAAAAGCTTTTAATATATTTAATTTAATTTTGGGTGAAAATTGAAAGTTATAAAAGTGAAAAAGTCGTTGGGTTTTATATTTTTTACTGATAAGTTTCTGATATCAAAATTATGCACATGTTGCCATTTTTACGTATTTGATGCGAGATATTACGTTGCTAATGTTAGTATTTTATTTTAAAATTTCTAAGTTTTTCCATTCGAGTTAATTTACATCTGAAATAACTTTGTAAGCATTAAACTATTATGATGTTTTTACCAATTTTTGTGTACTTGACAATTTTATCTTAATATTTACATTGAACAAAAAATATTTAAATATATGCATTTGTTAATTTATGTTTTTTTTTTCATTTTTTATAATTTACATAATATTTACATGATGTAAACAATACAAAATTAAGTTATTTTAGTCGAGACACTATTATGTAAAAGTTGTATAAAGATATTAAAAGGATTAAAGCTTTTTACATACTGTTTACATGATGTCAACAATAGAAAATGTAAAATTGTAGATTTAAAATTGTTTATGAAACTATGTTTTTATATATTTTGACTTATAGACGTTAATTTACGCATGAAAAGTATCTATTTACCTATTGTTTACAAGATGTAAAAATTGTAAATTCAAAATTTTTCCAAAAAAATATAATTTGCAAAATTAAGGCAATTTTTTTTGTGGATTTTTGTCATTAGTTTTCAATAATTTACATAATGTCAACAATGTCAAATAAATTAATTCGTGTACTTTACAATATAGTGTGTTTTAAAATTTAACATATTTACCTTGTTTCAAAAAAACTTGTTTAGGTAAAAACTTTCAATACATTTTGACTTTTTTACATTATTTACCTATTGTTTACATGCTGCTAAAGACATTATATTTAAACTTGAGGCAGGTCTTATTTAAATTATTAAATTTTATTTAGCTATACTTTACCCCAAAATTTATATCCGAGAAATTTTACAAGCAATAAGTAAAGAAGCTGTAATGTAAAAGGCATTTTTTAATGTAAAAATTTTTTGTTTTAATACTCTAATATTTACTTGTTGGGTTTTTTTTTCAATATTTAAACAAATTCTTATTAAAGATTTTATGTTTTTTTTTTTGTTTTTTTGTTTTCTTAAGTTTTGTTTATCCTTTAGATACCAGTAGCCCTCCCGCTGTTATGTTCATGTCATAAGTTCAATTACTCGTATGTCAACAATTTCTTTTTGATGATTTTATTAAAAGACATGATTGATATGCCTTCATGTGGTGTTATATCAATTTAATCTTAAACCTTTACTGTTAAATTGTTAGAAATGTTAAATAACAGTGTTAAGGTTTAAAGAAATATTTATTGCTTTTGTATTTGCTTCATTTGTTAATTTTATATGAACACTTGTTGTTACTTCTCATTACTATGTTTTGCCTGTCCATTATCGGCTTTTGGGGGATTATAAGGTATTTCTGTTTGTTTATTTTCTTTAAGTGATATGAAGTGACAACGACCCAAAACACTTGTTGATTTTGTGTGAAGAATAATTTTTATAATTTTTTTTTATTATTTACTTACGTATTTCTAGAGCTTAGAAATAATAGAATTATTAATTGTCTGTGAAATTTTTTTTGAAGCCTATACCAAGTATTTTAGATGATTCAGTTTCTATTTAAAAGGAAAAAAAGAAGCTTAATGTTAACAAACATAACAGAGAAATAATATTGATGTTTAACAGAAAATTTGTCTGTTAATTATTTAAGTTTGTTGCCTTTTAGAAATTTTGCTGTTTAAATCTTTTGTTTGCTTTACGTGTCATAAATTTGTTTTTTCTTTTTTTATTATAACTGTTCAAATTATTGACTCTAATCCGCCTTCGCTAACCGCTTACGGCGAAGATGAAAAGCAAATACTTTTCACACATTTCACAAAGTTTATTTGCCAAGTCTCTTGTTTTACAAAAAAAGTACTTTTAGCATTCTTACACAAATTGAATATTTACAAAAAATAATATAAGAAAACCTTTCTTCAAATAATGTTAAATAATTCAACAGAAACGAATTTGGAAAACTATTGGATTTAGTGAAAAGTAAATTTTTGGTGGAAAATAAATAAAAAAAGAAAACACTTTTAGAAAAACTATTATATGTAAAAATTAGTTACAGATAATTTGTATTTAAAAAATAAAAGAAGCAATAAAAATATTAAAATCCGTTAATTTAACTAATGTTAAAGCTTGTTACGCTATGTAAAACCGTTACATTAACAAATGAAAAACGTTAACAACAACCAAAATAAATTAAATGTATTCATCATTTAATATGAAAACGTATAATTACAAAGACACATTGGGGACTTTACGTACGCAGTAAGTAAATAATGCAAAATGTTCTTTACATGTAAAAACTTTTTACACAGTATTTTGTTTGATAAAGAAAAAATCGTGTAAACAATAGGTAAAAAATTTAAAAACCACAAAAACTTTGAATTCTTTTTATTAAATATATTATAAAGTAAAGAAAAGAGTTAAAGATAAACATTTTTGACACCATGTAAATAACAGATAAATAATTTAAAAGTTCTCAAAGTAAAAACAGCTTAGAATTTATAATGTTAACATCATCTTAATAAAGATCTTTTTCTTTTCATTTAAATTATTGACTTCATGTTTAAAAAAGATTAATGTCTCAAACATTATCTGCCGTATTCATAGAAAATCAAAATAGTTTTAAAATATATTTTAGGACAAATTTGTATGAAAAATTTGTCATAAAACATATTTCAAAGTTATTTTATTTTCTATGAATATGGCAGTATATATTTAATTGTTGACATCATGTAAACTATAAGTTAATAATGTAAAATAATAAAAATATGTAAGAAATTTCGGCTACCTTTTTAAATAAAAAAGTTTTACATATTACGTGTAGTAAATATTGTAATAAATTAAAATTTACATTGTTTACATTATGTAAATGAAAGATATAAATGTCAAAAGCTTTAGTTTTGATTTAGATTATTGACTTCATATTTAAAGATGTTAATGAGTCAAAAAAAAATGTTTTTTTGTTTTTTTGACATTATGTAAATTATAGGTAAATAATAAAAAAATAATGCAAATCTGTAAAAATTTTTAAGTTAAGTTTTTAAATACTAGAAAGGTTTACATCTTACGAGTATTAGTTATTGTAAAAAGCAAAAATTTTCATTATATAAATGAAAGCAAAAAATGACAAGAATTTTTCTTTTGACTTAAATTATAGACTTCATATATTAAAACGCTATTTAGTTAAAGAAAAAAAAAATTTTTTATTATTGACATCATGTAAACTATTGTTTAATAATGTAAAATAATGAAAATATGTAATGAATATTGTAATAAGTTATAATTTACATTGTTTATATTATGTAAATGAAAGCTAAAGAAGTCAAAAACTTTTCCTTTGATTTAGATTATTGGCTTCATATATAAAGCGGTTATTGAGTAAAAAATTTTATTTATTCATTTTTGACATTATGTAAATTATAGGTAAATAATAAAAAATAATGCAAACCTGTAAAAAAATTTTAAGTTAATTTTTTAAATACTAGAAAGTTTTACATCTTACGAGCATTAGTTATTGTAAAAAGTAAAATTTACATTGTTTACATTATGTAAATGAAAGCAAAAAATGTCAAGAACTTTTCTTTTTATTTAAATTATAGACTTAATATATTAAAACGTTATTTAGTTAAAGAAAAAAAATATTTTTTTATTATTGACATCATGTAAACTTTAGGTAACTAGGGTAAAATAATCCAAATCTGAAAAATATTTTAGTAAAATTTTTAAATAAATATTGAATATTGTAAAGCGTTAAAATTTACATTTTTTACATTATGTAAACGAGAGGTAAAAATGTCAATCATTTTTTTTTTAATTTAAATTCTTGACTTTATGTAAAAAAAAAGTTAATTTGCAAAATTTTTTTTATTGTTAACACCATGTAAACTGTAGGTAAATAATGTAAAGTAAGTTAAATCTGTAAAAAATTTTCGTTAAATTTTTAAACAAAATAAAGGTTTTACGTTTTACGTGTAGTGAATATTGTAAAAAGTTAAGATTTATATTATTTACGCTATGTTGTTGAAATATAAAAACGTCAAGAATTTTTCTTTTAATTTATATGATTGGTTTCATATAAAAAAAGGAAATTAGTGAAGTAAAAAAATATTTTATTATTGACATCATGTAAACAATGCGTTAGAATGAAAATAATTAAAATCAGTAAACATTTTTTCCAGTTAAAATTGAGTTTTACATCTTATTCGGTTAAATATTATAAACAAATATTATTAATATTGTTGACATTATGTAAATAAGAGATATATAATGTCAAGAAGTTTATTTTTCATTTAAATTATTAACTTCATGTATAAAAGCGATTCATCTGTCAGATATTAAAGGTAAATTATCATTTTGAGCAAAATATAGTAAAAAATCAATTTTTTACACCATGTCAAAAATGGGTATACAATGATTTTTTTATTTTTAACCTAATATTATGTTATTATGTCGTACTAAATTACAAAAGTTGTATTATTTACATTATTTACATCATGTAAACAATAGGTAAACAATAGATTTTTAAGCAAATTTGCACAAATTCGAGATATTTATTGATTTGAAAAGAGTTTTTTTTACTTTACATTGCTGGATTCTTGTAGATAATAAGTAGTTTACTTTAAATATATGGAATTTTGATATTAAAATATACAAACATTATTTTCTTAAAAAGTTTTTTCGGCCAAAATAGTTTTATATTTATATGATTAGCTTTATGTAAATAGTCGATTAATTACATAAACTTGAGAAGTATTTTAAAATACTTTTCATAAAATTTCAAGGCTTAGATTTTTTAGCAACAATAGCAATTTCTTTAAAAACAATATCTTGAATACCCCTGCAAACTAACAACTTCCTAAGCGAAAAAAAAAAAATTATATATTATTAAAAATCACAAATAGTGGCAGCTGGGAAAGCGTAACAAAATCTTGTAAGGAATCTGTACAAAAATAATCTTAAAAGACAAAAAAATTTTACATGTGAAATAAAGACAGCAGCCACTTCTAATGATCATTAGATATTTAGCTTCAAAAAACAAAAGCTTAATTATTAAATGCAAATAAAAAAACCGTTGTAAACCAGACAGGGATTTTTGTTTTTTTTTCTTCTCTTCATTAAAGATTAAGAATAGAAAAATGCAAAAGGCAAAAGGCAATAAAATCTAAGAATCTCAACTGTAATAAAAATATAAAATTAGCAACAACAACAACAATACACGATAGTGACAGTGACATTAACCGTGTCAAATCATCTTCGACAGATGTTTCATTACTGTCATGATGACAATGCAGATGTTGCTTAAATGCAAGAAACTAATTACAGAATGCAATGTAAAACAAGTACAATAGGAAATCTTATATAAATTAAAAAAAAAAAAAACAATTCGGCATATTGAAAATTTAAATGCAATTTTTCATTACAAATTACTATTCGTAATAAAAATGAATAAAAATTTATTTTAAAAAATAATTTTTCCTACTGACTCTGGCTGTTTTTTCGCATTAATGCAGGCACCCACTTTTTCCACTCAATGATGAGAATAATCACCATCAACTTGAATTTTTATTCTTTAGTGTGTTTAATCTCCATACATTCCACTTGAGAGTTTATGCATCAAATGCACATCCATCTTTCTAATAATTAAACGTTTTTTTTTCACGAATTATATTTTTTGTGTTCTTGCATTTTTGAAAGTGATGTTTGCAAGATTTTTTTGTTAATTACAGTTTTCATCGACTTAATGCTCTCAATGACCAGAAAACTTTCTTATCGATGGCTGCTCTAAATATTTATTTGCGATTAAAAATTTTATTACAGTTTCTTTTTTTTTTAGTGTGTAAAAATAATATTTGTTGGTAATTTGTGTTGGCGTTAGTTGATCTATTTTTCTACTAAACTTTCTGTCAATTGGTCAGTTGTTTATTTATTTTGTATTTTTCTCAGACATTTGAGAAGCTTTTACTTTTGTCAATATTATCGTGTGTTTATTTTTTTTTTTTATTTTTCCGTTAGCATTATTTGGTTTTAAATTCTTTAGTGTAAGTTTTGTTGGTTTTTTTAAGATAAATAAATACCATTAATAATTCTATATTATATCTTTTATAAAAATCTACTTTCCCTGTCCCAATATTTTTTCTATTGAAAATTTTTTTGTCCACAGCTTCTTCTATAATAAATTGTTTAGTCCCAATCTATTTTCTATTATAATAATCATAAACTATTTTCTCTAGAAAATCTTTATTTCAATCTATATTCTAAAAGTTACTTGTTGTCCCAATCTGCCTTTTGTTCAAAGGTAGAAATAATTTCTTTGTCCCAAAATGTTTTCTAAATTTTTTATTTGCAAGCTATTTGTTGTAGAAAATATTTGTTGTAATTTTTGTAAAAGATTTTTGTCCCAATATATTTTCTATGAAAATTTTTTGTCCCAAAATATTTTTTATACGAAGTTCTCTATGCTAATATACTTTTTTGTAGGCAATTGCTTATTTAAAGCTGTTTTTATAGCAATTATTTGTCACAATCTATTTTCTGTAGAAAATAATTTGTCCCAAATTAATTTCTATAGGACAATTTTTATACCTTAATTTTTCCTCACAGAAATTTTTTGCTTTAACCTATTTTCTCCAGCAAATTCTTAGTCCCAATATATACTATTGAATACTTTTTGTCCTAAGCTCGTTTCTGTAGAAAATTTTTTTATTTCTAATTTTTTTTCTTCTTTCTTTTTTTCTATTATTATAAACTATTTTCTCTAGAAAATTTTTATTTCAATCTATATTCTAAAAGTTACTTTTTGTCCCAATCTGGATTTTGTTCAAAGGTAGAAAAAATTTCTTTGTCCCAAAATGTTTTCTATTTTTTTTTTTATATGCAAGCTATTTTTAGGAAATTTTTGTTGTAATTTTTGTAAAAATTTTTTGTCCCAATATATTTTCTATGAAAATTTTTTTGTCCCAAAATATTTTTTATACGAAGTTCTCTATCCTAATATACTTTTTTGTAGGTAATTGCTTATCTAAAGCTGTTTTTAAAGCAATTATTTGTTACAATCTATTTTCTGTAGAAAATAATTTGTCCCAAATTAATTTCTATAGGACAATTTTTATATCTTTTATAAATTTCTGTGAGAAAAATCTCACAAAAATTTTTTGCTTTAACCTATTTTCTCCAGCAAATTTTTAGTCCCAATATATTTACTATTGAATAGTTTTTGTCCTAAGCTTTTTTCAGTAGAAATTTTTTTTACTTTCAGATTTTTTTTTTCTATAAAATATTTTTTCCAAATTTATTTCTTATAGTAAGTATTTTGTCCTAAAATAGTTTGTATAGGAACTTGTCCCAATCTATTTTCCATAGAATTTTTTTTGTACCAATATATTTTCCAAAGAAATTTTTTTTGTCCCAATCTGTTTTCCATAGAATTTTTTTTGCCCCAATCTATTTCCTACAGCAAATGTTTTGTTTTAATCTTTTACCCGTGAGAAATATGCTGCTTTTAAGTGTTTTCAGCAGGAAATTTTTAGTCCCAAATAATTACGCTAGTTTAGTTTTTGTCTCAGTCCAGTCTTTAAAGAAAATTTTTTAAGCCAAACTATTTTTAAATTTTTGTCTTAGTATATTTTATAAAGGAAAATTTTTGTCCCAATTTATTTTGTGTAGCAAGTTTTTTGTCCCAATTTATTTTCTATAGGTAAGTTTTATCTTAATATTTTTCAGCAGAAATTATGTAAATTATGCATCAAGTATTTCAGCTGTCTTCTGCAGCATTTTTTTAGTCCTATTCTATTTCTGCTAGTAACGCTTTTGTCTCAGTCTATTGTCTACAGAAAAAATGTTTTACCCAAACTACTTTAATTAGAAAATTTTTTGACAATGTATTTTCTACAAAAGCAATAATTTTTTTGTCCCAAACTATTTTGTGCAGATTTTTTTTTATCCCAAACTGTTTTATACAGATAATTTTCTGTCCCAAACTATTATAATATTTTGCTTTTTCTAAAAATTTTAGAGTCGTCTAAGTAGAATTTCTTAACTGTTAATAATGTTTGTGTGATGCATTTCTTTCAATTTTTTTTTAAATATTTAAATGTTAGAATTTTTATGGCTCTTATCATTATTTAACTCTTGTTAAGCTAAAGACCATATCTTGTATTGAAGCTCAAACTTTTACTGCATCAGCATTACTGAATGTTTCAGCTTTAAATTTTAGATAACCAACTTGTGTTCAAGTTCAGGGCTAAAGAAATTTTCAAAGAGCATTAAAAGAGCGCATCTCTACAAACGAGTATTAAAGCAAGCCTTGATCTTGAAGAATATTTTTATTAAAGTTTGCTCTTCTTTAAGCTCTTTTACTGTTAACTCTTGTTCGTTATTGAATGTAAGTTTCTTTCTTTTCTGATATATGTGTGTGTGTGTGTGGTTGTGTGGATGTTGGTTCTTTTACTGCTTTCTCTGTTGGAAATATTTTTGTTTCTTGTTTTTCTTTGCTACTTTTTGAGGCTGTTTCTCCATTAAAAATTTGTTGGCCGCATGATATTCAAACACACTTTTACATGCACTTGTGTTCTGAAAGCTAAAAACGCCAATATTTTTCTAGCACTTCTTTTAGCTGCTTTTGTGGAGACCTTGTCTAAAGGCATAAAAGAGACAATTTTTACAGGTTCAAAGTCATTGCTCATGATGCAATTGAGGAGTAAACAACGGTAGAAAATTTGGAAAATAAAATAACATTTTTCAATTAAAGAAAATATAAAAGAAAAAGCAAACGGGGTACAGCAAACAGCTCTCTTCCTGTGGATTAATCAAATAAGACTCCTGATTTCTTTTTATAACAATTTAAAAAGTTTTATAATAAAACAAAATTTAAATAGTAAAACATAGTATTTATTCAAATATAAAACAAAAGAGTGTGTTAAAGAAATAAAATTAAAAAAAAAAAAAAAAAAACAAACAAATCAATTGATTATTTTTTATTAAAAGAAAAGTGCTTTAAGTCAAAGAAAAACACAACTTCTTGAAAAACATAAATTTAAGAAATTCTTAAAATAAAAAAATATAAATATCAACACAGCTTTTCAGTTACCAAGGTATGTTAACGGTTAAAAAATAACAATAATAAAATTTAAATAATTTTATTTAAGTGAGATAAAAAACAAAAGACTTAAGACACAAACTTTGAATTAAGTTTTCAAATGTATATTTGGAAACTGTTTGTTATAAATATTTAAAAAAGAAAAAAGAAAAATATAATAAAAAAAAATAGTTTTAAACAAAAGACTTAAGAAACAAACTTTTTTTTTAAATCTATACAATTAAGTTTTTTAGCTTAAAGAAATAATTAGAATTTTGATAACCTTTAAACAAAATTATACAAAAGGTTTTTTAAAATAAAAAAAGCTCAAAAAAAATTTGTTTTATTTATTAATTTAAAAAAATGCAAAAAAAAATTTTTTTTGTAATAAAATATATGAAACATTTTATTAAAAAAAATAAACATTTACTCGTATATAAAAAAAAGCGGCTATTGAAAACAAGAAAAAAAAACTCTGACTCAAAATAAAATTAAAACATCATTTAAAATCATTTAAAAATATTTAAAAATATTAGAACTGAAAATACAAACTTGAGCCTAAATAAAAATTTATGTTATTTTACAAAAATCTCAAAAGGCTTTGCTTGCATGAATACAAAATTGTTTTATTTGTTAAAACAAGTTTCAAATTACACACTTTTTCTAGTAAATTCTGGAAAATATGTTTGAAAATTTTTTTTGTTTTTTTTTTTTTTTTAACAGAATAATGAATTGCACTCTGGCTAATGACTTAACGGCAATTTCTTATAGACAAAAACATATGTCTGTAATTTTTTTTTTCGCAAATTTTCATGTAGAAAATAATTACTTTTGAGAGCATTTATTTTTATTGCAATATTTTTTTTTAAGTGTTAAAATTTTAATTAAAACAAAAATATATCTTTTTAAGAAAATATATATATTTCTTTTCATTTGCTTGTTAGCCGGCATATTTTTAAAAAGGAAAATTAAATGCTAAACAAAAAATTCTCAATAGCAACACTTGTTTTACTGCTAAGAATGTGTATTCAATAATGCACTCGTTTGCCGAAATTATTCGTGAACAATTTGCCTTAATACATTGATGCAGCATTAAGTTTTCACTAATTGTGAAATTTTTGTCTCAAAGATCTTTGACTTCAAGCACAATTTTTGTGCGTCTACTTAACAGTCAAATATTAAATTAAATCTTAGAAAAAAAATTAATGACCAGAAAATAACTTACACCGCAATTTAATTGCTTTCATGGTTTGTATACCATATACACCACCTCTTTTAGTTTTACATTTAAAATGTAGCGCATTCCTGTATACATTACTCTTTGCTTCTTTACCACTCTTATATTCAAAGACATGTCATCCAATGATGCCTCCAGCTTAAAACTTTGCACCAAATTATATATCGATATTCCCATTAAATAACTTGAACTTGAAGGGAGACAATTTTGAGCGATTTTTAAATCTGTCAAGGTCAAAATGTCTAAACGATTTTTTTTATAAATACTCATCCTCCAAAATTTTTTTTTTTTACATTTCTTATTTTCCAAAGACTATAATGATCTTCACAAAATTTTCTTCATAGAATTTGAACTTGTTTTGAGGCAAAAATTTTAAATTTATTTGTTTTCATATTATTTTTACTCTATTTAGCAGCGTGCTTATTTCAGCAATTTCGGTGCTAGATTCAGCACTTTTATTGCAGCAAAATTATAGATTTAGCACTTAGCACTATTTTTAGCACTTTCCAACTCTTCATTGAGTTTTTTTTAGCACTTTTAATTAATATAATTTACAACATGTTCCAACAATAATTAATGCACTTTGCTGCAAAACACTATTTTTTTCGTGTAGCAAATGCAATAATAGCAAATTAAGTCTGGCAACATAATTTATTTTTAACCTTATTAAGCACTTTTATATATCTCTGAATTAAGAAGTTGTATATTCAAATCTGACTAGGGATAACTAGAATAAGTTTGCCTAAATACATAATATACGCGTAGCTATGTGTATCAGGGTTTAAATTGCTGGCTTAAAAATAGCAACAGCAAAAACAGTCCTTGCTTCGCTTACATTTTTTAGCAAATAAAAAAACTAAATGTCTCAGCATTTACAAAACATTTCATTTCATTACGAAGCAACAGCAAAATTGCAAATGCAAAAAATTAAAAAGAAATGCATATGCTTAAGCTGACTATGTGTTGCTTTCTGTAGCAAAGCAATCAGCAAAGCATTTTGTTTATTCCAACGTCTTGTTGTGGCTGTAATTTTATTGGCCTGAGTTTTCAACCGAAAACGTCTACTTTACCCTTTAGAGATGAATATTGGAGTCTTCAAATAAAATGTAGATACTTTTTCAATTTTAGTTCTTTAGTTTTTATTATTTCTATTTTTTTAATTATGCAGAGTGAGCCGACGGTGACTTTACATTGCAAAGTTGGTAATTATAATAAAAATACAATGGCGCCAAACATAGGGTCAGAGTCCATAGAAAACCCTTATTCTTGTTCGAAAATAACAACAGCGCCCTTAGACGTCAGATATCCAACAGATTTAGGCAGCACTTGTACCCAGAGATGGGAAATCGCACTTTGAATATGAACACATTTATTTTGAAAACGTTTGTTGTTGCTTAAGCAATAAGTTGATGTTTGTTTCTTCTTTTGCTGTTCCTTTTTAGGAAAAAACAAAACACCATTTAAACTACATTTTTAAAACGTATTTTTTTATGTCAGGGTTTAAATTGCTTGCTTACAAATAGCAACAGCACTAAAATCTTTGCTTTGCTTAGCTTACATTTTCTTCAGCAAATTTAATAAATAAATGTCTCAGCATTTACAAAAAAAAAGTAAAAGAAACGCATATGCTTAAGCTGACTATGTATTTATTACTGCAGCAAAGCAATCAGCACGGAATTTATTGTGAAAACGTTTGCTGTTGTTTAAGCAATAAGTTAATGTTTGTTTCTTCCTTTGCTGTTGCTTTAAAAAACAAAACACCAATTAAACAACCTTTTAAAAATGTCTTTTCTTATGTGTTGTAAGTAGTAAATACATAAATACTTTTCCAATGTTAAAAGGGCTGAAAAACAGCAAGTTACAGCAAGTAACTGCAAGAAATTGCAATCGTAGTTAGCCACAACAGAGTTAAGCAAAATCAAACTTTTTCAAAGTAATTGCTTTGCTGATTGCTTTGCTGCAGAAAGAAATACATAGTCACATAAAGCAAATGCGTTTTTTTTTTGCTATTGCTGTTTGTTTTTGCTGCACATTTTTCCACAGCAACAGTTGAGCAACTACATATGCATTAAATTTAGTCAAGCATTTTTAATCAATGATGTATGTGATACTTAATTTAAATACTGAATTATTATTTTTTTTTTGTGTTTTTTAAAACTTTTTATGTTGAATAAATAATTTATTGTTTTAAGAAATTGGTTTTTTCAATAGAAATAAATATTTCTAAGGAAACATAAATGATAAAACTATGAACTCTTCAAGAAAATATTTGCTTCAAACTTAGACATTTAAATTTTGGCTTCTTGTTTTAGCATTTAAAATTTTTTTTAGTACTTTTTTGGTGCCAATTTAGCTCCAACAATCTGGTCACTTTGCTATTTAGTTAAAATCTTTTCATTATCTGTCTTGAAATCAATAATTCTTTTTATTTAGTTTTTTTTTTCCTTGTAAAATCTTAAAACAAATTCATTTCAATTTTTTGCTGTGGAAAAATTTTTTGCTGCACATTTTTTCACAGCAACAGTTAAGCAACTACATATGCATTAAAAATAGTCAAGCATTTTGAATATACTGATGTATATCATATTTAATTTAAATACTGAATTATTATTTTTATTATGTTTTTAAGACTTTTAATGTTGAATAATTAAATATGAATGTTGTTTTGACCTTTTTTAGTTAATTTTAGTTAATTTTAATTTATATATGAATGTTTTTTTGACCTTTTTAGTTAATTTTTGTTTTCTAATTTTTTAAGCACTAGGTCAGTTTATAAATAATAACAAATGTTTATTTATATTTTCAATATTTCGCCACACCTTTGGGTGGCATCATCAGGAAACAGGAAACAAAAAAATAGATTTTCTCTTTTTTTTTTTAAATAACAAAATTAAAATCAAATTATTTTTTCTGTTTTTGTTTGAAAAAATAATTTGATTTTAATTTTGTTATTTAAAAACAAAAAAGAGAAAATCTATTTTTTTGCTTCCTGTTTCCTGATGATGCCACCCAAAGGTGTGGCGAAATATTGAAAATATAAATAAACATTTGTTATTATTTATAAACTGACCTAGTGCTTAAAAAATTAGAAAACAAAAAGTTGAATAATTAATAAATATTTTATATTTTTAAGAAATTTGTTTTGTTTTCAATGGAAATATATATTTTTAAGGAAACATAAGTATAAATCATAAAACTATGAACTCTCTAAGCAACTATTTGCTTAAAACTAAAATATTTAAATTTTGGCACTATTACTAAAAAAGTACTAAAAAAATTTAGTACTTTTTTGGTGTCAATTTAGTTCTAAAATTTTTTGGATCTGGTCACACTGCTATTTAGTTAAAATCTTTACATTATCTGTTTTGACATCAAAAATTCTTTTTATTAATTTATTTATTTTTTAAATCTTTAAACAATTTCATTTGAATTTTCTCACATTTTAAAGACTTGAATCTGTTGGCCTTTCTTTGTTTTTCTATTTAGCCAACCAATTCCGTCTTATAAAATCAAACTGTTCTTAATATGTTTAAGAAACCGTTGCAATTAATGGCAATATAGCGTTAGATCATTTCCTTTTGGAAGTTAAGATTTTAAGTTTTAATAGTAACATGAAGAGAAAGTAAAACAAATGCAAGCTAAAGTCAATAAATTTATTTTTTAAGGCATCATAATTTTTTTTTTTTTATTTCAAAGAATTTTTATGTTATTTACAATAGTTCGAATAACAACTTTAATAATGTCATTAAAATAAAATTATATAAACTGTAGTTTTAAACAAAAAAAAATATTTTTTCATTTAAATGATTTTTAAAATTATTTTCCATTTTTTAACTCTACTCGTATTACACAATTATAATATACTTTTTTATTTTTTATTAACTTTTTAATTGCAGTAATATACAGCCTGTCCTAGTCTTTAAAGGCTTAAATAATATTTTTTTTTTTTTTTTAATTATTAAAAAGTTTCGTTGTTTATCTGTTGTATTCATAAAATATTAAAATAAATTCGAAAAGTATTTTAGAAAAAATTTGTATTTTATATTTTAATATGGCAGTAAGTCATTTATAGGAATTCGTTAATATTTTTTCTTTTGTTGCGCAATAAGTTTTTATAGTAAAAAAAATATTAATATTATTATTATTATTTTTTGGTTCTAAAATCAATCATTATAAAGTTATGGGTTATAAAGTTTGTTTCTTAAGTCTTTTGTTTAGGAAAAAATTTTTTTATTATTAAAAGTTTTTTTTATATATAATATTTATATTCTAGCTTAAATTTGTTGTTTCTTTAATAATAAAATCTCATTTATAATATTACTTATTATTATTTTTTTTTTTTTATTTTCAAATAAAGAAAATTATTTTTTTTTTTTTTGTTTATTAAAAATTATTTAAAACTTTACTATATAGTTATAAAGCTTCTAAAATTACCATTAGCTAATCTTAACCATTTAAATTAATATAAAAATTTTATAGCTTAAAAAAATCTTGGGAAAAATTGCCGATTTATCGGCGTAACGTACGGTACAATTGTAATTAAATTATTTTAATTACTTAAAGCATGTTCACCTTATTGGCCTCTTTATATATCACACAAAAATTGCTTCAGTTCTTTATAATTTAATATTTTCTTATTTAAACTCAGTTTATTTTTTATGCATTTTTTTAATAAATTGTAAAATTTGTTTTATAGAATTTTTAAAATTTTGTAATTTATTTTTTTGAGACCTTTCGAATATTATTTTTTTTTTTTTTTTGAAACTGCTTTAATTCTATTTCTTTTTTTTTAATTTTTTCCCTTCTTTTCTATAAAAGATGTTTTTAATATTTTTAAATTTTAAAAATATTTTGGTTTCAATTTTATAAAAACCTTAAACTTAAAGCTGTATTTTGTAGGTGTCTAATTTTTTCGGTTTTCTTTAGAAGAAGTCCGCTAAGAATTTTAAATAATTTTTCTTTCTTAAATTTCTTTAGAAATTAAAATAAAAAGGAACTTAAGCCAAAATCAATTTAGTTCATTTGTTTAAAGATCGTGGCCTATAGAATCTGTCATACGTTAAACTTTGTCTTTTTCAATTGAAATTTAAGTTAAAATATATGTTTTCTTATGAAAGTTGTTACAAGCAGTACGTCTTGGTCAACTTAAAGTACGAAGTTTGGGCAACTTTTAACATTCGTACTTACATAAGTTGAATAATTTGGCAGCTATCATTTGCTTCTTCTTATTGTTTTATTTTCAATCTTCCTGCGTTTTATTTATTTTTTGTCCATCAACAAAGTACTCATAGTGTCAACCTCATCAGTCATTAATTTTTTTTTTCGGTTGAAGGCGTTAAAATATAAGGTCTGACGGGTTCTATATGCCCCGGCCTTTAAACAAATGATTCAAAATAGATTTTAGCTTAAGTTCAAAATTGTATGCGAACTTCTTTTCAAGAAATTAGGAAAAAAATTATACTCCAACAGAATATAGTGCTGCATTTTCTGGATCGCTACATCCTTCATCAGCATTCTCAGCATCCACCTTGGAAAAACGTCCATATAATCTTGTAAACAATTTTTCTTTCTTTAAGCCAAAATCATTTTAATTTATTTTTCATAACATTAAACAGTTCAACTCATAAATTCATAAAAATTAAATTTAATTAAATTTAAAAAAATATTATTTTATAATTTATTTTTATTTAATTTTTTTTTTTTTTTTTTTTTTGTTAAAATTAAAAATTTTTTAATTGTACAATTTTTTCTTTAGTCTTATTTATCTTCTTAAAATTTAGTTAGTGTAGAATAGAATAACTATTTTATTATTAAATATAATTTTTTCTTTTTAATACAAAAAAAGTTTGTTTCCTCAGTCTTTTGATATCAGAGAAAGTAATGATAGTTTTAATTATTTTAAAATCCTAATCTTACATTCAATTTAATTCAACTATTTTTTTTTTTTTTAATTTTGTATAATATTTGTAAAGTTTGGTTCTTAAGTCTTTTATTTTAAGAAAAATCTTTTAAGACTTTTATTTTAATTTTTTATATTTTTTTTAATATATTTCTTTCTTAAGTCAAATAAATGGATAAATTAATTTAAAGTTTCTTTTTTAAAGATTTAGAAAAGAAACCAGTAATTTTTTTTAAAATTTGTATATTTATGAGAAAGGGCATAATGAGATCCAAATATAGAGCAGAAACAGATATATCTGTGCTAGGCAAAACATCTAGGTTAAATCTCGTTTAGTGAAGTAACTCCAAACAAAAATCTAATATGGGTCTGACAGAGACTTTTAAAAATAAAAAATTAAGTACTATATATAATTTTACATAAAAATGCCACCGGCTCTTAATGGGTTAAGTGTTTTTAAAAAATTTTATTATTTCCTTAAAGATCTCTTCAAAAGCTTTAAAATGATACCCATATTGATATTTCAAAAATTTTTGAAAATTTCTGAGCCCCGTAACTCGGAAAATATGGGCGAGCGCCAGTTTTTTTTACTTGATGTTTTTTCTTATATTTTAATTCTCTATGGCCCAATATATTTATTTTTATGATTGGAGTTACTTTATTGTTTAATATGAAATTAAAAAGTTAAAGGTAGGCGTGGTGTTTTCCTGCTGCCTCGAACAACATGGGCCTTATTATGCTGATTTCCAATGGGACCTCTTTCGATACTATTTCTGATCAATTGATATATTTATTTATTTTTTTTTTTTTTTTGTATTTGCCGAGTCAAACTTGATTTCAACACTAATACGGATGTACAGACGGACAATCGACTACGCTATGCATAAGGGTGCCCCCATGGAAGACTTGATCTTGATGTATATTTGAAACTTAATTAGTAAACACCTTAAATTTACAACTAAAAATCATAAACAAGTAAAATTCTGATTTTTTGTTTTTTAGGCAGATTTTTTCTTAAAATTTGAGTTTATACAAAATTTATGGGAGTTTTTAAATTTTTTGCAAAAAGTTTGTCTCTTAAGTCTTTTGATATTTTTTAAATATTATTATTATTTTAAATATTATAAAAGAATTAATTGACTGCTTTTCTCAAAACTCTTTTTAATATTGTTATTTTTTATTATTTGTTTTTTTTGCAAATTTCTATATTAAAAATGTTGCATTTATTTTGATTTTATGAGCTTCGTTTTTTATTTCATAAAACAATGTTTTAGAAAGTTTATGTTGTGAAAAACCATGAAATGTATTAATTAATGAAAACAATAATAATATTTATGTTTTTTGGTCGTTATACTTTTATCTTTCAAATCTCTGCTTTAATTCTTTTCGTTATGTGTCTTAAGTCTTTTGAAAAGGATGGATTAACAGAAAATTCATTAGAATAATTTTTGAAAGATTCAAATCGGAATTGTTTCTTTTTTTTCAGACCACTATTGTTAGTTCTGTATTTAGATTTTTATAATTATGATTTTCCTATTCAATCTATTGTGAAAGTATTATTTTCCATTATTCTCATTTCCATTAACTTTTTCACGTTATTTTAATAAATTGCTTTTAATTTATTTTAAACAATTACCAGCTCTCTTTTGCGGTAATTACTTTAAATACTGTTAAATTAAAAGGAAGCTCATTGACTAAAAGAGTTTTTTTCTTTTTTATTAATTTGAAGTTTTTCTGCCAACATAAAACAATCTCAGACATTCCAATTACTTTCCAAAACCAGAACATTTTTGTAAACGTGTGTATAAGTTTGTTTTGTAATGTTTGTCGACCATAAAACGAACTTAAAAAAAACTGGAGAAAAGAAAGAAGTTCGAGTAAGAAAAAAAAAATAAAACTTTATTTTAGTAAAATTAAGGTCAAGCTTGAAATGGAAATAGCAGCAGCTATAACATTAAACAGCTGCATTCTATGTTGATTAAGGTGTTCAAAGTAAAAATGAATACACGAAAAGACGTTTAACGCATGAATTGGCAAAAAAATAAAAATCTAAAAACGAAAAACTTGAATATGAACTTAAAGTGAGATTTTTCTACATCTTGAAACCAAAATTTATAGCAGGTAAAATTTAACTGTTATATTCATAAAAAATAAAATAACTTTAAAAATTGCTTTTTTATAACCAATTTTTAATACACATTTCTCCTAAAATACATTTAAAATCTATTTTAACATTTTATGTGTATGGCCGAAAATTCTTTCATTATCAAAATTGGTTAAATAAGTGGAGACTTGTTCTATTCGTTTCAATGCAAATATATATTTTTCATAATAAAAATGTTTTTTTAAGCCTTAAATAAATAGAATAAAAAAAGTTTTACTTACAAGATAAATGAAAGACAAAAATATTCTTTTTCGACACAAAACTAAAGCCGTCGATTACTTCTCGATAGAAAACAAAATCTATCATTACTTTTAAATATAAAACCATAGCAATCGATTACTTTTCAACACAAAATTTAACTATCAATTTCTGTCTCCATAGGAAACTAAACCTTCGATTACTTTTTCATAGAAAACTTATGCTATCGATTACTTTTCGATAGAGATCTAAAGTTATCGATTGCTTTTCGATGTAAAACTAAAACATTGATTATTTTTTGACAGAAAACTAATGCTATCGATTACTGTTCGATAGATATCTTAAGCAATCGAATACTTTTTGATAGAAAACAGAAAACTGTAGCTACCAATTACTTTTCTACAGAAAACTACAGCTACCGATTACTTTTCTACAAAAAACAGTAGCTACCGATTACTTTTCTACAGAAAAACAAAAGTTATCGGTTACTTTTCTATTGAAAACTATAGCTATCGATAAAATTTCTATAAAAACTAAAGCTATCGATTAATTTTCTATAGAAAACTAAAGCTATCGATTAATTTTCTATAGAAAACTAAAGCTATCGATTAATTTTCTATAGAAAACTAAAGCTATCGAAACATAGTGCTATCGATAACTTTTCCACAGAAAACTAATGCTATTGATTTCTTTTTAACTGAACTCTTAAGCTATAGATTAGTTTTCTGTAGATAATTAAAGCTATCAATTACTTTTCTACAGAAAACTAAAACTATCGATTACTTTTCTATAGAAAACTAAAGCTATCGATTACTTTTCTATAGAAAACTAAAGCTATCGATTACTTTTCTATAGAAAACTAAAGCTATCGATTACTTTTCTATAGAAAACTAAAGCTATCGATTACTTTTCTATAGAAAACTAAAGCTATCGATTACTTTTCTACAGAAAACTAAAGCTATCGATTCCTTTTCTACAGAAAACTAAAGCTATCGAT
The DNA here is from genome assembly GCA_916610165.2 of Gymnosoma rotundatum. NCBI lineage: Eukaryota > Metazoa > Arthropoda > Insecta > Diptera > Tachinidae > Gymnosoma > Gymnosoma rotundatum. Next base: position 13,310,320 of record OU744340.1, read on the forward strand.
TACTTTTCTACAGAAAACTAAAGCTATCGATTACTTTTCTACAGAAAACTAAAGCTATCGATTACTTTTCTATAGAAAACTAAAGGTATCGATTACTTTTCTACGGAAAACTAAAGGTATCGATTACTTTTCTATAGAAAACTAAAGGTATCGATTACTTTTCTATAGAAAACTAAAGGTATCGATTACTTTTCGAAAGAAAATTATATCTATGGATTATTTTTCGATAGAAGACGAAAGCTATCGATTACCATTACATAGAAAACTAAAGTTATCGATTGCTTTTTCAAAAAAAACTAATGCTAGCGATTACTTTTTGATATAAAATAAAGCTATCAGTTATTTCTCAAAGAAAACTTAAGTTAACGGTTTTTTCAAGAGAAAACTAAAGCTATAAATTACTGTTCTATTTTTAAGCCAACATCTATACTTTTGTTCTTCCTAAGTGAATAACAAATATATATCCATCATTATCAATATTCTTTATCACAAACAAATAATGCGCCACTCAACACACTTTTTCCCTGGACTAATGATTTCTGTCCTTTCATCTTATAGCCCCACATTACTCCTTAAATAGGGCTTATGGGCAGTAGTTTATTGGACGTGAATACTCGTATCTTAAAGTTTATTGTCAATTCTTAACATACATTTTTTTGTAGCATTTATCTGATTTTCGGTTGATTGGTAACACTAATCAACAATAAAAAAGCTGTTGTTATCAGCGTCTACAGATATGTCTGTGCACTTATGGATAGTTTTGGTGGTCTCATCTCTACATAATCTAACGCTAGTATTTTTTTTATAATGCGTTTCACTTTTATATTTTTATTTAAGGTCGGTTCAAGCACTTTATCTCCCACAACAATTTTTATTACAATAATGGATACCAAACACATTTTCTCTAACATTTATGAAACCAATTTTACAGTCTAACTGTTTATCATCGCTGTTGAAAAATAGCCACGCGTTAAATAAATCTGCGTTTTGCAAGCATCAGCAAAGATATAAAATTTATTATATTATTTTTATTTCTTATTTGTATTCTTTATAAAAAAAAACGAAACGCCAACGATTAATTTCACTTTTATTTATCAGCGAATCATACGAGTGTGTAGGAAATAAAAATTTTGAAGTAAAAACCATCTGTGTAAAAAAACACATTTAACAACAAATCAGATATCAAATATAAGAATTAAATGCAAAGAAAAAATAAAAAAAATTTTTACTTTCTTTATCGATATAAATAAAAAACAGAAATATTTAACGAAGTAATAGAAATGTATTTAAATGGAAAGAAATGTTTCACTATTTTAAGCAGCAAAACTGAAATTCTTTTCTTTATTTCTTTGCTGCTTTCGTAAATGTGATAAAGGTATCGAAACAGTTATATTTCAATAAAAATTCTCATGCATGACCACTTTAAACAAATGGCTTAAGCCATGAACTTTATCAAGCAGATATCCAGCCAAGAACATTAATCACGATCTGTTAACGAAGAAAAGCTTAAGCAAACGTTTTCGGAACATTCTTACACAAAAAAAGTGTTAATTGTGTTCTTGTAAATCGATGGGAAAAAATTAAGCCGCTTGTCTACGATGAAAAAAAATTATTTAAAACAAAAGTCTTCAACAGCTTAAGAGTTTTACTTTATCAATTGTTTCAATCATGATAAAGCAACATCTTTTATTTGAATTTTTAATTTAGATTTTTTTAAATCTCATCGCTGAAGCTTACGTTTTAATATAAAAAAATATTTCATTTTTAAGCCTTTCAGTTTGAAAATGTATGCTTTTGTTTTTTAGAAGTTTTTTCATCTCTAACATCTCAATTACTTAAATAAATGATGTTTATATTCAATAGATATTAGAATAAAATTCTACTATTGTAAAAAGTTTCAATGCTTAGCAACATGTTTACAAACTAATTGCTAAAAACCAATTAAAACCACTACAAAAAGATCCTAAAATTATTTTAGGCTTTTTAATTGCTGCTAAGTTTAGCAATATGTTGCCAAATAGAAATTTTGATTAAATTATAAACTCCGCCATTAACAAATTTACATCTTAAATAACAAATGATAAATTGATGATAAATTGTTAATAACTCCTTGAATGATAACAAAAGCACTTACCATTAACACTTAAATTAAAAAATTATAAAAAGCAAAATTTAATAATTAAATGCAACACAGAAATGTAGGCGAAGACAGCAACATGTTGCAAAAAAAAATTTTTATTTACTCAAGCAACATGTTGCAAGGCTAAAATATTAAAAGTCATTGAAGGCTTTCTGCTTACAAATTATTGATCCAAATTCAAAATAAAGGGGCCAATTTTAAACGAACCCCATAAAAATGTATAGAAGTTCTTATTAAGTTGAACAACATGATGCTAAACATAAAATTTTATAAGGAGCGTAATATTGTCAAATAGAAAATTAGTTCCTACTTTTAACACAAAAAACTTTTTGGGAATAGAGGTCTAGATGGACCGTTATCTTCTGACTTAAATAATAAATCGTGTCAACGTTAAAACATTATCATTTAGTTTAAGATAACTTTCTTAAGCAGATACTATCTTTTTTATGATGCTATTATGCCATATTAATGACAAACATTATCGACAAATACAACATTAAATTAAACAAATCATCAAATAAACAATAATTGTTGTCAGATTTTTAAATTTAGTTTAATTTTTAAGCCAAAAAAGCTGATAGGAAACCCCTTTTGCTAAACTGTTAGGTGTTCTTATTTTTACTTCAAGCTGCATAGTTTATTGTTTTAAAATAAATTCACAAAATAATAAAACTTTCGCACACACGGCTAAAAAACTTTTATAATTCACATGAAAATAGGTTTCTAGACCAATTTTTGTTAGCGAAATTACGCCCATAAAAGAACTGTTATATGATAAAAATTAAATAAAAAATAGTGCAATTAAAAGAAAAGTAAAGCAAGTTCTTCAAATAATGTAAGGAATTCAAGTTAAGCTTAATAATTTTTAGCGGTTAAACAAGCTACTACATGTAATTACACATTTTTAGGGAACTTTAAATTAAGATGTTTTCCATCTCTAAAAAATGGTGATTAAAGTAATAATAAATCTTGGCAGAATGTTGCCAAATTTAACAAAGTGTTATTTGGATGCAACAAATTTGCACAATCAATTCCAACCTCTAAAAAATAGCGATTAAAGTAATGATAAAGCTTGGCAACATGTTGCCAAAATTTCTTAAATAATATATAGATGCAACAAATTGGAACAATTTTTAAAAGAAAATATTAAAAAAACAATATTTAACCATTCATGGCCTTAAGCAAATTTATAAATATTTAGTGTGTCGCCAGCAACATTTCACACTGTTAATCGTATCACTGTAACTGTTAACCATACATTTAATATGGATTAAAGAAAATTATTATTTATGAAAATGTTAATGCAACAAATTTCATTTGAGGCCAGCAACATGTTGAAAAAAAACCGATTTTCATTAAAATAGTTCCAATTACACAATGTCAGAAATATTTAAGTCGCAGCAACATGTTTCGTAGAAGAATGCGCATTATATAAAATTATTAATTTAAATGTTGATGGCACTTGTTGTCTCAGATATTCAATTTTTGCTAGAAATGTTGCAAAAAAATTTTACTTTGAAAAAATTACTTGCAATATTGCATGCATATATTTTTACTTTTAAATTCTTTCATAAAGAAATTAAGCAGAAATATCGCAACTTTAAGCCATCAACATTTTAAATAGAAAATAATTATAAATATATTTTATATATAAAGGAGAAGTTTTTCGCAGCTCATATTGTGGTTTATAGAAGGTAATTTCAATTCAACAATTTTTTTTGAGGCCAGTTTTCTAAAAAGCTATTTCTAATGTTCCAACTGCACAGCGGCACTAACACCTATATTGTTTAAAATAAGAGCCTGAACATTAATTGCAAAATTCCTAAAACTATAAACTCTAAATTGTGTCAGCAACATGTTGACAAAATATAATACACATTATACTAAATTATAAATCTAAATTTTGAAAGCATCACTTCTTTCAAATATTTAATTTTCTGCTAGAAATTTATCACAAATATTATAAACTAAAAACCACAACATGTTGCAAAGAAAATGTATATTTTGAAAATATTGCTTACTGTTTTAATTGCATATTTTTATTTATATTTATATATTATTTATATCCTCAAACTTTTTCTTAAAGAAATTAAACAGAAATATTTTAATTTAAGACTAGCAACATGTTGAATAGAAAATAATAATAATTATAAAAATATTTTAAAAATGAAGGAGTAGTTTTTCACGCTGTTTATTGTACCATATAATGTGGATTATAGAAGGTTGTTTTTTTTCAATTTGAATTCAAACATTTTTACTTGAGACCAGCAACATGTTGGCAAAAAAGTTATTTCCAATATTCCTAGTACACTGCGGCAGAAATATTCATACACTTGAAATTAGGATCCCAAACATTAATTGCAAAGTTTTAAAAACTATTATCTCTATGTTAATAATCTAAAGCTAGAAATTTATTGCAAGTATTATAAAAGTAAAACCAAAAACATGTTGCAAAGAAAATGTTTATTTTGAAAATATTGCTTACTGTTTTAATTGCATATTTTTATTTATATTTATATATTATTTATGTCAAACTTTTTCTTAAAGAAATTAAGCAGAAACATTTTAATTAAAGACTAGCAACATGTTTAAAAGAAAATAATAATAATTTAAAAAATATTTTAAAAATGAAGAAGTAGTTTTTTGCACTGCTTATTGCACCACTTAATATGGATTATAGAAGGTTGTTTTTTTTCAATTTGAATTCAAACATTTTTACTAGAGACCAGCAACATGTTGGAAAAAAAATTAATTACTGGGAAAAAAGTTATTTCCAATAACCCAAGTACACTGCGGCAGAAATATTTATACACTTGAAATTAGAATCCTGAACATTAATTGCCAAATTTTAAAAACTATTGTCTCTAAGCTAATAATCTAAAGCTAGAAATTTATTGCAAGTATTATAAAAATAACACCAAAAACATGTTGCAAAGAAAATGTTTACTTGAAAAATGTTGCTTACTATATTGCTTGCATATTTTTTCACTCTCAAATTTTTTCTTAAAGAAATTATATATAAATATCTCAATTTTCAATAATTCCTAACACAGTTTAATTTAAAAAAAAATATAGCATGTAATGTCTTAAAATAAATTAAAGCACCATGTTGCTAAAATATAAACACCTAAAGTTTTATATTGTTGCTAAGGTCTGATAACCTTTAAAAAGAATAATTTATTTTCTGTATCTTAATCCAAAATCCATTATTATTATTATATTTAATAAATGCCCTGAATTGCCAGCAACTTGTTACGTCTTATATTTATGATGTTGAATTGCATTTACAATCTTAATAAACTTATACGCTACACATTCATAAGATAATTTTGTTTTAATTTATGATTATTTTAACAGCATTTCCATAAATTCTAAAATATTTTTATATAAAGCGCTTATAAAAAAAATTTTTTTTAGAGAACAGCAATTTATTTAATGGTCTTAAGTATTACTATGCTAACGAAAATCCCTTTGATTATATAGACTGAAAATGTTGCAAGTTAAAGCAATCGAAAAAAAAAACAAAAATTTTCAGCCTACGGGTTTTAATAGAAATTAAAGAAGACAAAGGAAAACCTTTATGAAAACACTGGCCATAAGATGTTATAAAATTCCTTAGAAACTTGCAAAAACAGCACATTTTTAGCAATAAGAAAATAAAAAAATACAGCTGCTATAAAACAATAACAATATTTTACTAACAACAATAGACAACAAAATTTAAAAAAATATGAAAAAAAACTAAGGTGATCTTACATTGAAAAAAAGAACACTGAAAATAATTTTTAAAATTGAAATATAAAATAAAAGTTTATTGCAACAATTAAAATATTTAAAATTACAAACATTAGGAAAAATTTTTTGAAAATTTTTAAAACTTTATGCATCATTTATGTGCGGAAAATTTTTTCAAGTGTAGCTTTTGTTGACTTGAGATAAAAGCAAAAATTTTTGTTAGAATTGCTTGGCAAGAAAAGTGTGGCTTTGAACGTTGTAACGATAACACCCGTTTACCAGCATTAACACAAGAGAATGAAAAACTATAACAACAACAAGATCAACATTGACAATAGCAACATCAAGTACATATCTGAAAACATGGAAAATAGTAATAACAAACCACAAGCGGCTAAATATTAAAACAAAAAGCCAACTTCACCAACAACATTAACAAAAATTTAACACAAAAAAATTGTACAAAAAACAAGATTGTATATTTTTTTTTCTTTAACAAACATCTTCCTGTAGTCTTAAAACAAGTTGGAGAAAACAAAAAAAAAAACTTTTTAATATGCATTCAAACGTAACGGTGGTGGGTATATAGCAATTAGAACATTGTTACTCTTAAAGTAAAGTGAAAGCAAAAAATAAAAGCCCATGTCTTACACATACCATCAAACCTACAAACAGACATACAGAAACTAAAACCGATAACTAAAGGCCAATAAAAGAATGGGAACAGCCTCAAATACAATTTAAATTTTTTTGTACTTGTTAAGCTTAAGTCCATGTTAAATGTAAAAAAAAAAAAATATTGTTTGTTGCTACAGTTGTTAGAACTAGTGCGAGTACCAGCAGTTTATGTTCGAAAGTTTTGTATTTTATTTTCTTATTTATTTTTTTTATTTTTTTTCTCATATTTTTATAGGTTTTGCTGTTTAGGTAAGATTAAAGTGTAAAGTGTTTGAAGTTCAATCAACCTTTTTTTAAGTATTCCACGAAAAGACTATTTTTTTGAAGAAACAAGAAAAATTAATTTTAAAAATAATTTTAAAAAATATACACAAGTATTTTTTGATAAAAAATTGTCAGCCACCACTTTATATTTAAAACATTTTTATTATATTTAAAAAAAATTATACAATTTTAGCAACTCGTTGAAACAAAGTGTCGGGGAATATGTTGCGAAACATGTTGAATATACAATTTCACTACAGTGCAACATATTTCCATTCTGGCTTAAAAAAATATCAATGATTTTACTTTAAATAATTTTTTATTTAATTGGTATCAACATGTTTTATTTCTTAATTTTATCAACATGTTGCTAACAAATTTTTAAAGCATTTACTCGTAAAACTTAATGTATTAAAAATATAAATTCCAAGCTTGTGAAATATACTTTGAATTTTCATGAATCCAGTATCTAGCAACATGTTTACAATAATAAATAGCTATTTTTTATAACTTCTGTAACTAAAACTAACAGCAGAAAGAGTAAGATTTTTTTAATTTCAAACCAGGATTTGTATATATTGGTAATTATTTGCAGCAATTATTTGACTTGACAAAAAAATAGATTATTGATTAAGTTTTCATTTAATGTGCTGCTTAAACATATGAATATTTTTAAACATACTACAGACCTCATATTTCAACATCGAAAGTCCTTACGCAACATATGACTGCACAAATCATAAGAATAACAAGCGAGGTCTAAAATGTTTATTTAAAACATTAAAAACAGATTTTTTACATTTTGTTTCATTAAAAAAATATATATCAACATGTTGCACAAGTTTTATTTATAAACACACAATTTTTAATGATTAGAAGAAATATTAATGCCTCACTTTATCAACATCAAATATCTTATGGAACATAACGCTTTATTCTTGAATTTGTCAATGTAATAATTGTTTGTACCTCAATTTTACATATTTTATGTCCTCACGGAGTAGTTTTTGTAAAAAAAATTATTTAAAAACAGTTAATTTTTTTTTTTAAAGAAACCTTAGCAACATGTTGCTAAACAAATTTATGTTATTAAAATTTCAAATAACTTTTTTAAATGAAAATAATTTAAAACACTATAAAATTATTTTTTAAAAATAAAAAAAAGCATTCCCTCAAGCTATATTGCAACATGCTGCTGAAGTATGTTTAGTAAAATATTGAAAATTTTTCTACGTTTCTTTTAAACAAAAAAGTTTTATTTAATTAATGATTTTTAATTTTTTTAAATAGGCAAAAAAAAGTCTAAAAAATCCTTTCAAAACTTTATTTGTTACTTGAAAATATTACAAAACCTAAATATTGATTATGATATTGAATTTAATTTTCTTGTAGAGGCTTAACATGATTTCAGACAAATTAAAACTATTAGCAATTTTAGCGATTCAAAAAAACTTGGATTATTTGTGAAAGTAGTATAACGCCATTAAATTAATTCTAATAACGCTGTTATATTCTCCAGCTATCTACTTCGGACACCTGCATTATAAAAAAAATAAACTTTTAAGTCAAGTAATCAGTCATAAAAATAATTTCCATTTCATTTTTTTATTACTTTTTAAATATTTTAATGAATTTTTACCTCCCCCTGAAAAATGAAGTCAAACTACATAATCATGTTTAGAAAAAAAGATTTTTAATCTGTTTTCATGTAATAAAAAAAAGCGTAAAAAAATGTTGATTGAAATGGGAAAAGAAGCAGCTGATGCTTTTAATTTAGTTGGTTTGGTTTAAATATACAAATGTGGCCACTTAAAAATTAAATAACCAAGTAAACGCCTGTCTGTCTTCTAACAGAATATTCAATGCAGTTTCTAAAAGAATTGTTGCATTTTTTCATTTTTTTATTTTATGCCAATAGATAGCATGCAGGCCTTAAGTAACATTTGCCGCGGCTAATGATACATAAAGCCATGGTTAAAGTCAGAGGAAAAGCTAGTTTTACATTTATATTGTGCTCTTATTAGAGTTTACAGAAAAAAAGAAAACAACAGCCCAAGAAATAAAAAGAAACTTTGTTCAGAATCTGTGCTATTTGGTTTCAGCTTACTTGTTGCCAACACTTCAATAAAAATGTTAAAGCAACTAAACAACAACAAACAACAGCAGCAACAACAAAATACGACTTAACAACAAATAACGGCATATAATTTACTTGACTTATACTCGTTATTCAATAATAATGGTATTTAAAGCTGCATCTTAGTTGCGGCCATATCACCAGCAGCTTGTATTTGTGCTACATGCTTTTTAGCATCATGTTCATCAAGATCTTGATTGTACAAAATTGTATATGCAGAGCATTAGCTTGAGCAGTTAAAACTAAACACACTTGTACATAAAATCTGCACACCCAAACTACTTTATTATACCAAGAGCAAACACTTCAACTCAATTAAGCCCAAAATAAAAAGAAATAAAAATATCATCTTCATATTTGTATTTAAAATATATTTTGAGGAAAGAAAGACGGAAAATACAAAAAAAAAAATACTTTTGAGTTGTTACTTGTAATTGATAGTTGAAGACACATACACACTCACATTTACGAGCACATACACGCACACATAATAGTCATAATGATACTGCTTTGGCCATGCTACGACGTACGTTAAGTGCAACAATATTTTTAATACCTTAAGTAACACAAATTAAGCCTGCAACATTTATTAAAAAAAATTTTTATACATTTCAAAATTGAATTCAGCTGTGGTGTATTCAGTAATACTAGCTCAACATGAAATTATAGTAGTAATTAGAGTTAATAGCATATTGATATACAGACACTTTCATAGCGTTATATGTCATGATTTATACACAAACACTTCCTGCATTCTACAAGAAATTTAAAAATTTTTCTAAATAAAATGGAAATGAAAAATAAACTTGATAGAAGACTTAATAACAAAACATTAAATAATTGCTTTTTAATGACGCTAAGCTCATCAAATTAAAAATGGAAATAATTTTACAGTCAATACTTGATTTAAATCAAACAAAAATTGGCTATAAATTTATTTGCGTCTTAAAATAAGATTGAGAAAAAAGTTTATGTTAATCAAAGTAGATATTTGAAAACCTTTTACTTTTTGCAACATGTTGCTAAGTAGGATATTAATTGAAACATAGTAAATATTTCATTTTATGTTGCAAGGAAAACTGCAATATGTTTTTAGTTAAGTAATAAATTAAAACAAAGTAAAAGCATTGTCATTTACGTCTCATTAAATACAACGCTGCTACAGGGTGTTATTTAGGAAACTGACAGTTTAATTAATACGACTTTTTTAATTTAATCTTATGTTGTTAACAACATATTCCAAACAATTCTATTAGGCAAAATAAACCATTTTTAGCTTTAGAACTGCTTCTTGAAATAAATTCTAAGTTGTTAGCAACATGTTGCTAAATAAAAAATCATGTGAGATTAGACTTAATTTGCAAGCAAAAACTTTAAATTTAATATTGATATCAACGTTGCTAAAGGTATTTCAATTAGCAATTTGAAAATTAAATAGTAATGATTTTTAAAACTAATTTCATGTTGCCAATAACATGTTGCTAAGAATGCAAATTCTTAAAATTAAATATTGATATCAACGTTGCCAAAGGTGTGTTAATAAGTACAGCTATTGTAACTCAAGTTTATGCTGGTAGCAACATATCGCAATGAATGCTACCAGACAAAATAAAGCATTTGAAAACTGAAAACTGCTCCTTAAAATAATTCTAAGCTGTTAGCAACATGTTGCTAAATAAAAAATCATGTGAGACTAGACTTAATTAGCAAGCAAAAACTTTAAATTTAATATTGATATCAATGTTGCTAAAGGTATTTCAATTAGCAATTTGAAAATTAAATAGTGCTGATTTTTAAAACTAATTTCATGTTGCCAATAACATGTTGCTAAGAAAGCAAATTCTTAAAATTAAATATTGATATCAACGTTGCCAAAGGTGTGTTAATAAGTACTGCTATTGTAAGTTTATGTTGCTAGCAAAATATAACAATGAATGCTACTAGGCAAAATAAAACATTTGAAATTTAAGAACTGCTGCTTGAAATTAATTTTAAGCTTTTAGCAACATGTTGCTAAAAAAATCATGTGAAACAAGACTTAATTTGCAAGCAAAAACTTTAAATTTAATATTGATATCAATGTTGCTAAAGGTGTTTTCCTTAGAAAACTGTACATTTAATCAGTACCGTTTTTTACAACTAATTTCATGTTGCCAGTAACATGTTGCTGAGTAAGCTATCAGGTAAAACAAAACATTCGAAACATAAAAACAAGTTTAATTTAATTATTGCTTATCTCTAAAACTAATTTTGTTATGCCAGCAACATGTTAATAAAATAATTTTAAATATACAAAAAAACTGCTTTTTAAATCTTACCTTATGTTTCTAGCAACATGTAGCTAATTAAGAATAAGAGTAGAAGATATAAGCACTGCTCTTTAAATATAATCTAAACTCTTGAAAATTAAAACCTGCTACTTTAAAAATTTTTGTTGTTTGAACAACACTGCTTCCTTAAATCAAATGTTTTATGGCTAGCCACATGTTGCTAAGGAAATTTTTAGATCAAAAGTAACAATTGAAAAACAAGCTACATAATTGTTAAGTTAAATAAAACTTAAGACACAAGTTAAGTTAATCAAAAGATAAGGTATTGCTTTCTAGCAACATGTTGCTAAGACAACTAAGCCTGACAGATCAAAAATAAAATTTTTAATTTTTTATGTGGACTCGGCTTAAACAAATAACTTAAAATACAAGAACTGAACTTTTAAACAAGCAACATGTTGCTAAAGTAGCAGCCCTAAAAACAAAAAGACTTAAGACAAAATTATTACTAAACCACGAAGCAGTGTTTAAAAAATATTTTACGGAAATTTTTATTTTCGAACTTTTTTTAGAACTAATAGGGACTTCAATAACAGTAGATCGCTAGTAAAATATAATCAAACAATGTATGACATTATATGGCTTTGCAAAAATTAACTTTAATACTTTAAACTTATTTTTTGTTTGTAAAACTTAGAACGTTGGATATCTTGTGTCAATCAAACTTAATTTGTGATGTCATTAAGACTATAAAAAACTATTATTGAATATTGATTGGATCAAAATATATTTAAGCTGTTTCTCTCTTCCTCTTTCTTTTATATTGAAGGTTTTAAGGCGTGAATTAGTGTTTCTATTAATACTTTTCGCTTAATAATTGTCTACCTACACAAAAATTCCTCAAGACATCTTCATTACAGCTATTTTTATACATTTCTTTATATCCTACGTTTACTGAAGGGTCATTTTTATTATAATGCAAATTTTTCTTATTCCTACATTATCTCATTTTTTTAAGGCAATTAAAATCAATTTTCTAATTCCATCTCAATAAAATCTTGGATTAAATTTTTTTCCTTCCTTATTGCAGTATTGATTAACACCTCAGCGGTTGGGTTTGTTGTCTGTAGAAAAACAACTTCAGCAAATTTATTATACAAAAAGGTATGTTACAACATATTGAATACTATATTTAGCTACAAAAACAAAAAAAAAACAATTACATATTTTTTTTAATTTATGGTCATAATGCCGCTAAAGCAAACTATTAAAGGGCGCCTTGATTAACATTTGCCATATACAGATACATGTTAGAGAACTACAAATGTATTTCGTAGCAAAAAGAAAAAAAAATGTTTGATTAGAAAAAAAAAGGTTTTTCCTTAAGAACGGTTAATAAACTTTGGCTAATAGTTGCAGATATATTGATTCAATCTACTGTAGAATTACAACACCATTTTTATGTGTTAAGATTTTTTATTTAATAAAAAAAAATACTATGACTTTGAACATAAAAAAAGAAATGCGTAATAGCGCTGGAAATACACGTTCTTTACTTAGTTGCCATAGACAGACGACATTAGCCCAGCAGGTGTTGAAAACTTGCTACCATTTCTTATGCTAAAGATAGAAATCTATACAATTTTTTTTCATTTAATATTTTTTTCTCTAACTGCTTTAAAGGTTTATGTTTTAGCGCGTGCAATTGCTTTAGCAACTTCAACGTCATTTTTAACTCAAATGTATAATTTTATTTGCTGTGCAATTTCTTCAAGAAACAAATAAAAAAATTCTTTTTTTTTTTTTTTTGTTTTGTTTTATAACAACTGCCTTTTAAATAACCTTCTTCATTAAAATTTCTGCAGTTGTTTTTTCTTTTTTTTCTTTGTGGCGGAAGTTAGAAATTTTCCAAGTGTTTAAATGCATTAAGGTTTATATATGCAAAATGTCTATTTTTTTTTTTTAAATCCTCTTCCCCCTTTTAACGCTCTTTCTTGAAAGCGTATAGAGAAATTATATAGAAAATTTTCCTTAGGGTTATTGCTTTTAATGGTATTTTTACCACATTATTGCAATTATTAAGATCTGTTTTGCAAGATAATACCTCAACGTTATACAAAGCAAAATACATACAAAAGACTTAAGATACAAGCTTTTTATGTTAATAACAAAAGCCGGCCAATTAGTTACTTTCTTTGACTTTAATCTTGATAAGAAAAACAAAAATAATTAAGCTTCTGTTAAGTTTATAAAGAAAAAAATAATAATTAAAAAATTATTACAATAATTTATTCAATAATTTAAATTAATTTTAAGAAATTTAAAACTTTTCAATTATTTTCGAAGTTTTCCAAGTCATTTTAATATTGATAAAAACTCTAAATTCTTAATAATATTTAAATTCTGAAGGCATAATTTCCAATTAGTTATGTTTTTTAAGAATTAATAAATTTCAAGCTTAACTTCGAATATCGAAATTTTTACAAAATTGCTTTAAAGTTTCTAAAAATAAAACTTGCTTTATTATACTCGCAAAAAAATATTCATCAGGTTTTGGAATCTACGATAAGCCTATTTTTCGCAGTGATTTCGAGTTTTCGAGTTTAAAGAAAAGTATTTTAATTATTGCAAATGTCTACACATTTTAATTTTTGCAAATATCTATACATCTTATTTTCTTTTTGTTTTTTCTACAATTCCTAAATTTCTAAAATTTTATACTTTAAAAAAATAATAATTTAAAATATATTTTAAAAATTTCTAAATATTCGACTTTTAAAATTGTTTCAATTATTTGATGAACAATGATTTTTTCTTATTTACGCTGTTGATAACAATTTTTCATAACCCTCACGAAGTGTTGATGTTTTATTTAATAAAGGTTTTTTAGTAACATTAAGCTTAAAGTTAAATTTTCGTTAAATATTAACATTTTTTTTTTGGTTTCTACTAGCAAATTCGAACTTAATTTCGAATAATTGATATTTTCGAAAATTTTTGAAATCTACCTATAATATAATATCGCATGATTTTAAAAAGCTTTTAACAAAATTAATAAAACTTACAACACTTTTTTTGGTGACTTTGAATATTCGAACATGCTCTAAATAGCAGCAAATCCTTTATATATTACAATTTATTTGCGTTTTTAATTACTTTTTGTTAAATTTTAATGATTTTGAAGAATTTCGAAATTTTCGAAAATTCGAACTTAAGTTCGAAAATTTTTAAATTGTTATATTATGTTTGCCTTTTGTGCAGGATCCTTTTTTTAGTTAAATTTGACAAATTTTCTGCCATTTTTTCTATAAAATGGAAGAGTCGAACAAAATTCGAAAAAAAAACCTATAAACAAACATAATTATTTTTTAATTTGATTTGTTCGCCTGTTGGGCAGGATCCTTTTTTTAGTTAAATTTGACAAATTTTCTCCGATATTTTTTTATAAAATGGAAGTTTCGAACATAATTCGAAAAAGAAAAACTATAAATATAAAAACTAAACAAACATAATTATTTTTTAATTTGATTAACATCCTCCAAATACTTTGGCTGTTTAGCATAATTTAGAATTTAAAGCTTGTAAAATTGTAAAAAAAAGGAAGCATTCCTTGCAGCATTCCAACAAATCTTTTATGCCCAGTTGCACAAAGAAATATATTTAAATCTTTTTTATTTGAATACCTACACGTCTATCAATTGCTGTCATTACATTTGATAGAAAACGACAAGCATTGTACAAACGTTTATGTACAGACTGCAAAATTAAAAAAAGTTAAGAAATTTGTAAAATTATCGCAACACAAGATGTCGTGAACAGTTTCTACAAACAAGTAATAAAGCTACTGTAGAAAGCTACTAGCAGAAAATAATGATGCAAAGTGGAACAATTTTAAGAGAAAATCCAAAAGACAAACAAACCTTTAAGGTAAAAAGTAGAAAATAATATTCAAAGATCAGTTCAATGTAGAAAAAAAAAATTTTGTTGGACTCATTTAAGTCACTGCATTTAAATGAAACTGACATGTTCAGCACAGATAAAAGCAAATACAAAGGAAAAATATATTTTAAAACATTAACTATTATTGATTGTAGATTGAAGAAGAGATTTCTTAAAGATGAAACTATTTTCAGAAATTTATTGCAATATTTTTATATGTATTAACAACAAGAAAACATTCTCTTCTTTTTTTGCCATGAACTTACTTAAGCGCATCATCCAATTTCTGTAGTGCAACAAAAAAATCCCATATTAATGGCTGGATTTTAAAATTTTGAAATCCATAGATATGTCAATGTCAATAATAACATGTGACTCATTTTCTTGTAAGATACATATTTGTCTTGTCTTTTAGTATTGTTATGTTTGACTACAATATGTACTTAACAACATGGAAGATTTACAATAGCAAATAACTATACATACATCCTTTGCATTAAAATAGGCTTGCATTTTGCACACACACACACACAAAATATTATTATGAGAAATGAACAAAATCTTAGGTCAGTTTTTGTATTTCTTTATGATTTATGTATTTCTTTATGATAAGACGACATTATGAGATATGGCTAAAAAATGTGTTAAAAGAAAGAACTTACTCCAATTTCTTTTTTTTTCGAAACGCACTATTTTTTCTTCAAATTCAAACAAAAAGAAGACATGAGAATTAAACTTTATAAAAGAACTTTTTATCGCATTTGTGTTTTTAGAGTTTTACAAAACTTAGTTGTGTTTATTTTGAAAAATTTTAAGAATTCGAATTTAAATTCGAAAATTCGAACATAACTTCGAATGCTTGAAAATCCTTAATAATTATAAAATAATGCATAATTTTATAAGAATTAGTCTTTTTGGGATATTTTTATCAAATATTTGCAATTTTATTAACTTCGAATTTTTTTTTATACTCTCAAAGTATTGTATTTAAATGAATGATTGAAATTTCTCCTAAAATAATGACTTATGAAGTACTACTGAGTTTCACAGTATCCTTAAGCTGAATGTATTTGGTTAAAATCAATTAATCAAACTCAATTTTGTACTTCTAACTTAATTTCGAATATTCCTAAGACACACTAAGTTTTAATCCTATAAATATAAATCTATTTTTCTTTCTTCCTATATTTATTCAACTAAATGCTCCTTTTTTGGTTGTATTTCGTCTTTTTCAATAATTTCAAGAATTTTTCAATAATTTCGAATTTGCACAAGAATTATAAAACTTAAAAAATTATTGTGTTATTGTCAAAAGATAAGTGTTTTCTAATTTTATAAAGTTTTTTATAGAATGTGTTCAATTATATGTAGCTTTTGTAAAATTTGCAATTTCGAACTTTAAGTCGAATTTTAATATTTCTAAAAAATATCATATTTTACAAAACCTTTAAATCCTTTAAGACTTGTTTGCATGATGTTTTCTGATTTTTTTAATTTTCGAACCGAATTTCGAAAATTCATATTTTAATAAAAATTTACAATTGGCTTATAATCATCAATTTTTTTATTTGTCTTAAAGCTTTCGCCACTTTTTTTCAACATTTTGAAAATTCGAACTTATCTTCGAATAACTTGATACGCGTTTTTACTTAAGATAATTTTTAAAATGATATTTTATATTAATTACATATTTCTAATATTGTTGAACTTAAAACTTAGCAATTTGAAAAGTCTTTATAAATTCGAAAAAATTTAATTTTTTAGAATCTTTGTTTATTTAATTTAATTTTTTAATTTTATATTTTCAAAAATTGTGAATTTCGAAAACTAAATATTTATTTTCAATAGTTTTTTTTATTTTTAAGAATAGTACCTAAAAGTTAATTTAATTACGTTTTTTATTTATTATTTTGTTAAGTTCAATATTTTTTACTAATTTTTCTTATTATTATTACGAGCGCCAGCTTTTTTTGTTTCTATTCTTTAAGTTTATTTGTGAGTTTAATTTTGAACTTAGCTTATTTTGGTATTTCGAAAATTCGGAATTTATTTCGAATTGATTTATTTTTCAATTTTCTGTAATTTCTGGCATGATAAAATTTTTATTATGCAGCAAAATTTAAATTTTTTTATGAATCATTTTATCTAATAAAGCATTTATTTTTAAAAAACGATCTTAAAACTAATATTCGATTTTTTTTCAAAATTAAACAACTTTAATGTATAATAGTTTGTTTTATAATTTTAACTCAAAGGAGCTTACTTCATAATTTTTATTATACATCTTCTAAAAAACTTGTTTGTGTGGAGGTTTCCCCCAGAACAAATTCTAAGAAAAACATTTTTTAATATAAATTTTAAAATAGTTTAGATTAAAATCACCCATAAATGACCTCCAGTCTAGATTAATCAACACCAAAACAAGAAAAATAAAAAGAAACTAGAAAAAGTGTTCAAACACATGAACGTTTAAGGAAATTGCAATTCTAACTTCAAAGTAGCACATACGTTTATTTGACACGCAAATTATTAAAGAAGAAAAACAACAAAACAACTTTAAATTTATATAAAAATAGACATGACCAATGGCCAACTGGAAAATAGATGCAAAATAAAAGAAACATGCAAAACGAGAAGAAAGAAAAATCAATACAATACTTGAGCAGTTTTATTCTTAAGGTCATAGAAACTTTTCTTAACACATAATTCGCAACAAAGAGAAAGAAGGAAAGAAAATTGTTGGCTTGTGTAAACTTGCATAAACTTGTTTTTTATAGAAATTTTCTTTGGCGAATATTTGTACGAGGGTGGTTCTAAAATAAGCCGATTTATATTAACACATCCGCTTTTGGTTTTGCAATACGCACCGTTTTACAAGTTTAGTCCATTCAAGTAACTTTCTTTAAAAACAAATATGTGTCAACACTGTAAAAAGTAATTTGAAATCAATAAAAAGTAATACTACAAGAAGGAGGGCAAGGTTAAAGAAAATTTAATTTTTATTTAGTTGTTGATATTTTCTTAGTGATTTGGAACAACATCACAGCCTCCTTCGTACTTCTCTAAACAATCACTTCTATTAAACTCTGTTTTTCTTCTACTTTTTCAAATACATACATTGCAAGCGGGTTTCTTTAAATGCTTTTTGGTGTTTTCAGTCAAATAAGGAAGTAGAGAATATAGTGATGAAAAAAGAAAGAAAAAAAATCCTGAAAATTTACTAGACAAACTTCTCAACACTCAACAGAATCTCATATTTGGTGTGAGTGGCTGGCAGGAACCTCATTTTCTTAATATGGGTTATGGCTCGGTCTAACGTCTAAACATAAAAAAAAATGTATATAAACAAGTATAAGTATTTTCATTAAATTGCTCTATAAACCATATTAAGAAATAACAATAATAAAAAATTTATAGCTTTACAAGCTTAATTTTGTTGTAAAAGATTTTCTTGTAAATTATTTTACAAGGATCACGTTTTTTTTTCTTTACTTCTTAAATTTATTTTTTATATTGATTTTTTATCTTTTTGTTGGCATCAGAAATAGTGCAATATTTATTTGCATAATGTTAAATATTTACATGTCTTGTTAACAAATACATGCTTTTGTCTGATGAAAACTTATTTTGTTATTTTTTCTTATTTACATCCATGTTTTTTTGCTATTAGCACTTAAATGGTGTACAAAAAAATTGTTGTAATTAAAATAAGAACCAACTGATGTAAAAGAATGAATGCTTCAAATGTAAAATATCCCATGTTTAAATTTCATTTCAACAGGGACAAAAAAAACGTAAATAGGTTTTATATTTTTTCATTCAGCATTCTATAAAAATTTATTAAAATTTTTGTAATTTCGAAAATTCGAAGATATTTTCGAAGTTCAAAAATCACTGGCTAAAGTCAATTTTTTACAAAACTTTCTATCCTACTAAACTAAGATTTATTTTTTTGTAACTTTGAAATTTATGTAAAACACAAAAATTCGATATTATTTTCGAAACTTTAAATTTGTTTTTAAATGAAAATTGAACACAACTCTCACTGTTTGAATTTAAATTAAACAATAATAATAATAATTTTTTAAAAAATTTTAAATTCGAACCTAACTTCGAATTTTCGATATTTATATGAAATGGTTTCTTTTCTATTTTTAATATCAGCATTAATTTTTTATGTCATAATTTACAAATTTAAGCGTTAATACTTTAACAAACTACTCAATATAATTTCGAATTTAAATTCTTTACTTGTTTTCAAGTAAAGATTCTTCAAAAAATGGCAATTTATCAAAAGCTTTTGTATCCTGAGTTCTTCGATTTCAAGCTTAATAAAAAAAATTTAAATTCAATATTTGTAATCCGAAAGTGAATTCGAAAATACGAAGATTATTTCGTAGTTCAAAAATTACTGGCTAAAGTCTATTTTTTACAAAACTTTCTAATCTATTAAACTAGGATTTATTTCTTTCATAATTTTGACACTAAGGTTAAACTCAAAAATTCGATATTATATTCGAAACATTAAATTTCCTGTTAAATGAAAATTTAACACCTATCTCACTGCTTGGACTTAAATAAAAA
Organism: Gymnosoma rotundatum; assembly: GCA_916610165.2. NCBI lineage: Eukaryota > Metazoa > Arthropoda > Insecta > Diptera > Tachinidae > Gymnosoma > Gymnosoma rotundatum. The sequence continues at coordinate 13,330,067 of OU744340.1, forward strand.
GAAAAAATCAAAATTATTTAAAAAAATTTTAATTCGAACTCAATTTCGAATTTTCGAAATTTATCAAAAATTGTTTCTTTTCTATTTTTATTATCTGCATTAATTTTTTATGTAATAATTTACAAATTTAAGCGTTTGTACTTCAATATGCAACTCCGGATAAATTCGAATTTAAATTCTTTACTTGTTTTAAAGTTAACATTCTTAAAAAAATGGCAATATAGCAAAAGCTTTTATATCCTGAATCTCTCAGTTTCAGGCCTAAAAACTAAAAAATTTAAATTCAAAATTTGTAATCCAGAAGTAAATTCGAAAATTCGAAGATAATTTCGAAATTCAAAATAACTGACTAAAGTCTGTTTTTACAAAACTTTCTATTTTGTGAAACTTTAATTTATTTTTTTTTATAATTTTGATATCTTAAGTAAACTCAAAAATACGATATTATTTTCGAAACATTCAATTTCTTGTTAAATGAAAATTTTACACAAATCTCACTGCTTGGACTTAAATAAAAAGAAAATATTCAAAATTATTTAAAAATTTTTAAATTCGTACTTAATTTCGAATTTTCGAAATTTATCAAATATTGTTTCCATTGTATTTTAATATCAGCATTAATTTTTTTAATGTAATAATTTACAAATTTAAGCGTTTGTACTTCAATATGCAACTCAGGATAAATTCGAATTTAAATTCTTTACTTGCTTTAAAGTAAATATTCTTCAAAAAAATAGCAATTTAGCAAAGGCTGTTGTATCCTGATTGCCCCGATTTCAGGCTTAATAACTAAAAAATTTTAATTCAAAACTCTTAATCCAAAAGTAACTATTTTTTACAAACCTTTCTAATCTATAAAACTTAAATTTATTACTTTTTTTTTAATTTTGATATTTATGTTAAAATCGAAAGTCCGATTTTATTTTCGAAACATTTAATTTCCTGTTAAATGAAAATTTAACACAAATCTTACTGTTTGGATTTAAATAAAAACAAAATAATTAAAATTATTTAAAGCTTTTTAAATTCGTACCTAATTTCGAATTTTCGAAATAAATCAAAAATTTTTCTTTCCTATTTTTAATATCAGCATTAATTTTTTATGTAATAATTTACAAACTTAAGCGTTAATACTTTAAAAAACAAATCAATATAATTTCGAATTGCTGTCTTCAATGAAAACTTTAAATTTCTTAATTGTTTATAGGGAAATATTTAAAAAAATGGCAACCAATCAAAAGCTTAGAATCCCTCGATTTTAGATTTAAAAACTAAAAATTTTAAAAAAGTTTTTTATCGATCTTTTTCAAATTTTTATTTGAAAAAGTTACAAACTTTATTTCTAACTTATAAATCCTTTAATATAAATTTTTCTAGCATTCTTACTAAATTTCGAAACTTCGAACTCAAATATAAAATTTTTGCTTTATTTCGAAATTTCGAACATTCTTTGAAAATGTATGTTTTTACTTTATACCCTTAAAAACTGTTGATTTCTTGAGGTTTCTAAGGGTTTTGTAACAAACATTAACTTATTGCTTCAGTTCGAATTTTGAAACTCCCCTCTTGGAAAAATATATTTTAATTTCGATTACTATTTTTATTTTAAGTTGAAATTGTTTTAGTTCTAACGAATTTATTTTAATATATCTGTTCTATTTATAAGTCTTTGTGCTTGAATAAGTTTTATGATTTTATGTATTAATTTTCCTCTTCTGTTGTTAAAACGTAATTTTTAGTATTTTACCATTTAACATTTGTTTATTTCTATTTTTAGTTTGTTTTAATTTATTTTCGTTTATTTTTTATTTTCATTTTTTTGTTTTTATTTTTAATTTTTATTTATATTTTTTTTTTTTTTTTTGTAAAAATTTTGTTGTCCCTTTTAAATGTGTGTTTATTTTAAATATTAAAAAGCGTATGCGAGTTTTGTGCACAACTTACACGTGTCTTCAGTTGCGCATTTTTTATCTTTGTTTGAGAAGACTTTTTCCTACTAGCAACAGACATTTAACTTAAATAAACTGAAGATAATTTTTTATAAAATGTTTTAAAAGACTAAGAAACATACAAAATATTTGTAAAGGAGGTTGACAAATAGAAACTGGCAGAACTGAAATCGATAAATTTTCCGATTAAAGAGCAAAATATTTTTCAAGCAAATAATTGACATCTATTAAAAATTTTATCAAATTGCATTTAGAAATTGCTGTAATAATAAGAGCATTACAACAATGTACAATACTGAATATCCTGGTATGCTAAAAATTAATGATTAGCCGATTAATATATCTCTAACACAAAATAATTGCATTTATGAAAAATTTAATCAAATTATTTTCAGCAATTGATGTAAATATTCATAAAATTATGAAAATAGAATATCTTAATTTGCTACATATTTTGTGATTAATAAATTAATACATCTCTAACATAAATCAATGTCAATCAATGAATAATTTAATCAAAATGTTATTTTAGTTTAATAAAAATATTAATTGTATTGATGCAAGTTTTTGCTGAGGTATTAAGTTGCTTTATTTCTAAGCAAAAATTTAAAATTGTATGTTTAAAGCTTTTTTGCATTAAATTTATGTAATGTATTTTATTTGAACTACAATCCTTGTTATTAATTCAATTTACAAAGTCAAGGGTGTATTTTTTTGTTTTTTTTTTTTTTTTGTTTTCTGTTATTATTCTTTTGCTGTAATCTTCTAGCCATGGTAATCATAAGAAGAAGAGATAGTCTTCTTGCAATACAAAGATATTTTAATACCTTATAGATCCTAGCAAAGACATTGACTAATGATTGTCCCTGTGTTAAGTTGTAGCACAAAAGGTGTCTTGTAAACAGCATCAAGCAAACGATGTTACTTTAGTCCCATCATCACCTTTACCAAGCCCTTTACAAGCAGACACAATTGTTATTTGTTCTGTTGCTACATCGTTGCATCGTTATAATTTCATACCATTTATTATATCGTGTTGGGGAACAAACTGATATTAGGCGTGCTTTTATATTTTTTTTTATAAAATAATACTAGAAGAGATCTTAAAGGAAATGAAATGATCAAATGGAATTATTATTGCATTGTAGCATTTATTTAATGTGAATTTGTAGTCGCATTAAGGTGATTATTAATTTGCAAGCTTTTTTTCTTTATTTCAAAAAAAGAAATACAAAAAAACAACTACAATATCCGCGCTTAAATACTTTGTCCTGTCTTTAAACACAAACTTTTTTAAACAATTAAATGCTTTAGTAGAAACGAAGAAATATTTTTGTTTTTTTTTCATTTTAAATTATATTTATAGTGAGTGGTGCTATGATTATAAATGATTATAATTAATCATTTAAAATGATTTACTACTTTAAGTCTCTAAATGACTTTAAATGTAGTTGAATAATCTGAATGAGAAGAATTATTAAAAAATATTTATTTAAAGATTTTTAATAGAGATATTAGCAAATTATGTTGATTTCCTTAATAAGTAAAGCTTTAAGATTAAACGACTTTTTTTCTTCTTTTCTTTTCAGGTAATTTCTATTATAATCATAATATTTACTAAATGGCCAACACACTACTATTTGAACTCTTCTTAAGTATCACAATTCTATGTTTCCCTTAATGGCACGATTTAAATTTATTAAAAAATAATTATTCATTTTATTTTATCTGCAACTTCCTTTAATTAAACAAATCAAAGATCTCTAGAACATCGCATTCATAATTATAACACATTTGCTTATTTAGCATTTATAAAACGCTTGAGGGCTTTTAAGCAACTTTGAAGCTTAAAGTAACAAAACGATAGAAATTAAATTAACACAAGATATTAAATAGTAACCAGAACTCCAGGTGGTATATGATTGAAATTAATAAACGTTCAAACATTGAAGTCAAGGAAAAAAAAATTATTAAAAGCAACAATATCGCAGGTAAAAAGTATTTTTAATGTAATTTGTAAAATAAAAAAAAAATTGTTAATAATTTAAATAAACATTGACATTTTAATATAAATGCAACAAGTGTGTTAACAAGAAATAATATCAAGTTCAAGAAAGTTCAAAAATATCGCCTTTCAAAAAAAAAAAAAAAAAAAAAAAAAAAAACATAGAATTTGTTGATTTTAAAAAACATAGAAATTTTACCAAAACCGAACAACAAAAAAAAAACAAAACATTAATAATGGAGTTTTTTAACTTGAAAAAAATAAAAGTTGTCGCACACATAACTAAAAATAAAAACATTACAACGCAAATTTCAATAACATAGAAAATTAATTTTTTGCAATTAAAAAAAAACTGAAAGCATAGTACATTTTTTACAGTAATCTGTTAATACAAAATCAGTAACTTAACTAGCATATATTAACATTTTGATGCAAATAAACGAAAACATAGAATTGGTATAACCTTAAAAAACACATAAAAATTTTTAAATAAATAAGCATAAGCAACCAAATAAAGAAAATAAAAAATTGTTTAGTTACGAAAACATCGAATTTTAACACACAAAAAACATAGAATTTGTGTTCTAGATATTCCAATGATAAAAAATACCCAAACCAATTTCTATATATAGACAGATAAATGGTGCTAACCTTTCTAAGTAAAACAAGTACAAGAACGCTCCTGAAATAAATTAAACAACAATCATCGAAAACATAGAATTAGTTTTTGTGACCAAAAATGGTTAAGCATTGCAAATTTATTTTATTTGTTGTCATCTAGACTTATACATCAATATATGCAAAACAAATAATAAATATATGTATAATAAATAAAAACATAGAATTCTTTACATGTCTTAAAAACATGGAAAATATTATTTATTTGTTTTTATCATCAAAAATATAAAATCTAAGACCATAAAAACTAAAAAAGGCAAAGCAAAATGTAAGAGCTCATTATTTTTTTCGTTAAACATAGAAAAAAATGGCATCATTTTTTTTTTTTGCTTTTTTTATCTTTATTATTAATAGATTATTAACAGAGTTTTTTTGCAAATTCAAAAAAAAAAAAAAAACATAGAACATAGATTACTACTGAAAATATAGAGACCCTGAATTCATAAGTCTAAAACTGAAAAAAGAATTATAATCTTCACAGAGAAATAGGACACACAAATTTTCCTGAAATGTAGAAAAACATAGCAGTTGAATTTTAAGCAAATACTTAATTTTTTTTTTTATTAAAAAATTAATAGCAAACAATTTTTTCTGAAACTCTTCTTTCCAATTTAAAAAGTTCGAGAACAATTTTCAAATAACATCGCGTTAAACCAATTTTTGTTCGACTTTATTTTCAATTAACATTCTGCTTGATATTGACACCCATTTAAAGTAATTTTCTATAATAAAATTAAAATACTTGTGATTTTTTTTTTTTTGCCATTTTCTTTGTTGCGTAACGATCAACAGCAAATTGTTCGAACATTGAACATTGGGTATGACAATTAAAGACTTTTGAAACCTTAAGACTTTAGGCCTTGCCTGCGAGTAAGAACAGCTTAAGTATTTCTCAACATGATCTTGACATTTGCTGGTAATCGAGCCTTTAAATATCATTAGATTTAATTAGTTTTTGGACAAAAAGTCAAGATAAAATTGTTAAAAGTATTTTAGCATAAAATCGTGGTTGTTAACAATCTTCTATTTCAAAATTGATTTAATGATAATTGTCATGTCAATGAAGCATTATTTTTTTTTTTCTTTAAGACAAGTAGTATTCATGTGCAGCTGTAAGATTGCATTTGATGCTCATGATGTGATCACCATCACTAGAATATATTATACAAAATGACTTTAAAGAGAAGAGGATGTTATTTAAATTGTCCACGCTTAAGTGGAGAATGTCATGATTTTTATGTTTATGTTTTTGTTTTTTCTTTTTTTGAAAGTTTGTCTTTTAAAGAATTAATTGATCTTTGTATTTGATGGCAGACGGATGGAAGGAATGAAAATTCACCTGCTGTTAGAAAAATATACATTTTATTTTAAAAATAGAATAGAATAGAGTAGAGTAGAAACGAGTAGAATAAAATAGAAAAGAATCGAAAAAAATAGAATAGAATAGAAGGAATAAAATAGAATAGAGTAGAATAGAATAGTTTAGAATAGAATAGAATAGAATAATATAGAATACAATAGAGTAGAGTAGAATAGAATAGAAAAGTTTAGAATAGAAAATAATAGAATAGAATAGAATAGAATAGAATAGAATAGAATAGAATAGAATAGAATAGAATAGAATAGAATAGAATAGAATAGAATAGAATAGAATAGAATAGAATAGAATAGAATAGAATAGGATAGAATAGAATAGAATAGAATAGAATAGAATAGAATAGAATAGAATAGAATAGAATAGAATAGATTACAATAGAACATAATAGAATAGAATAGATTAGAACAGAATAGAATAGAATAGAATAGAATAGAATAGAATAGAATAGAATAGAATAGAACAAAATAAAACAGAATAGAATAGAATAGAATAGAATAGAATAGAATAGAATAGAATAGAATAGAATAGAATAGAACAGTTTAGAATAAAATAGTTTAGAATAGAATAGAATAGAATAGAATAGAATAGAATAGAATAGAATAGAATAGAATAGAATAGAATAGAATAGAATAGGGTAGTTTAGAATAGAATAGAACAGTTTAGAATAAAATAGAATAGAATAGAATAGAATAGAATAGAATAGAATAGAATAGAATAGAATAGAATAGAATAGAATAGAATAGAATAGAATAGAATAGAATAGAATAGAATAGAATAGGATAGAATAGAATAGAATAGAATAGAATAGAATAGAATAGAATAGAATAGAATAGAATAGAGTAGAAAAGAATAGAATAGAATAGAAAAGAATAGAATAGAGTAGAATGGAATGGAATAGAATAGAACAGAATAGAATAGAACACAATAGAATAGAATGGAATAATAAAGAATAGAGTTTTTTAAACCAATCCAAAAATAAAAAAATGTTATTCAATTTTCCATAAATACATCACTTTAATTTACAAAACAATTTTCAAACTCTTTAAATTTTCACTGCATTTTAATATTAAAAATTGTTTTAATTTTTTTTTATTCCTAAAACGATTTTACTTCCGCATATTTCTTTCGCCTGCCAAAACAATATTTCTTGTTATCGCCTAAAAACTCAAAATTAATGACTTTAGAAAACAAACACCAAGGTTTAGAATTTCACAAAAAACAAAGAACAGAGAACTTAAAATAAAAGAAAATTTTTTCCATAAATGTCCATTGGCACGTTTTCTTTTCATTTTTTTATTCTCTGACCTTTTTTTACAACTTGTAAATTCTGTTGCATTTATTTCCATTCGGTTTTAGTTTCAAGCTGATGCTTTTTTATTTTTGGACGTGAGCTATTTAGAGTCACGTTTTTCTACACATTTCGTGATGTAAGACAAGTAATCATTTCATTAATAGTTTCCCTAGATGTGGCTGACACTGTGCTGTTTTATGAATTCTTTTTTTTTTTTTTTTTTTTGTTGTTGCATTTTTAAGTAAATCAAGTTGCCAAAATGTAATTTAATAATGAACCTGAAAACAGAGTTGTTTGAAGAAGGCAAAATTTTAAAAGGTTTTAAACAATTTTAATTGAAGTGCTTGACATTCTTAGCAAGAATGACAATATGATTTAAAAAAGAAAGAAGAAATAGCCAAAGAAAGGGCAAAGACCTGTTACTGCATTGTCATTAAAGGAAAGAAAAGACAAAAAACTTTTATTTTTTAAACAATAGTAAGTTTTTAAATTAAAAAAACATACACACACATACACACAAAGACGCAGCAGAATTCGTTGTGGTTATTCTTTTTTTAACTTCAAGTAAATAATTAAATTATTATAACATCAGACATTTTAATTTAAAAAAATGGAGAATGAAGCTAAAAAAGCGATAAGCGCAAGGCCGAAAAATCACAAAAAAAACCACAAAAAAATGCAAAACATTTTTCTTCGTAAGACATAGAAAAACATTGCAGAAGTTCTTTTAACAGAAAATACTAAATACATATTTTTTATAAAAGAAATTAAAACATAGAATATTTTAACACACATATTTTAACACATTGCAAATTGAAAAACATTGGAAAGACTTAACATAGAAAAACATAGCAGCTGTCTTCTTACTACGTTATTATTTATAACTTATTATTTAAGCAATTATTGTGGAAATTCACAAAAAAGTAAAACATAGAATATAGTCAACTGCAAACTGAGGCATTTTTCGTAAGTCTAGAACCTAGAAAAAGATTTGAGCTGAGGTAGAGTATTTAGCATATGGTTTTTCCTAAAACATAGAAAAACATCGCACATGTCTTTTTACCAAACTCTTGTTTGTAATAAAAAAAAAATAAGCAGCACAAAGTTTGCGATTGTTTGTCTCAACGGAAAAAAATAAAAAAACATAGAATTACTAATAATATTTAAAATTTACCATAAATGAATGTAGAAAATTTTTTTACATAGAAAAAAACATGGAATTAAAGTAATTTCCATATATTCTTTTAACTTAAAAAAAAGGAATGAAATAAATGTGACCACTAGTGACAACTCGAGTAGTAAATTTTAATATGAAGGAATATCATGAATGGCAGGACCATACTCTTACTTCTTGCCAAATAAACGGGCATTATCATAACTCACACCGAGGTCACGGTCACAATTACAAGCTTTGAGATTAGAGTACAAACCATGCCCACAATATCCCTCTCGGAAGGCTCTCGTCAATGATCGGAACGGTGAACTTGAGAAAAGTTTTTGTTTGAAAAAATTAAATTTAAATTAGAAAACCGATTGTTTTTTAAGTCCAATAAAACCTACGAAAATATTAACTGTCAAACGAACTGTCATGTTGCGTCTAGTGTACTCTGGAAAATGATGATAAAACAACAGCGGTACGTAATTTACATCACACATCAGTTTGTTTCATTTAGACTTTATTTCATAAAGAGAAATGCACCTTTTGCTGGTTGCATTACAATTGACGGAGAGTATAACCGCAGCATGATAATAGTTTTTTGCTTAAAAATATTGATGTCAATAAACTGAGCGATAAGTGGTACCACCATGATGTCATAATACAATGAAATGGAAATTTGATTTCGAGAAATCGATCGGGCAATAACCTTCAAGGTCGTGCTGACAAAAATTATTTACACAGAATCTACACCTGATGAAATTTTATGTTTCTTAATGAAAGCCGGCAGTCCGAGACTGCATTGTCTTGCAGACCTATCGGTCTGTGATGTTGTTAGGACAAACTCGTTTATCCGGTCTTCGGGCTGGTTTTAGGGATGGATATTTGAGGGATCTGAGGCCTTATTCTGTAATTCTTCTAAGCTAAATTGCTTAAATGTTGAACTTATCCGTGTTTATTTTCTCTAATTAATCGGTATCTGTAAGTCTATTTCAATAAATAGGAGGGTGTTAAGTATAGGGTTATATGTTCCAATGTCGTATTTGTAGCAAAACTTAGCTTAAGCAACTTACAGAATAAGGCTGCTGACCTGATCCTTCCACACACCTTCCAACAACGGACACCACAAAGCACCCAAGTTAGTCGGCCTTCTCATGCCGGCAGCCTGTGCAACCTAATGAAAGGCAAATTTATATAATAATGAAAATTTATTCTCTGTAGACCTCATGTATTAACAACTAGCCGGAGCGCTTCGCTACCCCAAATAAAATAATCTTACCACGACTACTTTTCCTAGCAAAAGTTTTTTATTTGAATAATATGGAAGTTATAACAGACTTTCTTCTGCCTATTGGACATTATTAATGAGGACTTATTTATCCTTCAAACATTCTTAAAATTGGTTTATGTTAAAATCAATTCCGCGCATTTTTAATCTTCCTTATTTTTCTTTTCCTTTTTTTAATAATAATACCCTGTTTTAATTTTTCCTTTATCGGTGCAGCCGTAAATGTCCGTTTTAGTCACAACTCACAAACACGTCAACCGAATTCATGCAAAGATAAGATAAACCATCTACACGACCATACAAACAAACGCTAAAAGTTTAATCGAATTCGATTTGACTGTTCGAGAGTTATAAAGTCACAACACACTTGCAACAATTTTTTATGTATCTGTAGATAAATCATCGATATAATATAATCTTCAGAGCTCGTAAACATTTTCTCTTCGTACTCATTATTTTCTAAAAAGAAAAAAAACGATAATTAAAATATAACATTCACACAAATTATTTTGATCAATCTCTTCACCCCGTTCAATAAAAAATAATTCATCCTGATATAAAATCATCAACGTCTGCCCCTTTGTACTGATATTAATAAAAAATTTACAATTGTTCTGTCGGTGTATTGTGATAATAATTCGTCTCGTGTGGAAATAGTGTAACACATACAGCTTGAGATTTGAAATGTTATTATTGTTGCTGTTGTTGTTCTCATTTTTTATTGTTATTGTTGTTCTTGTTATTTTATTTTATACTGTTTACACTTTTGGCATACTTTTTTAAACTTTTCTCTACATTAAGTATTAAATTGTATTTTTTTTTTCTTTTCCTGTTACACCTGTTACTTTTTATTTGCTTGCATACAGTTGTGGGCAAAACAAATTACATATTAGTTTTTGTGAATAAATTTAAGGTGCTTAAGTCAATATTTTATGATTGAATAACCAACTTTTTTTCATATTAACTATTCAAATAAGTATTAATTCATAGCGACCAAATAAAATGCAACGATTTTAAACATTCATTTAAATTAAATTGCCATTTCTTATAAATTATTATTTTTTCGTGGAGATCACCAATTGTAGTGTCGAAAGCAAAAAAATTTTGCGCCAAGGAAGTGATTGTTTTTTTCGGCACCTAAATTAATTCTAATTCATTGAGATGAAATTGGTTTTTCCTTGTTATTTACTTTATTGGCGATTTTACTCTGTAGCATTTCCAAAAAATTATTGTTATTAAAATCGGCTGTGGCTGGGATATGAACTCAGGCCACCAAACCAATAACATGCCGTGATTAGGTTCCTAGGCAACCATAGTAACTAAGTGCGGCTCACTTAAGTCCACATTTTGCTTTGTATTATCTGGATGAAAACAAGATACAGAAATAAAAAGAACGAAAATGGAGAGAGCAAAAAAAATTTTTAAAAATATATAAGAAAAGAGATTGTTTTCTCCTCCTCATCGTCATGAAAACTACGGGAGTAGTTATATTCATTTTTACCAGTATCGGGCTACTGGTCGGAACTTAAAATTACTTATCATTCAGATCACAGCAAGCTGAAGTTATTGATGTCATCTTATAGTTTAGAAGCATTAGATTCTATCAAATTGGATATAGAAAACAAACGAAATCCCGGGGGGGTCCCCTAAACGGGTGCAGATATCCTGGAAATGATGAATGCAAAGAATTTGGATGTCACTTAAATTAAAGCCTGGAGGTGACAAAATCTGCCATAAGAATGTATAATAACAGAAGACTTTCGTGCACTCGATTTTAAAAGGCGATGAAGAATTAATTGTCAAATCTATAACAAAGTAGAAAAAATATTTCTTTAAAGAGATGCTTCATATTTGTTGGATTTAAAACATTGTTTTATATTGTGAGGATCAGGAAACTGTCCAATCTATAACAGAAATACTGCACACAGGAAAAGTGATCCAATTGGAGAGATCAGTCAACAAGAAACATCCAGTGACTTGTTTCTATAACTAAAGTGACGAACTTTTTCAATGAAAATACTAAAAAACATTATGTTTTAACAAGGGTGACCATTAGTTCATCATAAACTTTAAAATATATAAAGTAGTGTTTAAATTTATGACTATCTCTAACTCACGCTTTAGCATAAAAAAAATATTTCTTTGTGATAACATTCTCACTTTAATTACAGAGACAAGGCTCAGAATATGAAACGTTAGACATGAAGTTACAATTTTTCACCATAAATATGCTCGAGTTTACGTTGCTGCTAAAGTAAAACAAAAAAAAAAACTATTTGCAAAAACTAGATAAGTCCTTTTACCTTGCTGACTTTTAGCCCAAACCCCTTGGTCCACATGAAGCCACTTTTTATTTAAATTACTACAAGCCATCAAAAATTGTTTCGCTACCTTTCTATCACAAAACATAATTAGCAGTAATAATTGCCCAAGTAATACTTCTTATAACATAATGGCTTATAATTAATCTGACTACTAATCACCAGAGGCGCTGCAATATTTTGTTAAAACTTAATTTGAATATCAAAATTTTCTTTTAGTCTACTTACAGAAAAACTTTACATTTAATAAGCAATCATACTTCTTTTAAAATAATAGCCTTAAATTAATGTGACTACTCAACACCAGAGGCGCTGCAATATTTAGCTAAATACTAATTTGAATATCAAATTTCCTTTTGTCTTATTCTGGGAATATTTGACATTTAATTAGCAGTCACGATAATATAAGTGATACTTCTTTTAAAATAATTGCTTCGAACTAATGTAACTACTCACCACCAGAGGCGCTTCAATATTGTGCTAAAAATTTATTTGAAAATTAAATTTTCTTTTAGTCTTCTTCTAGGAAGATTTCACAATTAATTTGCAATCATGATTTCCTTAGTTATACTTCTTAAAAAGTAATGGCTTCAAAATAATATAACTACTCAACACCAGAGGCGCTGCAATATTGTGCTAAAAATTTATTTGAAAATCAAATTTTCTTTTAGTCTTCTTCTAAGAAGATTTGAAAATTAATAAGCAATAATGATTTCCTTAGTAATATTTCTTATAAAGTAATGGCTTCAAATTATCATGACTACTCAACACCAGAGGCTCTGCAATATTGTGCTAAAATTTATTTAAAATTAAACTTTCCTTTAGTGTTCTTCTAGGAAGATTTTATATCTTATAAGCAACCATGATAACCTAAGTGATATTTTTTTTAATAATGGCTTCTAATGGCTTTTATCTAACGTAAGGACTCACTACCAGAGGCGCTTCAATATTGTGCTAAAAATAAATTTAGAAATTAAACTTTCTTTAAGTCTTCTTCCAAAAAGATTTTACATTTAATTAACAGTCATGATTACCGAAGTGATAATAATGGCTTTTAAATAATGTGACTACTCATCACCAGAGGCGCTGCAATATTTTGCTAAAAATTTATTTTCAAATCAAATTTTTTTTAGTCTTCTTCTAAGAAGATTTGACAATTAATTAGTAATAATGATTTCCTTAACAATATTTCTTAAAAAGTAATAGCTTCAAATTATCATGACTACTTAACACCAGAGGCGCTTCAATATTGTGCTAAAAATAAATTTAGAAATTAAACTTTCTTTAAGTCTTCTTCCAAAACGATTTTACGTCTAACTAGCAGTCATGATTACCGAAGTGATACTTCTTTTAAAATAATAGCTTTAAATTAATGTGACAACTCAACACCAGAGGCGCTTCAATATTGTGCTTAAAATGTATTTGAAAATTAAACTTTCTTTTAGAGTTGTTCTAGGAAGTTTTACAATTAATTAGCAATCATGATTTCCTTAGTAATACTTCTTATAAAGTAATGGCTTAAAATTATCATGACTGCTTAACACCAGAGGCGCTTCAATATTGTGCTAAAATTTATTTTAAAATTAAACTTTCCTTTAGTGATCTTCTAAAAAGGTTTTACATTTAATTAGCAGCCATGATAACCCAAGTGATACTTCTTTTAAAATAATGGCTTCTAATTAATGTAAGTACTCACCACCAGAGGTGCTTCAATATTGAGCTTAAAATTTATTTGAAATTAAAATACTTTTTAAGGACATAAAGATAATTCCTGAAGTGGAAAGAAGGAAAGAAAAAATAAATGAACTGACTACACTGGTATGCATAAAAATCGTCCCTATACCATTCTTGAAGATTCTTATGTAAAACGACCCCCAAAATGAGCTCAGCTTTTACCCATCACCCAACCTTTTTGTGGAGGCCCCAGTTTTATTTTATTTTTTGCATTTGTTTTCAAAACATTCCACAGCAGGTTATAAAATTTATACCAAAGATTAAGGCAACCATGGTTTGTGGTGAACCTTGCTGTCATCTTACAGATTGTTACTTTTGTATGACTTCCACCATCGGGTTTTGATGCAAAACTAAGCATATTATTTAGTATCCCAATATTTCGTCTGCTCTAATACCTGTTCCTCATAACGATACTTTGTCAATCCCAGACCCTCCAAACGTTTATACTCTAGAGTCAGGAATTGATTTAAAAGACTCTGAGCCAGAACCTAGCGCTTCGAATGCTATGTTCACTGATGATGAAGAGTATTCCGCTGATTTAGTTTAGGAATTAAATAATCTTGTCAGGGATTTGGAGTTACCCAAAATTAAATGTCAGCTCCTAGGATCACGACTTAAGCAGTGGAATTTCTTAAAAAAAGGGAGTAATAATGTCTTGTTACCGGACCAGACAGTCAAACCTGAAATGTTCTTTCTCAGAATATAAATTGCAGTGTTCTGCCCGTATGTAAATTTATTGATGACAGGGCTAAAGAAACCAAGTGACCCAGACAAATGGAGACTGTTTAATAAAAGACTCATCAAAAACAAGCTTAAAAGTTGTCCTGTTTGGCAAATAGGAATGACTTCCCATCAGTTCCAGTTGCATACTCTGTTGATATAAAGGAAACATACGAAAACATCAACAGAATCCCAGATAAAATAAGTTATAATGATTTTAAGTGGGAATTTCGCGCTGATCTAAAAGTTGATGCTCTACTCATGGGCCTGCAATTATGATCCACAAAATATTGCTGCTTCCTTTGTAAATGGGATAGACGACCGCCAGACAAACATTACATCGTCGAGGAACTGCTTTTTCATTAAAAATTTAGGAGCATTCTCAAATGAACATGGGGAACAGTTCCATCAGGATATCGCTAAGTTAAAGAACTGTACCTCAGGGTATAAAAGAAAAAATTCAAGACTTGGGGGTTTCTCGAAATTGGTGGATGAGAGAAGAAAACGAAAGACATTTTTGGATTCAGGGCGTTATTTTACATAAGAATCATGAGGAATAGTGTCAGGGCTCGATTTAAAAAAAATTCCGACCAGTGTTGCCGTTGTTAATTTTTTGTTTTTGTTTTGCTTGTAACTGTAGTTGTTTAACCACAGTGAACTTAATAACAATAGAGGAAATTCATATAAATCATGGTTTGTAATCATTTGTTTTGAGTTTGAAAGGAGAAAAGAAAGTTTTTGTGTGTGTGTGTGTGTGTGTGTGTGTTTTTTTTTTTTTTTTTTGCTTTTTTAAGCGCAGCAAATTCACATGAAACATTTGAACTCTTAAGAGACTTAACCACAAGCCGCTGGAAATGAAATAAAAATGAAACAAGTTTTTCTTTGCAGATTCTCTTGAAAAGTTTTTGTTGTGTCGTTGTTTTGAAGTTAAAGTGACATTTAGCTATTTTTTTTTTTTTTTTTTCTTAAATAAAGTTTGTAACTACAAGTTGCTGTTAGTTTTTGGGACTGTAAAATTTAAAACTTTTTTTCAGCCATAAATTAATTATATTATTTAGTTTGGTTGCTGCTCCTAAGCCATTGTAATGTGGGTTAATTTATTAACCGGTTTTCCATTGACTTTGACTTTAAAGTTGAAGATTTGTGATTTTTTTTTCTCTCTCTCTTTTTCTATATTGTTGTTTTAATGGTTTCTTTTTCTTTAACTTTTTTTCGTTTTGTTTTTTTTTTCATGCCTGACATTAAGAAGTTTTATTGCTTTTGTGTGTAACAGAAAATATGTGGCATTTGCTGCACTTGTTTTTTTAAACACAATTTTGATATTAAGAACGATAAGAAAAAATAAGTCTAAAGAAGTCGAAAAGCCTTAATCAGAGTTAAGAAAGTCAAATTAAACAGTAAAAACAACAACAACAAAAAAGCAACGAAAAAAAAACTTTCTTTTTATGGCTGTTTTAAGTTGCCTGATGACAAAGTTGTGACGTGTTTAAGACATTTTTATGTCGTGTTGCTTACAAACAACTCAACATGTTGCTGTAATAAGAAAATAGAATAAAAAAAAACAAAAATTAACTGACATCACCTTAATTGGTAATCAAACAAAAAAATATTCAATGAATTTTTTAGTATTTTATTCAATAAACTTCCAGCCACCAGTTATTGATTGAATTGATAAGAGCAGCGATAAAAAAATGAGATATTATTCACACACACACACACACACACGCACACACACACACACACACACACACAAACACACAAAAGAAAATGTTTTATTTCTTTGAATCAGTTCATATATAGAAGAAGGTTGAGGAGAGCATTAACAAAGTGTAAAACTAATATTGTAGCTCTCTTTGGTTTGTTAATTCTCTCCCGGTTTGTTAATTTATGGGTACCAAACTTTCATTGATTTGGAAGCTGGCACCAGCTCTTAGACTGACGACTTGTAACTATTGACCCTCTCAATATATCACAGGGTTTGTTCAAGACTAAAAGCATCCATTACTTTCATATGAGGAAAAGACTACTTTCGTAATAAAAATGGATGTTTTCTTGAGCCCAAAAAAATTATTTTAAGTTGTAAAAATAAAACAAAATATTAAAATTTAGTAAAAAAAACAATTATTCTTTATTCAAACTATCAATAAATCGTTTCAACATTCGAAAATTATTTCAGGCATATGGCCAGCGAAGCTCATTCTCGTCATCCAATTTTGGGCTTGCCGTATTTCACAAATAAAAAAAAAACAATTAATGTGGGCCTCCTTATCTTCAATGGTTACTGTGGCTTTACATGTGGCCATAAATAATCGAGAAGTGCCAAATTTTATGACCTTGGCGACCAATAGACAGATCCATTTCTTAAAATCAATTTAGAGAGAAATTTTGATTTTAATAAGTTCATGATTGTGATCACCGTGTGATACGGTATGACATCCTGCTAAAACCATATCTCGTCCAGATCAATATCATTCATATTTTCAAAGAAAAAAAAAATTATTAATAATGCTGAGGTAATACTCTCTATAAATCGTAGCTCCAGCCTCGCCTTCAGTTTCTTTTAAAAAAATCAGGGGCAATTATGCCAACAGCATGTCAAGCACTTAAAACGGTGCATTATTATAGAGGATCTGCTGTAATTTATTTTCATATGGGACAGCTTTATTTAAGAAAGTCATTTAGCCCAAAAATAGCCTCTTGGTTGGACACGCTTTCCGGGAGAAAAAACACTCGTCTATGATTTGAACAAATTGACGATTGATTTATATTGCTGTCATTGTTCCACCTCCAATCTATTGCTAATAATTTGCCACAGTATATTTAGACCATAAATGTCAGAGAGTGAATGCAGAGTTCGCTTGCCATTTAACCCCGTCAGGCTTTAAAAAAAAATTTCCCTTTATAATGATATCGAACTCATTCCATTAAATGCAGAACAATAAAATGCAGTTTCAAAAAATCTGTTAAATGGGCGCTGTAGAAACAAGACTGACATTGTCACAATTTTATATGATTGTCACAATTTTATATGATTGAGACAACCATATTTTGGTTGCAAACAATTTTCTTTTTCTACCATTTTAAGATTTATGTGTTTGAGATTTGAAGTACAATTCATCCACCCAACTGATACCCCCCGTAATTGGTTTGCAGGTGTTTCAATTTCTGTAGAATTTCTGTAGAATTTTAAATTTATTATTTTCATTTAAAATTTTTTTCTAATTTTTCAGCGATTTTTATATCCTTGAAGGAATATAACATTTTTAAAGAGTTATCAAAAATACATTTTCTCAATCCGGGTGAAATTCAGGGGGCAAATTGCGGCATTAGATATCGATCGAAAATGAATTTGATTGTTAATTTGATTGTTAATTTCGATCGATAATAAATGTCGTAATTTTCCGCCAGCTCTTTTACTCAACTGAACTGATCGTCAATTTTGTGTGAAAGAAATTCGAAATTTTTACCAGTACTACTTTAAAATGTTCTATAGTTCAGCTGTATTCAACTAAACTGATTTGCTGATTTTATTTGTATAAGAGAATTTCGAGATAAATTTTTTATTTTATAGTTATTTTTTTTAGAAATTTCGTTTTTAAACTAATTTCGACTAATTTCAGTATTTTAAAAGCTGAATTTTTTTTTGTGGCTGAAATTCAGTTTTTTTACTCTAACGAAGTGATCTCTAGTTTTGCAGGAAAAAATTTTACAATTTTTCTTCTTTTGTGTGAGAGTTTTCTTTCAACTTTTTCGGTTTTTTTTATCCTGCAAAAATTTAGAAATTTTTAGAGTTCAGCTTTTTTGCTTTACTGAACTGATTGCCAATTATGTTTGTTGGGGGAGAGTTTCGTTATTTTTTTTTTTTGTGGCTTTTTTCAGCTTTTGTTTTAACGGATTTAAACTGATCCCCAATTTTGCTTGTAGAAGAGAATTTTTTTTATAATTTTTTTTGTGTTTATTTTTGTAAAAAAAATTTAATTTTTGAAAGGTCACCTTTTTCTCAACTGAACTGATCCTTAATTTTGGAGGATGGAATGTTTTATTTTTTCTTTTTTTTTTTTTTTTGTGAGAATATTCAACTTTTGTGGGGATTTCTTATTTTCTGGTAAGAATTTTGAATCTTTTAGAGTTTAGCTTGGATTCCAAATTTTTTTTTATAGGAGAGAATACTTTTTTTAAATGAATACTTTTTTTAATTTATCGGCTTTTATTTAATCAGATAAGAAGTTTGAATTTGTTGTTTTTTTTTTTTTTTTTAAAAGATTAAGTTGTTTCTTCTGCCTTAAATTTAGTTTTTTTTTAATTTTTATTAAGATGAGAATTTTCTGTTTTTGTTCAAATTTCAGCTCCTCTACTTAAATTTCGCATGTTTACGGCATTATTATTAAAATTTCCCGTTTAGTCGAATTAGCAGCCAGAATTGTTTTAATAATTTTTATTTAATTTTTTTTATGCCGAATTTTTTGTTAAAATTTTAATTATATAAAAAGTTTTAAAATTTTTTTTTAATTTAAGTTTTAATAGCAATTTTTCTGCGACTAAAAATATGTTGTAAAGCGTTTGCTTTTTAGAGATTTTTTTTATTTGATTTATGTATTTATTTTTATTTTTTTTATATTTTTTTATTTTTTTATTTTTTTTTTATATACATATTTTTTTATTTTTATTATTTGATTTATGCATTTATGAATTTATTTTTTTTTTTTCTCAATATTTTTAATTTTTGAATTTTATTTATTTTTTATTTATTAATTTTTTTTTTGCTTTAATTTTTATTATTTTATTTATTAATTAATTTACTTTTTTATTTTTTTATTTTTTATTTTATTTTTTTTTATTTTATTTGTTATTTATTTAGTTTTTTTTTTTGCAAATGCAATTCCTTGTTTTCGGGTTGTTTTTTGTTTTATTATAATCACTTGGTTATTAAATTAAAACATTTTATTTTTTTATATATTTTGGTGAACTGTTTACTTATAATTTTATTTATTTTTTTTTTTTTGCAAGTTTTTTTAATAAATTTTTTATATCTTTTATAATATCTTGGCAAATGTTTGATTTAATTTAATTTCAATTTAAAATTTTTTATTAATTTTTGTGTTGCTTGTAAATATAAATTTTTATGGTGAGATATTTTTTTAATTTTTATTTATTTATTTATTTTTTTTTTGTTTGTAATAAATTTTTAGATAATTGTTTACTATTAAATAAATTTTGGCTTTAAGGTAAATTACTTCCAAAGATTTTCTAAATTTTTTCACAATTTCCATACTTTGTAAATTTTTTTTGTAAATTTCAATTGTTTCCTGGGTTTTCGAAATGTCTTAATATTTTTTTTTTTTTTTTTGTTCATTCTATCATATTAACTCTTTAGCATATTTCAACACTTTATAAATTTTGCTAACTTTCAAAATCAAAATTTATAAACCTTAATTGAATTAATTTGATGGAAATAAACAGCAATTTAGCTAAATTGTTTTGCGACTTTTCAAAAAAATAAAAAATATCAACAGTTAATTATGAAAAAAAGATTAAAAAATAAAAAAAAGAACATCAAAACAACTTTGAGTCTAAAAATTCATGCCTCATTAGAATTTCTTCTTCTTTATTGCCGGCATAAAGATGCTCTGAAATGTACATTAATTCAAATACTATTATATGGCTCAATGGACATAAATGTAACTGTACAACAATAGATTAAAGACTTAAGATATCCGACCTAGATTTCTTTTCACAGTTATTTCATGGTAAACAAACTAATTGCTTAAAACACACACACAAACGAACACAAAATTTTATAGTCTATTTTATTAACTACTTTTTGTTGTTGTTGTTGGTATTTTATTTGTTTAACAGAAATGTAAGAAATTATTTTATATTTTTTTCAATAGTATTTTTTAAAAGGAGAAAGAACACCTTGATGTAAATATTGTTGTTGTTGTTTTTTTTTATTTGCTAATAATCATTTAACATTTAACCATTTTAAACAAAAGCTAAATAAACAACAAAAATAATATTTATAATGGCATTGTTAGACCAAAATGAAAAGCGATACAACAGAAATTATACATTTTATTTATTGCAACTGTTTCTGCTCTACTTTCTTTCTCTGGCAGCATTTATTTTTTTTTTTTTTCTTTTTACAATTTCCATTGTTTGAGGGTTAAAAAAAAGTGAAAAAACAAATTACGGTAGAAGAAATGCTTTTGTATTTTAAATATTCCAAAATTTTATGCAAATTCAATTTTTTATTGTAAATGTTAATTAAATTCAAACGGGTTTGCTGAAGTACCAAATGAGAATTATGAGGGCATAAGGGTTTTTTAGCAGATAAATTTCAAAATTTAAGTAAGAATTATTTAAAATAATTATAAAAATATATTTGCATAATAAGAGCAAATTAAATAAAATTTATTAAAAGTAGAGTTTGAAGTTTGAGTTATTTATTTAAAATACAATCAAAAGACTTAAGACACAAGCGTTACAAAGTAACTTCAGGTTTTAATAATTAATTTGTCAAAAAGTTTTTCTTTGTATCAAAAAAAAAATACCTGCTCCTCAGGCACACAGATTTACTGCAATTTTCTTAGATTCCTGCCCAAAGGCAAAATGCGAAACTCTATCTTTCCGGCTGAAACTATCATTTTTACAGAAATTTCACTATTACGGACACAATAGACAGACCCCTGAAATGTATACAAAATTTAAAAATAGTATGACAAAAAAAATAAAAATAATATTAAAGGGTGACCCAAAAAGAGAAGTGGTTTGAATTATTAGGGCTTACCATTTACCATTTATCGTAACAAATACATGTCTTGAATTTTTAACAGCAAAAAATATAAAAAAAATTTAAAGGGTGTCCCATGTAAGACGGGATTTTTTTTCTTGAATAAAACTTATTTTTGAACTTTTAAAGGCAGACTTATGAAATTTACGCAAAGTATGTTTAAGTATCAGCAATTAAAAAACATTATTACTTTAAAATTAAAGGGTGTCCCCATAGAACTCTTGATAAAAACGTAAATAAAATTGTTTAAAAAACGTTATAAATAGATTTCTAAACTTTGTGTTAGTAATCAAAAAAAAAATAAAAAATTAATAATTAAAGGGTGTCCCATACAAGATATAATTTTTACAATTATAAACATGTCTTTTAAACATTAATAGGCAGGCCTTTAAAATTCACATAAAATATGTATTAATTGAATAAATAAAAATAAATTCAAAATTAAAAGGGTGTGCCTAAAGGCTACTTATTTTCGACAAGCCCAATGACCTTACTTGAAATAGACATGGAGTTTATTTATTGATTTTTACTATATTTTTTTTTGTAATAACAAGTATAAAATATAAATAAAGAAATTACAGGGTGTTCCAAAGAAAAGGGGATATTTATGAAAGAGGAGATGTCCTTTAAACCCTTATAGGCAGACTTTTTACATTTAAACAAAAAATGTAGCAACAAGTATAAAAACAAAAATTAAAGGGTGTCCTCAAAGTGAACTTAATATTAATAAATACAGTGTTATTTTTAAAACTGTAAGAAATGAATTTTATTTTTTTTTTTTTGGCCTTAATAAATATATAAAGTTTTAATTTTAATTTAAAGGGTGACCCCTGCAAGAATTTATGTTAACAGATATAGGTCATCTTGTTGAGCTCTATACTAAGAGCCTAGTAATTTTACAAAAATACAAGCATAAAGTGAAATTTTATAATTAAAGGGTGTCCCTTAAGTACACCTCATATTATCGAACAGGCAGGGAGTTCATAACTCACTTAAATTTGACACAGAGAGTTTTTGAACACTTTTAGCTATGACAACGCTATGATAAATGGAAAAAGTGTATTAGAAATTAAAGGGTGTCCCTTTTAGTAAACGTAAAAATGAAAAACGTAACCTTATGATATCACTTAAAATTAACACAGAGTTTTTTCTGCTAATTACAACAAGTGCAAACAATTATTTTACAAATTACAGGGTGTCCCCAAAGAAAATTTTATATTGACGAATAGGGGTTATTTCAACCATAACAAAACGTTGCCTAAATATCCAACAACTATTAAAAATAAAAAATAAATTAAAGGCTGTCCTAAACAAGATGTGACTTTTACGTATCATGTAGCTTTTAATATGTGAGTCCAACTCACACTTGACTGTCATAAGATAAATGAGAGGTCAATTGTAATCATCGAAACGAGGCAATAAACAACAAAAATTTAACTCATGCACAAAATTTTAATAATGTAGAGAGGTAGCAGAAAAACAGAGAAAGTAAAGCAGTAATGTAAGACGTTTTTCTTAATAAGACTGCAAAGAAAACATAATCAAACAAAATGTATTTCAACCAAACTAAAATTCTTTGCTTATTTAAAGCCAGTTATGTTATTTAAATAAACAATTTCCATTTATTAGAATGCTAATAAGTTGTTTACATTTTTCTTATTTTTTTTTTTTTTTTTCTTTAAATATTTAATTTGAATTTTAGAAATCATAGTGATTTAAAGCTATTTTGACCACAAGACAGCAACACAAACACAAACATTAACAGAAAACCACAAACCACATACCACAATTGCTGCTGAGTAATAATAGGAGAAATCAAAAAAAAAACAATTTAAGCGTTTATTCCTTTATTTTTTGTTTTCTTTGGTACAATTGCAAATTCCTAGAAATCTGCCATAACCTTCCATGGTATAGAGTGGACCTTCATTAGCATTAAACAAAACAAACCACGCATAAATGTTAAACTAAAGAGTTGAAGAAAATTGCAGCTGAAAATGGAACTGAAAAATTAATATTGGGTTGCAAGAAAACTTTTGAAGCTAAAGAAAGCAAAATTCCTAACAGACATTATATTGGATAAAAATCGTTTGCTTGTACCCAATATTATGATGTTTTCAAATTATCATAAATAATTGTGTGGTTGGCCAGGAATCATGGCAGCAAACAAAAACTGCTGTGAGAATATTTGTTTCTTAGGAAATATTGCAAAATATATTTTTTTCTTTTTTTTTTTATTCTTTTGTATATTTCATAAAATTATGCGTAACGATAACATAAAAATCAATCAACGTTGTTAAGTTCAGGCAAACAGGCAAATAAAGAAAAAATTTATAAAACAAAAGACTTAACACACAAACATGCAGGTGGATGCTTTACGTTGTACACAGAAAATTTTAAAAGATCTTGTTAAATATATTTTTAACGAGGTAAAACCTATTTGAAGGACTTTAAAACAAACGATATAAAAAATTAAATAAGGGCTCGCTTTAACTCAACATAAAATAAAAAATAGAAGAACATATAAAAAAAAACCTAAGAAATTTTTGCAGTAAAAAAGTAATATATTTAAGTACCTACTAAAACTAAACTAACGCGCCTCTTAGTAATATAAAAAAATCTATAATACATTTTATTAATTTTTTGTTTTTTTTTTTTTTTTGTTACGTAGTTAGTAGTATTCTACTACTTTTTTAACAACGAATTTAAATTTTAATATTACTAACAGAGATAATAAAACTAATAATATTATTTTCTAGCCTCTTTAAAAAAAAATGTGTTTTTTTCTAATAAATACACGGTTTTTAAAAGGTAGTTATTAACTACTTTTTTTAGTGAACAAAAAACTAAAGTTTCATAACAATCTAACAAGCTAAAAAACTGTATATTTTTTTCTTGCATATTTATTTGCAGTATATTATACAATGATAAGCACATATGATTAAATTTAATGTTAAAAAAATTTTAAAATTTACTACTTTTTTAAATTTTTTAAGTAGTAGGCACTCCTCTTATAAATTTTTTAAGCCGTACCTCCTAATCAATGTTTAAGGATACTGTTTTTAAAGAAAAGCAAGTAGTTTTGATTAAAATTTTTAGAAAGTGTCTACAATTTTATTTTGAAAAAAGTACTATTTTAACTCCTTTTTAATGATGACAAAGTTAATCTTATATCAAAAAATATTATAATTTGCAACATATTATATTAAAACTTTTAAAATTATTTTTTAAAGGAAAATAATTTCAATTTAAAAAAAGTAGTATTTTTACTACGTTTTTTATATAAAATTATATTTAACATGCTAAGACTCTCAAAGCCTTTTCAGCAATTTTTCGTTATTAATGTTTCGAATAGTAGTATTTCTACTACTCTTTAAAAAACTTAAAAAAATTTAACTTTAAAAATAGTATAAAAAATACTTTTTATTTTACAATTTTTTTCTCTTTACACAAAATACTTTAAATAGATAGTTTTCTTTAATAAGAATTAAAGTTTGTTAAGTAAACATTTTTGCTACTTTTTTTAAAGAAAAAAAGAGCGGTTTTAATACACAAAAAACAGTAAAAGTCGGTGTAATCAATAGTGGGTATTTAAGGAATATGTAAATTTGATACATATAATTGCTTTTTAAAATAGTAGTATTCCTTCAACTAATTTTTTAATTGTAAAATAAAAAAATGGCTTAAGACCTATGATAGTAGTAAAAATAGTAGTAGTATAGTAGTGTTAGTTAAAATATTTGTTTTCTGGTACAACGCCACGACCTAAAATATTAATTAATTTTTACTTAGACAAATTTACTTGAATTAATTTTATGCGTTCTGAAAAAGTAGTTAAATAAAAGTATTATGTAAAGTTTTTACAAAAAGCATGGCCAAATTGTATTTCAGACAAAAAAGCTTCGATAATTGTGCCAAAAATATAATACGAAAAACTTGAAAAATTTATATTTTAAAAAGTAGTATTTTTAGGCTGAAAAATTTTATCGCCCACTGATAATTACGTCAAATATTTTTTAAAATATTATTTTATATATTAATTTTCTATAAAAAATGAATATTTGTACTACCTTAAAAAAAGTAGTATTTATACTATTTTAAAAAAAGTAGTATTTTTACTACCTTTTAAATAGGCGAAATTTTATTTTGTAATTTCAAAGCTTTAGATATCTAAGAAAATCATTAATTGCTTTATTAAAACCACTTTAACTTTTGTATTTCGATAGTAAAAAGGTAGTTTTTTTACTGCTTTTTTGTAAAAAGGTGCAAAATACCTTTAAAAAGCCTTTAAACTTAAACTGAGTTTATAACTTTAAAATAAACAAAAAAAGAATTAATTTAAAAAAATACAATTTTTACTACTATTTTCGTTAAAAATTCTTGTATTATTCTTTTTTTTTTTTTTTGAAAATTACTTTAATTTTAAAAATCTAAAGAACATTTAGTATGACATTAAATTATGTATTCAAGACGATATTTAAAGTACTTCTTAATCTCGCTACACACTATTCAAACCTTTTTTAACCCGGAAATTGTTATTCCTCTTGTCTTTTGCAAAAAAATTAAATTTAAAAAAAAATATTATTTATTACTTCTGTTCAGATTATAATGCTGACCTGACTCAACAATAAATAAAAAAACTTTCAACTACAATCTTTTTTTCTGTCAGTTAAATACTTTCGTGGCTTTAAAGTGTCTAACAAATGCTAAACAATTTTTTGTGATGGGCATGACAATGTTTGAATACATTCTTGAACTAACACAACAACAATAACTTTAACAAACAAATATTTCTGTAAAACATAACAGAAATCAGCTAAAAACTTTTTCTGTTTATTTTACCCTAAACGTGTCTTGCATGACCAAGAGATATTTGTGGTTGTATTTTTCTAGAAAGATGAGTAACAGCCAGAGTATAAAAGCATGAAATTTATACGATTTTTTTAACAAAAAATATTTATAGCAGATTTAATTTCTTTTTTTAGGTTTTCAAAATTAAAAGTAAAAGTAAACAACAAAACTAAATGTAAGTCAAAGAAATAAAATTAAAAAAAGAGAAAAGAAATAATAAATTAATAAAATTAACAAATAGAGAACGGGCACAAAAATAAACAACATGTTGATGTAATTTGAAAATCCTAGCGCTATTTATATTTTAACTATTTGAAGCATCTTCTTTGATAACTGGTTACACCAACCGTAGCATTTCTAATATTAAATTTATCTGCCAACAAATTATAAAATGAAACGAAAAAAAACAAACTTAAGAAATTATGTGGAATAAGAAAATTATTAGTTGAACTGAAAGTTCATGTTGGTGTGCATCTCTTTTTCATTTTTTATTATTTTTTTTTTTTCTTTAAACATATTTTTCTTACTTCTTATACCTTTTTATTGCATTTTCATGTTCCACCTCCTTTTTTTTAACACTTCACAGCAACAAAAAAAAATCACTAGTAAATGTTCGAAAGGGCTACAGCAGAAGCAACTAATTCTTAGCATTATTTTAAAGTCGTTGAACTATATTTTTGCCTCTAAGAAATAACAACAAGTTGATAAAAAAAAGATGTTAAAATAAAATTCCAGAAAAAGGAAATTAACAACAGGGAAAATTCAATTCCCAATAAGATTTAAACAAAGTATTTTATTAGACTTAAGCAACACACTTGAATTAAAATTTATAAATAAAAAAAATAACTTTTTAAGTACTAATTTTACTACTATTTATTAATAATAGACAACAAATTTCCTTAATTCTTGTGATTCAGCATAAAGCAAAATTTTAACACAGGTATCTTTATACATTTTGTGGATAAAAAAACGTAGTATCCTACTACTATTTTAAAAAAAAGGTCATCTTAAATACATTTTCATAAACAAATAAAAATTTAAATGAACAGTATGTCTTAAAAAGATATTAAAGAAAATAAACTTTTGTACTAACAAAATTTTACAAAAAAGTAACATTTCTACTACTACTTTAAAAAATGTTTTGTAAAAGTACTTTTTAATACCAATAAAATGTCTGCTTAATATTTAAAAATCTTAAAAGACATTCCTTTGTGTCACAAAAAAAGTAGTGATTCTTTCTACTACTATTTTTTTAATGGAGCCTGGTAAAAAAATTCTTTAAAATATATTTATAAAAAAATTCCCAACGATTCCTAAAAATATTTTAAAGAAAAAACTATTTTATATAATATAAATTTACGAAAAAAATGTAGTATATTACTACTATTTTGGAAAATTGCTGCCGTGAATTATTTTTATAAGTAGAATGAAATGATTCTTAAATATTCTATTCTTTTTAAACTATATAATACTTTTACTACAAAACATTCATAAAACGTAGTATTTTTAATACTATTTTTAAATAGTGTCCCTTGAAATTATCTATGCAATGGTAATTAACTTGTATCATGTTTATGTACAATTTTTCCAAGATATGTAAATTTGTATCATAAAATGAACGCAAAAAGAGTAGTATTTTTACTACTCTTTTGGACAAGTGGCTCCTGAAAACAAAATTTTAACAGCAATAAAATGTACACTTAATCTTTAATAGATCTAGAATAGAATACTCTTTTATACCATAAAAAATAAGTAGTTTTGCTACTACTATTTGCAAACGGAACCTTTTAAAAACAATTTTAAGATATTCATATAGCAAAATTAAATTTTGAACCTTAAAACAGTCTTAAAAAAATACTGTTTATATGTTAGAAAACACCTAAAAATAACGTAGTATTTTTACTACTTTTTTTAAAAAAGGGTCTCATGCCACTATCTTTATAATAGAGATTAAATTTTATGTTAGTTAATATATTTAAGAAAAAATATACTATTATTTCACAAAAAAAGTAACTGTTCTACTACTATTTTAAAAAATAATTTATCCATTAAAAATACTAATTCTTTAAAGGCTATTAAAGAAAATAATTTTTTATATCATAAAGAATCACAAAGAAAAAGGTAGTATTTCTACTACTTTTTTAAATAATCTTCAAATGGTGTTAAAACTCTTAAAAAGTACTTCGCTAAGATGTCTCCAAAAGCATAAATAACATTTATGTAAAATATTAGCTTAAAAACGTAGTATTTTTTATTAATTCTTTTTTTACATATAAAAGACTTTAAATGTTGTTCTTGTTAATATTACCACATTTTGAAAAAAGTGCATCTAACTTCTTACGTTTTTAAGCCAGGCTAACAATATTTGTTGTTTTTTTTATTTTTTTTTTTTTTTTGTAGTTTACAATAGAACTCTGAAATGAAAATCCGACAAGAAAAGAAAACTTGTCCCAAGCTTTTATTTTTTAAACATTAAAGTTCGTTTGGTAATAATTTCCCTAATAAACATTTCTGTATTTTAATACTTTTTTAAATTTCTTCTAAAAGTTCTGCAACAGTTTACACTAGCCACAGATTGTAAATTTAAATACGTCCTAAAATTATTATGTACTAAAAAATTGCACGTAATAGTATAATTTTCAAAGCTTTAGAAAATCTTTCAAAAAAAGTTTAAAAAGTTAATGTTGTTAGTTGTAGTAAAAAGATCGTTAAAAATGATAAAATGTCAATAAAATGATCATTAAAGATATTTTTTATTTAACCATTTTGGTGTTTTGAAATCATATAGTTCGTAACGGAGAGAAAAACAAAGAAAGAAAAAGGATCCAAAGGTGTCCGTAATTTGCAATTTCAAAACAAAAGAAATCTTAGTACAGCAGTTTTAGTTCAAGTCATTTTGTTTATTTTTTATCTTTAATTATATTTACGTCCGCATGTGAAAACTAATTTCAGTAATTTCTATCTTTATTGCTGAGAAGTTTGTATTTATTTAAAATTATGAATGAGAGAATAGAAACTGTATTCTTCTCCATTCTCCTTTCACGTCTTTCCCACAAGCTGAAATATTGAGCAGCAAAAATTTAAAAGTGTGGACAGAAATAAATTAAAAGGAGAATTGAAAGAAAGCTTGTAGGAGAATTATTAAAAAGGTAGTTTATTTACTACTTTTTTTCAAAACCTACTGAAAAAAAAATTTGATAAATGAAAATTTTTGAACTGTAAGAAAGCTGTAGGGGAATTATTAAAAAGGTAGTTTTTTGCTACTTTTTTGAAACTTGTTGAAAAAATTTTGCTAAATGAAAATATTATATTCTCAGTCTTTAAAAAAAACTTAAAGGGGTAAAATATTTTGAATAAAAATTAGGAGTATTTTTACTACTCTTTTTGAAACTTGAATTTTTTCAAAATCGTATAACTTTTTTAAAATGTCCATTTTTAAAGGTGCCATAACAAATTTAGAAAATTTTAAATTTTCACATTAATAGAAAAAAGTAGTGTTTTTACTATTTAAAATAAAGTTATAAGTAAAAGCGGAATTTTAAATTATATTTTTAGTTCTTTAACAGATATTTAATTTTAATAAAAAAGTATTACTTTTCCGACTTAGTTTCTTTTTTTAAATCACTTTCCAAAAATTTTAAGAAAGAAAAAATATTTACAAATGTATGCCATGTTTTCCAAAGAAAACAAACAAGCAGAATGAAATGCAGCAGAATTTGTGAAAATATTTGTTTATTAAAATTTTTAGAAATTAAATTGAAAAAGGAATCTGAGCTAAAAAAAGTGAATTTTTATTCATTTACAATATCTAGGTATTAAATTCTGATTGGAAAAAAATTTAAAAATTAACAAAATTTTATTTATAAAAAAGGTAGTATATTTACTACATTACTTTTTTGAAAGGCTTAAATAATTATTTTTTTCAATACATTTTTTTAAAGAATCCAATATGTTAACATATAAATTTTCTAAAGAAATGTTTAAACAACTAAAATGCTTCACATTCGAAAAGGTAGTATTTTTACTACTTTTTTAAAATTAATTTTTTTGTTGTAATACAAATATTTTCAGAATAATGATCTTTATTGGTCATTGACCGTTTTAATAAAGTGTGCTTTGAAAAAAATTTTTAGTAGCATTTCTACTACTATTTTTTAACAAATTTTTAAATGTTGCATTATTTTAAAAACTTTATTTTTATAATGCCTTAAATAGATTTTTATAACGGTTAATAAATCTTTTAGTTTACTTTATTCTCTTTTTAAAAGGAATTAAATTTCCATATATTTTTATTTTTATTTTTTAACAATAAATTTTCTTAAGTGGGTCATTTGGAATCAGGAATATTTTAGCACCTTTTAAGCCTTGTTTTTATAACAAAATTTCAGCCATTTTCTATACGAAGATCTTTTTCTAACATTTTAAACAAAACTTAACAAAATAGAAAAAAAATCCATTGTCACAAGTGAAATTTAAATTTATTCTTAGTCAGCCACGAATAAGTGATGTAGATGGCACCATCGTGTTTATACAGAAGGAAAAAACTTCAAGCAATACAACCATAAAGAAGGGCATGAACTTTTCATTTAACATTTGTAATATGTAGAGTAGACAAGAGGCAAAAATATTTCTAAAATGGTTACAACAATAGCAATAGGAAAACTTTTATGGTTGAGTTAATAAAAGCGGTAGAAGAATTTGTTTTTTTTTTTTTTGCTACAAAATCTTTAACATGGTTTCTGTTACTTTCAAACATGTTCTTCGTGCCAAGGCTTTTGTTTGGCAACGATTTAAGTTAAAATCCTAAAGAATTCTTAAAAATTTCATCTTAAAGGAAGGCAATATTAACAAAGGAAAAAAATGGACGAAAATATTCGAGAAAAAAACTTAATGGTCTAATGCCTTGGCGACTTGTTTATGGCTGTATGGTAACACTTAAATTTGTGTCGCGTGCAACAGCATTTACTATAAGTTATAAAATAACAACAACAACAACAACAACAACAACAAAGGCTACATAAAATACAATTTTCAGTACAATAACAAGATTTAAAAAAAATAAGCAAGTTTCTCTCAACAGTTAACAAAATCTTTGAAATATTAGAAGTATCAAGTTTCTAGCTTAAGTCTTTTGTTTTGCATATTGACCATTTTTATTTAAAGACAAAGAACAGCATAAAGAAATGTTGCTTCAAACAGTTTTCTATTCTTGGGAAAAGTATTCGCAAAAAATTGAATGTTGCTTGTCTCTTTTGTTTCCTGTAACAAAGGAACGTATGAAAATTTTTGAGTTTTTTTTTTATTTGTTAAAATAAAATTCATCCATACTTTTTTACTTGTGCGAGAAATCTTAAGGCCTTTCTTTATAGTAACATGTGATTTAACAACTACTATTTTTATAAAACTAATTTTAATTTACCATGATTTAGTCATAAATTACAATTTTAAGCCTTTTCAAAAAAGTAGTAGAAATACTACTTTTTTTAATACTTATTTAACAATTATGGTTTTAATTTTTTTTTAATTAAATTTCGCTTGTTTTAATTTGAATTATTAAATGTGCTCGTAAAAACTATTTATTTTGTGAGTTTTTTAATTTTCTGTAATCCAAAGATACATTTTGTTATATTTTAGTGATAAGATAAAAATCTTATTGAAGAAGGTAGTAAAAATACTACTCTTTTGTATAAACTTTTTATAGAATTTAAAAATTTTTTAAAGAACCAGGGTTGCCATTATAAGTTTAATTCGTTTCATAAAAAAATAATTTGAAAAGTTATTAATTGATTCAGATTTTAACTAAGAAAAGAATTATAAATTTATTTATATTATTCAACTGCAAATTGCTTACTTGTTCAAATTTGTTGAAAAAGTATTAAAAATACTACCATTTTTTATCCTTGTAAGTTAAAGAATTAATAGGGTTTTGGTGGTTAAGTAAAGTTTTATAATTTTTCCAAGATGTAGTGAATATACTGCTTTTTTTAAATTTAAAATAGTCCATTATATAATTTTTAATTTAAAAACTGACACGAAAAGAGTATAATTTTTCGATCTGAATTTCCCAGAAATGTAGCGAATTTTATCGAAGCTTTTTGTAATTTTTAAACATATTTTAGCACCTTCTTAAAAAAAAGTATTAAAAATACTACCTTCTTTAACTGAAATTTTTTATAATTAAAAACCTTTCGATATAACAGCGAGCAAAATAAGTATATAAATTTTATGTTTTTTTATATGTTTAGGTATTGTTTCTAAAAAAAGTAAAATAGTACGTAAAATAAAACAAAATAAAGCAAAAATACTAACATTTGTAATATCAAAAATATTTTTTACTAATTTTACCATTTAAAAGATATTATTAAAGACTAGAAATTTTATGTTTTTTCTTATTTCTAAGCAAATTAATGCTTTTTGCAAAAGGTAGTAATTAAAATACTACTTTTTTTAACCTAATAATATTAGTTATTTTTCGACTCTAATTTCTCAGAAATGTTACATAAGACTCGCAATTTTTAGGTTTTTGCAATTTTCAATCATATTTTAGCACCTTTTCAAAAAGAGTACTAAAAATACTACCTTCTTTAACTGCAATTTTTTATAATTAAAAACCTTTCGATATAACAGCGAGCATATTATGTATATAAATTTTATGGTTTTTTATATGTTTAGGTATTGTTTCTAAAAAAAAGTAAAAAAGTACGTAAAATAAAGCAAAAATACTACCATTTATAATATCAAAATTATTTGTTACTAATTTTACCATTTAAAAGATATTATTTAAGACTAGAAATTTTATGTTTTTTATTATTTCTTAGCAAATTAATGCTTTTTGCAAAAGGTATTAAATAAAATACTACCTCTTTTAACATAATAATAGTATTTATTTATCGATCTAATTTTCCAGAAATGTTACATAAAACTCGCAATTTTAACGTTTTTGTAATTTCCAATCATATTTTAGCACCTTTTCAAAAAGAGTACTGAAAATTGTACCTTTTTTAACTGCAATTTTTATAATTAAAAACTTTTTCGATATAACAACGAGCATATTATGTATATTAATTTTATACTTTTTAATATGTTCTAAAAAAAAGTAATAAGAATACGGTAAAATAAAGCAAAATAGAGCAGAAATACTACCTTTCATAATTTAAAAAAATTTTTTGTTATTTATATTACCATTTAAAAGACATTATTTAAGACTTATAATTTTATAGATTTAATTGTTTTGAGCATTTTTTGCTTTTTTTAAAGGTAGTAAAAATACTACCATTTTTAAGAAACTTGTTTTTATAGAAAATAGTACTTTTTTAATAACATAGTGCATACAAATTATAAAATTGAGTTTTTTTAAGTTTTTCAAAACTACGTTTTAATAAGTAGTAAATATACTACTATTTTTAATTTTTAATTTCTTATGCTAATATTATTTTATAATGTTAGAGTTA
Organism: Gymnosoma rotundatum; assembly: GCA_916610165.2. Classification (NCBI taxonomy): domain Eukaryota; kingdom Metazoa; phylum Arthropoda; class Insecta; order Diptera; family Tachinidae; genus Gymnosoma; species Gymnosoma rotundatum. The sequence goes on from OU744340.1 coordinate 13,363,676, forward strand.
AATGAGTTTTGCACCTATTTTAAAAATATGGCCTCTTTCAAAGATAATAAATAGCTTTTTTAAAAAAGCCGTGAGTTTTTTTATCCAATTTTAAATTTTTCAATATTAAAAATTCTTTTTTAGCGCTCTTAATGAACATATCATTTAATTGACACAATTTAACTTCAAGTCCCATTGCCTTAAAAACACCAATATCTAAAGATATTAAAGTTTTTTTTTTTTTTTTTGTTCTTAGAATTTTATTGTTATTTCAAGCACATTTTATGGGTTTCGATAAATTGTTGTTTACGTTATTGCATTTTAGCATTAACAATATTAAAATTTTAACACGTAGAATTTTAGCATAAAACAACGAAAGAGGTGATAGTGATGTTGGTGGTGCTAATGACACTATAACAAATCAACGCACGCATTTTGGTTTAAGTAGGAAAGAATAATATTAAGCGTAATAATGGTATTTTAATGACAAAGGCCTCATGATAGCTTTTAACTCATACAAACACACATACACATATTAGCGCAAATGAATTGGCAAGCAATCAATAAAAACCTTTAAAATAGAATTTTTATGAAGAGGAAATTAAAATCAGACAAGTCATGACAGCAGTTTGAAGTTAAAAAGATACACCCTAGAGAAAGGCCGACTTTAGAATAAATAAAATCAATGCCAAGTTTATTTTTATTTGATAGTTGAGAAAAAAAGTTGTTTAAAGAAAATTTTTCAATAAGTTTATCTTCTTCAAGTTTCTTTTTTCTTTCTTTTTTTTTTTTGCTTTAATTTTCTTTTCAAAATATATACTCTGCATTCTTTACACTTGTGCTAGAAACCTTAATCAATAGCTTAACATTATGCTACGTTTTCTAGTTTGTATCAACAACTTACTATTAAATTAATACAACTGTTATATAATCTAAGTTATATGTGCAATTACGTTTTGTGCGAAACTATGCTTAACTGCAACTTTTTAAAATTTTATGTTAATTGGTTTTCAAATAACTACGTTAAAAACAGTATGATTTAAAAAGCACACATGTGCTTTTATCTCGAAGACATAAAAGAAAAGCTTGCTAGTGTTTAAACGATACGAGTACAAGAGGCTGTTGTTATAGTAGTTTGTTGTTTATCCGCTTGAAGTTTAACTATAAAGAAAGTAGCGACAATGAAAACTTAACCCATTCAAAGCAGAAATATAAAAGATGACCACTGAAAAATAATGATTTTTATACTACCCCAAACGTAGTAAAAATACTACTTTTTTAAATAGATAAATAAAATCCAAAATTATTTGATTTCATTTTAACTCAAGAACTTTGAAACGAAAATACTTTATAAATGATTTTTGGCAACTTTATAAAAAAGTAGTAAAAAAATACTACTTTTTTATTAACGAAAATTATTAATACTACCATACTCCTCTATAACAATGTATTACTTGCAGCAATATTTTCTTTTTCAAAATAAAATTTAAAGTTTTTTTTTTCAAAATAGTAGTAAAAATGCTAATTTTTTAAACTAATATATAGACATATATGAATAATCGCGAATATATATAAAGAATAATAGTAATTATTATCAAATAAGCACCGCTTTAAGAGGCGTAAAAAATACTGCAACAACAAAACCGCTACATTTTTTTATAACTTTAGTGCGTATTACAACATACATGAACAATTTTATTTTCTTTGTTGTAAGCCGCTACTTGCTACTTTGTAACAAAATACTATTTTGTGAAAAAAAAATTCCGCCTTTTTACACCGAAAATATATTTTCAAATGAGGCTTTCACTTTTACTATTAAGCGTAAGATATTTTAATTTAATATAGTACTTCCTTTATAGCTCTTGTTGTATAACAAAAAAAAAAAGTAGCAAAATAACTACTTTTTAAAAAAATTTTAACTAAACTATATCTTTAAAATTATGGTCAGGTCAAATGTTATTTTTTATTTCTTTGCTATTTGGTAAAAAATGTATAAAGCAATATTACTTTTTTACACTAAAAAATACTACTTTTTTATAAACGAAAAAATTTTAAAAAAGAACCAAAATTTTGTATACAACCATTAAAAACGCTGCTAATTTTTCAAAGTTTTTCTTTTCAATTAAATTTTTTTGCTTTAAAAAAAGGAGGAAAAATACTACCTTTTTTACTAAATGAAGTTATATTATTTAAAAAAAGTTTTTAAGAACTGCAGCAAAAGAATCCTTAATTTAAAGCTTTTTATTGTAAAATGTATTGTATTGAAACAGTTTGATATCCAATTAAAAAAAGTAAAAATATTCCTCCCTTTTTTAAAAAAATTGAAAATTTAATATTTTTAACTTTTGGTAAGGGCAAAAAGGAGCTTGTTTAACAACTTAATTGTTGTACAAAAACTTAATCTGTCATTATTTTAAAAAAGTAATAAAAATTTTTAACTTTTTTAAAAGAGGAGTATTAAATTGTTTTTATAAATAATATTATTTCTAAAAGGTTTTTTTTTGCATAATAAATTTTTTCTTGTTTTGTTATAAGTTATGTTTTAAGACCTTACACTTTGCCCCAAATATACCACTTTGTTAAAAAATAATCGCAAATAGTAGTAAGATTAAAAAAAAACTGGTAGTTAAAATTTGTTTTAAAAAGTAAAAATACCTTTATTTTTGACGTTTGGACTTTATGTCCTAAAACAGCAAAAACTAAAAAATAAAAAGTAGCAAAAATACTACCTTTTGTAAAAAATAAAATAGTAACGTTATGTTGTCAAACTGTATCAGAAACTATTAAAAAGTTTGCAATTTAAAACTTTTTAATTGTAAAAAATATTTTTATAAAGTAGTAAAAATACTACTTTTTAAAAAATGTAAAATTCTTAATTAAAAAATCTTGCCGTAAGAGCAAGGAATAAAATAACACTAGTTTTAATATTTACAGTAGGAAAACAATACTAAACATATATTAAAAAAGTAGTAAAAATACTACTTTTTTAAGTTTGATTTATATTTATAAGTTATGGTATAAAGAAACTACACCAAAAGTATTTTTTGTAACGATTTTTACTTTCAAATGTTTCTTTTAAAGTCATAGTAGTAAAAATACTACTTTTTCAAAAAAAAAAATATTGTTTCCGTGTTTAAAAATTTAAGAAAAAGTAATAATTTTAAAATGTCTTGAATAGAGTAATAATTTTTAACACTTAAAAAAGTACTTTCCTAAATTCAGTATATTTTTTATTTCTTCTTAGTGGGTTAAATTGTAACTAGTATTTATTTTTTTTTAAGTTTTGTTTTTCTAGAGTCTGTTTTAAAGATGGTTATAAATCTGCCGTTAGTCGGCCTAATTCTAATGAAAACATTTGTTTAAATACTCTCGTATTTACTTAACAATTGTGGTTTTATAACAAGTATTTTCTTTTTATAATTTTTCTCAAAGCAAAATTAGAAAAAGAGCGAAACAAGTCAGAATTTAGTTTGAGAGAACAAATGTCCTCTCTGCTTTTGATTTTGATCATTTTAAACTGTTTATAGTTTATTTCTTATCATTCTGTTTAAGAACAAGATCTTGCATGTTTTAATTCTATTAATTAAAATTTATACCTTTTTTAAATATTTTCCCATTCTCACATAACAATTTGTAAACGAACTTAAACTACACTCACAACTTTACCCGCAACCTTCTCAACTTGAGAAAAATTACAATTCTTCTTTCTAAAATAAATTAACGTCAACCGTATAATATTCATTTAGCACTTACAGCAACAGAAACTGGAGGTATTTGCCATTCACAGCTTAAAACTTTGCATTATGATTAATTGAATTTTCTTCTACTTAGAATTTTCTTTTTAATAATTCCTGTTACAACATGCAATGTTTTGCTGCCAATTTTCTTTTTCTAGATAATAAAGCGATAAAAAATACGGTTTTAAAGCAATTACTAGAAGAAAAAAATGGCAAGACTTAAGCCACGAAATTAAAATGATAAATTCTAAGAAATTTTTAAAAATTGTGCATTTCTAATTTTGTTAATAAAATATTAATAAATGTGAACATGGAATAAAAAAAACGTTGTTAAGAAAAGTGTAAAATATGGGTCAGTATATAATTTTTTGTTCTATAAAAACCCAAACTCACAATCAAGCTTGAGTAATTATAATGATCAGTTGGTAAAAAAAATAGGTGAAAAGAAAATGGATTTAAAATTGCATTTACTTAGGTTGAATACAGAAAAAAATCATATTAAGCAACTGTATAAAACAGTAAAAATACTACTATTTTTTAAACAAAAAAACCACTTGTTTTTCGATAACCAACACTTAAAACAAAACTTACAATTATAGAATTATTTTTCAATACTTAGATACTGCAACTTAAAATAGTAGTAGAAAATACTACCTTTTTAAAAATAACAAAAAACAAATTTATATGGCGTTTTTTCTACATAAATTACTTTAAAAAAAATTAGTTTTGGTATTGCTTAAATATTTAAAAAATTAGTAAAACTACTACCTTTTTTAAAAGAAAAAATTTGGCTAATATATGCCTTTTAATGCAACTAGAAGCCTGTAACCTTAAAAGTATTAATTGGAGATATTTTTAATTTTAAACTGTTTTTTAAAAATTATACAATTTCTGATTAAAAATTTGTTTAAGGCAACTTTTAAAAAGGTAGTAAAATTCTATCTTTCTAAAATAAGTAAATCAAAAATTTTTTTTGTCAAAAAAATGCTTTTAAATGTTAAAGAGCTAATATTAAATATTATTTTCATGATTATAAGCTTTTAAAAAAGGTAGCAAAAATACTACTTTTTTAGTAAAACATGTTTAAAAGTTTGAAATTTCTGTAAAAAAGTTTATAAAGCACCTTCTGTAAAAGAAAGGTATCAAAAATACTTCCTTTTTTAAACCAAACAAATTATAGTTGTTATGTCGTTTAATGGAAAAATGAAGATATTTGCTCGTAGTTAAATAAAGGAAAAATATACTTATGAAATTTAATACTTAAAGATTTTAAGCTGCTTTTAATTTTTAAACAGACTTTTTTTTAGTAGTAAAAAAAACTACTACGAAAACTACTACTTTTTAAAAAGTAGTGAGAATACTAAATTTTTTTAAGAATTTTACTACAATAATTTTTTATTATTATCAATATCATTGTTTTATTGTTATAGTACTTTTTTCATTTAGTAGTAAAAATACTACTTTTTTAATTAGAAAATTTATGTATCGCTTTATATATATTCCTATAATTTAAATGCTTTTGTAAATATATTTAAGAAAAAAGTAGTAAAATACTATTTTAGTAGTAAAAATACTACTTATTTAGTAGTAAAAATACTACTTTTTCAAATGCAAAAATTGTAGGTTTTAAAAATTTTTATAAAAGTCATTTCAACATTTGTATTAATATTTGTATTATTTGTAGTCCTTTAGGTGCTCGTTTCTGTTTAAAGAAATTTAATTTTAATTTCATTATATCTTGTATTACAATAATATTTAGGTATTTTTATTTTTTTGTTATTGTATGTTTTTTATTTGAGCTTTTTTAGAATCCATTTAGGCGTTCAGGAAGTCTTTTTATTTTATTCTGTATTATTTTTCAATTTAATTGACTTTCCTAAATAACCTTTTACTTGATTTCTTGCCCCTGCAATAAAATCTTATATGATTTCTAAGTTTTCGTTAGTCTTTGTTGCTTTACCAATATTAATAGTTTTTATTTTTACCTTATAATTATGGCCATTTATTTATTTAATATTTTTCCTTAATTCTTATTCTCTTTTCAAACATGTTTTATTTCTTAATAAAGATGATCTTTTTATTATTAATTTAGCTAATATTTTTCAAATTCTAAAATTGCAAAATGTTCTCATTTTTCTTTTTCATTTTTATGGCGCACACACAGCCATATTGTCCTTAAAGTCATAGTATTATAACTATCAAAGATATTTTTCTAATGCCTTCATATACTCGTTTCCATTTAACTTTAAAGTATTTCCTGATTATTTATCTTGGACGTAAAGAAGGAAAAAACTTAAAAAAATATTTTGAAGAGATTTTTGTTTGGTTGTTTGCCTGCCCAGCAAAGTCAAATGTCTGGTGGCTGGTATATTGTAACAGCCTGGACAAGCTTTAAATATAATTGCCATATAACATGCAACCTATACAAAAAGGAAAAAAATTCTTTAAAAAAAATATTTTTTTTTCTTTAATTTCACTTATATCAAGAACATTAAAAGAGTGAAATTGTGCTCGGAAAAGTTGGTTTAGATTTCTTGTTCAGTTAAATCCAACTATTGCGGTTTTCTCTTGCTCTGCGTGTAAGAGAAAAATTAAAAACTAACTATAAACTTTAATAACTGCTTTTGCTTTGGCAAAGTTCTTAAATTGTTTTTCTTTTAATAATGAAGAACATTTTCATGGTTTCCGCGTGGTTTGGTAACAGCGTTTCATTTCTATTTAACCTTAAGCTATAAATATAAAACATATTGCATTCGATGTGAAAAAGAAACTCTACAGAATTATACACATTTTAGCGACTTAAAGGCCATAATAAATGTCAGTTTTCATAAGAAGTTTTTCTATTGTGAGAGAAAAATAATAGAAAGAAAAACGCTCTGCATAAAATGGATAAGTTTATTAAGAAGTCAAAGTTTTTCTTTTCATGTAAAGGAATATTCTAACTAAAATTAGGAGGCGTTTTATTAATGTCTCAAAAAAGAAGGTATGTGTGATATAGTAAATTTAGTTATTAAAATAAAAAAATATACTTTAAACTTGTAAGCAACAATAAGAACAGAATTAAAAAGAATTAACACAAAATACCAACAATAAGACAATAAAAATATTAAATATTTTACATGAGAATTAAATGAAAATTCGTAATTAATTTGCTGTTTTATTTAATATCGATACACTATCTGCCTTATTTTGCAAAATTATAATATTAAGCTGTTTTGTTTATCGCTTGGAGTTCAATAATAATTTTTTTTTTAAATTTCTCCAACTAAATTTATTTTTCTGGCAAATGTTTTTAAAATTTTTTTGCTAAGCCTTTAGATTTAAAAGCAAAAGATAAACTGTTTTAATAATTTAATTAACAAAAGTGCCACAATTTTTCTGCATTACCAATAAATTAGAAAAGAAAATGTACTAAATTTAATATTTTTATTTACATTTTAAATTTTTTGTTACAACAAAAAAATTATGTTTATTATTATTGTATAACCAAAAAGCTGTAGTAATAATAATTTAACAACTAAATCACAAAATTATTAAAAAAAATATTTTTTTTAATTAGTACTTTTACTACCTTTTTAAAAACCTTACCTGGCAACTACTAACTAAAATACTAAGGCTCTGAAATAATATTTGTATTATATAATGTATATACAATAGCAGCTTAACATTTTTTTAAACTATTATTTTACTATTATTAAAATGTTACCTTTCTTATCTCATTTCATCTTATCTTATATTATGAGACATTTTTAGTTATACAATCCCCTTTTTTATTAAAAAAAAATTAAGTAGTATTTTACTACTTTTTTCTAAAAGTAGTATATTTACTACTTTTTTAAAAAAGTATCCAAAAAAATGTTTTCCGTTAAACGTATTATATCATGTATAATCAATAGCAGCTTAACACATTTCTTTTTTTCAAATTATTGTTTTACTACTTTTTCTAAGTATTGCCAAAATGTTCCCTTTCTTATCTTATCTTATCTCATCTAATCTCATCTTATCTTATTTTATATTATGAGACATTTTAGTTATACAATCAAATTTTTTATTAAAAAAAATTAGGTACTATTTTACTACTTATTTCTAAAAGTAGTATATTTACTACTTTTTTTTTAAAGTACCCAAACAATTTTTTTTTCGTTAAATGTATTATATCATGTATATGCAATAGCAGCTTAACATTTTTTCAAACTATTATTTTACTACTTTTTCTAAGTATTACCAAAATGTTATCTTTCTTATCTCATCTTATCTTATCTTATAATATGAGACATTTTAGTTATACAATCAAATTTTTTATTAAAAAAATTAAGTACTATTTTACTACTTATTTCTAAAAGTAGTATATTTATTGCTTTTTTGAAAAAGTATCCAAAAAAATGTTTTCCGTTAAATGTATTATATCATGACACAGACATTTTAAATTATACAATAAACGTTTTTAATAAAAAAAATATTAAGTAGTTTTCTTACTACTTATTTCAAAAATAAGTAAATTTACTACTTTTTTGAAATAGCATCAAAAACAATTCTTCCATTAAATTTCTACCAAAAATAGTTTTTTTTTTATTTGTTTTTTGCTTTTTGAAAGTATAAAAATCATTAAATATTTTCATATAAAAAATGTAGTAGATCAGCTACATAAAAAAACAGCAAATTGAAACTTCTAAACAAAAGTTTGAAAATTAGAGCGCAAAAGAGGGACAAAATGTGTATGTGTGTGTAGTTAAATAAAAAAGTACTATTTTAACTACTTTTCAAAAAATTAATAATAAATTCTAGCTTCCAGTTAAGTATTTTCTTTTTATAAAAATGTAAAAATAAATTAATGTTTTCAATAAAAATAGAAATATAGTAATTAGTTTATTAAATTATCTATTGCTTTCTTAATTTCGAAAAGGTTCCATTTTTAGTACTTTCTTGATGAAATATTATAAAGTAGCTAAAATCTTAAAAATAAAAGAAAAATTTGACTTTTTAGTAAAAATAATCAATCAGAAAAGTAAAGTAAAAAAAGGTTACAGTTTCAATTTAAAAAGTACATTTTTACTATTTCCTATAGTAATTTGTTTTATTTAAAATATCAAAAATGTATTGTAATAATTCTACTACTTTTTTTAATTTATAAAATTTCAATTTTTAGCGTAAAATATTAAACAAGTTAACATTACGTAGTTTTTAGTAAAACAGCGATATAAGAATTAAACATCGTTTATCTTTCAAATGTCCAGTTAATTATTTTCTTCTTTTACTACCTTTTTTCAGTTTTCCAATTGGCCTTAAAGTTTAAAACTACACAATATGCAATGGTACTTTTTTTATAAAATAGTTAAATATAAAGAAAAATTTAATTTTTAAAAAGGTAGTATTTTTACTACTTTTTTAAATAGGTACTTATAATTATTTTTTAAAGAAATCGGTTTGAACTAGGATTGACTTATGAAAGTAAGGCAAATAAATTAAACAAATCAAAATAAGTTATTGTCAATAACATATTAAGTATTTTTGGTCCAAATTCAACAACAAATTGTAATTCATTTTTCTTTTTTATTACAGGTAAATATCAATTGCAATTTGAACCTGTTTTCTGAAATTACACCATTAAATTAAGGTATTTATTATGGACAATTAAAATGCTTCTTTCTGTAACTATTACATCAAAGACAATATCTTTTATGTCAAAAATTACTCAAGTTTAATTTCTCAGTCTTTTGATTTACAACCAAATTTCAAAAAGTGATTTTATTTCAACACAAGCAAATACGAGGGCTGCTATATATATTTCTGGCCTGGCAACACTGAGTGCTGCCAAGTGCAATCTGACATTTCTATTGGAAAGTTTGTCATTTTTAAGCATAATCGTACTCAAAACGTTTTGACGTACAACCATTATTTGTGTTGTTTACAGTGACTTGAAAAAATTAATATAGAAAAAAATGGAATTAACTCGTGAACATTTTCGTGCCATCATTTTTCACAACTTTCGAGATGGATTATCACGACAAGAGTGCATTGATGAAATTAAATCTTTGTATGCCGATGAAGCACCATCCCATAGAACTGTGAAAAATTGGTATAATGAATTTAATCGTGGCCGAAGCTCGCTCAAAGACGAATTCCGTGAAGGTCATCCAAAAACGGCTATTGTTCCAGTGAACATTGATGAAGTGCGTGAACTCATAATGCAAGATCGACATGCGACATACCGAGAGATAGAGACATCCTTGGACATTTCTTCCACAAGCATACATTCGATACTGCATGAACACCTGGCCGTAAAAAAGTTTTGTTCTTGTTGGATCCCGCACAATTTGAAAGTCGCTCAAAAAAAGGCTCGTGTGGATTGGTGCAAAGAAATGTTGCAAAAATACAATTGCGGTGCTTCAAAAGACGTTTATAAGATCGTCACAGGTGACGAATCATGGATCTATGCGTATGAGCCCGAAACGAAACAACAATCGACCGTGTTGGTCTTCAAAGACGAGCAAAATCCAATGAAAGTTGTTCGTTGAAGAACCACTTCGAAGCAAATGGTCGCCTGTTTCTTCGGCAAAACTGGTCATGTGGCGACTGTTCCGATTGAGCAACGTAGGACGGTCACTTCTGAGTGGTACACTACAATTTGTTTGGCTGAAGTCATCGGAGAAATTCGAAAAACCAACAAGAAAAGACGAATCATTGTTCACCATGACAATGCGAGCTCTCACACATCGGCTCAAACCAGAGCGTTTTTGACCGGCCAAAACGTCGAATTAATGGGTCATCCGCCGTACAGACCTGACTTGGCACCTAATTGCTTCTTCTTGTTTCCGCACAACAAAAAAAAAATGCGTGGTCAACGATTTTCGTCGCCAGAAGAAGCTGTTGAAGTGTTCAAAAACCATGTTTTAGAGGTGTCTCAATCGGAGTGGAAAAAGTGCTTCGACAACTGGTTTGAGCGCATGCAAAAGTGTATGAATCATGATGGAGAATACTTTGAAAAACAATAAAACCATTTTTGATTATAAATATTTGCGTTTTCACTATTAGGCCAGAAATATATAGAGCAGCCCTCGTATGTCTGTAAAAATTACTACAATACTTTAATAGTAGCTACTAAGCAAAAAGTTAAAAAGTTTATGATTTTAGTACATTTATGCTGTAATAACAAAGGACCCAAGCAGTGTTTTAATTACTAAAGCTATAACAGTAAATATGGCCATAATTAAATTTAATTATAATTTAATTTTATAACCAAAAAAAAAAAGAATGGACAATAAATTTATAATTGCTTTTTAGGTATTTTAACTGCAAGGAAATATATTAAATTTAATAAATTTCAAAAAATGTAATTCTTCTTTATAGTAGTAATTTTTTTAGTATTTCTACTACTTCTCTAAAGCTCACTTCATTTTTACCTAATCGTAATATTATTTGAAATTTAAACAGTAAATTTTCTGAGTAAAAAAGATTTTTTATTTAATTTTCGGAAGAAGTAGGAAATTTATTTTATTAAAGATTTTTAAGTTTTCAAAAAGCTAATTCTCCTTTTGCCTTAAAATTTAAAAAACACAGGAGACTATATTTTTTTAAGTAAAAAAATTAAAACTCTAACTTTAAAAAAGGGGTACTTTCACTACTCTTTTTAAAATGATTTCATTTTATATAAAAATTTTAAACCAAATGCAGTCACATATTTTTTCCAAAAAAATTTCTCCGTTTAAAAAAAAGTATTAGTATTACTACTTTTTGGAAAAAACGTCTTACATAAAAAATCCAGAATAAAATTATTCACATTGCCAAAAGGTAATATTTTTTTAATAAAGTATTATTTTTAGTACTTTTTTGGATATTACCTTATAAATAATATACGAGAAGAAAATTTCTCACTCTTATTAAAGGTTATAGTAATTTTAACTAATTTTTTTAATTTAGAGTTAAGTTGTAGTTATCCACTAAAATGTACTATTTTTACTACATTTTTCATGTGCTAAAATATGCTTATTTTTTAAAACAGTAATGAAAAAATAATTTTATTTATTTAAAAAAGGTAGTATTTTCGCTACTATTTTTGATTAGCTCAGAAAGTACTTTTTTCAAAAACAATTTTACATGTAAAGTTTTGAAATTAAAGCTCCTATATAATTTTTTACAAATAAATAGAACAATTCACAATTTGCACTTTTGAACAAATTTAGTAGCAGTTTTACTACTTTCCTAAAAAGAGGGAAATAAGCCTTTCAGCTTAAAATCTTAAATGTAATAATTTTCTATGTTCGTTTTTTTATAAAATAATTATATACTATTTTTCACTTAAAAAAGGTATGTTTTTACTACGTTTTTCTGCTACTTTCCTAAAAAGAGGGAAATAAGCCTTTCAGCTTAAAATCTTAAATGTAATAATATTCTATGTTCGTTTTTTTATAAAATAATTATATACTATTTTTCACTTAAAAAAGGTATGTTTTTACTACGTTTTTCTGCTTTTGTCAGAAATATAACTTATAAAAAATTATAATTTAATATTAAGTTCTTCATTTCTAATACAAAGAAAAACAAAAACGTGTATTTATAACTACATTGTGTGTAAAAGTAGTAGTTTTACTACTATTTCTAAAATAAGTGCTACGAAATCTTTTGTTAGAGCTGTTCTCAGGTACATGTTAAGACTACTTATATTTTTCATTTCTCTTAATGTTTCTAGTTTTTTTTCTAGTTTTTCAAATATTTTCAGCAATGACAGTTTGTGCTAAAATCAAATACATTTAAACCTGTAACTTATAAATAGTTCTAGATAATAAAGCACAACATGTTAGAACAGGTTGTAAAACAAAAAGCACACAAGATTAAAACCAAGAAAAAATAGATGGCAAAAAAACACAAATCAAAGAAAATCCAAGCAGCTTCATTTAATGAAATGGTGGTAATGATACAAACAACAAAAGCTTAACAATCAGAATCTGAATTCTATTTGTGGAAAGCGGCTGTATTTTTAACATCAAACGCATTTTAAACTTTAGCAGTATGACTACGAAGCCAAATTAAAAATGACGCCAAAAGGCAACGTTTGTTTTGTAGTTGTGTTATTTTAATACAAGTAATTACAAGAGAAATAAATTAAGAAATAAATTATGTTGAAGATTGAGTAGATAAGTCATGGTTATTAGCTAAAAATAGACTCGTTTTAAGAAATTAATTAGAAAAATAGAAGAAGTAAAAACAAGGTTACACACAAACTGCCGTATTCATAGAAAATAAAATAACTTTGAAATGTGTTTTATGACAAATTTTTCATACAAATTTGTCCTAAAATATATTTCAAATTAATTTTGATTTTCTATGAATACGGCAGAAAGTATTCCAGACCTTATAAAGAAAAAGTATATTTGGACTTAATTATTTAAAACAAGTTTGTGTTTCAAGTCATTATTTTTTAAGAACTTCACTTTTTTTAATGAGTTGTTTTAATAATAATTTATAGCTCAAAATTACCAATCTTGTACCATAAACTAATGCTTGTTAAAAAATAAGCTAGTTAAATTCTTGTTTGAAAAACGTATTATTTTTCGTACCTTTCACTAGAATATCTTATTTAGGAACTTTCATAAAAATCTAAAAATAAATATTCTGCAATTTAATTTTTTTCTTTACAAAAAGTGGAAAAAAGAATCAAATTTTTTCTTTTCAAAAAAGTAGATTTTTGATACTTTTTTAAAGATATTTTATGCAATTTATAAATAATATTAATAAAAATTATAATTTTAAATGATACTTGCTAAACGCTCAGAAATGTATTTTAATAAAAAAAATTATAAAAAAGTGTAAAGTTAAGAAAAGTAGTATTTATACTACTTTTTTCAAAACTATGTTTGGGGGTAATTCATGGCTAAAAAACTGAAAATATGAAAATTATAGTTTTAAATTATTCTTGATAAAAGCTTAGAAATGTATTTTTAATAAAAAAAATTATTAAAAAGCGTAAAGTTAAGAAAAGTAGTATTTCCACTACTTTTTTCAAAACGATGTTAGAGCGTAAATCATGGCTAAAAAACTTCAATCCAATGTTTTCAAGCTCTTTATACAAAAAAATTTGTTTGGGCAGTAAAAAAAAGTATCAAAAATACTACTTTTTAAAAGTATTTATTTGCTATTTATAGCTAAAATTACTTAAAATGATGGTGTTAAATGATAGCTGCTAAATATCCCAAGATTTATATTTTAATAAAAAAAGTATAAAAAGTAGTAAAAACTTTAAATTTAAGGAAGGTAGTATTTCTACTACTTTTTTCTTAATGGTATTTAGTAGATATATACTGCTAAAAATTTTAAATCTAGTGTTTTCATATGTTTCTTATAGGAAAAGAATTTGTTTAGGCAGTAATTTTTTTCTTCTTGCTTAAAATAGTAGTATTTCTACTACCTTTTAGAAAGAATATCTTTTTTGTTGAATACACATAAAAATAATAGAATTGTAAAAAATTTGTCTTTTTTCTAAAAGGTAGTATTTTTATAACCTGTTTTCAAAAGGTATTTTGTAGCAGATGCAGCTAAAATTTTTTAATTTATGGTACTAAATGATGCTTACATAACAACACAAATTCTATATTTTTTAGTTAAATAGTATAAACAGCAAAAAGTTTTTTGCTGAAAAAAATTAAATCTTACTTTTCTAAAAGGTAATGTTTGCTACTTTTTTATAAGAATTTAGGTGAAGCTTATAGATAATAATAATAAAAATAATAATAATAATTGTGCTATCAAATTTACCTCATAAATACCATTAATTTATTTTTTAATAAAATAGCAAATTTTAAAAAATATAGTATTTTTGCTACTTTTTTCAATAAGGTATTGATTAATAATTTAAGCCGAAATTTCAAACTTAGTTCTTTTATATGGTCCTTATAAAAGAAAAAAAATTTTTTTGTCAAAAAGTATTATTTTTAGAAAGAATATCTTATTGAGGAATTCTCATAAAATTAGCAAAACAAACTTTTCACTTTTCAAAAGGTAGTATTTTTGCTCCTTTTTTAACAAAAATTTTTTTTACAGTTTATAGCTAAAACTTTATTTTAATTTAGTATAAAATTCTTGTTTCAACAAATTTTTATTTTTACTACTTTTTAGGAAAATTTGCATAATTTCAAAATTCTGCAATGTAAGATTTGTATAAGAAATGAGAAAAGAGTTAACTTGGTCCTTTTTCCAAAGGTAGTATTTTTGCTCCCTTTTTTAAAAACTAAAATTAAAGCTATTAAATTCTTAAATTTATTAAAATTATGTTATTAAACATTATAAGACCCTTTAAAAAGGTTTGTGTCTTAAGTCTTTTGTTTTCTTAGGGAATTAATACTTTTTTAATTTTCTTTTGAATATTTTACTTCTTTTTATTTTGAAAACAACAAAATTATAATTTTATTTAATTATAGATTTTCTTATTCAAACCTGCCATTTTATAAACTTTACTTTGACTACATTCTACAAGTAGATTTTTGCACGTATTGTTCTATGACAGCTTACTGCACACAATGACAAGAGCATAAAAATGCAGTTTGAAAATAATTTTTCTTATGCATTCCTTGATTGCTGGCATGACAGGTGCTAGTAGAGTTACTAAAACGATTTATAAAGGAAATGGCCCAAAAACAAATTAATATGTTTAGACAGAATGGCAAGCATTAAAATGTTGATGTCATAAAGACATGAAAGGAAATTAAGAATGGTTTTGTAAAGAAAAACTAAATAAAAATTATTAAAAAATATTTTAAAACCACCTTAACAAAAAGCCCTTTAACTTATTGCAGATTAAAGGCCTGTTCACTTATTACCTTTATTATATTTTGGGTTGGTCCATTTAAGCACAGTTTTTCTAAAAGTGCATTGTTTGTTTAGCAAAAGCTGTGTTGAGGCTGAAATGTTTTGGGATTATCTTTGCATTCTTGTAGTTACAAACAAAAAAGTATTGAAATTAAGTATCTACTTCAACAGAAAATAATGGGTGTTACAAACAACTAAACGCAAAAACTCATTTACAACTATTTTTATTATAAAACCCATAACGTTTTTTAAAATAATATTTAAATCATAAGAATCTTATTAAGAAAGCAATTAATAAAGTCATAGAAGTCTGGGAAAACTTATTAAATTTACTTAAGGAGTTAAGGAAAATTTAAAGTTTATGTTTAATTTAAAGGCAAAAGGTTTATAAATCTAAAACTGCTAAATCTCACTCGAACAGAAAATATTTAACCCTTATGAGTTTTCCTTAAAAATAAATTGTTCTTAGGTTTAGTTTATTGCTTTTTATGAAGAAAATTTTATTAAAAAGCAATTTGAAAATAGTAGTAAAATACTACTTTTTTGAACAAAGGAGATTTTTTATTTCTGCTTAATATGAGAGCCAAAATTTATAATTAAAAAATTTTACTTAAACATTTTTTTAAAAAACTACTAAAAATACTACTTTTTTTTTAATGAGAAATAAAAATTCTGTATACTAACACTATTAGTAATAGAACATTAAATTTAAATCATAAGGTAACAAAGTTTATTTAAAAACAGCCACAATTTTTAAAATGTAGTAAAATTAGTACTTTTTGTAAATTAAAAAATTAAATAGTAATTTTTATTTTAAATTTATTTTTCGCAAAGTAAGTTTTAAAATAACTTTATGGAGACTTTTTTAAACTTTAAAACGTTTTCTTTAAGTAATAAAATATATGTACTACCTTTTTTGAAAAATAAAAGTTATGCTAATACTTGTTGTAAAAGAACTTAGCAAAAAGTTAAAAATACTTAAGGCGATATACATTAACTTTATTGAATGTGTAGTAAAACTGCTACCTTTTTCAGAAACTGAAAATTATTAAGTTATTCTTTTTGGTTATTTTCATTAACTTATACAGTAGCCCCTTAGTTTCTAAAAAGTATATAACTTTATAACATTTTTAAAAAAAAGTAGTAAAAATACTACTTTTTATTAAGTAGAAATTTAAACACGCTGTATGGTTTTCAGGAAAAGTTTTTATTAAAAAGTAGTAGAAAATATTTTTTATGAAAACTCGAGCTATTGTATAGTTGTAGAATACTTTTTATAATTTAAATATTTGCTAAAAGTAACATCAATTCTTTTTTCTAAGGAGTTGAAATTCTCCTGGTTTATTACGGTATAACCTAACACAGACGTAAAATTGATGAAAATAATTTTTTATCATTAAAATCGGTCGGAAGTATAAAAGGGGAATTTAGAAAAACTTACAAAGACCGATAGGAACCTGACTACGACTCGGAACTATTTAAGCATACTTCTTTGGAAAATATTTAAGCATACTTCTTTTTAAAATAAGCAAATCTACTCCTTTTTTAAATTAAAAATCATTTAAACAACTTACGTATTTTTTCACTTTAAAAACGTTTTAAATAAATGCGAAGTTTTTTTAGGTAGTAAAAAGAGTAGTAAAAATAGTACTATTTTCAAAAAAACAAATTATATATTTTTCAGCTGTTTTTCTTAATTACAACATCAACATTAAAAAAACGTTACAAAAAAAGTACTAAAACTCGACTTTGTTGCTACTAAAAAAAAGAACGAAAGGCATATATGTATGTACTATATGTACGTTTTGAATAAAAGTAATATTTTTTTGAAAAAAAAACTTTTTTGTTTCGAATTGAGAGCTTACACATTTTGTATAAGCTGTACGAAGAATTACTAATTTTTGTATAAAAAAAATAGTAGTAAAAAGTAGTTTAAGTGCTTTTTCTAAAAGTTGTGTGTCAAAAATTGTTACTAAAATTGTTATTATTAAGTGTATTAAATTTCTTTGAAAGACTTGGCTTTTATATTCATTTATAAAAAAAGTAGTGGAAATACTACTTTTAAATTTTGGTGAAATTTAGTTTTATTTTTTTATTTATTTATTTTTTTTTTTTTAATAAAAAGTTTTGGTTTACATTGAGAGCTTAAAAATTTTGTTTAAACCGTACGAAATACTGTTCTTTCTTAAAAAAAAAGTGGTAAAAAGTACTTTAAGTACTTTTTTATAAAGTTAAAAAATTTGTTTTGTTAATTTTATTGCATTTTCTTGAAAGCCTTTGCTTTTACATACCTTTTAGAAAAAAGTAGTAGAACTACTACTTTTTTTAAACTAAAATCTTTTGAAATATTTGCAAAGAAACAACATTTAAGAGTAGATTTTAAGTAAGAACTCTAATTAAACTTCTACTTTTTTATTTTAATTAGGATTAATGTAGTAAGAAAGTAATAAAAGGGATATCTTTTTTAACTTTTAAAACTGTATTTGAAATTCTTTTTTATTCTTTTATTTTCATTAAATATTTTGACATTTATTATTTTGTTATAATATAAATTTTTGTTAATTTTTCTTGTCATTATTAAAATGTTTGCGAAAAGTTTCTATTTACTTCCTTTGGTATTTTATTCTTTTGGAATTTTTTGCCTTCATCTTAACTAAAGTCCTTATTAATGTGTTTTTCCACAATTTGCTTGTTAAAACTTGTGTTCCTTTTGTTGCCTTTTTTTTAGTTATAAAATCATGGGTTTTATGTTTAACAAACCAATACAATCCATTACTTTTTTTATTGCCTTGTTGTTACTAACAAACAACATTTCGTTTACATTCTTTTTATATTTGTGTAATTTTGTACATGTTGTTGATACGGTCAACCGCCCAATCATTCGTCCGCTTGTCTATTCCATTATGAACGGATCGTCCAAACCTATGTTAACATTAATTAATGTGTTAAAGGTATTTTGTCTAGTTTTATTAAACAACAACAACAACAATAATTTCATACAGAACCTATAAATGGTTGTGTAACACATCAACTTTATAACAACGTCTTATAATTTAAAAAAAATTTAGCTTAAGTCTAGGGTTAGCTAACTAGCAAATCATGTTGGTTCTTAAGCAATTACATATATAGAACACAAACTTTAATTTTGCCATAAAAGTACAATGGCTTGTGTGTCATAAGTGATCATTGTTCCTTGTTTGACTTTTAAACAAACAACATATAAAGTGGACTCATGGAAAAAGGCATAGAAATTATATATTTTCATAGAAAAATTATTAAATATTTTCCACCTTTTTTAAAAACAAATTAAATGAAAAAATTTCAAAATCATTTTTAATTTTATTAAAAGCTTTACAACAATATAAATAAAATGTTACTCTTGTTAGCATATTTTATATTAAAAATATTTATGGCACCACCGTTAACAATTTGCCACTTAACACCCACTACAGAAGACGATCAAATAACATCATTATCTCCACCATAAGCGCAACGGGTCAATACGGAAAAAATTAAGAAAAACACCCACTTAACAAAGAGAAAAACGCATTAAAATGTTAAAAAGCAAATATAAATTTTTTATATGAGCAATTTTCCATAGAACACAAAACCGGAAATTGATTCTATAACCAGGTTCAAGATAGAATTTCTCTATGGTCAAACTCTATGGTAAAACAAGCTTCATGGCTCAAGGTTGTGGCCAAACCAAAAACGAAAAAATATTTTGCACATTCCACAAACATAAAATTTGAAAGTCTATTTATTTTTGTATTTTTTTTTTTTTTCTTGCAAGTCTAACAAGTGATACGGTTTAGTCCAATAATCATCATCTTACCGATCGTCTTCATCTTAACATTTTTTATGCCAACAACCAAAACAGTTGGAGTTTACATTAAAACAGCATGTGGCATTTCATAAAAGAGATGCCTGATTTTCAGGTTTTTTTTTTTTTTTTGTTTTTGTTATATTTATTTCTGTGTTGTATCTATTATTCAACGAAACTGTAATGCATCTCTGCAAATAAATCTTTTCGTAATCGATTAATGTTTTGTTCAATAATGGTTGCTTATAAATTGTATTATAGAATACAAGGAGTGTCTGTTAGAAGAAACAAGGTGGTATTTGGCTAAAAAAGAAATTTGTGGGTAAAAAATTTCTATAAGAAAAAGAAGAAGATCCATAAGATTAAATTAAATACAACTAAATTTAAAATTTGAAAATTTCAATTTATAAACTGAATGGAATTAATGAACGGGTATAAAATACATCATAGAATACGTTGGACAATATTAGACTAGACTAGATTATACTGGAATATAGACAAAGAACAAAAAACGGGCTAGAAAAGATTGAAGTAGACAAGTCTAGTCTAAGCTAGACTATAAAATAAGTGTAAACAGGACAAAGCCCAGGCCTATCTATCAGCCTATTTACTCCAGCCTAGTCTATTGTACCTTCTAGCCTAGTCTATTCTATCCTAGTCTATTCTAGTCTTTTCCAGTCTAGTCTTTTCCAGTCTAGTCTATTCTAGCCTAGTCTATTCTAGCCTAGTCTATTCTAGTCTAGTCTATTCTAGTCTAGTCTATTCTAGTCTAGTCTATTCTAGTCTATTCTAGTCTATTCTAGTCTAGTCTAGTCTATTCTAGTCTAGTCTAGTCTAGTCTATTCTAGTCTAGTCTATTCTAGCCTAGTCTATTCTAGCCTAGTCTATTCTAGCCTAGTCTATTCTAGCCTAGTCTATTCTAGCCTAGTCTATTCTAGCCTAGTCTATTCTAGCCTAGTCTATTCTAGCCTAGTCTATTCTAGCCTAGTCTAATCTATTCTAGCCTAGTCTAATCTAGCCTAGTCTAATCTATTCTAGCCTAGTCTATTCTAGCCTAGTCTATTCTAGCCTAGTCGATTCTAGCCTAGTCTATTCTAGCCTAGTCTATTCTAGTCTAGTCTATTCTAGCCTAGTCTATTCTAGCCTAGTCTATTCTAGCCTAGTCTATTCTAGCCTAGTCTATTCTAGCCTAGTCTATTCTAGCCTAGTCTAATCTATTCTAGCCTAGTCTATTCTAGCCTAGTCTATTCTAGCCTAGTCTATTCTAGCCTAGTCGATTCTAGCCTAGTCTAATCTATTCTAGCCTAGTCTATTCTAGCCTAGTCTATTCTAGCCTAGTCTATTCTAGCCTAGTCTATTCTAGCCTAGTCGATTCTAGCCTAGTCTATTCTAGCCTAGTCTATTCTAGCCTAGTCTATTCTAGCCTAGTCTATTCTAGCCTAGTCTATTCTAGCCTAGTCTATTCTAGCCTAGTCTATTCTAGCCTAGTCTATTCTAGCCTAGTCTATTCTAGCCTAGTCTATTCTAGCCTAGTCTATTCTAGCCTAGTCTATTCTAGCCTAGTCTAATCTAGCCTAGTCTAATCTATTCTAGCCTAGTCTATTCTAGCCTAGTCTATTCTAGCCTAGTCTATTCTAGCCTAGTCTTATCAAGCATAGTCTATTCTAGCCTAGTCTTATCAAGCATATTCTATTCTAGCCTAGTCTATTCTAGCCTAGTCTATTGTAGCCTAGTCTACTCTAGCCTTGTCTGTTCTATTCTATTCTAGCCTAGTCTATTTATTCTTTTCTTCAAAACTTAAAAGTAGAAATTTCCTTCTGCTATCAAACTTTCTTAGCAAACATCAAAACATATTGTGACAACTTTATGATGACACTTCAATTAAAGCTCTCAATATTTTACTTTTCTAATCAAAAAAAACATCGCATAAATACTTAAAAGATTTATTTAAATCTGAGCAATAATAATAGAACAAAACTAACAACAATAACAATTAACATCGTGGGTAATAAAATCAAAGCTAAAATCACAATCATGTAGTAACGTAAATCAGAGCCAGATTTAAGATACAATAGAATAACAAACAGAATTGTAAATGTGAAGCAAGAAAAGCTTGTATAACTAGAGGAACCACGAGCAATGGAAGATTTGATGTTTGTCTACTTTTCTTTTTTTTTGGTTTGTTAGAGAAAAATCTATAACATAAATATCATTTGTAGCAACAACAAAAATCTACAATGTTTATTATAGGTTCGAAAGCACACCATTTTCTTTAGTGTTTTTAAACACTTTGTATTTATAACAATTCGAAACTACTAAATTGCTCAATGCCCGCTTAATACTTGCTATTTTAGAAGCTGGTTGTCTTTTCTACAGTTGCTGGCTCTTACAATCAATAATCAATAAAATTAATTATATATCCAGTAGTTCTGTGTATTATTCTTCTTTCATTCTTTGTATCTATGCATTCACATGCTCTCATACATGTACGAGTTTGGTTGTATGTTAATTGTAGCACATATTTATTTCATATGCTGGCAATTTCATTTCGAGTTTAATTTGGGTTTCTTTGTAAATTTAACAATTGTTTGCCATAATTGTGGGTTTAAGGTCTGTATTTATATTTTATTTTTAGCTGAAAATTATCAAGTAGACAGAATATTTTCTCTTATTTCGCTTAAAATGTAACTAATGTGTTTAAAGCTAATTCCACTTTTAGCAATTAAATGTAGCAAGAGTATGAAAGAATAAAAAAAAAATAACTTAATAAAATTGTGTTCAAATTCTGATTTTATACTTGATAAATATTTTCTGCTTTTGTTTATAACACGTCGCCTCAAAACTCCTGTGCCTCTAAACTACTTTCCAGTAGCCCTGCTTGTAACTTAATCATGTAATACAACTCTTTTAAAATTAATTTTTTAATTATGTTGCTCCAATTTCCTCCTGTCACAGTGCAACACAAACTAACAAGCAGAACTAAATATGAATAAATGTCAGTGTTGTTGTTAAAATAATTTTTAATTTAACATGCAACAGCACTCTATTCAAAGGTGTTGTCAACAATTTATATTTTAATGAAAAAAAATTAAATATTTAAAGACAAAAGATTTTTCTCTTTCGCACCAACTACAGCAATTTAATTGATTGAAGACAGGCTCAATTGTTGATAATTGTTATGGTAATTGCTACTGAGAATTGTTGCGGCTGATGGGGTAATAACTTTTAACAACATAATGAGAGAAAAGTTATTTTTTGAGGAAAGACAAACAGTGGATCTACTAAAAATTATTAAATAGAAAGAAGTGTAAAAGGCTTTTAACAAATCCTTTTAACTGACTACTGTCATATGGGCTTAATTCTTTGCTTTAGTGTAGTCTATTATACCCCAGCCTAATTTAGACTAGACTAGACTAGGCTAGAATAGACTAGCCTAGACTAGACTACGCTAGAATAGACTAGGCTAGACTGGACTACGCTAGAATAGACTAGGCTAGAATAGACTAGGCTAGACTAGGCTAGACTAGAATAGACTAGAATAGACTAGACTAGGCTAGAATAGACTAGACTAGGCTAGAATAGACTAGACTAGGCTAGAATAGACTAGACTACGCTAGAATAGACTAGACTAGTCTAAAATAGACTAGACTAGGCTAGAATAGACTAGACTAGTCTAAAATAGACTAGGCTAGAATAGACTAGACTAGGCTAGAATAGACTAGACTAGGCTAAAATAGACTAGACTAGGCTAGAATAGACTAGACTAGGCTAAAATAGACTAGACTAGGCTAGAATAGACTAGACTAGGCTAGAATAGACTAGACTAGGCTAGAATAGACTAGACTAGGCTAGAATAGACTAGACTAGGCTAGAATAGACTAGACTAGTCTAAAATAGACTAGACTAGGCTAGAATAGACTAGACTAGTCTAAAATAGACTAGACTAGGCTAGAATAGACTAGACTAGTCTAAAATAGACTAGACTAGGCTAGAATAGACTAGACTAGTCTAAAATAGACTAGGCTAGAATAGACTAGACTAGGCTAGAATAGACTGGACTAGGCTAGAATAGACTAGACTAGGCTAGAATAGACTAGACTAGGCTAGAATAGACTAGACTAGGCTAGAATAGACTAGACTAG
Source organism: Gymnosoma rotundatum (assembly GCA_916610165.2). NCBI lineage: Eukaryota > Metazoa > Arthropoda > Insecta > Diptera > Tachinidae > Gymnosoma > Gymnosoma rotundatum. Next base: position 13,387,156 of record OU744340.1, read on the forward strand.
GCTAGAATAGACTAGACTAGGCTAGAATAGACTAGACTAGGCTAGAATAGACTAGACTAGGCTAGAATAGACTAGACTAGGCTAGAATAGACTAGACTAGGCTAGAATAGACTAGACTAGGCTAGAATAGACTAGACTAGGCTAGAATAGACTAGACTAGGCTAGAATAGACTAGACTAGGCTAGAATAGACTAGACTAGGCTAGAATAGACTAGACTAGGCTAGAATAGACTAGACTAGGCTAGAATAGACTAGACTAGGCTAGAATAGACTAGACTAGGCTAGAATAGACTAGACTAGGCTAGAATAGACTAGACTAGGCTAAAATAGACTAGACTAGACTAGGCTAGAATAGACTAGACTAGGCTAAAATAGACTAGACTAGACTAGGCTAGAATAGACTAGACTAGGCTAGAAGAGACTAGACTAGGCTAGAATAGTCTAGACTAGGCTAGAATAGACTAGACTAGGCTAGAATAGACTAGACTAGGCTAGAATAGACTAGACTAGGCTAGAATAGACTAGAAAAGGCTAGAATAGACTAGACTAGGCTAGAATAGACTAGACTAGGATAGAATAGACTAGACTAGACTAGGCTAGAATAGACTAGACTAGGCTAGAATAGACTAGACTAGGATAGAATAGACTAGACTAGGCTAGAATAGACTAGACTAGGATAGAATAGACTAGACTAGACTAGGCTAGAATAGACTAGACTAGGCTAGAATAGACTAGACTAGAATAGAATAGACTAGGCTAGAATAGAATAGAATATACTAGAATAGAATATACTAGAATAAAATAGACTATACTACGCTAGAATTGACTAGACTAGGCTAGAATAGACTAGACTAGGCTAGAATAGAATAGACTAGGCTAGAATAGACTAGGCTAGACTAGACTAGGATAGACTAGGCTAGTTTAGAATATACTAGACTAGACTGGACTAGACTGGACAGGTCTGACCTATTCCAGCCTAGTCAGATCTAGCCTAGTCAGGTCTGGCCTATTCTAGCCTGGTCTGGTCCAGCCTAGACTCGTCTCGTCTAGCCTATTCTAGCGTAGTCCATTATAGCTAAGTCTCTTAGACTAATCTAGCCTGGTCTATGCTAGCTTAGTATATGTTCAGGTACAAGAAGATTAACTGATTACTAACGGCTTTGTTTGTCTCCTGGGAAACAAATATATAGTAGTAAATTTATCTAATTATTATTATTATGTATTTAATTGTTATTATTTTTTGGTTTGCAAGAATCATTTGAAACTTAAGCAGACAAGGCTCTGCTTATTTTTTTTTTTTTTTTTTTATTTCTAAGTCCATAAATTTTTTATTTTTTTTTTTATTTTTTTATTTCATACCTTTACTTAATACAGTCTTCTTCTAATCATTAGTTCAGTTTCTGTATTTTACTTCCTGCTTTGTGTTGTAGCTTTTTCTAATTAGCAAAAATTCTCTTAAAATATTTCATCAATCCATAAATATTTTGATGTATATACTTTTTATGATTTTCATTAAAAATATTTTTTACTGCTGGTGGAAAGAAGGAATCATAAATGCTTCACACAGTTAAACTACAAAAAAAAAACATATTCGATCTCATATCGTGCAACATCCTACAATTAATTTACTGCACGCTGGTTTCAATAAAATGTAGCACTTACCAACAAAGGAGTAAAATTATTGAAGTTTTTCATAGCAGCTGGCCATAAAAAAAAAACAAAGAATAAACAGAAATGGAAAGGAATATATTGAAGCGAAAAAAAAACAATAAAAAAGTTTATTTACAAAAATTTGTTAACAGAATTTTAATAACAAAAAAAGAGTAAAGAATCTTTAAGTCTATGCGATAGAAATTTTGTTTTATTTTAATAAACATTGTTATTGCTAATTAAATTTCGTAGCAGACTTAATCCGGAGTAAGGTAAATTCAATTTGTTATTATTATATTTCCTTGCAACTTTACTCCTTTGCGCTCTTAAATTTATATCTAGAACCACAACAGTTTACGCTTTGATCTTATTTGCCACTCTGTGGGCAATTAATGTAATGTTTTATTTAATGTCTTTTGCGGTAGAGTTTAATATTACAAGCATAATGTTTAATATTTAGTAGCTTGCAGCACGCAATGCCACACCGCAAATAATAACAATAAATGACACAAATAATAAAATATTAAAGAGAGAAGACCCTTTAAGATTTTTATATTTTCGTTGTCTTTATCTGATGTTCTTTAACTTATAAAGTGTGTTTGAAACAAAAACAGAAACACTTGTCATGTGTCAAAACATAATAAAATAAATTGATAAAAACAAACATCAGTAGATGAAATGTGTATGTGCGTGCTTTTCAGATCTTGTTAAGACCGGTGCTGTAAGTCAAAACTAATCAAATTGTTAAGATCTTTAACTAGTAGCGTTAGCTTAGTAAAACAAAAGACTTAAGAACCAAACTTGAACAATTTTTCTTTCAAATATTAACATGAATTTTTATAAATATAAATTATTTTGGGAAGAAAAATTTTTAATTCATTTCAAACATTTTGAGAAAACTGCGTTCAACATTTAAAGTTTTTTAGCAAAGAAAAAACATAGTTTTTGCAAATAAAAAAAAATATTCTAATACTTTCTTTCTTTATGGAAACAATATTTAACAAATCCAAAAATTACTTGGCTTCCATTCGAAAAGATTTGAGTATTATTTTTCTAAATTGTTTAAATAAAAAAAATTTAAGTGTTGAAAAAAATTTTTTAAAGGAAACCAACTTCAAAAAAATAGAAAAAAATATTGTGAATATATAAAAAGAATTTAGTACTAATTATATATATATATATATATATATATATATATATATATATATATATATATATACTTTATGTATATATACTTTAAGATTGTACTAATACTAAACTTTAAGGAATATATTTTTAAACCTAAAAGGAAAATAAATTTAGTACTAAAATAATTTTTTGTACTAAAAAACAATTTAAATGTTGTAATTTAAGTTTTAAAAATTATTAAAAATTTAGTACTAAAAATATTAGTTTCTAAAAATAAAAATTCCTAAGAAGTTCTACTTCTAAATTTTACCGCTACAAAATTACAAACCAAAACTGCTTTTTTTTAACCTAAAATATATTTTAGTACTATTTTTTTTATTAAATACCTTATACTTTTAGCGCAATTTATAAGTACAAAACACTGCGAAAATAAGTTTCAATTATGGTAAGCAGTGTTTTTATCAAAAAAACGCCTTTAAATAAATTAAAAAACATGTTTGCTTGAATAAAGTTTTAAAAAAATAATTTAATAATAAATTTAAATTTAAAATATAAAATTATAAAAATCTGAAAAGCTTAAAATTTGTTTACATAAAATTTATATTTTTAGTACATATATTTTATAAGTACTAAATTTTTTTTCTATCAGTTTTGAAGATTGTACTAAGACTAAACTTTAAGAAATATATTTTTAAGCCTAAAAAGGAAATAAATTTAGTACTAAAATAATTATTGGTACTGAAATTAATTTTAAGTTCTTAAATTTAAGTTTTAGTTTTTTGTATTGGTACTAAAATAAATATGTATGAAATTATTAAACAATTTGTTTAAATAAAAATTTTAGTACCAAGTTTTTCCTTGATTAAAAAAGATCTTTTTTTAAATTCCTTCTGCCGCATTCATAGAAAATCAAAATAGATTTGAAATATATTTTGGGACAAATTTGTATGAAAATTTGTCATAAAACACATTTCAAAGTTATTTTATTTTTATTTATTTTTTTAATCAAGGAAAAACTTGGTACTAAAATTTTTATTTAAACAAATTGTTTAATAATTTCATACATATTTCTTTTAATACCAATACAAATATTTAAACTTAAATTTAAAAACTTAAAATTAGTTTTAGTACCAAATATTATTTTAGTACTAAATTTAATTCCTTTTTAAGCTTAAAAACATATTTCTTAAAGTTTAGTCTTAGTACAATCTTTAAAAATGATAGAAAAAAATTTAGTACTTATAAAATATATGTACTAAAAATATAAATGTTATGTAAACAAATTTTAAGCTTTTAAGATTTTTATAATGTGTTTATACAAAAAAATAACTAAATAAAATGTTGTTATTAGTACTAAATTACTTTAGCGCCTTTTTTAGATTTAAATAATAAAATATAGGAGATGAAAATTAAATTTTAGTAAAAATTTGAATTAGCAAAACTATGGTGAATTTTTAGAACTTGTAATACATTAAAACTAAATACTTTACAACTTTAAATTTTATGTACTAAAATTAACGAAGAATCAAAATTTTAAATTGTCTTACAATAGTTCTTAAAATAGATCTTATTTTAAATTTTCGATTTTTTTAAGGTGAAAAATATTATTTTGAAAAATTTTCCTTTTTTTAATTATTTCAATTTTGGCTTATATTTTATTTGACCCAAAATGCTGTTTTTTATTTAATTAATTTTTTTCCATTTTTTTTGCCAACTTTTTTAATTTTTTTTTTTTTTTTTTTTTTTTGTGTAACATTTATTTATTTTTTTTTTATTTCTTTGACTACTATTGACAGGCTCTGTTTCATTTCTTTGTGTGCATGTGTTTTTGTTGTAGTAAAAAATTATTAATATTTAAATAAATTTGTAATTCTAATAAATATCACAAAACAACTATAGAAAAAATGTAATTACTTGGATCATGAACTCAAGCATAAACTATTTTATGCTACACTAAATATGAAAATTAGAAACGTATTGTATTGTAATATAAAATGTTTGAAATAAAAAAATTCATGATTTACATGTTGAAAAGAAGAAGAAGAAAAAAATAAAGTGGCCGCAGCCTAAAGAGGGTAAAAAGCAATCAACTTAATGATAAAGTAAGAACGATAAAGTCTTCTTAGTAGTTAAAGCAGTGATCTAAAGAAAAGGTTTTCAAAAGCAGCCTAGTAATTTAAATTGAATTGAATAAACATTAAGACAAACTGTAACAAAAAGAAAAAACAAAACATTTCACAATTTACGAAGAAATTTAAATGGTTGAAAACTTTCAATCCAAAAAAATGAAGCTTAAATATTTACTTTTTAATTTTTAAAGAAAATTATATAAATTAAGTAATTGGTAGTTGCCAACTAAATAATATGACTGTTACTGTTAAGTAATAAGAATTAAACTGTTTAAGAACTTAAATAATAGGGTTACTTATTTAGACAAGTTTATACTTAAAAATGGGTTAAAAGGTAACTCTTTGTATTTGTGTTACAACTGACCTTAAATGAACTTAGAAGTCATCATTTATATGACTTAAATGTTGGCTGTCTTTAAAAGCTGCAAAAGATTCCAACAATTACGGTAACAGTCAAAGAGTAAAAACAAAATATTTTTGTTAGTTTTTGAAAACATTACTTCATTACAGTGGCCAGCCAAATATTCTAACTGATTAAGCAATTTCTTTTTTTTTTTTTTTTTTGTCAACAACCGCAGCTAATTTTCTTTCTTTTTTTTGCTTCCTTCTTTTTTATGTGACAAAGTTGCGGTTTAGGGTTTTTGTTTTATATCAAACTAACGGTACAAGGCAAAGTGTAGTTTATAATTTTGTAATAGAAAAGAAAAGAAAAAAGTGAAAAAAAGAAAGACTTTTTGAAATGAAGGAATTTAGTAATAAAATTAAAAGACTTAAGAAACAAACTTTTTTTTAGAATTAAAAATTTAAAAATTTTTTTTTTAAATTTTAAAATTTCCTTTTACTTATCACTTTCAGATGCGACTTATATCTTTTAGTTACAGCAGCGGAAATATGCGGCCCCTCTCTCCAAGCGTTGTCATAGCATTATGCTCAATTCTTATACTGCTGCCCTGTTACGCTTCAGCACGGATGGCTTTTGAAAAGTTAACGGATTTCGATTTTGCCGGCACCACATATTACAGTGTGAAAAATCTCTCTCTATACGAATGTCAGGGCTGGTGTCGTGAAGAGGCTGATTGTCAAGCAGCTGCCTTTAGTTTTGTAGTCAATCCCCTATCGCCCTCTCAGGAAACGCACTGTCAATTGCAAAATGATTCATCGGCACATAATCCTTCAGCCGCACCACAACGTTCAGCCAACATGTATTATATGGTCAAGTTGCAGTTGCGCAGTGAAAATGTCTGCCATAGGCCCTGGTCATTTGAACGGGTGCCCAATAAGCTGATACGAGGCAATGACAATGCTCTCATCTATACCAGCACTAAGGAGGCCTGTCTGTCGGCCTGTCTCAATGAGAAACGTTTTGTGTGCCGTTCAGTGGAATATGATTACAACAGCATGAAATGTGTACTATCAGATGCGGATAGACGTAGTGGTGGCCAATTTGTACAGCTGGTAGATGCCCAGGGTACTGATTATTTTGAAAACTTATGCCTAAAACCTCAACAAGCTTGCAAAACTACCCGCACATTTGCCAATGCTCGAGTGGGTGTGTCCGAAGAAAAGGTGGCTCAATATGTTGGCCTTCACTACTACACCGACAAAGAACTACAAGTCACCTCTGAATCGGCGTGTGGCTTGGCCTGTGACATAGAATCGGAGTTTTTATGTCGTTCTTTCTTGTATTTGGGCCAACCTCAGGGAGCTCAATACAATTGTCGTTTGTATCATTTGGATCACAAAACGTTGCCTGATGGTCCCTCCACCTACCTGAATCATGAACGTCCTTTAATCGATCATGGCGACCCAATAGGTCAATATTTTGAAAATGTTTGTGATAAAACTGGAGCAACTACCAATTCAGCTGTGGGCGGTCCTGCAGGCAGTCCATCCTCGCTTGATAAAATTGACACTTTGCCTATTTCATTTGATACAACAGAGGATCCTAACCTGAATATTACACATAATGATGTTAATTGTGATAAGACTGGTACCTGTTATGATGGTAAGTTTATAAATATAGCATAAAAAATTAGTGTCCGTCTGCAAGTTAAAAAGTTTAAAGCTCTAAAGAATGCAATAATATAATTTTAATCTTCAAAATAAAATAAATATTTAATTCTGAAAATAATTCTTTTTAAAGCTTTTTTTCTTTAAAAAGCTTTTTTAATAAGAGCTTTAAGGCATACATTGCTTACATATTTAAACACTTAATTTCTAGTATTCATTAAATAAGGCCTTTTGTTTACAAAAAAAAGCTCTTAGGGGTAAAAGCTGTTAAATTCAAATTTGAATATTATTCAAGAAAAGCTTTAAAAATCAAAAGAAAAAATTTCTCTTTCTCTATTTAGATCATAAACTCTTTGTATATATGATAATTTAAAGCTCCATTTAAAAAAACTTTTATTTTTAACTAAAAGCTCAAAATTAATTTTTGTCAATAAAAAAAAGCTTTGTTAAAACTTCATATCTACGCAAAGATTGTCTTTTTAGTGAAAAGTAGCTTTAAGTATTAAGAGTCTAAAGCTCAAAGTGCTTAGGATTTCAAGTCTTAAGTAAGTAACCTCTAGAATGTTATAATAAAGTAATTACTAACAAGACAGCTTTAGTTTAGCCTGACGATTTAAAAAGTATAAAGCTTTTTTAGCCAAAATAAAAGTTTTCTTTAGCAAAGATAATCTTAAAAAGTCCCACAAAGAGCATAACAAAATTTTAGCAACGTATTAAATAAAGGAAAAGCAGCTTAGAGCTTTTGAAAAAAGCTCAAGACTAAAGCCAAATAATAATCCTTAGCTAATTTTTCTTTTTATAGAAAATAATGTATTGTATTTATGTTTTTTTTTTTTTTTAACTTTCAATTACAGTTTCCGTTCACTGCAAAGATACCCGCATTGCAGTACAAGTGCGGACCAACAAACTTTTCAATGGTCGCATCTATGCTTTGGGACGCTCTGAAACTTGTAACATTGATGTTATTAACTCAGATTCCTTCCGTTTAGATTTGACTATGGCTGGACAAGATTGTAATACACAAAGTGCGGTAAGGAATTTTGCTTAAAGCTTTAGGGAGCTTTTTTTTAAATTAGTATTTTATCTTGTTTTAAAACTAGACTGGCGTCTACTCAAACACCGTGGTGTTGCAACATCACAGCGTTGTCATGACCAAGGCCGATAAAATCTATAAAGTCAAATGTACTTATGACATGAGCTCCAAGAACATTACCTTCGGCATGATGCCCATACGTGATCCAGAAATGATACACATCAATTCATCGCCCGAAGCTCCACCACCAAGAATTCGCATTTTGGATACACGTCTACGTGAGGTGGAAACTGTTCGTATTGGTGATCGTTTGAACTTCCGCATTGAAATTCCAGAAGATAGTAAGTTTTGGTTTAAAAGTTTTAAAGTTTTTTTTTTTTGTACTAAACTTTTGTTTTTTTTCAATTTTTTAAAAAAGCTCCCTATGGCATTTTTGCCCGTTCTTGTGTGGCCATGGCTAAGGATGCCCGTACTAGCTTTAAGATTATCGATGATGATGGTTGTCCGACTGATCCCACAATTTTCCCTGGCTTTGCCGCCGATGGCAATGCTTTACAATCGACCTATGAAGCTTTCCGTTTTACCGAAAGTTATGGCGTTATCTTTCAATGCAATGTTAAATACTGTTTGGGTGCTTGTGAACCAGCCGTATGTGAATGGAAAATGGAATCTTTCGAATCTTTAGGCAGAAGGCGTCGTCGTTCAATAGAGAGGTAATTTTTTGAAAGCTTAAAAACTTTTAAATGTTGATAAACTTTATTTTATTAATTATTTAAATAGCAATGAAACCAAGGAAGCTGATGGAGATATGAACATTTCTCAGGAAATTTTGGTCTTGGACTTTGGTGATGAAAAACGTGAATTCTTTAAATCAGATCCGAGCACAGATTTTGCTAAAGGTAATTTTTATTTTACAAAAAAAAAAGGAGTATTTACTTTACATCTTGGCAAATAGTATTTAAAAAATTTTAAAAGTTTTGTTTAGTCGTCTAGTTTATTCAGACAAAGTAAGCTTACCATTCCCAAGTTTTAAATTAACCTTTTTTTAAACGAAGTATTTTTTACTACCTTTTTCAAATTCACAAATTTTATATAATTATTTTAAAAACTTCTTAATTAAAAATATAGATTTATATAATTCCAAAAAACATTTTACTAATTCATTTTTATTAACATTTATAATTTACAAAAAAGGAGTATTTACTATATTTTTTGTCAAATAGTATTTAAAACATTTAGAAAGATGAAAGTTTTGTTTAGTGGTTTAGTTTATTAACACAAAATGAGCTTGGCCTTCCCAAGTACTAAATAAACCCTTTATTGAAACGTAGTATTTCTACTACCTTTTTTAAAATTACAAATTTTCTATATTTTGTTTAAAAAACTTCTAAATTAAAAATAAAGATTTATGTTATTCCAAGAACCCGTTTTCGTGTTGATTTTTATCAACATTTTTTATTTACAAAATAGAAGTATTTACTTAGTTTTTTGTCAAATAGTATTTAAAACATTTAAAAAGATAAAAGTTTTGTTTAGTGGTTTAGTTTGTTAATACAAATTGATCTTGGCCTTTCCAAGAACTAAATAAACCTTTTTTTAAACGTAGTATTTCTACTACCTTTTTTCCATATCACAAATTTTATATATTTTGTTTAAAATACTGCTAAATTAAAAATATTTATTTATGTTTTTCCAAGAACCCGTTTTCGTGTTGTTTTTTATCAACCTTTTTTATTTACAAAATAGGAGTATTTACTTAGTTTTTTGTCAAATAGTATTTAAAACATTTTAAAAGATAAAAGTTTTGTTTAGTGGTTTATTTTATTAACACAAAATGAGCTTGACCTTCCCAGGTACTAAATAAACGTAATACTTACACTACCTTTTTTAAAAATTAAAAATTTTCTATATTTCATTTTAAAAATGCTTAATTAAAAGTATAGTTTTATATTATTCCGAAAATCCCTTTTCTTAATAATTTTTATCAATATTTTTGATTTCGAAAAAAGTAGTATTTACTTAATTTTTTAGCAAGTGGTACCTAAAACAAATAGAAAAGCCAACTAGTTTATATTATAAAGATTAGTGTAGTGTTTCAAGCCTTAAAAAAAACCTTTTGTTAAAGTAGTATTTTTACTACTTTTTTAAGGTTTAAATTGTATTTATTATAGCAATATAGTCTTAAAAAAGTACTTTTTAAAGTTGAAAAAATTATTTAAAATTGTTCTAAAACAGTTTTAAATCAATTATGACATTTACAAACAGTTTTACAATTGGTGGATTTAGTTTAAAAAAAATAGTAGTATTTCTACTACCTTTTTTTAAAGACGAGATATTTTATGTATTTTTGAACAAAAATGTTTAGTTTTATTTGAAATATAGTTTAAGGTAAATTATTTTTAAAAATGTTTTTTTTTTTACTTTATTGTTTAAAACTACAGCAAATTGCTTTAAAATGGTACTTGGGACATTTTAAAACATATTTATTTTTGCTCTTTTTGTTAATTTAAAACTTTTTTTTCTTTGAATAGATAAGACTGTTACCATCATTGAGCCCTGTCCTACCAAGACTTCTGTTTTGGCTTTAGCCGTAACCTGTGCTTTGATGATTCTATTATACATTTCTACCTTATTTGTGTACTATATGAAAAAGTGGATGCAACCCCATAAAATTGTAGCATAAGTATTAACAGTTAAATTTAGTTAAAAACACCACACATACACACATTTTCACACAATTAACATTTACAAATCAATATTAGTTAACTTCCTACTATTTTAAACAAGCTTAACTATTAAAAAAATAAAGGTAAAAGCTAAATGGACAATAGATTTTAAGCTTTGTTGCCAAGTGAATTCAAAGGCAATGAATAATTTTTATATACACTTTAAGTTTCATTAATAAATATGATTATATCGTAAAACTTAAGCCTCAACGAACACAGAAAAAAAGCTTTTAAGTGAAAAACGCTTTAAAGCTTAGATGATTTAAACAAAATTTAAAAAGCTTTTTGTTTCATTTACAATAATTTTGTAGTTTAAAAAGTCATAGAAAAACATGAGAAACAGAAAACATGCACAAACTTGCTATTTTATGTCTTTAAATTTAAAGACTTATTATATTTGGAAATAAAGCTTTTTATCTATTTTATTGGAAAAAAATCACTTTCTATTAAGTTTTAAAATTAATTTAAAATCATTATAGGTTTTAAAACTTTCATAGAGACTGATTTCCTAAAATATTTTTTTATATAAAAAAATAAGCAGTAGAGCTTTTAAGCTTTTTTTATAATATTTTCTATTTTAAATTTATTTATTTTATTTTTATTTTAATTTTTTTCTCTAAAAACATAACCTGAACTATGTGCTTATTTTTATTGCATTTATTCTTTACAGAATTTTTTTTTTCGATTTTTAAGTTTTAAGTTGAAAAACAAATAACAGCAATTATATAAAGACATAAATTTTTTCAAATAAAAAAAACGTATCGCATTTATAGAAAATTTTCATTATAATTTTTAAGTTTAATAATAATTTTTTAATTAATAATTATAAATAGTTTTGTAAATACGACGAAGACTCTTGTGCAAATAATTAAAACAAAAAACACAAAATAACTTTTCCAGCAATTTTTTGTATTTTAGTTTTTTGGCTCAATAAAAAATTTCATTACTTTTAAAATATTTAATTTAATTAAATGCATTTAAAAATTTTTAAATAAAATTTATAACAAAAATCAAAAATTGTTATTTAATTTAAATATTTAAAGCCGTATTTGAAACATGAAAAATTACGTTAAAAAACGTTTTTGATAATTTTAGGTTTGAAGACTATAGTTCTCTGCATAAACGGTGATTAATAAACACTTTATATGTGATTTATCATCTGATTTTTCCTGTAACTCCATAAATGAAATCCCCGTTTCCCACCTCTGACCTTTTGCTCTCAAGCGAGTAACTTACGTCGAATTTATAGAAAATTGTAATTGTGAATCATCATGCGCAGAACAGGTAATAATTACTTTATATGGGGGGTATCAGTTTCCCAACTCTGACCTTTTGCTCATAAACACACATTATTTTCAGAGTAACTTACATCCAATTTAAAGAGCCTCGCTATTGTAAAACTTAAGTCACAGAGTCATCAATATTTATTTAATATTGTGGGTACCCGTTTCCCATCTGTGAACTTTTGCTCCTAAACGTAAATTATTCTTAGAATAACTTTTATCAAATTTAAATAGTTTTGTTATTGTGGATCTTCACACGAAGGACAGGGAATAATTACTTAATATGGGGGTACCAGTTTCCCACCTCTGATCTATTGCTCATAAACACACATTTTTTTCGAGTAACTTACATCCTATTTAGGGAGCCTCGCTACTGTAAATCTTTAGTCACAGATTAATCAATATTTATTTAATATGGTGGGTACCCGTTTCCCATCTCTGAACTTTTGCTTCTAAACGCAAATTATATTTAGAGTAACTTTTAACAAATTTAAAGAGCATTGTTATTGTAGATCTTCACACGAAGGACAGGGAATAATTATTTAATATGAGGGTACCAGTTTCCACCTCTGACCTTTTGCTCATAAACAAACATTATTTTCATGCTAACTTACATACAATATAGAAAGCCTCGCTACTGTAAATCTTTGGTCACAGAGTAATCAATATTTATTTAATATGGTGGGTACCCATTTTCCACCTCTGAAATTCTGCTTCTAAACGCAAATTCTTCTTAAAGTTACTTTTATCAAATTTAAAGTGTTTTGTTATTGTAGATCTTCACACGAAGGACAGGTAATAAGTACTTTATATGGGGGTGCCAGTTTCCCACCTCTGACCTTTTGCTCATAAACACACATTATTTTGAGAGTAACTTATATCCTATTTAGAGAGCCTCGCTATTGTAAATCTTTAGTCACAGAGTAATCAATATTTATTTAATATGATGTGTACCCGTTTCCCACCTCTGAACTTTTTCGCATAAACACACATTTGTTTTTCCGAGCAACTTTCATCAAATTTGAAGAGTTTTGTTATTGTAGATCTTCACACGTAGGACAGATAATAATTACTTTATATGGGGGTACCCGTTTCCCATCTCTGAACTTTTTCTCATAAACACACTTTATTTTCAGAGTAACTTATATCCAATTTCGAGATTCTCGCTATTGTAAATCTTTAGTCACAGAGTTATCAATTTTTATTTAATATGGTGGGTACCCGTTTTCCACCTCTGAACTTTTGCTCCTTAACGCAAATTATTCTTAGAACAACTTTTATCAAATTTAAAGAGTTTTGCTATTGTAGATCTTAACACGCATAACAGGTAAAAATTATTTTATATGCAGGTACTCATTATCCACCTCTGAACTTTTTCTCCCAAATGCACATTATTCTTAGAGTAACTTACATCAAATTTAGATAGGCTTACGATTTTAGTTCTTTAAATAATAATTAATTTATATGTGTGTTTCGTTTTCTACGCCACGTTAAAAAAACCATGCGGCAGGCAACTTTGACTTTTACTTAAGCCCCCTTAATATTTGTGAAAAAGCTTAATATGAATTAGAAGAAGTATTATGACAAGCTTTTCCAGATAAATTACGCGTTACCAAACTCCTTAGAAATATCTAAAGCTTTCACTCTACTTTTGCCAAAATGATTAATTGTATTTCTGAGAGGTTCTTGCAAGCCATACGCACGGTTGCTTACTTACTGCCATCCCTGAATTAGCGCGTAAGATTTAAAGCAATGTATTTCATAGCTTTTGCACTAAAATGTCATCCCTAAATAAGAGAGTCAACCCGCTGTATAAGAATAAAAAAAAGATAAAACCGCTAGATTGTCTTGAAAATAACTAAATTGTCAATACTTTTCAACCACAACAAAACAAAACAAACCAACAAGCAGCCAACTTCACTCTCTAACGCACTGTCAAAATTGAATTTTCTAATTGCTACGCGTTGACGCCGTGCTATTTAGGGATGCTTCATACATTTTGTATGTACATGAGAAATTTTGCCAGATATCTTGCGCTTTACGCGCTAATTTAGGGATGGCAGTTAGCGCCTCTCTTTTTTCTCTTGATATGCTAAGTTACAGAAAGCATCTAAAATAAATCATCTTTATGCACTCAACGGAACGAAAAGTTAAAGCATTTTTGACTTTTAGTAGACATTTTCTGATCGACTTATAAATTTAAATAAGTTTTTTAATAAATTAAAATGAGATGGCTTTACGTTGAAAAAATAAATAAGAGAACTAGAATTTTTGCAGAGGGTGTCCCCATTGAAGTAAAGTTAAGTTTTAAATATAAAATTATATGATAAAAGGTGCCCCTATAGAGAATTGTATATCACGTGCTTATTCTTAACTTTAAAACGTTATAAGCAAACACTTGATATTTTCCCATTATGCCCGCTATAACAGCAAGAAAAAAAATTATATATAAAGGATGTCCCCATAGAGATGGGTTTTTCACATTTAACCCCACAACATTGAAACCGTTATAAGCAGGAACTTGAAATTGTTCACAAAATTTATAGAACCATGTATACTACAGCAACAAGTAAAATATATAAAGGGTGTTCCCATACACATTTATTTTCCCTGAAATTTACTCAGTAAGACGTGTTCCCATAAAGACATGATTTTCATTTACATACATGAAAAGGAAATTGAAATTTACCCAGTGTATGCAATACGCTTTTCGCTATAGCAATAACTAAAAAATTGCAAAGGGTGTCCCCATAAAGACGTGATTTTACTTGAAACTTGAAATTTTCAACATATAAAGAACATTGTCAGTTGCAACAAGTAAGTATAAAAAATAAATCTTAAAGGATGTCCCCATAGAGATTCAGTTTTCACTTACATAACCTTATCTTTAAAATTGTTATAAGTTAATATTTGAAATTTACCCATAGTATGCAATACGTTGCTATAACAATAAGTATAAAAAATTTAAAGGGTGCCCCAATAAAGACGTGATTTTCTTTCATATTGACATCTTTAAAACCGTTATAAGCAGATACTTAAAATTTTCAAAATATAAAGAACATTGTCAGTTGCAACAAGTAAGTATAAAAAATAAATATTAAAGGGTGTCCCCATAGAGATTTAGTTTTTACTTGCATAACCTTAGCTTTTAAATCGTTATAAATAAATATTTAAAATTTACCCATAGTATGCAATACGTTGTGTGCTATAACAATAAGTATAAAAAATTTAAAGGGTGCCCCAATAAAGACATGATTTTCTTTCATACTGACATATTTTTTAAACCGTTTTAAGCAGAGATTTAATATTTCCAGAATATAAAGAACATTGTCAGTTGCAACAGTAAGTATAAAAAATAAACCTTAAAGGGTGTCCCCATAGAGAAGTAGTTTTCTCTTATATGACCTTATCTTTTAAATCGTTATAAGTTAATATTTGAATTTTATCCAGAGTATGCAATACGTTGTCTACTATAGCAGTAAGTATAAAAAATTTAAAGGGTGCCCCAAAAAGACATGATTTTCTTTCATACTGACATATTGTTTAAACCGTTTTAAGCAGAGATTTAATATTTCCAGAGTATAAGAAACATTGTCAGTGGCAATAGTAAGTATAAAAAATAAATATTAAAGGGTGTCCCCATAGAGATTTGGTTTTTACTTTTAAATCATTATAAATAAATAAATGAAATTTTCCAGAGTATGCAATACGTTGTCTACTATAACAATAGGTATAAAAAATTTAAAGGGTGTCCCAATTTATATGGACCTATCTTCTTAACCGTTATAGGCAAACATTTGAAATTTCCAGAGTGTAAAGAATATTGTCCGCTGCATATATGGGTATTTTGCTAATCTAGCCGGACATTACTTTTTTTCGATTTTTTTAGATTAAAATGAAACTTAAGCTAAAAACAAGAAAAATCGGACCAAGAAGAATAAAGTTCCCCTTAGAAGAACTAATCCTACCCCTGAATAATTTAATTTTTATTATTTTTCCCGTCATTTTGTTTAGCAAAGAATAATCAAAACCTTAAAGTTGGACTAAAAAAAATTTAGACCGCCCCCTTTTTTTGGCGTTGAAGTAAAATATTTGAAAAAATAATGTAATTATTAAAAGAAATGGATTACATACGCCATAAAAGCAAAAAAATTTATTTTTATAGGCAGGGGGTGATAGCCCTCCAATCTCACCCCAAAAACGTTCCTGTGAATTTTTTTTAATTTACTGTTAAAAAGATTTTTTTGTAATTAATTAATTTATTTAAAACAACTTCTCCTTTGTACTACGATGTTCCTCTTCATCCGATTCTTTAAAGACCTCTTACGAATTCGAATGCTCTTCAGCGCTAAGTGCAGGTGAACGCATAAAAGAAATGCTTCTTTCGAAATTAGTGGATTAGAACTTAGCAAAAGGAATAATTTTGCACTGTTTTTTGTATAGGAGGCGTATTCTGAATAGCGATGCGAAAGTCAATGCAATGCGAAAATATATAAATGATAACAATTACTAGTCTGTATTGCGATATTCGCAAAATGCTTTTTTAATCGCATTTCAAATGCGATAGGTTGGCAAGTCGGTATTTTAAATTGCGAAAACAAATGTCAAATTCGCAAAATTTATTCTACAACAAAATAACATTCGCAAAATACAAACATGTAAGTGAAAGACAACATTTTATTTATTTATTCATCATATATTTATTAATTAATTCAGGGAAGCAAGCAATAAGATCACCAATCCGCGTCAATTTAAAATAAAGCTACATAGATTTTATGAATATGCTCAGCTGTTTGCAAGAGGCCTTTTGAAAACACCAAATGCAAATCAGTCGGCAAACGTTAACTGAAGAACAAAGTATCAATGGACCACCTATTTGAGAAGCTGCTGGATGGAAAAAAGTATGAAATATACATATAAACCAGTTCAAAAATATTTGACTTCAACTTTAATAGGTTTGGCACGATTAGACGAAATAAAACCGACATTGGCGGTAGCCCATCAAGATATAATCCACTGCTTTCCTTAGTGGAGAGAGTGGTAAAATTATTAAACTTGACGGTTTCCGTAAAAGGATTACCGGGCGCATTTTCCTTCGAGGCAATAATTGCTTCTAAGCAATCTTCTCTGTATCCTTTTATTTTGCTCATGCCCTTCTCCGTCGTCGAACCATTTTTATAATTTTTTTTTTTTTTATTAAAGAATTTTCTAAATAAATTTTATAAACAATTTTCTCAGCCAAACACAATAAAAAGTTATTTATTTTTAATTTGACTTTTGTTGATACTAACGCTTATTTGAGCAGCGTTGCCATGATTTGAAATAAATAGCGAATGCTATTGCGAAAGTCTAACAGAATACCAAATGTCTTTCACATCACATTTCATTTGCGCATCGATTTTAATAAATAATATCTATCTCAATTATTAAAAAGCAAAACATTTTATGATTATAAAAAGGTTTCTTACTCGTAGATTAGAAGAAAAAGAAGTAAGAATGCTATACCTTCACCATATATGTAAGTCTAGTTTAGTAAAGTATGTAGCTCCAATCAAAAAAGCAAATGTTAGGGGTGACAGAGAATTCAAAAATAAAAAAATATTTGGTACTACATAAAAATGACACCGGCTGTTAACGGGTTAAGCATTTTAAAAAATTTTAATATTTCCTTAAAAATCTCTTCAAAAGCTTTAGAATGATACCCATATTGATATTTTAAAAAATTGGAAAATTTCAGAGCTCCGTAACTCGGAAATATGGGCGAGCGCCTTTTTTTTTATTTTATGTTTTTTTTTATTATTTTGTGATTCTCTATCGCCCCATATATTTATTTGATTTTTTATAAACATTAAAAAATTTTTTTTTAATTCACCCATTCAAGGTACAGTACACTTTGTGATATTACATTTTTATAAGCTTTTAAAATTTACTGTTGTTATAATTTTCGGTAAAAACCGTCGTCTCTGGCTGTGTACTTCGTGCGTTTGTCAAGCGCTTTCGATGTGATAACATACTTTTCAAGTTACGTGTTAGTTAATACTGAAGAGAGCGTTAAAAATAGATAGTGTTAAGAATAAAAGGTGATGGGATAAATACTTCTAAAATTTTATTTAAACAATTTTATTCATATATTTTTCATAAACTTTATTTTTAATAATTTGTTTTTGTTTTTTGTTATTTATTTATTTTATTTATTTATTTATTATTTTTTTTTTTTTTTGAGGCTAATAAAAACATTTAAAATAGTATATTTATTATTGTTTTTTTTTATGATTTTTATAAGAGTTTCTGTCACTTAAAGAATATATATTTATTTTAAAGAATATATATTTAATAAGTATGATTACAAATATGTATATTTATTTTAGATTTGTTTATATTGTGAAATAAATTTTATCTTTTTAGATGTTTTTCATTTGATTTTTTTTTTAATAAATTTTAGATTTGTTTGTTTCATAAAATAGTTGTTTGGTTTTGGACTTATAATTATATGATTATGAAGGTTGCTTTTAAAGTGCAAAAATGCTTAAAAATAATTAAATGATTTAGTTTCTTTAATTTTTATAAAACTAAACTTTATTTATAATGAAAAATTTAATTTCATAAAAAGTTTTATAAGACATTTTTGTTATTTTATAAAACTAATTATAAAAAAATTTTAATTACAATTAAAGCTTTTGCTACTTATAATTTTTATTGTATGTTTATTTTACTAAATAGTAGTGATTATGTTGTATTTGTAGAGTACTTAAGAATTTTTAAATAAGTTAATAATATTATGATTCATTTAAATAAACTAAAAAAAAATCAAGAAATTTTTGGAAAATATTAACAAATAAGTACCTGAAAAGGTTCTTTAACAGAGTTCTAAAGCATACAAGTTTGTAAAATGCCATCTGCTGCCTAAAAAATTGTGTTTAAGCGGAAAATAAAAAAGTAGTATTTTTACTACCTTTTTAAAAAAAAGTTTAAAATGTCATTTACAATTATATAAACTTTTAATAAAAAAATAATTAAAATGTAATATGATAATTTAATAACCTTTTGGTAAAATATACAATTGGTAATTAGAAAAGGTACAAAAATTGAGAATTCAGTGCTAAAAAAAACTACTAAATAATTTTAATAGCAGGGGTAATAAAACCCCTTTTATAAATAATTAAAGGTATTAACAAAATTTTAAAAAAATTACTATTTAGTAAGTTGTCTAATTTTTATGTAATGTCAAAAATTATTAATTGTTATAGCTGATAAAAACTGGAATTAAAAAAGTATTAAAATAGTTTTCCATCAAAAAAATTCTTTAACCAATATAGCTTATTGAAGAACGTATCATTTTATTATTTGTTATATAAAAAGTACTATTTTTACTCTTTATTTTTTAAATGATCCATTTTCAAGATTGTAAGTGGATCTTAAAAGATAATTTTATAAAACTACTATTTTTACCGATTAAGAAAGGCTGTATTTACTGCTAACTTTTTGAAAACCCAAGTAAATATGTTGTAGTAATTTTAATTATGGTTTTATGCGTTGCTAAAAATTAAACAGTTCATGTTGAAAAAATAGTAGTATTTTTAGTACCTTTTCCAATTTTTTACCTTTTTGATTAAAAACTTGAATAAAAAATTTTATTAAAAAATTAGTCACTTTTACTTAAGAAATTAACTAAATGTTTTTAAAAATTTAATAACATTTTGCCAAAAATTATTTTTTTCCTACCTTTTAAGTATTAATTTTTTTAATTAATTTTCAGAAAAAAAACACTTTTTTTACTCACAATAAACCATTTAATAAAAGTTTAAAGTCTTTTACAATCTTTTGAAAAGAGTATCATATCTGCTACTTTTTTATATAAAATACAAAATTTTAAGATTTTTGGGCAAGCAATGCACTAATTAATAATTTGCTTTAAAATAATATATAAAATGTTTACTGTTTTTTACAAAAGGCAGTATTTTTACTACTATAATTTTTCTTTTAAAATTTGCATATATTAATTTTTGTAAACGTTCTAAATTTATCATGAATAATCCAAAAAAAAAATAAATAAAATCAAATATATTTAATATTAATAGTAAGTACTTCCTGATAATTTCCAAAAATTTTCCCTTTTCTTATATTAATTTTTTTTTTTTTTAAATTTTATTTCAAATTCTTAAGCAAAAATTTCTTGTCTCTTTTGTAAAAACAATATGGTATTTTATAATTGATTATAATAATTTTAATATTCATAATTTATATTTTTTTATACTTAAGCCTAAAAGAAACCAGATTTAACTAAATTACAACAAAAAAAATGTAAATAATAATAAAAGCAACAAAACAAAAAATCTATAACGCAGTCTCTTTGGAAATATAAGTTCCATTGTTGAACTTTATATAAAAAAAAAAGAAATTGGAAAAATGTTTAGGTAACAAATCTTAATAACACGGACAAACGGAAACTCTCTTTTAGTGACTTTTTTAAATCTTCTTTATTTATTTTTTTATTTATAGGACTTACAAGTTAATTGACTATTATGTTTATAAAACTAAAACAAAAACTTCTAGGTAACAAACTAAAAACTAAAATGTTTATTATAATATTTTTCTATATTTTAGGCACTTATGGTTTATTTTTATTATTATTACTATTTTTTTATAAATATGTATTATTTTAATTTTGAAAAAAAAATATTTTTAAGAAAGAATTTTCAACGGTAAAAGCTTTCAAAGCTTTCTTATTTAATATGGCAGTTGTGTAATTTAATTAACGAAAAACTAGTTTTAAAGAGCAATAAAATATTTGTGATGTATTTTTTGGGATTTTTAATAATAAAATTAAGAATATTGGCCTTTATGCTTAAAAAGCTTAAAGGTTCTAAGGTAAAAAAAATAAAGAAGTTTTTCGGCAACAAATTATATAGGAAGCATAAAATAAGCATAAATTTTTTTTATGAAAAATACTTATATAAAAAAAGCTTTTATGAAAAAGGCTTTTATTAAAAAGCTTTATGTAAAAAATACTTTGGTTTTATTACAAAAACTAATAAATTTTCAAAACGCTATTAATATTAACAAAATTTAAAAACCAACATAAATAATTTAAACTTTTAATTGTTAGCAAAAGCTTTTATAAAAAAAATATGTTAATGAGCTTTCATATAAAACCTGTTCAAAAGCTTTAAACAACCTTAACAATGAAACTGTTTAGATAAAATGAATTTTTCTGAAAAATTTAATAATATTTTTAAAGCTTTCATTTTTCCTTTTTTAATATTTGAAAAATTTCTAAAGAAACGCATTAAACATAAAATATTCCAAACCTTTACGCAACCACAAGAATAAACTAAACTATGATAATAATAAAAGGCCTTTTTTTCATCCGCAAAAAGCTCTGATACCGAGTGATTTAAATTTAAATTTTTTAAGGTTAAAAAAAAATAAGAAAGCTTCAAAAATATATATGTAAATAAAAGCTCGTAATAACAGAAATTTAAAAACATTACTTTTTACAATTTTTAAAGAAGTTTTAAGCAATAATTAGTTATTGTAAATAAAGAAAATAATAAGGCTTTAAAAACGTTAATTTTTTTTATTTTGTAACTTATCTTATCTCTTTTTTTTTTTGTGTTACTAAACTCTTTTTTTTTGTGTTACTAAACTCATGTGTTGAAAAAGCTCTTTCATATATTTTGTAGAAAACTTGAAAAAAAATAATTTGGTACTCATAAATAATAAATAGGTGTTATTTTTTCAAAATTTTCTTAACAATTACAAAAATTTACACATTTTAGCTTTATAAATCCTTAAAACTAATAAACAATAAAAAATACTAGGAAACTTTAAACATCAAAAGCATTTTTGTTGCACAAACATCTACAGCAGGGAAACCGGAAAAATAAACGTAATCTATTATAAATATTATTTTATTTTTTTTTTGTGTCTAACTTTCATAAAGTATAATAATGGAATAATTTTGTATGTCCATAAGCTAAGGAGTTCCGTTTGTGGTGTTTGTGGGCAATGAGGCTAAGGAAGTAGAGGGGTTAATAGGAATTATAGACAGTTCATTATTATTGGGGAGTAAGAGTTCTGCTTGCATTATTTGTTGTTGCTGCTGCAGCTGTTGCGTTGTGGTAAGGGCTACATTTGAAGCGGAATTCGAAACTGCTGATAAAGTTGTAGATGCTACTGTGATTGGTTGTGTTTCATTAAAAGTAGCCGGTATTATTTCTTGAACTTCCATGTCATCATCTTCATTTTCTAAAAGAAGACTGGAGTAACGGCAGTATGTAGACTGGCATTTGCAGATGAAGTAACGATTTTTGATTGACCAAAATTTGTCACCGTAGTCAAAACTATTGATAAAAAGATTTAATTAAAGTTTTTAAAATAGTAAAAGCTGTTTTGAAAACACAAACCGTTTAAAGCTTAAAAGCTTTTATAAAACACTTGCAAAATAAAATATAACAATAATTAAAAAGCTGATAAAGTTTCTTTGTAAATTTTCACGTTAAAATCAAAAGCTTGTAAAATAATTTTGCCACAATATTTAAGTAGAAAGCTTTCAAAGCTTGATTATAAACTTTCACGTTAAGAAAGAACTTGCAAAAAAAATATGATAAACTAAATCCAAAGAGCTTCTGAACTTTATAAATTTAAAGAAATAGCTTTCCCTTAAATCTTCAAATGAGCAAATTTGATCTTTATATATAAAAGCATATTTTTAAAGTTGTTCAAAAGTTCTTAGAAAACGTTAACTTAAAGCTTTTGAAAGCTCTTAGAAACCATTATTTATTTTCTGAACTTCAAAAAAGTTTAAAAATTTTTTAAGCTTTTAAATATCAAACTTACTTAAAGCTTTCTAATTGTAACAATATAAAAAAAAAGTTTTGTTAAAATTTTTCAATTCGAAAATTATTTACAGAAAAAATTTTTTTAAATGTTTCCTTTTGTTATATTAAAGATTTAAAAATACATTAAGAAAGTTTTAAATTTAAAAGCTTTTCCAATTTAAATAAAAAATAGTTCAAATATGGTAAAGCTTTTGCCAAAACTTACCAAATCTCTTCTCCCACCTCAATGTCACGACATGTAAAAAAAGATATTTTTGGAAAACGATAATCCTGATGATGATAAAACACTCTAACTGGCACAATGTTCGGTTCACACGAATGATTAAAGAAACGACTGACGTTGCCATAATAATTTGCATCAATACAATGATTATGGCCCAAATCGAAAAAGTATGAATCATCCATGCGACGATCCGCCTCCATTTCTGTCAATATTTCACCCGTATACACAGCCACAAAACTACCCTTTGGGATGTGAACCATAGTGCGTACACCCCAGCCTTTAGTGGTGTCCTCGCACTCGATGACTTGAAGAGGAATTGTAATACCATTTTGTACAACACGATTTTTGCAAAAGCGCTAAAATAAATAAAATATTATTAAGGACGAGAAAACTTTTAAATGATATTTCTGCAATCGTACCTTATTGCAATTGCAGACATCATTGCACTCAAATATAACGGCAGGATCTTCAAAATTAAAATCTGTACTTAAACGACCTTCTGCGGTATACCAGGTGCGACCCGAAGCTCCAGTACATTGGCATCGATCCGTAGTGCAACTAAATTAAAAAAAATTTAAAGTTAAAAAAATTTACTACAATTTTTTTGTTTCTTTTTTCACTTACCCATCAATACAAGTACAAATACGCATTTGTGATATTCTTTGATCGATTTGTACAGAATTTTGTAAGATTATTGAATCGGTTATATAACGAAAGTCGGGCAGCATTAGCTGATCCGATTCCTCTACTGGCGTTACATTATTTTCATTACGCAAAGCCTGTATGGGACATAATTCTCGGCCATTACTTATATCGCCACAAACAATGTTTGAACGTCTGCGATGTAAAGCATGCATTTCCATTTGAAAGCCCACATGACGGGCACAATCCGAATGTTCATCCGGTATACAGTCGTAGGGTAATTCATCTGAACGATTGCGTAACATTAAATCGGCACCATTGAAAATAAGTAAAAGACACAGTTTCTTAATCGAAAGACGACAGGCAATGTGGCTGAAATTTAACAAACCGTACGAAATATTTATAAAAAATTCTTTTAAATTTTTCGAAAGCAAAACTTACAGTGGCGTCTCACCGTCAACATTTTGTATGTTACAATTAATGCCTGCCTTTAATAATACTGTTATTGTATCTAAATCATGATTCTGTAGTACCGCCCAATGTAACACGGTATTGTTATCGTTATCGCAGATATTACAATCGGCACCTTGTTGTAATAGTAAACTGTTTAAAACGAATAAATTCTAAATTATGGAAACAATAAAGAAAATGAAAATAATTTTCACTTACCTTACTATATCGGTATGACCAAGTTCTGCTGCCCATACCATGGCAGTCCAACCGCCATCATCTTGGGCATTTATAAAACTAAGAAATTGAGAAACATCTTTACTGGCCTTATAACTATGAACAATTAATTTAAGAATTTCCAAATTTCCAGTACGTGCTGCTATATGCAGGACTGTGTGCCCATCGGGACCCTAAAAGAAATTATTTATTTATTTATTTAATTATTCTGTAATGAGAAAATATTTCTTCTTCTCTTTTCGATCTCTTATTATCAAAACTAGAAATGTAAATTTTAAAAAAAGTAGTAATAATACTACTATTTAAAAAAATACGAATCATATTTGTTGATATTAAGTTATACTTGTAATAAGTATTTTTTATAATTTTTTTATAATTTTTTTTTTTAAAGAGTATTAAATTTGCTACTTTTTCCAAATTGTGTAGAAATTATATTTAATAATACTGTTAAATAAATTAATTTATTATCAAAAATTTTTTAAGAAAAAATTGTTAAAACCATACTCTTTTAAAATCTTTCAATAACTTTTGATAAAGAAAAAAATTAGAAAAGTACTTTTTCTAAAAAAACAGTAGTAATATTTCACTACCAAATTTTTTACATTTAAATACATAAAATCAATAAATAATGTACTTATGTGTTAAGCAACCCATCTTGAAAAAATAGGAGCAAAAATACTACTTTTTTAAAAAAATACAATAAGAGCAAAACGGTATTTAACACCTTGAGATATTATTCTCAAATAAGTAACAGCTTTTAAAATCTTTATTTATTTTATTATTACTTGTATTATCTCAATAAAAATACTACCTTTTTAATGAAGTGAAAAAATATAAATGAAATTAATTACCTAAAAAATTCTTTTAAAAGCAATTTAATAATTTTTCATGTTTTATTTGAAAAAAAAATAATCCCTTTTTCATTGTATTAATACTACTTTTTTAAAGATCCATAATTAAATATATATAAAACCTAATTTTTCCAAACTAAAAATTAAGTAATTTTTCTCATTATTCAAAATACAGGTTTATTTATTTTCATAAAAAAGAATTAAAATACGAAATTACAAAAAATTTTTGAAAATCAAGTTACAAAAATAAATATGTGTTCAATTACTATTAAAAGTAAGGCCGTATATATTTGTTGGAAGCATTTATTTATCTTGAAACCATTTTAAATAAGATTAAAGAGGGGCCCTTTTTTAAAAAAAGTAGCAAATTTAGTACTGTTTGTTAAGCAAAAAAACAGGAATAAAATTTATTCTATATTTTGAAGCATTTTTATAAGACTTAAATTCCGTAAAACTTTTTATAAAAAAAAATACATTTAGTACGTTTTTTTAAGAAATAAACTTACTACTACTATTTGAAAATAATAAAAAAATACTACTTTTGTAAAATTAATTTATAATTATTATTAATATTATTTATTATAAGTACATAATTTAAAAGATATTTATTTTTAATTCATTAAAAGGAGTAAAAATACTAACTTTTCAAATAGCACAGCTAACGCTTAATATCTTTTTCATTATTTACAAGCATTTGTTTAAAAAAAACCTGATGTCAACTTTGGAAAAATTTAGTTAAAAAACTACTCTTTATGAAAAAGGGTATAAAAAAACTACTTTTTCTAAAGAGAAAACTTTAAAAGTTTTTAAGATTTTTTAATGTAGCGCAGTTTGTTGTATGCAAAAAAAATTTCTGAATAAAACAATTTTGTAAAAAGTAGTAAATATACTACTATTTTAGAAAGTCGTAGAAATAACTTTTTTTTTAACTTTGTTATTTAATTTATAAATAATTAGATTACTTATTAATATTATTTATTATAAGTACATAATTTAAAAGATATGTATATAGTTATATTTCATTAAAAGTAGTAAAAATACTAACTTTTAAAAAAGCACAGCTAACGCTTAAAATCTTTTTTATTATTTACAAGCATTTGTTAAAAAAAACCCTGATTTCAACTTTGCAAAAATTAATTTTTATGTAAAAGGGTATCAAAAAACTACTTTTTCTAAAAAAAAAAACTATAAATTTTTAAGATTTTTTTAATGTAGAGCAGTTTGTTGAATGCAAAAAAAAAATAATTTTCTAAATAAAGCATTTTTTTTAAAAGTAGTAAATATACTACTATTTTAGAAAATCGTAGAAATAACTTTTTTTTTATTTTGTTAGTTAATTTATAAACAATTATATATCTTATTAATATTATTTATTATAATTACATAATTTAAAAGATATTTATTTATATTTCATTAAAAGTAGTAAAAATACTAACTTTTAAAACAGCACAGCTAACGCTTAAAATCTTTGGCATTAGTTAGAGCCATTTGTTAAAAAAAAACCTGATGTCAACTTTGGAAAAATTTAGTTAAAAAACTTCTCTTTAAGTAAAAGGGTATCAAAAAACTACCTTTTCTAACAAAAAAAAAACAAATAAAAACTACAAATGTTTGTAGAACAGTTTGTTGTGTGCAAAAAAAAAAATTCGTAAATAAAGCAATTTTTAAAAAGTAGTAAAAATACTACTATTTTAGAAAAACGCAGAAATAATTTTTTTTTTTTTCAAAAATTGCTTAAAGATTAGGTAATTTTAATTAATTCTTTAATAATTTGTTAACAAATTTAGTACAATGAATGATTTTCTTTTTTTACTTACCCTTAAGGACAAATCAGCACGATTTTGTAAAAATAAATTAACAATATTGCATTTTTCCTCTTTGACGGCACACATTATTGCCGTGCGCAGTTCACGGTCCATCATATTAATAAAATCAGAACCCACACCCTGACACAATAGCAAATAGGCCATTTGTATGGTACCATAATGGGCCACCAAATGTAAACAAGTACCATGATAAAATTCTCGCATACAAGTTGTGACATCATAATTGGACGCTAAACAAAAAAAAGTGAGTTAAAAAAATAATTTATAATATATTTTTTTTAAATATAAATTTATTATTTTACCCAATATTTCGGCCACTCTTTCTAGATCATCATTTTTAACAGCATAATACATATCTTTGGTGGTGAATTCTGTTACCTGATTGTGCGGTTGCAGGGTACGTCCCCGGGCATTAACCACAT
Organism: Gymnosoma rotundatum; assembly: GCA_916610165.2. Lineage (NCBI taxonomy): Eukaryota > Metazoa > Arthropoda > Insecta > Diptera > Tachinidae > Gymnosoma > Gymnosoma rotundatum. The sequence goes on from OU744340.1 coordinate 13,414,607, forward strand.
TCATAACCGATTCGGGTATAAGTTTATCATAATTGATATTAACATACGGTCTTATAACACTCGAAGATGTGGGACTATTGATGCTGCTTAAGGGTAAAAGTGATGAATTTTTTAGGCTGTCAGCGGTAAGCGAAGTACTGCCCAAGGATTTTTGTGTGGCTTGAAATATGGGCACTGTTTGCGTTTTCATGGTAATGGTCGAGGTGCGTTCGGGTGTATCCAAACCGCAATGAGGACACTTTAATACCAAAGTGCGACTAGTATTTTTTGAGGCAGGTTGTTGCGAATCGTATTTGGTACTGAGCACCATGCGTTGAGCACACCCAGCATGAAAGAAATGCTTTTGTTTGCACAAAACAAATTTGCCCTGTAATCATAAAAAAGAAATAGTAAATCTTTCTTCTTTTAACTTCAATCAAAAAAAAAAAAAAAAAAAAAAAAAAAAAACTTACCTGCGTACAAAATATACCACAGGAAGGACAAGAATTGTGTGCCTTTAGCCTTTTCTGATGATCTTCACACAAGACCATATAAACAGATCTTTGACTAGCTCTAAATAAATTTAAAACCTCTCCGGTTAGTTGATTCGAACAGCCCACCTTTTCTTCGTCAATGTTATCGATGGCCCAGCAGTATTGGGTTTCCTTGATCATCGGTGTGCAATAGCTGGATGTCACATGACATAAACAATTTAAAGTGGTTTTTCTTGTAGCCTTTGTGCCATCTAAAACTGTTGAGGTTTTTGTAAAGGAATCATGACCTGTTGTTGCTGATGATGTTGTTGTTGTTGTTGTTGGAATCGTAGTAGTATTTTCTGCCACCACAGCAGCATTTAAGGATTTCAATTCCACCACTTTGTCATTATTGGTTTGTGCGGTTTTTTGCCTTTGAGTGCGTCTTGTTTGAGGTGGTGTTGAAGAGTTTGACAACGATCTTAATGCTGTTGTTGTTGCTGTTGTTGTTGTGACTGCAGTTTGTTGCGGCTGGTTGGTTGTAGTATCTTTACGCCCTCTTAAAGTAACACTAGGTTTACCCACTTGCACTCTTGTGGTGGGTACAAATTCAGCATTATCACTTAAACTATCATTGTCACTGGATTCGTTGCTGACATTTCGTCTGAGACCCATTTTTTCAAAATATTTGTCTTTTTGTTTGTTCAACTTACGTTGTTGTTTCTTGCTTAACTTCTTGTCCTCGGGCGAACGATTAATATTCCATTTCCCAGATTTGATTTCCTGTAGAAACTTCTTAATATCAGGACAGGGAAAAAGTTTCTTTTTAATAGCGCTTGTGCCTGTGGGATGGCTGTCGTTGCTGTTTTCTGATTTTTCACTTTTTTGCTTCGAGTTGGTATTGGACTGTTCAAGTTGTGTTACTATCTGGTGCGTGGGAGTTGTAGAATCATTTTGCTGCTGATGCTGCTGTTCTGTAGAATTCCAATTTTGTGCTGTCATACGCACAATATTTTTTGTTTCAAATTCATAGCGCAATTCATCGTTTTCGAGGATTTTGGTTGTAGGCTTAATACGTCTCTGCGAACGTTTAGGCACTATGACGGCTGTCTCATTTAAAGGTTTTTTATAATTAGCACTCGAATTGGGAGGTGATATTTGTTCCGTATCCTGTTGCTGTTGTTTTTCCACCTCCAGCTGAACTTTAGCTTTACGTCCTCGTTTCTTGGGTGGCGTTTTTTCATCTAAAGTAAGTCTTAGGGGTTTTCTTGTAGGCGAATCATTTTGCTCATTGCTTCTGCTCTCCTCCGGCTCTTTATCTTCTTCAAAGATTTTAAAACCATCCATGCGATTGCATAAACGTTCACTTCGCCTGGTACGTTTTCCTTCATCATCTTCCGCTGACTTACACAACACACTTCCCATTTCTACATCTTCATCTGTGGGATTTTTACGTTTACGTGTCAATTTGCGTTCATTATTTGTAGGGGAACAGTGCCGTTCAACCACTGTCAAATCACTTGTCGTTGTAGTGGACGTTTGTTGAATATTGCTGTCGTAATCTGTTGTTGAATATTTTTTTGTTCTACCTCTACCACGTTTAGAGGTTGATTGTTGTTGTTGTTGCTGTTTATCAACCAAAGATTTATTATCATCTGGTAGATGAAGGAATTTCGTGTCAACCTCACTGCTATTTGGTGGCTCCTCAAAAACTGAGTTTTGTGGACAAGTCTCAAGTGAATTGTTACCCGATTCATTGGGAACAAGCTGCGAATAAATGTTAATTTATTTTATTATTAAAAAAATTTAACTGCTATATATTAATATTAACTATATATATTACATTAACTGTTATACTGTTTTAAATATTAAATAACTGTCATACATTTTATAACTTACTGCCATCCCTAAATTAGCGCGTAAGACGCAAAGCAATGTAATTCATAGCTTTTGCGCTAGAATGTCATCCCTAAATAACAGCATCAACTTTGTGTCTTTAACAGTAATGTTAACTAATTTTATTTTATAAAACCCGCTGTATAAAAATAAAAACAGAGATAAAACCGCTAGATTGCCTTAAAAATAACTAAATTGTCACTACTTTTCAGCCATAACAAAACAAAACAAAGCAACGAGCAGCCAACTTCACTTCCTAACGCACTGTCAAAATTGGATTTTCCAATTGCTAAGCGTTGACGCCGTGCTATTTAGGGATGCTTCATACATTTTGTATGAACATGAGAAATTTTGACAGTTATCTTGCGCTTTACGCGCTAATTTAGGGATGGCAGTTAACTACAAAATATCAAGTAACTTTAATAATTATTACTGTCATATAGAAGTACATATTATTGTTATATATAACTATTATACAGAAACAAGAAAATTGTGTAAATGTTATACAGCAGTAAAAATATTTATAATGAATTAATAAAGATTGAGCTTTTTCAGTTTTTTTTTTTTTTTTTTTTTTGTTAAGCTCTGTTATTTTTTTTATTTTCAATTTTTTTATTTTCATTTTTTTTAATTTTAGAATAGGATAAATTTTTACTGAAACAAATATTTCTATTATGTTTTTGTAAAGTTATGAGAATTTTAAATATTTTTATGAAGTTAGCTTTTTAGTTAAGGATTCTTGAAATATATCAACTATTTGACACATTTTACATTTTTTGTAGACTTTTAAGAAAAATTTAATTTTTAGTAAATTTAAAAAAATAAATTTTTTTATTTTCTTTATTAATTTTTAATTATATTTTTTTGTAATATTTTTTATTTATTTTTTCCATTTAATTAATATTTTTTTATGATAAAAAATTGGTGAATGTTTAATATTTATTTTTGGTGTTATCAATTTCTTGCAATTTTTAATTTTCTTTGTTGTTATCGAAATTCTTAATTCTTAATCAATTTTATATTTTTTTTTTCTGGAAAGAAAACGTAGAACAGGTTTACAATGTGACAATATAAGGTAGATAGATGCAAAGAATGCTGTGAAGGATGTAGCGATACAGAAAATTCAGCATTACATTCTGCTGGTGTCTAAGTTTTCTTGTTAAATAAAATTCTTTTTAAGAAAAAAGGTTTTTACAAAATAAAAATAAAAAAAATTAAAATTCATTTTCAATTCGTTTATATTTTCCACAGTTCAAGTCCTGATTGCATAAAAACTGAAATTATAAAAAACGCAACGCACAGCGCATGTTCACTCGTACTTAACTTATAACAATCAAAATGATACCGAAACAGCACCTATAATGTTGTGAGGAAACAAGTAAGAATGATCAAAAATAAAAAAATGCATTTCGGGCCAACCCATGATGGGTACAATGCAAAAACAAATGTACAAGACGAGTTAGAGAGAAAACAGTAAAGAAATACTTTGGTTCGTGTGTGGATTTCGTCTAACCAAATTAATATTAATGTCAATACTCCTCGTATTATTATTTACAAAGTTAGTTGGTTAAATAGATAATGTTTACAATGAATTCAAACTAAGGGCGATAGATACAAAGAATGCTGTTTTCTTTACAAAACGTCCGCATAAATATTTAAAATATTTTTTCTTCCTAAAAAAAGTTTTTAGAAAATAAAAAAATAACCTTAAGCCTAAATCAATTTCTATTAATTTATAATATCCACAGTTCAACTCCTGATTTCAGAGAAAACTATTTTAAATTTTTTTACAATTCGTTTTATTTATTTATTTATTATTAAATTTTTTAACCCGTATTTATCAATAAAAATAACTTTTGTTATAAAAATGTTTTTTAATTTTATTTTCTTTAATTTAATTTAATTTAATTTTTTACAGTCTTCTGTGGGACAGCTCTAAACTACAAATAAATTTTCAATATTTAATAAACAAAATAATTAAATCAGTGTTGCCACAATTATTATTATTTATTTTTTATATATTTACCTATCAGAAATTATTTATTTTTACCCAAACATAATGATTTAAGAAAGGTTATTAAATTATACCTTTATCTGCATGTAATTTTATTCATTTTTTTTTTTTTTGCATTATATTCATTTCTTTAATTTCCCCTAAAATTTCTCTTTTAAATCTTAAAAAAAAACAAATTATACGGGATCTCTTTTTTTGTGTAATGAATAAAACGTTATTTTATTATACTCACATTTTTAACATCTTTAAAATCATTATTAGCATCCTGTTCATTATCATGTTCATTTTCGCCATCCATTTTTGCATCCAGTTTAATAGTAGAATTGCTGTTGTGGCTGTTACGCACCACTTTTGTTTCATTTTCTGTATTAACAACACCTTCGCCCTCGCTAATACTAAAACAACAAATACTTTTACCAGACTCATTTGTATTTGTAGTTGTTGGTTTTTCAGCCCCACCAGCACCGTTATGGGTATTTTTATCATTATTATGATTTTGTATTACATTCGTGGTATTAATATTATTACTATTATTATTGTTGTTGCTGTTGTTGTTATTGCTAGATATGATTGTGTTGTTGGTAGAAGTGTTGGTAGAAACAGAAGCAGTAGTAGTGGTGGTAGTGGTAGTGGGGTTTAGAATTGTGTTTTTTTCATTATTGTTATTCTTGTTGTTGCTGTTATTTAACGTTTGCGCATTATTTAATGTCGTCGTTGCCGAACATTTGTTAGTCGTGTGTTTTTGTTCTTCATTATGGTTTTCTTGTTGTTTAACGGTATCATTTGTAATATTATTTAGATATGACTCTTTATCTTGTTGAGAAAACGAAGATGATGATGACGATGGTTTTAATGTTGCTGTTGAGGTTGATGCTAATTCTTGTTCTTTTTCATTTCGGCTATTTTGTTGCTGCTGAAGTTCTGTGTTAGTATTTTGTTGTTTTTTTATGTTGGAGTCTTGCTTAGCTGTCGTTGCCGCTGTTATGGTAGATGTTTTGCCAACAAGTGTTTTAGGAGAGGGAGAACATTTATTTGTTACTGTCTCTGAGGATGCTGCTACTGCTAATGAACAATCATGGTCGGCTTTTGTTATTATAATATTTTCTTGTTTATTATTAACTGTCAATAATAAAGACTCTTCAATAGGGATTTTTGTTATAATTTCTTTTTGATTCTCGCTATCTTCTACTTTTATTGTTAATTCTTCATCAATTTTATTAACATTTTTTGTATTTGTTGTTAAACTATGTTTTTGATTGTTAGTTGTTGTTGTGTTGGTAGCTTGTTTCAAACAAACTGGCTGACCTTGAATTTGATTGATTTTGTTACTGTTGTTGTTGTTGTTGCTGTTATTGTTAACATTATCAAATATTTCCTTTTCTTTATTACATGTTAATAATTGTTCGGACTTTGTAGTTATAGTTTTTGTTGTAGAACATAAGCTATCTTGTGAGTTTTCTTTTATATTTTTCTCTTCATTCATGTCTTCCAACTCATCCTCCATAAGTTCTTTAAAAGACTGTTCTAAATTTTCTTCAATGGAGGTTATTATTTCTACTTCCCCTTCTTTATTACGATCATTTTCTATTTCTTTTTTTACCGTTTGCTCTTCCAGCTCCGTTTTATTTAAAGCTGCTTTTGCCACTTTATCTGTCCCTGTTGTCAATGATTTGACACAGGGTTTTTTATCTTTATCTTTAGCTGCAAATTGATTCTTTGATAAATTTCGCCATTTCAAAGTCTTGTCATCGGTCAGATCTACTTCAGCATTAGAGGGACATTCCGAGTTAAAAGTGTTGACCATGCTGGTCAGCAACGAATCCAAACACTCGGTCATATCTTTTGTTGTGTTATTTAAATAATATTCACAAAAACTTCAGGCTTTTTAACACACCTCTTTTAGTCAAGTGAAAAAATTATTTTTCTTAATTTTTTTTTTTTGACGTCACTTCTTTTTTCTGTATTTTTTCAACAAATTTCCACTTTTTTCAATAAATTAATCAACTGCCAATGTAACTTTTCCATTTTCTTTGCCATTTATTTAATTTTTTTCATTATCTAGCATTAATTATTGCTTAATTTTTATACATATATTAAATTTTTTTTATTTCTTTACCATTAAAATAATCTTTTGATACTTCTTCTCTTAAATTTAAAACACAACACACAGTCACACTCTTAACAAACACTTATGCTGTTTGTTGTTTTTGTTGTTAGTAGTGTTCATGAAGAAGACAAATATTCACTTATTTCTCACTCTCTTCTTAAAAAAGATTTAGATATTTAAACTTGCAAAAATTTATGTTTTTAGCATTAATTTCTCACATTTTTTTAGTTTTTAGTGAAAAGTTGTATTTTGTTTAAATTTGAGAAATATTCAAATTTGTTTCATGCTTAATATTATTAAAATTTTATCATAAAAATATAAAACACACACGAAATGCAATTTTTTACCCCGTCTAGTTTTTGTCACTTGAAATGTAAGAATACTGCCGGATCTTTAACAGTAAAGATGTTACCATACTTCTCTGAAGTCTTAAAGGTTGTTAATATTGGGTAAAGTGAAGCCAAGTTTGCAGTTCAGAAAACCGTTAAAACTTGAAATTTAAAGATTTTAATCTTTCTATCAACTTAGGGTTAAGATTTTATAAATAAACTTAATGTAGAAATCTATATATTAATAGGCAAACACAAATCTTCGGAAATTTTTTTCTCCTCTATTTGCCAACCAATTTTTTTTATTTCTTTCACATATTTGTAGATATTGTCAAGCTTTGATGCACTGTCTTAATTTCATTTAAATCCGTTCTATTTTTAAGAACTAAATGACCCCTTAAAAAGATACCACTATACATGCAAAAACATACACATCTATTTAAAACATAAGTGTGTACAAAAAAAAAACAAAAAAAAACGTATTCATCGAATTTTGACCACAAGGCGAACTCTATTTTAAATAAAACGGCATGTACTACGGATATACAAAAAGGATATATAAGAAGATTTTAATTATTGATAAGCTTTCCATGGAGGATTTATGTAACTAATACCATAAATAAATTTTCAAATGGAAATTTCAAACCACCTATAAATTATCTGTATAAAATTTAAATTATCGATTATTTTTTAGATAATTTATGCTATCGATAAATTTTTATACGAAAATAATTATAATAATAATTTTTAAGGAAACTTAATTCTATCAATAAATTTTCTATAGGAAACTTAATTTTATCGATAAATTTTCTATAGGAAATTTAATGCTATCGATAAATTTTCTATAGAAAATTGAATGCTATCGATAAATTTTCTATAGAAAATTGAATGCTATCGATAAATTTTCTATAGGAAATTGAATGCTATCGATAAATTTTCTATAGGAAATTGAATGCTATCGATAAATTTTCTATAGGAAATTGAATGCTATCGATAAATTTTCTATAGGAAATTGAATGCTATCGATAAATTTTCTATAGGAAATTGAATGCTATCGATAAATTTTCTATAGGAAATTTAATGCTATCGATAAATTTTCTATAGAAAATTTAATGCTATCGATAAATTTTCCATAGGAAATTTAATGCTATCGATAAATTTTCTATAGGAAATTTAATGCTATCGATAAATTTTCTATAGGAAATTTAATGCTATCGATAAATTTTCTATAGGAAATTTAATGCTATCGATAAATTTTCTATAGGAAATTTAATGCTATCGATAAATTTTCTATAGGAAATTTAATGCTATCGATAAATTTTCTATAGGAAATTTAATGCTATCGATAAATTTTCTATAGGAAATTTAATGCTATCGATAAATTTTCTATAGGAAATTTAATGCTATCGATAAATTTTCTATAGGAAATTTAATGCTATCGATAAATTTTTTATAGGAAATTTAATGCTATCGATACATTTTCTTTAGGAAATTTAATGCTATCGATACATTTTCTATAGGAAATTTAATACTATCGATAGATTATCTATAGGTAATGTAATCCTATTAATAATTTATCGTTAAGGAAATTTAATACTATCGATAAATTTGTATAGGAAATTTAAGGAAGTTTAATGTTATCGATATGCTTTCCTTAGAAAATGTAATGCTAAAGATAAATTATATAAAATTTGTAATGATAATACTAAATTTTCTATAGGAAATTTAATGCTATCGATAAATTTTCTATAGGAAATTATTGCTAGTGATAAATTTTCTATAGAAAATATAATGTTAATGATAAATTTTCTATAGGAAATGTAATGCTATCGATATATTTTCTTTAGGAAATGTAATGCAAATGATAAATTTTCTATAGGAAATTTAATGCTATCGATAAATTTTCTATAGGAAATTATTGCTAGTGATAAATTTTCTATAGAAAATATAATGTTAATGATAAATTTTCTATAGGAAATGTAATGATATCGATATATTTTCTTTAGGAAATGTAATGCAAATGATAAATTTTCTATAGGAAATTTAATGCTATCGATAAATTTTCTATAGGAAGTTTAATGCTATCGATAAATTTTGTAAAGGAAATTTTATTCTATCGATAAATTTTGTATAGAAAATTTAATGCTATCGATAAATTTTGTATAGGAAATTAATGCTATCGATAAATTATGTATAGGAAATTTAATGCTATTGATAAATTCTGTATAGGAAATTACATGCTATCGATAAATTTTCTCTAGGAAATTTCGTTCTGTTGATAAATTTTCTATAGAAAATTGAATGCTATCGATAAATTTTGTATAAAAAATTGAATGCTATCGAAAAATTTTGTATAGAAAATTGAATGCTATCGATAAATTTTCTATAAAAAAATATAATGCTATCCATAAATTTTCTACAGAAAATTTAAAGCTAACGATAAATTCTCGAAAGGAAATTAATGTCATCGATGAAATACTTGAAGGGCTTTCTATAAAAAAGTTACTTTCTCGATAAATTTTCTAAAGGTAACTATGCGTCCTAGGAGGAAAAGGGCTTTTAACTGTGATCACTTATAAAAAATGTAATTTTTTGCCCTTAAACTCAATTTCTTATGTGAATGAAAATACTTTAAAATTATTTTCCCTTCTCTACCCAATATTTCATTGAATCTCCCGCATTTCCCTCGCTTCCTATATAATGTACGTTATGTTACGTCACCAGAAATTTAATAAAAACTCGCATTCTCCGCAAGAATTTATATTTGCATGAAGAATTGTATATAACAAATTTTGATCATTTTAATTTCTACGGCAAAAATTCTATAATAAACTATTTGAGTCTAGAGTTTCATTAAAGCTTTCTGCTTTTCGATAGTTTTCTATGTTACTGCTTTCTATCGATAACTTTTTTATGTGTATTTTAATAAATAATAGAATATGTATTTACAATTATTTTTTCTTTATTAATTAGAAATATTTCATGTATTTGATATTTTTAATTACAAGGCGATTTTTAGCATATGATGCATTTTTTATGTTTTTCTTTAAGAAAAGATATTTCTAACTATGACGAGAGTAAAACGCTATTTATATTCTCTTTTTTTCTTAAGCTCTATTAATTTGATTTAATAAACTTTGGAAATCCGATCGTTCTTGGCATATAAAACCATATTTACGGCTGCAGCGTATATCATTCCACTGGTCTGTGCCGTGAAAACCCATATGTACACAACGTTCTCCTAGATTCTTGTAATTATTCGGCTCATTTATTTCCCAATTCGTATAGTTAAAGTTCTCACGGCCATTTGATGTAATCCAGGAAAATGTCCGAAATTCAATATAGTCAGTGGCTCCAAGATAGAAATTGGGTATGCGTTCTCCTGTTTAATAACAAAATAATTTTTTATTAGAAACTTTACTCAAAGAAATAATTTTCTTCGTAAATGAAACGTTAGTGCTATCGATAAATTTTCTATTCGGAATAAATTGCTAACGATACATTTTCTATTGAAAATTTAATACTATCGATATATTTTTCATTGGAAATTTAATGCTGTCTATGGGGTAATAAAGTTAATTTCTAATAAAGAATTCATGTTTATGTTATCAAATAACTTTTCATTTGAAATGTGCCCTATCCAAAAATTGTCTATAGAAAATATCTCTATCGTAAATATCTACTGAAAATTCATGCTATACATGAATTGTCTACTGAATATTTCCCATTGTAAATTATGCAGTCGCTGTAAATTTTCCGTAGAAAATGCAACTTCTATAAAAAAATCATTTTAACGAAACATTTTTATAAAATAATTAACTTAACGAAAAATATCTTTAGAAAGTAAAGTTTAAGACAAATTTTAATTAAAAATAAAGCTAACTAACGAACCTGTTTTGGATATAATGCATACTTTGTTTAAGAAAATTTAAGTTAGCGAAAAATTGTCTACTGAAAATGTATCTTTAACGAAAATGTGTCTTAGCAGAAAAAAATTTTTTATAACAATTTCCCATAATAAAATTTATAAAAAAAGTTTCTGTTGTAAATAAGTATAAAATATAAAACTATTATTTTTTCTGTTAAACTTAACAAACGATGTGCTATTGGCAATATTTCTTAACGAAAACGCTCCTAAACAATTCACATTAACGAAAACTAATCAACGGAAAATAAAACTTGACGAAACTGTTTCCTACAAAAAAAATTGTGTTGTAAAAAAACTGTTGAAAATAAAACCTAACGAAACAAAAAGAAATAACCCGACTTAACGAATGATTTGCTTAAGAAAACATTTTCTGTAAGCAGTCCATCTAAATTTTTAAAATGAAACTGAACGAAATATTTGTTCTACAAAATGTTAAAATTATTTACAATAATTGTTAATGAAAAACAAAAATATTGTAAACTTTTTACTAATTTTTTAAGAAAAGAAAACTTAACGAAACTTTTCTTTTTATAATTAAAAAACCTGATGAAACAATTTCCTACAAAAACAATAATGAACAAAAAGAATCCTATAAGAAATATAAAATACAACTTAATTTGTAATATTCTATAGAAAATAAAACTGAACGAAAAATTTTTTCAACAAAATATCAAAGTTATTTACAACAATTGTTAAAGGAAAACAAAAAAGAAAAAGAAAACAAAAAAGAAAACAAAAAAGAAAACAAAAGAAAAAGAAAAAAAATTTTTAAGAAAAGAAAACTTAACGAAACTTTTTTTATCCAGCGTAGTTTTACCTAGTCATCACAAGAAAATGATACTGAAGGAGATGATACTAAGCGAGAAATTATCATTGTAAAACTTAAACAATTTTCGGTAGAAAATGCTAACTTAACGAAACAGTTTTAAAAGAAAAAACTTAACGAAACTTTTTTTTATCGAGCGTAGTTTTACCTATCAACACTTTACTTATCACAAGAAAATGATACTGAAGGAGATGATACTAAACCAGAAATTATCATTGTAAAACTTAAACAATTTTCGGTAGAAAATGCTAACTTAACGAAACAGTTTTAAAAGAAAAAATTTACATTTACACAAACAAAACTTAATGGAACCGCAAAAAGATATATAAATTAAAGTAAAAAGGTATAAAATAAAAAAAGTATAAATTAATTTCTTAAGTTTGAAAAACTTAACGACACTTTTGTTTATATTACGAAGATTTACCTGTAAAAACTTTGTTTAGTAATTCCTTGATTTCTTTAGATTTTTCCTGTGTCTCTATTGTTAATAATTCCATTTTTCTTTTTTCACATTCTCTGCGAGCATCATGCCAAGTGTGCTAAAACATTCAAAAGATTTTAGTTTAAACATTTTGTGTATTTTTGTTGTTGTTGTTTTTCTTTTTCTTTTTCTTAATCAAGAAATCTTACTTTAGCTGCCGGCTGTATAAAATATCGATTATTTTTAGCTGAAGTAAAATATTCTTCGGCGCATTTGACTAAAGTGCAATACGTTAGAAAAGCGATTAGCGGGAGTTGTATGTATCGTTTCATGTTGAGTGTAGAAAAAATACTAAATTTTATAAAAATTTAATTCACTTTCATTATGTTTTCTATGCCAAAGAATTGTTTAAAGATATAGTTGCGGTATATATTTTTTTTTATTTATTTTTATTTAAATGATAAAAATTTTTTTTATAAAAATCGCAAGTAAGTACAAGAATGTTTTATCAATGTCGTGGCTTTAAAGTACCCTACCAAAGGTTTCAAAAAAATTTTAATGTTTTTTTCTAGAGACGTTTTATACAAAAATTATTGTTTTAAGACTTAAATTATTTTCTTAAATTTCACTATAATTAAAAAATTATTTTACTGAAATTAAATTTAGCTTTAAATACAAAAAAAATTGAATTTCATTAAACTTAAGTTTAATTAAATTAAAATTATTTTGTATGCGATTTATTATAGTGTGCTCGTTTATTTTTTTTTTATTTTAAAAGGAAGTGTGATTTTTATCTTTGATATTTTACGAGTTTTAATAAAAATATAAAATTTGGTTATAATCACAACACTGCCCAGCTGTGTGAAAATATAAACTATTTGAAACAAGAAAATAAATAAATATCAGAAATAAAATTAGTATGTAGCTCAAGATCTTACTCTTAGCTATTTTTATTCTTTTACCGCATCGAAGGGTGACCCAGACTCAACCAATACTTATAATCGTTCTTACATTCATTTTTCTCCTTTTTTTCCTGTGTTTTTGTCTAGGTACCTTTTTCGTTGTCTTAGTACCACTCGGGCGTGCTTAGAAGCAACCTTAACCACAAATAGTGGAAAAACGGTATATATTAGTTTGCCGTTCCGTGTGTGATTTCTACAATATCCATTTCTGACCCCATAAAGTGTCACACAAAAAAAATAAATATGTCAATCGATCAGATATAGTGTCGAAAGAGGTGCTATTGGAAATCAGCATTATCGGTCCATGTAGTTCGAGGCAGCAGGCAAAACACCACGCCTACCTCTAATTTTTTCATGTTATTTGGAAAAATAAAGTAACTCTAATCAAAAAAATAAATATATGGGGTGATAGAGAATTAAAAAAAATAAGACAAAAACATCAAATAAAATTATTGGTGCTCGCCCATATTTCCGAATTACAGGGCTCTGAAATTTTCAAATTTTTTAAAATATCAAAATGGATCTCATTTTAAAGCTTTTGAAGAAATCTTTAAGGAAATACTAAAATTTTTTAAAAATGCTTAACCCATTAAGAGCCAATGTCATTTTTATGTAAAATTATAAATATGCAGTATCAAAATTTTTTGTTTTTGTTTAATTCTCTGTCATCCCAATATTTGCTTATTTGATTGGAGTTACTTCACTAAACTAGATTAACGCAGATGATGAAGGGTATATAAGTTCCGGTAAAGCCGAATATAGCATTCTTACTTGTTGCAGGTTAAAATAGTCTAAACATTTCGAAACTTAAGCTTCGTACATACGATAATAAGATAATACTTTAATACTTTAAGTTAACTTACTCCCTGTTTACATTAGACAATGCTGTCATTACAATAAGATGCACAGTTTTTCACTAATACATGTACACATTTCAATGGTCTGAATTACTGACTTGAATATTTTGACGTATGCCGACAATTTTATTATAATTGCTTTAACTGAATGAAATTTTAATTAAATTATTATTTTAAATACTAAAATTTTCTTTGCATATAACAATAGAAATGGAAAAATAGCAGGAAGAAACGCTAAAGCAATTTGAAATTTTCTGAGATTGTGCTCATAATGAATTTTCATAGTTATTGTCTGGACGCCTACACTGCAGAAGCAATTGTCAGCATTTTTGACAACTAATACGTATTATTTTAGTGTCATGACAGCATTGTCAAATGTAGACGGGGTGTTAGTAACCTATCGTAAGTTGTTTCTCTTAGTTGCTATTCCTTTTTTCAATTATCTTTAACGTTTCAGCGAGTTTCATCGTGCGCCCTAACGATGAAATTTTTTACGGCATCAGAATTTTCACAATTCGATTTTAATTTAATATTTGTTATTGTAGTTGTTTGTGATATTTCAAATAACAAACAATAAAACGTATACAACGGACATACACAAGGCAACTGGAAGAAAAATTCCCCCCAATAATACAAGCCGTGCCATTTTGCTTACCACACTTACGTCTCTACGCCTCTTGACAGCAAATAAAAAAACTTGCATGCAGCTAGTTTCACAAAAAAATTTATAGCATAAGTCGGCTCTTATTTAGTTTTGCCACACACACCACACCAACTAGTGGTGAAAGTAATAACCTGTTGTTGTTACAAATATGTAAAAGTGGCAAATATATCAGGAAATCTATATTATAAATCTAAATATGTAATAATAATATAATAATAATAATAATCTCATTATTTAAATAAAATTTTGTTTGTTACATATTTAATATATTTCTCTTGTAGAAAAGCTAAAAAAAAATTGGAAAAACTTTTAATTCCTTCAAAACCCTGCGTTTTTATTTTAAGCAAGTATTTTTTAGCGGTTTTCCAGCTTTTTAACTATTAACAATTCTAGAGTGTGGCAACCTTTAAGTATTTGTTTACATTTATCTTTTCATTGTCTCTTCTTCTACTAATGAGTAATTTTTGTTTAGTATTTAATTTACTCTTGAGCAAAACGGTTGCGAGCATCTCGGTATAATCAAAATTGTAAAAGAATTTTCCTTCAACTGGTTTTCTTTAACAAATAAAAATAAAGCAGTGTTGTGAAAACAATAATATAAATTAAGTTTTCAATTATATAAAAAGAATTTATAATACTTGAAATAAGTGCATTTTAAATTGTTTGAAAGCAAATACATATAAAAATTCCCCAAAAATTTATTAAAAAAAACACCCCTCTCTGCTCTCTTTAATTGTATTTCATAAAAGTAATATAACAACAAAAACTAAAGGGGGTTGTTTAAGTGTAATAGAGTGTTTGTGTGTAATCAAGTGCTATTCAGTAAAAAAATAAAGTGGAAAGAAAAAATAATAATAAATAATTGAGTCAATGATAAAATTATAAATAATTTACTTTACAAATTGTTAAAAACAAAATTCAAAAACAATACTAAAAAGCTTTGCAATCGTTTCGTTTTCTTGCTGATAGCAAAAGGAATATAATTTAATTGTTGTTGTGTTTGGGCCATGCGTGACCTCGGCTCAAAAATGGCCGAGCTTAAATTTGAGGCTCCTTTGGCAAAACTAGATGAAACCGATGATTGGGCCGGCTGTGATTTCATCTCTAATCAAAATCAACTTGATACATTAAATTTAAATATCAAAGATCCCTTGGTCCAGCAAGAAAACAAGATACGAATGTTGGAGGAAGCTGTAAGGGATGCACATGTTAGCAAGAATGGCTATTCTGGTAACATAAGTCCAAATTGCAATACTTTAATGGGGGAAGATTTGTCAGCCTTTGATACAACCTTAGAGACCCATAAGAATACCCTAAATAATGGCGAATCTATGGATAATTTTGGTGAAACTTTTGGTGGCAGTTTAGAAGATTTGGTCAATACATTCGATGAAAAAATCACCAAGTGTTTTGGTAACTATGAAGAAAATGTTGAGACGCTGGCGCCTGTACAAGTACGCAGTCAAGAGGAAATCATGAATGAATGCCAGTAAGTTAATAATTACAACAAAATTACATCTTATTACAAAAGAAAATAATAATAATAAAAATAAAAAACATAAATTATAATAATAAAAGGATTTTACGCACTTGACTTTATTTTATATGTTACTCGTATCTTGTTTATTGTCCTTTTACCTTTTAGAAACTTATCCATTTAATTTGTATGCAGGGTTCTAGCGTCTGCGCTTTTGTGTCCTCAATTTGTATTTTTTTTTTATAAATATTTTTAAAAGATTTTTTGCTGTAAGGAAAATGAGGCAATCTTTTTATTGTGTATTTGTCATACTTTCCCCATCAAACCTCTGGCTCTCTTTACAAAACCCTGCCCTTTTTTCAACTTCTTTTATTGTTTTTTAATATCAATCTAGAAAATTGAAGGCAGTTGACATCAACTATTAAATAAACTTTGAAATTAAATTAAAAAATAATAAAACAAAATCGGTATATGGATGTTAAAAAAATTAAAAAAAAATTTAGTTTTCGGCATCTTTTTAAATAATTATTGATAAAAACTTCTATAAATAACTAACCAATTACAAATTATCTACCAGAAAGTTGTTTTGTTTTCAATTTTTGCTCCATGATTACAGTAATCATCTTTTTTAACTTTTACGATCAAAAACCATTTCACAAATAATGCTCTTTATACATTCACAAAAATTTATCGATAAAAAAATCAAAAAAAAATTATCGATAAAAAAATATAAAAAAATACTTTAAACAAATTATATACTTTACTATTTATTTTATTAATAAAAATTAAGATTATTAAATTCATTTATCGATAACTAACACCTTTCTTAAGAAAAATTTTACGATGAACGCTTTTATTAGTTAATTTTAAGTTGTTGACCCTCAACAAAGAATTTTAGGAATAAGTTACTTTAAAGAATATTTATCGATAACAATATTCTTTATCGATTACAATGTTTCATTTAAAACTTATTAATAACAAAAATGAATATTTTCTTTAGGAAAAATAACACCAGTTACAGAAAAAAATTTAAGCGAGAGTCTTGAAAATAAAACGATATTAAAATTCTTTGGAAATAAATTTTCGATAATTTTTTTTTCAAGGATTGATTGAAATGTTTTTAGGTATTAAAAATATAAAAACAAAAAGTAACAAAATATATTAAAAGGTAATTCAGCAAAAAGACATTTTTAAAATAATAAATAATTGGTAGCACTATTTTAGAAAAAAGTTATCGATAAAGATTTTTATATGAATATCTTCAATATACTAATAAATTTTACACATAATAATTTTTTTAAATTGTTGACAACATTCATTTCCTTAATTATTAATAACAAATGTTTTAAGGAAATATGTATCGATAACAAATCTATTGTGAAAAAATTATCGATAACAATTCCGTAATCGATAGCAAAAATGTTGAAAATTTTATCGATATCAAAAATTATCGATAACAAAAATTATCGATAGCAAAAAATATTTTTAAAAAAAATTTAAGAACATTTTTTATTATTTTTTTTAATAATCGATATTTATCTTTACTTAATATTTTTTTTGTGTTACAATTTGTAATTAATAATAACGATTTCTTAAAGGAAATAAATATTTTTATGAAATTTATCGAGGGATTATCTTTTAAAGTCAATAGGCGAATAATTTTACAAACTGTATGTAAAATTATTTCTACATAAGAGAGAATTAAAGAATTAGTCGTACGTGTGTAATTCGCATATTTTTGCTCGGTTGTGTGTGCGCGTTTTTCTTTTTTCGTATTTGCAATCATCAAAATGAATAATAATAAATAGTTGAAATTGTATGCATTAAGAGAAAATATTTCATGTAATTGTTTTGATATGCAGCTTTAATATAATTAACGCAAATTAAAGTCAAATTTAAAAAGTTTACATTTTCTTTATTTCTTTAAAAAAATAAAAATACAGCATTTTTCAGATTTTCATTTGCAAATTATTTGCATGATTTTCTTTTACACTATTGTTTGTTTCCAACTGATGTCTTTCACAATATAAACATCATGTTTTATTTAATTTCACTATGAAGGCATTTGATATAAATTTATATTTTTCATTTTAAAACAAACCAAAAAAAAGCATTTGATTTTTTTCCACATTTCACCAGTGTGAATAACAAAAAAATAAATAACACATCGCATGTTATAAAATAAACAAGATTTTTTTTAATTTTTTATATTATATGGATTTAAATGAAAAAAAAAATCATTTTAACATTATAAAAAATTGCAAATTAAATCCCAGCCCTGTCTCCTCTGTGTGTTAAAAAATTAAATAAAAAAGATCATCAGTTGTTTAAACGAAAGGTTATCATAATTTCTGTTTAAATAATAACAATAAAAAAACTTGAAACATTTTAAAACTTTTCAATTCTACTATATTCAGAGGGCAAATTCAAAACCTGTCAAGCTGACACGTCTGTATACAGAAAATCAATGTTTTTATTTAAGAAATGTAATTGATTGATTGATTTGAAGAACATTTAGCTCAAGGGCACTTTACACCGGCAGATAAGTTGGATCAACATTTAAGTTTGCGCAAACATGTTGGACGAGAATGAAAACTATTTTCCCTTAATTTTGAAGATATCGTCTGATATAAAGGGCAGTCGGACGAACATCGTTTATTTTTGATGTTACAAAAGGACTTTAAATCTCATCCAAACAACTGAATCAGAATATTTTTGATTCAGTTGATTTTGTTTATGATATAAATTTCAAAATTCTTGCGATTTCAATTCATTTTCCCTGAATATTTGTTTTCTACCTTTAGGTTAGGTTGTACAGGCCGTCGGCGCAAAAAAGAAAGACCGATTCACTTGGGTCCCAAAGGTCCCATTGTGTTGTTTGTTTCTACCTTTAAGCGCTACCTGATTCCAAAGATGAATCTGACCATATATATTTAAAATTTTAAGCTTGGAATATCACCGAATCTTTCACCCATGCCCTTTTCACTCTGGCACATTTTGCCATAAGTGTAATTAGAGATTTTTTTTGTTTGTGGGGTAAGGGGTAGGTAATGTGTGTGAAGATAAATACGTATTTAACTAGTGGAGACAAAAACCATTTTTTTTAACATTGCCGTTTTTACAGTTAACAGAGTACTGTTAGCCACTTAACAGTCGTTCTGTTTTTGGGTTCCTTTCTTTTGAAGGATAATTTAAATAGAAAAACACAAGTCCTTATAAATATAATTTATGAAAATGTTGCTTCAAGTGATATATTATGAAACTATAATAGTTTGGTATCAGAAAAATGTTTAGGAAAGCATTAAAATGGTTTATAATAAAACACTAATGTTTCATCATTTCTTGAGAAGAAGAAATGACCATTTTGGTCAAATATGGAATAGCACACATACTACACCCTATACACATGGTAGTCTGAAGGGTCCATAATAAAGCACTATTAGTCCAATATCTGAAATAATTTTGGGATTTGAGAAAATTAAGTTTTAAAAAATGCTTTTTCAGCGAAATTTCTTGAGAAGATAAATGACCATTTTGGTCA
Source organism: Gymnosoma rotundatum (assembly GCA_916610165.2). NCBI lineage: Eukaryota > Metazoa > Arthropoda > Insecta > Diptera > Tachinidae > Gymnosoma > Gymnosoma rotundatum. Next base: position 13,434,081 of record OU744340.1, read on the forward strand.
AATATGGAATAGCACACATACTACACCCTATACACATGGTAGTCTGAAGGGTCCATAATAAGGCACTATTAGTCCAATATCTGAAATAATTTTGGGATTTGAGAAAATTAAGTTTTAAAAAAATGCTTTTTCAGCGAAATTTCTTGAGAAGAAAAATGACCATTTTGGTCAAATATGGAATAGCACACATACTACACACAATACACATGGTAGTCTGAAGGGTCCATAATAAAGCACTATTAGTCCAATATCTGAAATAATTTTGGGATTTGAGAAAATTAAGTTTTAAAAAATGCTTTTTCAGCGAAATTTCTTGAGAAGATAAATGACCATTTTGGTCAAATATGGAATAGCACACATACTACACCCTATATACATGGTAGTCTGAAGGGTCCATAATAAGGCACTATTAGTCCAATATCTGAAATAAGTTTGGGATTTGAGAAAATTAAGTTTTAAAAAAATGCCTTTTCAGCGAAATTTCTTGAGAAGAAAAATGACCATTTTGGTCAAATATGGAATAGCACACATACTACACCCTATACACATGGTGGTCTGAAGGGTCTATAATAAAGCACTATTAGTCCAATATCTGAAATAATTTTGGGATTTGAGAAAATTAAGTTTTAAAAAATGCTTTTTCAGCGAAATTTCTTGAGAAGATAAATGACCATTTTGGTCAAATATGGAATAGCACACATACTACACCCTATACACATGGTAGTCTGAAGGGTTCATAATAAGGCACTATTAGTCCAATATCTGAAATAATTTTGGGATTTGAGAAAATTAAGTTTTAAAAAAATGCTTTTTCAGCGAAATTTCTTGAGAAGATAAATGACCATTTTGGTCAAATATGGAATAGCACACAGACTACACCCTTTACACATGGTAGTCTGAAGGGTCCATAATAAGGCACTATTAGTCCAATATCTGAAATAATTTTGGGATTTGAGAAAATTAAGTTTTAAAAAAATGCTTTTTCAGCGAAATTTCTTGAGAAGAAAAATGACCATTTTGGTCAAATATGGAATAGCACACATACTACACCCTATACACATGGTGGTCTGAAGGGTCTATAATAAAGCACTATTAGTCCAATATCTGAAATAATTTTGGGATTTGAGAAAATTAAGTTTTAAAAAAATGCTTTTTCAGCGAAATTTCTTGAGAAGATAAATGACCATTTTGGTCAAATATGGAATAGCACACAGACTACACCCTATACACATGGTAGTCTGAAGGGTCCATAATAAGGCACTATTAGTCCAATATCTGAAATAATTTTGGGATTTGAGAAAATTAAGTTTTAAAAAAATGCACACATAGCACACATACTACACCCTATACACATGGTGGTCTGAAGGGTCTATAATAAAGCACTATTAGTCCAATATCTGAAATAATTTTGGGATTTGAGAAAATTAAGTTTTAAAAAAATGCTTTTTCAGCGAAATTTCTTATTTCTTAATTTTCTCAAATCCCAAAATTATTTCAGATATTGGACTAATAGTGCTTTATTATAGACCCTTCAGACCACCATGTGTATAGGGTGTAGTATGTGTGCTATTCCATATTTGACCAAAATGGTCATTTATCTTCTCAAGAAATTTCGCTGAAAAAGCATTTTTTTAAAACTTAATTTTCTCAAATCCCAAAATTATTTCAGATATTGGACTAATAGTGCTTTATTATAGACCCTTCAGACCACCATGTGTATAGGGTGTAGTATGTGTGCTATTCCATATTTGACCAAAATGGTCATTTATCTTCTCAAGAAATTTCGCTGAAAAAGCATTTTTTAAAACTTAATTTTCTCAAATCCCAAAATTATTTCAGATATTGGACTAATAGTGCTTTATTATAGACCCTTCAGACCACCATGTGTATAGGGTGTAATATGTGTGCTATTCCATATTTGACCAAAATGATCATTTATCTTCTCAAGAAATTTCGCTGAAAAAGCATTTTTTTAAAACTTAATTTTCTCAAATCCCAAAATTATTTCAGATATTGGACTAATAGTGCCTTATTATGGACCCTTTAGACTACCATGTGTATAGGGTGTAGTATGTGTGCTATTCCATATTTGACCAAAATGGTCATTTATCTTCTCAAGAAATTTCGCTGAAAAAGCATTTTTTTAAAACTTAATTTTCTCAAATCCCAAAATTATTTCAGATATTGGACTAATAGTGCTTTATTATAGACCCTTCAGACCACCATGTGTATAGGGTGTAGTATGTGTGCTATTCCATATTTGACCAAAATGGTCATTTATCTTCTCAAGAAATTTCGCTGAAAAAGCATTTTTTTAAAACTTAATTTTCTCAAATCCCAAAATTATTTCAGATATTGGACTAATAGTGCTTTATTATAGACCCTTCAGACCACCATGTGTATAGGGTGTAGTATGTGTGCTATTCCATATTTGACCAAAATGGTCATTTATCTTCTCAAGAAATTTCGCTGAAAAAGCATTTTTTTAAAACTTAATTTTCTCAAATCCCAAAATTATTTCAGATATTGGACTAATAGTGCCTTATTATGGACCCTTCAGACTACCACGTGTATAGGGTGTAGTATGTGTGCTATTCCATATTTGACCAAAATGGTCATTTATGTTCTCAAGAAATTTCGCTGAAAAAGCATTTTTTAAAACTTAATTTTCTCAAATCCCAAAATTATTTCAGATATTGGACTAATAGTGCTTTATTATAGACCCTTCAGACCACCATGTGTATAGGGTGTAGTATGTGTGCTATTCCATATTTGACCAAAATGGTCATTTATCTTCTCAAGAAATTTCGCTGAAAAAGCATTTTTTTAAAACTTAATTTTCTCAAATCCCAAATTATTTCAGATATTGGACTAATAGTGCCTTATTATGGACCCTTCAGACTACCATGTGTATAGGGTGTAGTATGTGTGCTATTCCATATTTGACCAAAATGGTCATTTATCTTCTCAAGAAATTTCGCTGAAAAAGCATTTTTTTAAAACTTAATTTTCTCAAATCCCAAAATTATTTCAGATATTGGACTAATAGTGCCTTATTATGAACCCTTCAGACTACCATGTGTATAGGGTGTAGTATGTGTGCTATTCCATATTTGACCAAAATGGTCATTTATCTTCTCAAGAAATTTCGCTGAAAAAGCATTTTTTTAAAACTTAATTTTCTCAAATCCCAAAATTATTTCAGATATTGGACTAATAGTGCCTTATTATGGACCCTTCAGACTACCATGTGTATAGGGTGTAGTATGTGTGCTATTCCATATTTGACCAAAATGGTCATTTATCTTCTCAAGAAATTTCGCTGAAAAAGCATTTTTTTAAAACTTAATTTTCTCAAATCCCAAAATTATTTCAGATATTGGACTTATAGTGCCTTATTATGGACCCTTCAGACTACCATGTGTATAGGGTGTAGTATGTGTGCTATTCCATATTTGACCAAAATGGTCATTTATCTTCTCAAGAAATTTCGCTGAAAAAGCATTTTTTCAAAACTTAATTTTCTCAAATCCCAAAATTATTTCAGATATTGGACTAATAGTGCCTTATTATGGACCCTTCAGACTACCATGTGTATAGGGTGTAGTATGTGTGCTATTCCATATTTGACCATAATGGTCATTTATCTTCTCAAGAAATTTCGCTGAAAAAGCATTTTTTAAAACTTAATTTTCTCAAATCCCAAAATTATTTCAGATATTGGACTAATAGTGCCTTATTATGGACCCTTCAGACTACCACGTGTATAGGGTGTAGTATGTGTGCTATTCCATATTTGACCAAAATGGTCATTTATGTTCTCAAGAAATTTCGCTGAAAAAGCATTTTTTAAAACTTAATTTTCTCAAATCCCAAAATTATTTCAGATATTGGACTAATAGTGCTTTATTATAGACCCTTCAGACCACCATGTGTATAGGGTGTAGTATGTGTGCTATTCCATATTTGACCAAAATGGTCATTTTTCTTCTCAAGAAATGATGAAAAATTAGTGTTTTATTATAACCCATTTTAATGCTTTCCTAAACATTTTTCTGATACCAAACTATTATAGTTTCATAATATATCACTTGAGGCAACATTTTCATAAATTATATTTATAAGGACTTGTGTTTTTCTACTTAAATTATCCTTCAAAAGAAAGGAACCCCAAAACAGAACGACTGTTAAGTGGCTAACAGTACTCTGTTAACTGTAAAAACGGCAATGTTAAAAAAAATGGTTTTTGTCTCCACTACTTAAATACGTATTTATCTTCACACACATGGGGTAGGTATTCTAAATTTATTCTACGATTAACTTACCACTATCTAGACATGTTATTTACATCGATGCATGTGGATTTAAACCGTGGATATTATAAATTAATTAAAATTTACTATTTTTCGGCTTAGGTTCTTTTTTTCTAGTGTCTAATTTTTCTTGCTTTCTTTGAAAAACGTCCGCATAAATTTGTAAATATTTTTTGTGTCTAAAATTTTTTTAGAAATTAAATTAAATTAAAAAAGAAATGAACCTAAGCCGAAAAATAGTCTATTTTAATTCATTTATAGATATTTTATATTTAAAAATTTGTTCGGTTAATAATTGAGAAACAAGTAATAAACTGCTTAACGTTTTTTTGTCTGCATTTGATTCAATTCTTTTGAAAAAAAAGTTTTATTACTTTGGAAATATTTTCTTAAGTTTATTTACCAGCTGCTATAAAAATTTATTAAATTTTATTGCACAAAAGCTGAGAGGGAATCTCCATAAATATATAAACACGAAGTATGTATTTTTAAATTGAACTTCCTCTTTAGCCCTTTTTTTTGTTGCAAGTTTTTTTTTCATTATAAATGACAACGAACGTTCACAACGTTCACAACTGTTATCAAGTTTTATTTTAAATTTTTTTTATCACATTTGTAAACTTAATTTCACTCTTTGCATACGAAATTAAAAGCCACATGATTCCAACTTTTAAGTTTTCCTTATTTTACTTTCTTCTGCTGTATTGCTTTGGCTTTATGAAGCCTAAACAAAAAAAATTAGGAATACCAAATTGACTGACTGTCTGACATCATCGAGTTTAATTTGAATATAATATAATTTAATTAAACTTTTTTATTAAGTCATAAAAAATTGACAACTGATTTGATTAAGAAAAGTTTTGTAGAGTAAAGTAATCGGTAAGGAAATTTTCCTTAAATAAAGTTTTCCATTAACAATAAACTACAGACAAATGAGACAGAAGTAAAATGTCATGATTCAAGTATAGACTGAACCCATATGGATAGTTTGTCATAGTATAGTCATAGTCTAAATAATTTCACACTCTTAGATGAAAGAGTAAAATTTTCCATGAAAAACACTAATTACCGATCATTATTTTATTTGTTGCTGATAACTTTTCTTTTGTTTTTTTTTTGTGTGTCCATGTATTTTCCGCAATAGATCGATATTAATAGATATATATAGAATAACATTTTTTGTCGATTATTCTTTATCAGATATCGATGACCTTTTTTTTAAAGATTTATAGTGTCTAAACATGTTTTAGAAAACCCGATATCGTTTAGTCCCCTTTGAAAAACGATTATTTCCGATTATTCTTTTATATGCTATCGATTAACTTTTTTTTTAAGATTTTTGGTATACAAATATTTTTCGATAAAAACCTTAAAACAATATTTACTAGAGATTATTATTTTTATCTGTTATCGATAACTTTTCTCTAAAGATATGTGGTATACACATAATTTCCCAACAAATCGATATCGATAAATAATCTTTTAAGAACATTTCCTGTCGATAATTTTTTTATCTGTACTCGACTCAGTTTCTTTAAGAGTTATTGGGGTCCAAATATTTTTTTTTCGATAGATCCATATCGATAAATAACATTTAAAGAAAATTTATGGAGGATGATTTTTTATCTACAACTTTTTTTAAAAGACTTAAGTAAGGTGTCTAAAAAATGTTCGTAATAGATTGATATTGATAAATAACCGTTGACGATCAGTTGTTACCAATTAATTTTGTATTTCTTATCAATAACTTATTAAAGAATTTTTGGTACCCAAATATTCTTTTATATAAATCGGTCTCAATCTTTACACAAGAGTCCTTACTAACTATATTTTAATTTATTATCGATAACTTTACTTCAAAATTAATTAAAGTCCACGTAATTGCCTTCCAAAAAAAAGATATTGTCTACAATTTTACCTTTTTATCGATAAGTCTTCATTAAAAACATTCTCTGTGGATAATTAAATGAAATTTTCAATTAAGGTGTCATCGATTTTTTTTCGAAAAGAAGACACAAATTGTTATTTATCATAAATTTTTCCACTGCTATCGATATCGAAAAAAATTTATAACCGATTATTTTTTATTTGTTATCATTAATTGATTACAACCTTTGGTGTGCAAATATTTTTGCCTATTTTCAACATTGATTTCGATTTCCTTGATTTTTTACTTCAAAAATTATCGATAAATTAAATAAATTTTATTTTAAAAAGCCTTTCTTAATAAATTTTTTAAAAAGTTATCGAAAAATAATTTTTTAAAGACATTTTTTAGTGGTACATTTTCTGTAGACAAATCTTTTTGCTAATTATTTTTTATATTTTTCGCTTTTAAAAGATATTTTACTATCGATAATAGTCCAACTTGATATCTGTTTTAAAAAGAAATTATGTTTTCGATACATTTGCTTTAAAACATAAATCGAAAATAAAATTTATTAATGCGAGGTTTTTAAAAGAAAACTTGATAAAGATTTGTGTAAATTAAAGAAAATTTATCGAATAATTTTTAATAAATTTTTATAATATGTCTAGGAAAATTTGTATCGATTTCTTTTTATCTACAATCAGTTACTAATATAATTTTTTTTTAAGAAAACTTAATAAAGTTAATTCTAAGCTTAAGGAAACTTATCGAATACTATTTGCGTATGTAATTTGCTTAAAAACATTTTTATCGATAATTTTATTGCTATCGATAACAAAACAATTTTGTTATGATCGATGATTCTTTAATTTTAATTATCTTTTTTTATTTTTTTGTAAAGATTTTTTAAATTTATCTTTTTACTTGTTATCGATTTTGGAAGTAGATGTTTTTTTTGTAAGCCATAACAAATTAAACCAATTCTTTTATTATTATTTATTAACCTTATTGATTATTGTCTTGTTCTTTTATATATAACTTTTACACATGATTAGATAATGTGTGTCACTCAAGTGTAGACGTTAGTTTTTTGTCGTTTGTTTGTCCTCATAAAAGAAAACCTAAAAACCTTTAGTATAAAATGTCATTTCCATTCAGACCACACTTCAAACACATAAATAGACTTAATATTTTATTTTTTATTATTTCTTTTCCCTCTTTTCAAATACTTTTCTAAAACTAAAAAACATACTAGAAACAAGCCACCCTTAAACTAAAAAAAAAATTGAACTAAAATTGTTGGCCAAAGAAGCTCTTTTTTATTTTTGTGGAACAAAAAAATGCCTCTTCTTTTTGGTCCAACTAGAAATGTTGTCATCAGTCAGTGTTAGCACATATGAGGGATGATGGCTTAAAGGGTAAGAGATCCCTTCTTAAATACTCTAAGTATGCAGTTTGTGGGGGTGGTGTTTTTTTTTGTAGAAAAATTCATTTTACGTGCTAGAAACATCAATTACCGGCTTGTGTGTGTTTTTTTTTTATTTTTCTTATATTTTTTTGTATAATGACCCATGATACATTTCGGAATTGTTGCAAAGAAAAAGTATTGGCAGGGGTGCATTTTTTTTTTATTTATGTACAAAGTTTGCTACGGCTTATTGAAAGAGGGGATAGAGGGTGATTTTGTGGGGCTATAAGTTATTGTGTTGTTTTGACAGTTTCCTTGGCTACCAGTTGAACATTTGTTTGTATGTAATACATCCGAATATTTAATTTGCGATTACTATATTTACTACTTTTTTGAATTTTTAAATTATGAAGCTCAATACCTTAAAAAAAGAGGTTTAGGGGAAGGGGGTATAGAAGGGGGCTTAAAAGTGATTGATCAATATAAGTATTATGAAGACAAACAAAAGTTGTATTACATAAAATTTTGTCTATTAAGACATACATATGTATTTGTCTGTTAAGCAATAGTTGCCAACTTTTTTGTTTTTAACTAAACGGCAATGACTTGTTTATGGGTCGTAATATTTTTTTTTTACAATTATATTTAAAAATAAAAAACCTGCAAAAAGATAAGAGAAAACATACTTTTGTTGAACATACCAAAAAGTTTTTTTTTACATAACAACTCTTTCAAAATCTTATTATTTATTAAAAAAAAAGTACTTTTAAAGTACAAATAATTAATCGCTATAATAACAAATGTTAGAGATTTTAATTAAGCTAAAGCTGCTTAAAATTGAAATTTCTTACAAGAAAAATAATTTTGTCAAAAAGTACCAAAAAAGTACTATTTAATATTTGATTTATAATGTAAAACTAATGGTATAAATAACAAATACTACTAAAAATTAATTTTCTTAAAATTAAAACTAAAAATCTTACAAGAAAAATTAAGTTGTCAAAAAGTACCTAAAAAGTACTATTATGCAAAAAGACAATATTTGCTTGAATATTTAAAAATAAAAGTACAGGTTATAAATACTAACTTAAATTATAAGTTCTTAACATAAAATTAATAATGTCATAAAGTCCCGTAAAAGTACTATTTTCCTAAAGATAATATACAAGAAAAATATAAAGAAACTTTAAGCAAAAATAAAGTATGAAGTTAAATATGACAGTTAATTAAGTGCTAAACAAATATTAAGGATATGAATCCTAAGAGTAATAGGCTTCAGCAACATAATGATCAGACAAATTCAGCACTTTAGCGGCTTTAAAATTTGGAACGTTAAAAAATTATAATTATTTTAAAATGTTTCATTGTTAAATTAGCCTGAAAAATAAATTCTTTGTTTTGTTCTTGGAAAATTCTATATTTTCAATATCAAGTTTTCTTTAGTACAAAAGTACTCAGAAAAAAGTACCCTAAAGTCGCTTTTGGTTTTATATAAAAAAATAAATAGTTAATGTAAAAAGCAATAAATAACAGATATTTATTATAAGGTACGTCTTTAAGAAAAGTACCTTTTTGGAAAAGTACCAAAGGGCTTATCTAATAAAAAAAAAAATGTTTAAATAGCGGGACTAAAATATATTTTTAAATTTTATAAATAAAACAAAATTTTAAACAACGACTTTTAGGCGGAGTTGTGTAAACTAAATTTTTTTTAACGATAAATAAATTTTTAATAAAAATGTTGAATAAACTATTGTAACATTAAAATAATACAAGAGTACTTAAAGAAAAGTACCCTAAAGTGGCTTTTAGTTTACTTATAAAAACAGAAACAAATAGCTTATGTAAATAATATATAGAAAATATTTATTTCAAACATTTTTGAAAAAAGTACCTTTTTGGAAAAGTACCTTTTTTTGGAAAAGTACCAAAAATCTTTTTCTAATAAAAATTTTTTAAATAACGTTAGAAGGGCTAACATTATATTTTAAATTTTTTATATTTTAAAATGAAATTTTAATAAGTACTTTTAGGCGGAGTTGTAAAAAAGTAGTAAAATTATTTTTTAATTGTTGAATAAAATATTGGGACATTAAAAGTCTAGTTAAAATAAGGGAGAAAATCTTGCTAAATTGCAGAAATGTTTAAAAATTATTACAAAAACTTTTTAAAATAGTACCAAAAAGTTTTAACACTTTAAAAAAAAGCAATAGCATTCATAAAAAACACTTTTCATTTAATAATTTTATTTTTGACTTTTTAAATGACATCATGTTTTGTAATTTTTTTTTCTTCTCAGTAACGAACACCAAATTGTCTGTTAATGAATCATGAAAACAACATTTTATGCCCATAAATTATAAAAATACACACAATTAAGAAAAAAAATCATTTTTTTCTGATAATTATCTTTGCCTAACGATAACAAAATTTATGTTAGAACAATTTACACCTCATTTTCACCTTAATTACTTGAGACAACATTTTAAACAAAAGATCATCAAGCATGTTCGCTCCCTCATCAACTTACATGCAGCAATTATAAATATCTGTGTTCATATGATTAAGAATAGAAAAAAAATAAAAAAAGATTTCCTTTGCATTTCATCATTTAAATGAAGTTGATTACATGTCCCCTTTTTTTGATTATAAATAACATTCGCCTACAATTTACACAACGTGAGATCTAAACAAACAGCAGTAACATTTTATAAAATAAAACTACCTGCTCCTGCTGCCAGTCAAAAAGTCTGTATCATACAAATTTATGTACATGTGTTTTACACCCAGCTTCTTTACATTATTTACTTTTCTGTTTTGATCTCAATTTCTTTTCGTTTTTTTCTACCTAAATGTAAAGGTATTTTTCCAAAAAAAGAAATAATCTGAAAATTCCTGTGGATTGAAAAAAAACCCAAAGTATGAAGACAAAAGCAGAGGTAAAAAATATAAGCACATGCCACTTGAGCAAAAATAAGTATAAAAAGGAACAAAAAAAAATAACTTACAAGATAAAAAAATTAACGTCATTTAACCTTCATTTATGTACCTAAAGGATAAAATGCAATTTGAACTTTAAGCGACAGACTACCAAACCTAAAGCAAAAAGTGATTACTTGAAGTTATTTTTTGTCTACCACATTTTGAAAAATAGCGTTACGGTTCCGTTCGACATTTTGTCGAACCAGTGTGAGCCTAAATCCAACAACACTGAGTAACACCATTTTAAAAAAATCCTAATGCTGAGAATCATCAATTGGGTCCTATAATTTCAATTTCGTTTGCAAGTACTTAATGAGAACAAGAGTGCTATATTCGGCTATGCCGAATTTTATATACCCTTCACCATCTATGTAAATCTAGTTTAGTGAAGTAACTCCAATAAAAAAGCAAATATTGGGGTGACAGAGAATTAAAAAATAAAAATAAAATTTTTTGGTACTGCATAAAAATGAAATCGGCTCTTAATAGGTTAAGCATTTTGAAAAAATTTTAGAATTTCCTTAAAGATCTCTTCAAAAGCTTAAAAATGAAAAAATTTTAAAATTTCAGAGCCCCGTAACTCGGAAAATATGGGCGAGCGCCAATTTTTCTACTTGACATTTTTTTTATTTTTTCATTCTTTATCGCCCCATATATTTATTATTTTGATTGGAGTTACTTTATTGTTCCAAATGACATGAAAAAATTAGAGGTAGGCGTGGTGTTGTACCTGCTGTTTCCAAGGACATGGACCGAACATGCTGATTTCCAAATAGCACCTCTTTCGACACTATATCTGATCGATTGACATAGTTATATATTTATTTTTTTTTGTGAAATCAAGTTTGCCAAGGCACGGACGGACAAACAGACATCGCTTAATCGACTTCGCTATGCTTAAGAAGTCAGAATATATAGACTTTATGCGGTCGGAAATGGACAATATTGTAGAAATTACAAACAGAATGACATGTACCCTTTTTCCACTTTTTGTGGTGAAGGGTATAAAAGCAGGGAATGTGTTAGAGATAAGAATAAAAACAAAATTAAAAATAAATTTAAAAACGATAAAAAATTGTTAAAAGTAAAGCTGCAGGGCCCGAATAGCTTTAGGCGTAAAAGTTGTTTAAGGAGAACAATAGCCTGAATCATAACAAGGGGCACCATAAAAAGGAAAATAAATGTTACTCCAAACAAAGGAATTAAACTTATTCAACTTTATTGCTAATATTACAGATCGACTTCAGTTGTGCTGGTGCCTCAGAAATTAAAGACGATGATAGCCCCGTGCTGGAAAAAGAAAAAGAAGAAGAACTGTGACTGTCTTCGCTGCTTTTAATGGACATAGAAACGATCCTAGGGTAACCCTTTCTGTTGGCATGTGCTGCTTATTTGCAGTTGCTGGTGATAGCGGTTGTATTCTTAGAACCTTCAATAGTTGTGATATTTTATAAGATTTCAGCTAAAACCAGAGCAGTAAAATAATCTCTTTCTAGTCTTAAATAGATCGGAAAGCGTATCAAAGATATAGGCCGAGAGATGGGATCTTTGCTGACGAAAACGTTTCAAATTTTCTCGCACTCAGCTGAAGGCGACTGTTAAACTTTTCGCCATTGTATTTTAAATTGTTCGGCATTCAGGACTCCTTCTCCATTCATCATAACGTTGATCTATGTTTACTCATCAAATTATACCATTATGGTACGACAACGAACTGTATTGTAAACAATGTAACAGACGTGGGACGTAAGGCCATGGCACATTGCATTCGTCATACGTTAACCTTTTTGTTAGAAAACACTGAGGTGCCTAAAACATGCGATATATTAAAACAAACAAAAACTGAACTGTCTGTAACAAGCGACTTAAAACAAATACTGGACTGTCTGTCACAGGTGACTTTTTTTTAATATTTGGAGCTTCTGTCGCAGGCGAATTTAAATAAAATATGAACTGACTGGCACAGGGTACTCTTTTTTTTTAAATAAACGTGTGCTGTCTATCACAGGCACTCTTTTTAACCGACTTCAAAAGAAGAAAGAGGTTATCAATTCGACTGAATGTTTCTTTTTAATTTTTGGTAATATAATAGCTTCTGCTTACAGATTGGTCCCGTTTTAAAAACAGTTCATAATCTTAAAAATTAAAGGGTGTTCCCATACAACATACATATTTTTTACGTGTATTATGAACTGTAAAGAGCCATTCTGTAAAATTTAAAATGACTGCGTATTACTATGGCTCCCAGAAAGCAAAAACTATACAAAAATTAATCTAAAAATTAAAGGGTGCCCCCATAATTGATGTAGATTTACTTATAAGGGCCTATCTTTTGAACCGTTATAGACAAACGCTTGCAAATTGGACAGAATGTCGATTCCTATGGCCGTTATAGTAACAAGTATTAATACTAAAAATTATAAATTAAAGGGTGCGCCTATAGTTCATTTAATTTGATGTATATGGCCATACTTTTTAACAGTTGTAGACAGACGCTTGAAATATACAACAAACCTGAATTACTAAGTCCGCTATAACAACAAGTATAAAATTTGGATTTGGAAGTTAAAGGGTGTCCCAATAGTTGATGTAATTACAAGTATGTGGCCGAACATTTGATCTGTTATAGACAGAATGTTGAAACTTAAAAGGGACCTATATTATTAAGCCCGCTATATCAACGAGTTTATAATTTGAATTTAGAAATTAAAGGGTGTCTCATAATTGATGTAGATTTACTTATGTGGACCTATCTATTGAACCGTTATAGACAAACGCTTGCAAATTTGACAGGATGTCGATTGCTATGGCCGTTACAGTAACAAGTATTAATATTAAAATTAAAGGGTGCTCCAATAGTTAATTTAATAAAATATATATGGCCCTAATTTTAAACAGTTGGAGACTCACGATTGAAATTTACAAAGAACCTGTATTACTAACTTCGCTACAACAACAAGTATAAAATTTGGTTTTGTAAATAAACGGGTGTCCCAGTAGTTGATATAATTAAGTGTATGTGGCCGAAACTCTCAATCGTTATAAACAAACAGCTGAAATTTATAAGGGACCTGTTTTGCTAAGTCCGTAAACAAAAAGCTTAGAATTTGAATTTAGAAATTAAAGGGTATTCCCAAAATTATTGTAATTTGTTCTATATGGTCGTATTTTTTGACCCGTTGTATACAAACACCTGAATTTTAGACAGAATGTCCACTACTTTGTTTCGTATAATAAGAAGTATACAAACTTTAAATTATAAATTAAAGGGTTTTACAATAGTTGATATAATCTGGTGTATATGGCCAAACTATTGAACCGTTATACACAGACGGTTGCCATTTACACAGAACCTAATTGCTAAATCTACTACAACACCAAGTATATAATTTGAATTTTGATAATAAAGGGTGAGCCTATAGTTGCTGTGATTTGATGTATATTGCGAAAATAATTAAACAGTTGAACAAGAATAAAGTATAGAGATATGAGGGTGTCCCAATAGTTTAGGTAATCTAATTTATGTGGCCATACTCTTGAACCGTTTTAAGCAGACAGATGAAATCTGTTTTGAAGTCGGTTTTTTTTTTGCAAGAATTATTTAGAAAAAAATATTAACTGTCACAAATGACTTTTTCACACACACACAGCTGCCACAGGTGACATTTTTTAGAAAAACACGGCCTACTTTTTTATAAAACCAAATGTAAACTCTCAGACACAGGCCACTTTTAAAAAAGCGGACCGCCTGTTACATGAGACGTTATTTAGAAGACAAAGACTGTCTTAAGCGATTTTATTAAGAAGAATGACATTAACCCTAACCGCCAATACTGTCCGTACCTTGGCAAGACGTAGTACGTCCTCAATCCTGGAAACTCATGTCAGTGGCTGTCGCAGTTTATGCAGCCTTTAGTTGAATGTGTTCTAGAAAAATTTGAAAGTGTTTGAGCAAATTTCCACTGTTACTCGTTTTATGTCCTCTAAAATCTTGTTTGATTTCAAAATTCCTTTTATAAATTTCTAAGTATTTTTTTTTTTTAATTTTTATTTTTAATGCAAAACGTTAAGCAACCGCTAACCCATATCCACTCTATTAACCCTAAAAAACGCACCACATTTACTAACGTTTAACCATTTTAATAGCGATTCGCCTAAATTGTAATACAACACCCTGCTTTAATTATCAAGTAACATTCATTGTGTTTACCTTCACTGCTTCGACAATAACTTTACAGACTTTTGTTTTATTTGTTTTAATGAATAAATTTTTAACTTGATTTCATTTTTTTTTCTCTCTCACTCTCTTCTTCGTTTTTTTTTTTCTTTGCCTACTTTAATTCCCCATTTGTTTTATAAAAAAAATAAAAAGACAAACAAAAAATCGTCTGAGATTTTAGATTGCAGCATCTTACATTTCAGCCGTACGTACGAGTCTAATACTCGTTAGCATTCAATTTTAAATTTTATTTTATTGTTTATTTAAATTAATTGCTTTTATTTTTCTTTTCTTTAGCTGAAGCACAAACACAAACAAAACGATCTAATGCTTATGAAAACACTGTAAATTATTTTAGGCGCAGCTTTATTTTTCTTAGCATTTGATAACCAGACGACACCTACAAAGACTCGTTAACGGTGTTAGATAATAGTTTGAGTGTTAGTTAAATGTCTATTTGTTAAATATTGGCTGAAGCAACTTTGATTATTTAGTTCTGTTAAATGTTGACAAACAAAGAGATTATTGTGATTTTCTCTAAATACAGCAGGCTCTTTGTTCGACTCAAAACGAAGGCGTATAAGATGTTAATGGGAAGATGAAAAAAACAAGGTTGGTTTGAAAACGATGGGGAGATTTACTATGCCGCTACACACTCTATTTGTTAAGTGTCAGCAGTCAAATCGGGAAGGTTAAACGTGATGATGTATTCAGTCGTTTTTTTCCTTCGCTCACCTAAATTGTTTCGTATTAGTAATAAAAATCATTATAGCGCCCTATCCAATGTTTTTGCTGGTTCTTCTCTCTTTGTCTTTTCAGTATATTCGCGAATGAAGCAAGCCCTGATGAGATATGGAATGACGGATTTAAACGCTTCCATTCCAGCGCTAAGAGAGCAAGTGGGACTAGAAAACTCCTTCGGGCAAATTACGGCATTCGATGTCGATTGAAATTTACATTAAAATTTTATTAAAATTTCGATCGACATCGAATGCCGTAATTTATATCCATGATGTTCTTAAGGAATAGCAAAGACTATGAAAAACTTTAATTATGGAGTAAAAGGAACTAAATTATTTACATCATAAAATGTATTTCTCATTTTGAAATAGAATTAAAAAGATTTCTTTTAAAATTGGAAGAAAAAAAATAACCTCAAAATTCTGAAAAAAAACCACGAATAATTTGAAAAGAAGGAGGAAAAAGCTTTTCGATTTAAAATCTAAGGAGACTAAAAATATTATTAAAAATACCTTAAGGAGCCCCACCGCTCGAAAACAATTTTTGTGAAGCCGCGCTTAAGGAGTTGATGAGGATGAGATGATTAAAACATCTGCAATAGTAAAATGAGGAAATCGTCATCCAAACCGCCACGAGATAAGTAAAGATCTGGTTGGTAAACAGAGGGGATTGTGAATTTTAATTCCGCCAAACCCTTAAAGAAGAAGGTAACTACGTAAAAGTGTGTCACAACAGCAGTTGATTTGGTTCAAAGGCCTGCTTGGTAAACAGAAGGGTCGTCGTTTTAATCTCGCTAGAGTCACAGGGAATTCGACCACAATTCGAAGCTAAAAACTCCTGTAAGTTCGACTGTCGGCGGATTCAAAGAGTTTTGTGGCGTGAATGTTTGCTAAACAAAGTATTGTGAGCTCGAGTTTCGCTTCAGTCACAGGTAATTGTAGGATGTCTGCTTAACACTATATTGTGTTTAAGTCTCGCCAAAGTCACAAAATATTGTGTTCTGGATGTTTGCTAAACAAGATATCGTAAGTTCGAGTCTCGCTGAAGTCACAGATAGTCGTGGTCTGGATGTTTGCTTTACACGATATTGTGTGTTCGAGTCTCACAAAGCTACAGAGACTGTTGGTCTGGCTGTTCGTTAAACAATGTATCGTGAGTTCTAGTCGCGTTAAAATCACAGAAAATTGTGTTCTGGATATTCGTTAAACAAGGCATCGTGAGTTCGAGTCTCGCTGAAGTCACAGATAGTTGTGGTCTCGACGTTTGCTTTACACGATATTGTGCGTTCGAGTCTCACAGAGCTACAGAGACTGTTGGTCTGGCTGTTCGTTAAACAATGTATCGTGAGTTCTAGTCTTGTTAAAATCACAAAAAATTATGTTCTGGCTATTCATTAAACAATCCCCCCGGGGGTACTTCGAGTCTGGCTGAGGTAACATAGGCCTTGACACAGGTATCTTCGGGGTATAGGGGGACCCAGTCCCCCGATTGTGTAGGCACCGAATCAGGATAGACAGTGGGATACTGTCGAAGGATGCACCAGTGTCGTTCAATAAACTGGCACTACGGGAGCCGGTAGCTCATACAGAGAGCCGCCCCTCTCTGTAGCCGGTTATTGGTGAGGTCCCTTCGGGGTACACGAGGTGGCTATGGTTAAATAAAAGTTTATATCTGCAGGTCTGGTGTGGAATAGATGGAAGTAAGCTATTGCACTCTCAACAGAGGAGTTTTATGGGTAAGCTCCGACCCTATAGCATGGGGTAGATCCATGGTCCTGCAAAATTGCACAGAATAGTGGTTGGACCACCGTCTGTTTAGGGCTCCGAGTCAGGTACACAAGTTAATCTAATCACATATTTTTGTTCGTTAAACAATGTAGCGTGAGTTCGAGTATCGCCAGATAAGATAAGAAAATAAGAAGAAGAAGAAAAAAATTAAAAAAAAACGATGTGATTGTATTTATTAAAGCTTAACAGAGACTGTACAATTCGCGGACGCTTGAGGTGATAACTTAAAAAATGCTGCAGGGCACATAAAGGACTGCAACGAGGTCTGAAGAGAAATGTTCTTTTAAAAGAGGAGAAAAAATAGGGCTTTTTAAATCTTTTAGAGAACTTATATAAAGACAAACGATTAAGCAGACTGAACGTATCAATTAAATCGTTCCCTACACTGTCATGATTGCCGCTTTAAAAGGATCATTTGAATTCTAAGAAAATCGTTAAATTTTTTAAAATGACTGCAATAACACGACTTGAAATTATATAAGAAATAGATTTTAATGATGTTTAAAATAAAAACAGTCCGTCCTACATCTTTTCTTCTAAGTATTTCTTTGCGAATTGTTGTTCCTTTTTGTTAAACATCATAAACGACACGTTCTTCAAAAACAATTTCACATCAGTACAACAACAAAAATGGAGTTTGTTTTTGTTAATACAGAAACATTTAATACTTGAGTCTTGAGGAAAACGTGATTTACGCTTAAAAAAAACAAAACAAAAAACAAACAACAGCTTTGTAAGACATGATGATTATTTTGAGCTGATGCAAAGGTTCGTGAGTTAAGATGTTATTGTATTTAATATCCCGCTACAGCTTTTTTACGAATAAAAATCACAATAATAGTAACAACAATAACAACAGCAGCCAAAAGCTGTTATGAAAAGGAATTGCAAAAGAAAAGAACAAGTTTTTTTTTCAAGCAGTGGAGCAGGAGAAGCAGCAGAATGTTGAAAGTAAAAGAAGATAACTAACATTAAATCCTGAACCCACAAGTAAAATATAAGTGGTACAACATCATCTTCTTCTTGTTCTTCTTCTTACACTTCTTTGGATTTAGTTTGTGGTCTTATTCTGGTTTTGTACATCTTTTTTTAGCGACATTGTGTTTCGTTTTTTTTCTCTTGAGATCATACCTTTTTCTTGCATTTTTTTTTTTCAAAAATCGCTTCGTATTTGGCTTAAGTTGACTTTGTTGTGGTTTTTTAGCTAAATATGGCCATATTCCATGTTGCTTTCTTAAGCAATACAATGTTTGTTTCATTTATTTAGTTTTCTTTAGCCTTTTTCAAGTTATATTTTCTTAAACAAATCTACGGCAATTGAATTCATTTCAGATGTTAAAGCAAAAAAAAAATAATAGTTTATGATAATGACGTAGCGGGCAAAAACCCATGCAGCTGGGTAAAGTTGAAATAACGGCCAGTTTTAATGTCTTTTTTTTTTGCGTTAATGAAAGTTTTTACGTAAACAGTTAAGAGATCTTTTGGTGATTGTCTTATTTAGTTTATAGTTTAATTTACTTATATAAAGAAGTTTTAAAACTAATTTTAGGCCAAGTCTTTTGTGTATTTGAAGCTCAAAAATGTAATTAGCTGAGAGTAATACTTTCTACTTCAAAGTTTTTTAGGTATAGCTTATGATGCATGAACTTTCTTCTTTCTTTCTTTCTCTATCTCTCTCTATCTTTCTCGCTATCTCTTCTCTCTCGTTATTTCAAGTGCCAATAAATAAAGAGATCATTAACATTATTCTCCGTTACTTTCTGCTGTCATTTTAAATTCAAGTTTTAGTTCCCTCTTAAATTGACTGCGGCGAGACTCGAACACACGATCTCCTTCTTTACCAATCAGTCTCTTTTTAATTATGTCACGTGGTTCTCTTCACTGCTCATTAAGATTTGTATCACAATTTTCTTATTTTACCATACATTCACCTTAACCTAACAACCTGCTTTGATAATTGTACAGGAGCTTTAACCCACTCATCTACCACGGCTTCGCAGCAAATCTTTCCTTTCATTTATTTAGAGAAAATTTATTTATCCCTTTAACAACTTATGTGTCGTTGCTACTTCGCAAAGAATATTTTTCTCCATATTCATTGCTCTGATGGGAGTTGAACTCATGACAGCTAACAGATATCTTTTTTAAAACAATCATCACATTTGTTACAACAATATTAAGATTTAATTACAAGACTTCATATTTTTGATGGTAGTCGAACTCATGATAAGGGATGTTCTGTTTAAAAACCAACAGGGTTGCGATGCGAAAGCAAGTTCGATGCGAAAAGTAGATGCGATAAGAGTACAATTTGATACTCTGTAATGTTTACGCAAACGCTTTCGCAAAGTAATTTAAAAAAGAAGCAACTCTGGCACAACAAAATAAACAATAGAGAAGAATGACAAAATGAAATATCAAAATTTGTAAACAAAAACATTTATTTTATTAAATAATACACAAAGCTTCGCGTGCAATGCAAAATATTATTAATTACAAGCATTTAATGTAGATTTTAAAAAAATGTTATAAATATAATTTTGTGTTTTTTTTTTATTAAAAAATGAAAATAGTGATGGATTCAGTGGCATTATGGATGGAGACGGAAAATGAACATAACATTTAAAATGTAATTTCCATTTTGCGAATATAGCAAAACTTCTTCTGCAGGCTTTTTGTTTTCTGTAACCTGTTGGGTAGCATTTATACTTGCGCCAAAGCATTTTGATATTAGCATCCCGTTGTTGGTTTTTTTTTTTCATATGCAGAAGTTTGATTATCTACTTCATCATCGTGCAATGCAGTATTGTGAATCCAACCACCCTTACTAGAAATGCTTACCTTATTCTTCCGCATAAATAAATATTTATGCTGCGTTGGTTTCATATTGAGCAAAATACATTACTTGTTTCCTACCCTCTTCATCTCTTATAGGAAGTCCATTATAATTAATGGACTTCGTTGATGGCATTCCCACACTGCAATTGTCTCTTGGCCAAACCGCTGTGCTGCATTATAAAATCAAATTTCGAACTGTCGTTGCCGAGTCTGTAACCTTTTTGGCATTTTCCTAAAAAAAAATGAAAATTTAGATATAAATATAAAAATTAATTTATGCTTACTTACATGATTCGTTACCTTTGCGTTTGATATTTTGTTAGCGCAAGATATTTGCGTATAACGAACGGTTTTGACATAAGCTTTCGTATTACAGAGTGCAGTGATACCATATTTGGGAAAGAGAATGAAATTAGATGCGAAAGAAAATACGAAAACGCAATAAAGGGTACCAATTGTTTAATTACGTGCTATTTTTCTTTCGCATCGCAATAGAGAGTAACCCCCCAGATATCTTCTTCAAAGCAACCATCACTTTTGTTGCAACAGTATTAAGATTTGATTATGAAAAAGACTTTAAGCATGAAATTAAGGAAAGTCTCAGATGAGGCCGCTCGCTGGGTAAACACTTTTTCCTGTTAGGAAGAAAAAAAACACAGAATAATGATGTTTAGTGGATCTATTGTATCTCCTGCCAGTTCTAAGAGCATCCTATTTAAATCTGGAAGTAAAATATGTCAAGTCGATCGTAATTTAATTAGAATTTAAATACAAATTATGATCAATGTCGAAGGCCGTAACTAGTTCCCTGCTTTATCGAGGATTTCTAGGACTGGTATCAGTTTCAGTAATTAGATTTCCCCATCTTCCAGTAAGTGCCTGCCCACACAGTTGCAATCCTTTAGAATATGCTCTTAAGTCTCTTACTTCTCACATTGCTAAGATCTTGTTCGGCGGTTTCAATGTCAAAGTCTTATTAAAGTGCTTTCTCTACCTACAGAGCACTAGAACGAGGAAGCCAGTCTTAAGTATTTCTTAAGTTCTTAATTTTTACTTAAACACATTGTGATGGCCTAATAACGATTCTCAACTAGTAGCAGTTACCATTTTTATTGTCAATAGTTTGAAAAGACGATCAAGGAAGCGAGACTTAATGAAACGTTGACTAAAATCTGTTGGGGCAGGAAAAAGCTTTTGTTCTTCTTCTACTCATGCAATTGCCGTCAATTCCACTTCATCGATGTGATTGCCAAACTGTAAATTTCCGTTGTCATGTTCTATAACTTTCTTCGTTACAATTTGAAAAGGCAGGCTTAAGCTTCGTCGTTAATTCACCCATTGGGTCATTAAAGCACCTAAGTGAAGCTAGATATCAATTGCTGTTATCAATTTACTGACAGTGATTTACCAAAACTCATTGCAATTCCAATCACTAGACGGATGTTTTTAGGATTGACGGTGATTAAAACCTGTCAGAGACTTTTTTTGCAGCCTGACTTTTATTTTGAGTTTAAGTCTTTTTAACCGACTTAAAAAAAGATGGAGGGTATAAATTCGGCTGAATGTTGTTTTTTATATTTATGCTAAGAGATTTATCCCGTTTTAAAAATAGTTCATAACCTTAAAAAGTAAAGGGTGTCCCCATATAAAGTACATATTTTTACGTGTACTATGAACCGTAAAGGGCACCACCACCAAAATTAAAAAAAAATTTTGCATATCACTATAGCTCCCAATGGCAAAAAGTAATACCAATATAAATCTAAAAATTAAAGGGTGTCCCCGTAGGTGACGTAAATTGACCTATATAGGCCTATCTTTTGAATCGTTACACACAAAAGCTTGCAAATTGGACAGAATAAAAAGAATCAATTGCTATGAAATTAAAGGGTACCCCAATAGTTCATATAATTTTATGTATGTGGCTAAACCTTTGAACCATTATAGACAGACGGTTGAAATTTATAAAGAAACTGATTGCTAAGTTTACTACAACAGCAAGTATAAAATATTAATTTGGAAATTAAAGGGTGCCCCTATAGTTGCTGTAATTTAATGTATATTGCCAAACTGTTAAAAAGTTGTAGACAGACAAATAAAATTAACAAGGATCTGCAGTTAGTCTGCTTTAACAAATATAAAGTTTGGAGATGGAATTAAGGGGTTCGCAATACTTAACCGTTATAGACAGACAGATGAAATCTACTTTGAAGTCCTTTTTTTCCCAAGAATTTTTTAGTTTAAACTAAAAAAATTTTAGTCTTATTTTTTGCGTATATTTTAAGCTTTTATTTTACTTATATTTTCTCCATTATTTAATAACGATTCCAAATATGAACCGTGAAATTAAATTGTGGCGATTGTAATATAGAAACTTAATTTCACCCGTATGCTTTAATCGAATTTGATTTTGTTGCACTATTTCTTAAAAAAAATCAAAACAAAAAAAAGCGCGAAAGCAAATTAAAAAACAGACAAAAGACCAGAAAGTTATTATTGTTTTTTTTTGTTCAGAGTTGCCAATAGGTCATTTTATTTAACTAATTACGGGTTAGCGATTTTCGCGATAAAATTTTTAATTTTCTTACATATAAAAGTATAGCATTGTCTGGGATGTGTTACCTTCTGAAAGTAATATTTTCCATAATTTTTTCAAGGATTAACGGCAACGCACAGACTAGTTTTTTGATGCGAAAACCAGACAAAAGAGGGAAATGGAAATAATAACATTAAATGTTGCCATTATTGTTGTTTTTGTATACCTGACAAAGTGTTCTCACACAGTGTTAATATTAACCCTTTCGTTCTCCCTATCAGTCGTAGGGCCAGTTTAACGATGTCGCAATCGTTCGTTCGCATAATTACATTCAAAACAAATTCTAAAAAAATTGTTTTTGTTTTAAATGTAATTACTCGTATGCGAACGAACGAATAATTGCGACATCGTGAAACTGCCCCGTAATCCAGAGGTCGTTGAGCATATAATTTTTCTCAAACTTATGTTTAATGTTTAATATTGTTTGCAGTCAATAGTAAAAGAATGACCGCTAAAACCTCCTTCATTATGACCAACAAGCGAAAGATGTACCGACAATATTATGCTAGAAATACTGTAAAGGCTGCTTTGTATTTAAGATGTCCTAAATAGGTGGCTTCTCACCCAAAAGTTCACCACTTTTAAGTGAAACTGTAGAACTGTTAATTCCGAAAGAGTTGAATTGAACCAATTTCTCTTTTAATTCAATATATAATACTTTTATGGGATATCAAAAGACATTCTAATTCCAAAAATTGGGGCCCTAAATAATTAGTTAACATTACTCTGTGCCTCTAGACATAAACAGTTACGTTCTTTCCTTTTCTGGAATTTTGCTTTTACATAAAACGCCCTATATAATGTTTTTTTGGTGGATGTAGCGATGTCTTAAAATTCTGTTTTGGTTTAAATATAAAAGGGTGTCCCCACAGGCCATATTTCAACATATTGTTCTATCTTTTAAACCGTTATAGTTAAAAACTTGAAAATTAAACAGAATCTGTATAATTATAATAACGAGCGAAAAATTGGAAATTAAAGGGTGTGCCCATATAAGATGATATTTGCTATAGTGGCCTTATCTTTTGAACCTTTATAGACTGAAATTTTAAATTTAAACAACGTGCGTAATACTATTGGCCACCATTGCAATTATAAAAAAAACGACAGGGTGTCCTTATAGCTGATGTTATTTGACCTATATGGGTCTATCTTTTAAAGCGTTATAGTTAAACACTAGGAAATTACACAAAACGTCTACTTCTATGTCTGCTAAAACAACAAGTATAAATATATAAAATTTGAAATTAAAGGGTGTCCCCATAGGTGATGTTACTTTTTTATGTTTGTGCACGATTTTTAATATATTTTCTTTATTTGAAAGATTTTGCTTACAAATTGGTCCCTTTTTTAAAACAGTTAATAATTTAAAAAATTATAGGGTGTCCCCATACATGAAACATGTTTTTTACGTTTATTATAAACCGTAAAGAGCACCTCTCTAAAATGTTTAAAACTGCTGATTACACCCATTAGCAAAAAATAATATAAAAATAAATCGAAAAATTACAGGGTGTCCCCATAGGTGATGTAAATTAATGTATATAGATCTATCTTTTGAACCGTTATAGACAAACGTTTGAAAATTTTACAAAATGAATGAACTTATAATTATTAAATTAAAGGGTGCCCCAATAGTTCATTTAGTTTAGTGTATATGAAAATACTTTTGAACAGTTGTAGACAGACGGCTGAAATTTCTTAAGAACCTGTGTTGCTAAATATAAAATTTGGATTTTAAAAATAAAGGGTGTCCCAATGGTTGATGTAATTTGATGTATATATGTATGTGGCTAAACTTTTGTACCGTTGTAGACATATAGCTGAAATTTGCCAAGAACCTATATTGGCTAAGTGCGCTGAGTGTACAATTTGAATTTAGAAATTAAAGGGTGTTCCCATAATTAATGTAATCTAAACAAATATTTTCAATCTGGATTTATATTTTATTTTACGACATTAAAAAAATCTAGTCGCAATCTTTCTAGAATGTAATATACTCAATGTCTTAAGGAAACACGATTTTAATTTTTTAAGTCGGTTGTTTTGCAAAAATTATTTATAAAATTATTTAAAAAACAAATATTGATTTCCTATTTTTTCGTTAAGGAACAATGGTGGTGGTGGATTGTTATTATTTTTTTCTTTGCACTACAACATGACATGGGAACATGTGTATTCTTATATACAAGAATGCGTAGGAATGTATGTATATGTAAATATGTGTTGTTGTTAGACCAAAGCAACAACAACAACAACAATTACAGTTATAATTAAAATGAATGATATAAAATGCAAATGATTCATAAACACATGTTCCACACAATTTGTCATGAATGTGCTCATGCATATTTTGCATTTTTTTCTTTTCTTCCAAACAAAAAAATACTAAAAAATTAATATTAATTATAAAAATTTATAATATGTACATACATAAGTAAATACTACATATGTAGAATGTATATTAAATAAAAAAGGAAAAAAGAAAATTATAAATTGTCATAATAAAATAACAAATATATGTATGAAGTTCCCGCCGGATGTTCTACAAAATAAAACATTACACTAAACGAAAACTCAATATCTTATTAATTTTTAAGAATAAATATTAAAACAATTAAGATATTTTTTGAAATGATAAAACATATGCTCTCATGTACTTCTTCCATTTCAACTATTTTTATAATAATTTGTGATGGCAGTGATCGTGAAATCTAAAACTGTAATACAGAAAACAATAATTAGTGTAAAAACAAAAATTTATTGCTTTCACACACTCATCATCAAGACTCTTGGCTGTTTTTTTAAGGAAAATATATGACTACAGTGAGGTGCAAAAGTTAACCAGAAATAATTTTATTTTATTCTAATGTTTAAAAAACTAATTAACCGATTTTTTTTTTTGTTTGTGCCTGCAGAACTCAGTCATTTCTAAACCAATTTTGAACATTTTTGTTAAAATGATAGATTATGCTTACAGATTGGTCCCGTTTAAAAAACAATTCATAATCATAAAAACTAAAGGGTGTCCCCATACAACATACATATTTTACGTGTATTATGAACTGTAAGGAGCGAATTAAAATGACTGCGTATTACTATGGCTCCCAATAACAAAAAGTTATACAGTTAATAAATCTAAAAATTAAAGGTTGCCCCAATAATTGATGTAAATTTACTCAAATTGGCCTATCTTGTGAACCGTTATATACAAATGCTTGCAAATTGTATAGAATGTCGATTGCTATGACCGTTATAGTAACAAGTATTAATACTAAAAATTATAAATTAAAGGGTGCGCCAATAGTTCATTAAATTTGATGTAGATGACCATACTTTTGAACAGTTGTAGACAGACGCTAGAAATTTACAACAAACTTGTATTGGTAAGTCCGCTATAACAACAAGTATAAAATTTGGATTTAGAAGTTAAAGGGTCTTCCAATAGTCGATGACATTTCAAGTATGTGATCTAACTGTTGAACCGTTATAGACAGAACGCTGAAGCTTAAAAGGGACCTGTATTGCTAAGCCCGCTATATCAACGAGTTTATAATTTGAATTTAGAAATTAAAGGGTGACCCATAATTGATGTAGGTTTACTTATATGGGCCTATCTTTTGAACCGTTATACAAATGCTTGCAAAATGGACAGAATGTCGATTGCTATGGCCGTTATAGTAACTTGTTTTAATTTTAAAAATTATAAATTAAAGGGTGCGCCTATAGTTCACTTAATTTGATGTATATTGCTATACTTCAGAACAGTTGTAGACAGGTGCTTGAAATTTATAGCGAACCTGTATTGCTAAGTTCGCTATAATAACAAGTATAAAATTTGGAATTGGAAGTTAGAGGGTGTCCCAATAGTTGATGTAATTTCAAGTATGTGACCAAATTTTTTAACAGAAAGCTGAAACTTAAAAGGGATCTGTATTGCTAAGCCCGCTATATCAATGAGTTTATAATTTGAATTTAGACATTAAAGAGTGTTCCTGACTAATTATCCTGTTTAAATAAAAGACTGCAGCCGAATAAGTTGTTACTGGCACCACTAACATGGTGTGTATAAGTGTTGAACAATAGTAAAAATTAGTCAGCACATACTGAACAATTGCAGTGATTCTTTTGCTAGAGTTGTTTGCTTGTTGTAAAACACACGTTTAGTCATGAGTTCAACTCCCATCATAGTCCGGTATTTAGAGAAAAATATTTGTTGTTAAGTGGTTGCGACGCATAAGTTGTTAAAAAGGCGAATAAATAGAAAACACCAGCTTTAACCTCCCGTAGTCCTTCACAATTGTTTTGCAGCCGCAGCAGATGAGTTGGAGAAGTCGATTGTACATTAAAAGAATAAATGGAAAGGAAGTGAGGAAAATAACGATCTAATAGTGTGTGGTTAACACGGTCTGTTTGATAAAATAGGAAATCGTGAGATCGAGTCTTAACCACATCTTTTGAAGACTGGATGGCTCCACTGGTCAACAAGTTGTCGAGTAGCAACATAGCATTAAACATTTCAGAAGGGATCTTGAAAATAAATTTAGTCAGACCTGGAGCAAAATACGGCATTCGATATTGATTGAAATTTCAATTTATTTGCCCCCTGTATCTGCTATCACAGTTTATGATTTCTCTGAGATGCCCTTTCCTGCTCTGCTGGACGCCATTTTGAAAAAGCTCATACGCGGTCGCGTTAAAGTCGATGCGGTGGCCACTTTCAGACTCTCAGCTTATTCATTTGATTCTTCACTCTCTAAATTTGTTTTTCTGCTAAAAAAAAAAATAACAATTTCGAGTATTTTTTGTCTCTGAGGAGAGACATTATCTGGAACAAAAAATTAACAAACTTCAAGAAATTATATTCACCTTCCGCGTTTTTCAAGTTAATGGTATTTTCGTAGTATTTTTTTATTTTTTGCGAATTGACTGACGTGAAACAGAGTTCAATTATTTCTATTAATTCTAGCTACTATTCGCTGATCTTTTAGATGCGATATTTTGTTAAGCGGGCCAAAAAAATTTAAGTCTTTAGAGTGAGGGTTTTTGCCTCTTTACGCAACTATTTAAGGCCTCCTCTTGTTATTATATCTCACTTTAATGCACTCGAGCTTAAATGCGTAACATTCTTTAAGTTAATATTATTATATCAGTATAAGCCTTAGTTAGCGACCTTAAGCTAAAGAAGTCATCTTATCCTGCGGAGAAATAAAGTGTAAAATTTTAAAAATTTTTAAACTGTTTTTGGTCAGGCTTAAGTTCAAATGATGTGTAAACTTTAAAAGATAATAAACCATTTTAAACACTAGTAGAATGTTATGGATAATTATTTAAAAGAAACGTACAATTTATTTTTTTTTATAAACAGAAAAATATCATTATTTTACTATTGTGTTTTTTGTAATCAATGTCTCACTATTTTGCACCACACTGTATAACTACATATAAAACAATAACATGAGCAGGCATGAAGCAAAATAATTAAAAACTACTTTAGTATTTAAAAAAAAAACAATAAAAAATTAAAAACAATAAAAATAACTTTGAAGCGGCATTTTGTATAAACGGCCCCACCGAGTGTGAAATCAACCATATTAAACTAATGAGTGACGTGACTGACAAACTGACTGACTACATATGGCAGGTCATAAAAACACTTGAATTTTTTACACATTTTTCTTAACAGCCGAAATAAATATAAAAAATGTTTCAAAATCTTTGAAAAAAAAAAACACACAGTTTAGCAATAATTTTCAGCAACAGTTACTTAACAAATTTTTAAGAATTTGACCAATTATTTTTCTACGTTAAGAGTACCTACCTTAGTAAGTAGATTTTTAAATACGAGGGCTGTTTGAAAATTTCATGGTGACCAGTTCACTCAACCCAACACATTTCCTTAAGATTTGAAAATAGATATTAATCACAGGCTGGAGGTAGAGAAACTGCTAGATTACATGCCAGTTAGTAGAGCCGTGCATTTTTCTGGTGGACAAACATTGTTATCTGAGTTACCTTTGCCAAATTAATAGGGAATCTGTGAGAAATAATCGACCATGATCGTTAGGAAACCGAAAATGAGTGGTGTAACTGACTTGCGCAACCCAATTATATCGGTTGCTTCTTTTTATTTGTCCAGCAATTAGCATTAGATGCCAACCCCGTAAACAGTTTCTGGAACTTGATGTAGTTACAGAAATGATAGATGATTAATAAAAGTCTATATTTAAATGCATGTATTGAAACTTATTTATGAAACAATTAGTTTTGGAAAAGAAACAAAAAATTTTGGGAAAAAGTTTAATATAGGTTATATGGGCGGTTCGTAGTGGGCGTGACCAATTTTGATGAAACTTTATTTTATTCTTAATTGAGGTAATAAAAGGCCTTGTGCCAAATTTCAAAAACTTTGGGTTAAAAAAAATTTTGGGTTCTATAGGCGTTGGGTAGTGGGCGTGGCCAACTTTGATGAAACTTTATATTTTTCTTAATTGAGCTAACCAAAGCCTCAAAGCAAAATTTCGACATTCTACGAGCACTCCTTATATTTTTTTCCAAAACATTGTATGAAAAAATCCTACTGTGTGACGCTCTGCTTTGAACAATATGGACGTTTCGTGTCACTTGACCCAAACTAATGTTAGAAAAAAGTGAGAGAGAGAGAGAGAGCTTTAATAGTAATTTTGAAAGTATAATTTAGAAAATATAAATTCTTAGAACATGAATAAATTTGTTTCTATATTCATCGAAATTAATCAGATTATCTGATTTAAGCGGTTTTTAAACAAAATCAGCTGATTTTGAATTAATTTTAAAAACTACTGAATTTTCAAACTGCAATCGTATATTTTGCCTTTCCTCGTTTCTAACTTACTTTCATCACAGAACATTATATATCCCAACAACAGCTTCGTTTAAGCATTTTTTTAGGTGCCTCTCAAAAAGTCCACGATTAGGAAAGCTTACGAGATCAGTTATAAAATTCTATAAAGATTTTTTCATCTGCTGCTTTCAATCTTTCTCTGAGACATTCTTCTTTAACTTCTGTGGCCTTGCGTTTGTTTTTCGATCCTTTTTTTTCACTTGCAAAATCGTTTCCTTATTTAGCTGATAAGGTGAAGGTTTCGTTGCAGACACCAACATCTTTGCTCCGCCCCTTGCTAAAGTTTAATTTCTATTTTCTTCGATTTTCTTAAACCCAAATTCGAGAAGACAAAAAGTCCCATTTTTTGCTTCAACTGATTTCGCGAAGATTTTTTTAATCTGCGAGGCTTCGTTTTACAGTTTCCATCCTTCAACCTACATACTGATTATTTTTGGTTTTTTTTTTATTTCTTAGATCTAAAGATTATTTCTTGCTCGTTTTACGCAAGATTCCACTGTAGAAACCAACATTTCTGTACCTTTTTGTTAAGATTTGCTAATTTCGCTAATATTAACCCAATATTTTACTGTATACCCAACGGACGGATTTATTGTCCGTCCCTTGGCAGTTTCCTCTAGCGCAAACTAGAACTGCAAAAGGTTCGATTTTCGCAAAAATCTAAATTAAATAATTCGAAACTGTTTGAACGCAGTCAGTTTTCTACTGCAAAGGAGCCTGCTTTCGTTTGCCGCGAGAAGTTTTAGCGTGTAGTTTAAATATTTGTAAGTTGTTAATTTTTTTAATCCTAATTCAAAAGTACTTTGCAAAATGTACTTTTAAAAAAAAGTACTTTTCGCAAAAGTATTTTTAAAATGTGCTTTTCATAAAGGTGCTTTTTAATTATGTACGTTTCAAAGCGGTACTTTTTAAAAAATACTTTCAAAAAGTTACTTTTTAAAAAAGTGTTTTGCGAAAAGTTAGTAAGTTAACCCTGATTGAAAAGTACTTTCCAAAAGGTACTTTTTAAAAAACTACTTTTCAAAAAGTACTTTTTAAAATGTACTTTTCAAAAAAGGGTACTTTTGAATTAAGTAAGTTTTAAAATGTGACTTTTTAAAAATTACTTTTTAGAAAAGTACTTTTCAGACAAGTACTTTAATAGCTAATTTTATGCGTCCAAGTACATTTTTCATCTCTTTGTATAATTCTTTTCAATCCTCAATCGTATTTTTGTGCATAAAACCTGTAAGTAAAGTCACATCTGAAAGTCGTTATATAATTCTTGTTTTTCATTAATTTATATAACACACGTCTTCTTAAGACCCCTTCTTTAAAATTTTTTAAAGTACTTACGAGTAATACTTAAAAAAAAATATTCAAGAGTTTGCTCAAAAAAAGCATTTAAACTCTTTTATATGTTATTTTTCTTTTCTTTCTGTTTAAGATTCATAAATCATTTCACAATTGTAATATTGTGACATTTTTCTTCATTTTTTCTTTCATTTTT
Source organism: Gymnosoma rotundatum (assembly GCA_916610165.2). Lineage (NCBI taxonomy): Eukaryota > Metazoa > Arthropoda > Insecta > Diptera > Tachinidae > Gymnosoma > Gymnosoma rotundatum. The sequence goes on from OU744340.1 coordinate 13,465,207, forward strand.
CTGTAATCTTGCAATAAAGTTCTTAATTCAAGCTTTACAAATATTTGTGTATTTCTGTACATGCAATCTAAATTTTTTCTAGCCATTTGCCCCAGTCGTAATTCTTTTGTAATATGTACTCGTAAACTGGTTACACTTGAAGAAAAAACCGCTACAATGAGCAAGTGTAGACAATACTGTTTGTTGGGTCACGCTTAAGTACTCTCTACTATACTGAAAAAATATTTTGTAAGAATTGAAAAAAGGAATTATTTAATACGTTAAGGAACATAATAAAATTTAAAAAATCTGTTCAAAAAAAAAGTATTTTAAAAAAATAAAAAGTACTTTTCAAAAATTAAAAAGTACTTCTTAAGAAATAATCTTTAGAAATTAAATTAATAGCTCATGCTTGAAACTTATTTGCAGTTATTTGAATAAAATAGAAATTTCTTTATTTCTTCTTTATAATTAATCATTGACTTTATGCTCCAGCACTCTATTTATTTGCCTTTCATGATAACAAATCAACTCGTCACTCTATAAACAGCAACACAAGTAGCAGCTTAGTTGATAAAAAAAATTACTCTAATGTCCAGACGGACCCAGCCTGTATGAACTTACAAACACACATTAGTATATAAGATTGTTACTTACAGCTGAACATGCCAACAGATAGACTGATATTTATTTTTGTTTTTTGTTTTTATTTTTCTTTCTTTTTTATTGAATTGAATAATTTTCTCGTTTCTTTCTTCTAATAAATAAATGTAATTGCAGTCGGAGATTTTTTATTTCTTCATTTCAGTACAATAAACGGCTGCAAGTCTATTAGAGTTGTATTGCAGGCAATTATTTATTGTGTTTAGATTATTGTTGATAAGTTGCATCATATTAGGCGGCAACAACAACAATTACTAATCATGCCACAATATAGAAAACTACAAAGTATTTGCGATTTTAAAGTGTTGAATGATTGATGGCTGCCAATTGTATGGATAATATTGTAATTGTCCGCTATATTAAGACATAAATTCCAAGAAAAAAAAAATACAGACGACGAGAAGAGGGTTATCGAAGATAAAATAATACATCCAAAGGCATCACCTATGGGTACACCCTTTATATTCTAATTTTAAAAATTTTTAGTTGTTGTTATAGCGAACATAGAAGTACACATTCTAACTAATATTTGACTATAAAGGTTTAAAAGAGAGAGACATATACGACGAATTACGTTAGATATGTGGACACCCTTTAATTTTTTTTTAATACTTGTAATTGTGGCCATGTTATGACACACTTTTTTAATATTTTAAGTTCCTATCTATAACCGTTTAAAAGATAAGATCATCAGCATTCAATGACATCAACTATGGGGACACCCTTTAACCTAAAATTTTAATTTTCATATTTAGTACTTAACAATACACCTTCTGTGTTAATTTCAATCCAATGTCCATAACGATTTAAAGGATGAGACCATATACATCAAATAATATTATCTATCGAGACACCCTTTAATTTTTAATTTTAAACCTGTTGTTGTAGCAGACGTAGAAGTACACATCCTATGCAATATTCAAATGTTTGACTGCAACAGTTCAAAAGATAAGGCCATATAAGTTAAATTATGTCACCTATGGGGACACCCTTTAATCGTTAAATTTTGTTTTTATTAATTTTTGTTATTGTGCGTTATAACGACACCAACTTTTTTAATATTTTATATGGATGTCCGTTACGTTTCAATAGACACGTAAGAAACATATGTATTCTATAGGGACACCCTTTATTTTTATTATTTATTATTTTATTATAATTTTTTTAATAATGCTCAATAGCAATGATATCAAGTCTCCTCAAAAGGCGGTGGATTTCCTTTGCTAAGAGCCAGATTTTATTGAATACTTTGCAAGTGGAAGTTATAGACCACCCGCTTGCTTTTTCTAGATCAAGTTCGTTTTTTTTTCCTTAAGCGCTGTTCGTACAAAGGCCTATAAAATATCCTCTCTAGCAGCAAGATTAAATCTATTTCGAAGATTGACTCCGTTGAAGACCAAGTAATCCTTAATATCCTGCAAAGTGGTAATTAAAGGCAATTCGTTATTTGAAGTCCATAGGATCGCCACATAAGCAATTTTTATATTCAAACGCTTTACAAGAATTGCCACACGAAAGATATTTAAAAATATTGAAGTATTAGAAAAATCACTGATTAGTAGCATTCATAAATTAATCGAATGCCTAGGAGAAGCTGATGGCCTTGATTCAAATTAGGATATATTTGAAGTACAAGATCCAGGAATTGGCAGAATAGACTGAAAAAGTTTGTTTAAGCACCGCTATGTACTACTGCTCTGCCTTTAAATGTCCTTTCTTAAAAAAATGTGACAGATGTAAAAAAACTAACTTTGGCTGTAGTACGTTTCGCCAAACGAAAAGGTACTTTATACAGAATTTATTTTAATTTCTTTGTGCACGGAATAAAAGATTTTATTTGTAAAAAGTTTTTAAAGTGTAAACTTATAAATTGGATCAGGAATCATAATTGACTATGATCGTGATTTTTTAATAACTTTAGCAAATGACTATTTGATGCGTTCGAAACGGTTAGCGCCGGAAGCAACAATTCTTAAAATGAAAACTGGTGAAACTCGCAACTTTTCTGTTCCTCACTTTGCTTAATATTGCCATAATGATCGCAACTGCGATTTCTAGTTAAAGGCGAGCTAAAACGCCTATTTTCTTGTAATATGAAAAGATCTGGCAGCTTCTTTTAGAGGTTTTTCGTTTATATTGGTTTTTAATTATCCAGTATAAAAACACTATAACAACAACTAAGAGAAACTAATTAAATTTGGTGTTTAAAATTTTTAAACGTGCTAAGTAAGTAAGTGGAAGTTTTATGCTGTTGTAAAACATTATAGATTTTTTTTCACTCATACATTTTACTCGTGCCAAAAATAAAATAAAAATACTTAAATAAGAAATTAAAATAACACTAAACTTTACATCCCTGGTCTGTATACTAAACTAAAACATAATACAAACCGTTATTTGCTTTGTGTATAACAAACAAAAAACCAAACAGTGTCAAAAGAAGTAAAAGAGGTGTAAGCGACTTAAATCACTAATTGTATAATTTAATAATTATTATTTCCTAATTTTAAAAACAGCGGAAACAAATACATATGCACTTTGAAATTCAACAAAAAGTAATAATAACTTTTTTCTCTCTCTCTCTTTTTAGGTAAGTTTTATCTGAGTGATTGAACGGTACTACAGGTATTTTATTTAGTATTTTTAAAGCTTCTTAAATGAAAGATTTTTAATTAATTAAAGTAATAGTAATAATGTGATAGCAAAATTATGGGTTTTAATCAACGTTTAGGTAAAACAGTTTAGAACTTACAGTTTTTTAAAATCAATTTGCCTTCCTCCAAGTCTGATCTTTTTCATAGAGTGTGAGATTAAGGGAAGAGGCACAAAAATGGGTACATGCAAATGTAATTGTGCCTTCCACTCCTTATAAAGTTTTGTAACTCTAAACAATACACCAAGTTTTTCAAATCATTTTCTTATTTAAACGTAAAAATGTTTAAAGAAGAATAAATTGCCGCAAGAAAACAATCTTTGTTAATGAAAACTAAGACGAACAATTGCTTAAACGAATTAGTACGAAAACAAAATTATAAACTAAACAAAAAAAAATAAACAAATATTTTTTATTTAAAAAAAATCTTTTTTGTGCCAAACATTTTTGAAAGAAAGAAGTAAAAAAGTAAATTAAGAAAAAAAACGATAAACCTTATTGAATATTACCTAAATGGTAATAGCTTTCGTTTGAAAGTTTCGACCACCCATGAGGTCATTGATTTTTTATACACCTGTACGTATTTGAAAGTAGGTTTTCGCCAGACCATTTTATTGTGATTCGATTTATAATAGTATAGGCTTGTTTCAGATTTAGAGTTTTTAGAATTTGTAAAAAATCTTAAATTTAAAAGATTCGTATTTGATTATGAAGACCTAAAATTACAAAGCTTTACATTGTAAAAGTAATCATTTCTTGAAAAAATAGATATTTTCTTAAATATCTTGTCCAGTTTAAAGCGATATTAACAAATATTAATTTGCAAATACACAATTGTCGCGAAAATATATTTTAGATTGCGGGATTATAGAACCAACTAATTTTGTTACTATTTTATTCGTCTAATTAATTAATTTTATTCGATTAAATTCATCCGATTAATCGATTAATTTCATCCGATTAATCGATTAATTTCATTCGATTAATCGGTCAGTTTTTAAATTTTCTTATTTTTTTCTTTTTTTAAGTGTATAAATTAAAATCTCAAAAGAAATTTATCCAGTTAACGATAAATTTTATTCGATTAATCGATCAATTTTTATGATTACGTCACATACCATCAAGTAGAATTATTAGGGCCATTTTCAAATAACTTTTATGTGCTGTTTCTGTATTACAACGGAGTGACTTGCTTAGAAAATTTTTATGAAAAGCAGTTAATTTGTTGAATGTTGCATACAAATTTTCTAGACGAGTCCGCTCGCTTGCAATACAGAAACTGCACATTAAACGTATTGTAGACAGTTTTATGTGCAATAGAGCGACAAGTCTAGAAAATTTGTATAGAAATCGCTCAAAAAATTGAGTACTTTTCATACAAATTTTCTAGCCGAGTCGCTCGCTTGTTATACAGAAGCAGCACATTGCTAAATGATTATTCGTTTTTTTATTTGTTTTACATAGTTATACATTTTTTAAGAATATAATTTAAACTCTCAAAAACATAAATCTATGCTACTTTTCCTTTGCTTTGACTAATTGATTAGTTTTCTTCTATTAATCGATTAATTATTCGATTAATCGATTAATTATTCGATTAATTTTATTCGATTAATTTTCAAGTTTGCTTGTTAAAGTCAAAACTTTGGTGTTGAGGTGATATAAAAAAATATAAGGAGAAACTTTTCTGAAACAAATTTTTAAATTCCCTTAACAGTATTTTAGGAAGACGTTTATACTCTAGACAGTTTTAATGTTTATTCGATTTTGTTCGTTTGACTTTGTTTAATATTATATATATTTTGGTTTTTTTCTATAAAACTTTTAAAATTAAACTGTCACCAACATAAAACAGCTGGCTGTCAAAATCCTTGCCACCTATTTCATTGCTCCCAAAAAGTATTGATTTTTTTCTAAAATAAATAAAGAACGAAAAAAATGCCCACCTGTCTGCGTCTTAAATTAAAATTAAAAGGTATAACAAAAAATTTTATTTTGTAAAAAAAAACAACAGCTATAAAAGGCAAAAATAGTAATTTTGAAATTGTGGTTAAAATAATAAATGTACAGACATACATACACACATACTTTAGAATGGAATTGTGTACATATGTACATGTATTTGTAGCACAAAAAAATAAAACTAATAAAACAAATAAAAAGTTTTTTCCATTAATTTGAATTGTAGAAAATGTTTGCAAGTTTTCCAATTAAAACAAATCAAAAAAAAAATACCCTTGAACTATTTAAAACGTTTATAAACCGTTATTTAATCTTCTTGTTTTTCTATTTCTATTTCTCTTTCAACTTGTTATAGTTTTCATTTTTTGTTTAACTGATTGCCAATAATTTGTTATGATTTCGTTTTCTTCATTCTTTTTTCTCTCTTTTTTAAAATCTAAATATAAACTACAGCAACAACAACTTTGGCTACAATAGACCTAGAAAGGAAACGCATTAATTCATTTCGCACTTCGACAACATTGCCCCCATTAGCAGCCGTAAAAATACGACATACGACAGCGCCTTTAATATTTGTGTAAATGTATTAGTGCGTGTGTGTGGCTGTTAAAAAAAAATATATAATAGAAAAAAAGGGAAAACAAAATGATGACAAAATAGGGTAAACAATCGCTAACAACACACTGAAAGAAAAAAAATTTAATTTTACAATTTTTGAAAAAGAGTTTTTTAAATAATGAAAAAATTGCTTTTATACATAAAGAAGTAAAAAAAAAGTTATCCAAAACACATTTTTCACTCTTTTAACGTTTATTATTTTTATTTTTTTGTAAAATTTAGGTTTCTGTGCATTTTGTCTTTTAAAGGGGAATTTTATTTTTTGGTAGATTCCTTTGTAAATTCATTTGTGTTTTGTTCTTTTAGAAATTTTGAAATATCCGGTGCTCTACGCAACCCAATAGAAATAATAGGTACCCCGTGCACTCACCCAATCTATCAAGTTATTTTTTTTTTTACACATGGATAAGGGAGTTGTTGTTACAAAATTTATTTGATTCAGTGCCCTATCTAAACCGCCTATGGAAAGCTAAACGGCTGGACTTATTGTTTTGAGATTTTGACAATATCTTCCGGTATGACTGAAAGGCACAGTTTTAAGCTACTTTTTGTTTTAAAATAGTAGGCATGAGGTGCCACGCCTATATAAAGTAAGTCCCTTAATTGGTAGTTCTTTGAAAATTCAACAAAAGAATCTTTAAATTTTGTATAAGTAACTCAATTGTCATTATCTTTATATTAACTGTAAATGGGCGTGGCATCTGCTATACAGAGTTAATACTAAAAATTCGTTTATCTTGGAAATAATAGTTAGTATTATTAGTGTAAATGCTTTGACTTAATGGTAAATGGTGGAGTTTAAAAAAATTATACCATTCACCACAAAAAGTGGAAAAGGGGTATATCTAAGTTTGACATTACGTGTGTGATTTCTACAATATCTATTTTCGACCCCGTAAAGTCTATATATTTTGACTTCTTATGCATAGCGTTGTCGATTGACCGATCTCCGTCCGTGTTGATATTGAAGAACACAAAAAAAAAATAAATTTGTCAATTAATCAGTCGAAAGAGGTGCTATTGAAAAACAGCATGATCGGTCCATGTCCTTCGAGGCGGCAAGCAAAACACCACCCCTACCTCTATTTTTTTCATATTGCTTGGAACAATAAAGTACTCGAATCAAAAAAATAAATATATTCGCCTCATATATAATTAAAAAATAAGAAAAAAAACATCAGGTGAAAAAATGGGCGAACGTCCATATATTCCGAGTTACGGGGCTCTGAACTTTTAAAATTTTTTGAAATATCAATATGGATATCATTTAAAAGCTTTTGATGAACTCTTCAAGGAAATACTTAAATTTTTTAAAAATGCTTAACCCATTAAGGGCCGATGTCATTTTTATGTAAAATTATAGATATGCAGTACCAAAGGTTAATGCTATATCGGGAATATACCGATTTTCTTTTATATTCAAACTATTGGTGAAGTTTCGTTCAATTGTTTTATGGATTTAAGATAAAATTTCAGTTTCTTAAAAAAAAAGACAAATCTAAGATTTTTTGTTTTGTTATAATGCAGAAAATTTTATTTGTTTGTGATATTTTTGTGTTTTTCCAGTAAAAAATTTTTTTGGCGATATTTTTAGTTTTATGGTGACGTATTATGGTTTTTATTTAATGTAATTTCGTTAAATTGAAATTTGGCTCTTTCATTGCATTTTCCAAATTTTTTGTTAATCTTTGATTTTTTATTTTGAGAGTGTATCAGCACTATATTTTTTTTCTTTTGTAATTAGAATGACAGTTTTCATTTCTTCCCTGCAGAATTAAAGAACTCAGATATTTTAGCTTTGGTTTGTTGCTGTGGGTTGTTATTTATTTTAGTGAATCTTTTCAACAAAATGTTTGTTGACAGTGTTTGAAATATACAAATGTTTCCTGTTTTTATTCTTTTTAAAATTAAAGTTTTTTTCCTTTATTAAGTTTGTGGATGTAGATAGATAAATAAGATTTTTGTCACTCAAGTGGCAGCACTAATTGCTTGCTGGCCTTCTGAAAAGGAAATGCCATTTTATTTGACAAATGGTTTAAAAGTTTCTTTTTTTGCTGAATAATATTTTTGCCTTTATATAATTAAAAGACACATAGTAAAACTTTAAAATATATTTTAGATATAACTTTTATGTTTTATAATTATTATCACTATTTTAATCATAAAAATTTCATTGGCTGCTTTCCAAAAATTTCTCCCGAGTAAAAACCATTAAATGGAAAATATTTTCTTTTTCTCCATTTATGAAATAAAACGAATAACTGTGGAATATTGAGAAATAAAAATGTATATATAAATTTTTTTCATTTAAAAAGCAACAAAAATTCATTGTCGTCATAAATTAAACAAAAGCTGCCAGTCAGTTAAAGAAAAAGAAAAGAATTCGCCACAGATTTCAGGAAAAACAAAAATACTTTTAAAACTCAAACAATATACCAAGAAATATTAAACATTTGTATAGCCTGGGGATAATGGAGACTTATTGTAATTTTAAACAAAATTTTTTTAAACACAAAGGCCAGTAATGTAAAAGAATTAAAATTTCAATTAAAATTGTAAAGATAAACAAATAAGCAAACACTCACAATTACTCAAAAATGAACTAAAAATTTAATATTTTATTAATATTAAAAATTTTTTATTTTAATTAAAAATAAAGGAGTATAAAAAACAAAAGTTAATATTACTTATTCGGAAAACCGAATAAATATTTATTCGATTATTCGCATAAATTTTGCAATTAAATTGTACTAAACAACAGTTAATGATTTATAAATACAAATGCGAATACATATTTATTCGATTAATCGAATAAATTTTAATTGTTTTATAACAACAAAATCGATAACTAATTTAGCAAAAAGAACACCTCAGATCAACAAGTATTTCCAAACTTTTTAATCCAAAAAAGATAGCAGTGAAAATACAACAAATAGAATTTAAACATTTTTTATTCGGAAAACTGAATAAATATTTATTCGAGTAATCACATAAATTTTGGATTAAAACTTACTAAATGTTTTATAATATATTGTTTCATAATAAACAATAAAAGTTTAGACTGTTTATTCGGAAAACCGAATATTCGATTAATCGTATAAATTTTACAACTAATCGTATAGAAAGATTCGTAATATATTTGTTTTGTAATAGACATCAAAAATTATACATTCGGTTAATTTTATTTGAATGTTTATTAGGAAAACTTATTCGTCGTACAAATTTTTAAAGTATTCGTCATAAAACTTTTATAAAATATTTATTTTTTTAATGCAAAGAATCCCGTGAAGCTATAAAAATGGATATTTATTGGTTGCACTGATGGAATGCTTGCAATAATTTTTATTTAGTTAAAAAAAGTAAAAAAAAGTAATAAAACGAATAAAATAATTTTTTAGCAAAAATCAAAACTTTAATAAACCTAACGAGTCCTTTTACCCAATTAATTGTTTTTGCAAACACTGACAAAAATTTCAAAGAAAATCGCTTAAAAAAAATTAAGGAACAAATGAAAAAACGGAAATTTTATTTGGGATAAAATCTGATTAATCGCTAAATAAATATTATGCTAATTTTTAATAAATTTTAAACTCGTAGGTTATCTAAAAAAATTATTCATTACTCGATTTACATTTTATTCGATTAACTGATTAATCGATTGACTATACTGCAATATTTTTCAGATTATTATTTGAAAAATTTTTAACTAATTTTATGATATATTTTCCATTATTCGATTTACTTTCAATCGATTACCCGATTATTCGATTAATTTTAGTACAAAATGTCTAAAAACATAAATATTTTAAAGCAATAAAAATGTAATATTTTTCTAAAGTTTGTTAAATAAATTAGAAGTTAAGTCATATAATTGATTAACCAAATAATTGGAAATTTTAAAAATTAATCATTTGATACTTCTGCTTGTCAGGAAATGCATTAAAATTTTGTTGCATCGCACTTTTGTGTATTCATACTTTGTATATAGAGGCATATATATATATATATATATATATTTTTTTTTTTTGTTTACTGTATCAGAATTTTTTATGTGTAATAATTTTTTTGTTTTTTATTAACTTTTTTTTAGTGAAATTCTTAATCATTCTTTTTTTTTTTTTTTGTTCTTGCTTGTTTATTTGTTTTTTTTTAATTTTTTTCCTGTGATATAATACAAACATTTATAAGATAATCCATATTTTTTATTCAATTAATATAGTTTATGAATTAAATTATATTTGAATTGTAATTTATCCATAAGTGTTTTATTCAATAAACTGTCTAAAATTTTCAACACTTTCGTTAAAAATTTATATTATAAAGTGTTTGTTGGTTTAAAAAAAAATTTAATTATATTTTGTTATTAAAAATATATTTTTTTATTATTAATATATGTATACATTTTATAAAAAAATATTTGGTTTTGTATAAATTTGTAGTTTTTGATTGCAGCCAGTATTTTAAAGAGAAGAACAAAATTTAGTAAAGAATTTTTAACAAATAACAGAAAATTGTTTAATTTAATTAATTAAACCCATAAATTGCTGCTACATCGCAGTTAAAACTATTACTATCAATTTTAAAATTAAATGGCACAAATGACGTCGTTCTGTCTTCCAAAACAAGTGGTCTAATGCGACACTGAACATGGAAAAACATTTTAAAAACTATTTGTCATAAATACGTACATATTTATTTAGAAGGCTATAAAATTGACAACAACAAAAATATATCTAAATACAGTAGTGACCAAATATTTCTACGCACATGTTGATACACCAAAAATATTAAACTAAGAAACCCCCCAAAAAAAAAAAAATAAAAAAATAAATAAACACAAACGGAGAGGTGGTAGCAGTAACAATTTATTTTATTTTACTTGACTTTTAATTTTTTCTGTGTTACCAAAATGTCGCGCCACATGTATGAGAGAAAAAGTGGTCTTAACTATTTATGGGAAAATTTATGTGGTTGTTATAAAAAAAAAACAAATGCAATTTTTTCGTGTCATTGCAATTTTCAAACATGTTAATTTAATATGGTTATTCTACAAAAAACAACTAAATAAAAAAACCAAAATGATGTAACTTTTCTTACTACAGCTAAATCTATAAAAATCAAAAGTTTTAAAAAATTTGAAAAATTGAATTTTTAATTTTGAAGGGGTAAGGCACGATTAAAGTAAACTAACATAAAAAAGATTCCGAATAATAAATTTTCATATTGAAATATTAGATTTTACATTAAAAAAATTAGAGAATAATTGTTTTTAATCTTAAACCGGCAATAAATCAACGATTAATCGGAAAACCGGTTATATTTTTATTCGATTAATCGATAACAAAAACTAGGTGAAACATGTTAAAATAATATAATATTGTAAGTGATAAAAATTTATAAAAGAAATAAACTTAAGATTATTTAAAACCAAGAAAAGTTAACGAATAATCCTTTAAGTTAAAACACTTAAACAAATAGTCTCAATACGAATAAGTAAAAAATGAAGTTAGATATGATCGGTTGTTGTGATAAACAATAAAACGATTTTTTAGAACAACCTAGCTTTTGCAAAAAAAAAAAAAATTTTTTAAAAAATATCAAATAATATAAACCAACTAAATGGTCGTTTATTCGGTTAACTGAATCTAACTTAAATGAAATATAAAAATAATCAATATAAAGAATACATTAAATATTTATAAATTATTTAAAACTTATAAAAAATAAACTTAAATTCACAAACATAGTTAACGATTAATCGGTTAACCGAATAATAGGTTATATGAAACTTTTAATTTTTTACGCAAAATCATCAACTGAATATTTTTACCATACAAATAAATACAATTACAAATATGTAAATTAAATTAAAAACCAAAAAAATCGATCAATCGTTCTACGTTTTATTTGTTATAAATTTATGAAAGAACCGAGTAATCGATTATTCGTTTTATTGTGTATGTTACAACATTAAATATGTAAATACAAATTTTAGAACAGCTTTTTAAATTATCTTCTCTTATAACATTTCCAAATACATAGAGAACCGGAATTGTTGCACGTATTTAACTCTTGCTTATAATGCAATTAATCGGTTTATTTGTATTTAAATAATTTTACATTAATTTAAAATAATTAAAAAAAAAATTAATGAGTTAAATTACATTTGATGTAAAAACCGAATAACCGATTATTCGGTAATTTATTAATACTAAAATATTTTATAGATGAAAAATTTTTATAGCAATTTTTTCCTAAATAAATGGTATATCGTATTTGAAGTTTGGTTATGTATTGCTTATAACCCGAATAACGGATTGTTTGTACATTTTATGAGAAAGCCTTGCAACCGATTATTTGTTTGTTTTTAATTTTGCAGTTATTATTAACTGGTAGTTTTCCTTTTTAAACTAAAAATCTTAATTTTTTACATAAGCTTAAAGATTATATGAATGCTATTTTGAGTATAAGCACTTAATTGATTTTATAACAACAACAATAAAAGAAATCTCTATTGATGATTTTACTGTTTTATTTGCGATTTAACCTCAAATGTTAAGCGGTTAACACTTTAAACTTTACTCCACTTCATTTCGAGTATTTTGAAGTTTAACATGCGGTTTCCTTTTTATGAAAGTCTTCTATTAATGCGTTTTGCAAATTAAATTTGCTTCAATATTTCTAGTTTGTTTGTTGAAAATGTTAAATATTTGTTTCAACCTATTTGTTTTTATTAGGTTTTTTTTGCTTGTTAATGGGTTAAATATGTGCAACCATGTGATAGATTTGGTAATAAACAGTTAAATTTTTTAAAAAAAGTGGTTTTGAGAAGTCCAAAAAATTAAATCAAAGCGACCGACGTTAAGCAAACAAATTATGTTTTTATTGTTGGGTTTTTTTTTATTTTGTCTTCTTTACTTTTACTTAAGGGGCAAATTTCGTTTACTTCTAATTATGTATTTCTTCCTTTCATTATTTCTTCGTTCTTACTTTAGCGGAAATTGTTGTACATGATTTAAAAAATGTAGGAAGGGTCCTCATTGTTCTGCTGCATTGAATCTTTTATACCCTTCGCTTAACTGCAATTTGAAATGTGTGTGTCAAGAGACACAGGTTACAGGAATACTACCTAAAATAGCTGATCTTATGAGAATTCCAAGTGTAGAATTAATGACCGTCTGATAAATCCTATGGCTAAAGGAGAGATTTTAATATCGGCCTTCACTAATTAAGTGAAGTTTCTAATATTGACATTTTTATTTTTTGTTATTTTGAATAAAATATAAGACTTTATAATAAAGCAAAATGTTTGTCAATAAAATAATAAAAAAACAAATTTTTATTCGAATAACAATTTTTATTCGATTAAATTTGGTTATTAATCGAATAAAATTTAAAAAAACGTAATTTTACTTAAGCTCGTATTTTTTTTTTTACTAAACGTTTATTAGTGTTAAAACAAAGTTTTATATATAAAAATAATGGCGAACTGCGTGGGAATGATCAGTGCAAGACACAAGCACTATTTCCTTTAGACAAAAAGTTCTAAAAATATCAGACATACATATTATGTATGTCTGATCTGACGAATAGCTTGATTTTATATAAATAGTGTAATTATTTATCTTCTAAACTATTTGCGACAATGCGAACAATGAAACTATTGCATTAAAACAAATAAATTTTATTAAAAAAAACACAAGCAAAAAAATTTTTTTATCCCAAATGTTTATGTATCCGACGCAAAATCAGGGAAACTACATGTTGCCAGCCAGCTTGCTTTTTTGTCAATATCTCAGAACGAATTTTCTAATTTCTCGTAGCAACATTTTTCTACTTATTTTAATCGAATGAAATTTTTAAAAATTAATTTTTTTTAAAGATCATATATTATTTTTAAATTAAGCATTTATTAGTTTTAAAACCATATGTTATTCGATAATACAATATCCATGTTTTATTCGATGTAAACCGGTTTGTACTCGATTTTAAACGAAGGTTTTAATATTTATAAATTTATTTTTTTATTTTAAATGAAATAAAAATCTGTATAATGAAGCAAAATGGTTTTTAATAAAAAATAAAAAATTTTGGTTTTTATTTGAATAAAAATTGTTATTTATTCGAAAAAATTTGGTTTTATTCGATTTTAAACGGAGTTTTTAATATTAATATTATTAATTTTTTTATATTTTGAATAAATTATAAGACTTTATAATAAAGCAAAATGTTTGTCAATAAAATTATAAAAAGCAAAATTTTATTCGAATAAATTTTTTATTCGATTAAATTTTGTAATTAATCGAATAAAATTTGAAAAAAACGTAATTTTACTTAAGCTCGTATTTTTATTTAAAACTTAACATTTATTAGTGTTAAAACCAAGTTTTATATAAAAAAATAATGGCGAACTGCATGGGAATGATCAGTGCAAGATACAAGCATTATTTCCTTTAGACAAAAAGTTCTAAAAATATCAGACATACATATAATGTATGTCTGATCTGACGAATAGCTTGGTTTTATATAAATAGTGTAATTATTTATCTTCTAAACTATTTGCGACAATGCGAACAATAAAACTATTGCCTTAAAACAAATAAATTTTATTAAAAAAACACAAGCAAAACTATTTTTTTATCCCAAATGTTTATGTATCCGACGCAAAATCAGGGAAACTACATGTTGCCAGCCAGCTTGCTTTTTTGTCAATATCTCAGAATGAATTTTCTAATTTCTCGTAGCAACATTTTTTTACTTATTTTAATCGAATAAAATTTCGATTATTAATCGAATGAAATTTTTAAAAATTAATTTTTTTAAAGATCATATATTATTTTTAAATTAAGCATTTATTAGTTTTAAAACCATATGTTATTCGATAATACAATATCCAAGTTTTATTCGACGTAAACCGGTTTGTACTCGATTTTAAAAGAAGGTTTTAATATTTATAAATTTATTTTTTTATTTTAAATGAAATAAAAATCTGTATAATGAAGCAAAATGGTTTTTAATAAAAATTAAAAATTTTGATTTTTATTCGAATAAAAATTGTTATTTATTCGAAAAAAATTTGGTTTTATTCGATTTTAAGCAAAGTTTTTAATATTAATGTTATTATTTTTTATATTTTGAATTAAATATAAGACTTTATTATAAAGCAAACTGTTTGTCAATCAAAAAATAAAAAACAAATTTTTATTCGATTAAATTTTTTATTCGATTAAATTTGGTGATTAATCGAATAAAATTAAAAAAAAAACTTAATTTTACTTAAGCTCGTATTTTTATTTAAAACTTAACATTTATTAGTGTTAAAACATAGTTTCATATAAAAAATTATTGGCGAACTGCATGGGAATGATCAGTGCATGACACAAGCACTATTTCCTTTAGACAAAAAGTTCTAAAAAATATCTCAAGTTATTTAGGATGTTTTAAAAATTTATTTCGATAAACCGGCAATATTAAATGAACTTCCTTTCCCATAAGAGCGTAAAGGTTTGCAAACTAAAACAAAAGGCTAACACAAACAATACGCTTCCTCCGCCTGCGTTTAAGGCTATGCAACGAAAAGTAAAAAAGAAACAAAACTAAAAGATATTTTTATCCCTTAAATTTTTACTCATTACAAAAAAATAATACCCAATTTAATACGCTTCCCACTCGCTACTTCCTAATGTCAACACACAAAAAAGCTGACTCATGCTGTCATATAAAATATAAAGAGACATGATAGAAACCCTACAAAAAAAAATGGGAATGAAAGTAAGACGCCAAATTGGCGCGTGTTGACAAACAGCAAACACGCACAAATTTGTCAGGGTTGTATTGAAATAGAAATAAATAATAAAAGTTTTATAATATTTTTTATTGTTTTCTTTAATATCTAAAGAAAAAAACTTTTATTTTTATTGTACAACAAAATAAAATCCTTTATAAATATTTTATTAGAAAATGAAAATAGAAACACGCAGAGATTTTGTAAAGAAAACATAAAACTTGACAGGCATGCGCTTATTAACGAAAATAAGATAAAAAGGTAAATAAAAGATCCAAAATCAGATATTTAATTTTAATGGAGGGTTTACATGTCCGAGTTATTGGAAATCCGAACAACCGATCCATTAAAAATCACAATATAAGTCAAAAAATAATAATAATTAAATCAGATTTTACGACTTCAAAAACTTGACGAATATAAAGTTAATCGAGTAATCGGTTATTCCATTTATCTTACGTATCGTGTTCTTAAAGATGTTCTTAGATCTGTTCAATAATTCAATTCAATAAAATAATGTTTTTTTTAAGTTTCTAACAAATATTCGGAAACCCGAATAAAACTGATTATAAAACCGGTTTGTATTTGTTAAGACGAAGTTTTTATATTTCAAAAATTTTATTAATATTTAAAATAAAATACGTTTAATAGATTTTATTGTACAGCACAATTTGTTTATTCAAATAAAATTTAGATTTCATTCGAATGAAATTCGAGTTTTTAATCGATTAACTTTAAAAATAGCTTTTAATCGATTAACTTTAAAAATATAATTTTATTTTAGTTCATGTGTTTATTTAAAATTACGTATTTGTTAGTTGTAAGTTTGTTTAAACAAATAAAATTTGATTTTTAATCGAATAAAATTCGAGTTTTTAATCGATTAATATTAAAAATATAATTTTATTTAAGCTCTTGTGTTTATTAAAAATTATATATTTGTTAGTTGAAAAACCCTATTTTATTCGATAAAAAATATTGTAAATTGTATTCGATTTAAACTGGTTTGTATTCAATTTCAAAAGCCGGTTTAAGTTTTGATATATTTAACTTTTCCATTACTAACATGTCAACGATTTTAATGCCAAGCAAACTGGTATTTTAATCGAATAAAATTTGGTTTTTATTCGAATAAATTTTGGCCTTCTTAATAGAATATAATTTTAAAAAATGTTATTATATTTGAGTGCATGTGATTATTTAAAATACGGATTTTTAATCGAGTAAAATTTGGATTTTAATTGAATAAAATTTGGTGTTTAATCGAATAAAATTTGATTTTTAATCGAATAAAATTGATTTTTTATTCCAAATTCATCAATTATCTGTTATACATCTGGGTTTTATTTTAATAAAAATTCTCTTTTTATCCCTTTTACAAACCGGTTTTTTATTCGAAAGTTTATCTCTTAATTTTTTTTTTTTGCTGTAGTTAAATGAAATTAACTTTTCTTTAAAAACAAAAATATAAAAAACCGGTTTGTTTTTGTTTAATAAAACCGGGTTTTCAGTTGTTGGTTCTAGTAAATAAAATTTAGTTAATAATGTCTTGCTTTTTTTAATTAATTTTTCTTCTTATATTCTAACGAATCTTTTAACTTTCAATAATATTTAAAGTTAAGAATTTGAAAAGAGAAATATATTTTCAATTAAAAAATTTACATGTGCAAAAAGGTCTGGTTTTGCTTAAATTCGTGGTTAAAGAATACGACCATGAACAGCTTTTGTTATTTTGTTTCGTTGAAAATTATATTTTCATTTGCTACTACCTAAAATCTATCTTTTCACTCAATTTTTTATTTTTTG
This sequence comes from Gymnosoma rotundatum, assembly GCA_916610165.2. Taxonomy (NCBI): domain Eukaryota; kingdom Metazoa; phylum Arthropoda; class Insecta; order Diptera; family Tachinidae; genus Gymnosoma; species Gymnosoma rotundatum. The sequence goes on from OU744340.1 coordinate 13,482,672, forward strand.
CTATAATATTTATCTTTCAACCCACAAATATTCTCCTCACGTTCATTAACTGTTTCTCGTGTACATATATTTCAAAGACACACAAATTTAGTCACCCGTAGCAAAATGCTTCTTCAAAAATTAAAACTATTTTTTCTTCTTCTAACAAGAAACATTAAAAGAAAAAAAAAATATAAAGAAAATTGTCAACTTTCAATAAAATTATAGAATTTTGTAAAGTTTTATTTTAAGATCGTGAATATTTTTATAATTAAACACAAACTTTTTTTAATGTTAAATGTTCTTATTACAAGTATCATTTGTTAAAATAACCATAAAAACAAATATTTTATAAAAAAGGATAAAGCGGTCAAGGTTAATAATAGGATGTAAGTGACTGAATGTGAGAGTGTGTTTTAACTGAATGTATAGAAAATATTATTTCATCATAAATATAAATTATTTTTCACTTAAAAAATAAACCATTTTTTTTTCTTCTCTTCTTCACCTTTTGTAATAAATTCTTTTATAGAATAGAATTTTTTTTACATTCATATTAGGTGTAAATAGTATGAAATACTGACATGATTTCCATTGTCCGTTTTGTATTGAATCAAAAGGTGTATGTTTTCTGTCGCAACAATAAAATTGATAATTAATAGTAGTTTTTTTTATTATTGATTGAAAACTTATTAAAAAGATTTAGATCACGGTTGTGGTTAAAAGAAATAATTGGATTATGTTTGAGATTCAATTAAAAGGTTTTAGTAGATGGGAGATGTCCATCTGTCGGCCCGTGTTAGTGTTTGTCTCATCAAACTTGATTTCACAAAAAAAAAAATAAGTATGTCAATCGTTTAGATATAGTGTCCAAATAAGTGCTGTTGGAAATCAGCATGATCGGTGGCTAAACACCACGCCTACCTCTAATTTTTTCTTGTCATTTGGAAAAATAAAGTAACTCTTTATGGCTATTTTAACCGTTGCCAGAGGAATTCCAACATCGGATAATGAAGTGACGATAGGAAGCAATGTGCCCCGTTTCGCGAGATCATCAGCCTCACAGTTTCCCAGGATCTCCCTGTGACCAGGGACCCAAAACAGGTCAATCTGTGATCGCTCCGACAGTGTTTTTAGTGAGGAGCGACATCTTAGGTCCAGCTTAGATGTACAATATGGACCAGCAAGCGCCTTGATTGCCGCGACTGTCCGAAAAGCCGAATGCCAAGGCCGAAATGTTCGCCGCAAGCACTATATCGGATGTTTTCAGAATAGTCATTACCTCGGCTTGAAAAACGCTGCAGTAGTCAGGGAGTCTAAAGGAGAGTCTCAGTCCAAGATTATTGGAGAAGATTCCGCAACCGACCCTGCCGTCCAGTATGGAGCCATGCGTGTAGATGTCAACAGTTTGCCCACAACCACTTCATTATACACCCTTTCCTCCCTACTGGGAATGTGGATTTGAAACCCGCAGTCCAGAGCAGGTGTAGAAGAGATGTAGTCCACCATTGATGGTATGGGCACATCCCGAACGATAAACTTGGAGTGACCCATATCCGGCCTAAGCCAGCGTGAGAGGGCAATAAGTCTGGCTGCACAGCACTTGGCCTGTTGCAACACCAGGAGTTTGGAAGGTAACTAGTGGAGAAGCGCATACAGAGCCTTTGTCGTAATAGTTCGGGGAGCCCCAGTAATCAAAATGGTGGCTGTTCTCCTTACTTTATCAAGAGGCTTTTGGTTTTCTCGAAAGCGGGCCACCAAAAAAAAAACAAAACAAAAAAACAGCACCGCAGAGAATGCCTTATAGAGCCAGGAGGTGATTGGAGGCTGAGTCCCTATCTAGGTCCTAAAGCTCTCTGGCAGAAGTATAGCGCGCAGGTCGCCTTCCGAGTTCTTTTGGCAATGTTCGCCTTCCATTGAAGTTTGGGGTCCAGTATCACCACAGGGTATGCTTACAGATCAGTCTCGTTTTAAAAACAGGGTGTTCCTATACATCATTCATGTTTTTTACGTGTATTATAAACTTCACAGTAATGAAAAATAAATCTAAAAATTTAAGAGTGTCCCCGCAAGTGACATAAATTGACCTATAAGCCCCTATCTTTTGAACCGTAAAAAGTTAAACGCTTGAAAATTGAACAGAATGTCGATAAATATGATTGTTTTAATAGTTATAAATATTCAAAATTGTAAAATTAAAGGACGGACGGTTAAAATGTTCAAAGAATCTGTAAGTCCACTACAAAATCATGTATAAAATTTTAATATGGAAATTAAAGGGTGTCCCGATAGCTAATGTAGTTTGATGTATATGGCCAAACTTTTAAACCGTCGTTCTTTTTTTTTTTGGAAGAATTATAAACTTTTTAAATTAATGTAAAAAAGATATTTTTAAAACGCAGCCTCGAGCGATATTCATCCAGGAAAAATCTCCAGATGGCGCAGGAATCCGTTTTCAACTTTCGCATATTTTTAGGCTGCAAAATTATTTATCATATCACTCTCTACATCGTGTTGTTTTACCTAAATAAAACCTGGCAACACCGCAAAGGCATGACAAGAGAGACAAAGAGAAATAAGAAAGAAGAGTGGAAAAGTGGAAAAGTGGCCACAATAGCAACGAAAAGATTTAATTGACTCAGTCTTATGGACGTTCTGTTGTCAAACTGTCGAAACTGTGAAGTAAGCAAGATCACAAGCTTAATGGACGCAAATTCTTTAAGGGCCTTCTTCAATCATTGTTTAAGTAGTTGCCAGACTTACGAGGCCTATTAATCAAAGTAACAAAACTCTTTTGTTGCTTTTAACCTGGCCGTTTCGGCTACTTATTTTTTTACGCTTTTATTTAAAGTGTATCAGTTAGATTGTAGAAAGATCGACTTCCACCTGGTCCAGTATTGTCGTTAACCCAAAGGACAAAAATGCATTTCTGCAGTATCAAGCTGTTTTTGTCACATTGTTATCTTTATTGACGCCTTTGGCAGTTTCATGATCCAGTAACAGGACGTTATTCCCTTCGAAGTAGCTGCGGCAATTCTTGTAGCAGCTAGCGTTATATATTTATGTCGTCATTAACATCATCGTTCTAGACACTACTAGAAGTGTGTGTACGAGGGCTGCTATATATATTTCTGGCCTGGCAACACTGAGTTCTGCCATGTGTAATCTGACATTTCCATTGGAAAGTTTGTCATTTTTAAGCATAATCGTACTCAAAACGTTTTGACGTACGACCATTATTTGTGTTGTTTACAGTGACTTGAAAAAATTAATATAGAAAAAAATGGAATTAACTCGTGAACATTTTCGTGCCATCATTTTTCACAACTTTCGACGTGGATTATCACGACAAGAGTGCATTGATTAACTTAAATCTTTGTATGGCGAATAAGCACCATCCTAAAGCACTGTGAAAAATTGGTATAATGAATTTAATCGTGGCCGAAGCTCGCTCAAAGACGAATTCCGTGAAGGTCGTCCAAAAACGGCTGTTGTGCCAGAGAACATTGATGCCGTGCGTGAACTCATAACGCAAGATCGACATGCGACATACCGAGAGATAGAGACATCCTTGGACATTTCTTCCACCAGCATACATTCGATACTGCATGAACACCAGGCTCGTGTCGATTGGTGCAAAGAAATGTTGCAAAAATACGATTGCGGTGCTTTAAAAGACGTTTTATAAGATCATTACAGGTGACGAATCATGGATCTATGCGTATGAGCCCGAAACGAAACAAACAATTCGTTTCAAAGGCGAGCAAAATCCAACGAAAGTTGTTCGAGGAAGAAGCACTTCGAAGAAAATGGTCGCCTCTTTCTTCGGCAAAACTGGTCATGTGGCGACTGTTCCGCTTGAGCAACGTAGGACGGTCACTTCTGAGTGGTACACTACAATTTGTTTGCCTGAAGTCATCGGAGAAATTCGAAAAACCAACAAGAGAAGACGAATCATTGTTAACCATGACAGTGCGAGCTCTCACAAATCGGCTCAAACCAGAGCGTTTTTGACCGGCCAAAACGTCGAATTAATGGGTCATCCGCCGTAAAGCCCTGACTTGACACCTAATGACTTCTTCTTGTTTCCGCACATCAACGAAAAAAATGCGTGGTCAACGATTTTCGTCGCCAGAAGAAGCTGTTGAAGTGTTCAAAAACCATGTTTTAGAGCTGTTTCAATCGGAGTGGAAAAAGTGCTTCGACAACTGGTTTGAGCGCATGCAAAAGTGTATAAATCATGCTGGAGAATACTTTGAAAAACAATAAAACCATTTTTGATTATAAATTTTCGCATTTTCACTATTAGGCCAGAAATATATAAAGCAGCCCTCGTAGCGGCAGTTACCCCAGCAACATAAATGCTTCAGTCTTTGGGGCTAATGATTCAGGGTTTACTGGGCTGTACTTGGCACACCGATTAATAAGTGTGCGCAGCCCGAGTTTCTGTAAGAAACCAAGCTGCTGAGCCGGAATCTAGGATTCTCCTCGTAAATGTGACCGCCAAAAATATAAGATTTTTGGTGGTTTTCATTACATCAGAACGGTTGATATTTAGTCAGACAATTGCGAGGATTGAATTCTAGAAAACTTTTCTGCTGCAGTTTATATCACCACTGACTTAGCTCAGGCTTAGGTTCGTGTATTCAGATCGTTAGTTTTCCGAACGTATTTGATCCAGATAAAGACACTTTTCTTCTATATGAACGCTGAGATTACAGAGAATGAAGAAAAGCTTGCCCCAACTTTGATATTTGCACATTTTCATTCTTGTGCCAGGCGGACTTCAGGCAGGCCGTAATATGGTCTAACAACTAGCGCTTAGTTGACTATTATTAACTGTCCATTTGTTTTCAAGGGGCGTAGTACCCCTAGTTTTAACCACGTATAATGAAAAAATAATTATCTTAACAAATATTTACATTATGAAGAAATTTATTATTGCAGTTAATAGTATTATTTTTATTACAATTAATTGTCTTGTTTTTTCTATAATTTTACAACAGAAAATAAAAAATCAATAATTTGCATATAAAACCCTCCATTTTCTTTTATCACAAGTAACAGCACATGACATTTTTTCCATTCATTATAAAGTAAATAAATAGATTTTCATATTAAATGAATTTACCCCATAATTATATTGAATTTTTTTATACCTGCTTAAGGCAGGTATGGGTTCGTAGTTTCATACTTGTGCAAAAGTATGTATATTTTTCCACACAATTTACAAATGAGACCAGAGGGAGTTAAGTTCATATAGCAAATAAAGCAAGGGGTTAATAATAGTGGCATAGCACTGCACTCGGTTTCTATTTAATTTTCAACAAAAAATTTAGCACAAAATTGTTGTCAATTTGAGGCGAAAAAAATTTAAAGGTTATAAAAAAACTTGAAAGAATTTTTTGTTCTTCTAAAACAGTTAACAATATTCGTATGACAGTTTTATATAGAATAATCTTATGAAGTATCTTTTACAACTAAAAATAACACAAAAGGTTGTTTTAAAAACCTATCAAAAGGGGTTACAGTTTAACACACACATACATGTTTACAGTGTGGTGCAAAAGTGAACTCATAAAAAAGTTTTTTTTTTTTTTGTATATTTAGGAGTCACATAACTCTTTTCTCTTTACCCCAAGATAAACTTTAACCTTTTTAATATTTAATTTTTAACCGACTTAAAAAAAGAAGGATGATATACAATTCGGCTGAATGTTGCTTTTTTATATTTGTGCCTGCCGAACTCAGTCATTTCTGAACCGATTTTAAAAATTTTTGGTAATATGAATGCTTATCAATTGGTCCCGTTTAAAAAACAGTTCATAATCTTAAAGGGTGTCCCTATATAACATACCTATTTTTTACGTGTATTATGAACTGTAAAGAGCGATTCAGTAAAATTATAAATGACTGCGTATTACTGTAGCTCCAACAAAATGTTATACAAAAATAAATCCAAAAATTAAAGGGTGCCCCCATAATTAATGTAGATTTACTTATATGGGCCTATCTTTTGAAAATTGGGCAAAATGTCGATTGCTATGGACGTTATAGTAACAAGTATTAATATTTAAATCTCCTACAGCAGCAAGTATATTATTTGAATTTTGAAAATAAAGGGTGACTCTAAAGTTTTTGTAATTTGATGTATACTGCCAAACTATTGAACTGTTGAACAAGTACAAAGCTTGGAGATATAAAGGTGTCCCAATAGCTAATTTAATCTTATTTATGTGGCCATACTATTGAACCGTTATAGGTAGACAGATGAAATATGTTTTGAAGTCGGTTTTTTTGCAGGAATTATATGACACATGGTCATTATCATCAGGAATAGATTGAAGAAAGCTACCAAATTTTCCAGATTTACCTTGTGAATGTCTCGTCAGTAAGTGCAACTTATAGACGATCCTACAGACTCTATTACATCCAGAAAAAGGAACTATTTGCTGGAGACATCGTTAAGATTTTATTTATTTTTTTTTTTTAATTAAGCCGGAGCTTGCGTTACGTTTGATGGAGACCATAACCGCACCGCGATCACAAGCACTGACTTATTGATATCAAAATTTGGCGATAAGCTAATTTTGAGAAATGCCTCCTGATTACTTCCTGAGGAGCCATATAAAGTCACTGTTTTATTCGTGACATGCGGTAAGCAATGCCCAAAAAAGTGATCCACAATTGGACGTATAGAATATGCTTCCTCAAGAACAGCCGTGGCGGCTATATATCCGAAATAATTTTCAAATCTTAATAAAAGCCAAAATGAAAAAAAAAAAAAATTGATTAGACCAATGCCTTGTGACCTGAACGTGAAGTATTACCTGAACAGGTAATTGACAATAAGCTCGAATTATTTCTCATAATGAATACTCCAACCCCCTGATGTTAATTAAAAAAAGAAAAAAATATATTTATAAAATCAAATACATTTAAAGGCTGAGAAATCAGCCGAAATAAAATTACAGGAAACGTAATTTACGATATTATTGACTCAGAAAATATAAGTTCTAAATTGACGGTGGCATTAACATCTAAATAATGGCTCTTATAACGATAAGCTTGTTGGCTGGGTAAACAATTCTATAACTCTTTGTTGAGGAGTTGGAGACCCCCACGGCAACCTCTGTTTCAATACAAAAATATTAAGCGCATTATTTCCTTCCCACATTTCGGATGCAAATCCCAACTACAGCATAACTACTCTCAAAAGATATAAGCAACAACCCTTATAGGGGTCCCGGCGAGCTATCGTTTCCTCTGATATGGGTAGTTAGTAAGTAGGGCTTCGAAGGCCTATTAGTTTCAGTTTCAGACCCAACAAGCGTGCCATCAGCTCTCACTCCCCATATACCCCGCCAAAAATTCAATTAACCTTAATAAGCATAGACTTCATGGACGGGTAAACAATGCTATAACTCTTTGCTGAGAAATTTGAAGGCCCCCACGGTGACTTCTATTTAAAAAACAAATATCAAGCGTTTAATCTCTTTCCCAAACCGACACTGCCACGTAACTCCTCTAAAGACTTTAGTAATAACCGTTACAGGGGTCCCGGCGAGCTATCGTTTCCTGTGATATCGGTAGTTGGATAATAGTCAGACTTTGAAGGTCTATTTCTTTCTTAGGATCTCCGAGATAAATGTGCTCCCGATGGACAGTCTCTTAGACTCTTTGAAGCCAGAAAAAAAGTCTTAAAATTTTTATTTCTGAAAATAGTTTTTTAACTTTATTCATGAAAATTATACAAAATTAAAGTTACCATAAGCTCACTTTTGCACCACACTGTTTGTTGTGCATAAGAGTATAATAAAAAACTCCTTTTGCATTTATTAAGGACAAGATATACAAATCAAAACAGGACAAGATAAAACTGGATAAAGGTTAATGACCGGAAATTGTTTTATAAATAAAATCGATTTTTCATTCGATTAAAGGGAATAATAAAGTGCATACTTTTTATTCGCTTGCAAACGGGCTTACAATCTATTGATAGTTTTTTTTTTAATACTGTTGTCTGTTTTTATTGTAGTTTTAATTTCGTGCGACTTCGATTTCTAAAATTGTGGCATAACCAGACCATAAAATCCTGTTCTGAGATACGACCCTTATTTTTTTACCCAATGGGGGTCTAACCGAACTTAAGCATGACTGCTAAATAATGTTATGAATTTAAGAGTAGATTGTGAATTCATAATCTACATAGAAGAGATTTAAATTTACGATCGGCTGTATATTACTGTATATTACTCAAGCCTGCGATGAGATTCGTACTGCTTTTTAATATAATAGGCGTCTCTTCTATAATAACTAGCGGCTAACAAAAACTTATTTTTCTTTTTACTTAAGCTTCAGATGGGATTTAAACTTACTACTATCTTCTTTTCTATTTGCTAACTAGGCAGCACTTTAACCAACGCAGCCACCGTGGCTACTCAATAACTGTTTTTTTTTTCGTTTGTGGTTCCGATGTGACTTGAACTCACAATCTGCTATTTATTATGTGTACAGTTGCCTTCTAAATCATCTTAGCTACTACAGGGCACGATAATTGCTCTTCTGTTTACCCTTGGCTCCGGTAAGACTTGAACTGTTATTTACTAATACACTAGCATACAATAATTTGCGGCTATAAAACAAGAGTTATTGTTTTTTTTTAATCTTAGCTTTGATGGGATGTGAACTCAGCATGATCTTCTTTCTCATTTACGAAACAAGAGTACACCTTAACGAACGCAGTCACCGCGGATGCTTAACAATTGGTTTCCTTTTTCTACTCAAGCCTCCAGTGAGATTTGAACTTTACGATCTGCTGTTTAATATGTAGTTAGGGGCTTCTCCACCAACTGAGATACCAGGGCGACACAATTATTGTTCTTCTTTTTACCCAAGACTCCGAAGAGGTTTGCACTGCTGTAATTCAATATAGATATCCGCTACGGTTACTTAACAACAATTGTTGGCCAATTTTTCTGATTCTTAAATTCACCACCCACTCTTGTTGGTGGTAAAAAATAACTCAACTTATTCAACTCTATAAAAGACACAATTCTAGTTTTTTACGAAATAATTAGCTTTTTTGGCTTCTCTTTTTGTTACAGATAATTAAAGGTGTTAAATCTTGGTTTTATAGTTAAGAAGCAAGAGATAATTTTGAATATTATTTTTTTTTAAGTTATTCAACTCAAAGAGAATAAATTCTTTTAAATTTTGCTCTATAACTCTTATTTAGTCTTAAAAAGTAAACAGACACTTAGTGCTTCCATATTTTAAACAATCAGTTATTTATGGGTACAACACCAAATACTTTTTAATTTTTTTAAGCAAAATATTAATATTGAAATATATGAATATTAATTTTAAAATATATGAAAATTGGGATGTTCGTTACTCAATTACGCCTAAACGACAAAACAAAAGCTATGGAGTGTTGTTCATATATAGATCCCTATATGAATAAATATTTAGGTTTATAATTTTATTAGAATTTCAAAGCCGACAGGGATTACAACTAATTAAACGTAAAAACTGTAGCATAATTTTAGGCGCTTAATGATATTGCATGTGTATAAATTACAATAGTTTGTTAAATTGACTTAACAACCCAATTGTCGATATTGTTATTCAGTAACACATTTAACGATATTCGCTGTTGCTTAAAATAAGCTGATATGGTTAGCAAGTTGTTCATCGTTAGGAAATATATTTGAACACACAGTTTGTTTTTATTTTAATTAAATTAAATATTCTTATTTAACCTTGTAGATAAACGCTTATTTAAATTTTATTTAAAAAAAAATTTTTCCAAACATATGATCTGACCGTATTTAAGAAGAGGTAATCGCAACTATACAACCAAATTTATTATTATGCTTGACATTTTGTCATACTCCATCCATGCATATTGGAAAATACGTATTTATGTGTGTAAATTGACATCTAAAGCTGTCTATACACGACATGTTTTTACATCTGACATGTCAAATTTCCCACTGTTAAACACATACATTTCCTGTAGGACTATGGAAACATTGCTTCTGTAAAATACATGTGAAAAGTCATCTGACAAAATTTCGTTTAGAACGTGTTCTATATTGATCTGACAAACCATCTGATATCAGCTGTTTTTATAATTCTAAAAAGTATTGCCCAACTCCTATGCCGTTGATAACAATCATCTTTTATATGACCAAAATCTGAAATTTGTTTTAACTATTTGATAACAATTATGTAAATTATGTATCATTATTCGATGCAAACAGATCTTATTCAAATTTAGAGTAAAAAGAAAATAATTAAAACTGACAAGTCTTCAGTAATTCCGTAACGCACGCAAAAATATTTTAAGACGACTACAAGCCATTTTGAAACCAGGCGGCTTGGGAATCTGTACAGTGAAACAAGCGAATTTGATCAGCTGTTGTAAACAAATAATAATTATGTCTTCTGTAAAATACCAATTTTGACACACATGCAGAATTACATACGACTCACACAGTTAAAAAGTCAGGTGTCAATAACATGTCGTGTATAGGTAGCTTAAAAAATAAACACATGCGTGTGCCTCTCTTGAATTCACATGTTTTTACCCTTCTCTTTTGAGTTTTTCGTTTAATTCTTTACGGAGATGCCACTCAATTTCAACTTGTTTCTATTATCATTAAGCTGAAGTTAGAGAACCACTAAATCGTTATTGCAAACAACAGAAAATGTCGACTAACTATTGTCGCATTGTTTAAAATTAGTGAATTGCACTACAGATGCCATCAGTTTAAATTCAAAGGCACTTTAGATTTATATGTGAATCATTGAACGTGTCATTTTTAAAATTTAATATCTTTGTTAAAGTGTTATTTTTTTTTCTCCCTTAAAGCATTACAAAATCCTTAAGCTTTCTATGATATTTATTTTGTTTGCTTTTCACATGTCATTATAAATGCATTCAAGGAACAGGAAGAGCCTAATGTCACTATTAAACAAATATTTAAAGATATTTTAAGAGCAGCAAAATTAAAAAAAAAATCCGCAACATTTTCTAGACATCATTCATAGCTTATCCTTAAGGATAAAAACATAAGTCTCTATTATATTTTTCATTTATGAGCCATAGAAAGAAAAAAACCACAATTTGTGTTATAAAGATTAAAATAGCAAAAAAAAAATAAATAAATAAATAAAATGAACTTTTCCAAGCCTTTTCTTTTTATATTCTATTAAATATAAAACTAAAATAAACGTTTAAAGAGAAACAAAAAAAAATAAAGACCTACAGGACAATGAACTCGTTATAAACATGAATGACTTAAATATGGGTTATTTCTTGACAACATACTGCGTTAACTGATGTACTAACACACATACACAGAACATTTATTAAAACAGTATTAAAATGCAAGAAAGAACGAACAAAAAGGAGGTCGTTTATATAGAAATTCTAGGAAAATGGTCAAATGCATAAGAGTATTGCCCGGCAATATTGCAGCAAAATGTTACAGTAATAAATTAATTAATTACACTTGAGTGCGCAAAATTAACTTTTGTTCATATTTATGAAACACATGTTGAAAGCAGTCTTAACAACGTAGTTTTAGCAGTTTCAAAATAATTACCCTAGAGTTAATGTCGACGTCGTTGACGGCGTCAAATGTCAAAGAAAAAGTTGAATCGTATGAAATTGTATGAGAGCAGTTAATCTCAACGCGTTGAAACGCCGTAAAAGTTCAATCTGTTTCAACTTTTTCGGCGTTGAAACGCCGTCAACGACGTCGACATTAACTCCAGGGTTAATTTACTAAGTTCACTTCTAAAAGCTTTTTTGTTTTAGTAATTGCCTCGTAGTATCCGGGCCTTTGTGCTAAGAACACAACAGAGACGAACGTTGAATTTTGTCCAACACGACGAATTTCTTGTCAAAAATTCGTTACGTAAATTCGTCGTATAAAGAATAAAAACGATGAAAAAACACAGCTGTTTTATTTTTGATGTTGCTTACTTTTTTTTGAGCTGATAGGGTGACCATATAAAAATAATATTTAATAAATGAAATGTTAACAAAAAACACAACTAAAAACTATTTTTATATTTAATTAATAATCTGTAAACTTAAATGCTGGAAAATAAAAATTAAGTAAAATAACTTTATTTGCTAAAATACTTTGAAACTTAAACCAAGCATTGTCACATTGTTCGTCGGCGTTAGCATTAGAAATACATCTATCGCACAGTAGCGTGAAATACCAAAGAAAGTGTAATAAAAGTCTGGAACTCCTAAACTGACTGACTGCTCATAAGCTTTTCAACTATTGCATTTGGATACAAAATTTGGGTTTTTTATTGCGTTGTAATTATAAAAATTAAATTTTAATAAAATGTAGGATAAGTAGGGCAGCATTTATAAAGAAACCGCCAGGAAGAGGTACGTGCGCAAACATGAGCTTGCGGCGTCTAAAAGTACACGTAGTCACATTTGCATATTCTTTTAAAAAATATTTAATTGCTGCTTTCGAAAAAGAACAAAATCGCTGATTTTAAAGAACAAAGTAATTAAAAGCAAAAGCACTGATTACAAGATCACAATAGAACAAGGAATTTTTTTGCGCGTGGTACCATAATTGCGTACATAATTTACAGCTGTTTTAATAAAAAAAAAATATGTTTAAATTGTATATCTACTATTCAGCTGTGCTTAATTTTTTCGCAGTAGTTTTTCAAACAAAAAACCTGTAAAATATCAAAAGAGAAATTATGTGAAAGAAATCTTACCTTAAATATTTCCGAACATATAAAAGATATTAAATCAGGTTTTCGTCCCATTAACCCTTTCGGGACGGAGTTTTATTTTGCAAACCAATTTATGTATGGTAAAATTTTTTTCATATTCTAAAAGGTATGATAAAAGTATTATGTTCTCCATACTTAAACATTTTTAATTCGTCCTTTTATCCTGGGACATATAATCCCAACAAGTATTTTCATGTGGCATAAAATCCCAATCAGCGTTCTCGAAGAGCGATTCGAAATCAAAAAGATAACTAAAATATAAATATTTTTAGATTTAGATAAAAGTTTACATTTATTTTTAACATTTAAGGAATGCAATTAGGTATTTATTTGTGGAATGGCCCAAAACACTTGTAACATAAGGCGTTGTTACAACCTGAGCATATCATCTTTGTTCGCTTTTCTATGCCAAGTGAAGAACAGCGGACACAGCGACAACGCATCTCTTGCTCTACTGGCAAGTGGTCTCCAATATTAATGCTATCCGTTTTTGGACGTTTGGGAGTTCTACCTCCCTGGCGATTGCGTTGAAAATAAAGAAAAAAGACAGTTTGAAAATTGCTGGGACGTATTATCCCAGTAGTCCCGAAAGGGTTAAAGACCAATATGTACGTAAATAAAATCAATTAAAATTTTTGCAAACAATAAATTAAAATATTATTTTTTGTGTAGATAAAAAATTTTCTTCCCGAAAATTGAGTTTTTTCTTCAATCGCCTGCCCAGACCCCATTTATGCGCATATCTACAAAATTTAGCAAACTACTGAAAACCAATCATACTAGAACAGTTGGTTATAAAAATAATGAAAATCTGCGTGCAATTTTTTTTACAGTCTCGAACATATAATTTTTTGTTAAAAAATTGCCCATATTTTAACAATGCTGACTGTAGGGTGCTTCAAGATTCTTTTTCCTTTATCTATCTATGTAGGTTACTAAAAATAAAAAATTTTTGAAATGGGTTCACTTTTGATAAAGTTGTAAGCCCTGAAACATTTTTCAAATTAGAGGTTGCCTTCTTTGGCGCGCTGTGGTACTATCCTGTACTGAAACAGGATGTATCCAAATGCAAAGCTTATGTCCTTCTCATTATTCCATTTTTTTAAATTTCACGCCACTGTGCGACGTCATGATTATGTACATTTTCAAATACACAAATGTGTTTCATTTTTGGCGACAAATATTCGGGGCCAACAATTTGTCGTTTGTCGTAGTTGTGTTCCTATATTACTAGCCTTTAATCCATTGCTTAAAATGTTAAGACGCTTTTTTTTCCATTATTTGTCTTTTGCCTGGGCCACTTTAGAAACTGTTTTTTTACTTTTTTTTCCTCTCTTTAAATCTGCTTTAAATTGTTTGCTGGCTTATGATTTCTTTGCTACTACTGCCCACATTTGAAATTCTGCGAAGGTAATAATAAATCTCTTAAGTTGTTTGTTGTTGTTTTAATGTGTGGGTAATAGTTTTTATTTCTTATTTTTCCTTTTTTATATTTTGCACTTTTTTTAAGCTGCTTTAGTGATTTTAGTTTAAGTATTAAAAATGACATTGACTTTGAGGCAACAACAAAATGCTAATAATTCCCACATGAATCAGTGTAAATATTTACATACGAGGGCTGCTTTATATATTTTTGGCCTAATAGTGAAAATGCGAATATTTATAATCAAAAATGGTTTTATTATTTTTCAAAGTATTCTCCAGCATGATTTATACACTCCGATTGAGACATCTCTAAAACATGGTTTTTGAACACTTCAACAGCTTCTTCTGGCGACGAAAATCGTTGACCACGCATTATTTTCTTCTTGATGTGCGGAAACAAGAAGAAGTCATTAGGTGCCAAGTCAGGGCTGTACGGCGGATGACCCATTAATTCGACGTTTTGGCCGGTCAAAAACGATCTGGTTGGAGCCGATGTGTGAGAGCTCGCATTGTCATGGTGAACAATGATTCGCCTTCTCTTGTTGGTTTTTCGAATTTCAGGCAAGCACCAATCGACACGAGCCTTTTTTTGAGCGACTTTCAAATTGTGCGGGATCCAACGAGAACAAACCTTTTTTACGGCCAGGTGTTCATGCATACTGCATGAATGTATGCTGGTGGAGAAATGTCTAAGAATGTCTCTATCTCTCGGTATGTCGCATGTCGATCTCGCATTATGAGTTCACGCACGGCATCAATGTTCTCTGGCACAACAGCCGTTTTTGGACGACCTTCACGGAATTCGTCTTTGAGCGAGCTTCGACCACGATTAAATTCATTATACCAATTTTTTACAGTGCTATAGGATGGTGCTTCATCGCCATACAAAGATTAAAGTTCATCAATGCACTCTTGTCGTGATAATCCGCGTCGAAAGTTGTGAAAAATGATGGCACGAAAATGTTCACGAGTTAATTCCATTTTTTTCTATATTAATTTTTTCAAGTCACTGTTAACAACGCAAATAATGGTCGTACGTCAAAACGTTTTGAGTACGATTATGCTTAAAAATGACAAACTTTCCAATGGAAATGTCAGATTGCACTTGGTAGCACTCAGTGTTGCCAGGCCAGAAATATATATAGGAGCCCTCGTATTTATCTATATAAATTTACTTATTTCATATGTTCACATTTAGTATTAATATCAATAAAATGGCGAAAGAATGATGTAACTGTTAAAATATTATTACAACAAAAAAACACACAAAAAAAAGAACATGAACGTTTTTTTGTTTTTGCTCATCAATCATTTAGGTCATTTGCATATAACAGTATTGCCAACTCTGGCAATTTGAAGCAAATTTAGTTACATTTATCACTCTTGGATTTTTTATCTAGATAAAATGTTTCTCATCAGATACAACATTAAGCTGAGCGTTTGATGTGAGTTTTCTTTTCCAAAAACATTTATTTTTGATATGACTCGTTGATACTTGGAGGAGTTTCTTATGACAAAAGTCTGCTTCATGTGGCGTTACCAACCATCAAAATGAATTCTTTGGGAAACATTTTTAAAGAAGAAGAAAAAGAATTAAAGAAATACTTTTGCGACAAAACTACAGTTTTTTATAAAAATATTCGTTGCCCATAATGGCCAGCATGTCCTTTGTTTGGATCAATACTCGATTGACATCGGAGGAATAGAAGCCCACTGTAGGTCAGATAAGGCAGGCAGCTGTGTTGCCATAGCCCACTTGGGTTCACTGACTAGTCCCTTTGTGTTACCTGCTAAGAGAGAAGAAAAAACAGAGAGAGAAAAGAAAATCAAAATGTAGAAAAAGAGATGAGATGAAGATAAGGAATATAGAAAAAAGAACTGTGAGCGTAAGGAATGCAGGAAAGACACCGCCAGATAAGGTTGTTGTTCAAAGGGTGCGCTCAATCCATTGACTGAGTCACAATGTCCGATTGCGGCCCAGGGAACTACCCACTGCACCTCAAAAAGGAACGGATTCTACCTGGTCCTAGTGATGATAAACCAGACAGAATTCCATAGTACCGTTAATCGAGGTATCTCAGTCATATATATATATCCGAGCGCGGGGCACAGACAGAGGAGATGTTCCAACGACTCCTCGTCCTGACAACTTCTGCAGAAATCATAAAATGAGTGAGCCCTTATTTTCAATAACCGCAGCCACCGAGTATCTTTATCGACTCCTCGGAAACTGTAATAGTGCAGCCGCCCTGCCCCGATCCAAAGAGGGCAACATAGTTTTAAAGATCCAGCATGTCGTCGGTTATTTCCAATAACCGCAGCCACCGAGTAGCTTATACCACTCCTCGGTAACTGTAATAGTGCAGCCGCCCTGCCCCGATCCAAAGAAGGCCACATAGTTTTAGAGATCGATCATTTCGACTCGTTATACTATCTAATCTGAGCCAGTTTGTATAGAGCAGCGTCAATACGCTATCCGCAAGCAGAGAAGGGTATACCACAGAAGGTGACAATGGGAGCCTCTTCAGGCTTTATCCTCTTCTTTGTCAGTTCATCAGCAACATGGTTGCTCAAGTTGATCCCGTATCTCCTTGTTCGTTTTAGGGTGACTGCTGAAACATTCGCCATCCCGTTCATTCAGAGACAAGTTTAGATGTGGTTAATACACCTTTAAAGAACGTAATCGTTGCTTTACTGTCGGTACAAAAAATATATCTCTTTTAAATAAATAAGCACGCCGCCTTTTTGATAGCAGATATTTTTGCCTGTACAACACTACAGTCATTTGGAAGTCTGAAAATCATTATTATCCCAAATTCTTCAATGTAGAAACCACCTACAACTCTCGTCCCACTCTTGGAGCCATCCTTGTATATACAGAGTCCTCGTGAAGGGAGAAATCTCCTTGTAAAAGATGGCTTTTTGGTGCAGAAATCAACAGGTTCAGGAATAACATCTGAGATCCGTAGTACGCTAATATGTCTCCAAGATCTGTGGTTTCATGCACCTATGACATTTAATCTAACTGCAATTCTCAGCGCCACCCTTTTTGCTAGAAGATCCACGCTGAAAACTAACAGCACGAAAGCGAAGAAAAGAATTTAACGACGGTGCCTGGAAATAATCAGATGTCATTAGAAAAACTTCCTATTGATAACTTTCGGTTTTCGAAGAACTCGCGTACCCATGAATTCTTCGAAAATTCGAATTTAGAAAACGCTAAATATTCTTCCTATGCCAACGGAGCAATTTGAAACGTCCAAAATTTTATAGCTGCTGCGAGCAAAATCGAAGAATTAATGTTAATGCTGACTTGAAAGTCTACGGCGACCCACCGAAGACAAAACAAACGCTTGTTCAAACTGAGAAAGACTGAATTGAGTTGAATGATGGATGTGTGCTGACCGATCACTTAAACTTATCGCCACACCTGCGCTATATAAAACTTGCGATTATAGGGTGATTGTGGGAAATATATTAAGAGGTTGCCATATTCCCTATATCACTGCCCTGCTTTCGATCGAATAATACCCGCATATTTTGAGAAAAATTGGATGGAAACAGCTAAAAAACTTTACAACTGACTCAGAATGAATATTGAGGCTTAGCTTTTATGCCTTTTCATGTGAAGCGCTCAAAAGCACATGTGAATGTCTTCGGACTTCGGGTTATGTAATTTCTCTTCCCCTTTAACTTTGTCTAAATTTATGTGGATTAGCGACACTAGAAGGCATCTAGGAAAATCCTTTTTTTAGTTTGTGAATTATCAACGAATAACAATTTGTCAGGATCGAGATGGAAATACTTTGAACCAGCTTTTGTACCAGTCAAATTTATTTAGGAGCTAGCAATTTAAATCGCTAAGCCATGTGCTAAGCTCATTGTTACCGCTAGGTAGTCTAACTCATCGATTATACGAGGGCTGCTATATATATTTCTGGCCTGGCAACACTGAGTGCTGCCAAGCGCAATCTGACATTTCCATTGGAAAGTTTGTCATTTTTAAGCATAATCGTACTCAAAACGTTTTGACGTACGACCATTATTTGTGTTGTTTACAGTGACTTGAAAAAATTAATATAGAAAAAAATGGAATTAACTCGTGAACATTTTCGTGCCATCATTTTTCACAACTTCGACGTGGATTATCACGACAAGACTGCATTGATGAACTTAAATCTTTGTATGGCGATGTAGCACCATCCTATAGCACTGTGAAAAATTGGTATAATAAATTTAATCGTGGCCGAAGCTCGCTCAAAGACGAATTCCGTGAATGTCGTCCAAAAACGCCTGTTGTGCCAGAGAACATTGATGCCGTGCGTGAACTCATAAAGCAAGATCGACATGCGACATACCGAGAGATAGAGACATTCTTAGACATTTCTCCACCAGCATACATTCATGCAGTATGCATGAACACCTGGCCGTAAAAAAGGTTTGTTCTCGTTGGATCCCGCACAATTTGAAAGTCGCTCCAAAAAAGGCTCGAGTCGATTGGTGCAAAGAAATGTTGCAAAAATGCGATTGCGGTGCTTCAAAAGACGTTTGTAAGATCGTCACAGGTGACGAATCATGGATCTATGAGTATGAGCCCGAAACGAAACAACAATCGACCGTGTGGGCCTTCAAAGACGAGCAAAATCCAACGAAAGTTGTTCGTGGAAGAAGCACTTCGAAGCAAATGATCGCCTGTTTCTTTGGCAAAACTGGTCATGTGGCGACTGTTCGGCTTGAGCAACGTAAGACGGTCACTTCTGAGTGGTACACTACAATTTGTTTGCCTGAAGTCATCGGAGAAATTCGAAAAACCAACAAGAGAAGACGAATCATTGTTGACCATGACAATGCGAGCTCTCACACATCGGCTCAAACCAGAGCGTTTTTAACCGGCCAAAACGTCGAATTAATGGGTCATCCGCCGTACAACCCTGACTTGGCACCTAATGACTTCTTCTTGTTTCCGCACATCAAGAAGAAAATAATGCGTGGTCAACGATTTTCGTCGCCAGAAGAAGCTGTTGAAGTGTTCAAAAACCATGTTTTAGAGGTGTCTCAATCGGAGTGGAAAAAGTGCTTCGACAACTGGTTTGAGCGCATGAAAAAGTGTAAAAATCATGCTGGAGAATACTTTGAAAAACAATAAAACCATTTTTGATTATAAATATTCGCATTTTCACTATTAGGCCAGAAATATATAGAGCAGCCCTCGTATAACTACAACGAGGATTTTAACGTCTTAACAGACTGAGATTCCTCATCTGTTGATGTAGGGCCACCTTTAAATTCGTTTATTTAATGAAAGAGCAAATGCAATATGAACTTTGTCTAGTTTAGCTTTGATTTCTTTAGTTATTTTACCTTTTAAATAGATTAATTTCTTTTTTTTTTTAACTATATTTCAAAAATAGCAAAAATTGATCAATCGTTTGCTTATAATTCTTGGATTTCTTTTTAATTCGATGATCATCTTTAACAATCTTCTTTGTTTTAAACTTTTAATACTTCTTAAATAAATTTTTTAAAGACATAATGAACTGCCCTCATTTATATTGTATAGCTGTGTTGGCATTTTAATATTCAAAACATGTTGTATCTCTTTTGTTTTTGTTTTTTTTTGCACACATTCCTCAAAGAAGTTGACATAATTGCATGTGAAAAATATTCTGGCGAACATTTTTATTTCAATTTTACTTTTATTCATTATTATTCTTGTAACGAAGTTTAGAATGAAAGTAGGTTTATTAACAATAGGCTTAATAACTAACATCTGCATACGTACATGCTTCCAAACATGATAATATTTTCTGTAGCAACACGTGATGTAACAAATAATGTTTAAGAAAGTAAAGTGCATTTTGTTATGAAAACAAAATAATTTACATAAACTTATGCAATAAAATAAGTTTAAAATTAATTAATTATAATAAACCAATAACAAAAAATAATAAACTTTTAAGAACTTGAAATATTTTTTATTTTAGAATTAATATTGTATAAAAAATTTTAAAACTTATTATTCAAAGATTAAATCAATCCTAAAAGGAGTCTAAATGATAAAATCTAAAAATTTTAACTTTCGTAATTAATATCGAATTTTCGAAATTAATTTCGAATTTTCGAATTTCTGAAAATATTGTAATTTTTGCTCTTTAGAATCAGTAAATGAGTGTTTTTAACGAAATTTAGCAATCTAACTACAAAAGCGAAAATCATTTCAATTTTCGAAAAAATTTTTCCGAATTTTTAAAACTGGGATAATTTGTTTAAAACAATTTAAGGTTTATAATCTTTACTAGTATTTGATAATGAGTAGTTAAAGTAAGTTTTTACTAGTTTTATTAATAATAAGAACGAACTTTCTAATTTCGCAAGCTATTTTCGAGTTTTCGATTTTGTTTTAAATATATTTTAAATATTGTTTTTTTTTTTTTTGTTTAATTTAATTACTTTATGTAATTAACTTTAAAAATATTGTGTTGTTTGTTTTTATGTTTGAAATCATCCTTGACTTATGTTGACAACTAGTATTTAGCTAGTCTAACTTATAAAAGCTAACAACTTCTAATTTCGAAATTTATATTGTGGTTTGCAAAAAAAAAAATTTAATAGAATTTTTTTAAATATTTTCACAAAATATTAATTTTAATTAAATGTACTAGTTTTATTACAAATTTCTAAAAATTTTAATTTTCGAAACCAACTTCGAATTTTCGAAGATGTTGAAATTTTTTTCTAAATTTAAAATGTAAATAAATAATGTAAATTTCTTTCTTTTTTAACCAAATTAACTGTTTACTTGGTGATAAAAAAAATTTAGTTTTCGAAATTAAATTTTCGAAAATGTAAGTTTACTTTTTTTTTAAGTTTTATTGTTGCGATGCTTACAAGTATTTTCAATGAATTAAAGTACATTATAATTATAGTACATTAAGTTGAATTGACCTAAAATTTTTCGAAATGGGGTGGATTTTGTATTTTTTTTTTATTTAATTTTAATGTTTATTATTTTTTTTTTCTGCAAATGTTGACATGGTATTATTTAGTTTATATTATAAACATTTAAATTACTTTACACTAAAAAGTGTATTTAGAGAAAAATAATTAATAACAAACAAAAAAAATGTTTATTAAAAACAAAAAATTATTCTTTTAGAATGTGGTGGACTATTACGGGCAATTTTGGAAATATCCTGCCAATTGATTGGTCGAAATCTTATACACGTAAAATGCATATGCCTACTTTAAATTTGGGACAAAATCCTCCTAAACAATCTGATTCTCTAGATGCACAAACACCGGGCGATGACCTTAACAGTGAAGACGAAGCCATAGCCAATGATCTCGATATGCATGCGCTCATTTTAAACGGCCTCAATAGCGAAACTGAAGAACCCATTAAAAGTGTAGAAGAGGTGATTAAGGAAATTGAATATATAATCGATGAGGCTGAAAGTCCAACAGAAGATGGCATAACCACTTGTGAATCGGAAATTATAGAAAAGGCCAAAGAGGTGTTGGGGGCTCCACTATACGCGGAAAGTGAGTGGCTAATAATTTTTATTTTTATTTAATTTTTTGTTTTAACATGTGATTTAATTTTTGTATTTTTTAGAATTGCAATATTTGTCTATAACCCAATTAAATGAATTGTATATGGAAATGGAGGTATTAATACAGGAGCTCAGCGAGACCCTAATCAATGAATTGGCTTTACGTGATGAATTGGAATTTGAAAAAGAATTGAAAAATTCTTTTATTTCCATACTGCTGGCAGTACAAAATAAACGACGACAATATCATGTCGAAAAGAAACGTGGCAAATTCCAGGGACCCGATCCTAAATATTTAACCACAGTCATACCCTATACCCTGGAGAATGGTACACCCAACAATCAAAATTTACAAATTTTAATTAAAAGTTAGTTTTGCTTTAAAAATATATTTCAAAATTATTTTTATTAAAAAATTTCAACATTTTTCTATTATTTACAGTTTTAAAAGCCATTAATGAGGACAGCCCTACAGTGCCCACTTTATTAACGGACTACATTTTAAAGGTACTTTGTCCCACATAAATAGATTTTTAATATTTTTACTCAACAAAAACAAAAAAAAAGAAAACATTTTTTTTTAAGAACAAAAATTTTAGTTTTAATTTATTTTTTGTATTAATATTATTATTGTTTTTAAAATTCCTTAAAATTTATTTAAAAGTCTTTAAAAAATAATAAGCAAAAAATTTAATGGTTCTACTTTCAATTTGTAAACTTTTACAAACAGATTTTGTTCTTAAAGTTCAAAATTATTTAAATAATTGAGAAATGTTTACATCAGCTTCACTGAAAAATGGTCTAATTATTTCGAAATGATATTGAATGAAAAATTAGAAAGAACAAATATTAAATAAAAAAAAAACAAAACTCTATAACTAAGAACTTAGAACATGGCGAAATAATACAGGTGGTCTCGATGGCGAATTCATTATTTTCGCCGTAAACGCTAAATGTCAAACACCATTTAAAAAAATTTATACATATTTTTTATATATGGATATTGACATTTAGCGTTAACGGCGAAAATAAGGAATTCGCCATCGCGACCTTGTATTATTACGCCATGGCTTAGAATTTATTTAAATTTAAAGTGACCAGTTATAGCAATTATAGTTTTTCCAATTGTTATGCTTTAGCAGCTGTCAAAGTTACTACTGTCAAAATATTCATTTCATTATGCAATCTTTTCATGCATTTTATAGCGTTTATAAATAAGAAATAAGAAGTTTTGAAATTCCCTGAGATTGGTCATCCTCATGGCGTCAGTGTACAGATATTTTGTAACACTGTGTAAAAGCTGATAAAAAATCTTTAGGTACTAAAGTCACCAAATGAAATGAGCTTGTAACGAATTGAAGAAAAAAATAGCAGCTGTAGAGACCAGTATTTAAGAAGACTCAAGAATGACGATTATATTTTTATATCACTAGATCGCCAATCCGACTGGCCTTTGTCAGTATAAAATTGTGTTAATGCCAAAATTGAAATCGGACGATTATAGACTTTACTAAATGGACGCTATGTTCCCATGAAATTTTTATTCCCCTCGAAGTGAAAATTGGTATCATTCATTTCCCATGAAATATTTGTTCCCTTCGTTGAACAGCTGTTCGAAATAAACAAAGCTATCAGTGCATATTGGATGCAAGTAAAAAAATAAACTCAGTGAAAATTGTTAAATCGAAGTTTAAAAATAAATAAAGTTTTTGGACACAAACTAACAAGTTTATTTCAAGAGCGTGATTTGCAAGACGCTTAAAATCCCTTGGAGTTACCCTAGACATTGCTGCTGGCCCAATTAAATAAAATAAAAGTTTGTATTAGATTTTTATGTCTGCATTAATTTTTTAAAAATAAATTCTTTGCATGTTGTCAAGCACAATGTCAGTCTGCACTGCAGTAACTTATATTGAATTGAAAAATGTGTTATTGTTGTAAATATTCTAATTAAAACATAGAAAAACTGGCATAATGTATGCAGTTCCCTAGAAAAATTAAATTGAACGATCTAAGGGGAACGTAAAAAAATATCGAGAACATAATCAATCACGATAAGGGGAATTTTTGTTTAAGTGAAAAATTATTCACGATTGCATATTGGGGAAAAGAGAAAAAAATTCGAGGGAAAATATATTCATGATAGAGGTAAATGTCTCGAATATCAAGTAGTTTAATAAAAAATCTGACAAAAATCTAAAACACTGGCAGTGAAGCCGAGAAGAAAATTGGAATAATGACATAATGATATGAATGCAGCTTTAATAAAAAGACAGCATTTATTTAATAATCTCATACCATTTTTGTTGTTTTCTTTAAATATCCCTATCATTATTACCCATTTTTTAAATAAATACATAAAACATGAAATATCTGAAAAAAAAAAATTTTAATAAACTTTTAATTCTCGAAATTCCTTCTTTAAAAACATTTTTAAATTTAATTTTTTTTTAATTTTTTCTTCAAGGAATAATCAAATTCTTAAAATAATTTTATAAAAATCCCTTTCGTCTGTTAATAGAGATTTTACTTTTAAAGACGGATTTTTTACTTTAAAAAAGTTTAAATAAAGGTTATAATTGCTGACCTTTTTTAAGTACTATTCGCAAAATGTACTCAAGAACCAAAGTTCTTTTTTCACCCTATTTCAAAAGGTACTTTTTTTCAAAAAGCCTAAATTATAAAAAGAAATTATTTTGTTACAAAAAAAGTGAATTTTAAAAGCTGTTTGGCAAATTTTTCTTAAAAATGTGGTTTCGCTAGAAAGTCCTTTTTGAAATTTGCTGTTGCTATAATTTTCAAAACAAAAAACCGTACATAAAATTTTCACATTAAAAAAATTCCAAAAAATAGCTTGTTTAAAAAAATAATTCAAATGAAATATTTTTTTTTTCAAAAATTATTTCGGTCTCTCAAAAAAAGTATTTTTACTAAAAGTACTTTTTGGAAAAGTTTTTTTTTTTTTAACAAAAAGTACTTTTACCTTAAAATACTTTCTTAACAATATTATTAAAAAAGCTTTAAATAACTTGTTTTCAGTTATTTAGTACAGACTTTTATTTAAAGTTTATATGTACTTCAAAGACTGTTTTTTTCGAGTTATTTAAAAAAAAAGTACTTTTCAAAAATTAAAAAAATGTTAATTTCACTTTTACATAATTGATGCCTGATAAGATTAGTAAATAATTAAAATTGTTTCCTAAAAGATGACATAATTCTTGTGACCAGTTTTCCAGTGTTTGAAAAATGTAAACCATGTTGAAAGTAGAAAAATAAATCAAACGTAATTTATTATTTAAAATAAAATTGGATATTTTACACTGCCCGAAAAGCAAATTAAAGAAAACAAAATCTATTTATTTACTAAAATTAAATTAATAAAATAATTATTTTATTATTAATAAAAATAAAGTCGTAATAAATAGTAAAAATTTGTGTAAATGTAGAAAATTTTATTTAAAACTTTATTAAGTAAAAAGATTTTAAAAGCAAAATAACTATAAATTTCTTTGTAAGAAAAAAGCAAATTTTTTTTAAGCAAAGCACATTTAACTGAGTGGTTAAAGTCAAGAATTTAAAATCAAGCAAGTTAAATATTATATTTTGTAATACTCATAAAAAATTATTAATTAATTTTTATATATTGTTTTATTTCCAAGTTGCTTTAAATATTTTAAAGAAAAATTTTATTAAAATAAAAAAACGCTTTTAAAACGTGTCTCTCTCTCTCTCTCTCTCTGTTGCATTTTAAGTTAAGCTTGCGTTAGTTAAAAAAATACTTTATGTTGCATTTTAATAAAATTTTATTTTAAGTTGTATAAAAATATGTGTAAAAAGTATATAATTATAATTTTTATTTGCTATTAATTACTTTAAAAAAATTAAAAAACTATTTTTTTAATATTTGTTTTATATATATAAACTTTTCTTTTCTAATTTATATAAAATATAAAATAAAAATGATTGACAAATTTTTCTAACCTAAAATGCTAATTAAAAATTTTTTAATAGAAAAAATATACTCACAGCCTTTAAACCGCAACCAAAAACATTCAATATTTTAAATAAATATATTTAATATTTATAACAACCCATAAAAAATAAAAAAAACCCAATATAAAGGATATAAAATTTTCAACCTTAATCAGCAAATTGCAACAATATCTTATGCTTTTAAAAAAAAATTCTATCACAACACAAAAATAGTTTTTAGTACAAGAATAATAAAAAAACAAAAAGGCTTAAAGAAATCTCAAACAATTTAAATAAAAAAAAATAATATTTAATTTAAAAAATAATAGTCTAATATGTAAAACAAAAAACTATGTGTGTCCTTTATATTAAAAAAAACAAACTTATTTAATAAAATAACAATACAAACAAAGATATCTGTTAAAAACATATATATACAAAAACAAAAAAACAAAAATATTAAAAAATATTTAATAAAAAACAGTCCATGTTTATTAGATTTTAAAATTAACATCTTTATAAAATTGAAAAAATCTCTACCTAGAGCATAATACAAAAAGTAAAGGAAATTTTGCAACAAATCAAGAATATTTATAATTTTTATTAATTATATAAAATTAATTAATATTATAAAGAAAACATAAATAATAAATGTAATGCAATTTCTCTATTATATACAAGAAATATATTCTTAAATAAAAATGCTTAAATAAATACAACAACAAAAATAAGTGTTTTAATTAAATCTTCCATAAGAGCAGTAGAACCGTTAGTCGAGCGTTTATTTCATGGTGTTTGAATATTAGAGAAATTAGCGTTTTTCCAAGCAAGCAACAACTGTTTATATCTATTTGTTCTCAAGTTTTCATAGCAATGAGCTTCCATATATAGTGTTACATCATAAAGCAAAATTTAGTACAAAAATATGTTGCCAGATTTTAAAATTTTATATAGTTAAACGTTTAAATAGCATCTCTAAGTTTTTGCATATACATAAATTATTTACCAAGGTTTATTATATAGTATACGCTTTGTTATTAACATTGCGAATTATTCACTCCTTAAATGGTTTGAAAATTAAGCTGTTAGATATTCTCGTTTAAATTCTCAATTAATTTTACGTAAAAAATTATTATTGCAAAATCATAACAAAAAATGTTTTCCCCGATTTTAAAATCATTTAAGATAGTTCCGCGTTCTTGTTTTTTAGCTTTAATTTTGCAAGAAATAAGAGTGTTTCGAAAAAAATATTTCGAGCCTGCTGAAAGGAATTCTTTTTGTTATTATTGGCTTAAATCTAATTTACGGACGCAGCTTAAAAATTAAAAAAAAAGTTACCTACGGGGTGTAAAATTTAATTTTAAGCAAAAAATGTCAAGTGACAAATTTGGGGCTTAGTTTCCGATTTACGGGCCTCCAAAGTTTGTATGTACAATATGGAATATATCGAGTATTCTGTGGTGGAATGAGGCAATATAGATATCATTGAAAAGGTAATTTAAATATCTTTTCGATTGAAAAGGAAACTAGAAAAACGTTTTAAGAATTCACATCAAAAAAAAAAAAAATGAGAATTAAGAAAGAATAACACATAATTTTAGTCTAGTCTTGTTTCTATAACTAAAGTGACCTAAACGTGCACTGGTTTCGTCTTTAAGAAGTTTAGGTCTTTGGGGAGGTTCTTATTTTTTGTATACCAGAAAGCTGCAATGATCATACAATTTTATTTAATTATTAATAATAATTTTCTTTAAGTTTGAAACGGTGGCAGTGCTCTATTTATTCTACAAAACTATAACTACTGCAGCGTTTGTATTAAACAGCCAGTTCCTTTATATTGCTTTTAACTTGTAATCTTTATTTAAAAAGCAAGAAAATACCTATGGTAAAAAAATATGGTATGGTAACAAGCCAACGAAACTGCTCAATTATTTTATTCTATATTATCCACACTTAAATATTTTTGATCGACCTCTCTTGGAGGCAAATACAACATGTAAGGAAAAATGCTAAATGAAAGGCGGATGACAATGACAATGATAATAAAATAATTTTTTTTTTTGCAATGATTTTAAGCTGTCGTAACTAAATTATACTTAATAGTATAAGAATTTTATTAAACAAAAAAACTCATAAATGTCTCCTTTATTGAATCATAGCCATATCTCAAAAAACTTGAACTTGGCAAAATCCGATTTAAGTTTTCAAGACATAAGTCCTATGATATAATTGCCGCAATTGCAATTGCTTTACTTCGGTTCAGCTTGGGATATAAAACATGTACAGAAGGTCTAAAAGAGCATTTTTGCTTAAGTAACTACAAATTTTTAATTTTTTGAGTTTTGACTAGTTGCAATAAAGAAGCGATATGTATATCTATATATCTATCACACACACACTACTCAAAAAGCTATGATCTGTTTAGCAGTTTAAAAATGTATTTATTATTAATAATTATTTTAAAAATGGTCTCATTATTAAGTGAATAAAAAATAAAAAAAAAAATAAAATAGTACTCAAATTAATTTTGACAAGGTTCATCATACATTTAAAAGCAATAAAAGAGTTGAGGTTTTGATTTTCAGCAAAACACAACTAGCGATTTTTCATTAATAAAACGTAACCTACTCAAATAATCTGGTAACTCCCAAATAACTATAGAATGAGAGAGAAAACAATAAGAAAATAAAATCATTCAATGAATCAGAAGTAAAAACTAAAGAAAAAATATCTGAAAATAAACCCTCTATATATCCAGTCGAAAGTTTGCTTCGCATTTAGCCCCCAATATATCAGTTATGTGGGGAATTTTGGAGACAATACAACAACGCATAGAGAAAGAAAAAAACTAAATTGCAATAGTGTAAAAGTTGTAGTTGATAGAGGCGCCTGGAAAAAACAACCTAAACGGGGTTCATAATTTTTTGTGTGACGGAACAATTTTTATTTTAGTTTTGTGCTGCAATTAAAACGGTGTTATAAGTTAATTAAACAAAATAATTGTTACCAATTTTATTTAAAATTAAGTGAATAATTTAAAATAGTTTAAAATTTCACAGCAAAAATGGCATTGAAAGTGTTGGTTGGACAAAGTAAGTTAAAATATAAAAAAATCGAAGAAAAACCTATTTAAATGTAATTTTATCTAGAGTTGTTTCAAGGTACTGGGAAAATTAGCATGTTTTCAATGTTGTTAGTTAAAACTTAAATAAATTTCGTTTTTTAAATAATTAAATGAGCATTTGCCATTCTCATGACGAAATTATAAAATTTTCCGTTTTCCTGGTTTGTAATTATTGATTTTTCGCCAATATAACTAAAATGTAAACACTAATGACTCGTGTTACAGATTTCTATCGTTGGGAAAATAGGAAATCCCTTGACACGAACTCTGCTTTATGTGACATCCTCTTCCATGTTGTAGTCATGGGTCGAGGTGTAGATTTTGGGTGGCTAAGAGATACTGCCAGACAATTTATTACGCCCCCAGATTGACCTTTTTCTTAGTTGCCTGAGAATTGTTGGATACTGAAAATAATAAAATCATTTCCTTTCATCCTAATAATACCTCTTCACCTCCTTAAAATATGCGCAAATGCGTAAGTTATCTTCTTTATTGATTGTAATTTACAACGTCACTTGCATTGATGTTATAATTGTTTTTGTTGTTGTGTTATTTAAATCAAGTGATTTTTTTTCCTTAAACTAGGTTTTTATTAATATTTTTAAAACCTTTCAAAAGTGTGTCATAATGGATTTTGAGATGGGTGGGTGTTTTATAATTAATCAGCAGTGATTTTTCTTAAATTAATAAATAATTTTTAATAAATGAATGATTTGTTTTGTTTTTCTCCAGTTTTAAATCTCTACTCTCTTCGTTAGCTTTCAGTATGGCCACATCATTAAAAAAATTAATCTCCTTTTTTTTTCAAAAATCTCCTAAAATACCTAAAAATCGAATAATTAAAAAATGTCATTTATATTATATTTTACATAAATTACTTAAGCCAAATACTTTTATTTATTCAGAAACATAAATTTATTGCACTAAAACTTTACTGAAATTTTTTTTTATGAAAAGTTCAAAATTATAAGAAAAAACTGTAAGATGATGATTTCATATGGGACATTATATTATATAAAATAAAATTTATGGATATTTCGATATACATACATATATTTAATATTGAAGGATTACTTGGCTGGAAAAAAATTGTTAATTTTAAATTAAAATAAATTTCTAAAATTCATGTGATGAAACGAAGCAATGAATATTGTTGTAAGTTTTTAAAAACGCCGGTTTGATGTATAAAATTTAACTTGAAATATCTTTTAATCCGCTTAGCAGTTTTTCTTGCAAACAATAAAGTATTTGATAAGTTTTAAGCAAAATGTATTTGTGTGTCTGTCACACTGAAAATGCCGTATAAAAAAAAATTGATTATTTAAATGCTTGATGTCACATTTTGATGCGTTTATTTTATTTGTTCTTCAAGCATGTACATCTTTTTAACGAGATTTTAAGTTACGGGAGGCAAAAATCGTAACCGAGCATTGCTAGCATCGTTGGAAGGTAAGAAATGAAGATGCTGACCTGCAATACATTGCTCAATCGACTTCGCTATGCATAAGAACTCAAAATATATTCTTTATGGTGAAGGGTATAAAAAACAAATTGGCATCATTTAATAGAAAAACGGGCCTAGTTCAACAAGTAAACTTTCTTTATTTAAAAAATTAATAATATGTTTTAAAAACAAGAAAAGAAAAAATATACAGCATTTTTATCTCACAGTTTATTTCACGCATTTAGTTATTTTTGCAACGATACTTCTAGAATGCATTGTCTAGCGAAAATTTATTTTTTATTCTACCTCATATCAGGATTGGCGCGTTTAATGTGCGGTCAGATTTTGTCAAGAATTTTGTAAATTTCGAGAAAATTTAAAGTAGGTCCACGCTCAACGTTAGAGCAGAGAGATTTGGTAGTAAACCATATTAAAAACTGTAATTTGCAGCGGAAAATAGGTGAAATGATGAATAAAAGATCTTCTACATTGCAAGAAATTATCGAGTGCTTCGTTCGTGAAAACTGTTTCATTGGCAAATGTAGAGAAGCACCAAATAAAATTTTTAGAAAACATGATGAACTTTATATCATGAGAAAATTAAAGCAAATATAAGGCTCTCAGCTCCCAAACTGACTTTCGTTATTTAATCTGACCTGGGCTCCACTTTGCTGTAGAACACGTTTCCAAGGACGCATCAATATGAAATTATATTTTTTCGATTTTTATCGACGAATCCAAAATTAATAAATTCAGCTCGCATGGTATGTTCTACGTTTGGCGAAAACCCAATACCCTGCTTAATAAAGAAAATTTAAATGCAAGAGTTAAGCATGCTGGTGACAGCGTCATGATTTGGGCCTGTATGTCGGCTGCTGGTACTGGGAGCTTAGAGTTTATTGAAACAACCATGAACAAAAATAAGTATCATCAAATTTTAAAAGACAGTTTGTTGCAGACTGCTGACAATCTGGGCATAATATTAAACTTTGGATTTTATCAGGATAACGATCCAAAACATAAACAGGGAATTGTAAAGTCTTGGTTAATTTTTAACTGTCCTCCTTTGATAATTACGCCACAGCAGTCACCAAACTTCAATGACATTGAAAATCTATTGTCCATTTTGGAAAAACATAAGAAAACAACAGTTTTCTAACAAAAATCAATACTATAGATATTGCAGAAACTTTAAGATATAACTTAGACAAATCTTATCATTCCGTACTAGTAACACTTGATTTAAGCTAAGCTTTTGATTCTATAAGCCACAAAATGTTAATTTGTAAACTTGGCAACGAATTTAAATTTGGTAATTCTGCTTGTAATTTACTATCTTCATTCATAATATGTGGATCTCAATATGTGGAATTTAATGATCATAAATCCTCAACATTAGACATATATAGACATATATAGAGGTGGGCCACAGGGATCCATATGAGGCCCACAGGGATCATGATGTATATGAATAACATCTGCTGCATTATTTGCTTTTCTAAGTGTTATACTTACGCTGATGACATACAGCTGATCATGATAATACAGCTGCTTGATATTAATATTGAGTTACGGCGCTTTGCAAATTGGTCCGAATTAAATTTTTTAACACTTAATCCATCAAAGACTAAAGCTATATATTGTTCGCACAACTTATCTTCTCCGTTTATTTTTCTTAGTAACGATCCTATTCAATTTGTTCTATATCCTAAGATATTAGGAATATATATTGACAATAAGTTGGCTTTTCAATCCCAAGTGAGTAGCGTTTTTTCTAGGATTTCATTTACATTGAATAAGCATATAGCTTAGGTACTTTTCTGCCAATTAATGTTAGGAAACGTGTGGTAATATCTTTGTGTTTTCCAATGTTTACATATGGAATTGAAATATTTTATGGTATGTCCCAGAAAATTTTAATAAACTTAGTCTTTGTTTTAATAGAGTAATACGGTTTATATTTGGTCTCCCTTATAGAGAACATATTTCAGCATATGTAGTTCGTACGTTAGGTTCGGACTTGCAGAGCTTTATTGATGAAAGGGTTATGTTGCAATTTTACCAAATAATTAAGTATAACAAGCCTTTATATCTTTTCGAAAAATTTAGCTTTGATCGTTCTATCAGAACAAATTAGCTGATCTGTCTAAATCACTCCACTTTATTCATGAGTAGATCTTTTGTTGTCAAAGTATCAAGAATTTGGTATAATTTGCTTCCTTATGAAGTTCGGCATTTTGGAAGGTCAATTCACGAATTTAAAAATGTTTTGAAAAAATACTTATGAGCTAATTTACTGTTACCAATTTGGTCTAATGTCATCAAACATCACTTTTAGCAAACCTCATCATTGTACATGTATATTATTCTTTACAAAATATAGTTAATAAAAATTAATATTTTATACAATTGTTATTGCCATTTGTAATACTGAATTATTTTGCCTATTAAGCTTAAAATTCATTGGAAATAAAACAATAAAAATTTAACGCTAAAACTAGTTGCATCTGTACCAAACACAAGAAGAAAGTTTTCAATACTATAAATAACAACATAAAATAAGCTGTGAAATGAAAAAAAAATGTATTTTTTTATTTTTAAGATATTTAACTGTTAATTTTTAAAAAAAATTTAAACTTTCTTGTTAAACTAAGTCCAGATTTACATTGTGCAATTTTTTGAGGCATTTTTTCTTCAAATTTCTTTTTAAGTTACAGCGTTATGCGTTATCTAAAAGCAAACATTAGCAACAGTAACATCTCCTCAAAACTTAAGCAATACAATATTGCTTACTTTTACTGCTCCAAAAACAAACAAAAATTTCATGCTAGTTTCATGAAAAATTGCATAGTGTAAATGCCGTATAAGTCCTTCTTTCTCTTTAATAAATCACGATTTTAAACGCAGTATATATTCAATGAAATGTGGCAGCCCCACAAGAGACTTTTTTGCAGGGTTCCCAGTATTTTTTGAATCGTATCCCCAATTCGATCAATTTTATCCCCACAATTCCACAAAAATCCCCATTACAAATAATACTATTTATTTTTAAATTCAATTAAGGTATTAACATACGTTTTATAATATTGTATTTGTACAAGCGATATATATTAAACACTAGCAGTGCCGAAGCACAAAGTCGTGCTTCGTGAGCGTGTCATTTTTTATTCAGAGATGTTTTGAATTCCATTCGGAATTTTTACTTTTTATTTTTCAAGGCATTGTTTTTGTAAAAAAAAAATAATTTTATAGCAACAATGCATTGAAAAATTTGCAGCGAATATTTCGTGTGGAATTCAGAACTTGCCTGATATTCTTAAAATTCAAGTGTAGAAAAATATGTTTTAAAATATAAATTATAAATTGTAGAGTTTTATAAAAAGTTTAAGTTTTTGACATCTACAAAAATAAAATGTACTCTCCCCTTTTTCTATGAAATGACATATTATTACAAAACAAAGTATCCTATATTTGAACCAAGAATCTAAGCGGCCTTCTAACTAAATTATTCAAATCCATCTAGCAGCTTTTACTTGACGCGAACACAGGCAGACAGATAAACAGACAGACTAAATGCAAAAATAGGTGTTTTGTATTTCATATCGGTTACTATCTAAAGGTTCCGTCATCTAACGTTTTTTTTTCAACTAGTGCTTATTTCCTGAATAGTAACACTTAGATCATGTCTGATTTGATAGATAATTCGTTTTATCCTTCCGCTGTATACGCTTAAATAACGCTGGAAAATATTGCGACCTTAAAATGTCGATTTTGCAACAAAAAAAAGTCATCTTTTCAGATGAAGCTTATTTTGATCTTGGCGGGTATGTAAACAAACAAAATTGTCGCATTCGGGGCACAGAAAACGCGCACGCATACATAGAAAATCCGGTGCACCCAAAACGAGTCACTGCTTGGTGCGGATTTAGGTACTAATGGCTATATTTTATTCGAAAATGAGGAGTGGCCGTTACAGTCAATGGCGATCGTTATCG
This sequence comes from Gymnosoma rotundatum, assembly GCA_916610165.2. Lineage (NCBI taxonomy): Eukaryota > Metazoa > Arthropoda > Insecta > Diptera > Tachinidae > Gymnosoma > Gymnosoma rotundatum. The sequence goes on from OU744340.1 coordinate 13,516,950, forward strand.
GGCCATGTTGAACAAATTTTTGTTCACAAAAATTGAAGAGGAGGATATTGGCAACATTTGGTTTCAACAGGACGGCACTACGTGCCACATAGACGAAGCTACACTGTTTTTTTCATTTACCAAAAAAAAAAAAATTTTTGGCGGACCCTTTACATCAACCCCAAATTTTTTCGGTGTACAGAAATTATCCTGTTGCAGTTTTATTATATACAAGTAGTGCTTACGACTTCGTCTGCGTGTCATTTCTTATTTTCTTGAAATTCAAATTTAGAAAAACTCGTTTTTAAATATTTTTTCCAGAGTTCTGTAGACAGTGTAAAAATTTTTTTTATTACCATACTAGGAAACTTATACGTAGCAAAGAATTAAAATTTCTTAATAATAGGTAAATTACAATAAAACTTCACTAAATCCTCAAAGAATTCCTCAATCCAAAAACTGAAATTTTTATCCCCATTTTAAAAATAAAATGCCCGATTTGTCTGAATCCCCTAATCTGGCAACACTGCTTTCTTGTGTTATTTATTTAAGCTAATGCCTATAATTAATTAATATATTTTTTGTTTTTTCTTTTTTTTTCTTATTCCTTAATAGTTGAGTTTATCCTTAATAAATTCCTTTTTTTAAAAATTTAGTATTTTGCTGGAAAACTATTTTTCTTCCGATCTTAAATACTTTGTTTATTATTCACATTGTGTTTTTTTGTTTCTTCTTTATTTCTGTGTTGTTGTTTCTGTTGATTTTGATTGGATGATCTCGTTAATGAGTCACAGTTTTTTAATGATGATTTCAACTTTAAGTTTGGGTTTTGTTTTGCTAATAAAATTCTTATTATTACTACGGTTTTTGTGTCAAACAAACAATTGTGATTTAATTTGTAATTGAGTGAGAAAAGGCCATAAACGAATTTTTAATTAATACCTACTTATGTATGTGATCTTTTCCAGATTGCAAATTTTTTCTGAAATAACGAAGTTTATTTTTGCATAAAAGAGGGGGAGCTTCAACGGGGTTAAAAATATAAACAACAAGTATGTATATACCCTTACCCATCTATGTAAATCTAGTTTAGTAAAGTAACTTAAATAAAAAACCAGATATTAGGTGACCGAGATTTAAAAAATAAGAAAAAAAATTAAGTAGGTTACTATACATAATTTTACATACAAATTTCATCGGCTCTTAATGGGTTAAGCATTTTTTTAGAATCTTTAGCATTTCCCTAAAGATCTCTTCAAAAGCTTTTAAATGATATCCATATTGATATTTTAGAAAATTTTAAAAGTTCAGAGGCCTGTAACTCGGAAAATATAGGCGAGCCCTAACTTTTCACTTGACGTTTTTTTCTTATTTCTTTAACTCTCTATAGTCATTCTTCCAATTGATATGGAAAACAATAGAGGTAGGCGTGGTTTTATGCACGCAGCTTCTAAGGACATGGACCGATCTTGCTGATTTCCAATAGCACCTCTTTCGACACTATGTCTGAAAAATTGGCGTATTTTAATTTTCGTGAAATCAAGTTACAACTACAATACTATTCTTTAAAGTCTTTAAGACTTTTAATTTTACTGATACGAATTTAAGGGTTCCTTTTTATACTCTTCTATTAATATTTTGGCATCACTACAAATTATTTTTGTAAATTTATTTTGTAAAGTTTTATTGTTTGTACTAGTTTATTGTACCAGGCGTTGCCTGGTCAAATTTATAATATTTATATTACGGGGCTATACTCTAAACATGTGAGAAATCTATCAAATTAGTTTGGATCTTATATATCAGGAGATATATATATTTCAAGTATCTTTAAAATCCGATGTTGTTAAGATCGGTTCAGATTCATAAAATTGCACATTTGTTCTCTCTGCTACTTCCCCACTCCACTGTCCTTTTCAAGGTAGTAAGCCTGTTAACTAAAAATCTGGAAGGCCGGGGTTCAACCCCTGCGGCAATCAAAAAATAAATATGTTTTTTTCTGTTTAATGGTATAAATATATATTCATAATTAACATTACGACATTAGCCGTCGAAGTAAAATAACTAATAAAATGGCTATATCTTTCTCATTTCACCACCTGTCTTATCTCTCATCTATCCCTTTCCTAAAGAATGTAGCACGGTTATAAACTAAATAGATACCATTGCCTGAAGTGCTACTTCTCTTAAAAAAATAAACATAGAATATTTTACTATTTTCATAAACATCTATTTATGTTAAAAATTTTATTATAATCGGTAGGGACGTAATTGCCCTTTTCGCCCTTTTTCTTTCATCTAGGTATACATAGATGAGGACCCACCTATGTTTCGAATTTTATTAAAATCAATTAGCCGAGTCTTTATTTCAATTGATTCAGACGCATAAAAATGTCCTGTTTCCCTTTATCTCCCCTCCTGGTCTCCATTTTATGTTTTTTAAAAAATGTAGCATGCGATAAATTTTTTCTGTCATACATACAGTACAATTTGTATAGTAAATTCCGGACTTTTTTAACAAATACGATTACAGCGACAAAACCATACGAAATCGGAGAATAAGACCTATTGGGAAATCGAGGGCTGTTAACACAGTTTATTCAAATTGAATTTGTGAAATTTTTTATAAGATGCGGAAAATTGACTTAATGTAAGGGATTTTGTTAATGTGACCAAACCCTTCAATCTCGGAGAATTAGACCTATTGGGAAATCAAGGGCAAGGGCTAGGGAAAATTTACTTCAATTTGAATAAATTATGTTTACAGTTTAATAGCTTCACATGTGCCCTTGATTTCCCAATGGGTCTATTTCTCCGAGATCGAAGGGTTTGGTCACATTAACAAAATCCCTCACAGAACTCATCGTAAATGAGAAAATTGCACTAAGTCAATTTTCCGCGTCTTGTAAAAAATTTCTCAAATTCAATTTGAAAGTATCAAATAATTTATCATTTTTAAAGATTTACAAGATTTATGGGTTGTGTATTTCAGTTGACTCACTTTAAAATATTCGCTTCATAGTATAAAGAATTTTAAAAATAGCAGTAGCAGCAAATGAAAAGTAAATTTTCAGCGCCTCATACAAATCTAGTATTCAAACAACTACTGCTTCAAGCGACAGCCATCTGGTTTGACTTGGGTGCAGTAAATTAATAGTTTTATTTCTAGTAACTTTTAAATCTTTTGAAATTGATGAAGACTTTCTGAGCTATTGAATATGTAATTTATAAAATTGGAAGGCAATTAAATACAACATATAACGCAAGTGAGTGCCAAAGAAATTTCATAATAAATAAATCTGAAATATCGTTTTTCTTAAGTTTTAAATTATTTATACCTGTCATAACGGCAGCACCGAATCCTATCAAATGGGCCTTATAGTTCTCGTGATTTTTTGTAAAATAGTCTACATTAACTTGTACAAACCTTTGGCATAACATTGATCAACGTTTATCAATCAGAGGAAATAGTCCTGTATTTTAAATTTTCCACGCGTACGTACAACTAAACATTATGGCTTAGTGTTGCATAGATCGGTTGATTCATTCACGCCAGTGAGAACTGTCACATATAGTTAAAAACTGTTTTTCCAACGTTTTTATAAGAGCAAATAAGCCTAACCTTTTTCCCCTAAGTAGAAGTGCTGACTTGTTAACATTTGCCTCTTTATAATGTTACAAGTTTGTTGTCCAAAATTAATAATATTATTCTAAAACAAAGTTACCTTGTTATATTGTTTCTCAAAAAATCGGCATTTTTGATGCCAAAATCGGCAAATCAGCACTTTGATAAATTTGAGGCGAAAAGTCGGCAAAATGCCTTTAAATCGGCAAATATGGCAGGCCTGTGACAGGTCCATTTCTCGAAGTCAACTTATCGTCAAATTTTGACTTGAATAACTCCATGGTTGCGGTCGCCGTATGGCACGAAGCGTCATCTTGTTGAAACCACATATCGTCTGGAAGAATGTCATCCATATATTTTCAAACAGAAAATCATTAATCTTGGAGCGGTAACGATCTCCATTGACCGTAACGTGAGATCCGGCCTCATTTTTGGTAAATAAGGGTCGATGATGCCACCAGCGTGTAAACCACACTAAACAGAAAACTTGGTGAATGCAATGGAGTCTGTAGGGTATGTTGTGGATGAGTCTCACTCCATTAGCGGCAATTTTGCTTATTAACAAATCCGTTAAGGCAAAAATGAGCCTCATTCCTGAACACAATTAGGCGATAAAACAGCGGGTCAGTTACTAACTGGTTATGAACTCGGGAATTAGGTTGAATGCAGCTGAGGCATGAAGGTGAAGGGACTATGGCTATGCAGCCATCTTGGGGTGCACCTCTGTTATTCCCGAGAACATTGATTATTGCTCGCCCACTCCCATGTCTGATATTGGATTCGCAGTATCATTGTCAGGCACGTCAAACATGATTCGCATAGATTATCGGAGAAATGTGCTTTATGTTTATACAGACGGATCAAAGTCAGACACGGGGGTCGGGGGAGGCGTCTTAATTCCTAGGTTTAAGATTAGAATGTAGTTTAGGCTACAGGACCAATGTAGCGTGATTCAGGCTGAGATCTCAGCTAGTTAAAGGGCGGTTTGCTGGATGAAGTACCATAGAATATACGGAGAGGATATCCGGATCTGTACTGCCAGAAAGGCCGCGAAAGGTGTCTACACGACTTTAATATTGGTGCGTGAATGCCGGACATCTCTAGACGAGATGGAGAGACATTCCAACCTGGAACTTTTTTGGGTGGCGGCACATTCGGGCACAGTCTGAAATATAGTTGCGGACGAACTTGCCATATCTGGAACTCGGATGAAAGACCGGAAGATAGATCTACTGGTAAGAGTCCCGTTAAGCTGCTGTAGGGTTTTATTTCAGCGGGAACACTTGAGGGCCGCGCTGACTAGATGGTCTGACGAGGTCACCTGCACGGTTTCGAGGACGTTATGGCCTCAGTATGATAGCGGGAGATCTGCTGAGATTTCCTCGAGAACACCTAAGCATACTGGTGGCTGTGCCGACAGGGCAATGTACTATTGGAATCCATACTAGGAGACTTAATCTTCCACACCATGACTACTGTAGGAGTTGTCAGGATGAGGAAGAGGAAGAAACGAAGAGCATTTGCTGTGCCATTGTCCAGCTCTTTTTAGGAACAGAGCGGCCCTTTTTGGCAGTCCGAGACTGCATAGTCTTGCGGAACTATTGGCATGTGATTTTTTTTTAGGATAAACTAGTTTACCAGGTCTTCGGGGTGGTTCGGGGATGGATCTCTGATGGTAACATAGGGACCTGAATTTTTCCATGCACATCCCTTCCGGGCAACACAACGGGACCATTAAGGACCCAAGTGAGTCGATCTTCTCATACCGGCAACCTGTGCAACCTAACCTCGAAGACAGCTGGGCATACTGGTGGCTGTGCTGACAGGGTACTGTGCTACTACTGTAGGAGTTGTCAGGATGAGGAAGAGGAAGAAACGAAGAGCATTTGCTATACCATTGTCCAGCTCTTTTTAGGAACAGAGCGGCCTTTTTCGACAGTCCGAGACAGCATAGTCTTGCGGAACTATCGGCATGTGATTTTTTTAGGATAAACTCGTTTAACCGGTCTTCAGGGTGGTTCGGGGATAGATCTCTGATGATAACATAGGGTTCTGAATTTATCCTTGCACATCCCTTCCAGGCAACACAACGGGACCATTAAGGACCCAAGTGAGTCGATCTTCTCATACCGGCAACCTGTGCAACCTAACCTCGAAGACAGCTGGGCATACTGGTGGCTGTGCTGACAGGGTACTGTGCTACTGCTGTAGGAGTTGTCAGAATCAGGAAGAGCAAGAAACGGCGGAGCATTTGCTCTGCCATTGTCCAGCTCTTTCTAGAAACAGAGCGGCACTTTTTGGCAGTCCCAGACTGCATAGTCTTGCAGAACTATATGCCTGTGAACTTGTTAAGATAAACTCGGTTATCCGGTCTTTGGGGTGTACCGGGGATGGATCTCTGATGATAACATAGGGTTCTGAATTTATCCTTGCACATCCCTTCCAGGCAACACAACGGGACCATTAAGGGCCCAAGTAAGTCGGTCTTCTTATATTGGCAGCCTGTGCAACCTAACCTAACCTACTAACTGGTTTAGAGCCCAATTGGCGAAAGAACGACGCAGAACGAATTTATTCATGATGATTTGCCTGAGTTTACTGAAAAATAATAACAAATTTTTTTATCAAAATTTTATTTTTAGTTTAATCATGCTTAAAAAGAATTATATTAGATTTATTGATTATGCTTATGTTTTATTTATTTTACAGAAATTATGAACGAGGTGGTGAGATACAAACCTCCACCTCCGAAAAAAGCAGGCGCTGCAGCAGCAGCCGCGGCAGCCTCGAAGGCTAATATGGATTGGCGTGTGTTGGTTGTTGACAAACTGGGCATGCGTATGGTATCAGCCTGTACAAAAATGCATGAAATCAGTGCCGAGGGCATAACTTGTAAGTTCTGGCCATAATGATTGCATGAAAAGAATTTCAAAAATTTTTAATTATTTTTTTTTTGTTTTTTTTTTTTTATTTTTTTTTTACAGTGGTGGAAGATATTAATAAAAAACGTGAACCATTACCCTCCATGGATGCGATATATTTAATAACACCTTCTCAAGAATCGGTAGCGGGTCTTATAAGAGATTTTGAGAACCCTGCAAGACCAATGTATCGCTATGCCCATGTCTTCTTTACCGAGGGTAAGTTGTTTGATGAGGTTTAATTTTGTTTTTAATTTAATTTTTTTTAATTCTTTAAATTTATTTATTATTTTTTTTTTTAATTTTATTTGTTTTATGTTTAATATTATTTATTTATTATTATTTTATTTAATTTATTTTAATTTTTCTTTTAACTTAGCTATACCTAATGAAATTTTTGATTTGATTAAGGCTGAAAAGAATTTATTACGCTATATGGGTACTTGTAAAGAAATCAATATAGCATTTCTAGCTTATGAAAGTCAGGTAGTATTTCTTGTTTTCCTTTTTCAGTTTTTGAAATTTTGCCAAAGAAATTTTCTAACGTTTGTTGGTATAATTGTCTTTCTAAGTGTTTTTTTTTTATATATTTGCAAATAACCCCATTTTATTAACATACATACTCAAACATACACGTTACATACATTTGTATGTCATATTTCTAAATGTTGTCATATTAATTTTCTAACAACAACAACGATAATCAAAAATATGTTTTAGCTTTTGTTAAATCTAAGCACAACTAATTCGCCCATTTGTTATTTTTATAATTTTCTTCTAATAAACTGATAAACCAAATCATATCTAAACTCTAGTTTGCAAAAGCTTATTGTCCCCACTACTAAAATTTTTGTTAAGAAAATTAACTAAACTAAATAAAATTAAATCCACGCAAACTTGTAAATATTGTCTGATTTAGTTTGGGTGAATTTATTTAAATAATTCATTTAGCCTTAAAATTTCTACAATTTTTTAATTAAACTTACGACATCAAAATTACATAATGGTTAAAAGAAAATAAAGACCAAAATTCTTTTCTTTTAAGAGTTTCCTTAAAAGCCTTAAAGTTCATTTGAATTTAATATTCCTAAAATGAAATACAAATTTTTTTTAATGTCTCTTTTAAAGAGAAAAATGTTTTCTATATTTTAATAAATTTTCTTTTACATTATTTTAAGTACAATTTATCCTTATGGTCTCGTCTGTCTATACTAGTAAAATTTGTTTCTTTTTATTCAGGGTGCTTTTTAAGACATATTTTTCCTTTCAACTAGTTTCTGTAGTTTTTCTACTAAAGACAAAAAAAACATAATTTTTTTTTTCAAACATAACAATTCAATTTTTAATTCGTGTAGTAGGAAGAAAAGGAAGAAGAACAAATATACAGTCTTAGGACACGCTATTATAACGCTTAGGTAAACAAAATTTAAATAATCACTAAAAAATAAAGTGTTTTTTTAATATTTATATTATTTGAGGTTAAGTTAGATAGACAGCTGTTGTTGTTATAACAGTTAAAAGCCAGGATTCACTATCATATTTAAGGCCAGGATTCACTATCATACACAATCGTACGATTTAATCACACAAAAATCTGACAGAATTCTGTCCTACTTTAAAAATCGTTTCAAAATGGCGTCAAAATGCCACAACATTATACAAAAAAAATGCAAAATCATATGGTTTTAATATTTCGTCTTTTTCTTCTTCTCAACATCTTAAAAAATCAACCCTGATCGCACAGAATAAAATATTTTATAAGTTATTTAAAAAGATTATAAAATCGTACAGATCTGTCAAAAAGTCTGTCACACACATACACTTTTAATTCACACTATCATACTTTTTGAGCACACATGCAATTTTTGACAGATCGTACGACTTAGTATGATAGTGAATCCTGGCCTTTAGTCGTACAATATGTCATAAATTGCATGTGTGCTCAAAAAGTATTATAGTGTGGATTAGAAGTGTATGTGTGTGACAGACTTTTTGACAGACCTGTACGATTGTATAATCTTTTGAGGGTTGATTTTTTTAAGATAATTAGAAAAGAAAAACAACAAAATATTAAAACCATATGTTTTTGCGTCCTTTTTGTACAACAGTGTAGCACCTGCGACGCCATTTTTAAACGATTTTTAAAGTATTACAGCATTCTGTCAGATTTTTGTGTGATTAAATCGTACGATTGTGTATAATAGTGAATCCTGGCCTTAAGCTGCTGCTAACTTATACTTATCATTATTACTAGGATTCACATTGCTGACACTTAGAGCTGGAAATATTAAGTTAACTCAGCCAGTCTTAGCCATAGGTTTTTGGGGTGCAAGTCCTTGCAATAACAAAATAAAGGAACAGTATCGTTAGGTTTTTTTTTAACAGTGTATTAAAAATTTTTAAATGCCAGGAACTATTTGTTTACGACAGCTGTTGAAAAGTTGATAGAGTTTTCTAAAAATAGCAGGGAAATTTTGGCCCATGATTTTATTGCATCGTTATGTATTCATGGCTGCCACTGATTTAATAATATTTAAGCAGTCATTAAGGACATTAACCCTACGTAGGGTAGAATAACGTTCCCGATTATTATTGGGATATAATTTTGAATTACTTGTAAGAATCTCTATTTGGGCTTCACTGAAAAAGAAAGTGTATAACGGAGAACCATTAATTAAAAATAATAATAAAAAAAATTTAGTCAGGCTGAAGTTCGTGTTTGCATTTCTAATGATTTTTTTTTTTATTAGGACCAGCACTCAGGGGATGACTCCTACTTATGCAATGCATTGTGCCAGAACTAGGAAATTAGGTTGTGGGAAGGGGGATAGAGGGAGTAGTGCTTGTAGACATTTGATTTGAATCTTTGCACATTGAAAGTGGCAAGCAAGACCTCTGCGGAGAGTTTATTACACATACGAACTGTTCGTATAAAAAACGAATTCTCTCTGTAATGCGTAGTGCGATTCACTGGCCGTTCGACCACAAATGAAAGCGCTCTTGATGCAGAGTGCGTTGCTGGTACGAAATGACGGTTTTTAGGAACAAGTTCCCTGATTTCATAAGAGCACATTCTGTTGTAGTAACGATAAAACAGTGAAACACACCTCACATTGCGTCGATGCTTCAGTAAGTCAATAGAGCTAGATACCCTTCTGTCACCGATGAGCTTCTTCGCTCTCTCCTGCACGTGGTCGAGTAACTTGAAAATAGACTTTGAAGCACCGGCCTATATATGAGAGTTGTATTCCATTTTTGTTCTGATAAGTTGTAAAAAAAAATTTTTGTCATACAATTGAGTTTTGTCGTTTTTAAAACAGAAATTTTTCTACAACATTTAGTTTTACATACCAGTCTTTAAAAATTAGTTTAAAAAAATGAAATTTTTTCTTTGCTTTTTTAAACGAGTAGATGGCCTGAATATGACATCTACAAAGTCTATCTAGCTATAACTTGTTTTTTTTTTTTTCTTTCCTTGGCGTTATAATTATTTGTGACATGACTGTAAAGAAAATAAACAAAACACCCTAAAAGTCTGCTAGGATTTATGCCATAATGAAACAATGCAAAGTATGCGCAATATTTATTTGCAATAGATTTGTGTTTGGTGTTCAAGGAGGATGCAATTAATAGAAAGCTTTTAAATTAAAGGTTTAAAAAAGTTATAATACAATATTGAGAGAAGTTTTTAGTTTTTTTGTTTTTAATTTAATTAATTTTTTATTATTATTTTGTTTTTTGTTGTTTTACTTTTAATTTTTTTAAGCAAATAATTTCTTATAAAAATGATTTTGGCAGTAAAATGGTGAGATAAATATATCTCTATTTTAAAATCAATATATAAGCATTTTCAGCGTTATAAAAACAATTTTTAGATTTTAATATAATATTCATTATGAAAATATAAAATATTTTATCTTTTTTTTTAATATATTAAAAATAATTTATTAAAATCCCTTAGAATTTTTTATTAAACATTTAATTAAAAATCAATTTAAATTTTATGAAATATTTAGATTTTTGTTTTCATTGAACTAAAGTATTAAGCACTTCGATAATGATTTTATAAATATTTTTTTATATGATATGTTTGGATTGAAACTTTTTTTATTTGTATGTATTTTTTTGAAAATCAATTTTAATATATATTTATAGTTTGCCCGGAGGAATTATTTAACGATTTGTGTAAATCGTGCGCTGCAAGAAAGATCAAAACTCTAAAGGAGATTAATATCGCATTTCTACCATATGAATGCCAGGTGCGAATAAAAATCAAAAATCAAAACACTTTTTTTTTTAACCAAAAAGAAAAACAAAAACCTGAAATATTTAGTTGCAAACGCAAACAAGAGAGAATTATACTTTCACTTAGTCAAAAGTAATTTTGTCTACTTTTAACAACAACAACAACAACTACTATTACTAAGTACTTTTACAACTACAAAAAACAATGACCCAGGAAAAAATTAAATCCAACACTATGATTTTTTTTTAAATTTTTACTTTTTGTTATTAAAACTCTACTACAAGACTTAACTCTTTTACATACATGTTGTTTGTAATTATTATAATTATTTTCTCAAACTTCTAAATGTTGTAATTGATTTACACTTTGTGTTTGATATTTTTTTTTTCTTTTAATATACATAAGTGTGTGTGTGTGTTATTTTATAATGCGAAAAAGGAGCTTCTTCTCTAATAATGAATAAAATGTGATACACAAATCAAGCATAACCTAGAAAAATATTAAAAAGTTGCTTATAATTTCAATGTTATAAGTGCCTTATATTTAATAATATAATTTAAAGAAACAACTCTTATAAAAGTATGGCTTTCTGAAAGGAAAAACAACAAGAGCTTTTTAAAAGCAATCAAAAGTAAAAGAATACTCTAGTACTACATATGTTAAATAGCTAAAAAGAAACTCTTATACTTACTTAATAATATTTAGGCAGGGATGCCAACTTTTTAAAGGCAATATACGTCAAGTCAGAGATCAAATTTGCAAAAAATTACATTTTTTTTATATGTTCATTTTTTATTATATTTGTACTTTATATAGATAATTTTTACATTTACAAAGAAATAATTATATTTTTTTTAAATGAATAAGAAACAGCCATTTTCAAACTGAGTCAAATTATATTTTCTTCTTCTGTCTGTATTTGTTTTTCCACTTGATATATTTTTTATTTGAACTTATTTTTGCAAAAACATGTGGTGATGAAGCATTAAGTGAACAGCAGGTATTGGCAGCTATGTATATTTTTTATAAATTTTATTCTCGAAAAAAATTTATAGCACTTAAAGCTCTTTCTACTTTAGCATTAGAGTACGAAAATGATAATTTAAATTTATTAAAGGAATTTTTATTAACTAAATTTCTTAAAATGATTTTTCATCGGTATATTATAAAAAACATTATTAAGTACTCCTGCTTAGAGGAAAAGGATATAATAACCAACAAAGTAGTTGAAAAAAAATTTGCCAAGTTATAGAAATTTACTGTGATGCTCACGAAATATGACTCAAAAAAGATAAAAAAAAAAAAATTTATGTAAAGATACAAAAGGTGTCAAACGCGTTATTTATAAGAATAAAAAGCTCTTTTTTTAATGGGCTGAAAGGAAAAATTTCGCGTCTGCCATAGAGCTAAAAACAGAGAAAGTTGGCATCACTGTACATAAGAAAACTATATTAGTAAACAAACTCTTATACGTAAAATGTGTAAAATGTCATTAACATTATGTGCAGGTTAAAAGTCAGTATTTAAAACCATTTAGCTGTTAATAAAAGCCAAACAAATAGCGACTCATACTGCTGAAAAAATTACTTATTTTCTCTTATACTTCTTATATCAACAACTCTTATACACAGTTTTTAGTAACAAAAGATAAAAACAAGTAAGAGTTCTATCTTATATACCCTTCACCATCTATGTAAACCTAGTTTAGTGAAGTAACTCCTATTAAAAAAAGCAAATATTGGATTACAGAGTATTAAAATAAAAAAAATATTAACGCATATATATAATTTACATAAAAATGACATTCGCTCCTAATGGGTTAAGCATTTTTTAAAAATGTTAGTATTCCCTTAAAGATCTCTTCAAAAACTTTAAAATGATACCCATATTGAGATTTAAAAAAAAAATTAAAATTTCAGAGACCCGTAACTCGGAAAATATGGGTGAGCGCCAATTTTTTTTACTTGTTATTTTTTCTTATTTTATAATTCTCTATAGCCCCATATATTTATTTTTTGATTGGAGTTACTTCATTGTTTCAAATGTAGACATGTGCCCGGTCGTTCGTTTCAGTAACCGATCTTTTTCGGTCAATTATCAAAGACTGATTCGTTCGTTTAATTCGTTCAATCGGTCAATTTGAACAAAAGGAGCCGGTTAAATATCTGTCTCATTTCGTTCAATTAAGTCATCCGTTCAATTTAACCCGTACACTATTGAACGAAATGACCTGATTTAAATGACCGGATCATTCCGTTCACTTGATTGATTCGGTCAATTTAACTCGCTTGTTCGCCAACGACACAGCTCTATCCAAATGACATGAACGAATTAGAGGTACACAGTATTTAGTAACAAAAGATAAAAACAAGTAAGAGTTCTATCTTATATACCCTTCACCATCTATGTAAACCTAGTTTAGTGAAGTAACTCCAATTAAAAAAAGCAAATATTGGATTACAGAGTATTAAAATAAAAAAAATATTAACGCATATATATAATTTACATAAAAATGACATTCGCTCTTAATGGGTTAAGCATTTTTTAAAAATGTTAGTATTCCCTTAAAGATCTCTTCAAAAACTTTAAAATGATACCCATATTGAGATTTAAAAAAAAATTTTAAATTTCAGAGACCCGTAACTCGGAAAATATGGGTGAGCGCCAATTTTTTTTACTTGATACTTTTTTCTTATTTTATAATTCTCTATAGCCCCATATATTTATTTTTTGACTGGAGTTACTTCATTGTTCCAAATGTAGACATGTGCCCGGTCGTTCGTTTCAGTGACCCATCTTTTTCGGTCAATTATCAAAGACTGATTCGTTCGTTCAATTCGTTCAATCGGTTAATTTGAACGAAAGGAGCCGGTTAAATATCTGTCTCATTTTGTTCAATTAAGTCATCCGTTCAATTTAACCTGTACACTATTGAACGAAATGACCTGATTTAATCACTTGATTGATTCGGTCAATTTAACTCGCTCGTTCGCCAACGACACAGCTCTATCCAAATGACATGAACAAATTAGAGGTAGGCGGGATGTTTTACCTGCTGCCTCGGACATAGACCGATCATACTGATTTCCAATAGCACCTCTTCGACACTTATCTGATCGATTGACATATTTATTTATTTATTTTTTTTTGTGAAGTCAAGTTTGCCTCGGCAACACTAACACCGACGGACAGACGGACATCGCTCAATCGATTTCGCTATGCATAAGAAGTCAGAATATGTGTACTTTATTGGGTCGGAAATGGATATTGTAAAAATGACACACGGAATGACAAACTTAGATACACTCTTTTTCCACTTTTTGTGGTGAAGGGTATAAAAATAAATTAAACAAGTAAGAGTGCTATATTTGGCTGTTCCGAATCTTACATGCCCTCCACCAATAGAATCGGTGCTTTTTTTTTGCAAAAAACTTTTAAATTGTTATTTTTTATGGTTTTGAAATTTTTTTTATTGCAAGTACAAATTTTTGGAAAACTTAAAATTTTTGGTGAAAGTTTCATGAAAAATAACAATTCTGTGAAATTTTAATCGTTTAGAGAAATGCCAATTTTTTTTTAGCTAGTGTTTTTGCTGGATTTTTATTTTTAATGAAATAATCGCAGCTTTTTATAGTTAAAATAAATCAAAAACTATTTTTCGAATACATTCTAATGAAATACCTGTTATCATCATGTTATTATATGTTGAAACATATTAAATCTGTGTTATTTAACTTGTAATAATTTATTTAAAAGGAGCGATTCTTAAATTGATGTTTAAAAAAATTATCATCATCAATATAATTCGATTACTTATCATTAAAAATTTACAACAAATAATAAGAACTTTGAAATGGGCTTAGAAAAGTGGTTAGAAGAAGCTGAAAAGCCAATTAAAAAGGAGTATTTAAAGTAAAAGAGTTTTGTATAAGAGTTTTCTTTCGTATGGAAACTTGGGCTGATGAAATTGTTATTTTTCTTATACATTTATTAATTTTATATTTATACGATAAATTTAAATTTTTAAGAGTAGTTAACATTTTTGGACCATTTTCCAATTGTCTTATACTGTTTTTTTTCTCACTTTTTAATAAAAATTATTTTTATGTTGGCTTAAACTAATAATTCTTATGCTTACAAAGAATTAAAATAAAGTATTCATTACTAAAACTCCCTCAATAACTAGTTCATAAATGTGTTATGATAATATTATTATAACACATTCATTCTTTGATATTAAAAATTAAATTTAATTTTCGGAAAAAAAATAATTTTTTGAGATTATTATTTAAAGCTCAGTTCCACCTTAACCTTTTATAAAATATTTTTTGGTTGTGGTTTTTTTGTGTTTCATAAATAAAGTAATTACGATATTAATGTCGTTTGCTTTCTTCGTCTAACTTGATTGACTCTTTAAAAATAAAGACTCTCCTAGGCCTTACAAGCCGCAAATGTATCTCCTTAAGTTTTGTTTTACTTGTTTTGTAGTGTTCAATTTAATGTGTATGTGATGTTATATACAGATAAACAAATCGTAAATCTGGCTATATAACTCCTCAATAAATTAAAAAAAAAAAAAACAAATATCATAGGAAAAAAAGGGTTATTTAAAATTTACACGAATAGACAAATATATGTCAAAATACATAGACTTAACTGCCTACCCTCCCCTCCTTTCTACTCTTTAAATAAAAATTACAAATGAATGTTTAAATATTTACTCTCTAAAATTGGCCCAATATTTATTTAATATTTACTGCATAAAAGTTTCAAAATTGTAATTGTTTTACATTAATTTGTAATTTGGTTTATGTAATTTGACATATAACTCTCACGGGCATTTCAAACAAAGTTACACTCTTCACTTAAAATAAATAAAAAAAAGCAAAATTACATTTTCGAATTTAAAAATTCTTTGTTTTAAGTTATTAAAATTATTCACTTCAAGCAATTTTTTTTCTTATAATATTTTAATGCATTTAATATTTTTTTTTTACAAAAGTTTTGCATTTTTTTAATGAAATACACTTAAAGCATTTTGTTGTAGACTTTTATGGTTTTCTTAATTTTAACATATTAAATATTTTTTTTAATTTATTTTACATCTGGGCTTTAGCTTGGTATTCTATCAAACTACATATTGCAGCTGTAGTACTCTGTATTGTGAATAAACATATGAAATGGGTCTGGCAACATTTTCTCAAAGTTGTGAAATAACGCAAGACTATTATTTCCTACAGAGTTTTTTAAACAACAACGTTTTTCCTAGTGTTAAAAAGCTTCAAATAAATTTAAAAGATCTTAATTTAAATAAAAATTTGATTAAATAAAAAAAATTAATGAACAGAAAAACTTAAGTTTAGGAACAATTCTATGGCAACAAGTTGCTAGCAACATTTCGTTATTCAAACCCTTTGAATGTTTTTTCAATAACTTTCTGCCAATATTTAGTCTTGATATTCGTAGTAAAAATCCACAATTACGATACTCTAAAGACTATGAAATAATATAAACATTGCAACATGTTGATAGGTGGTAGCAAAAAGTTGAGAGCGTCAAGGTGCTGCAACTCATTAACATATCTTAAACTATAATAAAGTCTCTCTGACAGCGAATTTTTAATCCACACTGTTATAATTTTTCCTTTTTATAAAATCTAAAGAAATAGAAATTCTAATTTTATTAGAAACATGTTGACAAAGAGATTAAACTTTTTAAAAATGTGCTAGAACTTTTATTAGATTTAGTTTTCACAAGCAATGAAATGAATTATTTTATTTAAATGCCTTAATATAATATTTTTGTATAAATTATAATTATAGCAACATGTTGCAATTAACAGTTTAAGCAACATGTTGCCTAAAAATCTCTGATGTCTATCATAAGATCAAAAGTTTTTAAGTGCCTAAGTGATATTAAATTTTCTGTGGTCAATGTAGATTTGAATGCAAGAAGTTTCCATTGCAAATCAAAAATAATTGCAACATTTCTTTAGCAACATTAAAAAAAATTTCCTAGCAACATGTTATTTGTTATGTTTTTTAATAAAAATTCTTATTAATATTGATTTTTTTTAAATATATTTAAAAAAAAATAATTTTTCTATTTTTTTCCTTGCTTTAAGTGTTTTTCAATAAAAAAAACTTTTTGTTGCGCAAAATCCATTATTTAAAAAAAGATCACTATCACAAGAACACACTAGAATGCTTTATTGCTAACAATTTAATTATAAAAACACCTACTCGTACACATAATGCCACCCTCTGCCCCCAATCCCTAAAATAGTCTATAATAAATTCACTCTCCTAAAAGTATGCATGCATTTTTTTAATTGCTTTTAAAGCCTCGTATTTACATATCTATGCGCATATAAATAAATAAATATAAACCCTGATAATATTCTAGAATTTATTGCATTAACTATCTTAATGCAAGTAGTTTAATTTTAAACACAATTTGTTATTGTTAACTGGCTTTATTTTTAGCGCTTTATAATTTAATCTTTTTTTTTCGCCTGCAACACAGTTTTAAAAATAAACCTTATATTATTGCATTTTTCACTTATTAGTTGTTTTTAGTATGGACCAACAATTCCTTTTGCTCTGACATTTAACATTCATTGAATAGAGTTTTTTTTTATTTTTATGGTCACTGTTTTTTCTTAAAACGTTTTTATAAATAAATTTTTCTGTATTTTTTGTTTTGAAAACAGTTATTGTTAGAAGCACACAATGTAAAATCGTTTGGTAATTACATTGTTCAAATGTTTGTTGAAAATGTTGTGTAAAAGCAATCGATTGGTAGGTATTGTTTTTTTATTTTTTTCTATTTCGTTTTATTCGTTTCTAGTAAAAAAAATAGCGTTTAAAAGAAATTTGCATAAACTTATTATAAAAAATTGTGCTGTAGTCAAAGTACTTTTACCACTCAGGCAGCCAGAGTTCAACCCCTGCGGCAATCAAAAAACAAAATTGTTTTTTCTATTTATTGGTATAAATACATATTCAGAATTAACATTACAACATTCACCACCTGTCTTATCAATCATCTATACCTTTTCTAAGGAATTTAGCACGAATACGGAAAATAATAATAATAAATAACTAAATAGGTTATGCATGAAGTGATTCTTCTTTTGAAAAATAATATATGTTGTATGAATACATAGTTGAAGCCATACATGGGGATTATTAATTAAATGGACTAATTAATTGCCAATTTCATTAGCATTGAGTGATAAATAATGCTAATGATTTTTTTCGCATTATCATTATTTTCACTAATGGTAATGCTTTTTAATAAAAAGATTTTATTGATAATTAGTTAAAAAGTAAAATCATTATCATTGAGTAATAATTAAATGGTTTCAAAGCATAATAAACGCCTTTCCTTGTCTTTGTAAACTAAATAAACATCCTAGATCATCTCATTTCAAAATTTATAAAGTATTAAATATAGATCCATCGACAAAATGGTGAAGGGTTATTTGCTTTATGCATAGCTCTTCTGTAAATAAAGGGTTTTTCAACAGAGACGTTACAAAAGTAGAGCGACAGGGAACGCAAAGATCTTGGCCTACATCCTTATAAGATAAAATTGACGCAAGAACTGAAGCCGCTTTACGACCAGAAGCGTCGTATGTTCGTGAATTGCGCTGAGCAACAACTTTAAAATGATTCGGATTTTCATCGAAAAATCATCTTCAGCGATGAATGCAATGAGTCATCATTGCATTCCGAAAATATTACGGTTTGATGGCTGGCGGCGTCAAGGGATCGTACTTCTTCTGTGATGATAAAGACCGGCACGTTATTGTAAATGTAAATCGCTACCGTTCAATGATAACCGAATATTTTTGGCCACAATTGGATAATATGGACTTAGAGGACATGTGGTCCCAACAGGACGGCGCCACAAGCCACACAGCGAATGTCACAATCAACTCATTGGAAACCAAGTTTTGAGAACGTGTTATCTCACGAAATGGTCCAGTCGATTGGCCGCCTCGCTCGTGCGATTTGACGCCATTAGACTATTTCCTGTCAAGTCTATGGTATATCCCAACAAGCCAGCGACGACTGATAAACTTCGTACGAATATCGAAATTGCCGCAGTACAGTCTACAAGTGTTCAAAAGTATGGCCATATACATCCAATTAAATTAACTATTTGAGCACCCTTTACATTATAATTGAAAATATTTATAATGTTGATTACACTACCTTTTAAATGAGGAACAATTTTTTTTACATCGGTGTAGAAGAAATGTCTCACTCAGTTCTGTGGGCAATCGGTAAATAAAAATAAGCCTTGCTTCCACATCGTATGATTAAAATTCTAAGTTTAAATTATTCATTTTATTTTAAAAATCTAAAGGACACGCACTTCATCGTAAATGTTTTACGCTGTTTTATCATTTTTTCGCTGTTGAAATTAAGGAAAAAATGATACTTCAGCTTCACCCAATTTTTTTATTACGACATTTGTCAAGGCAAATTAAATAGTCGTCAAGACATGTACAAATTGGCAGATACTTTATAAGTCGCCAAAAAAATCGCCACCTTGCCAATCTAAAAATTAGACCTGCAAATGTGTGTAAAAATCACCACGTTTGGCGAGAAATCGCCATATCTGATATCTCTAATGTGAAGTTAAAAATCGTTGGTAGCTTTTAAATTTAAAACATAATTTAGCTGAATTAGAAAAAAATCATAGCTAAATAAGTTCAGATTTACAGTATGCAATTTTTTTTCTCAATTCTCGATTTAAGTCACAGCGTTATGCGTTATCTAAAAGTAAACATTAGCAGCAGTAACATCTCCTCCTGCTTTACAAACAAACAAAAATTTCATGCAAGATTCATGAAAAATTGCATAGTGTAAATGCTGTATAAGGTGTAAAGCAACATTTTAATTAAAGATATATTTAAAACTCACTTGCATTCTTGCTTAATAAATTTTTTTTTTGCTGAATTAGAAATCATATAACTAAATTGTAAAGTTATAAGCTGAATAAAAATAATACGTAGCTGAATTGAAGTGTTATTAATTAGAAATACTACATTTAGCTGAAATTATCAATAAAACGACCATTCAGCTGGGTAGTTTTGATTTTTTGTGTAACTATAATTGTTTACCATTAATTTTTTTCAATACCCAGCTGAATTATTATTTTAGTAATTTATTTTTATAGAATATATTTACGAGAGCCGATCAATAAGTCCGTGACTTTTTGAATGAAACGAAGTTTTTTTTTTTGCAAAATAAAACTTAATTTTTCAACATAATCTCCTTTTAACTCAATACACTTAGTCCAACGTTTCTCCAGTTTTTGTATCTCTTTCAGAAAATAGGATTTTTCGAGGTCCTTAAAATAGGCATTTGTTTGATCAATAATTTCATCGTTGGAGCTAAATCTCCATAAATTAAACCATATCTTTCGGTTTGGTCTAAATCCGGAGAATATGACAGATGAGGTATCAATTCGTAGCCCAATTCATAGAGTTTTTCCAGTGCACCCGTGCATTATCTTTATGAAAAAAAACTTTTTTTGTCATATGGGATCGTTATCTTTTTAAATCCTTATTAAATCGGTCTAATAAGTTGGCATAATATTCAAGGTTTCTTATTTTTCCCTTTTGGGGATAGTTCACCTGGAGAAACCCATTGTTTAGACTGCTGCTTGGTCTCTGGAGTACAGTAATGGATTCATGTTTCATCCACAGCAACAAAACTCATTCGGATTGTGATTAAACAACTCCAATAAAATCTTTTAAAGTTATCACACGACTACGTTTATGGTCAATTAGGAGCAAACGTGGTAACCCTCTTGCAGGCAACTTTCCTAAACCCAGCTGATAATTTAATATCGAAACCACACTGCCATATGAAATGACTTATGGCATCAACAATTTCACGCACTTTTACTCTTCTATCGGCCAACACCATATGGTGGATTTTTTCGACATTTTTGGGTGTACTGACCTCAATTGGCCGTCCAGAACTTTCTGCGTCATTTAAACTTGTGCGACTACAACGAAAGTCAGTAAACCACTCTTTTATTATTGAAATCGATTTTGCAGAATTCCAATAGTATTTATCGAGCTTATCCTTGACGGGTTTTTTCCCAAAAATGAATGTTCAATGATCACTCGAAATTAACTTTTTTCCATTTTTAGAAAAATACACGAGGTTGCATGTTTTGAACAGCTGTTAAACGCAAAAAAAATTGACAGTAGTCTATTAACAGGTGGTTATTTAATGGGAACAGTGTTGCATTTCATATAACTACCAGGGAAGTTCGAAAAGCACGGACTTATTGATCATAATGTCTTTTAACAGGTGGTTACTTGATAGGAACAGTGTTGCATTTCATATAACTACGAGGGAAGTTCGAAAAGCGCGGACTTATTGATCCAACCTCGTTTAATAATATAAAAATAAAATAAAGGAATCATTATTAGTTGTCATGTTTTTCATTTGCATAACAAATTTTTTAAAACTGTGTTGTCTTTTGTTTAAAATTGTTCTTTATTTTTTGCCTGGTAAATGTTTATTTATTTAATGTTTGTAATAATGCCTTTAACTATTTGAAATAAATTTTACAGAAAACATATTTTTTAAATAACAAACTTCTTTAAACAAATTTCAATTTAATATAAATTTTTATTTTTATATTTTTCAACAAAACAAATAAATCTTTAATAAACTCTGCCTACAACTTTGCACTACGCACGTTTTCTTAAAAAAAAAAAAACCTTTTTAAACTCAACTCAACAACCTGCACCGCAATCAAATTTATTAATATATCGGCCACAAATAACGCACCACAACCACTTCTACAACTACCACCACCAACCACCACTAATATCTATGTATATGTGTACATATGTATAAATATCTATTTCTCTCTCTGTCTCTGCCTCTTAACTAACTTTGTGCTTAACAATTAACAAATAATCAATTAATAATAAAAAAATTAAATATAAAACAAAAACAAAAAATGTGCTTCTCTTAGGTCTACTCGCTCGATTCGCCAGACACTTTTCAGTGTTTGTACTCTCCGGCATTCGCATCGATACGCGCCAAACATATCGAGCGCATAGCCGAGCAAATTGCCACATTGTGTGCTACGCTCGGTGAGTATCCGATGGTGCGATATCGCACTGATTGGGATCGCAACATCGATTTAGCTGCAGTCGTTCAGCAAAAACTGGATGCGTACAAGGCTGACGAGCCAACGATGGGCGAGGGTTCCGAGAAGGCACGTTCACAATTATTAATTTTGGATCGTGGTTTTGATTGCGTATCGCCTCTATTGCATGAATTGACCCTACAAGCAATGGCCTACGATTTATTGCCCATCACCAATGATGTGTATCGTTTTACACCGGGTCCCAATCAGCCCGAAAAGGAAGTTCTACTTGATGAGAATGATGATTTGTGGGTGGAGTTGCGTCACGAACATATTGCTGTTGTTTCGACACAGGTTACACAAAATCTTAAGAAATTTACCGATTCAAAGAGAATGTCATCTAGTAAGTTTTACTTTTTCTTTTTTTTTTTTTTTTTTTTTTGTAGCAGCGAGTGTTGCAAAAGAAGATTTTTTTTTATTTTTAAACATTTTCTTTTTTTTTTAAATAATTTTAATGCAATTTTGTGTATTTAGCCGACAAGGCCTCCATGCGTGATTTATCACAAATGATTAAAAAAATGCCACAATATCAAAAGGAGCTTTCCAAATATTCCACTCATTTGCATTTGGCTGAAGATTGTATGAAATCTTATCAGGTGAGACAGAATGTCTTTAATTTAATTAATGTTTTTATTTATTAATTTATTTCGTGTAAATTTTCTCTCCTTTAGAATTATGTAGATAAATTATGTCGCGTAGAACAAGATTTAGCCATGGGCACTGATGCTGAGGGTGAAAAGATCAAAGATCATATGCGCAGCATTGTACCCATTTTGTTAGATGCCGTAAGTTCCGCCTTTTAAAAATTTTGGGTCAAAGGACTTTTTTTTGGGCAAAATAATTTTCGAATATTTTTTTTTTTTGCAATATAGAACGTTTCCAATTTTGATAAAGTACGCATAATTGCTTTGTATGTTATGATTAAGAATGGCATTACCGAAGAAAATCTTACCAAATTATTTACCCATGCTCAATTATCACCCAAAGATCAAGATATGGTGCGCAATTTAAGCCATTTGGGTATTAATGTTATAGCCGATGTAAGTGTCTTTATCTTTTATTTAATTAAAATTTTGTTGAAAAAAATTATTTTAAAATTTTATTTCACTTTTTTATTTTTGTTAAGTCACGCAAAAAAGTCTATAACGTTCCACGCAAAGAGCGTATTACAGAGCACACCTATCAAATGTCACGTTGGACTCCAGTTATCAAGGACATTATGGAAGATTGTATTGAAGACAAATTGGATCAACGTCATTTTGCTTTCTTAGCTGGCCGTGCTCAAAATACCAACTATCATGCTCCAACTAGGTGAGTTATTATTTTTTTTTATTTCAAAATTAATTCAGGTAAAAAGAGGTAAAAAGAAAAAATGTAAAGATGTCCTCGGAAGTATTTTTAGTTTCGTTTAAATTGTATTGTAACTTTGTATAAAACTTTCCAAGGTTTCAGGTCTATAAGTGAACTAATAAAATTGATACAGTTTACCTTTACTCACCCCAGTAAACTATATAAATCAGAAAGAAAACTTTACAGACTCATTTCTTGGTCATTTTACGCCCATAGAGATTACAAAAAAATCACAAGCAAGCCAAATCAGGGATTTATTTTACTACGAGGGCTACTATATATATTTCTGGCTTGGCAACACTGAGTGCTGCCAAGTGCAATCTGACATTTCCATTGGAAAGTTTGTCATTTTTAAGCATAATCGTATTCAAAACGTTTTGACGTACGACCAATATTTGTGTTGTTTACAGTGACTTGAAAAAATTAATATAGAAAAAAATGGAATTAACTCGTGAACATTTTCGTGCCATCATTTTTCACAACTTTCGACGTGGATTATCACGACAAGAGTGCATTGATGAACTTAAATCTTTGTATGGCGATGAAGCACCATCCTATAGCATTGTGCAAATTTGGTATAATGAATTTAATCGCGGCCGAAGCTCGCTCAAAGACGAATTCCGTGAAGGTCGTCAAAAAACGGCTGTTGTGCCACAGAACATTGATGCCGTGCGTGAACTCATAATGCAAAATCGACATGCGACATACCGAGAGATAGAGACATCCTTGGACATTTCTTCCACCAGCATACATTCGATACTGCATGAACACCTGGCCGTAAAAAAAGTTTGTTCTCGCTCAAAAAAAGGCTCGTGTCGATTGGTGCAAAGAAATGTTGCAAAAAACGATTGCGGTGCTTCAAAAGACGTTTATAAGATCGTCACGGGTGACGAATCATGGATCTATGCGTATGAGCCCGAAACAAAACAACAATCGACCGTGTGGGTCTTCAAAGACGAGCAAAATGCAACGAAAGTTGTTCATGGAAGAAGCACTTCGAAGCAAATGGTCGCCTGTTTCTTCGCCAAAACTGGTCATGTGGCGACTGTTCCGCTTGAGCAACGTAGGACGGTCACTTCTGAGTGGTACACTACAATTTGTTTGCCTGAAGTCATCGGAGAAATTCGAAAAACCAAAAAGAGAAGACGAATCATTGTTCACCATGACAATGCGAGCTCTCATACATCGGCTCAAACCGGAGCGTTTTTGACCGGCCAAAACGTCGAATTAATGGGTCATCCGCCGTACAGCCCTGACTTGGCACCTAATGACTTCTTCTTGTTTCCGCACATCAAGAAAAAAATGCGTGGTCAACGATTTTCGTCGCCAGAAGAAGCTGTTGAAGTGTTCAAAAACCAGCGCATGCAAAAGTGTATAAATCATGCTGGAGAATACTTTGAAATATAATAAAACCATTTTTAATTATAAATATTCGCATTTTCACTATTAGTCCAGAAATATATAAAGCAGCCCTCGTAAACTGGTTCATCTTAAAGAGCAATAAATTTATTTTAGAGAAGATTATTTTCGTTTTTCTAAAACCGTTGCTAGATAATTTTGGTACAATTACCAGCAAATTTGCTCAGAAAAAATCGTAACAAAATCGGAAATATAGGGCTTGTTCGAAAATGCATCACTGCACTGCATCTGATGCGCATGTGTGATTAGTTTGGAATGCCGATGCAAAACAGCTGATGCTGATACTTACTTGATGCGCAAACAAAAATAAACATTAATAATGGAGAAGATAATAATAAATTTATTTCTTGGTTTAGATGAAGGCAATAATGAAATAAAAATGGCAATCGACAAAAGAAAAAATAAAAAATTTTAAAAATGAGTGCACTGCTAAAAGACGTATGTGCCAGCAACAGACGAATCCCAAAAATTCTGGATTATGTTAATATAGTAAAGAACTATTAAATTCGTTTCTAAAAGTGTATAAACAAACGCAATTTAACAAAATAAAATTAATAAAGATCAAATGCATCAGTTATTTTTGTGATGCGTGTTTGACGTTTGTTTGCGCATCATATATTTCATAGATGCATTTTAGAGCACATGACGTTTGCAGTGATGCCAACTGATGCATTTTAGAACGTACTGCTCATCAGATGCAGCGCAGTAATTCATTTCCGAACAAGCCCTTACTTTCACAAAAATCATCATTTAAGGTACCCATACATTTGCAATATACTTGTGCAATAATTGATATTGTACAAAAATACTGCCAATGTGTATATTATATTTGCACTTTGTACAATATATTGAACAAAATCAAAAGTCTTTTGATTTAAATTGTACAAAAAACAATATTTTGTGATGTTTCGACAATATTGTACAACAACTTTTTTTATTATCGTTGCTACGCAAGCCTCTTTTTTATTACTAATGTCACTGAGCATTAAAATTATTAAATGCCGAATTGTTTAATATTTTTATTTAAAATAATTTTATGCTTTGAAAAAGTATAGCTTTGTGTGAATAGTTTTGTTTACTTTTAACACATGCATATGAAAATGCAAAAAAAAAAAAATTGCGCCATTTTTGCTTAAAAATATTGATACACTTATTGAGTAGTGTGGATCAAAAGGACAATAATTACAGCAATAAGTATAAGTATAATAATAGCAGAGTGTAGTGTATGGGTACCCTTAGGATAAAAATCTGCAAAAATCGCAGATTGAAATTTCTTGTATAGAAAATAAGCAATTTGCCGTAAATGGCAAATCTGGCAACCATGTTTTTTATGATCATTAGGAAAAGAGTGATGATTACTGAAACCAGCATTAGCAGATACAAATTATTATTAAAGACTTTATATTGTTCACAATCAATATTTAAGAAGCAAATTAAAACCAAAACGCTCAGTTGGCTTTAAAAAGTAATTCTTGTTGCATATTTTAAGGCGTTTTCATTTAACAAGATGAGAAAAGGTATTAAGAAATTTTCTTAAAGTGCCAGAAGCAGTTTTTAGGTTTCTGTACACAAAGCGTTAAATCGTAACCCTATTGCTTGCGTCACGTCTGTCCGTCTGTCACAACTCTCTATTTCTGGCACCGTAATAGATAGAATCTTGAAATTTGCATAGAAGAAGTATTATTATTCCCGCTATTATAACAAATACTAAAAATTTAAAGGTTTTCCTTTAACTATTTTTATACCTTTTACTACAAAAAGAGAAAAAAGGACATAACTAAGTTTGTCATTCTGTTTATAATTTCTCATAAAGTATATCAGCCGTATGCATAACAAAAACTTGGAATGAGTTTGGCATGAGTGTAGAAATTGATAAGGCTCCCAGTGTGTTTTGCCTTACGGCCTGGCACTTAAATCGTTGTAAATCGTTGCCGTGACCAATAACTATATTTTGCGATAATTTTCGGTATCAAATTGTTTGAAGAGTCTTGCAGAGACCCTGCTTAGTTTAGTCACTTGTGCTAAACTCATGATAAATTTTTATTATGAATACGGCCGTATATGTATATTCTGAGTTCTTATGAATAGCGAAGTCGATTGAGCGATGTCCATTCGTGTTAGTGTTGAAATCAAGTGCCAAACTTGATCAGCTACAGAAAATTTAAATGCGCTAATCGATCAGAAATACCGTCAAAACAACACGCCTGACTCTTAATTTTTCCATACCATTTGGAACAATAAAGTAACTTCAATAAAAAATATATATGGGGCAATAGAGATTTAAAAAATAAAAATAAAATATCAATTGAAAAAATTGGCGCTCGCCCATTTTTCCGAGTTACGGGCCTCTAGAATTTTCAATTTTATTAAAATATCAATATAGGTATCATTTAAAAGCTTTTTAAGAGATCTTCAAGGAAATTTTTTAAAAATGCTTAACCCATTAAGAGCCGATAAAATTTTTATGTAAAATTGCAAATATGAAGTACTTAATTTTTTTCTTATTTTTAACTTACTTCACTGAACTAGATTTTTTTGTGCCGAAAATAGCACTCTTACTTTTTTTTGGTTGGTACAGTGTCAGTAAAATTATGGGCGCTAAGGCAGCAGGTAGAATAAAGAAAACTTAAAATTATTGGGTGTCCCAGTATAGACATTATTATCACTTATTTGACCTTATTTTCTCAACCGCAGTAGCAGACTTTCAGAATGCACACAAAGTATGATCAAATATTTTTTGCTATAAAAATAAATTGTGAACAGTTAATTTAATTAAAAGCAGGGTCCAAAAGGCCGTCAATTTGACTATCTCTTAAACCGTTAGAAACAGACGTTAGACTGCTAAGTCTGCTATACAAATAGTAAAAAACATTAAAATAAAATTATCCTGATAGTAACGTAATTTGCACATTTATGGCTTTATTTTTTAATCGTAATAGGTTGAGACTACAAATTCACACAAGGTATGTATGTATTGATAAGTTGCTATAGAAACAAGTATAACAATTTTAAATTAAAGGGTGTCCAAATAGTAACGTCATTTTCACAAAGCCTTATTTAAAATTTACCCAAAGTATGTTTTACCATGTCCGCTGAACAAGATATTAAAATTAAATTAAAAATTACAGGGTGACCCATACATGGTACGCAACCCTTCGTGCGCGAGTGAAATTCACATTTGAGGGATAAATTTATTTAAATTATTTTGTAGACTTAAGTATGTGCTGTTTCTGTATGACAAGCGATCAACTCGTCTGAAAATTTTATATGAAAATAACTCAAGAAAACAGTGCTTTTCATATAAATTTTTCAGACGAGTAGATCGGCCGGCTGTAATACAGAAACAGCACATTAAACTTATAAAATTTTTAAAGACTCTCCTTGCTAGATTTATTAAAACTGTTATAAGACATAATTTTAATGTATTTCTTATTGCTTCTTTTAAAATAGCGCCCGCTACGGCCACTGGCATAAAGACAAGACCCAAGCCCAAGTTAAAAATGTACCACGTTTAATTGTCTTCATTACTGGTGGCGTTTGTATGTCCGAGATGCGATGTGCGTACGAGGTAACAAATGCTGTTAAAAATTGGGAAGTGATTGTGGGTTCATCACATATCTTGACACCAGAGAATTTCTTAAGTGATTTGGGTGCTCTTTCAAAGGAAGACTAGAAGTATGTTAAATCAAACGAAACAACAGAAGAAAATGTAGAAAACAATGCTTAACAATTAAACAGTATAATTTAAATATAATAAATTAAAAACTTATTTATTTATAAGATTATGGAAATAAAAGTAATAAAAGAAAAAAGCTTAGACAACAGCATTAAAGTGTAGTGGATAACAAGAAATGTTTAAACAAGAATAACAATTATTGGCTAATAGTGGGACATTAAAAAGAGAAAATAAAAATAAAAAACAAAAAACAACATGAAACACAGTTTCTTATTAAAATTATACAATTTGTGCAATTCCCAGTTTTTACAATTTTTAGAAAAAAAAATAATAAAATTCAATTTTAATTGTTATTTAATTTAAAAAAATGTGTGTACATCATTTCTATTTTAAATAAAATTGAATCTTAATCAAGAACCACTACAACTACACAAGTAAAAGTTATTTATCTCTATTTGTTTTAATATCTGCTGCTAAAATGTCTCCTAATAAAATAGAAATGAAATAGAACAAGTTTTTAATAAAGTTAAAAGTTCAAACTAAAGGTTTAAAATTTAGAACGTTTGTCAAGTAAATTAAAAATAATAAAAGTTTGAAATAGAAAGTTTTTAATTAAACACTTTTGAATAAATAATTACTCTCTTACAATATTAAAAAAAAACGGTGTTACTTGTAGTATCGTTTAACTTTACATTCTATATATATATAAACAATTAATCGTACCATATATTTCTATATATATATTTAAACAATATATCTATAAACTAACATTTAATAAAAAAGCAAACAAATCCAATAAACACAATAATTATATAAACTTTCTCTTCTCTTTAAAAAGAAAAAAAACAATAAATAAAAAGAAAGTCTATGAAAAAGCCCAAGAAAAAAAAGGCCAGACATGAAACTTATTGGAAACGAGACACATACATATTAACTTAAAATCATAGAATTTAAATAGGAAAACCCATTAAAAACATTTAAAAGAAACTTTTCTAAAGTGAATTCCAATTTCTTAATTTTAAAATAATTAAAACACATGTTATAACAGAAATACAAAACTTTTCTTTAAAACAGCATTCAAGCAAAAAGAAGTGTTAAACAAGAACCTTAACTAAATATGTTAACAAAAGGTAGGGTACCAAAAGCTGGAATCTTATTGAAAATTAACAAAACTTAAAAATAATTTATTTTTAAGCAAAAGAATTTCTTTAAAAATTTAGGTAACGATTCAATTTCAAGCAAGTATAAAAACAAGAGAACATTTTTTCACTAAAAAAGTTACAAGTTTTTATACAACAAATTGGTAATTGCTGTTATACAAATTTCAAAAAAAAAAAGTGTTATATAAAACTATTAGAACAATCAGTTGCATGCTACATAGTTACGGGCAGTTCTTGACGTATTTTGATTGAAAAATAATTCGAAATAATTGCTTGAAAGTTATATAAACTGTTATACAAAACTGTTATAATCCGTATAAAAACTGTTTTTGTAAAAAATAGGAAAAATAACTTGTCATTTATATCGTGATGCGATATGTAAATCTTTCAAATCATTTAACCATTTGCTGCATGAAAAAAACTGTTATACTACATATGCGTTTAATAATAATTTCTAACCAAAACTTAAAAATTAATTATATTAATTCAAAAATAAAGTGCCTGTTGCTAAATTAAAGGACAAAAATTTGCTTGGAAAATTAAAATTGTTACTTTTAAAGATTAGGAGATTTTCATATAAAATTTTTTCAACAAATTAATGGCTTAAAATACAGAAATTGGCAATTTAATTTTAAAAAATTATTAAATTCTTAAATACAAACAAAAAAAATAATTTTGAATTCAGTTTAATAAAAAGCTGAAGAACCAAAATTGCTAAAACTGTTATACAGCAAATTAAAAAAGCTTGTATTTATAAAATTAAAAACATTGTCCAATAAAATTTTAAAGCGTTGGACAACTGTTTTCAGCAGTTAAATTTAGTAGTATAACAGTTATAGTAATAATCAACAAAAAATTTTTAAATGAAATTATCATATTTTAAAATTCCAATTCTAAAGAACTGCAAATTACGTTAACTGTGTTACAGTTTAAAACAAATAGTCAACAAAAAATACTTGTAATAATTTTATAAGAAAAATAAAACTGTTATACAACGTTTTTTAAAATAACTATTGAAGAAATGAAATAATACTCAAGCTTTAGAGGATTTAAAAATTGTAATGTTCATGTTAAAAAAATATTAACTCGTGCAGCTCTGTGGTTCACTCGTTTTTGAAACGTTCGGAATATTCAAATATGTAATTGTTATGAAAAACGTTTATAACAAAAATACTTTTGAAAACTCTGAACGTTTTGAATTTGAGTAAAGCACAGAGAAGGTGCAAATACGTAAATACTTAGTGTTATAAAATTTAGTATCAAAAATACTAAGATACCACTTCAATAATTTTTAAAATCTTATATTACAATCTGAAATGTTACTTCAAAAACAAGATCTCTTGAAGTCTTTTGTTTCAATAAACGCTTACAAAAATGTTAGAACCTTTTGCTAAACTGTTATACCATTGATTATTACATAATGAAGTGCTCCCGCATGTTATTATTTTTTCTTAACAATAAAAAAATTTAATTTTTCAAAACTGTTATACATAAATAAAATATCTTTCGCCACCTTAATTTTATAATTAAGATTTGATTAGAATATATTTTACGAAAACATTAACTATAACAGTTATGTCTTAAATAGCAATGTTTACACAAAAATAACTGTTATACAAAGTTAAGTTTAAAAAAATTGGTACATTCTAATCAAAAAATAGAAATATAAATACGTCGGCTTTTATAGTATTAATCGAGAATGTATTAGATTGCAATTATATTGTACGAAGACACTTCCTGAGTAGAAAAACCAGTATTTCAGACCAGTGTCACCACTTTCAAATGTCGCAATAAGAGTTTCAAATATACTATCCCTTTAAAAATAAAGGGATTTTGAATCAATAATTTAAAACAGAATCTTTAAATTGATTCTCAAACTAAGAAATTTGAGGTTAAGTTTAAATCAATGAATTTCACAACAAGCGTTGCAGGGAAATCCTTTCACAAGTTGATGTCACGCTTATAAAATCACTATTGAATACTTTAATTGCTTTTTTGGGGGGGAAAATAACCAAAAAGATGTATTTAACAAAAAAAAAATATGTAGTTCCGTTTCGAAATTGGGGAGGATTTGTAGGTTAAAATTCATATTTTTTTAAGAAAATTGGAAATCAATTTAATAAATGTTTGAACTCTGAAGTAGTAAAAATTTTAATATTTCAAACAACAATTTGCATTTTTTTTAATATTTAACATAAAAAATATACAAATGTATTTAATGTGAAAATAATAACCTTTCCTAACTCCGGAATAGTGTAAACTTTTAATAATTCGCAAAGAGAGAAATTCATTACTCATTTAATGAGATGAAAAGTTAAAAAATAATATATTAAATTCAAAATTTGTTTCACAACACTTTGCTTTTTTGACCAACAAACACATACAAATTGAATTATAAAAGCAAAAATCAAATAATTAACAACAAACATTTTATTATTCAAATATTCAAACAGAAAAAAAAATTAAAGAAATTTTTAAACTAAATCAACAATTATTTAATTTAATATGTTGAAACCAAAAACATTTATTATAAAAACTTATAAAAAAATATTTATATTGATAACATTTAATAACAGCAAAAAGATTTATAATTTTAAGTGTTCATTTTTCTTTAGAAAAACACGCATACTGCAAGCTATTTAATTAATTTATTAAAACTATTAAAAAAAAATATATATTTTAGTGTTGATCAAAGATAACCTAAACGAAGTTAAAGAAAGTGAAAGCATAATTTTGTTTCGAATATACAAGTGGAAATTTTTCAATATTTTATAGGTTAGAAAGTTTAAAAGTTTTGTATTAAAAAAAAGAGGACTTTAAGAAATCTAGCGAAAAAATTTATGTGAAAAAAAAACGCTAAAGTTTTCAAAACTCTTCTAATTCGTTAAAATCCTCTCTACTTGATTGCGTTTTAATAACATTATAATTTAAATTCTTATTTCGATTTTTATTTTGCAAAATTAATTGAATTCTCTTCCCTTTATTCAGCTTTCAAATTTTATTAAGTCTTATTTTTAATTATTTTTGTTAGTTCAATTATGTTGAAAATTCCTCAAATAAATTATTTACTAATTAATTCTTTTACGTTTTAAATTGTTGAATTGAGTTCGTTATAAAAATATAATCTAAAATATTAGATTTTTATAGAGTTTTAAAATTTGGGCAAACTCTTCAATTAATTAAGAGAAACAAAAAAATTATACGAATGCTCTCGTTGTACGACCACCTAATTTTATATGTTTTAATTATTAAGAAACAATTTTCAAAATATTTTTGTCATTTGAAATTTCGCTAGACGAGCCTTTATAAAACTTTAGCTAAGCTTTAGCTTCACAAGAAATAATTTTTAAAATAAGTTTGTTCTTTTTTTTGTTTAAAAAAAGATGTTAAACTCTCTTACAACTTTAAGTCTCTCTTAAGAGAACTGGAAAAGAGAAAAAGAGTACTTACTTTTGAATTTTCTTTTGTTAAAAAAAATTAAAACAGTTCTTTTTATTCTTATTTAATTTCATTCAATTTTCATTTTATATTTGAAACTTAGAAGAGCTTTCTTTTTCTGGTATAAAACAAATTTAGACGGAAATAAAATAGATAACAATTGAGCAGGAAAAGTATTAGGAAAATATTTAAAGCAATTAAATTAAAAGCAAATTAACTAAAATAAAAACCAAAATCAAATTTTGCAATATACTCCAGTATTGAAACAAAATCTTTATAAATTCTCAAAACAAACATTTAGATGTTACAAACAAAACAATAAAAAGAAAAAACTATTTATTCGAAACAAAAGGTAGTTTTAAACCAAATTAAATTTTTCGTCATTAAAAAAAGTTATTCATAACAAAAACAGTTAAAATAGAAATTAAATTAAAGTATTAAAAGAAAATAATTCTCAAACAGTAAGAAGAGAAAAACAAAATGGTGAAAAAAATTAGTCAAAAACTGCATAATTTGAAATTACACTCAGAGAAAGAATATGAAATGGTAAAAAATAGCAAAAATTGGAAAGGCAGACTTTAGTGGTTCGGTTATTCGAAAGTTTAAAAAACTATTCAAATTAGAGGAACAGCAACTCTTTAAAGTTTTAATAATAAAAACGTGTTGTTAAAAGTAGGGAACGTTTAATATCTGAGAAGCCTTCCTAAAAGCAATAAATACAAAAAATATATTAGGTTGAACATCTCAAAACTGTTATAAATTCAAAGATTTTACATCTCTCTTATTCTGTCAAGATCAAAAGGAGTTAGAGAGATTTAACTAAAGAAAGGTCCAACATTAAGGAAGTGAAAAAGAATAAGATAAATTTTAGGTCAACTAAGCGGGTTACCGAACCATGACAATTTTAAAAACAAGTCGGCCTTTTTGAGAAAAAACAATTTAATACAAACAAAACACTAGACATTGAATAGAAATGAAATAATATTTTGAATAAAAAAGAGAGAGGAGAGAACTTGAGGAATTTTTGAAAAAAAATTTTTTTTAAAGGAGTTTGACTTTAAGCATAGGATTTTATTTTACAAACTTCATATCGAAAAAGTGATCAAAAGATCAGATCACAGCTTCTCCTTATCTCTCTGTAGTGTAATAATTCCGTGTTGTTAAGTATAATTGAAGAGAAAGAAAGCGTACGAACATCAGAAAAAAGCAAATTAAAATTCTAAAAGGAAAAAGCCCTTCTGGAGAAAGTTATTGTTTCAATAGGGTCTTAGCAGTATATTTTTAAGAAATAATAAGCGAAACTAAAGCTGTTGTAAGTGAAATTAAAAAATAAGAAACTTGTTAAAAATAATTTAGAAGACAGCGAGGAGCTTAGGATGCCAACAAAGGCTAAGCAAAGACTCTTTAATGCTAAACGCTATAAAACACAAATTATTAATTAGCTCACGCTTAAGCACCTAAATCTTTCGAATTATGTAGTTTAATTTTATGCTAAAAAAATTATACTTATCAAAAATATTTATACTTACTAAAAAATTAAATTATACTTAGCAAAAATAATTATACTTAACTTAAAAAATAGAAAAAAAAGCATACTTATTTAAGAAGAATAATATATTTCAATTAATCTACATTTATGAAAAAATATATATAAAACACTTTTAAAAATAAGATTTAAACAATTATTTAATTAAATGAAATTATTTATGATAAATATTTGTAACATTTATTCTAAATGCAACAATTGAAATGGAACCTTGTTAAATATCAAATACTACATTAACGATTAATTATTATTATTAAGCACATTATATGAAAACAATTATAAAACTTATCTAAAAATATAATTATTAAGAATATTAAATAAACATTGGGCAAATGAAATGGAATATAATATTGAGTACTAATTACCGCTTTAACTATAAGATTAACAAACATTATATTAGAAATCTTTAAAAATAAAAACATAATAATGTAAAATTTTCTTAATATATTAAAAAGAAATTATAACATCTTAACAAGTTATTTAAGATAAAAATTTACCAATAATAAAAAATTCAATTTACCAAACTAGACAACGTTATCTAAAAAATACACATATTGGTCCACATTTATTATTATATTAAATAATTATAACATAAAGTATACACTTATAATAAAACTTAAAGAGTACTGTTCTTAGCACTGCAAATATTTTTTAATATAAAAAAATATTTGCAAAAAATAAATATTTTGAATATTAAAAAAAAAATCTTAAGAAAAACATTTAAACAGTTTGTAGTTTAAAAGTTTAATTAAAAAAAAAATTAAAATATTTTAAAACATTGTATAAATTAAGAAATTGATAGTTTGTAAGTTAAAAAAAAAGGCTTTAAAAAGATTTTTTTTAACCCAAGATTTTTGGTACCAAAGAGCAAAAAAAAAATTAAAAGAATAGATCAATAATTCTCTCTAAGCAAAACAGCATTAATTGTTCGAATTCTAAATCATAAACTTTATAAAACTGTAACATCAGTTTTGAATTCTTTTTCATGAACTTTGTAAAGTTCACTTAAAACTTCCAACTCTCGAATTCTAAGGTCATAAACTCTAAAATTTATTTAACCTCAATATTTCGATTTAATCACATATGTTGAGAGTGAGAGTTTTATAAAAATTACAACAACAAATAGTATAATTTTTAATGCGTTATTTATTACACACAAATTGTTGTTGCATTTTTATAAATGTAGTTTTAATTAATAATAATTTAAGCCAGGTCTAGTGGGCTCTATTAGTCGAAGACCTTCAAACTAGCAAAGCTTATATATGGAAAAAAAAACTCTCTTAATCAGGATTTGATTAAAACAAAGAGTAAAGAGTTTGCCAAAGTTTTTAAAATCGTTTAAGTGTCATTAGTAAATTTTTATATAAGAAATTCGTCCTTAAATCCTATAATGGTCATCTAAAGAAAGAAGTATTTTTGTTTAAAATATAAAAATCGCATCAAGCTTTAAAGCTAAAAAAAATACTTAAAGCTCTTTGGTCACAAATTATAAAGTCTATGAAAGCTTTAAAATCAAAGAATTTTATTAAAAAGAAATCTTAAAAGCCATCATATTAAAAATATATTTAAAATCTCTTATACTTGAAAAATTATATGATTTTAACTCTTATACACACACTACTTAATTATTAAAAAGGAAACAAATTTGTATTACTTTCAACATGTTATTAAACATTTATAAAAAAATATATTAATAAATTAATTTACACAAATAATTAAAAATATTATAATCGAAAGAATAACTAAATCTTTAAAAACAAACAAATCTTAAATTATTTAAGAGTTAAAACTGTTATAAAACTCTTATATTTGTAAACGAAATTAATAAAAATCATAACATTAATTTTGAGAAATATTAATACAACTCTGTTTAAAAAATTTTTAAGCAGAGCTAAGAAAAATTATTATGTTTTCTCTATTCACAATAAAAAACAATATGAATATTTATTACTTATATTAAACTCTTATAACACACTTTATTTAAATCAAACTATTGATTTTTATAGAAAATCTTAAATAAGTTTTGAACTTTGGCTATAAATTTTAATTCCAGTTTTTACACAAATGTGTAATTAAAACAAAATGTTGTACTCTTATACTTAAAATATATTAATTTTTTAATTATTGCCAAAGTAACAGCAGGAAAGATATAAATTGTGTTATATTGGCGGTAATGCTTTAAAAAATTTTATAAAATCTGTTATAAAAGTCTTATACTCCAAAAAGAACTTTAAATGTCTTTTTAGTTGTAATTTATTTTATATGTTTCATTTTTACCACTCTTATACTTAAAAAAAATATTGAAATTTTTTTCTTTTATTAAAATATTTTGATTTCTTAAAATGATGATTTTAAATAAAGCTTAAAAATCTAATACTTAAAAAGCATAGAAGAAATTTTATAAAATTAATTTTGTCTCTTATACCTAAAAATCTCTTATACTGCATAACATTTTGCTTTTAAGCTTTTAAAAAAGCTTTTGAATATTTTTGTATTGTAATTATATCAATAAAAAGGATTTATAACGATAAAATTATTTAATTCCATAAAATACTGCTCTTATACTTAAAAAAAAAACTGTTTGTTTTGAAAAACTGTGCTATACTGCTCTTAAGAGTTATTTCTCTTATATTACTGTTAAATTTTTTTACAATAAAAATATTTCCCTCATAAACAAGTATAAATTAAAATTGTAAACAAATTTTTTTAAATTATTTTAATTTGTTTGTTTTTCTCTAAATCTCAATTTTATATTTTGTTCTAATTAAAAAAAAAAGATAATTGTCTTATAAAACTGCTAACAAGTCAAAAGAAAAAAAACAGCTGTTATACTCTCGTTAAAGGAAAAAAGTTAAAAAGTTTTGTTAAAAATAGAAAATCATTTATGTTGTGGAAATTTCACAACTTTCACAAAATGAAATTTCAAATTCATATATTCCTGGAAAAATATTCATTTAGGGAAATTTAAAAGATTTTATTAAAAAAAATCTTTTAACTTTCCTCAGTTGCCCTCAGGCAAGCGATAGCAAATATAGTTAAGGCATAAAATATAATCTTTATACTAATCTAAATAATTAAAAATAAATTTTGAATAACATATTAATCAATTGAATCATTTAAAGAACAATATCAATCAAATAAAAATCAAATTTTAGGCTCTTTCCAAATAAAGTTAGATAAAGTTAGATAAAACATAAATTAACTTATAATAAGTGAAAACAATGTTAAGTCTCAAAATAATAATAATAATAACAACAACGAAATTAAATAACAACATAATTATAAAAACAAACAAAGTAAACATTTAAATCTCATATTCATAAATAAAATTTAAAAACTTATTCATTCTTATCTAAGAGTTAAACTAAAAATTAAAAGTATTATTAAATAGATTTAAAAAACAAAATTTAAGACCAAAAAACCCAGGTATAAAAAAGGAGTAAAATAAATAATCTCATTTAATTATTAACTTAAAAATTATAACATTTATCTTAACAATCATATATTTATATTCAGATAACGTTATGAGAAAATTATTATCAACAAGCTTACGAGAATTATTAACAGCTTAGAATTATAAACAGACTATGCAATATAAAAAAGATTTTGTAACCAAAACAAACAAACAAACTCAGCTTTAACAATTTAACTCATATTAAATAATATATTTAACATTATTTATTAAAAACTTGAATTTAAACTGTTTATACTTAATGAGAGTTATTACTGATCACAAAATATACAGCAAAGCAGTATTCTTTTTATCTATAACTTGTTGAAAAAAAATTCTACTAAAGAATTGTTTGAATAATAATTTATTAATTTATAAAAAAATTATTTTTTTTTTACAAAACCATAAGAGATTTATTTTAAACCGTAATAGGAGAATTCACAATCCTTCAAGATTGGTTATAAAAATTTTTTGAAATTTCTACTGACATCACATATGATCATTTTACCCACCGGCTTTTAGTAAGCTTTTGCTTAAACAAATGTCTTTGGCTAATAAATAAATCTCTTTAATTTAAAAATACTAATAATCAATTCTAACCTCACTTTTCTTAACAAATCCAACAAATTTCGTTAAATCAATTAACTTAATTAAATTACAGTGAATTTGATACTTTATAAGTATGAAAAACTCTGTACTTTAATATACTGTTAATTCATGGAGTTTAGCACAGCACATTTAAATTATAACCTCACTTTTTTTTAACAAACCTTTAAATATTTAAAATCTAATTAAGATTAAAAGAACAATGTATTTTAAATTCTGCTATTTTATAATTAGGAAAAGATATGTTAATAATTAAACTTTTAATTAATTTTCTTAGTTAACAAATAAAATTCTAACCTCACTTTTTTAAGCATTTTCTTTATTTATTTTTAAATTATTTTTTTTTTTAATTCAAAATTAACTGTAAAAATGTAGAGTGAAAAAATAATTTTATAAAAATTTTAATGATTCTTTTTTATAAATTTATGTTAAAAGTGATTAGAATTTAAAAGTTACTTTTAAGTTCCGAATGTACATTCAACATTGTGGGATCTGCTGCAGCAAGAGAGAAAAAGAAGGATTTATTTAACTGCCATACAGCATTAATTTAATCAATAACTAAGCGCTAGCCAAGCACCGGTTAAATAAAGGAGTTATTTATCCAGTAGCAGCAGGCTGAATACAATCCTTACTTATGCCTGTACAAGTTTAAAGAAGACACTGAGAGAAAAATCCTGCATTGACCAAACGAAACTACAAAACAAATAAAAAGGTGAACAAATCGGTGTTTCTCTAATTTTGGATCTATTCTCAATTAATCCCGATTAATAAAGCTTAATGGAATTGGGTTTTAGAAAACAACGCTTTTAATAATAATCTCCAATAATCTTCTTCAGGCGAAAGTTCATAATTTATTTAAGATTTATTTATAAATTCACTTTAATTTTTTTTTTCAAAATATATTAAGCAATATTAAATGAAACTCTGTAACAACACTTTATTAACCAATTATTAAAAGAAAAAAACACACAACTTTTGTAAGAGTGACCATGTTTTCTTTATAAAAAAAAATTAAAATTAAAATCTTAAAAGTTTATATCAATGAAAAAAAATAATAAACTTTTCAAAAGCTTTAATTAAACAAAAGTGAAAAAGCTATTTCTTTTACAAATCCGAACAAAGAAGTTGAGGATCTTTTTTCGGGTTTTTAATAGAAACTTCTTCCTTAACTCATTTCTTTCTTTCTAAAACACTTAAAAAATATATTAATATATATATTTATTTATTAGCACATTATTAATTTAAATTAATAAAAATTAGTTATAGATATATAAGAGCAACAAATATTAGAAAAAAAATCCGAACAATTTCTAATAAACCGAACATTTATTGCTTACGAAACATTGAAACTTAAAAGTAAATTAATATTTAAAATTAAACAAATAAATTAAGTTCAATTTATATTAAGAAATTAATAATTATAAAATTATTTTCAAAATATTTAACTAACAAAAAAATATAATCAAAAAAATTTAAACAAATTATTTAAACACATTATTAATGAAGTTTCTTTAAAATAAAAGAAAACACAAAAATTCAAACGTTTTCAAAGTTTAATATTTAACACCAAATAAAATAATATATAACCAACTAACAATTTAACAAAAACAATAACTTGTACTGTCAATTTATTCCAAAACAGTGATTACCTAAACACAAAGACAGCAAAATACATAAAGTAATAAACATAAAACTGAAATAATATATAAAAATAAAAATAAAGGTTGAAAAAGAGAATTGTTGTCGAAACTTTTTTCATTCTAACCCTACTTTTCAAAAAAAAATTTGGAATAAAAAATTTTTTAATTTTCAAATTTCATAAAATTTAACTAATCTGGAGTTACATAAAATATTTCAAAATAAATGTAAAAAAAGTTAATTGTTAAAAATCAAAATCCAACAAAGCTTTTTTTTATTTTAACCCTACTTTTTCAAAATAAAATTTTTTAAATTATTAAAACGTTAGTTTTTCGATGTAAAATAAAATATAAATAAACTCAAAACAAATGTTTAAAGCAAATTGTTGTTTAACATAAGCCAAGAAAATGATTTTAAACCAAAATAAAAATTAAAAACCATTTTTTTCATTCTAACCCCACTTTAATAAAATAAAATTTTCAGATTACTTAAAGAAATTTAAGAGATGAGGAGTAAAATTAAAGATTTAAAAAAAAATCGAAACAAATGAAAAAAATTAATTTTGGGGTTAATAAAACACAAAAATTTCGTTTCGATTTCTGTTCATTTTAACCCCACTTTTACAAAAAAAATTTAAATTCAAGGAAAAAATATAAAATTTTGAACTTCAAATAATTTTTTTAAAATGATTCAAAAAGCATTAAAATCAAATTAAAAGCAATGATTAAAATTAAAAAGAAATACAGCTCAAATTTAAAAACCTGCATAATTCACCTTTTAATTAAAAAATATAAATCAAACTTTCTACTTTAACGCTTAAGGTATGAAGAAGTAATAAATTTTAACAAATATTTAAATAAGAAGGATATTTTATTTCGAAAACTTAAGACCAGAGCTTTAAATTGGATTCTATCTAATTTCCTAAAAAGTTAGGTTAGAATTCCAAATCTTTGTTTTAAATATCAAATTTTAAAAAATTTATACAAATATTACAAATGTTTTAAAGATAACACAAATATGCCTAAATTTCTATAAAATAATAATATTTGTATAACTGTTTTAAGTAAACAAAAAGGTTTACAAAAGAGAACCTAACCCAACTTTTTGAAATTAAAATTCTCATTTTGCAGTTCTTATTTTTTTTTTTTACTTAAAATTACAATTTATTTCATAAGCTTTTGTAATTTAACGCAAATAACTTTAAGAATGATGTTATTTCGAAAAAATCTCACCTTAGATTTGTGGAGAAAATATTAAAAAAAATATTCTTAAAAAAAAGTTTGTTTTTAAAAAATACCATTAAGAAAATGCTTCTTTGAAAGTGAGAAGGAAATTCGCCCTTAAAACAAGTTTTTTTTAAAGAAGGTACTGTTAAGAAAAGATTCTAAAAAAAATAAATGTGAGATTTAATTTTTAAAACCAGGTAAATTAATAAAAATAAAAAAGGTACTTTTATAAAATTTTCTTTGCAGAAAATATATATTTAAAAAAGCAAATAATACTACTTTCCCCAAAAAATATTCTTAAGAGTTTTTTCCAGAATGTGCTTTGGAAAGGTTTTTTCTCTTTACGATTTTAACAAATAGTACTTTTTAGATAAAAATCAATTATACTTAGAAACATACTTTTGTTAGAGAAAATTTTTAACAAAGGAACTATTTGAGAAGTACTTTTTGTTTTAATCCTTCGTTTTAATGTTTTAGAAACGAAACGTTCCATAAGAAGATTTTTTTAAAAGTACTTTTTATTAAAAAAAAAAATGATATTCAAATACGTAAAAAGGGCTTTTTTAAATTAAATTCTTAGAAATTAAATTAAATTCTTTAAATAAAGTGATTTGAAAGCAGATTTTTTCCAAATGAAACTTTTAAAAAATTCTTTTAAAAAATTAATTTAAAACGGTACTTGTTTAAATAAACATTTTTGATTAACTCTTATATCAAAAACTTCACAAAAAGTGCTTATAACAGCTTAATTTTAGAGCAGATGATATTTAAAAACTTATGTATAAAAAATTTTTCTTTTTCAAGAAGTACCTTCATTTAAACCCTTTGAATTAGTCACTTTTCAAAAAAGGTACTTTAAGGAAAAAGGGCATTTTTAAATCATTCTATGTAATTAAATATTTCTCTTAAAACAGAATCTTTAAAATCGTTTTTTAAGAAAAGGTACTTTTTGGGAAATAAGAAAAAGTACTTTTTAAAATATATATTTTTTTTTTATAAAAAAATAACCTTTTTTCGTTGCAAATAATACTTTTTTTTTAACAATAAGTAATAAAAAAATGGTACTTTCTATAAAGGTTCTTGTTTAACTTCTTTCTATACATAAAAAAGTTCTTTGTGAATAAGTACTTTAATAAATCTTTTTATTAAAGACCGTGTTTTTTTAATATTTAATTAAGAAATAATTCCAACATCATTTTTAATTGTATTTCACTACCACTTCTATATCCCATAACATGTGTTATTATTGTTATTGCTAACAATTCTCGATTTGTTAAAAACAAATAATTTTAAAAACTTTAACGTATTATATGAACAAATTGAAAATATTTTATTATTATGTAGCAATATTCTTAAATAAAATTAAAAAAATTATTTATAAATAAATTAAATAGAAAAAAAGTTCATAAAAGTTTTCATCAAATTTTTAAATAAATAAATCACATTTTCTGAAAACCCTCTACAACAAAAAAAAAAAAAAAAATATGTGTTTTTATTCAAAAAAATAAAAGGACATCTCGTTAGCCAGCAAATACAAAAATTGCAAAGTTTGGACGAGGACTTAAGAGAAATTTCGAAATGTAACTATTACGCCACGTTTACATTAGACAATGCTGTCATGACAATAAAATAATGAGCATTAGTTG
This sequence comes from Gymnosoma rotundatum, assembly GCA_916610165.2. Classification (NCBI taxonomy): domain Eukaryota; kingdom Metazoa; phylum Arthropoda; class Insecta; order Diptera; family Tachinidae; genus Gymnosoma; species Gymnosoma rotundatum. Next base: position 13,560,070 of record OU744340.1, read on the forward strand.
TCAAAAATGCTGACAATTGCTTCTGTAGTGTAGGCGTCCAGACAACAATTATGACAATTCACTATGAGCACGTTCTCCGAAAATTTAAAATAGCCAGGGCTGTTCTACAAATCACTTTTTGTCAAAGTGATTTCAAATCACGCAAAAGGTGTTCTGCAAACAAAATGTACTGAAATCACGTAATTTAAAACATTAAGCAAAATGACTGCCGATTTGAAATCTCTTGCTCGTTTTTTCTAATTATTTCGCTTAGAAAATAATAATAAAGGCATTATATATTTAAAACGATATGTCTTCTTCTTATTTTTGCAAAAAAATAGATTTTATACACATAAAAACGAAATTAATAATAAATTTTCAAAGGCACTGCATATTTTATAAAAAAATGTTTTGCTTTATTTAGTAATGCTCGTGATTTTCTCTTTCTCGTTAGCGGTTAGCTGGTTTGTGGTTTCAAAGAATATTCTAGTGTTGCAAAATTGTCAGAGTATAAAATGTAATTTTTTATAATATTAAGTGCAAAATATAAAATAGTATTAACTTCCTAAACTTTTTGCATTAATTTTAAATTTTAATTTTAACGCCAAATTTTAAGCCCTTCGATTAACACCAATAAGTAAATGAAAGCACATGTATTACAAACAAATAAAAATTCACTAATTTATTTTAGTTCCACACATTTTAACTCATTTAAATCACTTATAATATTTTAATTTCAAATGTAAAAGAAAAACACAACACAAATCTAAAAAAGCCGTTTTCTCATATTTTCGAAAAATTAAAATCACGCCGATAAATTTAAAATCACGTGATTTGCAGAACAGCACCAAATCGTCTGCGGATTTTAAAACCGTTCGTGACTTGAATTCACGTGATTTTCAGAACAGACCTGAGCTTTAGCGATTCTTCCTGCTATTTTTCCATTTCTATTGTTATATAACAAAGCAAAGAAAATTTCAGTAATTAAAATAATAGTTTAATTAAAATTTGATTTAGTTAAAGCAATTATAAAAAAATTTGTCGGCATACGTCAAATCACTGTCTTTAAAATATTCAAGACAGTAATTCAGACAATTGAAATGTGTACATGTATTAGTGAAAAACTGTGCATGTATTGCTATTGTCATAACAGCATTGTCTAATGTAAACAGGGGGTTAATGAAAAAATGTAACTGTTTTGAAGGAAATGCGCAACTTTTTCCAGTGGTAACACTGGTCTAAAGATAATCAAAATATTCATCGAGCATTTTAATAGTATTTGATGTGTTTTTATTTCAAGCGATTTTAAGTTGAACAGTTGGCAAAAATGTGGTAAGAAAAAAAGACATCTTAGAATTTATCGACATACAGGCAATTACCCTACACTTTGGGACGTTAAAAGTGCAGAGCATAGTGTCTTTAATAGATGAACAATATGGAATTTTATCAGAATGAAATTGATTGGTTGAAATCTTTACATTTTTGTTGTACTAAAAGCAAGATGGTGACAGTACAAAGACAAACTAAAAATTAATGTTTGATGGGTCATACAGCATGTGTACATCAAATCATACAGGATTTTTGATCGTGTCTAGACCGCTAAAACCGAGGGCTCGTTTAGACAAAGTGTAATTACATACATTTCTTAAAAATTTAAGAAAGAGCGTATTTCATATTGTTACGTTTTTCCCTCTTAGAACAAACGTACGGATTCTTTTGATTGCAAATACCACTGTGGCTAATTATTCTGTATTCAAACTTTATGGCTTTCTCTGGCTATATACTTCTTGATCCTACCGGTCTTGTGAACTCTTGGTCTCGTATTTACTAAACAAGCGTTATTACTACAAACGCAGCCATATACTACTCGATGCCTTGTTTAGTAACCTTCACCATCCACAGACATCTCCACTACTCCTTTTACCCTTCTTCTTCTTACTTCCCTGCGCAACCACTACCCTTCGTACTTTTTATTGTAAAGGGCTTCTTGACAATTATCTGTAGCTCTTATATTAAATTGGACCGTCTTAACTAAATTATCTGCCATGGCTTTACACAATAATTCTCTTTTGCCTCTCGGGAGGTTTGTACTGCTGTTTATTAATTTCAATTGCATTATAAAAATTTTTATTTTTTTGTTGCACGCATGTCCGAATGCGGTATCGAACTCAGGGACCTCCTGTTTTGTAGTACGCACCTCTACCAACGCAGCCATTGAGGCTGCTCAGCTTTTGTTGGCTAACTGTGGTATTATTCTATACACACACCATTAGTTGTTGAATTAACTTATTCACCATGCTTATACGAAAACAACAACAGGGGTTGCCAGATTTTATTATTCGTAACAATATATTAAAGGAGAATAAAGAAGAAGATCATCAATAAAATGAGCACTTTTCCATTTTATTATTATATTATTACTTACTTTCGCTTTTCGTTGTTACATAAATCATTAGGCACTTTTTTGAATTCTTTTTAAATTTCTTTATTACTTTTTTACTTATGTTTTTAATTTCATTTTTTACAATTTGCAAATAAAAATAAAGAAAAAATTATAGTCGTAAAAATTACACAAGGTATGTATGGTATGGTATTTAGTAATATATTATTGTAAACTATTACAACAAGTTTTACATAATTTATAACTTTAAGATAAATAATTTAATTTATATACAATAATACGAGTAGAAAAGTTTATACATAACTTTACATTAATTAATTATTAAATTAGAAGAATGAGACACTTTAAAGAATTTTATAATTAAGCTGTGAGTATCCCTCTTAATTTTAGTGAGTTAAAAAAGCTTTTTTTTAATTGCTGAGTGATGTAATTTTTTAGGATTATTTTTTATTATTTTTGCTCTAAATTTGTAATTATGGTTTTGTTCGCAAATACATCACTGCGCTGCATCTGATGCGCAGTACGTTCGAAAATGCATCAGTTGGCATCACTGCAAATGTCATGTGTTCTTAAATGCATCAATGAAATATATGACGTGCAAACAAACATCAAACACGCATCACAAAAAAATAGCTGATGCATTTGATCTTTATTAATTTTATTTTGTTAAATTGCGTTTGTTTATACTCTTTTAGAAACGATTTTGATAGTTATTTGCTATATTAACATAATCCAGAATTTTTGGGATTCGTCTGTTGTTGGCACATACGTCTTTTAGCAGTGCACTCATTTTTAAAACTACTAATTTTTTTTTTCTTTTGTCGATTGCACACCTTTCTTTCATTTTTGCTTTAATCTAAACCTAGAAATAAATTTATTATTATCTTCTGCATTAGTAATGTTAAATCATTTGAAATTTTGAAAACAAATATTTTATTTTTGTTTGCGCATCAAGTAAGTATCAGCATCAGCTGTTTTGCATCGGCATCGCAAACTAATCACACATGCGCATCAGATGCACTGCAGTGATGCATTTTTGAACAAGCCCTATAACTTAAATTGTTAGTTGATGTATTGTAATTTCCAAAAGGGCCATAACGATTTTGTGTTTATTAAATTTAATTTTTTTTTCGGACAGACCTTCAAAATAATTTAACTTGAAAAAAAGTGGACTTTTTCACTTTTACCATTTTGTGTACGGTATTATCTTGACTGGGATCTGTAGTTTTGAATTAAAACGCCTTATGGAAAACTAAGAAGCCAACATGAGCTAGTTATTAGTTCCAAAAGTAAAAATGAAACTGTGTGATGGTATTTTATTATCGTTAGAGAGACTGGAAGAAACAACAAGTGAGTCACGTGAGTTAGTAATAATATACAGAAAATATTTTTTTAACATACTACAGCGTGAGATAATCAATTTCTTTCTAAAATCACTTTAAGTTTGTCATTACAATTAAAATAGACGTTTTTTTTTAAATCGCAATCGTTAGAAATTTAACGGCTTCAAATCGCTAGATCTAACTGAAGCATACTGAAGGAGAAAATTTTTAGAATATGCTAAAATAAATTTGGCGTGTTTTAAAAAAGAACGTTTTATGTGATTATTAAAAGCTCATTACACAATTGCCCCAAAACTTAACAGGGCAACTGCCGTGAAGAAATAATAATAATAACTTATCTCGGATCGCTGCTGCTCACCCTGAGATTGCATACTCTGTCTCTGGAATTAACATTTTGAATACACCAATATCAATTGAGTTCATGACAGCCAGGGGACTACCGAATTTTCCTTTTTCTTCTAAAGGCTGTAATTTCGTATTCGTTATAAACTAAGACAGTGTTCCTCTCCACTCCACCTGAGATTAATCGACAATCGATTAAGGGGACTTAATTGGATTATTGTATTTTGCGCTAATTTAAAACATAAATAATGCACCCCAAATACTCACTGGACTGGGTAACGATCAAGACCGTTAAGTGAAAAAAAACGTTTTCAAGGCTGTTTTTGATGCCTGTGTTGTAAATGTGTTCGATTTTCTTTAAGAGAAAGAACAGAGAGAGAGAGAGAGAGGAATGGAACTCTTTATTTTATTTAAGTGATGAAATGAAAGGCGCTGCTTTTCAGCTCAATTATTTCAAGTTGAAATAGCTTTTTAGCAATATCCCGCTTTACAACGCTTTGCTTTGAAGGTCCATTGATCTTGCAGAATGTAGAGACAATAGTCCTCTAAATGCTTGGAGGAGTTTAGGTCGTAATCTACATATCCCTACATTTTACACAAAATAGAACAGATGTCTATGCAATCTACAAACTGTGATTAGCCCTCTTATTTTGTAGGTCTTTGAATACACCTAATGACTAATGCAACAAAGAAGTCAATTATTAACGATTTTTATTGTTTAATGCTAGAAATTATAGCTTAAAAGCAGACTGGCTAAAGTCACTACCCCGGTAGCACAAAATTGTTATGTTCATTTGGAAAAATCCCAGTATCTAATAAAAAATAGTCAAGAACTTGAAACAATACACAAACTGTGTAAGCACCCCAAAACTGTAAATGAATCATTCATTTTTTAATTAACTCCCAATTCATTTATGTACTGAATTATTAAATTTCCAATTATTTCTTCGAGCACAAAAAAATTGAATTAAATTTAATTTGATTTAATTCAAATGACAATGGTAAAGAATTAATTGCAATTCATTTAGAATTTAAATGAATTTGTACAATAAATTGCAATTAGTTTTTAATTCAAATGAATTTGTAGAATGAATTGAAATTCATTTGCAATGCATTTAAATTAAATTAATTTTTAATTAATTCAAATGAATTATAAAAAATAATTTATGATTCATTACCAACTCAGCTGAATTGACTGAAATTTGAATTAATTTTGTTACTGTCGTTTTGTCATTAAATTAATTTTTTATGTTCAAGTCAACAAGCATTACGCAATGTTTTCTTTGATTAGGCGCAGATCTAGGGCAAGGTTTTTCGATTTTCATATTCGATATAATATTTTAATAGAAGAAATATTCATTTTTCATTCCCCCTAGATCTGCTTTTGAATTTTATTGATTGCAACTCATATTTAATTTCATGCATTTGACTTTCAATTCATTGTTCTACAGTATACGACAAAACAAATGCACAAACTTCAACCGATTTAAATATTTCTTAGTAGCATATACAAACCCAGTTATATATAAATTCTTTTGATTTATTATGACCATATTAAACCCTTCTGGTGAAGCAAAGCTTAAATAAGCAAAAAAATAAGCATCAGAAAAAATACTGAATTTTATTTACCAGATCAGTTTATATCCGCGACAAAACAAAAGCACGAAATAAACAATCATTAACATCCTTTGTTAATTACAAAAAATAAAAACAGCAAGTACCGTTAGATAATAAATAACACTCTTTGCATCACTTTAAACATATTTAAAGCAAATGACCACATCTTTATAGTCGTCTCTGATTATTTGAAGTCATCGGTTATGATAAATTTCTTCTTGGTTTATTCAATGCAAGAGAGGAGGGCCAGTCAGAGAATTTGGATTTATTGTTACCGGATACGACTGTAATACTCGTACATACACTTATAAATTCAAAAAAATTCTATGCTGTGTACCTCGGGCTTAAACTTGATAAATTTACACAAATCAACTTATTTAATAATTTTTCTTGGGTTGATACTCTGTGCGAATAAAAGAAAAAGATTTTAGCAGTGGTAAATTAGTTACTTCAATTGCAAAGAAATTCGGAATACATCATAGCGTTATTGCACGTCAATTTCGTTCCTCAGATTCGTTGACCACCATACACAAAGCAGGTCGTCCTCGCAAAACTACCTGACATGACGACAAGACAGTAATAAGATTAATAAAAAGGGATCCCTATATGTCAGCGAGATCTATTGCGAAGCAGTTGGCATTAAATATTTCCTTTAGATCCATTCAAAGACGAGCTATTGAAGCGGATTAAAATGTTACAGAAGCGCAAAAAAAAACATTTTTTTCTGCCAAAAATAGACAAGCCAGAATTGAATTTGCAAAGGCACATCTAAACTGGAGCACAACATAGTGGAAGAATGTGCTCTTTTCTGATAAGTCAAAGTTTAATTTGAAAAGTTCTGATGGATTTCGGCTAGTACTAAGGCTTAAAGGGCAAAGCCTTAATCCTCAATATGCTGAGGGTAAAGTTAAACACGAAGGAGAAAATGTTTTGGTCTGGGGGTGCTTTTCTGGCAACGGGATCGGACCAATTCACAAAATCAATGGTATAAAGGATCGATTCATGTACAAGAATAGCCTTACTAACGTGAGCTGCCGCACGCTGAGGAAGAAAAGCCACTTAAATAGAGATACCAACACGACAACGAGCCAAAACACACAGCTAAAGCTCTAAACACTTAGACGACAGCAGACTTCACAACTTTATGGCTTCAAATGCTGCTAACTTCAAATGCTGCTTTGAAGTCAGCTTCATAATTATTTTGAAGACAGCAACAACAGCTGTGTACTTTAGCAATACAAATTTAAGGGGTACCGCATATTTTATAATGAATTAAAGTTACTGATAAAAATATATAAATTTATTTCCTTATTGTATTTTTGTGATGTTCTTTTATGTTAAATATTAAAAAAAAAAAAAAAAAGTTTTTGGTTTTGTTTTTCCAATTTATGGCAACACTATGTTTGTTAAAAGCTGCCCGTCAAAATAGAAAATAGCCTAAGTTGGCAGCAGCAGCAGCAAATGGTGCCGTGTAATCGTGCTGCTGTGATGTCGTCAAAATAATCGTTTTCATTTAAACACATGTATTTTATTTTTGACAGTTTGCTGTCTGCTGCCTGCTGACGTCTAAGTGCTTAGGGCTTAAGTGTGTGAAAGAGTGGTTCGTTAGTAACAAAATTGAAGTTTTGATGTAGCCTACACAATCGCCTGATCTCAATCCCATAAAAAAATCTATGCGAAATTGTAGATCGTAAAATAAATCGCGTTTATTGCAAAACTAGCGATGACTTTTTTTCCGACAGGTTGAAATTGCGCGGAATGAAATTCTTGACGAAATTTTATTAAAACCAAAAGATTCCATATGACACAGATTCGAAGAAGAAGGCTACGCAACTAAATATTAGTGAAATTTAGATTTTAATCACCTAACCTTAAAATGTGCTATTGTTTTGTCGCTTTTAAAAAGTATCGTTTTATCGTATCGTATATTTAATATGATTTTTTTTTTTTTTGCTTTTAAGTAGAAATATTGTTAATTATTGTTTTGGTTTAAATAATTTAGTTTATTTACTGTGTAAATAAATGAAAAAAATTTGGAAAACAAATGCATTTTTTCTTTTTTTAAGATATTAAAGATTAACTACAAGTTCGTGCATTTGTTTTGTCGTATACTCTAATTCATTTGAATGAACTTAAAATCAATTCAACTCTTAAAGAATTAGAAATGAACTGCAATTTATTTCAGCAAATTCATTTATATTGGAAACGAATTAAGCTTCATTTTACAGATTCAATTGAATTGAAAACGAATTGCAACTCATTCTACTGCCTGATTGGAATTGGAAACAAATTGGAATTCCTTTCTGCTTAATTCGTCTGAATTGATAGAAATTTAATTCAATTCGTTTTTTTTTTTGTGGTGAAAAGAATTAATTCGAAATTTAGGTAATTCCTAACGAAATAGGTTTTAAATATAAAAATGTTTATTTACAGCTCTGTAGCACCACCCTAATTTTAGAAGATCTGTGAACACCTAAATATTAGTTTTATTAGAGGAAAAATATTTTCTATTTTTAATTTCATTTGATACTGAAAGTGTTAAAGAGCTTTTTTTTTTATAAAATAAAAATATAAATTATATTTAAATATGTATGCATATATATATGTATGTATAAATGTATATGACGTATTTGTTTACAAAGGACTTAAAACACTATTTGATTATTTTAAATTATTTTGATATTATTAAAATTAAATACTTTTTTTCTTATTTTACTTGTTTCTATTATTTAAAATTAGAGCGCCTAACAAGTTTTTCTTTTTTTTTTTATTCTAAAGAACGTTAGCGGAAATATTTACTTTTTTTTGTTTAATTATTGTTAAAATATTTTAAATTTGTAAAATAATAATATTTTAATTATATTAATCTTAAACAAATAAATTTGTTTTCTAACCATGATGGCGCTTGTGCGTAGTAGGGGTTGGTTGGTTGGTTGGTTTTTCATATAAATTTAAAAGGGTCGTCCATTCGTTGTATTACCGTAATAGTTTGGTCGTTCGGGTAGTTTTGGTGGTGCATTAGGCACAGGGCGACTAAATAGTTGTGTTTAATTTTATTTTTTTTTTTATATTCAAAGGAAAATAGAAAAAAAACAATAAAAAAAATTATTTTAAAAAATTAAAAAAATAGAGTTTAAATTGTTTAAATATATATTTATATTTTTAAGTTTTATATAAAAAAAAACCCACTCACCATTTGTTATTAAGAGGTTTAAAAGCATTAAAAAAGAAGTGCTTAGACAATCCTTTAATTATTTCATGATTTTAAAATTAGAAAAATGATTTTAAAGCTTTTTGTAAGCGCAACAGGAATATTTTACAGTGTATGAATTGAGATAAGAAATATTTTGTGATGAAATTATGAAATTATAAATGTGCCAATGGAAAATAAACAAGCAAAAAAGCATATTATTTGCTAAAATTAATTTTATATCACAACCTTTTAAAAACACAATTAAAAAACATTTTATTTGACCTTTTTTTTCATTAATAAAATTTTAAAAATTTTAAGAATAAAAAAAAAAACATAAAATTTTTTTAAAACACCCTCGTAAATCTAAAACATTGTAAAAATTTTTAAGAAATAAACAATAAAAAAATTTTCTAAATTATTTAATAAAATTAAAATTTTAAAGAATTTCAGTGTTTTTTTTAACCACCCTAAGATTTTTAAAAAATAAATGAAAATAATTTTAATATATGTATTAAAAAATTTATTAAAATGCTATTTTTGTTATTTAATAATTCACCTATTAATAATTCACTAAAAACATTTTTCCTGTTTCCTGAAGATGCCACCGATAAATGTGGCGAAATATTGAAAAAAAATTAAAATAAAAATTTTTTTATTAATAAAACGCCATTGTGCTTATTTATTTACAAATAATTAAATAAAAAAAAATGTATCCCTTTTTCTTTTTGATTTTTTTTAAAGAAAGTATAAAAATTTCTTTTTCATAAAGCCTCCGTAGAAGTCTTTACGGCCTCAAAATTTATTTAGTACATCTACACTTAAGTAATTTATTTCAATATTTTATATCATAAGTAATATTATGAGATCAAAAATTATTTGCCCATTTGCAATACGCCTACCCTTTATTAAAAACAAAAAAAAAAATAGTCTCAATAATTCTTATGAACTTCTAATGGAAAAAAGAGATCTCACAAAATTGTATGGTCCTACGTACCTTTTAAACTTTGTTATTAAATTTTTAATATTTTAGAAAAAATAAAAACAATGGCCCATATTCATAGTTGTAGACTAAAGTCGACTCTTGCTAAAGTATACTCTAAAATAAAAGGCTATTATTATCTTTTTTGTCAATATGAAAATTTATTATTCGGAATCTTATTTTATTTTAATTTACTTTATTCGTGCTTCATGAAATATTTATATTTGAAGGAATTAAGCACGAATAATTTAAATTAAAATTATCTTTTTTGCTTTCATAGTCAAGAATAAAGTATACTTTAAGTTTAGCCACCTTCCACTGGGTGCCAACTGTAATTTGATAAATGTTTTCATACAATTTCTAAACAAACATTAGAAAAAAGTAACCTTGTTTTTATTTTGTTCACTTTGGTACAAAAATCAGATATAGAGTATTGTGTTCTTAAACCAAATTAAATAATTATGGAAAAATAAGTTAAAAACAGCTTTAGCTAGTTTTAAATTTAGAGTTGTCTTTAACGCCAAAAGTATATTTTAAGTTGTCTATTAATGAGTTAAAGTCGACTCTAAAGTAAAACCGACTTTAGTTCCCTTAAAGTATACTTTATTTTAACTATGAATATGGGCCAATGAAACAAAGAAATTCTTATACACATTTCTCTTCTTAATAGTTAATGCCCATATTGAAGAGCTTTTAGCGCACAACAACATAACCTTAAAGAAATAGCGCTCATAAAAAAATGACGTGCCAAATTATATTAAAAATTCGAACTGATCTTAAATAGCATGGCCTCAGATTGATGGTAAAAAAAATCAGTATTATTTATAAAAATTAACATGTCCAGATTTCAATCCAACAGTTGTACGAATTATTGCTATTTTAAGATTTAACTTTACAAACCCAACATTTTTTTAGTTAAACGAAACTAGAAAGTTATTGAAAAACATTAACTTAAAAATTTATCTAGTGTTTACAAAATTTATACATGGTCCTTCGAACTATAAATTGTTTTGTTCAATAATTTGGGTGTGCTGTAAAAGTATAATTAATATCAAATAGAGCTGTAAATGAATTATAGAATTTTGGTTTTAATTCGTTACGAATAAGCTAAAATTTGAATTAGTTCTTTTCACAACAAAAAAAGAATTAAATGTAAATTTGAATCATTTCAAACGTTTCCAATTCAAATGAATTTGTTAATGTTAATTGCAATTCATTTCGAATTCATTTAAATTAAATTGATTTTGTATAATCTTATATTTTAAGCTAATCAGGCCTGAATTAATCCATGTAAATAAAAAACAATTTTTATTACATTTTTCCCCAACGTTTGATTTGAATTCACTCAAATAAGTTAGAACAATGAATTCAAGAGCAGAGTTGGGTGAAACGCAAAATGGAAATTTCTTCTACCAAGCTAAAAATGTTGAATGATCAAAGAATGATCACTGCATATTTGCGTACAAAATGAATTCAAATTTCAATAAATTTAATTCAAATGAATAAGTGGTGATGAACTGCTAATTATTTTTAATAATTTATTTGAACTAATTCAAAATCAATTCAATTAGAAATTAATTTTTTGTGAGAAAAGAATTATTAATTCAAAATTTCCTAATTCAGTGCATATCTCTGATATTAAAATAGTATGACTATTATTTGAATTAATTCAAAATCAATTCAATGCAAATGAGTTGAAAATGAATTGCAATTCATTTTGACAAATTCGTTTGAATAAGAAACAAATTGCAATTCATTCTACAAATTTTTTTGATTTCGTCAATTTCAGTCAATTCATTATTTGTGTGAAAAGAATTAATTCGTAATTTCCTTATTCAATTCATGAATAATTCACAAATGAATTCGAAAATGAATGATTCATTTATAGCTCTAATATTGAAATAGTATGACTAATTATTTAAATTAATTCAATTCAAATGAGTTGGAAATGAATTTCAATTCATTTTGACAAATTAATTTGAATTAGAAACAAATTGCGATTCATTCTGCAAATTTTTTTCAAGTTGGAAATGAATTGCAATTCATTTTTACCAAATTCATTTGAATAACTTAAATTTCACTCAATTCATTTTTTGTGTGAAAAGAATTAATTCTTATTTTTCTAATTCATAATTCGCGAATGAATTCTATAATGAATCATTCATTTACAGCTCTGATATTAAAATATGACTAAAGAGTTGGGAAAACTTTGATAATAAAAATGGGGCAATGAGGGATTAAGAATAAAAAAAACTTTTTTCTAAGAAATGGTCATAACAGACCAAACAATTGTTAAATACATTATATTTAAACAAAACTTTTTTAAAGCCTTAACTGTTACAAACAAATGAAATAGTATCTTATAAGCCTCTTCTATGATCTCGAACACTGATATTCTAAACCATAAACAGCTGTTTTGAGATTCACTAGTCAACATTTTTTTAAACTAGACGAATGATAAGAAAAGCGTTTAAAAATAGGCTTTTATTTTTTTAATATCGTGGAATGGCTGTGAGTTGAAGAAAATTATTTAAATAAATAAAAAAAAAATCAACATGGTCCTACGAGCTTTAATAACTTTTTTTTTTAACTTCAAGGGAAAATTTTGCAAAAGAAATGCAAAATGGTGCTACGCATTATTTTTTATTTTCTTCTATGGGAATTTAGGAACTGAAAAACAACTGAAAGGATGTAGGGCGCTTGTGCAAGTGATTCACTATATTGGTTACAGTTTGTGTTTGATATCGTGGAATATGGTCCTACGAACCTTTAAATATTTAAATAATTTTGTCAGGAAAAATGTTGCTAAAAGAAACAATTGATTTATATTTAAATTATTGTTTAATTAATTAATTTATTAATTAATTATTGAATTAATTCTATAATAATATTGGTAAGTAAGGAATTACTCAGGCAGCCATATAGAAACTGAAAAAAGGAGATCTTTTGTTTGCTTCGTTTTCGTAGAACAGGCTGTGTAAAGTTTCAGAAATCAATTCACTTTAATCGTGCTTGATTTCTTCAAATATAAATATTTCATGTTATTCTCATAAAATATTTTTTTATTTAAAACTACAAAAAATATTTTATTAGAATATAATTAAATATTTATATTTGAAGGAATCAAGTACGATTAAAGTAAATTAACATCAAAAAGATTCCAAATAAAAAATTTTCATGTTTTAGAAATTATTTAAATAATTTATAAATCAACATGGTCCTACGAACCTTTCAAAGGTAAAATGGTGCCATGAAGAATCATTAATTTTTTGGGGGACTTTGTGAAGGTGGGAAATAACCTTTTTTTACTTTTTTTTTAATAAAATATTTTTTAGTATTTTTTTTTTTTATTTAACATTTGTAAGTTTTTATTTATTTATTTTTATTATATATATATAATAATTAATGCATTTATTTATTTTTGTTCATTTTGTTTATTTATATAATGCAATCATATGTATAGTATTTAATAATATTTATTTATATATTTATATATAGTATATAATGTAGTGAAATTGGTGGAAAGATATAGAGAACATGGACCCTACCACGTTAGTTATTTAATATATTTTATATAAATAATTTTTCACAAGAAATAAATAACTTTTTTATGCTATTGCTTGATTTTCTTTTATATTTTACAAATCTGTATCGATTTGTTTTTGCTTTTTGTTGAATGCAATTATAATTTTTCTCCGATTTGTTATTAAATACTATATAACATCATAAAATTATAATTTCCTTTTTTTTTATAAGGTATGTAATGCGTTTCTAAATCATTTATTTTCCTTTAATTTCAAAAATAACTTTCTGAATTTTTCTTTTTAACTAGAAAATTCTTTAACCTCTGTTTTATTGTTTATTATTAATATTATTGTTATTTGTGTTCTTTTAATTATATCTATTGGTTTTTAATTAATAATTAGCATCATAAAATCTTCAACAGCTATTTGTTAAGCTTAAGAATTTTTTTTTATATTAATCAAGCTGAATATAGAGACGAAACTTATTTTAGAATACTAAATGTTATATATTAAATTAAACATTATAAATTATAGATCAAAACGATTCTTTTTATTTCGTTAAGTGCTTGTACACTCTTTGAAGTTCTTTTTAATAAATTTCGTCTCATATAAGAAGATTTTCTAAGGTTTTAGAGATATTGAAGGAATGTTTTTGTGAGTATTTGTTATAGTAGTAATAATTTTACATTTATGTATGTTTATGTATTTTTATAGCATTCTTTTAAATATATTAATAATTACAACATTAGTAATTAACACTTTGTATTTTATATTTATTTTCTTTTAATTATCATGAAACATGGAACAAAAGGAGATCATATATATTATTTTTATTGTTTTTGGTTACTTGACAAAATGAAAAACAAAAAACGAAAATATTTTAAATAAAATTATATTTAAAAAAATCTAAGAAAATTCAAACAAATTAAAAAGACGAAAATATTTTATTTTTACTGCTTGCATAAGCAACACTTTACATTCATGGTCCTACGAACCGCTTGTTATTGTTACTGATACTGCTTAAAAAACCAATGCTTTAAATAAAGGATTACTGTGGACCTCTACTTGCCTCTTGCAAATCTATTTTAAATGGAAACACGTTTTGTGCATTTAGAAATATTTTTTTGCAGCAAAATTCTTAGAACCTGAATTTAAATTCTTTACAACATTTGTAAGCCAAAGAATGCTAAACGCTTTTTTTTTATTGTTAAGAAATGTCTTGTTTTATGACTTAAATAAATTTACTAAATATTTGAAATGCAAATGGTCCTACGAATCGCAAATATGTAGAAAAACTCTTAAGACTTGAATAGGTATTCTTTACAATATTTGTAGATTGAAGAATGCTTTATAGTTTTGCTTCTGTTTTTTTGTTAAGAACTGTCTGGTGTTATAACTTATAGACTTTTAAAGAAATTTATTAAATATTCAAAATGCAAATGGTCTTACGAACCACAAATATTTATCATAGTTCTTAAGATCCGAATTTGTATTCTTTAAAACATTTGTAGACAAAAGAATGTTTTACGGTTTTACGTTTTTCTTTTTTAAAGAAATGTGTTGTTTTATAACTTACGAGACTTTATAAGAAATTACGATATTACGAAATATTCGAAATACAAATGGTCCTACAAACCGCAAATATTTAGCAAAACTCTTAAGACATTAATTTTTATTCTTTACAACAATTGTAGAAGAAATATTGGGTAACGATTTTGCTTTTTTTTCTTTTGTTAAGAAATGTGTTATATTGCAACTTAGAGACTTTAAAAGAAATTTACAAAATATTCGAAATGCAAATGGTCCTACGAACCGCAAAATTTTAAAAACATTGGTAGATAAAAGAATGCTGAACGGTTTTGTGTCTTTTCTTTCTTGTTTTTTTTTTTCTTTCTTTTTGTTAAGAAATGTTTTGTTTTGTAACATCGAGACTTTAAAAGAAATTTATGAAGTATTTTAAATGCAAATGGTCCTACGAACCGCAAATAATTGGCAAAATTATTAAAACCTGAATTTGTATTCTTTTTTACATTTGTAAGAAATGTCTGATTTTATATGTTAAAAACTTTACAATAAATTAATGAAATATTTAAAATGCAAATGGTCCTACGAACCGCTAATATTTAGCAAAATTTTAAAAATCTGAATTTATAACATTTGTAGATAAAATAATGCTTAACGTTGTTTTTTTAGTTAAGAAATGCCTTTTAAAGATATTTACGAAATATTTAAAATGCAAATGGGCCTACGAGCCACAAATACTCTTATGACATCATTCTTTTTTGTAAAAACTTTTACTATAAATAAACATTTGTAAAGAGCTTGATTTATTCTGCAGTATGGGAATAATACGTATAATATACAACTTTTTTACACTCTCTGCTTAAATAAAAGAAATTCTAACATTTGTACAACTTTTAAAATGAAGTTTTTTATGGTCTAGTCTTCAGTCAAAAAACAAAAAAACTTTGAACTTTAGCCTTTAAAAGTTAGAAGAAAGAGCAGTTGAAAATATTAAAATTTTAGTGTAAAAATTAAAAATCTATTTAAATAAATAAAAAATACAATTTTTTTTTTTAATTGCTTTAAAACAAAATTCGATTTTTAAATTTATTATATTTGATATAGAAATACTGATTTATTTTTCTTTGAAAATGCCAAACAACAATTAACGATTTTGTTTTCTTTGTTAAAATATGGTATACGAGTATTTAAAATATGAATTAAGATTTTTTTTAATGTTTCTTATTAATTAAATTTTTATTAACTATTTAATAATTTTACTGATATTCGTTTTAAGAAACTACACAAAAACACTTAAGCAACAAGTAAAATTTTATATATATTTTTTTTAATAATTATTATTTCCCTAATTGTTTTATAAAATTTTTTAGTAATTTAAAGATTATTGGTTCAAAATAGCTTTAAGATTATAAAGTAGGCTCAAAAAATTTATGAAAAAATTATTGCGTAAAAAATAAAAAGAGATAAAGAGAGAGAGAGAGAGAGAGAGAGTAATGAAATAATTTAATAGTGTTATAAGTCAAGTCTATTATCTAGTCTAAACTTTAGTCTATAGACACATAGACGTTTTGTGGCTCAGAATCCACTGATTCGTTTTTGTATTTAAAGTGAGAGTTTATTACTATGAAAACTATTATAGTCGCCCTGTTTTTGACAGGGTGGTTGTCAAAAGTGCAATAAAAAATTCTTGTGAAAAAAGTTTTCTTACTTTGGTAACAGAAGGAAAGGTCTCACAATGACTGGATGAAGAAATCGGATAAGATTGCTGAAGGTAACTCCATGCCGGCCGATTGGCATTAAAGCTTAAAGTGTTAATTGATTTCAATCGAACTGCTATGAGCTGGAATACTGTCATGGCGACAGGACATGGCAACTTCAGATATCATTTATCTAAGTTGAGAAACGATAAAGATGAAGTTTGTTGGCTGTACCTTGAAAAGGTCAGCCCTGATTGGCGCTTAAAAAAAAGATCACGGGCAGCATAAAGAGGGACCTAACTCTAAAGCAAATCCTTACGCGGTACCCTGTGATTAATAGGTTATCATTAATTTAGAGTAAAGGCCGGTTGAGTGGGGTGAGAATTAGATTCGGTTGTGCGTCGTAAGGAGGTTGATGGAAGACCCAAAAAGACTTAAATATTCCCACAAAATAAATACAGGTAAAGTTCAGTCAACAGTAGAAACGAATATAGTTCACTCATTATTGGAGAGCTTGTTGTTTACCTCTTTACCAGAAAATTAAAAAAAAAAAATTCAGAACTCGAAAAGAACCCTCAGACTAAATTAAAACAGGTTCGAAAAAAACTAAAGCTTTTCGAAAAGAAAAAAATCATTAATAATGGAATTCATAAACTTTGTGCCAAACACAGTTCAGAAGACGCTGCAGAGGGAACAGGAAAATACCCAAGTTATTTTCAAATTATTTTACTAGACGCAAGAAATTCGTTATACCACAATCTCTAATTGAAACAGAAAACAGGACATTAGCGATGGAACTGATAAATGTGAATATTTGAAAAAGATTACAGCAGAAGACTGTCTGAGTATCCCTTCCGAAACCAGAACAATTTTAACAAGTTGAAAAAATAAATCCCACTGGAACAAAACCCAAAAAATATCTATAATGAAACAAACAAAAGCCTGGAGGTGTCAGCAACAATCCTTTCATCCAATGATAGCAAATATTTTGAGACAACTCTCCTACGTCAAACATGGTAATTTGGAGATATAGAAAAATCATGAAGTAAACATTTTTCCCCAAACAATTCCTATAAAGATGTTACTTATGTTGTTTTGATGACCACATTGTTCCGATTGAAAGAATACCGAGTTTTAACTGTGTCCGAGAAAGGCGCAAGGTTTGTCGGCTAAGGTTTGCTGAGCTTAAATGAGGACATAAATGGAATAAACTTTAACATTGAAACGAAAAAATAAAGTTAAAAAGCTGAAACACCTGAGGAACCGAAGAGCTAGCAAAAATTGAAGCCGTAAAACGGGGTCTTCTCACGCCCATTGCCAGCTAGAAATCCAATATACCCGAGTAGTCTAATAACAAATCAGATCAGGGTTTTGTAGCCGCCTAAGCTCGAATATGGGAGTCTAGAAAGACAGAGCAGATTTAAAAAAATATTCACCCCATGTGGAACTACATTTGGCAAGTTCGTCCTGCAACTGTTGTAAACGAGAAATCCAATTTACCGCATGGAAGCCAACGAACAGTATTCAGAATCCGTGAAAATTTACACTTACAGAGGTTGTAACTCACCCAATTCATCACATAGCAACAAAGTAGGTTAAGTTAGGTCAGGCAGGCAGCCGTGTTTCCCCGGCTCACTTAGGTCCAATGATTGCTCCCTACAGACTAGGTTTGGCACAATCTAGATCGGGATTTTGTGCTCCTCCAAAAGTCATGCTAGTCAAGATTCAGTAACACGCATCCCGATCTATTATTGTCTGGATGTGTTAAAGGACCACATGATGCTCATTACCAGTTCTATTGCGAGGAAAATCCAATCTGAACCACTTTAGATCCACCCTGTAAAGGTAGCTCAGCCACTAGGACTGGGGCCAAATTACGGCATTCGATATCGGTCGAAATTTCAATACAATTTAAATGTAAATTTCGATCGATATCGAATGCTGTAATTTTCCCCCTGGACTTAGCTGAGTTGTTTTAGCACAGCGTGGAATAAAATATTTGAGGTTATGGTGCTTCAACAACAACTAAGTCAAAACGAGTAGTCGTTCCCAGAACAGTATCACAGTGTGCGATAAGTTAAACGATACTGCTGGATGTGTCTCATGATTTTTAGTAAGAGATGAATCTAAACTCACGCCTTCTCTCTAGTTTGCACTATATTCTTTGTTCTCAAGTTAAAACACTAATCTTGTCTCGAGTCTACAGGTTTAGTCCAGAGTACTACGAAAAATATCTTTACAATTTTTTTTTTATTCTTCTGTAGTGTTTTTTATATTTAAATTTGTTTTTGAAAATCTGTTTGAATATTGTTGATGTTGTCATTAAATGTGTTTTTGTGTTTGCAAACAAAAATAAAAACAAACAAGACAATAAAAAAATTTACAAAATAATAAAATAAAAATATTAACAAGACATAAGAAAAGAAAATAAATAAATGTTTTGTGTGAATTAATAAAATGTTTGAAAAGAAAGCGAGAGAGTGAGAGAGAGAGAAACAAAAAGATTTTAATTCAGTCATTCATTTTTTACTGAAAACCAAAAAAGATATTTTTTTTTTAAATTAAAATGCAACAACAAAAAGCAAATCAAACAAATGAAAATGAGTGAAATTATTAATTTTTTTTTAATAATGTTGATTATTTTATTGTTAAGTATTAGTTACACAAACAAAAGTTTTATTTTATAATTAAAATTATCTTAAATAGTTTTTATGCAAAATTACATTGAATATGGAAAAAATATCATGATTTTTATATTTTCCTGTTATTAATTTGTAAAACATAACAGTCTTAGACAGAGAGATTAGAGCGAGAGACAATGAAAATAATTTAGAAGAAAAAAAAAACACATAAATTTTGAATTGTTTACTTGAAACGTTGGGCAAAAACATTTGATAATTCATTCATGGCAGCTTGGCCCACAGCCTGATTGACTTGCCCACGCATACTTTCGGGTATATAACGATTGGCGCCAGTCTGTTGTGTTATAGCACCACCCACAGCTCCGGTAACACGTCTTATGTTTTTTCATCAAATTTCAAATTGTAAATTCAAACAAGTTTGAATAGAGTTTTTTCGTTTTTTTTTAATGAAAACACAAAGCATAGTTTTGAAGGAATAATGGAATAACACATGGAAATAAAATTGAAATATTGACAGAGTTAAAAAACAACACACAGGTTATAAACTTTTCTTTTAAATATCGTTACGATTGAAACCCCTTTTTCCAAGTTAAATAAAAATGGTTTTTTATTGATTTTAAAGGAATTAATTTTTTTTAATTAATTTTCTTAAACAAAAAAAGGTTGAAACATTCGAACAAACAAAAAATCACACAAAACATTTATTTGATTAAAAACTTAAGAAATAAAAAATTTAATAAAATCATAATAAAAAAAATGTGTGTTTAATGTCATATTAAGAAGTCTTTTACAATTTCAGATTTCAGCGAAAGAACCTGACAAAATTTATACAAATGAATAAAAAAAGGGAATAATTCATTATATCACTTCTTCCAAGTAGATGACTTTACACCCACCCACCACCTGATGCTTTAAACATCTCTTGATAAAGTAAGAAAAAAAATTAAAGAGTTTAAATGGACCCAGATCTTCTTTTGGATGGTAACCAGCAGATACTAAAATCAGAAAGGTACCACTACACACTAAGAACATTGTGCAACACTAACATTTAGGTTAGTTTGGGCCAGCAACCCACTGAAAAACAGATCCCATTGTATTTTCTGCTTTTTTGATAGAGATCAAGATGCTCTAGAGCAGGAGAGAGGCAAAGGAGATGCGTGATTGTCTACTCTTCCTTCTCGTAGTGACAGCCTGTGCAGAAGATCATCAATGTTATTCCTAGTTCCATAAACTACTATACTCTGAAATATTTGTCCGATATATTAGAGAGTCATCCACCCATTCTTTATCTACGTTTGCCAAAAAAATCTGGGAACTTTGTTCCATGATAGGACTTTAGTTGAACACCCTAAAAAGGGAAGCGGAACAATACTTCAAAATCGGGCAATCGACACTTTAAGCTAAAAAGTCCTACTTCGACCTGCTGTAAATGGTTCAATGACATTTTCCATTATTATTTTTTTTTTTTTTGTATTTTCTTATTTTAGAAAATAGCTCAATGAAAAAAAATTTGGAGAAGGTCTTTTTATAAACACAGTGTTTGAGTGTGAAATTGTTGCCACCTGTAAGTTAGAAATTTCAGATTACATTTTGACAAACACCACTTTACATGGAAAGATGAAATTGTTAATTAAGATTGGATTTTGGTGAATAGTAATAACCAAAAAACTGCTGCATAAATAAAGGGTGATTTTTTAGCTATTATCTTTTTGGCAACACTGGTTTAAACAGCTGACGCAAGTTTCGTGTTTTGTTTCACTGTCAAACATTTTTAATTTGGTCTATAATTTAACCATGAATCGTCTTACAAACAAACAATGCTTGCAAATTATTAAATTTTATTATCAAAATGCGTGCTCTGTTAAGAAAGTTCATCGCGCGCTTCTTCCATTTTATTGTGAGTTTAATCGACCCACGTGAATAAGCAGAATTGTCGATTTTGGAGTGAATATCAGCCAGAAGCATTGCAAGAGCTTGATTGACTTGAAAAAGTCAGAAAAAGTCAGTTTGGCGCGGTTTATGGGCTGGTGGCATCATTTGACCGTACTTCTTCAAAGATGATGCCAATCCTGAATGGTGAATGCTACCGTGAGATGATATCCAACTTTTTTTTTCCAAAATGCAAGGGCTTGACTTGCATGACATGTGGTTTCAACAAGACGGTGCCACATGCTACACAGCACGCGCAACAATGGACTTATTGAGAGGCGACTACGGTGAACATTTTATTTCACGTTCGGGACCGGTCAATTGGCCGCCTAGATCATGCGAATTAATGCCTTTAGACTTTTGTTGTGGGGCTATGTAAAAGCTGATGTCTATACAGGCAAGCCCGCTTCAATTGACGCATTGAAAGACAACATTGAAGCATTTATTCGTGAGATAACGGCCGAAATGTTGGAAAGAGTATGCCAAAATTGGACTTAGCGGATGGACCGTTTGAGGCGCAGTCGAGGTTAACATTTGCAAGAAACATTCTTTAAACATTAAATTATATGGACCGTGCTATCGATTCAAATAAAGATTTCATGCATTTTTTCTGAATTTTATGTGTTTTTTTGAAAAAACTTTCCTATAGCTTTTAAAAAATTACCCCTTATAACACAAAAGGAGCCCAGGTGGTTGTCATTATAATGCGACTGCATTTTTAAAAAAAGAGAGAAAGTGTGCAATTTCAAAAGAGCCGCCTGACAAACAAAAATGTCACCAAACAAATTAGCGATTAATTAGTGGCTTTGAATGGATCACATTAAAATAGAAATTTTTTTGAAAAGTTGATAATCTCCCATTCTTTCGGGCTCTCTCTTACATAATTAAACAAAAAATCATAGGTCAGCCACCGGTACAACAGTTGAACTAAACAGTATTATCTCCTCCTTTCTCATACTGACTTTTAGATATCTATTGAGGTAATTGAAATGAAAAAAAGGAAGTCATTATGATTCCACATTTTTCTTGGCCAGTGCGACAAATTTAATCGTTGAACTATTTAATACTTCAGTGGCAACGCTGTTCTTTATTTAAAAGAATACAATTATAGACTGATTTAATTTCCTTTTTTGTTACTTTATCAGAAATATCAGAGAGCTCAATTCCGGAAGAAAGTGGTTACAAAACGAAAAATATCTTGGGAATAAAACCACATTTAAATTTATTTTTTTTTTTTTGGGATTTTTTTTGTGTCCTTATTTAGATTTGTCTTATCTTTTAGCACTAGGTCCGTTTTTAAATAAAAATATTATTTATTTTTTTTTTTATTTTTTTTTTATTTTTTTTTTATATTTCAAATTAATTTTGTGTTTGTAAAAACTTATTATTGATATTTTTGTTTTCCGTTTCCTGGTGATGCCACCCAACGGCGTGGCGAAATATTGAAAACAAAAATAAATAAAAAATAATAAATAATATTTTTATTTTAAAACTGACCTCGTACTTAAAAATTAGAAAATAAAATATGTATATTAAATAATCTATTTTTTTAGCACAACACAAAATAAATATTTAAATTAAGGTACTTTGTGTTTTTTTTGTTGTTTTTTATTTATAACTTATATTTATAATTTAAATTTGTTTGCATTTGAAGGTGCAATTTAAAAAATAACACATTTAACAAAATTTTACGTAAACTTATTATTTAAAACTCTAATATAAACTAACGGTTTTAAATTATTCTATTCTTTTCAAAAACTGCTAAAAATGTTTTTCTAAGCATTCAATTTTTTTTTAACTTTTTTGTAATTATTTTTTTAGTTTCCCATAAATTTTATATAATTTTCTTCAATAATATCTAAATTAATTTCTGTTTGTTTTAATGCATTATGTTTCAAAAGTACACATGGTTTTTTTGCTTTTTTATTTTGTTGTTTTTTTATAATAATTTAAATATATGCTGCATTTTAAGTTAATGTTGTTTTCTTTAGCGTTGTTTAGTTTTGCTGTTAAAAGGTAGACGATAATTTAGCGACGTCTATTATTTATTTATTTATTTTTTTATTATCATTTAGAATTTTTTATACAAAGCAGCACAAAGAACGAGAGAGAGAGAGACAGGGAGAGAAAAAAAACAAGACAGTGAAAAAGAGAAACGGTGAGTTTTTACAGTTAAAGTGAAGGCAGGAAATTACAAAAATTAAAAT
Source organism: Gymnosoma rotundatum (assembly GCA_916610165.2). Taxonomy (NCBI): domain Eukaryota; kingdom Metazoa; phylum Arthropoda; class Insecta; order Diptera; family Tachinidae; genus Gymnosoma; species Gymnosoma rotundatum. The sequence continues at coordinate 13,583,447 of OU744340.1, forward strand.
TTAAACTTTTTCCTTTTTTTTGTAAAACTTAAAAAAATTAAAAACCAAAAAATTATACAAATGTAAATAAGAAACATAAATAATTGATATATTCTGAATTTTACTCGAAATTCAAAACTTTTGGAATTTTCCAAACATTGTTATTATAAATAAAAATTTTAAGTCAACAAATCTTTAACAATTTCAAACGTTTTAATTTCGAATGTTATACAGATCAGATGTAAATATTTAAAACTTCTCTGACATTAAAAAATGTAGAACATATTAAAGAAAAAACTCTACCACGCACTTGGTTGCACTTGGATAGTTCGTGCAGTTCGTGTTCGTTACTGTAATTCGAAAGATCTGTATTAAAAAGCCTAAATTCATCCGTGAAGCCACATTTTTCACACGATATACATACAAATAAAGCCGACCCTATTCTTTAATTTTTTTTTTTTCATTAAAATTTTCTTTTTGAATTCAAATCTTAATACGTAAAACATAACCCTATTGTTTTCCTCACAATCTCTATTTGTCCGTTCATCTGTCCATCTATCACAGCCCTCTGCCTCTGGAACCGTTATAGGTAGATTCATGAATTTTTCACAGAAGACCTGTATTACTTACTATAGCCGCTCTAAGAATAAATATTAAAAATTAAAGAGTATTCCGAAAGTGTTGTAATATTTCTAAAAATATTGTTATTTTTTGGACTGTGACAGGGAGACACGTCAAGTTCGTACAGTGTCAGTAAAATTATGCGCACTATAGCAACAAGTAGAGAAAATAAAACTTTAAATTAAAGGGTGTCCCAATATTGACGTAATTTTTACTTATGTAGCCTTAGTTTTCAACCGCATCAGCCTTTCAGAATTCACACAGAGTATGATAAAATATGTCCGCTATGAAAATAAATTGTGAATAGTAAGTGTACAAAATAAAGGGTGTTACCAAAAGGCCGTAAATTTGAGCAATATGGTCATATCTTTGAAACCGTTAAAGCATACGCTTGAAATTTTTACAGAGGAGGGACTATGATTGCTGTAAGAGGAAATTTAAAAAAAATTAAACTGGAATAAACGGTATCCCGAGAGTAATGTGATTTTCAAATGTATGGACTTAGTTTATTGAATCGTAATAGGCTGAGACAAAAAATTCACGCATGAACTGCTAAGTCCCTATAAAAGTAACTATAAAAAATTGTAATTTAAACGTGTTTTAATAGTAACGTCATTGTCACAGGGCCTGACTTTAAATTTACCCAAAGTATGTTTGACTATGTCCACTCTAACAAGATTAAAAAATTAAATTAAAAATTAAAGAGTGACCCATACAGGATGCGCAACCCTTCGTTTGTAAGTCAAACTCACACTTGGCGGATTTATTTATATTTTTTATTTAATTTAGTAGCAAGAAATAATAAAAAAAATTGCGAAAACCAAAAAACATTGACGTTAATTTGAGACTTATTATAAGTGTCACTGATAGTACGATTACTTTAAACGACAAAGTGCGCCACATGTTCAATATTATCGTTGTCGTTTACTTTACACTATAATTTTACAGCAACGAAACATTAAAAAAGCTCTACATTTATTTGTCAGAAGCTTTAAAATAAATAAAAAGAATGTACATATGTGCCCATAATTATGAAAGTGGTCATACATTTAAATAAATTAAAAAAATATTTTTACATTATGCGACAACCACTATCTAATGGTTTTATTTTTAACAATTTCGTAAAAATTACATTCAATAAATTATGTTTAAAATTATGTGGTAAGAAAAATAACTAGTAAATCCATTTTTTTTTTTTTTAATTTTTGACTTAGACCAATGTCATATTATGGGCAAATATATTAAAAAAAAGGTGCTTGAGATAAAAATGTTTTGATTTGCAAAGGGACGGGAAAATGGTGATATATAGAGATTTTTTGAATATTCGACATTTTAAAAAGGAGTCCCAACCGACGATAATGAAAATGTTAAGAGGTTTTATTAAATACAAAATATTGAATAATAAAATTAATAATAGTAATTGAAACCATTAACCAACCAACTAAAAAAATAAAATATGAAATTAAAAGAAAACTAAAATTTTTTACTTACGATGGTAAGAGTGGTGGTGGAAGAGCACCGCCAGGGCGGCCACCAGGCAATGGTGGAGCACCGCCGCCAGGGCGATTTGGAATAGCTGGTGCTGGACGACCAGAAGCGGGTGGTGGTGGTGGACCACGGCCACCAGCAACGGGCTACAAACAAATATACGAAAAAAAGTTTATAAAAGTATAATTTATGATAAATTTAAATTTATCATACCTGTGCGGCTGGTGCAGGCTTACGAGGACCACCGGGACTTGGAGGCGATAAACGTGGATTATCCAAACCACTAGGCAACCAATCGTTTTTGACCGGTGGCGGTAAAGGTGCTGATACAGTAGCCATGGAAACATCACCTTTATAAAAAAAATTACAATTAAAAAAAAAACGAAAATGTTATTTTTTAGACAAGGAGTTAATCTTAGGAATGATTTCTCTCACCAATTATTCTTAAAGCATCCTTGCAAGCATGATACATGCGTAACATTTCCTCACGTTTGCTAGCCGCTTCTGCAGATTCTTCCATCATTTGAGACTAAATAAAAAATAATTAAAACAAAAAAAACCATTTAGAAAACCATAAATTTTTTTTTTTAAATTTCTTAGGAAACTTACTTGATCTCCTGCAGCATACAAATGAGCCAACAATTCACCATTAATAAAATCCTTGGTATTATTAATAATAATCATCATAATGGCTTTGGGTACCATATCTCGAGTTGTTTTTGTGACAATTTTCATATACGAATCTACTAAATTGCGTATGGTTTCAACTTGACGTTCCAGCTGGGGATCAGTTGAGGTCTCAACACTAGCCTGCTGGTAAAGTTATTAAAATAAATAATTAAATTCCGAATAAATACATTAAATATTTTTTTCATTTTATATTAATATAAAAAGTAAATTAAAATATTTTGCTGGAATTTTTTTTTTTTTTTAATACAAAAAATAATTTTAGATAAAATTTTTATTTTTAATTTATTTATTTTTAAATTAGTTGACATTAGAAAGAGTTTTTGTTAGAGAAATTATACAAGGACAGAGAAAGATAGAAGAAATAGCTTTTAGAAAGTAAAATTGTTTACACAAGGAAGTTTGCTTTATTAAAGAAAAAAAATTATTTATAAAATCTGGAAAAGTAGGAAAATTAAGTTAGCAAATTTTCGAAACAATTATAAGGTTTAAAAGCCATTTGAAACTTGACACAAAACCGTTAAAAATCATAAAATTTAATTTATTTTAAATTATTTAAATGGACATTTAAAACTATGTCGTTTCGTTTTAAAAGTTATAACAAAAGCTAAACTCTTTCGGACCACTTAGTACTTTTGCAAAACGAGACTTTTCTTTTAAAAACTTAAAAAAAATAAGCCTTTTTTGTGCTAAGGCCCTTTTTAAAAATAATTAATTTAAAAGCTCTTTATATATAAATTACTTTTTGCACAAAGTACCTTTTGCAAAAAGTACTTTTTACTAAGTACCTTTTGCAAAGAGTACTTTTTATAAAGTTCCTTATACAAAAAGTTCTTTTTACAAAGTACCTTATACAAAAAGTACTTTTTACAAAAGGTACCTCGTATTAAAAACCCCTTTTTTAAAAGATTGCAATAGTTACTTAAATTAATTTAAAAGCTCTTTATATATAAATTACTTTTTGCACAAAGTACTTTTTGAAAATAGTACTTTTTACAAAGTACCTTGTACAAAAAGTACTTTTTACAAAGTACCTTATACAAAAAGTACTTTTTGCACAAGGTACCTTGTTTAAAAAACCCCCTTTTTAAAAAATTGCAATAGCTACTTAAAAGGTATTGATAGCTTAAACCTCGAAAGTACTTCATAAAAAAGGTCCCTCTTGCAAAAAGTTTTCTTTTAATAAAAAACTTCTGTATTTACTTTTAAACCTTGTATGTGTTACTTTTAAACCTTATTTCCTTAAAACGGTGTTAATATACAAAAGAACTTCTTATTAAACAACAACATTTAGTGTAATATTTTGTGTGTTTGCTTGAAGGGTCAAATTAAATTACAAATTTGAATTAATAACAGATTTTGCAATAAAATTTCACAAAAATTAAATGTTAGCAATACAACATTTAACATAAAATGTTTTTCTCTTCCAAATCAAAATCTTAATGGAAGCCAAACTATTTAAGAATTAATAAATAAATAAAAACACTTAAACGTTAAAGAAACCAATACCAGAAATGAAAAAAATTCAATATAAAATAAATAAGAAACAATTAAGCGAATGCTGGTTAGTTTAGCAATAAACTTTGTAACTGAAAGAAAATCAAAGCTTCGACAAGTAAAAATAACAAAGAAATTTTCTGTTAAAATAAACCCACATACTTTCTTCTGTTTTGGCGTTATTTGTTTTTGTTTTTGTATTTGAGTTAAAGATTTTTGTTTTCATTTAATACCAAAAACCATTTTATGAAATAAAAAGAAATAAAAATATATTAAAAATATTATTGAAAATTGAAAGTAAAAAAATGAAATGAGTTAAAAGAATTTAAAACCTTTTAAAACCAATTTTGAATATAAACTTAAACCATTTTTTTTTTGTTTTTATTTATATGTATTTGTGTTTTAGACTAAAATTGTTTGTTTGTTAAACTTCTATGAAAATATTAAATGATTTAGGTTATAGAAGAAAAATATAACAAATGAAACAAACAAACCTCTTGTCCTTCCTGCATTGTTGGTTTTACATGAATGTTGTTCATTTAGTTTTTGATTAATATTTTTATTAGTTTTTTTAAGACACAAAATTAAAGAAAAAACAATACATAATTTTATTTTATTTTATTTAAATTTATAATAAAATGGTTTAAAAGTAGTGAAAGAAGGTTTGTCTAGCTGAAAGGTGTTATGATTAAGGAATGTTATTAAAAAAAGGAATTATCATTACAAGCTACACATTACTGGTATTAAATTATTTTGACAACTTATCACAAAAAAGAAACAAATTGTAGAAATTGAAGAAATACCCATCTTTGAATTAAAAAAAACATGTGACTTTTTTATAATTTTTTTTATTTTATTTATTTTTTTTTTTTTAATTAGTTAGAATTAAAAAAAATGCATTTGGTTCAAGAGGTACTTTGCAAACAAATAGTACTTTTTGATAAAAAAAAGTACTTTTTGTAGAAATGGTACTTTTAGTTCAAATGATTATAAAATGCTGCTTTTGGGTAAAAAGAAACTTTTCTTTAAATTTTTTTTAAAAGTACTTTTCTTGCAAAAAAAATTTATTATTTTTTTGGAAAGGTACTTTTTTCAATTTTTCCATTTAAAAGAAACATTAATTTTACGATTTGGATTCATTTTTAAACCATGTTTCAGTAAAATGAAACATATCGCTCATTTACTTCAAGACCATCATAACACAATAACACAAAAAAAATTCATTTTTAAATAATCGCAGTTTAAGTTTTTGACTCGTTCTCATCATCGATAAAAATATCGGGCTGCTTAAAGTTCTCACTACAATTAGTAAAATGAATCATAATTTAAAAAAAAAAACTATTTAAGAAAACTTTCATTAATTATATATTAAAAGGGAGGTCTTGGACAAACTAAGGGGGATGTTTGTAAAAATATATATCCGATACTGTGTCGTAAACTAAAATATGTCGTTATTTGTGAAAAGAAAAACGTAGTTTCACTTAATATTTTTCATTAACATAGCCGTAATTGAAAATAATACATTATCAGGCATGTTCTGAATTCCACGTGAAATTATCACTCCCAATTTTTCAAAGCCTTGTTGCTATAAAATTATTTTTTACAAAAACAATGCCATGCCTTAAATTATACGAAAGTGAAAATTTCGTGTGAATTTTAGAACATGCCAGTATATGCGAAAAGTCGATACATTTTAAAAATATCTTTTTTTTCATATGTGAACATTTCAATGTTTAGAAAGCGATATGATCTTTACGCTATGAAGTTTACTCCACAACTCAAAATGTGTCGTTCTTATTGACAAAGTTTCCAAACATGAAATGAAATAACGACTTATTCTCTTAAAACGTGGAATGTACAAAAGACATAAAGATGAAACTTATACACACTATGAAGCATAAAATGGTGAACAATTTTTTATGTTTAACTCCAAAATTTGAATCACAATGAGTTATGACGTTCTTCAAGTAAATGAGCGATATGATTGTACAACAGTAAGAAAAATTTATTTAAAAAATTCTGGGGTGAAATCGTCACATCCGTGAACGTACAACACGTATCGTAAAAATACGTTTTTCGGATTACGACATACGTTAACGGATGATAATTCACAATAATGCAGATTATAACATACGTTATCGTATAAATTAACGTATGTTTTTTACGAAATTTCATACGTTAACAAAACTTTGTTCGAATAAGATGAAAAATGCAACAAATTCGCTAAAAAAATACGAATTAAATAAATTTAATTTTAGTTATGATACAGTTATTATTAAAATAAGTTCAATCTAAAATTTATGAATGAACTAAAAAATTTGGCAAAAAAACATGCTTCCTAATTGAGCATATTAAAATCTACTGCTAACAGACTATGGGATGAGCTTTCTAAGTGTATGAACGCACTAGTACCACCACTTAGTGATGTAAAGATTTCAAGATAGGTAATTCGCAATTTATATTTTTGCAGGAAAATAATTTATATTTATAATTTTGTGCTTCAGGCTGATCAAAGGTATGTAGGTATCAAGCGAAGAAAAAAATTTTTTTTAATTGAAAAACCAGAGGCCTTTATGAAGAAAAGCTTCTGGTGCCAAGTGAAGAAATGTTAAATGAAGCAGCAGTCCTTGAATCAAGCGCTATAGGCAAAAAATCGGTTTTGACCTTTGGACACAACAAAATTTGGAAAAACTGACCAGCCTGAATACTCTTAGTTCATACGATTAACGTATCACGTAATTTTATTTTCGTACGATTGTCGATACGAACACGGATGTAACGATTCCACCCCTGTTTTGAAATTAATAAAATTTCAATGATGAAGCTTAAGACACATCAAGAAATAAAATTAGCATATTCCGTTAAACGAAAACAACATGTTGTTTAAAATCCTTTCCATGCTCATTATAATTATTTTTAACCGTCTTTAAAGTTAAGTTTTGTCTTTGAAGTCAAGTTTTTCTTTTTAAATATTTGTACGTTCGTTTATAAATTTTCGATTTAAATTGTTTCTTACTCGTAACTCTGTTGGATATCAAATACCAATATATTTTAATATTCTATGAATACGGCAGTAAAATTATATTTTTTTGGAAGAATGAAAATCACAACCAAAATGTTTGTTAGTTACTTTTTTCAAAATATATACAACAGTACTTAATGCAAATGCTACTTTTAAAAACAGTATACTTTATAAAAAAAAAGTATTAAAAAAAACTTTTTACTAATAATGGGATTTTCAACGGGGACGCTACTAAAGTAGAGCGACGGAGACAGCAAACAACGCCATATTTCTTGCTGCTGTTTTAAAATTTCTCTTCAGTAAGGTTTGCCAACAACGAGTCGAAATTATTAAAATTCAATACCGAAATTCGGAGTCAGTGGCCTTAATCTCAACCAATTTATGGTCGTCATATTCGTCCTAGCAGATCAACAATTGAGCGTCTAGTGGAAAAATTTAAATCCACAGGCATAGTACAAAATTTCCCCATGCCAGTTAGACAAAGAAGTGCCCTAAGTTCTTCCGTGATAATTAAGACCGGCACGTTACTGTGAATGGGAATCGCTACCGTTCAATGATAACCGAATATTTTTGGCCCCAATTGGATAATATGGACTTGGAGTGGACATGAGGTTCTAACAGGACGGCGATACAAGCTACACAGCGAATGTCGCAATGTTGTTTATGCTTAAACTTTGATTTTTGTCTTTGCTTTATTGTTTGGACAAAAATCTTTAGTTTATTTAAAATGTTTATCAAAAGTTTCCTGAAGAGTTATGTAAGCGGTAACGAAATGGCCATCGAGACGTGCTTTGACCCTCAATAATCAATATCGGTAATTAATTTAATCGGGATAATTAAATAAAAAATAGCACGAAGTTTTTTGTGAAAATAAAATTTTAAAAAAATATTCCCGTGAGGCTGCCGTAGTCTAAGTCCAGATTTACACTATGCAATTATTTGAGGCATTTTTTTCTCAATTTTCTATTTAAGACACAGCGTTATGCGATATCTAAAAGTAAACATTAGCAACAGTATTATCTCCTCAAAACTCAAGCAATAGCATAATTCCTACTCCCCCTGCTTCAAAAACAAACAAAAATTTCATGCTAGTTTCATGAAAAATTGCATAGTGTAAATGCCGTATACGTGGTAAACACGTTGACTACAAACCAGCTGCCCTGGGTTCAATCCTTGCGATAAGCCAAAAAATAAAAATGTTTTTTTTCTGTTTAATGGTATATATACATATTCGGATCTAAAATTAAAAACATGCAGCCTCCTTCGTCGGTACTTCTCTATAGCATATTCGCCGGCGAAGTAAAATAATTAATAAAATGGCTATATCTATCTCCTTTCACCACCTTTCTTCTCTCTCATCTATCCCTTTCCTAAAGAATGTAGTACGGTTGCGAACTAAGTAGGTATTTATTGATGCCTGAAGTGCTACTTCTCTTTAAAAAAAAAAAAAAATGTCGCAATCAATTTATTGGAAACTAATTTTAAAGAACCTGTTATCACACGAAATGGTCCAGTCGATTGGCCGCCTCGGTCGTTCGATTTGACGCCGTTAAACTATTTCCTGTGGAGCTACGTCAAGTCTATGGTCTATGTCAACAAGCCAGCGACGATTGATGAACTTCGTACGAATATCGAACGTGAAGTTGCAGCAGTATCGGCCGATTTATGCTTGAAAACCGTCAAAAATTGGGTTCAGCGTCTGGACTTCTGCAAGCGTGTTGGTGGTGGCCATGCAAAAGAAATCGAGTTCCATACATAATGGCATAAAACGTACTTTCACAGGAATAAAGAATTTGATTGATATCCAAAACCGTTTTTGTTTTATTAAAAAAAAAACTTTTGTAGCGCTTTTATTGAAAAACCCTGTACTTAGCACTTGTTTTAATTGACGTTTTTTTATTTATTATTTGTTTTTTATTTATTTATTTATTTTATTTTTTTTTTTTTGAAGAGAACGTGCACATTTCAAAAGTAAATATTTTAAAGACTTTATTTAGAATATACTTTTCAACAAAGTACTTTTTTAAATTGCAAAATCTCAAAAAGAGATATTTTTTAATATAAATTAAAATTTTGTCGAACAGTGCGTTTATGTTCTAAAAAACTAAACTCTGCAGATTTTTTTTAAAATAATAATGTAATTAATAATATAAATTTCTATTTTACATTATAAAGAAATTAAAGTTTGTTAAACATAAAATTAATTAAAATCAAAGAAATATTGCCCAAATAAAATAGATAGAAAGAGACAGAATAACAAGTATTGAAATGAATAAACAAAAAGATAATGAGGCAAACGAAATGAATAAAAACATACAGTAGAAATATGCAGTGAGAGACATGATAATAAATATTTTTCTATATATTAAACATTTTACTTTGTATTGTCTCTCCTTTTACATAAATAACACAGACGATAATTGATTATTTATTATTAAAAAGCAATTTTACCATTAATAATATTAATTGATAATAATAATGAAAGGAGGTTAAATAGATGTATTAAATGTTTAACAAACTATTGAGTTTTTATCTTAATGTCTATTAAAATAATATAATTTATTTTCATGTATTTACAGGGATGTCACAAATTCCGATCGGAATGGTTTTGATTCCGTAGTAACAATTCCGATCGATTTTGTTTTACTTTCTTTAGATTCCGATCGATTTGACTTCTTTCTAAAAAATAATTAATCTCCACCTTTTTATTTAAATGTGGCAATATTGCGCACACCAAAGTAAACAACAAGGCTAATCTAAATAAGGACACTTACGAGTAATAAACGTAAATTTAAAGGCCGCAAATCAGGAAATTTTAAAGAATCTAAATTCCACTTTGAAATTTGAAAGTGGTTTCATTTAGAAGAAATTGTTCATTTTTCGTTTTCTGAAGAACCAATTTGCGGAATTAAAACCACTTTCGATCGGAATTGAGTTCTATGACATGCCTGTTAATTTAGAAATTGTTTAACACATTTCAATATAAAAATTCATTAGTTTGTTTTTTCAAAGTAAAAAAAAATTCTTATATCTTTTTACAAAAAAAAAGGACGAATTCAAAGAAAACAAAAAAACATTACCTCATCGCCATTTTCTTGAGTTTCTTGCTTTTCGGGATAAACACCAGCACGCAAGAAAGAGGCCTTCCATGACTCAACATCTTCAACATTTTCGCAAGACAATTCAAGTTGTTTGTAATCCTTAACATAATCAACAAAAAGTATAAGTTATTAATTAATTAATTAAGAATTACTTGTTAATTTAAATTAAGCAAAAGAGAGAAAAAAACAATTACCTTGTAAACATTACGTCCATCGGGACTGAATAAAGCAAATGTTACACGTCTTGACATTGACATAAAACCCTGTTCAATGTCTCTTAATTTAAGACCATCTAATGGCAACATGAATTTCTTTTCCTTCTCATCTTCATCCTTATACCAGGAAATGCTTTCCGAGGTCAACACAAACCAATAAGGACGAGAACCACCTAAATTTTGTTGGTGTAGAGTTTTAAAAATTCCACAACAACAATAACAAAAAATGAGTATAAAATACAAATAAAACACCCAAATAAGCAAAAGCATGTAGAACGAACTTTTGGATATAATAAATATTTTTACTACATATTTTAACTTAATCTATAAAATAAATAATAAGAAATTGTTAAAAAAATATTCATTAACTTCATGTCTTCTTAAATTTAAATATATGTATAAATGTATTTTTTTAAATTTAATAATTGGGTGAGGAGTAAGGAAACTAGTCAAAAATCAAAACCTAAGAAGCAAAGAAAAACATTTTGGAAAAGTTAATGCCGTAAGAAACTCAATTCATATCCGCAAATCGTATTTAAAGACCTGCGCGCTCTTATTGAAGTACTTTTGTTTGTTTTCGTCACATTGTTTGTTCGTCCGTCTGTTACAGTCTTCTATCCCCTGAACCGTAATATGTAAAACAACAAATACTAAAAATTAAAGGGTGTTCCAAAAGTAATGTAATACTCATGAAAATATTGTAAAATTGCGTGCGCTATAGCTATTAGAGGGTGTCCCAATATTGATGTAAATTTCACTTATATGGCCTAAGATTTTTCACCGCAGAGTATGATCAGGATAAGTGATTAGATTTGCGTTTGTACCTGGCGCGAAGCCCTTACCAGACAGTGGTCAAACCACTAAGACCATGGCTTGAAGGACCATGAATCTACCCCGCGCTATAGGGTCGGAGCCTTTCCTTAAACTCCTCTGTTGAGAGCGTAACAACACACTTCCGACTATTCCACTCCAGATCAGCAGAAATAGACTTTTATTTAATCACAGCCACCACGTATACTCCGAAGGGACCTCACCAATAACCGGTTACAGAGGGAGGCGGCTCTCTGTATGGGCTACCGGTTCCCGTGCAGCTAGTTTATTTATTGCTATTATTATTCATACGTTATTGTCATTTAAGGACACTTACCCTACTGTCTATGCAAATTCAGTGCCCGCACACCGGTGAACTGGTTCCCCCGCTATAAAAATAAATTATAAACAGTAAATTTAAAAAAAAGGGTGTTGCTAAAAGACTGTGAATAGGACGATTATAGCCTTATCGTTTAAACAGTTATAAAAAGACGTTTGAATTGTGTGCAGAGGATGTACTGCTATGTCTGATTCAACAATAAGTACAAAAAATTAAAATGAGTACAATAAGTACAAAAAAGTAATGTGATTTTCATATGGTCTTATTTTTTTGAACCGTAATAGGCTGAGACTGAAAATTGATGCAGGGTATGTATTGACAAGTCGCTATATATACAAGTATAAAAAAATAAAGTTAAAAGGTGTCCTAATAGTAACGTCATTAAAGGTTGAACCATACATAGTAAGCAACCCTTTGTGTGTCAAACTTACACTTGGCGAATTTATTTTTTTTTTTTTTAATGGAGCTATTTCTTAAAAAGTATCTCCTAGTTAAAAAGTACTTTTTTCTTGCTTTTCTAACTTTTATTTAAAAAGTTTTTTTTTTTTTTTTGAAAGGTGATGGTTTTAAAAGATTTTTTAGTAATTTTTATTTAAAATGTAGTGTTATTCAAAAGTCACTTTTTGTTCGAAATATTTCTTTTTATTGTAGAGGTACTTTTTATTAAAAACACACTTGTTATTAAAAACTTAAGTTTAAAAGAGTACTTTTTATTTAAAGTTTTTTTTTTATTCAAACGTAGTTGTTAGAACTTAATTTTTTTTAATTAATAATTTTTTTTAATTAAAAAGTACTTTTATTTTAAAAAGTACCTTTTTGTTTTTATTTAAATAAGTACTTTGTACTAAAATTTTTTAAGAATAAATTTAAAAGAAAAAATTGTTTTACAGTTATAAAAGATGGTGATTTCGATAAATGATATTTGAAAATTCCTATTGGATCTACAGTGATGCTGAGTGCGAGAGCTGAGTGTAAGTGGAACCGCCCTTCTAAGTTAGAGTTCTTTCGAGATGTTGTCCAATCAACTCGAAAGGTGAATAAGCGGAGATTAATAAGTGCATCAACCAGAAAAATTTTAATCAGTTTCAATTGTGAAAGCTAAAATTTAGTCGTCTAAAGGCAGAATTAGCCGACCGTTGAAATCGTAAATGTAATGTAAATGTAGCTGTACAGTAAATGTAAATGTAGTTGTGCTTATAGAATGTGTAAAAACGTGTCATGTGTTTTTGACATAAGCAAAAAATTAAATAAAACTGTGTTGTGTTTTGTCTTTTTTTATTTTGTGTATGCTTTTAAATTGTAATGGATACCGAAGATTTGTTTATTAGTTTAAACTTCTTGCGTTAATGTAAACTTTCGTCATTTTTTCTGGATTCTAATATCCTGGAGAATGTTTATTGTAAAGGCATTCATTTGCCTGAACAAGAATCATTAATTTTTTGTCGTCCATTATTTTTTTCTATATTTCATTTTATAAATAAATAAAAACACACAGCTGTTCAAACCAATGATGGCCACTTTGCAATTTTGTGTAAAAAGTACAAAAATATTTCAATCGTACGAGTACTAAAAATAATATTTTATTGTAATAATGAGAAATATAACATTTGCATAAATTATGCCCAGCCTAACAATTACACTAAAGATTGCATGTATAACATATTTAATTTTGAAAAGAAAACTTCATAATTTATTTAAAATTATATTGTTTGTAATAAAATTTAACAACTTAAAAGTTTTAGTAAATAAGCACAAATAAGTACTTGAAATGGGATATTGTTCTTCACTTCAATTTATGAAAGTATTTACCATCAATGGCTACATCTGTCACGTAACCTTGAATTGAAATTCTATTTTCAGCAGGTTCAAACGTTACGGCTAAGTGACATTTCAGTTGGCTAAGCATTTGCATAGCTTTTCGTATATCAAAAATGATCAGCTGGCACATCTACATTTACTTTTCTACATTTACGGTCGGGTTAATGTACCTTAACTGTCATGTAGTTTGGCAGACACCCAAAAAAATAAGGTGGACCAAGAAAAAAAAGCTATAAATGATGCTCTTCTACTAACGCTCGACGATCAAAAACTACCAGGCTACCCTTGGTCATGAGCAGTGTGTTGTAATTGGAATGGAGTTAGAAAAATATTCAAAAGTTAAGTGTTTTTCTGAATACTTTTTTCAAAAAAGTATCTTCTTTAAAAAAGTATAAGAACGCCTTTGTATACAGTTTTACAAGAATTTCGAGTTGTTTAATACAGCCGTAACTTTTCCACACTAAACTATATATTTGGCATAATCAAGTGGTTATGAGAGAAAGGTAAACAAAAACAAAAACCAAAAACAATTGAAAACGGATAAAGGCATGCTGTTTTGAAAATAAAATCATAAATAACAAACGAATGTAATGATTTAGACGTACATGTGAGAAAAGGTTAAGTCTTAAAAAAATAATAATGATTTTCAAATTACAAACAAAACAAAAAAAAAGAGCGCATTTCAATACGAACCAATAGCGCGAGGTAATAAAAACATCAAAGCTACAAAAAAGAAAAAATTAATAAAAAACAAAAAAAATTTTGAAAAACAATGCAACACGAATAAAAGAAAATGAAATGAAAACGATTTTCAAAATCAAATTAAATTTCAAAAGAAAATGCGAAAAACAACAAACTGCATGCAATTAACAATTTTTCCTTAAAAATAATAATAATAATAAAAAAGCCTTCAAGTTACTAAGCCTTATTTCTAACTTAAATGATTAATAAATATATAATAGATTTTTTTTCAATTAATTCTACAGTCATTAAGTAAATGGCAAATACCAACCTTTCATGATGCCTAAATTTTGTATAACCATATGACCCTTGCGAATCACTTGGTTACCCAGTTGACGTGTACCCGTTTTATTTGCATTTTCAGATTTATTCTGAGCACTAAATATGTAAAAAGAAATTTCAAGAAAAGAAAATAAAGAACAAATTAAATTATTTGTTGAGTTTAAAATGATAAACCTTGTCTGAAAACCCTTACTTGGCAAAACCAATAAAATCTTCGTGATTGGTATTCATATAGGCCAATTCAAAATCAATAAGTAATAAAATTTGTTCTTTGCACCGCTGCTCCTGCTCTCGTATGTGCGTGGTAATAATGCGTTCTGTTTCTTCACGTAAACGTGGATAACGTGACATCTTTGTTTTTTTAATTTTCGTTGTTAACAAAGACAAATATTAATAATGAAAAAAAAAGAAATAAATAAAAAATAAAAATGAGTTCAAGCATACAATAAATAGAGCAAGCAAACATTACAAAAGGTTTGTGAATTTAAGAGTGCAAATTTGTAAAAGTATAGAATAAAAATATTAATCTAAATACTTACCTTATCGGTGCATAAACGTACAACTGCGGATAACTCCTGCACGACTAGATCGACACATTTGATAACAGGTTCTTTCAATTGTGCAATTTGACGCTTAACTATGGCCTCAAAAGCCATATCGGGTGTAAAGAGACCGACACGGATACCATGAATATTACGAATGGCAAAAGAGATTTCGCGACGCAATTCCTTTTCGTCGCAGGCCATTTTAACAATCTCAAAACGTAAACTGTTAACCAGAGATTAAAATAAATACAAATTTAGTCATATAACAGCAGATTTTTTTTTAATAAGAAAATTGATCTTAAATATTTTTCCTATAGAAACAATATCCAAAAATAAGCTGCACTTGAGATTTTCTTCAGAGCATTAATTGATAACTTTTTTTTACAGAAAAATGTTTCGATAACTATTTAAGTTTTTTTTTTCATTCTATATAAAAAACTAATCGATAAATTCTCTAATCTACAAACAACTGATTATATACAGATATGTTAAACCGATTGATTTCAAGGTTTTGGTGAATTTCGAAGGATTTCACAAATCAAAGTAAATTTCAAAAATATACGAAAACAAATTCTGGTTTAAATTCGATCCGATTTTCTGATATAAAAAACTTTACTAACGATTTTTTCATTCTACAGAAAATTAATATAAAACCTTTCTATTCAAAAGAAACTTTATTAATTAGTTCGATATTTCACAAAATTTATCGATAGTTTAAACATCACTTTATTTAAAATTCTTTAGTTGTAAACGAATTTTAGCGAAACAATGTTCCTTTGTTCACTTAAATTATCGATAACTTTCATATTTAAAAATAATTATCGATAACTTTCATATTTAAAAATAATTATCGATAATTTTTATTTTTATATAATAAAACTTCTATATAAAAAATTTCTCCTTCCTACAAAAAAATGTATGGATAAACTCTCTATTAAATTTTATCGATAATTTTTATATCATATAATTATAGTATTATTTAGTGCAGAAGAAATAGAATATCTATTTATTTTTTTATAGAACAGTAAAACTATCAATAATTTTTAATAGAATAGATAAATTATCGATAACTTTTCTGTACTAAATAATATAATTTTTATTCTCTAAAATTTACTTGAAATTTGTGTAGCCAATACAAAGTTATTCGATAACTTTTCTATTCTATAAAAACTTATCGATAGCTTTACTATTATATAAAAAATAAATCGATATTATTTTTGTTCTGCACTAAATTGTAAATACATTCCATAAGCAAATGTTGATTACTATTCTATCCCATATAAAATTTATCGATTACTTTTTTAACAATACTAAATGTATTGCTAAATTCTCCATTCCATTAAAAAAATTCTAAAAATATGTACTATAATCTACAAAACACATCGATAACCTTTTTATACGATACTTAGTTTATCGATAAATTTTCCACTCTATTAAAAAATGTTGGATTAACTTATTGTTCTATCTAAAATTTATAAATAGAAAACCAACAGAAATTTTATCTAGAACTAATTCTTAAAAAGATTACTTTGCGATCGATATGTTAATTCCGTTAAAAAAGAAAAGAAATACGAAAAATGTTTGCAGAAAAAAATGATCAAGCGAAGCATTAACTTACCGTTCATGGAATATACGATTTATTTTAGCACCACCAGACAACTCATTGGTATTTACCAATGCTGAGCCAGAACCCTCAATAGTGCGTTCAAAATCTGACTGCAGTTGTTGAATCATTCTAAAAGGTTTGTTTTAAAATTAAGCTCTTTTCCTTTTATTGATTTCTTTTAATACTTACTGCAACATGGCTTTTGTTTTTATGCTGGTGTCACCCGGTTGAAAATGTTTAAATTCGGCCACATCTTTTTCTAAAGCCAACATTTGTTTTTGCAATTTATCTCTCAAAGCGGGCAATGTGTCGCGAATATGATTCGTCAATTGCTGATTAAGAACTCGTTGCAAGTAGGGTGTGCCCAAACGTTCAGCAATATGACGATAGGAAGGATGGCTTAGGAAGAATCTTCTTTCAGCCGCCAAGGCAGCATGAATATCTTTACGACCCTCAATATCCTTTTGTGAACGATTTACTACGCCTATATAACCGCGACGCAGCGGCAAAAGTTTATTTTCCAAAATGTCTCGCGCATCTGTACCCTCGTCCATCAAATCCAGTTTAGTGATAACACCTATCGTACGTATACCTTGTGGATCAACATCCTTAGCCAATTTTAAAGCATCCGAATTGGCTAAATCTGTATTGGCTGGTGTTACGGCCAATATCAAGCAAGTCTCCTTGCGTATAAACTGTAAGATCATTTGGCGAATTTGGTGTTCAATATCTGCTGGCTGATCGCCAATAGCCACTTTGGTGAGGCCGGGCAAATCGATCAGGGTCAAATTAAGGACATGGGGCGAATAAACTCGCAAATTAATTGGAATGTTAGAAATTCCCTTATTGCTGCCGGTAACTCGATCTGTTTCGTCTTCAATCTCTTTGCGTATTTCATCGAAATTAGTGAATTTTTTACCCTTACAATGTAAGAATTCTCCATATTCTAAAGGAAAGTAAAAAAATGGTTAAAATGGCCTCTAGACTTTATTTAAATTTGAAACTTACCGGTTATACCATTGATTAGTTGCAAAATCAAGGGACGCCTGGTAACAATACCCGAACCCCGGGGTAAGAAATCTCTGTAAAAAATAAAAGCGAATAAGTAACTTCTTCGGACAATGCCTTAAAAAATACATAAAAATAAAATTTAAAAAAAATGTAGAAAAGGCGCTAAATACTTTAATATTATTTAAAGTTTTCATTTACTTTGGTACATTTAACAGGACGTATTTGACCAACATTTCCCCAAGTATTTTCAAAATACAACAACATTAAAATGTTACGTCCTTTAACAGACTAATTATGAGTGCATAAATAACTTCCAAAGATCGCAGTATAAAAATTCTTCTAAAAATTTTCTTAAATGAAGCCGAGCAACGTCAGAAGTGTCTCTTCTTGTCTCATTCCGATTTTTCTCTATTGTATACAAAATTTTTCGATGGCATTTTATGAACACATTTTCTATATTCTATTGAATATTTTTAGATAACTTTTATGCTCTGCAAAAAAGAGTTCGATAACACTTCTATACTATAGAAAAATTTTCGATAACATTCTTAAATATAGAAAATTTCCGATACTTTTCTATTTTGTAGGAAATTCTTTTTCTACTCAATGGAAATTTTCAAAAACTCTTTTTCTATAGAGAACATTTTTAATAACCGTTTATTCTATATACAAATTTTCCGATAACTTTTTTTGATACATCTTTTCTTACAAAATTTTTTTCGCTAAAATTTCTATTCCATTTAATTTTTTTCTTGTGTTATTTTTTATATTTTTTAGAAATTTTTTCTGTAAAAATTTAATTGATGGATTTTTTTGATAACTTTTCTTTATACTCTATACAAATTTTGATAATTTTTTTATTCTATACTATGGAAAGATTTCCGATAACTTTTTTATTTTGTTAAATATATTTGTTAATTTTTTTTATTCCACAGATTCTTTTTGAAAACTCTTCTTCTATTGAAAACTTTTCTATAACTCTTGTATCGCAAAGTTTATCGATAACATTTCTATTTTATAGAATATGTTTTGATAACTTCTATTTTATTGATATTTTTTTATCTCTTTTCTTACTAATAAACTCTTCGATAACTTTTCTATTCTTTGAAACGTCTCTTCTAAAATTTTCTATTCTGCAGATTTTTTTTTATGCTATGGACAGTTTTCATTTTCTGTTCTTAGGAATTTTTCTTATAGTATTAACAATAAACCATCGGAATAAGAGTTGCCTTTTTTTACATTTATTACAATTAATTAAAGGAAAACCGGAAAAAAGTTTAAAAATATATGTATTATTAAATATTAAAAAAATTTATATCTCAGCTAAAAAAATATCTGTGGCCAGATAAGATTATTTATAAAGATTAAAATATAAATCAAAAAAGAAAAATTCTTTTTATAATGTTTCTGTATATAAAGTGAAAATTTTTGTTAAAAGCTTTAAATTTTATAGACAAATTGCTTACTTGGAACACAGAAAATGCATTAAGTCAATAAAAAAATGGCTTGAGAATTAAGACTTACAGTTTCAAATTTTATTAAAAGAAATCTTAATCTATGTTTCCTTTTCAGTTCAAGCTTGTTTTTTAGAATCTTTTTGATTTTCCACATCCCTTCGAAAACAACACAAATTAATTTTTGTTATTTAAAATGCTCATTAAACGCCTGGGTGATGTTTTTGTTTTTAATAATATAAATTAAAACTTAATTTAAGAAATATCTAGTTATTTATTTAAACACGCAATATTGTCGTTATTAGTGAAATATTTGTCTAATATTTCACTATTATTCTAAAAAATAAGATAGAAATATTTGTGCAAAAACTTAATGAATCAACCACATTGCGGGAAAAGTCTATTATTGTATCCATTCATCGATGTGAAAACACACTTGAGAATATGGTTGAGTTTTATTAATGATAAGTAATATTTTTTTAACTATCGATAAATTTCTTCAACTATCGAGAGATATTCTGTAAAAAATTTGAGGAATTCATAAATTTCCAAAAAAACAAATCGATAGATTTTATGGAAAAATTCGAAAGACTTTCTATAAGAAATCGATACATTTTCTAAAGAAATCAATAGATTTTCTATAAAAAATTGATATATTTTCTAAAAGAAATCGATAGACTTTTTAGAAAAAGTCGAAAAATATTTCTAAAAAATCGATAGATGTTTTTTAAAGAAATAAATAGATTTTCTATTATAAAAATCTATAAATTTTCTATAAAAAATCGATAAATTTTCTATAAAAAATCGGTAAATTTTCTATATAAAATCGATGAATTTTCTATAAAAAATCGATGAATTTTCTATAAAAAATCGATTAATTTTCTATAAAAAATCAATAAAATTTATAAAAATCGATAAAATTTATATAAAAAAAAATCGATAACATCTATAAAAAATCGATAAATTTTCTATAACAAATATCGATAAATTTTCTATAAAAAATCGATAAATTTTCTATTAAAAAATCGATAAAATTTCCATAAAAAATCGATAAATTTTCTATAAAAAAATCGATGTTTTCTATAAAAAATCGGTAAATTTTCAATAAATTTTCTTTGAAAAAATTCGATAAATTTCCTATGAAAAAATTCGATAAATTTCCTATGAAAAAATTCGATAAATTTTCTGTAAAAAATTCAATAAATTTTCTGTAAACAAATTCGATAAATTTTCTATTGAAAATTCGATAAATTCTCTATGAAAAATTTTCTATGAAAAATTCGATAGATTTTCTATGAAAAATGCGATAGATTTTCTATGAAAAATTCGATAGATTTTCTATGAAAAATTCGATAGATTTTCTATGAAAAATTCGATAGATTTTCTATGAAAAATTCGATAGATTTTCTATGAAAAATTCGATAGATTTTCTATGAAAAATTCTATAGATTTTCTATGAAAAATTCGATAGATTTTCTATGAAAAATTCGATAGATTTTCTATTAAAAATTCGATAGATTTTCTATGAAAAATTCGATAGATTTTCTATGAAAAATTCGATAGATTTTCTATGAAAAATTCGATAGATTTTCTATGAAAAATTCGATAAATTTTCTATGAAAAATTCGATAAATTTTCTATGAAAAATTCGATAATGGATAGAATTTTAAAACTTAACAATGTATTGTTGATTATGTAATTGTTTACGTTAACGTGTTACTGAATTTCTGCACAAAGTTAAAAAAAGATATAACAAACTGGGGCATAACATTAAAATGTAGACAAAAACCGCTCTCTATCTATGGAAAATCAAAAAATGTGATAGTCAAAAGCTCTTTAAATTTGCTTGTTTTATTTTTTATATTTATTTTTATACAGTAGTTAAGTTCATTCCTTTTTATTATATAAATAAATAAGGAAAATTTGATTAAAACTAGATATACTTTGCACATTTTCATTAAGCTGTTTTTACTTTTTTTATTTCAAGGCAGTTTTATGCATTTGAAGGTCATTACTCATTGTGTAGTACATTATTTGGAAAAATTGTACGAACACTTTGTTGCATAATGGGATTCGATATGGAGTGGAAAAACTTTTCATTTTAGATTTCGTGTAAAAAGATATTTAAGTATGAGATTAAAAAATATTAATAAAATTAATCACATATTTGTTTATAAGTTTACTCTGACTCACACGCTTAGTAGTAATTCATCGTTGTATTAATAAAAGATGTCAGAAAGATTTTTATTTCAAGTTCTTTTAAAACAAAAATAAAAGTAAATTTAAATGAAAGCTTTAAAAAAAAACTACTTGTAAATTAATGGTTTTATTTATGAAGTTTTAGGTTTCGATGAAAAAAATTAAAAAACCCGATTTCTAATTATTTGCTATAAGATTGAATCTTCTGCTTGAATATTTTATGATTTTAAATACCAGAAATTATAAGCGAATAATCTTTAAATGCCAGTCCTATTAAAGTCAGGAAAATAACGCTGTCATTAAACCGAGTTATAGCAAAGAAAATCATTTTTCTATTAAACATTAATTTACATGATAATTTTTTTTTTTTATAATTTTTTATATTAGTGTTCCAGAAATACTCTTTTTCAACTTAGTTATACACTTAAGAATATGAAATTGCTTTAAAAAAATCAGCTCATACATATATATATTTTTTTGTAATAATTTTTCGATGTGGTTAATTTTTACATAAGAATCATTTAATATCGATAAAATTTGTATTTTTAATTTTCTCGTAGTGTTAAAAACATTTATTATGAACTATCAAAGTGAATGCAGCAAATATCACATTCAATAATGAAAAAACAATATATGAATATATATTGATCAATTTTCTGTAGGAATTTTTGTTAATATTTTATCGATACATTTTTTAATAGGATATTTATGTTTTGATACATTGTTTTATAGAAAATTGTTGCTGTGGTTAATTTTTTATAGAAAATTACTGCTATCTATAAATTTTTAAAGAAAAAATATTATCGATAAATTATTAATAGGAAATTTGTGTAACCGATATTTTTTTTAATTTTCCTTTATCGATAATATTTTTATACAGAATTTGTTATCGATAAAAAATTTTATAAAAAATTTTGTTACTACTCGATATCGATCGAATTTGTGTAAGCAAATCTAAAATTACACATCGATTTTATTTATGGGGTAGCGGAAGAAACGATGCAACACGAACGATAAGAATGTTAGATATGGAATTAAGGTTTCATGCTATGGCACGGTCCTTTTATAAACATTATGCTGCTAACTGCATGATGATAGTGTGTAATCGTTTGATTGTAAAAAAATTTAATAATGTGACTGAAAATTCAATAAATATTATATAACTAAATTAAGGAAAATTACTAATTGATTGATATTTTTATAGAGAATTTATTGAAAAAAATGTACCGTAAAAAAAATCAACAATTTATTGAAGCAGATATTTCTCATAAAATATTTAGTTTTTTGTGTCAAAACGCATGTTAATAAACTTTTTAACATTTTACGGTTAAGTTTTTCATTACATGAAACATTTGATTTATGACAAGTAATTGGCAACACTGTTAATAACAACCACTTGAAAATACAAAATTGTAGCCAACAACAAAAACAGAGAAAAACAAGTGTCTATAGTAAAATATAATTCAACTCCCCTTTTTAACGGGAAAATATTTTGTTTTTTTTACAAGTATATATTAAAAAATATTGATAAATATTATTACTCATTAATGACAACAAACATGTAAGATGTAAAACAAAGAGCAACCTGTAACAGCTACACGAAGCAAAGGAAACGGATATAAATAAAGAGATTAAGACAAGAGATAAAAGAGAATTTAATATCACTGTTGAAGAGCAAGGCTCTCTTTCTTTAAGTAATTAAAATTTATGAATGAAATCAATAAACTAGTAGAGCAAAAACTAAGTAGAAAAAAACAAAACTTGATTTAATAGGCTTTTCATGCGTTTTTTTTTTTTTGTTCTTTTTAAATTAAAATATTTAGCAGCAGAGATTAAAAAAATTTAGTTTTAAACGAAAACAAAAGCATTTAACTACAATTAAAAAACAAGAAAATCATAGCTAGTAGTGGAATGTTTTTTTTTAATCCTTTATTAACGTAAGAAGAACAACAACAAACAACTATTGTTTAAAATAAAAATAAAATACACTAAAGAAAAAAAAATAATGAAAAAGGCTTACGAAGAGGAGAAAACAAAAGAGCGAATTATGTGAATGAGATAACAAATTCCAAGATATAAATAAAATATGGGTGTTTCTTTAAAAAGAGCAATTTGATTTAATTGATAGTATTTATTAACTTTGTTAACGACTAAAATTAAAAATTTAAGTTTTCTCTTATTTTAATGTAAATGAGGAAGTTATTGATTACCAAACGGAATTACGGTCAGGATTTGTTTATAAAGTTTCAAGGCATCAAAAGAATAAAAATAAGCAGGACATTATACTCAATTGAAATGAAATCAAAATTAAAGTAAAATGAATTAATTGTCCACACATTATTGTGAATTTAATGGCTGAAACAAAAGTTATTGCGCAATTGAGAACCTGTGTCATTTGCATTTAATTACGTTCACGTCATAATAGACAATGACATAATTCAAAATACATAGTTAATAAATAAAACAAGTGAGATTATAGGTACGTTTATTAAAAATATCAACCTTATTTTGAGTGCAGTTATACCAATACCGGTGACCTTTAAAGTTACAGGATATCTAACATATTACATAATATCTTGTAGAGCGACAAAAACAAAATAGATTTATTTTGAAACGATGATGGTGGGAAGTTTGTCACAACCCGAGTAAAAAAATACATGTACTTATAATAAAAAAGATGGCTAAGTACGGAAGATGCGACCCAGTGGTTCAGATTTTTTTTTGTGGTGTGCCTTCAGCCTAATTTATCTCATTGCGGATACTATGACCCGGATTAAAAATAAAAATATTTTGTAAAGCATATACAAAAATATAACAGACAATAAGCGATTTTTTTTTTTTTTTGCTGGTTTAAAATCTTTTCGAGTACTGCTGGCTAGGGTTTGATTAAAACGTATTATTTTAAAATTGTATTTATAATGGCTTAATACGAATACCTATATATTAAACTCTAATCTATTAAATATTTTTACTCTGTAAAACGTTGTTCGGCCTAAATGTTTTTGTATTACTGCAAAGAAAAGATGATCCTGAATATTCCAACACAGCAACGACCCAAAACACAATTTCAAATTTGTGAAGCATTAGTTTCATATCAATGTGACCGAATTTTGGGTGAGGCTGTGACGGGTGTTGTTGTTGTTGTAACAGCTCTGCTGCTGAGCAGAGTTTTTCCCTGAGGACTGTAGTACAACTGTTGCTGAGTTGACAAACTTTGGCCGAGATAGACTCGGATCGTTCCGGAGCGTAAATCCAGTTGCCGTGGGAACGGTTACGGCAGTATGGCTGCCTAGTTAAAAGTGGTAGACATTTAACATCATTATAAATACAAAATATGTATATGAAAACATCGCTGTATTTCAATAGCATTCTTAATTTTATTTATATTTAAATATTCCCTTTTTATAACGTTTCACCACAACAACGACATACACAACAAAACTCAAAAAAGCAGAATATATTTAGGACCTAATTGGTTTTGCATTAACAAATTGTGTCATAAAATAATTTTATTCTCACATTAAACAACCATTAGCACTCAATAAAGCCTGATTCTATTTTATTATTTACTGTAATCGAGCCATATTGATGAAAACTTCCCATTGATATCAATTTAAAAAGAAGTTAACATGTGTTGAACTAAAGCAACAAAATATTTTTTTAATTCGGATTCTAAGGGAAACACCCATATGCCAGAAGTAGCATTAACATTGCTTAAAGGACAAGTGCAACAACAAGAAAAAACAAACTAAATACATAAATTCAAAAAACAAAAGAGCAGAAGGAATAAATATATGTAAAACTTAATAAGCGAATGTAAAAGAAAATGTCAAGTAGGGAAAACATTAAAAGAGAGGACAACTGAAAAACAAAACTCAGCAGGAAAATTGCCATTGATTTTTCACCAAACATTATTTGTTGTATTTGGCATTGGCTTAGAAAAACCTACAAGGAAAAATGGGGGCGGAGTCTAAGTGAAAAAACCCTACATCGATAAAATTGATTATTTAAATCGTGCCTTTATCCTAGAAAAAAATGTATATTATTATACAATCCATAAGTACTTACTTGCCCACAAAGTTTTCCAAGACAGAACTTTTACCGGCCGATTGACCACCTACAACAGCGATCTGGGGCAGATCAAGCTGCATGTGCACGCCCAGTTGCGTAAAGGCATCCTGCAGCTTGTTAACAATAGGAATTAAATTCTCCATGTTGATACGCAATTAAAATGATAATCTTTTCCAAAGAAAATCACTTTACTATTTTTCTTTTTGTTGTACGAATAGAAAATAGAATCAAGCAAATTTCCAACACCTTTAAAAGGTGTCAGAAATTTTTTACAACTTCACTTGGTTTCTCTCACTTTTTTGTTCTTTTGTTGGCACTTGATTAATTTAAAAAGTTTTATCTTAAAAATTTATTTTGCTATAAAAAGGAATTTTAGTTAAGTAAATTGCTTAAATAAACACTTTTTATAATCTACTTGATTTAGTAATCTCTTATTTTTTCACTGAGGTTAAAATCTTTGGTATCTATCAGGTTTACGAATCGTTATACGACTAAAATTTCGATTTTTTCATTTGTTCTCTTTGCTTTCCATTAACATTAAATTTTTACAAATTTTGCTTTAGGAGGGTATTTCGTGCTGTTTTTTTTTTTTTGCTGCTCTACTGCAAATAAATTTTTTTGACACGAAAAACAAATAAGAAAATGTCAACTGAAAACACAACTGTCAAAAATGTTAAATGACAATCAACCAATATTGTATTCCACTTCTTAACGGAGAAAACAATTTATAAAATTTTTTTCTAACCCAAAATAATTCATAATTAAACTATAAAAAAATTAATTAATTAACTTCAAATAACAGTGGTTATTTGTTGTGAGTCATTCATAACTGAGGCGACTCATCTAATTCATTTATATTTGGAGTGAGCACATAAAAACATATGAAAACACAAAACAAATGTGTCAAAAGCAGAGTTGCTTAATGATAAGTAGAAAAAACAGAGATGTTTGTTAATATACATGAAAAAATGCAATAGCAGATTTTTTATCATTACAAAGATAAAAAATTTAAGAGTCTTTAAAAAAGCTCTACGCAATTGATATTTAGCCTTTATATTTGTTAAAACTCTATGTTTTTCCAAAAAGCCAGAAAACATCACATATATTTCTCAATTCCTTTTCTTATGCAGATTTTAAGGTCACTTCCTCTACTACCATTAAAATTGTATTTCTTTATCCTGACCGTTTTTGGAATGTACAACGTTTATTTTAGTATAAAAAATTATTTTCAACAATCTTAAAGCATTTTATTTTATAATAATCTCGTTTTTAAATTAAACTTGATAACTTTTCCTAGCTATTAGCACAAAAATCAATTTTCGACTGAGCAAATATGTAAAGGCCGTGTCAGATAAAACTTTTGCTTTGCTTTGCGTTGCAAATTCGCTTTGACATCTAAGATAAAATGCACGAACTTGTATGAAATATGTCACATAAAGCACTTTTAACGCGAAGCAAAGCGCAAAGTTGGGCAACACTCATCTTTTTGCGCGCTTTGACAATTAGCTGCTATACATTTGTATATAATTTTTGGCAAAATCAAACGTAAAAGAGTTAAGTATTTTAAAATATTATTTTTTTATTAAATATTCTTCCTTTATTATTTTTTTTAGAAAATTATGGAAGAAAAACTCATAAAAACAAACAATAATTAAGCGCTGTTAAAGTTTTTATTGTGACATACCTCTTGCGTTTTACGCTTTTTCTTCAAAGTTTGAAACGTCACGCAAAGCGACAAAGTTTTATCTGACACGGCCTTAAAAGAAAATCAAAAGTAGAATGCTAAAATGTATTAACACATACACAGCCAAAAATCTATATCAAAACAGAGTAGTTTTCGCAAAAAGTAGCCACATTGTTTTTTTTGCGATACATCAGTCGTTTGTTTTTTAGGGTTTCCGAAGGGTAAAAATGTTAAAGATAAACGCGTGTATTTTGTTTGTGTAAATTGGGTAAATTTACGTGTCAGTAAACTATGAGGAAAACTATAAAAAAACAGAGAAGAAAAAGCAATTTAATAAAAAGTTTTTTTTTTTGTATTTGCAAATACTAATTTGAACATTGTATACTCCAATGGCTGGAAAAATATCTATGTAAGTTGTTTATTATCATCAGGATTGACTTTTTTGCAAACCGCACAATATTTTAATGTTTAATTTGTTTTGTTTGTTTTATTTTATATTTATCAGCACTACTTGGGCACACACACTCTTTTCACACAAATTTTTTATTCGGACATTCGCTGTTTTATCAATAAAATAATTGTTTTTCTTTTCTAATTTATTAAGCACTAGGTCAGTTTTATAAATAATAAAAATGTTTATTTATATTTTCAATATTTCGCCACACCTTTGGGTGGCATCATCAGTAAACAGGAAACAAAAAATTAGATTTTCTTTTTTTTAAAATAACAAAATAATTTCATTAACTCAATTGAACGAAAACTTGGAAGCAAATTCTCAGCAAATTTTTAAAGTGTGAGTGAATTGGTAAAAAAATGAAAGAAATTTTAAAATTTAAATGAAAACTTGATCGTGTTATATCCAAGTTAATAATCTATGAATATTTAAGAATGAATTAACTCTTGTGACACAAAACCTAAAACGGCAAAACGATGTTTGAAAAAGTTTTGGTTTTTTTTTTAATTCGTAAACAAACGTAGTGAAATTCAAACAACTTTTGACTACACCCCAGCTGGGCGGACGACACGACCTCGTAACATAAATGTACAGAAGCAATTGTCGCATTTTTGACACCATTTGACAGCATTGTCTTACAACATGCCATTTTTAATTCTCTATTAAAGATCCTGCGAGTTTCACTGCGTTCCTGCTCGATGATATTTTTCACACCATGGGAGAGTAAAAACATCTCCTCAAAAATTTCGAGGTGCAAAATGGCTCTAAGTTTGCTTAAGGCCAAGATTAACTATCATACTTATCGTACAATCTGGCGGGCCATAAAATGCTGCATTTCATTCTGCTAGCGTCTAATTTTTCTTGTTTTCTTTGGAAAACGTCCGCAACATTTGTTAATAATTCTTCTTTCTACAAATGTTTAGAAATTAAATTATCATTCGTTTATAAGATCGATGGTTCAAACCCTAAATGGGAAAAAAAAAATTAAAAAAATTTAGAACTTTTTAATTTTTAAGTTTTTTTTACTAGTTATTGTTTTTGACAAATTCTACAATATGTTTTTTATTTCTGTTTGGGTTATATACCACTTTTCACCTAGACGGCAGGACAGGAGCTAAATTATCAAAATTAGTTTACTTAAAAACTAGCGATACTATAAAATTTCTTTAAGTGCTAATTCTGGAAACAATCGCTATCGGCAAAAAACCTATCGAGTCAGCCAAAAATAAAATTATTAATTTAACCAATAATGCAATTGATTGTTTTGCAGCTCTAATTGCATAACTCTGCACGAACTGCCTTATCATTCATGACTGCAGCTAACTTCAGTTATTTGTTCATTGGCATTTTGATGTCAAAAAACGGAAGTTATCTACAAATGTCAATTGAGTGACAGATTTCTTTTCGTTCGAAATTTTGTAAACGAAAGTTGTGTTTTTCTTGTGCTGTACGCGTTTCGTGTCAAAACTAAGGCTTAAAGTATGTCAAATTTGATAAATTGTTAATCAAATAATTTAGAAATTAATAATAATTAGAATTTTGTAATGCAATAGTGTTTTAAGAAGAAGATGTTTATGAAAAACGAAGATTAAAAACATGCGTGTTTTGAATTTTTCATTCAGTTTTTTATGAAGCAATATAACTTTTTTTCATTAAATTATTTTGTTTTAGAATGCGTTACGTGGCTGCATACATGTTGGCTGTTCTCGGTGGTTCGGAAAACCCCAAAAATGCTGATATCGAAAAGATTCTTAGCTCTGTTGGTATTGAAGCTGACAAAGAACGTTTGAGCAAGGTCGTCAATGAATTGACAGGCAAGTCCGTAGATGAATTGATCGCCGCCGGCCGTGAAAAATTATCTTCCATGCCCGTTGGTGGTGCTGCTGTTGCCGCTGATGTCCCAGCAGCTAGTGCTGATGCCGGTGGCAAAAAGGAGGAAGCCAAGAAAGAAGAGAAAAAGAAGGAAGAATCGGAATCTGAAGATGACGATATGGGCTTCGCTCTCTTTGACTAAAATTCTTGTTGCGATCGCAATGTGCAAAAACTTGTCGAGGTTAGTAATGTTAGACATATGTATGTATAGGGAGTATAATCAAGAAGTAATAAACAAATGCGAAAAATTGAAGTTAAATAAAAATATTTTGGATGTAAAAAATATGGTTTTTAACTTCCATTTTTCTACTATGATGAACAAAACTTACCATCTTTCGACTGTACATTCGTTGATGCTAAACTATTAGTTCTGATTTTTTATAATTATTTTAACATTTTTATTATTAAGAGTACAAAGGCTATGAAATTGTAAAAAGGTTTTCTTTTCTTTCAGCTTCTTTAACCAACACCTTTCTACGGCGAGTTTTATTATCACCCACCAGTCGTCATTACAGCCGATGTAAAACAAATCTTAAAGCTTCGAAAACTCAACCTGTGCAAATTAAGTTTTTATTTCTGTGAAATAAAAATGTAGAGAACTACAAGTTTTTACACGTAAACGAAAAATTTTCTTTTTAATGCAAAAAATTCTGAAGATGTTAATTGAAAATTTTACTTTGCTATGAAAAGTTTATGGAAAATTAGAAGCAGGTGTTTTGCCTTTTGACTCGTAACTATGATCGATGGACGCTTAATCGCCATTGTTAGCATAAAAAATATACTTTTTGAGATCGGAAATAGATATTCAAACCGAAAACGCCAAAAAGGTGTTCTGACGAACGAAAACTCTAGAAATTTGGCGCTTTTGAACCGCTAGTGTATACCGATGCGAACCGGTTTATTTTATATAAACTGCACTTTGAAAAGAAATTTAAATAACGCACAGATTAAATTGAATGTTTCTTATTTGAATAGAAACTGATAACTTTTTTACGATTAAAAAAAAAAATTGCAATATAAAAATCTCCTTAGTAGTTTTTCAACCGTTTACTATAATACAAAGACAAAATAGATACGATTTATACAAACATGAAAGACAAAATAGGAAGTAAGAACGCTGATGGCATTTTTATTTGAAATTGTTTTATTTGTTTTTTTTTTCTTGTTCGAGCACAACTTTGAAAAAAGGAAGACCATAGTAAATCGTAGCGATTTCAAAACATACGTTTTTCAAAACTTAGCGATTTGAAAACAGCGTTTTTAAGAACATACGATATATTACTCAAGTGCAACAACTGTATTTTCACAAAAAATTTTATTTGCAGTTTTTTTAAGAATCGACAATAAGGGCCAGTTTTTGACTTACTTTGTATTTAAGTTCAAAATTCAGTTTTTCAATTCACACTTAAATGGCCAATCTTGCGCATTTAAATAATAGTTTTACCGTATGGTTATGGAATTTTTCGTTTCGCAAAAGTATACAAACATTTTAGTCATAAAGAAAACAATCGCCCTTATTGTGTTTGGCGTTTTTTTAAAGTTTTGTAATAGATTAAAGAAAGCTCGCAACAATTGTCATTAATCTATTACAAATTGTCGTAGTCGAAATACCAAACACAATAAGCGTGATTAATTATGTACATGATTGAGATTTGTTATGATTGAATTCAATTTTCTTATATTTTATCCAGGGAAATTAATGCGCTGTTTCTATATTGCAGGCGATTAACTCGTCTGAAAAATTTATATGGAAATAAAAAAACAGTGCTTTTCATATAATTTTTTCAGACGAGTTGATCGCCTGTAATACAGAAACAGCACTAATGTTTAAAGTTAATTGCGTTGATTTTTATATGTATTTTACAGGGAAAAACTTTGAAAACGAACTTTTTGTCAAATATGAATAAAATATTAATTGAAATCTTGTGAAAATGTGGCATAAGTTAAGAAATTCCTCCCAAAATTAATTGCCAATTCATCATAACTTATTTTAGCCAAGTATGTTCCGCAATTTAATCATGTGTTTAACGAACGAAAGGCAAACGTGAAATAAAGAAAATACTAACACACACAAAGCTGTGTATACGTGCACAATTTTATGCCAGCATAATTAGTCTAGTGTAAATAGGAAAGAACAAACGTTGTGCGGATTAAAAATTAGTCTTGTGTGAAAAGGCTCATTAAAATAATTCACCATAATTTATAAAAGCAACTTGGCAGCACTTACGAATATAAAACAGCTGACTAGATAAACAAACTGTTTATTACCCCCACCAAACCCATTGCTTAAATAATTAAATAAGCTGATTTTATTATGAAATATACTAAACATAAAATATACTAAATAAAAAAATGTTACGAAATCAAAAAAATAATAAACAACTTTTGAAATATCTGCTTTCTCCAATAACACAACAGCGTTTAATTCAACAAAACACAGTACTGTGCAACAAAAGTACAAAAAATGTTGGACGTCAAGGAAAAATAATGGCAAAACTCTTTGGCCATCGAATGAGTGGTAGTAAAAAACATTGGTTTCCCTCAACCACAGATGAAATGAAATCAGCCAATTCCAATGTATTGTTTAAACAGTCACAATTTGGAAAATTAGCTAGTAGAGGTGGCAAAAATGACACCCGGCGCATGACCGTACTCAATAAATTGTTTATGAAGCATATAACGGATCTTATGGCTACGGGAGAAATATCTGATAGTATTTTAGGCAAAGGTTTGCAGGTATCTAAGGTGAAAATATCTCAAGATTTTGCTTATATTAATGTATTTTGGTTATCGAGTGGTGAGGTGGACAAAGATGTTTTGATGGAACAGGAATTGCATCGTTGTTCGGGCTTATTACGGCATGAACTTTCACAGCTTGGCTTAATGGGCGTAGTGCCGCGCATTAAATTTGTTAAAGATAAAATTTTTACCAACATGAATCAAGTTGAGGCCTTATTAAGAAATATGAATTTTGAAACGGAAGAGGATGAACAAGAACTTATGAATTTTCCAAGTAAATATGAGGCTGAAACATTAAAACAAGAATTTTATGGTCGTCAAACAAACGATGTTGCTCCTATTGAACAGCAAGATCTAAAGGAAAGTGACAAGTCTGCTAGAATTTTAGATGTTAATGTGCCTGAAATGCGTCATGATATTTTGGGCCTGGATCATAAAGGTATTATGCTTAAGATTCATACTAAAATGCGTAAGTCCAAACAAGCCTGGGATCAACATTTACAAAATACTTCATCAGAGTCGAAAGACTTTAATTCTTTACAAAATTCTTCAACAATACCATCAACTTCTTTTAGTCAATTGGCTAAAATAAATGAAAAATTGGCCAGAGCTGCGGCTAATTCTGAAAGTTTTGAAGCTTTCTTGGCTAAACGTAAAGAGAAACGTAACACTCCTGAACGTAAAAAGTTTAGAGTTTCTGACCATAATACTGGCGAAATAAATGAAAAATATAATCAACACGATTACCCTAAGTTAACGATATCGACACATCAACGTCAACTTTTTGATGCTGAAGATTATTTACCTGAAGAGATGGAGGATACAAGGGATAAATAAATGCTGTTAAAAATCGCACACGCCTTCGAAGAGAAAAAGTTAAACTCTTGGTTTATTTGTTAAAAATTTTATATATGTACACACACGTTGCTGTTGAGTTGCTACTAAGAAGCGAATTTGAAAATAAAACTTCCTTATTTATTAAGTAAAATTATTTTCTTTTTACTAAAAACAGCCATTTTTAAAAAATAACTTTAAAAAATCCAAAATTGTGGCGAAAATTCAAGTTAATAAAGAAATAATGGTTAATTCCTTTTTTTGTTAAAAGCAATTCTATTACAACGATAGATAGAAACTCCTAAATCGTTTCTAATGATATTTAGATCAGTTATTTCATTTTTTAAATAATTTATGCACATGAAGGATACTTATCTGCCTTAATACAATTTAAAATTCAAATAAGAATCAATTTAATAAATCAAATAATTTATTTCATTAGCTTTTCGAAGCGTGTCAGTGCCCAAATAAATACCAAGTTTCACACACTGGACTTCGGAATAGTTATAAAAAAATGATTTCAGTTATGGCATAGACGCATTGCCAACTCTGCAATTCTTTCTTTTCAAATTTAAATACTTTTTTATGTTTTTCTAAATGGTTGTTTTTTATTGAAAATATTTGTATTTGTTTTTCTTATATTACAAGTTTATATAATTATTCATTTTAATCATTTTTACAAATTTGCTGCGCGTTTGTTATTTTTTTCTTAAGTTATAATTTCTGTCTGGTATTTAAAATTACTATAAATGTTATTTAAACACAAATATGTATGTTTATATATATATATATGAATTTCGAAGAAATTTTTATTTATATCAAATATTTAACATTGTATTAATTTGTAAAGAATTTATGAGTTTTGTAGGTTAGAATTATAATTTTTTTAATTAAAATTTTGTCATGCTTTAATTTAGAAATATTTAAAATTATCGAAGATTTGAGTAAGAACATTTATGTTTGAAAATTTTTAGCAAAAAAAAAAGAAATAATAAAAAATTCGAAATATGTGTTTTTTTAGCTGCGAAACTGTATAACATTTTCCTCAAATTTTTTAACTTTTATTTATATGTTTTTTATATATTATTACAGTTACGTATATTAACAATATTTCTCAACAGTTTTAATTTCTTTTTAAGATTTTGTTATAAATGGCATTATTTTTTTTCGATACGAGGTATATATTTTTTGTTTGTTTTTGTTTAATACCAAGGTGAATTATTAATAGGTAGCAGTACAGCTACAAAAACACCACGTTGATGCCAAAAACCAGAGACTACATAAAATCAAACCAAATTCACTTTATCCTTCTATGATCATTTGGTACTTAAAATAAAGTAACATTTGGTTTTTTTTTCTTGTGCAGCAACACCTCATATTTTCGTTTTTGCTTTTCAAATTTTGTAAAATAAAATAAAATTTTATAAAATAAAATTTGAAAAAAAATTTAAATTTGACAACAACGTTGAACATAAGTCAGCTGTATTACAACCACCTGTAAATGAATTCGCCTTGTTTTATTATTGTGATAGAAATAACTTTAATTATAAAGGTATTATAAAAAATTAACACAAAACTTAAGGTAAAGCTTAAAACATAAATGGCAATACAAGTCTTTTCGTTAAAAAATTAAATACATTTTATTTTAACTTTTATAAAATAAATTAAAAAAAAAAGATTTGTTTTTGTGTTTATAAATTTGTGTTGCTAAAATTGTACTTGAATTTAAAATAAAGTTATAAATAATTAAATAAATTAAGTGTGTAAATAGTTAATAATAAATGCAAATCTTTTAATGAAAAAGTTCTTAAAATATTTTAAGTTGATTTTTAATAACTAGATAAAATAATAGACACAGTAGACATTTTATTTGGTGGAAAGGTGGTTTTCTTAAAAAAAAAAAATAAATGTCAAAGAAAGAGTTCTTATAAATAAAAATTCATACTTTAAACAAAAGTCGATTTGATAGCTTTGAGCATATTATTTTATAGCTTTTGTTGGAATTACTTTCTAAAATCTGTAAAATATTTATATTCCCTTTCGTTAGAATTCTAAATACTTGTAATTTAACATGAACTGAAATTTCGTTAAATTGTTCTTTAGTGTTTTTGTCATTTACACAAACTTATGAACAAGTTAAAAATTCCCAATTCGTAAAGCCTTTAACTGTGCTTATAATTATATAGTATAAACTAAACTAGTTTTACCAATAAACAGCAGAAAACGGCTAATTATTTTTTACGTATTGTATAAAAAATCACTGTTACAAAAGGAACAGTTGTAACACTTAACCAATAGCGGAAGCAAGTAAATAAACAAACGGTTGTAATTATAAAGTTGCCATACCAAATTTATATGGGGAAAATTTTTCATAACCACATTTCCTATTTCTTTTAAATATTCTGAGTACATCTTTAAGAAAAACGACTTAAAAAATTCATATTGAAAATTGGTTGACATTATGTCGTTAGATTTTTCAAACAGATAATTTTGTTCGTTTTTTCTCTTTTTAACAGTTCAAAGTTTATATTTAAAGTTAACAAGTATTAAATAGAAAGTCAGAGTAGTAATCTCAGGACCTAATTATTTAGCTTATTGCTCCTTTAATGATTAGCTTAATAAACTATTGATTGTTTTTATTTTCTTAATTTATATAAAAATATATATTTTGTATGTATATCTGCGTGAGTAAGTTTCTTTTGAATTATTAAAAAGAAACAATTATTAAACAGCTAATATTTTATAAAAACTTAATTTTTATTTATGAAATAAGTATTTTACGAAGCAGCATTTTTTGTATTTTTTTTTTTTTCTTATTTATGTTTAAATATAAATTTAATTAATGACTTAAGCTTTACATTATATTATGTAAGTAAGTTTAATAGGAAACCTATGAAAACTGAAGCATTTTAATGTTTAAGAAAACCTTGTGTAAAGTTAAAAAGTTCCTTTTGAACAGCTATTGCGATAAAAAAAAATAAAATTTTAAGCAAAAATTAATAATAATTTTTGTTATTTTGCTTAAAAAAATTTTATTTCTAAGCTTTTGTATTATTTTTTAGGTCGAAGAACGGTTTAAGTTTCGATGATAAATCAGAAATTAAAAAGGCTGGGCAAATTTGAGGTTAAAAAGTAAATTGGCCGTCAAGACGTGAGCTGTCGCCCTTTACATTAGTTTAGTAAAAAGTTGTGTAATTTTAACCACGGAACTGTACACTTTTGAACAAAGAAATTTAATCGTAAAAGTTTACTAAGCTCGAGCAGCTGTTATTTGTATACAGGATGCTTCTGTGCGTAATGTTATCGCTAAAAACAATAGACCAAAACAATACGCTCTTAGTGGCCGTAGTGATGAAAATATAGTCGCTTTACAGCACCTAAAACATCATTCTCTGCGTAACTAAACCATGATAATCGATTTTTTGTGGCCACAATTAAAAACAGATTTTATGTTTTAGAGTACATTATTAGAAACTCCTTTTTTCTCATAAAATTGTTTGCAACATTAATGATATAATTTAAAAGTTTATTTAATAAAAAATTGCCCGAAAAGTAAGTCAATTTTCTCTGTTAATCAATTTTATGGCTGTTGGAGCAACTATACCTTTGTGTGGTAAAAACCTTTATTAAATTAATAAAAGATCTCTGTATGAAAAAGGGCCATTAAACTTTAAATGTTATCATTTACGAAAAAAAAGTTTGCAAATTAATATTTATTTAGGAGTATTAAAGTTAGAAAGCGAATTGATACTATAATTTTTACAATCAACATCGAAATCGAAGTATTTGAAAAAATTGTTGTGCTTCCGTTTTGTTTATAAAAAGTAGTGTTGCCAGACAAGTCAAACAAAAGCAAGACTCCTCATAAGGAAGATAAATATTAACTAACAACATTGTCATCACTTGTCAATTTTTACTCCATTTTCCATAAGAAACATTTTTACAGAGATATTTTGCTCTAAATGTTTTTTTTTAATTTATTTAATCTTTGCTTAAATGAGTGTAAAGGGAATTTTCTTTTTATCAAAAGGGATGATATTAAAAACTTTTCACTTTAATTTTGTTAAAATAAATCAACTGAATTTGAAGTAACTTTGTTTCTTAAAGAACTTTAAAACTTTATCAAAATTTGCCTTAAAATTATTAAATATTAAGTTGTATATTTAAATGCTAATCATACTGACTGGCTTAATAATAATTATAACCAAAAAACGTTTAACTTAAAACTTAATTTTAGTTAAAAGCATAATAATAAGTTTAAAATGAGTTTTTCGTTTAGACATTATACAAGAAATGAGAGTGTGATTTACAAAAAGTTGTCTGTGAGGTGAGTGAGTTGAGAAAACTTAATTCTACTTTCTATTACTAATTAGTAAGAGATTTTTGTGGCAATTTTTTTAACGTTTCGTTCGAACTTAATGCATACTATAATACAGATTACTTAAATAATTTTTTTTATACATTATTACAATTTGTAGGTAGGTTTTTAACTGCTTAATGTTGAAAGCTGTTTTTAATTCTTTTTAGTATTTTGTGTTAAAAAAGAAGATAATTAATACACATAGTATTAATCAAGGCGAAAAAAATACTAGGTGGTCGCAATGGCGAATTCATTAATTTTTGCCGCAAACGTTAAATGTCAAACACCAAATAAAAAATTATACGTATTTTTTATAAATGTATGTACATATATATATGAGAATTCGGCATCGAGACCAGCTATATTATTTCGCCATAAGTTTGACATTTAGCGTTTACGGCGAAAATTAAAAGTTTTGACATCGAGATCACCTATTATCGTGGCGGTATAATACAGGTCATGGCGAAATAATACAGGTGGTCTCGATGGCGAATTCAATACTTTCGCCGTAAACGCTAAATGTCAAACGCCATATATAAAAAATATGTACAATTTTTTTATATGGTGCTTGACCAAGGCGAATCAATTACCAGGTGGCAGCGTAGGCGAATTCATTCATTTTTGCCATGAACACTTCTGTCAAACTCCATATATAAAAAATGTATCTAACTGTTATACATATTTTTTATATATGGATTTTGACATTTAGAGTTTACGGCGAAATTAATGAATTCGCCGTAAACTCTAAATGTCAAACTCCATATATAAAAAATTTATCTAACTGTTATACATATTTTTTATATATGGATTTTGAAATTTAGAGTTTACGGCGAAATTAATGAATTCGCTATTGAGACCACCTGTATTATTTCGCCATGGTGCTTGACATTTAGCATATGCGGTGAAAACGGTTGAATTCGCCATTGCGGCCACCTGGTATTATTTTGCCATGGTCAAACACCATATAAAAAATTATTCATATTTTTCATTTGTTTTTTTTTTTCGCCATAGTATTAATAATTTTCTTTGTAAAAAAAAATAATTGAGAAAACATATAAATTTCTGATTTAAGATCATGAGAAGAACGCTGTATGGAAAATTCATTTAGTTAATATTCGCTGCTAAATTGCAAAATAGATTTTAGTCAGAGAAGTAATTTACACATTAATTTGTTGGGGTCATAAATAATTTACCAAAATCCTTATATCTGTTTCTATGTAGATTTAAAATTTTTCTCCTTAACTTTAAACTTTATTTATCTTTATCATCAAGCGTCCAGCAACTTATTAAAATTAAAATAATGAAGAGTGCATTAATCATATTGACGCTTTGTTTTCCTTAATTATTTTAGTTTTAATTTTAGTTTATAAAAACTCACAACTTTTGTTTGAGAGATGTATCGTTGTATCTCTCCCTTCTGCTCTATCGCCCGTTCTAAACCAAGTGGGCAGTGCCAGGTTCCATTTTATAGCCCATTAAATGATAAGGTGTATCACCAAATTGAGCTGCACTAGGACTATCAGCACGTTTAATTTGAGCCAAAGCTTGAGACATTACAGCCGCCGCATTGGCAGCAGCTGCCGCGCCCGTCATATTAAGACTTGAAACGCCACCTGTATTTGAGGCGCCACGTCCTCGTTTACGTTTGGGTAAAATACCTTTGCGTGCCATATAGAAACGTATTGTTGAAACAGGTATATTAAACATATTACTAACAGTTTGAAAGGTTTGTCCCTTTGAAACACATTTTGCTGCCTGTTCCAGAGATTCTTCTGACCTTCTTATACGTCTTAAAGAGCAATTGTTGTCAATTGATTGCAGCATAGAATTATTGACGGTAGAATCATGTTCTGAATCAGCCAAAGCTCCGCCAAAACTATCTTCTTCGTCATGAGCCACATAGTTATGATCTTCTTCCACCGTAGAGTCCATATGATGGGTCATCATGTGAGCAGGCGCCGCTGATGTATTAGCATTTTGACTATTTTCATAGTGTTCAAAGGCATTCGAAGTCGACTCATCGCCCGAATCATTAGATGCAAACGTTGAAGCAGCTGCTGCAGCTGCCATGGCCGGATTTGACATCATTGTCTTGAGATTAGCAGGATTTAGAACTTGTAGATTTTGTGAAACATTAGATTGATTTGAACAGTGTGAAGTGATGGGCTCCTTTTTGATAACAATTTGATTTTGTGTTGTGTGCTGTATAGTACTCGCGGCTGTTGCAGTTGTTGTAGTGGTGGAATTTGTCGCGGTGTCTTCATCATTGCTGTCGGGTTGTCCACTCATGGACATATTATTATTAATAACAATATTATTGTTTTGTGGAGACACCTTATTGCTCATGGCTTTAAGTTGATTTAAATTCAGTGCCGCATCTGAGCCATACAAGCCCCGTATGCGCAATTGTTCAGCACATCTAAGTAATTGTGGCAATCCGGCCTGCGTTACATTAACCTCACCCTTGTACATAAAATCGACCAAAGCCTGTATTTCCCATAATTTTATTTCTGAGGGCAATATTATAACCGGATGCTTACATGGGTTTTCTGCCAATATACTTTCAAAATAGGAAGAACAGGCGGCCAGTACTAAACGATGACAGTGAACTTGATGGCCCTCACAAGCTAAGGTGACATCGACAAATCTTTGACCCGCTAAAAGCTGAGGAAAGGCAGCACCTATGCTGCCCAAATGACTATTCCAGCGCACACAAAACTCTTGTCTGTGAGCAGGTGACATTTTATATCGTAAGTGGCTACAATGTGATGTGTTATTTTTATATATGTATATCTACTTATGTAAGAATAGGTATGTACATATATCTATAAAAATAATTTAAGTTCGAAGACTAGCTTGGAAGATTATTTGTTCGTTTTCTGTTTTAAAACTGAATTCAGTTCGGCAATAGGAAGTTTTAAAGGTTTTCGGTTGGGAAAATTATGTTGAATAACCTAAAAATATATAAAAGTATATTTTTATTATTATTTTTTTAATTTTAATTTGCAAAAAAAACTAAGAAAATGTTTAATATTTTATTAAGAGTCATATCTTAAATCTAATTTTATATCCATATTAATATTATAAATGTTAAAGTAACTGTGTCTATTTGTCTGTTTGTTACCTTAACACGCCTAAGCCGCTGGAACGATTTCGATAAAATTTGGTACCTTGAGATCCCAGAACGGACATGGGATAGTTTTTATTTTAGAATTTGCTCTATAAAGGGGGAAAAGGGGGTATTTTTAATAGGGTATACCAATTTTGTATATGAAGATAGGAAACGAGGTTGCAATTTTGTACCGAAAGATAAGTTTTTAAGAGTGAAAACTGTTGGGTAATTTAATTTACTTGAAGTGTATTTCTTTTAAGCTTAGCAGTCAATTTGATCTGTTTATCCTCCGCGGGCAAAGTCGCGGGTGCAAAACCTAGTATATTATAAATCTCTTTGTAAGTTTGTTTGTTCATTTGGTTTTGCGTGGGTCAATCACAGCTAAACGACTGAACCGATTTTATTGCAATTTGAAACATGAGTTAATAAAAGTGTAGTGTTAACATTTTAAAACAGCGGACCAGGACCATTTAAAATGATCATTTGATTCTGAATTAATTTCTATGCTAATTGTTTTCCTACAGATGGCGCCTCTGCATATGCTTACGTTAAAGATGCTAACAGAATAAAGGTACAATTATGCGAACGTCCACGTAAGCTAACCTAACGGCCGTTTGTTTTTAAA
The DNA here is from genome assembly GCA_916610165.2 of Gymnosoma rotundatum. NCBI lineage: Eukaryota > Metazoa > Arthropoda > Insecta > Diptera > Tachinidae > Gymnosoma > Gymnosoma rotundatum. Next base: position 13,624,614 of record OU744340.1, read on the forward strand.
TATACTAAAACAAGGCAAACGCTTACCGAAATTAACTGTCACGTTTCCGGAACGCTTCAACCTGTATAAAATAGGTTTTGACGGCATTGTTACGTGACATTCGTAAGATAGTGCTGGAATTATATGTGATAAGTACCATTGCGGCACATTTGCCCGTTTTAGGTACTTTTTAAATATTGATAATAATTGTATCATTCATCAGTTTTTATTATTTTGCTTAATAAAAGTATAATAAATAAATAGTTACATTAAATACATAATAATATTTTTTAAAACAGATAATTAAATTCGTCAAAACATTGCGCATATTGCAATGTAAATTATCTTTCGAAGCGAAATTAGTACTTTTTCTAAATTTACATGTACGGAACAGTGCCCGTAACTATGCCACAAATCTCAACACTGTTCTGAACAGCTGCAGCAAATTGAAAATTGTATTAGGTTTTGTAATTTAATATTTTGGCTTTATAGGTTTTTTTTTTTAAACAATTGTACTTATTTCATGGACATCAGCAAATAAATCCCCAATATCCATTTTTAAATTCTTTTCGGGCTTTTGAAATTAAAATTACACTTTGTGCTGCACAATGTTTTATTTTTATTTATTTTATTGACATGCGTCACATTTGTAAAGTTTCTATAAGTACATCAACGACCGTACGTTAAAATACGTTAAGTTTTTCTTACATCAACGTTCGCATAACGAGGCCTTAAGTAAGAGTGATAAATTCGGCTATGCCGAATCTTATATACCCTTCGCCATCTATTTAATCTAGTTTTGTGAAGTAACTGCAATCAAAATATCAAATATTGGGGTGACCGAGATTAAAAAAAATGGTACTGCAAATATATTTTACATAAAAATGCCATCGGCTCTTAATGGGTTAATTATTTTTTAAAAACTTTAGTATTTTCTTAAAGATATCTTCAAAAGCTTTAAAATGATACCCATATTGATATTAAAAAAATTTGAAAATTTCAGAGCCCCGTAACTCGGAAAATATTGATGAGCGGCAATTTTATCACTTGATGTTTTTTTTATTTTTTAATTCTCTATAGCCCCATATATATTTGTTTCAAAAAATATGGAAAAATTATAAGTAGGCATGGTGTTTTGCCCGCTGCGACTAAGGTCATGGACCGATCTTGCTAATTTTCAATAACACGTACCTCTTTTGACACTATGTCTGATCGATTAGTGAATTTAAGATGATCTCAGAATATATGTATATACTTTATGGGGTCGAAAATAGATTATATTGTAGAAATTATAAACGGAATGACAAACTTAGTTATACCCTTTTTCCACTTTTTGTGGTGAAGGGTATAAAAACTGTTGAGAAAGCAAAAATACAGATTTAGTGACAAAAAAAAAATAAATAAAAAGAAATCCACTAATAATTTCATTAAAAAAAAAACTTAAATAAAGCGTAGTACTATTTTTAAAAGAGAAAATCCACTCGAACTCTTTATTCGCGTTCATTTGATCACAGAATTAATAAATTGGATTTGATAGGTAACTCTCCTCTTCTGAGATTTTTAATATTTTATCTCAAAATTGGCTCGTTTGCTTACAAAATAAGGTAAACAAGGCTACAATATATTTAACAGTGCCTAGAAAGACCCTAAAATTCAACCTTTCGGTTATTGCCTTAACCTCAAAATAATTTCTTACTAGGTAGTTGTGCTATCAGATGGGTTAAAAAAATGGTAAATTTACAATCTTTCTTTAAAGGCAACAGCAACAAAAGGTACTTTTTGGCTCAATTTAAATTTTTGGGAAATCGAGATTTATTTTTTTCCCCCTTAAAAAAACTGCAAGATTGAAATGCTAACAACCTTTAAAGAAAGATTGTAAATTTACCATTTTTTTAACCCATCTGATAGCACAATTACCTAGTAAATAATTATTTTTAGGATAAGGCTTCTCCAAGTTACTAAAACACAATATAATAATTTTGTGACTGTTTTACACCTTTATGCAATAATCGACTTGCAATTGAATAATTATTTTTATGTTGCTTTATAAGCAACTTTAAATTTTAACCAAAGATACTATTGATGTTACTAGAAAAAGATTCTAAAACATTCTGTTTTAAAATAAGTTATTCAGGAATTACCAAAATTACAAACTTATCTAAATCTCGCACATTATTATTGAGGATTTCAATACTATATTGGTCAATGTATTTTTAATCAAAATGTTCAAATAAATTTTCAATAGAACATTATGTTAAATAAGTACATATGTAGGTATGTATGTAGGTGGTACTTACTAGATGGTAACATTTTTTACAATCACTAATTATTTCACACACCAAATTTAATTTATTAAATGGAATAAAAAGTCATAAATCTATAAATTCTAAAGCCAGAAAATATTTAAATTATTAATTATACTCCGTCGCATATTTTAAACAAACGACGCCAGGAAGACACAAAGACAAATACTAAAAGGTAGTAGGTATTGAAAATTTGCAGCAGTCGCAACAGAAAAAACAACAAAAAAATAAAATTATAATAAAAGAACAACACACTCATAAAAATACTGCAGAAAAATAGCTTAAAAGAACAATTTTTTGAACACTGTACTTAATATAAAAAATATATTACAAAAAAAAAATAATAAAACAAGGAGAAGCAACATTTAAAAATAATAAAATTTACACTCATACATTTGTATAACCTACACAGGGATTTTTCTCAAACAAGTACACACACTCAAACATTAATAAAATAAAAACAGAAACTAAAAAAGTTAATAACAAAAAAACAAGAAATCCTCAGGAAAATTATCAACAAAAAAAAACAAGCCAAATTCAACAACAAAATCATTAAGAATAGTGAAACATAAGATGTTGTTGCTAGTATAAATATTTAAGAGCCTTTAGAGTAGAAAAGTAAACGCAAGACATGCCTGAAAAGAGATGAAGTAAAATATTAAAGTTAAACCAAAAAGGAGCTGTTCTTGTACAAAACTGAAAAAATTTAACATTTATTAACATTGCTTTTTGCACACAATAGGAAAATATAATAAAAGTAACAAAAACAATCCCAAGAACATAAACAATCTCAATAAAAAACAAAAAACACAGAACAAGATTCACCACTTTGAGTATAGAGAGAACTGAAATAAACGACATGGAATTAAAACAACTGAGAATTTGCAAAATGAGTTTACTTCAGGGATGGAAAATTCAGTAAAAATATTACTTTATACTCTGGGAGATTAATTAATACATTTTTTTTTTGCAATTATGATAAATAAAACAAATAATATCTATATAATTTCTAAGCTTGTTTATAATTTTCAAAGTTCTTTTATTGTATTTATTTTCAAAAATGATAAGTAAAAACTTGAATTGTTCAAGGCAACTTTTCATACAGCTATTAAAAGAATGAAAGTGAATTTATAGCATTAACGCAGCACATTTGTGTTAAAGTAATCATAGTACAAGCAAGAAATACGAGTACATGTTTCACGAGCTATCACCTGAGTTTTTTTTTTTTTTTTTTGCAAGTACTTATAGTGTGTAGTGAAAATTCATTAAAACTCATTATTCAAGTTTTTTCTTATGCTTTTAAAATTGAATTATGTCACGAACTCTTTTTTCCATTTTGACATATTAAATTAACTTTAAAATGAATGTACTGCTGCACTTTCTGGACCGCTACGTCCTTCATCAACATTCTTCGCATCTATCTACCTTGGTTGTGTAATTAAAAACATCATCTATTTAACCAACTAACATTGTAAATAAGAATACGAGATATATTCATATCAATATTAATTTGGTTAGACGAATATGAATGATATGAATATATCTCGTATTCTTATTTACAAAGTTAGTTGGTTAAATAGATGATGTTAATAATTACACAACCAAGGTAGACAGATGCGAAGAATGCTGATGAAGGACGTAGCGGTCCAGAAAGTGCAGCATTACATTCTGCTAGCGTCTATTTTTTCTTGTTTTCTTTGGAAAACATCCGCATACATTTGTAAAATAAATTTTCTTTCTAAAAAAGATTTTTAGAAATTAAAAATGAACTTAAGCCAAAATAGTTTAAATTCATTTATAATATTCACAGTTCAAAAATTCTAATTTCATAAAAATTAAATTAACTTTAAAATTTAACAGCTAACTATTTTTAACAAATGATTAATTAATTAGATTTCAACATAGTATATATAAAAACATGTATTTTATATTTGAAAGCAGCTACCTGACGAATTATTTTGCGATGATTATATATCATATAATAAAAGTTACTTTCGTAAATACACGATTTCCATTCCTGGACTACTTGTACGACCGCATGAATACAGGAAATAAGCAAAAGCGAAAAGTTAGATACTTTTTTTTTATTAAGATTGGTTATACATATGTATGCATGGACGTATGTATATATGTGTGTATGTGTTTTAAATTCGCAAATACCTATTTGTAGGGATTTTAAACTTTATTCTCTTTTCTTACATATTTTAGTTTAGCATTCAATTTGAAAATCGTCTTAAAAAACATACTTTTTTAATTGCATTTTTAATTGGCCGTATCATAATGTACATTTCCGTCATATCAGGCATGAAATGAAAACCTTTACTAGCCAACTTAAAAGTTTTACATCTTATTTTAAAATTACATGATTAATGGCAATGCTGTTAATATTTTTAAAATGAATTTTACTAATATTATGTACCAGTAATGGGGTTAACAAAAATAAAGATTTAAAACAATCAGCGATGTAAGGGCAAAGCTGTCTGCTAATTATGAAATAGAAAATAACAGAATTTTAAAAAATAATCTGCGTTCAAAATATAAGTGTTTCTCAATGTAATTAGTAGTTTTTCCATCATTAAATACATGTATGATTTAAGTTTCATTAAATCCTGATCTAATTATAGAAATACGAATTTGTTAACTTATTCACAGATAAAAAATTTATGCACAGTATTCAATGAAGGGAATAATTTTTATGGTAAATTTTAGAATAGAGAAATTTTATGAAGGATTATAACCTTTTTAAATTTGGATGGTATGATTTTGTTGTAACTAAAGTGATGTTAAAGTTGAAATGAGTCTATAATAAGTTCGTAAATAAACCTATAAAACGTTCATGTTAGTTTTTCAAGAAAAGTTTAGAAAAAAAAATTCCACAAAAAATAGTAATAAACAAGAAAGAGTGCTTTGTTCGGCTATTCCGAAGCTTATATACCCTTCATCATATATGTAAATCTAGTTTAGTGAAATAACTCCAATCAAAAAATCAAATATTGGGGTAACAGGGAATTAAAAATTAAGTACTACGTATTTTTTTTTTTAAATTTTAGTATTTCCATAAAGATCTTTTCAAAAGCCTGATATTTTTAAAATTTTCAGGGGCCCGTAACTCGGAAATATGGGCAAGCGCTAATTTTTTTACTTTGTTTTTTTTTTCTTATTTTTTAATTTTCTATCACCCCATATATTTGTTTTTTGATTGAAGTTACTTCATTGTTCTAAATGATATGAAAAAATTAGAGGTAGGCGTGGTGTTTTGTTCGCTGCCTCCAAGGTCATGGACCGATCTTGCTGATTTCCAATAGTATCTCTTTCGACACTATGTCTGATCGTTTGGCGTATTTAAATCTTCTCTAGCTGATCTATTGCTTTAGCAAACTTTATTTCATAACTAACGCGGACGGAAATCGCTCAATCGACTTCGCTATGCATAAGAACTCAAAAATTATGTACTTTATGGATATTGTAGGAATTACAAACCGAATGACAAACTAGATTTTCCACTTTTTGTGGTGAAGGATATAAAAATATGGATAAAAACTTGTTGTACAGAGCTGTACATTTAGGCAATATGAAAACATATAGGAAAATTATTTTAAGACTCTTCTTAAGTTTTATAAAACCAAATTATACCTATACAAAAATTTTAAAACAATTTTACTAATAGCCAAAAAATCGTTAACATTTATGTAACTTAAGAATTTTAGAAATTTTCTTTTGTCTCATTATTTATTTTTCAAACACACCCATGCTCATAAATAATGATAATTACATTTTTATTTCTGCGCGCGTCCTTTATGATTTTATTTTCCATGTAGTAGTTTATTTTATTTCTTTGTTTAATTGAAAATCGTTAAATATAACAAACAATCCTTTGTAAAAAGCAAAAAAGCATTGTGCTTAACGTAAAATACTAAGAGCGGGGGAAAATATCTATATAACTCTCACTTCACAAAAATAATAAAATATTAAGATGCCACATTGAAAGAAGTTTCAATAAAGAAATCAGTAAAAAAAAAAATAACAAAAAAATTAAATTTGGTTTTGAATGAAGAGCTTTTACGATATTTACGAAATCCAAAAAACTAAATTATATACCTACTTTTGTTAATAATTTGAAAAATTTATTTAAAACACTAACATTTTTTACTAAATTTATTAATTCCGCTTTAAGATATGGCAACTTTATTAAATACCATAGCAAATTCTCATTTTAACAATTCTCATTTCTACTCTCAATTTCTTACAACTGAAACAATATGAAAAGAACGGAACACAACATCGCGCAAAAAATCAAGGCATAAAACAAAAAGCAAAAAAATAAACAAAACTTAAAAACAAAAGGAGTATATATATGTATGTGTGGATTTAAAAGTACTACTACTATTATATTAAAATGAATTACTGCAGAGGAAAAAGTATATGCAAACTAAAAAACAACCAAAGAATTAAAACAACCATTCTATATAAAAAAAAAACCATTGCAGGAGACAAAAAATAAGTATAATTTTCAACTTGAATGGGGGGTCACATTGATTGGATGCTAAAAATGGAATAGCTCCATGATAAGGAAGTAATGAAAAAGCATAAGATTGACTAATTAAAGCGCTTCTTAATTTTTCTAAGGTTAGAATTTTCTTAACACTTGCTAAATTTACATACCTACATAAGACTACTTTTAATTATTATAAACTCACCCTTGTTTCGATTTTTAGCAATTTAATTTAAGTTTTATAGGTAAATTCAAAAAAGCACAATTAAATGAAATAGTTCACTCATTTTGTTAAACTCGATTTTGTAAGAATAATTCACTGCATAATTTATTTTCTCACTGTTTAATACAAAACTTTATTGATTTTTTCTGCCAACATTAGTAAGAATTATTTAATTACACACGCGGTCTACAATCACTCGCTCCTTTTTCGCGTCACACTATTGTTAAAATGTTAAATCTTAATGTTGATTCGTTTACTTAATTTTGTTTTGTTGCTGCTGCTGCTCATGTTTTCTTGTCTCCTTTGCACAATTTCATTTTAAAAGAACACAAACAACAAAAACCTCTTGCATTTGTTTACTCCTGTAATGTTTTCTTCTGTTCTTAAAGATTAATTTTATTCGTTCCTTACCGCACGCGTACTCATTCCTGTTTGTTCCTATTGTTTTATTGTTGTTTCTATTTAATTTGTAAATATTGCTGGCAACACCTCCTCCATTTTTGAACTAATCAACATCTTCCATTAATTTGCAAGGCCGTAAATGTCTTCTTATAAAGTATTTGTTCCATTCAACGTCTAGGATAATTTTTACATCATAAAAAATGACATTAAATTGTAATGAAAAGTGTAAAATAAAATATTAACATCAAATGAGAGATAAATATTAGTATAAATTAAGAAATTTTTTCTAAAATGTATAACCATGTACATTTATTACATGTTTTTTAGCCACATTGTGTTTAAAAGTTATTTTTTTTTTCTTGATTTAAAAATTTTTTCAGGATCATCAGTAAACTCGGAGCCGACCCGAAATAAGACAAAAAGCCATCACGTATAAAAGTGAAAAAATAATAAAGCTAATAAGGTCCTATTAAATTCTTAATGATAGAATAAACTGTAGGAAGTTTTATTATTTTTTGTTGCTAATTTTAGAAACATTTGGTTGTATTTTTTTAATGATTAAAGGTTTTCACGTTGCTTTATGTTATATCGCTGTAAAATGTTTTTAAATCAAGTCTGGTATCTCCTTTCTACGTTATTTCCTAAAACATATGTGTCTTGTACAACTTTTTACAGTATTAACACAGGTGTGTTTTAAATAACTTAGCTTTAAGAAAGCTAACTTTATTACTCGTAAAACAATATAAATTGAAAAAAAAAAAATGGGAATATAAAGACAAGAAACTTACTATCTTATATTAAATAATACTTTAATTTATTTGCCCGAAATATATTTAAAGTTCTATTACTTTATATCTTTCAGGCCCCAGGTAACGTTTGAGGCTTAAGGTATAATTACTTTTGTTTACATTGAAAATTATTTAACAACAAAAAACACTTAAAAGGAATGAAATAATAAAAGTAAAATGCGTCTGCGCGCTAAAGTTTTTTATAAACTATTAACCCTTCTGGGGGCTGGTTTCATTATATTAATTATATTTTTGAATGCAATAGCAAAGCAACCTAAAACAGATGAGTTCATAACAATAATTAAAGAAAATTCTAATGATATTTTAACCAACAATATTCAGGCCCCCAGGCAACTCCTGAATTTAACAAATTTTGCGTTTATTATGGAAAATAAAATATGTTCACAATACAAAAAGGAATTACAAGGTAAGTTCTTGGTAAACATCATAAAATGTGTAATTGACACACTTGTAAATTTTTAGCTATAATAATAGTAACATCTTACGTGGGCCATGATGAGTTAAGAGCAGCCCATAGACAAGCTATATCGCAGATTAAATTATCTGAGTTAGGCTTTCAGCGTGTTTTTCTTCTGGCAGCCATTCCAGAACGAGATCGTTTTATAACACAAACTCAGCTGCAAAATGAACAGTATAGATTTGGTGATTTATTACAGGGCAACTTTGTAGAAGCCTATAAAAATTTAAGCTACAAACACATAATGGGTCTACAGTGGTCAGCTACGGAATGTAAAAAATCCAGATTTATAATAAAAATAGATGACGACATTGTCTATGATATATTCCATTTAAAACGTTATTTGGATGCATTAGAGTTAGAAAACACAAAATTAAGCACGTCCTCAGAACTGTTAGGTGGCTACGTATTAAAGTCTAAACCAGTCATACGCAACCAAGCTAATAAATGGTACGTATCTGAGCAGGAATATCCCGGAAACCTCTATCCTTCATATTTGTCCGGCTGGTTATACATCACTAACTCCAAAACAGCCTTGCGTTTGATAGAACAAGCAAAAAAATCTTCCGTATTTTGGATAGATGATACTTGGGTGACGGGAGTATTGCGTGAACGTCTAGACATACCATTGCAGAGTTTAAATTCTTGGTTTTCGGCCAATTCGGATTTTTTAAATTGTTGTGTGCGCGACTTGAAATCCTCTAATTTGGAGTGTGAATTTTATGTGGGTCCTAATGGTGGCGATGCTAAATTACTAATAGAATTCTTACATAATGTAGAAAAGTGCTACTACGATGAATGTATGAAACGCGGAAAAGAACAAAATTTAAAAAATACTTGTGTAGGCATATTTAAGCGGATACTGCCGGATCACGGTGAAGCTAATATAAAAGCAGTCCAATTGGGTAGATGATGTAGATAATTTTTTTTTTATTCTTTATTACATGATTTTAAGAAATATAGATTTTAATTTCTTTTTAATATTTATTGCAGTTGTTAAATTAATATTTTAAGCAATTTTAGAAAGATGTAAAACTTTAATACTCATCAGCAGACCTGACTAATATGTAGTAAATGAAATTAAAAAATTTTGTTTTACTTGGTTTATGTCTTAAACGTAACAAAATCTTATATTTAAACTTAACAACCTCTTATTTTTAAACTTAACAAAAATTTTTTTTTTTTAATTTAAAAAAATTCTTTTTTTCATGCTAATCACCGATATTGATTATTGAGGGTCAAAGCACGTCTCGATGGCCATTTCGTTATCGCTTACTTAACTCTTCAGGAAACTTCTGACAACTATTTTAAATAAACTAAAGATTTTTGTCCAAACAATAAAGCAAAGACAAAAATCAAAGTTTAAGCAAAAACAACAATAACCAATTGTGCATAAAATAAATTATCGTAGTGTTTTGTGATATTTTATTTTTCATCCTCTTTCAACTGTATAAAAGAGCAGAAAAAAACTCTACCTTATACAGCAGAGAAAGAAAAATAGAATTACAATTGGTTATTGTTGTTTTTGCTTAAACTTTGATTTTTGTCTTTGCTTTATTGTTTGGACAAAAATCTTTAGTTTATTTAAAATAGTTGTCAGAAGTTTCCTGAAGAGTTAAGTAAGCGATAACGAAATGGCCATCGAGACGTGCTTTGACCCTCAATAATCAATATCGGTGATTTAAATAATAAATCGGGAGAATAGCATGAAAAAAAGAATTTTTTAAAATTTAAAAATTAATTAATATAATTATTTAAAAAATCCCGTTTAAAAATTTTTTTTTAATTATTTATTTAAATTTTATTAATATATTTTTTTAACAAATGTACAAGACGAGTTACAAAGAGAACGACAAAGAAAAGCTTTAAATTGTGTGTAAACTTCGTCTCACCAAATTAACATTAGTTGGTTAAATAGATGGTTTTTACGACGTACATAACATAAGGTAGATAGATGCAAAGAATGCTGATGAAGGATGTGACGGTCCAGAAAATGCTGCATTTCATTCTGCTAGCGTCTAGTTTTTCTTGTTTTCTTTGGAAAACGTCCGCATAAATTTATAAAATAATTTTTCTTTCTAAAAATGTTTAGAAATTAATTAAAAAGAACCAAAAAGCCGAAAATAAAGTAAATTTTTTTTAAATTTTATTTATAAAATTCGTTACATTCTGATAGTGTTAAAATGTTTTCTTTAAAAAGTAACATCATTTGGAATAACTTTCTAAATAAAACTTGGAATAGAACATCAACTTATTTGACTGAAAACTGTTCACTTGTTTATATACCAAAATAGTTTAGCTAATAATTATTATCAAGTTAACTGATATAGCTTTGAGAAAATTATAAAATAAAACGAATATAGCAAATAACTAATTAAATTTAGAGATTTTTTTTAGTTTCAATTTTTACATCGATATGGCATCTTTGAATTTATCGTAACAGCCCTGTTTTTAGCGGACATATGCTTCATTAAAATTTTTATGCAACTATTCTTTACAAAATATTATTGCAAACATTTAAATTTAGTGGATCAAAAATATGAGTTTCTTAAACAAAGAAGAACGAACAAAATGTTGGGGACATCGTGATGAGTATTGGAAATGTTTAAGCGAGTACGCGCCCCAGCACAGTTCCACATCGGGCGAAAAAGTGCCAGACGCTTGTAAGAAATTCCGAAAATTATTTGAATCCAGTTGCCCTAGTACCTGGGTAAAACATTTCGATCGTAAGCGTACCTACGAACAATTTAAGGAGAAAATGCAGCATGGATATGATCCCTTAGACGACAAAGCTGAAAAGACTGTTAAATGATGCGATCAGATAAAAAGTGTATTAAAAATAAAAACTACTGTTAATACTTGGTTCTAAATAGTTTAATAAAATTTCATAATAAAACAAAGTATTGTTACTTTCTAAGCCGTATAAACATCTTCCTGAGGCATATCTACAGATACTGAAACTATATGTTTGCCGGGTATCATAACATTGCCTAATATGCGGGCGTCCTTACCGCCTTCTAAAAATTCCACACACATGGACAAAACAATGTTGGCATCTTTATCGGTGCAATTGAAAAAACCTACCAAAACGCGACCATCTGTGATGACCACTCTAAAGGGCTTACCCAACCAACGTCGCAAGTTACGGCGTCCGACGGAGAGATTTTGCTCATTTATATTGCTGTCATTAGTAATAACATTGTTCAGTAAATGGTTCTGCAAAAGGTAAACAATACTTTGAGTTTCTCTAAAAAAAAAATCAAGTATTACCTCATATGGCCTATTGTTGGTATTAGCTTCTGACATATTCCTTACTTTTTGTCAAGAAAAGATTTTTTTAAATGCAGAAGAGGTAGCTTCGAAATTTAAGAGAACAACAAATATCCTAAATGTTATGATTGTTTTTTTATGACAACAAATCGTTTAAACAAAAGCACAAATAGACCATATGTTACAGGGTACCTGAAGTTTTTCATTGCTATTAACAATTGTTCATTGTGGCAACGCTTTCTTGTTATTTTTTTTTGGCGATGTTGTTTTGATCACAGATAAATTATTAATCTGTGGTTTTGATGCCTAACCCATTGTTTACATTAGACAATACTGTCATAACAATAACAATACATGCACATTTTTTCTCTAATACATGTACACATTTAAATTGTCTGAATTACTGTCTTGAATATTTTGAAGACAGCAAATAAGACAGTGATTTGACGTATGCCGACAATTTTATTATAATTGTTTTAGCTAAATGGAAGCAGGAAAAAACGCTAAAGCTATTTGAAAATTTCCGAGAACGTGAGGTTTTTTGATGATAATGAATTGCCCTAATTATTGTCTGGACACCTACACTGCAGCAGCAATTGTCAGCATTTTTGACAACTAATGCGTATTATTTTATTGCCATGACAGCATTGTCAAATGTAAACGGGGTGTAACACTTCTCCAATCTTTGTATCATTTAAAAAACGACGGTTGGTTATTAATACAAAGCAGCTCACAGAGATAAATATCTGCATATATACCTAAGCGTGAGGTTAACTCTGTAATTTGCAGTTAATATTGCTATCAGCGTAATAAAAAATTAAATTAATTCTATTTAACAAATTCTGGATTTTTGTTTAATAGTGCGTTTCCATTGACGTGATTTTGTGATTTGAGCAAGCGTTTTGTTACTTGATTTTTCGCACATTTTTTATGCTGTCAAAACAACTTAAGTTTATTATTTCAAAGCATATCAAAAAGACCTTTTTACGAACATTATTAACTTCGCGCTATCTATTTATATTGGCTGTCTTTTATCGAAAAAGTGACATTTATTTTTAAAATTTTGAAAGCAATAATTTTTTTGGTTACAAAAAAAAGGGAACATATTTAAAAAAATTTAATCTTAAACAAAAAATGTCAACTGACAAATTTTGGTGCTTACCCATGGTTTTTGAGTTACGGGCCTCCAAAGTTTGTATGTACAATATGGAATATATCGAGTATTTTTTGTTGGAATAAGAGAACACATATATCATTGGAAAGGTAATTTCAATATCTATTCAATTTAAAAGGAAAATAGTAACAAAAAATAAAATAGATTTTTATATGAAAGTTTTTTGAGCAGCTCTTAGTTTAAGCTTCGCTTATTAAAGATTTTCTGTTTTATTGTATTTTTTTACTATTTTCCTTTTCAATTGAAAATATATTTAAATTACCTTTTCAATGATATCCATATTGCCATTCCACCACAAAATACTCGATATATTCCATATTGTACATACAAATTTTGGAGGCCCGTAACTCGGAAACTAAGGGTCAGCCCCAAATTTCTTACTCAAGCTGCGTCCGTACACTAGATTTAAGCCAAAAAAAAAACTGCTTAAAAAACATAAACAGAAAATTATGTAAAAACAAAAATAGTTTTTTTTCTTTTACGCAGAAAATGTCAGTGTTACGTCACAAATTCGAATTTACAAAACACTTCAGCTCAATAGAAACACTTCGAAATATTTTTCTCCAAATTATTTGATGTCAAGTCAATGGAAACGTAGAATAATACTAGATATTTGCTTTTATTACAATAAAGCTTCTACTCTGGCAACATTAAACAATAACCAAAACACTATATTTCAATAGCCTTAGCTCTGTTAATTAACATTTCTTTTTATCATTTGTTATTTTTATAGCCTTCAACAAGTTGCTGGTTGCTATTTTATTTTGTTATTGTCAAGTTTTAATTAATTATGTCTGAAATTAAATTTGCTGTAATAACGGGTATGTTTTGTTAAACCTTCAAAGAGTTTTTTATTCGTTACCTAAAACATATTTTTAGTAAGTGACACTTGTCACCAAGATGCCACTAAAGATCGCAGTGGACCTCGTTTGGTTCAACTAATTAATGAGAATTTTGAAAATGCTCGTGTTATAAAGGAGATATTACCAGATGAAAAAGATATGATAGCAAAAAAACTAAAACAATTGTCTTTGGCCAAAGATGAGATTTCTTGTATTTTAACAACCGGCGGTACGGGTTTTGCACCTAGAGATGTTACACCCGAAGCTACAAAGGCCGTCATAGACAAAGAATGTCCTCAACTTGCTACAGCATTGGCCTTACATTCTTTGGAAAAAACTAAATTTGCTGCTTTGTCACGCAGCGTATGTGGTATTGCGGGTAAAACTTTGATTTTAAATTTCCCGGGCAGTGAAAAGGCTGTGATTGAGTGTTTTGATTACGTTAAGGATTTACTTCCGCACGCCTTGCATTTGCTGAACAATAATTTGGCCTTAGTTAAAATCATACACGATCAAATAAACACGAAACATCAGTCTGGAGAACAACATATTTGTCCGCACAAAACCGGCAAAAGTGATGTTAATGATCGAAATTCTCCATTTCCCATGTTACCAGTTAGTGAAGCTACTAACATTATTTTTCATACTATTAAGCCCCAAAGTACTTTGCCTCAGCTACTCCAAGACTTTAGATCCCCCGTCGATATACCACCTTTTAAAGCCTCCATAAAAGATGGTTACGCTATGAAGTCTTCAGGTTTTTCGGGTTCGAAAAAAGTTTTAGGCTACATATCTGCAGGAGATTCACCTATAGAAACTGATTTTCAAGAAGATGAGTGTTACAAAATAAATACCGGTGGCCCTGTTCCTTTAATGGCAGACTGTGTTATACAAATCGAAGATACAAAGTTATTAAAAACTAAGAAAAATGGTTTGGAAGATTTGGTAGAAATATTGGTAGAGCCCAAAAAGGATTTGGATGTAAGGTAATATAATTTTATACAATTAAACGGCAAAAATATAATGAAAACTTAAAATTACAGACCTATTGGCAGTGATTTGGCTAAAAATTCTAAACTTTTTCCTAATATTGATCTTTCGCCTGTAGTGGTCAAATCTGTAATGGCTTCAGTGGGTCATGCTGTTCCTTTGCCAAAACCACTGGTGGCTGTTTTATCAACGGGTAGCGAACTATTGGATCCTTCAGCACATCCCATTGTTGGGAAAATTTACGATTCAAATACTACCATGTTGAAACAACTTTTGCAATATTTCGGCTTCGAGTGTTTGATTACCAAAGTGTTGTCCGATAAGTAAGTACCTATAGAAATACATTAAAAAAATATAGGACGAACATTACTTATGTGTGGTCTTGCAAAAACTGTTATAATTAAAATTTTTTTGAGATTTCTTCAACTATGAGTAAAAAAAAAGAAAAAAAAAACAAATTTTTTTAAATGGTGTTATTTCCTTAAAACTTTTTATTTACTTTTTATTAAAAAAAAACTTTTTATTTAAAAATTTTTAGTTTTGAAGAAGTATACGACAATTTATTATCCATCTACAATGATGTTGACTTTGTTATCTGCAGTGGAGGCGTCTCTATGGGAGATAAGGATTATATTAAACCAGTTTTAAAGAAATTAGATTTTACCATACAGGT
The DNA here is from genome assembly GCA_916610165.2 of Gymnosoma rotundatum. NCBI lineage: Eukaryota > Metazoa > Arthropoda > Insecta > Diptera > Tachinidae > Gymnosoma > Gymnosoma rotundatum. The sequence continues at coordinate 13,640,228 of OU744340.1, forward strand.
CGGCAGGGTGAACATGAAGCCAGGGCGAGTTTTTGATAGACATTTTATTAATCTTATTTATTATTTTTATAACTTTTTTTTTAGAAAACCTATGACTTTTGCATCCAAAGGTGAAAAATATTTCTTTGGATTACCCGGTAACCCAGTGTCAGCTTTTGTTTGCTTCCATATGTTTGCGTTGCCAGCTTTGCGCTGGGCGAGTGGTTGTAGTAATGACAAGTGTATGCTGCCGGTAGTTCAAGTAACGGTGCGTTTTTTTAATAATTTTTCATTTTATTTCACTTCAAACCACGAAACATGAGAGCGAGAGAAACATATATATATATATATATATATATTTATATATATATATATATATATATATATAATCTATATAATTTAATTTTTTATAATCATAATCACCCCATTCGCGAATTATTTTCTGCATGAAAGGTATGACCAAATAAATTATATTACATTACCTATTGGGACAGCCTTATATTCCACCTCCAAACTTTATACTTGTTCAACTGTCCAATAGTTTGGCAATATACATCAAATCATAGCAACTAAAGGGTCACCCTTTAATTTCCAAATTATATTATATTTTGTATTGTAGTAGATTTAGTAATCAAGTTCTGTGTAAATTTTAACCGTCTGCCTATAACGGTTCAACAGTTTGTCGATATACATCAGATTATGTTCACTATTGTAAAACCCTTTAATTTATAATTTAAAATTTTATAAATTTCTTATTATACGAAACCAAGTAGTGGATATTCTGTCTAAAATTCAGGTGCTTGTATCTAACGGTTCAAAAATTCGGCCATATGGAACATTTTACAGTAATTTTGGGAACACCCTATAGTTTCTTAATTCAAATTATAAGCTTCTTGTTATGGTGGACTTAGCAAAACAGGTCCATTGTAGATTTCAGCTGTCTTTCTATAACGGTTCAAAAGTCCGAACATATACACCAAATTACATCAACTATTGGGACACCCGTTTATTTCAAAATCAAATTTAATACTTGTTGTTATAGCGGAGTTAGTAATACAGATTCTTTGTAAATTTCAATCGTCTGTCTACAACTGTTTAGAAGTATGGTCATATACATCAAATTAAATGAACTATTTGGGCACCCTTTAATGTATAATTTTAAATATTAATACTTAATACTATAACGGCCATAGCAATTGACACTATTTGCAAGCGTTTGTTTACAACGGTTCAAAAGATAGGCCCTAACAAGTAAATTTACTTTAATTATGGGAACACCCTTTAATTTCTAAGTTAAATTTATAATATTGTTGACATAGAGGACTTAGCAATACAGGTCCCTTTTAAAATTTCAGTGTTTGTCTGTAACGATTCAAAAGTTCGGCCACGTACTTTAAATTACATCAAATGTTGGGACACCCTTTAACTTACAAATCCAAATTTTAAACTTGTTGTTTTAGCGGACTTAACAATACAGGTTCTTTGTAAATTTCAACCTTTTGTCTACAACTGTTCAAAAGTATGGTCATGTACATAAAATTAAATGAACTATTGGAGCACCCTTTAATAAATAATTTTGAATTTTTATACTCGTTATTAAAACGGTCGAAGAAATTGGCATTCTGTCCAATTTTCAAGCGTTTGTCTATATCGGTTTAAAGATAGGCCCATATAGGACAATATTGGGGGGCACACCCTTTAATTTTTAGATAAATTTTTGTATTACATTTTGCTATTGGGAAGTAAGTATCAGTTTTTTTTAATTAAAGTGGTGATTTTGGGGTTCATTATAAGCATGTATATTTTATAGGGCTACCCTTTAATTTTTAAAAGTATAAACAGTTTTAAAATCGGGACCAATCTGTAAGTATAACATTTCAAATAAAGAATACATTTTCAAAATCGGTTTTGTAATGACGTAAGTTCTGCGGGCACAAACATGAAAAAGCAACATTCAGACGAATTGACAGCCTCCTTCTTTTAAGTCGGTTAAAAATGCCAAATATTTTAACTACTTTTTTTTAAGTCCGTTAAAAATACCAAAAATTGAAGCCAATATTAAAAATATCTAAAAATTCAACAAAAAAACATTTAATCGGGATAATTAAATATAAAAAAATAGCACGAAGATTTTATAAAAATAAAATATTTAAAAAAAAATATTCCCGTGTCTTTAATTAGAAAATATTATAATTTTTCAATTCGAAATTGCAGAAAATATTTAAATAAAACAAAAAAAAAAAAAAACGACAAGTAAATAAAATTTCACTATTCACCACACAATCCAAAATATTTGTTTTGCAAATCGAAACGATGTCTAGAAAAGTTACAAAAAAAAAAAAAAATGACGCTTTAATTAGTTTTGGACTTTCTAAAACTTGTATCTCTCTTTCTTCATCTTGAGTCCTGATTTTCTTTAAACGATCTTAAATTTTCATCTTATTTTATGTTTATTTTCTGTTCGACAGTTACAAAATTCAAGCATTAAATTGGATCCTAGACCGGAATATATGCGTGCCACTGTAATCAGTAAAAATGGTCAACTTTACGCTTCAATAACAGGCAATCAGGTTCGTTAAACAAAATTATAAAAAAAACTTTTTTTTTCTTCCGTAATTTTTAAAACAATAAACTTTTTTCTCAATTAAATTATATTTTAATTAAATTAAATAGATGAGCAGTCGCTTGCAAAGTATTGTAGGAGCCGATGTACTATTACACTTGCCTCCGTACACTAAAGAGAATCCCGAGGTGTGTGCTGGTGATATCTTGCCAGCCAGTGTTTTGCGTTATGATTTCATAACAAAATATGAATGAAAGTAAAAATAAGGTTTTAAACTTTATTTTTGGTTTTGGATTTAATCACAATTTTTATATAAAATATATATGACTTTAAGTTTTGAAACATCACTAATAATATCACTATTTTATACATTTATGGTAAAAAAAAGTAAATAAATAATAAGTACACCTGCATAAATTACTTTATTGACTTGAAATTATAAATGGATGGACATTTTCACTCACGAGAAAAAATTACTCACGAAAAAAAAAACAAGAGCAATAAGAAAATTTTAATTTTTATTGGCATTTGTCCTTGCGGTCTTGGGCAATGATAGATACAGGCTTCATAGTTTCAAGCTCTTCTTCATCTTCACACATCTTGTAGAATAGCATCAGGAGTGCCATTCGCTCATAAACTGGTTTTTGTTCTAAATGAACAACACCTACACCGTAACTACACCTATAAAGGATATAAATATTTTCCTGTTCAAACTTAGAAGTATAAAAGTCCCTGCAAAGTCTACTGTGGTTCTATCTAGAAGTTTTATTACTTTAATGTACTAAGGAATAACTGAGAGAAATAACATCATTATTCTCGACGTTACGGTGAACCGGTCCCAGCATAACCTCAAATTACTCTTGTCCATCATAACTTTAATTGTGCTTCAGCACTTCAGCCTAGAAGCTCTCGTAGTATTAAAACCTTTCAAGTCTTTTAGCTTTGTCGACATAAACATTAATTTATACACCTCTGTAGTGTGATTCACAACTCTTTTTTAACTGTTATCGGTTCGTTAAATTGATTTAACAACAAAATTGTCGATTTCGTTATTTAGTAACAATTTTAATGATATTTGCTGTTGCTAAAAACCAACTGATATGGTTAGCAAGTTACTCGTCGTTAAATAAGCGACTATAATTTTTCTGTTGTTAAATTTGTCGAGAAAATAAGCGACGTACAACATATTGTTACGAATGTAAGATCTGGCAATCCCTGTTGTTGTTATCCGTATGAGCGTGGTGAATTAAAATTAATAAACAGCAGTAAAACCTCCCGAGAAGCAAAAGACAATTATTATATGAAGCCATGGCAGACAATTTATTGGAGACGTCCAATTTAATATAAGAGTAACAGATAATTGTCAAGAAACCATTTATAATAAAAAAAAAGTAAGAACGGTAGCGGTTGCGCAGGGAAGTGTAACAGCATAACAACATAAGTGTATGGCAGACACGTGTTGTGGCTACTGGATTAAAGGGTATGACTGGCTTGGATTAAACAAGTAGTGGAAATGTCTGTGGATGGTTAAAGTTACTAAACAAGGCATCGAGTAGTTCATGTTTCGCCGGAGTAACACAGTAGTGTAGCGTGGATAGCTGCGTTTGTAGCATGCTTAGTAAATACGAGACTAAGGGTTTACAAGACCGATAGGATCAAGAAGTATAGCCAGAGAGAGCCATAAAGTTCGAACACAGAAATTATAATGAGCCACAGTGTTATTTGCAATCAAATAATCCGTACGTTTGTTTAAAAAGGGTAAAACGTAACAATATGTTTATGTAACATACATACTCAAAATGAACACACTTAATTTCATTTAAATTAAGGGCGGTTTACATTATACTACAAGTAATGCAACATGTCAAATTTTTCTGTTAAAGAGTACGAGTAGTATCGTCTAAACATGATATGTAATGAAACTGTCCGACATTGAGAGAAAATACGTATGGAAATTTGATAATCGTACAGCTCTCTTTATTTTTTGAAATTTTTCAAAAACTATTTTACTTCATTAGATCAGTGTTGCATTTTCTTATTAATGCTAACTTTTTAAAGGTAAAACTTATCAAAATAGCACAAAAACCGCTAAATATAGTGCAAAATAGACTTAGTTGGCATCACAAATATTTTTGTAAATAATTATTGTTTTAACAACAGCTGTTTCAATTTTACTTCATTTTATTCAAAACATAAAAAAATCTCATACGATTTTTAATCTCTATTTTTTCATACGGATAGATTTTCATTTTATTTTCTCTTAGATTTTACTTACGTAAAGTCTTACCGTCTAAACTGTCCTTTAGTACCTTTTTTCATTTTATTCAAATCAGGTTTTAAATTCCTTGTTTATAAATAGCAACAGCACTAAAATCCTATTCCATGTTTTTCAGCAAATAAAAAACTAAATGTTTCAGCATTTGCAAAACATTTCATTATAAACGAAGCAACAACAAAAAGGAAATGCCACAAAGAAAAAAGAAAGAAACGCATATGCTGAAGCTGACTGCGTGTTTCTTTCTTGCTCAGAAACTGCTGCGCATGGGATGTTTTCATTGCCATTCATTTCTTCGGCATTTTTTTGTAGTAATTGCAAAGTAATGATGGCTAATATTATATTTATGTACACGTATGTATTATGTATACAGATTACAATTAAAATAACTGTTACACATTAAAGCAATGTGAGAAGAAAATTTATAATAAATAACTCCCATGTATGAAAGTTCCAAATAAACAAAGCCATGCAAGAATGTACAATTTTTCATATTCTATGCTATAAAGAAGCTTCAAAAGGCGTTTTTAAGAAGGAACACAATTAGAGAATGAAGCTAAATAGTAATAAGATTCCACTTCTTAACAAAAGTTTTTAATATTCATTGATTACATTTTTTTTTTTTTTGGTTCAAATTTCTAATTTATTTATTATAAATTTCATACTACAGGTGTTTGTTTGTCTACTTTATATAAGTATAGACAAGTAATATATTAAATATTAAATAGCCAATTTCACAAAGAATCAAACTATACAAAATTTTAATTGGGATTAAAAGTCCTGCAATTTTTAAGAAACTTGTTTTAAAATCTACCTATTATTTTAACCATATGTGTACGCAAACAACAAAAAAATACAACTTAAAATAAAAGTTTGAAGTTTTAATATTATGTTTTATTATTATAAAAGAAATACTTAAATATATTTCTTTACTTTATGGTTTAATATAAAAAATAAACTTATATTTACATTATTTTTTTAATTTTGCCGCCAATAATTTCTCAAATTTTTTGTTTTTTTGTTGGGTATTGTTTATGAAATCGAAAAAAAAAAGATTCCAAATAATAATAAATTTTCATATTAAATGTTAACTGCCGTATTCATAGAAAATAAAATAACTTTGAAAAGATTTCAAATCTATTTTGATTTTCTATGAATACGACAGTAAATGTGTGTATATAAAATAGTAAAATATAATTTCAGTTTATTTACAAAATTTCTTTGAAACAAAAAAATAAAAATATAAAGATTCTGTTAAATTTTTTTTTTAATTTTACTCCACTTCTTTTTCGTAGCAAATTTCGAATTTTGTTAAATTTTTTGTTAAATTCTTATTTTCTTTTAACAAAATCTTTGAACAGTTTAAGGGAAGAAAAACAAAAAAGAAATTCCACCAAATTGAGTTTCTTTTGCTTCCAAACAAAACCAAGAAAAGACACTGCTGATATTGTTTATTTCTTGCTTGATGATACGTTTTTTATTGGTGGCTGGCTATTTATTAAACACGTTGTACTTCTCCCTTGTTTTGATGTTCCATTGGTTTCTTGACATTGTTGATGTTGTTAGCACTAGAGCTTTTGTTTGTCAAACGTATCGAGGAACGACATGGCAACGCGAATTGATATTTAGTAGAGGCCAACAATGAATAACGTTCATGGGGTGCTTGATCCCATAAAGCTCTCTCAACTACATGCAATGCACTGGGACTTAAAACATTAGCCGTATAGGTTGTTGGGGCACCGCTGGAGACTAATAATGCATGCACACATAAACAATATAAAAGGGAGAAAACAAAAGTAAAATAAAATCAAAAGAAAAAGAAAAAAAGAAAATATTGCATTATTTTAATTTTGCTTGTTTCGCTTCAATAACTTTTTAAAGCATTTTGTATAATGATCCCTTTTTTGTTTTTTCTTATTCATTTCACTTACTTTGTGCTGTTGGTGGTTTATAGAGCGTCTCAGCATGCAAGCCACAAGTATCTAAGCAAACAACGCTAACGCCAAACGGCTGTAATTCGCGGCGTAATTCTTGTACACATTTATCAGTGGCAACACGTGATACATTGTAGGCTATCAGACCATCACCTTGTCCTCCACTGCCGGCACCCAAATAAATCAAACGTCCACGTGTTGGTCTTAAAAAGTCCACAAAAGCTTTTGCTATGCGCAAAGAGCCTAAAATATTAGTTTTAAACATTTGTTCCATTTGATAAAGTTCTTGAGACTCAATGCGTCCACGATAAAAAGTGCCACTGGTATTTATGACTGCCGCTATACCCTGCTCGCCCACACTCAAATGAGAGCCCATTGTTTCGGTGGCCTCACGCAATACATCATCTTTGGTGACATCCAATAACATGGGTATAATTGTTCCCGAAACGGGAGCCTCAGTAAATTCTCGCATTTTCAACCAACCTACTAATAGCTTGGCTGGCAAACTATCTACACCTTCGCGCATACCAGCCACTACACGGCAACCTTTGCTGGCCAAGTGCGTACATAGTTGAAGACCCAATGCCGTATCGGCACTAGTTACCAGCACCGTATTCGATTTCACTTGTTCGACTTTTTCGACACTGTCCTCGCGTACTTTACAGATGAGATAGATTATAAGAGCTCCAGCTATAGAGAAAAGGGCCAAAAGTTGAAAGGCCAATACAAGGGCAATCATGGGTTCCATTATGACATCGCTAAAATAAAACAAAAATATATTCAAGAATTAATTTGGTCAGTTTTTTTCTTGGCTAAAAATGTAATGAATTTTTAAGCATATCAGGTTTTTTAAATTAAAATTTATTTTAAGCAAGAGTGCTATATTCAGCTATGCCGAATCTTTATACCCTTCACCATATAAGAAAAAAATTAAGTACTATAAATATATAATTTTACATAAAAATACCATCGGCTCCTAATGGGTTAAGCATTTTTTAAAAATTTTAGTACTTCCTTAAAGATCTCTTCAAAAGCTTTAAAATGATATCCATATTGATATTTTAAAAAATTTTAAAATTTCAGAGCTCCGTAACTCGGAAAACATAGGCGTGCGCAAATTTTTTCACTTGATGTTTCTTCTTATTTTTTAATTCTCTATCGTCCCATATATTTATTGATTTGGTTGGAGTTACTTTATTGTTCTAAATGACATGAAAAAATTAGAGGTAGGCGTGGTGTTTTGCCTGCTGCCTTAAAGGACATGGACCGATCCTGCTGATTTACAATAGCACCTCTTTGACACTTTGTTTGATCCATTGACATTTTTATTTTTTTTTGTAAACTAACTAACACGGATGGACATCGCTCAATCGACTTCGCTATGCATAAGAAGTCAGAATATATATACTTTATAGGGTCGGTAATGGATATTGTAGAAATTACACACGGAATGACAAACTTATTAATACCCTTTTTAAACTTTTTGTGGTGAAGGGTATAAAAACTAAGTAAAATATAAATTGAAGTTTATTTGTAAACGTTTTTTGTTAAATTTGTTTTAAAGTGTAAAAATCGTTCGTTCTGTATTCTGATGTCTGGTAACTCCACAAGTTAAAAAATTAGCGCCAAGTTCATTGAAAAGCTTTAATATTAATTGAAAGTATTATTGTTTATATTTTCCTAAATTAATTTTGATAAATACAATATTAAATCAGTCTGAAGCTCATGTTTCGATTTCTAATGCAAATAGAAAATTAGTTAGTTTTTAAAAAACAATTATTAGAAGAATTAAGAAAGAAAGTTAGGTTATGTTCTTTATTAGGCTTACACAAGAACATTTTTCTTAATTAAAGAAAGAATACTTCAGTAGATATTTGCACAGAAAAAAATGTTTCGTAAAATATTTAATAACAAGATTAAAAATTAAAATTATCGTTATCTAAAGGAAAACCCCACTAATAAAAAATGGTGAAGAAAATTTTAAATAAAATTCCAAATATTTTAAATTTATTTAATAATAAAACGTTACGTTGGCTGAAATTTAAGATAGTTTTTGAATAAAATTAAAATGAAACTAATGGGATTCATTAAATAAATGAATTTAATAATTTAAAAAATTATTTAATATATTCTTTAAGTTTGCTGTCAAATAATTATTTGACGTTTTGCCGTCAAAGCTCTATGACACGTTTTGCAGAAATAATGATTTTGCTGTTGCCCTTCTCTATACTTGAAAAGACAGGTCGAGTCTACTAGACGAGTTAGTAAACTGACTTCAATCCAAGCGGAATTTGTGTTATTTTATAAAATAAATTAATTTTGTATTCATGATGAATATAAATATTTTTCTGAAGACTGTTTTAAGTATTTATTAACTTGGCTTCAAATAAAATATTTAAAAATATGTATAAATTTAATCAAAGTTGCTTCGGCAATAGACAAGTATTTATAAGTCAGACTAAAAACAAATGAAGCGTAGACAAATTATATTTAAAAAAAAATCAATTTGAAAGTGAAATTTTTTTATAAATGTGGAGTAGAAAAATAATTAATTAAATAAATTTAAACATAAAATTAAGGCTATTTAAAGGTTAATAATGCAGAAATATATTAATTTATATTAAACAACACCATAATTAGACTTGTGTTTAAAGACAAATGCAACAAAGTTGTTACCTGAAAGGTAGCAGGCCATTATTAAATGATTAAGCTTGAGAGTAGCCTTTTGTTTTTGTATATAATACTTTGTTGTTAATCACGAAATACCAGCGACGCATTTGAAAACAAAAATGAAACATATGTCTGACAACGGAAGATTTTGTTAGTATTCCGTATTATGCCATAATGGCGGCGTGCGCCATATTTGGCTTAACCATTATTTGAATTCAATTTTAGCAAGAGCATTTCAAATAGTTAACTATACCATATTAAAAAAATTAATATTAATTAAATGTTTCTGTTGTTGTTTTTGTTTAAGGAATAAAATAAAAAAAAAATATTAATAAATTTGTTTTTGTAATGCATATGCGAATAAAGTTATACAATTAAAACCAAAAGTTTTATAAAAAAAAGGTAAAAACGTGGTTCAAAGTTAATGCAAGATTTCATTTAATTAGAAATTAATGTCTTTTCAGTGTATTTTTTTTAGAACGTCACAAAAATCAATGTTAAAAAAAATGTTATTATGTACGGCAACCTTATTCAGTTGCCTAAAGTTATTGTTTTTTGCACATCTCTAATTACAAAAAGTAAACAAACAAGCAATTTAGAGTTCCTTTTCTAGTATTTGGAGTTTTTTTTTTCTTAATTTCTGTATTAAGGGTCTGTTCTTTAAACAAGGCATTATATTTCTTTTGTTTCAATTCCTTGATTTCTTTTAAGACCTCATATTTCTTGATTATTAAATTTTTTAGTTCTTGTAAAATTTCTTTTTTTCTATAGTTGTTTCTCAATTTTATTCATAGTTTTAACCATTTCACTTTGGGTATCAGTTTGTGCTTGGAGAAGATTGAATCTTTGTTCTTCTATTTTTCTTTTGTGGCTCTTGCTGTTTTTTCTTTTGAGGCTCATCAATCCCTTGCTGCTATTCGTTATACTTCTTGGGATGAAATTCCAGTTCTGGGGTATTTTCTTTTTGGCTTACATCAAAAATATTACCATTAGGGTTAACAACGAGATGAATTTGTAAGTGATCTGCATTTGACTGCTCCAATGGTTAGTTCTTCTGACGGACCAGCACCAGTCAGTCATATGAAGATTTCTTTTGTTTTTAGCCATCTCTTCCTTTAGTTTAGCTTTATAGTGAATCCATACTCTCTGCCATTCTTCGGAAGTACGCACTGGCAGACCATAGCTATTTAATTTGTTGGACACTTTAGTCTATACTAATTCGGCACTGGCTTTTGTTTCTCCAAAGGCACGTATTCCTCTTCCAATATTTTGATTTAATTCCATTTGTCGAACCAGTTCCTCAAATTGTTTTTTGGTTTAATATACAAGTTTATTTATTTATTTGCAAAAAAAAAACTATTTTAATTTTGAAAAATATTAGGCAACAACTTTTGATCATAAAAAAATAGTTGCCAGTATTGCAATTGAAATTATCAGTTGATAGTTGCAGGTTGCCATCTGTAATGCAATATTGGCAACTGGCAACTCCACTGAAGTTCAGTTGCAATCGATAATCGAGCCATAAGTCTAATTTTTTGAACTTTGCCTAAACATCCCGAAAAATATTCATTTAGCATAAATGTGGTGAGATTTCAAAGATATTGCAATAGAACTTCTCTTTTAATTAGCGAAACGAACTGTGAGAAATAATCGCTAAAACCTTAAGGCTGATATCAGAGTGCGTGCTATAAGCGAAGCGATGCTAGAAGCTATATTATTCATGCTATACTTATACTACAGAATGTCAAAGTGGTTACTATATTAAACAAAGCGACTTGTTATGTTTTTAAAATACTTTTTTATTCCGTCAATCTTTTTTGTTAAAAAGGGATTCAGATGAACAATTTTTTATTTCAAATTATACATATAATTTGTTTTCTAGTAAAAAGAGAGGAATCTACGATATAAATAAAAGTCGCAAGGAAAAAGGCGAATTTCATAATTTGTACCAAGAAAGTGTTAACACTTCTGTTATAAATTTTTCAATATCAATATCCATTATTTTATAAATATCTTTTAAATTCAATTGAAAATTTAAACACTCACAAATAAAATAAACAAATGAAAAATGTTAAACTACAATGTAAATAAAAAAACAAAAAGAATAGCGAAGCGAAGCCATGCTATAAATCATTTCACAACCTGCTTTGTCGCTTTGGCTGGCTCTCTTGTAGCTTCGCTTTGACTCTGACATCTTTTGAGCATTGACGTAAGAAAACACAAACAGAGGTTTGTAGCGCATTGTAGTACGATTTTATAGCATCGGTTATAGCACGCATTCCGACATTAGCCTAAGATCGACGTTTTAGGATTGCTTAGACACAGTTTACATTAAGGGCCTTGTATTAGCTACAAAAGTCATGATGCAAGAGGTGTAGAGAAGCTTACGAGGTAGCAAAAGTAGCACAAAATGAATATTCCCAAATGTTTTTTTTAGCTAGAAAAGAAAAAATCGTATTAGCACAACCGGATAACAATCGAAATTGTTGTTTTTAAATTAATAAAAAAATTTTTGTTGTTCAAAAATTTTAAAAATATATAAAAAAGCAGTCTTGAATTCTTAAAAATATACAAGTTTGTACACAAAATTATGAAATCATAAAAAAAATAAATATAGATTTTAACTAATGGAATATTTTAGCTATATTGGCATATGTAGATATTTACGCCCCAAATTTTTTGTGTTGCAAATTTAAACCACAGGTTTTTCTTTTATTATTATTTTTTATTTTTATTCATTTATGTTTTTATTTTTTTTGTAAATGATATAAACTTTTTAAATAATATTTTACAGTCAGTACAAAAATTTGTTTTTAAGCTTTAGTTTCGTAATGTATAATAGTATTAAACTTAGATGTTATTATTTATGTTTTTTTTTATTATTAAAGAAAATTTTTACTAATTTTATTTACGAGTCAACGATTTTTTTATTTAACTCATTGTAGCTTTTCCGACACTTGGCATCACTAAACAAACTTGTGCAAGTGTGTCAATAATAACTGCAGCTGTCATCAATAAATAACTAACGGCTATTTCGTTGTAAATTGTCTTTAGATAAAAGGAAAAAAAAAAGACAATAAAAAAATCAATTCATACATACATAGGTCTATTATTGCATATGTACATACATACAAACATATGCTGAAGCATAAAAGCAAAGTTGTGTAAGAAATTTTCTTTTAACAAAAGGCCAAAATGAGTTAAACTGTGTAAAATCACGCATTTACGTTTATAAATTCATAAGTTTTAACGTACAGAGCAATAGTTAGTCAATAAAGGGTGTGTCAAATTGTAGGCAAGATAGTAAATATTAAGTAGAAAACATTTTTCTTATTCACATTTTTGTTTTGAATCATAAGGTACGTATGTGTGTATTTAGTTAGAAACATCTTAAAAAAAACTCCACGGCTTTAGTACATACATACATTCATACAGACATACAATACTTTGTTGTCAAACCTGTCTATAATTTGTTTGCATAAATGTGTTAGAAATTCATTGATCCAACGTTGAATTTTCTCTTTGTCATTTACCTTTGATTTCGAATAACGCCCCTTAACTGAAACTCCAATATTTTGACAACTTTTGATTGCAGCAAATAAAGCAACGTTTGAAAAAAAAATTACTTTTACTTTTTTAGTACACATGCGGCAACCGTTGTGACAACTTTCAAGAAAATTCCCTACCAGTATAGTGTGGATCATTTGACCTTAATTGTTGATCAAAATACGAGCCATTGCGTAAAAAAAGTTTCTTAGCGGCAAACAGCATTGCCACTGATTTTTTTTTTTTTTTTTGTAAAACTTGAAAAAGTTCCTTGAAATATACTAAGGTCTAAAAAAAAAATTAATAATAACGTAGCCTGATCTTGGAGCAAAAAGAAAATGTTATTCAAATGCAGTACTAAAAGCGCTACAATAGCAACGCTGTTCAGTATAAAATTGTTTAAATATTTGAGCCGGTTTTTTACTCGCTGTACTCAAGCGTTCTTCAAAATTTGTAAAGACAAGCCATACTTTTGTCTTCTGGGATTTTTAAAAAATAAGTGAATATTTTTCAAAACTTATCGCTATTTCATGCATTTAGTTTAAGCTACATACAAGTAATTGATCAAAATGTTTAGGAAATTTAGAGGATTTAAGCTTTAGCTCAAAGACTCCCCTTTTTTATTTAAACGCAAAAAAAAGAAACTCCAATGCGATATCACTATTAATTTTGATACATATTGATTATTGATAATGTTAAAATTATTGATATTTTATTTCTAAAACAAATAATTACAGTCACGTTCTATAAATTTTAGTCTCAAAAATAGCCTTCAAGAAGAAAAAAAAAAATAATAATAATAAAACGTAATAATGTGTGTCTTTGAACGTTTGATTTGTGTACGTTTAATAATTTATTAATAAAATCTTTCGTTTTGTTGTAGTATTTTTTAACTAATTAATATTTAACGTTACGTTTGGTTGCATTGCTTAATTGGTAGTGGTCGTTTTTTTTTTCTTTTTTTACTATTTTACTTGAAAGGTGTTAGTGGTTACTTTGGCTTTTTATAAAAAAAAATTACAAAACAAAACAAACAATAATAATAAATTTGTTTTGTTTATATAATAAAAAAATTTAGGTGTTGAACAAAAAACGAAAGTTAAAAATTATATGCAGCATTAAATTGCAAACAATTTTGTTTTGGTGTTTTTTCTACAAAAATGTATAAATTTCTAATCAAATCTAAAATAAAATAAAAAATATATTTCCTTAGCGTACTATTTTAATACATATAAAAAATACAAGAAATCAACAATAAAACATTTTTTAATACTATTTCCGGGATTTTCAGTACCACCAAGAAAAAACTTTACTGCCAAAGAAAGTTTCAAGTTGCATTTTCGTTTCTGTTCCTGTAACAATTTAAACAATTTCTTCTTAACATTTTTAGTAAATAAAATATTTTTTTCGCCTTTTTATTGCATATATGTAAACAAAACACATCTGCAACTACACATGTTTGAATGTATTGTTTTGCTATTTCTAGTTTGCTAATGCGTACTAGTTGCATGCCTTCATGCCTCTCGCTTTAATCATATTGTATATTATATGGACACTTTGTTGATTGTTATTTTAAAACAGCCAGCCAGTCCCCCCATTTGGTTCGTTGCACATTGTTAATTTTAGTTGTAATGCAGTTGTTGTTGTTGTTAACAACTTTAACTTTTCTTGTTTTTATTTACAACTTTCATTGTATTTTTTAAAAAATCGTTAACAAAACATGTGCAAATAAAATCATTATTTAAGCAAAAATTTTCGAAACAATTATTTCTTAAATTGTTAAAGTTTTTCTTCGAAACAACGTAATAAGTATTTTTACCCAAAAGTTACAAAAAAAAAATCATTATTAATATTGAATTTATTACTAATAAATTATTAGTATTTGCATTGTGTGTTTGAATTTTTATGCGTTTTTTTAAAAATTAGTTAATTGACAATATTTGCTGAGTTTTTAAAAAGCCGTTACTTTGAAATGATTTGTTGTATTTGCAGGAATGCCAGAGGTTTGTGCTACCACACAATTAAGAACAATTTGTAAAAATCGCTGTAGTTGGTAAAGTAATAGAACTGTTCTATTCATTAAAAATAATAAAAACAAGAACTGTAATTAAAAAATCGTGTTTTAACTAAAATGTTATAATAAAATTAATTAAATTTATTTTATTTTTTTAATTAAATTTATTTTGTGTGTATTTATATGTTTTCTATATTGAACATACTTTGAAATTTTAGAAATTTGTTTATTCTTTTAATAAAATTTTTGCTTCATTTACGAGGGCAGCTATATATATTTCTGGCCTGGCAACACTGAGTGCTGCGAAGTGCAATCTGACATTTCCATTGTAAAGTTTGTAATTTTTAAGCATAATCGTACTCAAAACGTTTTGACGTACGACCATTATTTGTGTTGCTTACAATGACTTGAAAAAGTTAATATAGAAAAAAATGAAATTAACTCGTGAACATTTTCGTGCCATCATTTTTCACAACTTTCGACGCGGATTATCACGACAAGAGTGCATTGATGAACTTAAATCTTTGTATGGCGATGAAGCACCATCCTATAGCACTGTGAAAAATTGGTATAATGAATTTAATCGTGGCCGAAGCTCTCTCAAAGACGAATTCCGTAAAGGTCGTCCAAAAACGGCTGTTGTGCCAGAGAACATTGATCCCGTGCGTGAACTCATAATGCAAGATCGACATGCGACATACCGAGAGATAGAGACATCCTTGGACATTTCTTCCACCAGCATACGTTCGATACTGCATGAACACCTTGCTGTAAAAAAGGTTTGTTCTCGTGTCGATTGGTGCAAAGAAATGTTGCAAAAATACGATTGCGGTGCTTCAAAAGACGTTTATAAGATCGTCACAGGTGACGAATCATGGATCTATGCGTATGAGCCCGAAACAAAACAACAATCGACCGTGTGGGTCTTCAAAGACGAGCAAAATCCAACGAAAGTTGTTCGTGGAGGAAGCACTTTGAAGCAAATGGTCGCCTGTTTCTTCGGCAAAACTGGTCATGTGGCGACTGTTCCGCTTGAGCAACGTAGGACGGTCACTTCTGAGTGGTACACTACAATTTGTTTGCCTAAAGTCATCGGAGAAATTCGAAAAACCAACAAGAGAAGACGAATCATTGTTCACCATGACAATGCAAGCTCTCACACATCGGCTCAAACCAGAGCGTTTTTGACCGGCCAAAACGTCGAATTAATGGGTCATCCGCTGTACAGCCCTGACTTGGCACCTAATGACTTCTTCTTGTTTCCGCACATCAAGAAAAAAATGCGTGGTCAACGATTTTCGTCGCCAGAAGAAGCTGTTGAAGTTTTCAAAAACCATGTTTTAGAGGTGTCTCAACCGGAGTGGAAAAAGTGCTTCGACAACTGGTTTGAGCGCATGCAAAAGTGTATAAATCATGCTGGAGAATACTTTGAAAAACAATAAAACCATTGTTGATTATAAATATTCGCATTTTCACTATTAGGCCAGAAATTTATAGAGCAGCCCTCGTATTCGACTTGACCCAGTAACTTTTGTTTTTTTTTTATATTCTAAAATAGATTGAATAGTTTCAGTTTTGTATTTCTTGTAGTTTTTTCTTAGGTAATTAAAATTTAATTAATTTTAAAAACACAAACAAACATGCCGCTATATTTTACTTTCAAATTTTATTTATAAAAAAAAGTACCCTAGACAAAAACAATAGAACACATATTGATATTATTAGAGAGAATAACACAAAAAAACCAAGTTTAAGTTTATTTAAAAATTTTGATTAACGTAACGCAAATTCATACAAAATTTGTATAATAAGTTTTAAAAAATACAAATATTTTTATGAATACGAGGTATTGCTAGTTAATTGAAAGAACCTTAATGTCTTTATTATAAGATTTAAATACTTAAAAAAATAATCTTGCAGTTTTTGAGTGTAAAAATCTCAAATCAAGTCTTGTTTAATAGTTCATTCTTAAGAACAAAGAAAAAATTTTTAAATGATTCTTAAATCAATATTATATCCTTTAAATACAGCATTTAAAAAAAAAAAAAATAAAAATATCAACAGTTATTTACATATTTTTCTCGAATATGCATTTTGAGTTTAAACGCCAAAATGACATGGCATTTAATGCATTCATAACCTAAAAACCTAAAATCGCCAACTTATAAATGTTTCTCTTAATAAAGTTTCTTTTATCTTTTGTGTTGTTTCCAGTCTTTGAAATTGAAATGACCATTACTCCTCACTGCTACTGCATCTTTTTTTTACTTAATAGAAATCTCTACATGAATAAATTCAAGTCATGTACTGCATATGGATATGAAAAGCGGACAGTCACTAAGCAGTTAGCTTTGTTAGCTGGCATTCTTTCGAAAACGTGCTGTATTGTTTTATTAGCAGCAACAAGTCACCATACATTTTATTGCATCCAAAATAGTTTTCATGTAGATAATATGCCAGCAACTGTTCTACAAAAGGTGAGTTCTTCTATTGCTATTCTTCAGTTTCTTTTTTGTTTGTTTGTTTGTTGGAATTTTTCTTTAATAAGGTAAGTGGGTTAGTTGGATTTTAACGCATGACTATATCGACAAATTGGACAGATAAGAGAGGATGTAGTTACATTTATTCTTGCAACAATGTAACAACTCACCTATTAATTGGAACAACGTTTGACTAAACAAAGTAAACTACTTTATAGAAAACTGAAATGTGTTTATATTTTCAATTTATTTTCCCTTAGAACCACTGGCAGAAGCTTGTTAAATGTGAATAACAAGAATTATCTAAGTCTTGGACAAATGCTAGCACCTACTAAGGACTACGTGATGAGAAAGAAGGCCTACAATTATCAGTCGGTAGTCTAGAATACCTAAAATCTAGAGTAAAGGCTTGAATCAAGAAAACAAGATTGCGCATTGCGCAGGTTCGTTAGTTCGTTGTATAGCGTTCTCTCTCTCTCTTATGTGTGACGTAAGTATAGAATATAAACAAACTTCATTTGTGTACAAAAAGTGCAACATGATTAAAGTAAAACGACGAAAATTTATTAAAAATAATAAAAAAAAAGAGTTAACCGAATCAGAGTCTCGAAAACCTCACAGGCTATATCTGCCACTAACTTTAGTATTGCAGTGGCACAAAACGTCCAACGGAGTCCTGGGTTGATCGTGTATCTGAGGGCGGACTAATAAAGCCGGCACCTAAAACTATGAAACACATTGAAGAACTGAACCAAATATTAAAAAAAACAAAAATAATAAAGACGGTCTTCTCATTAAACAAACACACTTTTTACAACAAACACTCATTTTCATTCTATTGTAACGTAGATACGCAGTATAAAAATTTTTTGAACGGCTGAATGCTTAATCTTGTTTTTTGATTCATGGAGTAAACGCTGATGGTAGCACGTGACTCAATAAGGATAGGGTTGCCGTTAGTTGCCAATGAATTGCCTGTAATCATTGAGGACAAAAATGGTTCAAAAAGAGACCTATTAAAGGCTGGGGCACATGAACCCGTCATACGTTATATTATTTTTTTTTAACTGACAATTAAGTTAAAATACATGTTTTCTTATGAGTTTTTGTGACAAACAGTACGTCTCTGTCAAAAGTAAAGTATCGAAATTGGGCAACTTTTGACGTACGTTGAATACTTTGACAGCTATCATTTGCTTCTTCTTGTTTTGTATTCGCTCCTGCTGTATTTGAATAAAATAATTCTGGTTTCAAAATAAAAAAAAAAAAAATAAAGATCACTGTTAAACATTCTTTAAAAATTCACCGCCAAAAATCCACGATTGCCTCAGTCTTAATAAAGCGGCCTGAACCAAAATCTTCGACCTTTGTTCATTACAGCAAGACTTTTCCGACTTTATAAATTACGATTACAAATGGTCTTCAATTCCATTGCTAATGTGTACTTTAATAAAATTTTGTAGCAAAATATGAGATAAAAAACAGCTGATCTTTTATCTGTCAACAAAGTACTCATTGTGTCAACCTTATTTGTCATTACTTTGTTTGCAGTTAAATGCGTAAAAGTATAATGTCTGACGGTTTCAATGTGCCCCGGCCTTAAGGAGACAGTCTGTTTAATACTATGCTTTGGTTATTTTAAGTGATTGGAACATTACAAAAAAATTTAAATTATTCAATGTCGGCAAATTTTTATTATTATTAAAAAATATTTTATATTTACATTTTGATACTTTGGTTTTTTTTATTAAAAACTCATTTTTTTGGCACTCAGTGGTATTATTTAGTATTCGCAATAAATTATTATTTCGTTTAAGCTTTGTTTTCGCAGCCATTTCAGGTTTCAAAGGTAAAAAGAGCGCCCAAGCTATTCCTCCTACAGAGTTACCCAATTAAATTTTTTACAACTTTTAATTTCAAAAACTTTTTATTTTCTTCATAACTTTTGACTTATAATTAATGATTTATGCTTACATTTCTGCCAAAGTTATTATTTTGTATAATTAACCAATGTCTTAAAAAATGTATAAAATTTCTTTAGCAGCTTTATCTCTTTTATTGTTAAAGCCAGAGTACAGCTACAAGTTTGTTGACTCTTTTGTCGTGGTTGTTAACAATTGTTTATAATAATTATGCTAGTTATGCAATTAAATTATTAAATAAAATACAACAACAATGAAAAGTAACCGACGCATGGTATAATAGTTTACAAGTTATATCATACATACATACCTATATAAACTGAAATTTATTTTTTGTTTGCATAAATTATTTTTCACTATGTTTTGGTTTTTATTAATTAATTAATCAATTATATAAAAAATGTAATTAGAAATTATAATCAAATTAGCTTTATACATATGTACATGTTTGTCGATAAATTTCTTATAAAGATAATACATTATTTGCGAACAAAACTAAAACGAAATCGTATTTTTTCTATTATTGTGTTTTGAAAAAAGAAATGTAAATAAAATATTTAAAAATCTCCTTCCATATTTGTAGCTGTCTTACTATAAATAACTAACATTGAATTAAAAAATGTTACCGCAATTCCAACCATTCAACCAGGTAACCACATTTACTCTAGATAAAGGTTATTGAAATGTTAAAAATGCAGTCAAACTAATAATATACAGAATGCTCACAGATATACATTAATATATCTTGGTGTTAAGTTTGTTTTAAGTAATAGGTCTTTATCAGTAACAATTTTTTTAAGTTACACTTTTGACATTTATTTTAAAATCAAACCCATATAACATTATATATATGTAAATAACAAATCTTCGTTCATTCTAAATTATAAACTATTCTTATATCCTTATTATTATATTTTAAAAGCTTTTAAAGTAATTTGACACATTAATTTAATAATATTTCACTGGCATTTTCTTAATACACACATTCATATCATTTTCGCAGGCTAATTTATTAAAAAATCATATGGTAGCTCAATAATGTTAATATATGTAAATCATAAAACGGTATCATAGCAAGGTTACCACATCCTAAAAACAATAAACTTGCCGTCATAGCAATTATTCTATAACACAATCATGTCTACCGACCATCGACTACAAGATGTCAAAAATAGAATACATGCGTGCTTATGAGATTAAATATTTTAGCCGCTACACGACTACCGACTACACGGCTACTTTTGTAGCCCTTAGCCAACTTAGGCTAATTTCTATTTTTCTTGGCTACAAAACACAGATTAGTGCTGCCAATACAATAAATGCATGAAATGGTGGTTTTAAAAACGTAATACATTGAATATCGCTATTAAAAACGCGAAAACTATTATAGTGGCACCATTGAAAAATAATAATCATCTGTTCATTTGTTTACATATTTCATTTACTTTTTATTTGGCACATTTTTCATTTACTTTTTATTTGTCAAATTTTCCATTTAGTTCTTTTTTCATCAATTTCTAATTTGTTTAATTTATATTCATTTTTTGCGTTTTTTATTGAAATTGATAAGTATATAATAGTAATTTTTACTGTTTATATGTATTTATTATATTGTTTAATGTAAATGTTTAGTTCAATTTACATGCAAATATGGAGGTGGACACTTCATACACTGAAGTCGTTGTTTCCACTATTTTAGCAATAGTACTTATAAAGTTAATTAAATTTTCTTGAGACATTTGAAATAGTTTTTTCACACAAATTCACTTAAAAAAATCAAGTTTGTTTTGTTTTGGTTAACTTTAATACATATGTCAAAACAGATGTTTATTTTTTGTAGTTAGTGGTTGGTAGTCGTTGGCTATTTTTGTAGCCAGTTACTTTTGTAGTCGGTAGTCGATGGTCGGTAGCCTTTGATTGTGTTTATAGCATTAAAGTCAAAGTTCATATCACTTGTAAATTGATGCCAATGATGATGGTGACTTTCAGTTTAAATTTTGTTTTAATGATAGAAGTATAACATTTTTTTTAACTTTTCACTTCACCAACATTTAAAAAAAATGAACTTTAAAATCAGCAGAAGTCCTTTATTTTTTTTTTTTTTGTGATAACGTTTAAGTATATCAAAAAATTACTTTTATGTATAATTGCATTGTAATAACACTTCCAGCCCTGTCATGCCATAAGAACTTTTTTTTAACGGTACCATAACTAAAGTTGCCACATCTTTGTGTTAATGAATTCATATTTCTATCAAATAAAACAAATTGCAAAATTTCTTCTCAATAGTATGCCATCTTTTTTTCTTTTTTAGAAACTTATTAAAAAATAAAAAATTTTCTGAAAAACTATTGCTGTAAATACAAAAGCATATAAAACCATCTTTATCGGTACCATAAATTTAGCTGTCACACTTTTAAATCATCGAGCCTGAAGTCATATCAAATTTACACAAACTGTGCGTATCTCTATTCAATTTAAATCAGAAAACTAATGTTACACACAAATTTTTTATTTCCAATTTCTTTAGTAACCACATTGTTATTATATTATTTTTTGTTATTGGCTTCGCCTTTTACAATTGAACAAAATATCTTGTTTTCGAATTTGCGGTTGAAATTTTTAAAGCAATTTTTGTTGAGACGTATTGTATTTGTTTGATTTTAAATGTAAAATGTATGAAAATAAAATTTCTCTGTTTATTTACACACAATATTTTGTCATACATACATATGTTTATATTAGGGTAAAGTGATAAATATTCAAAAAGGCTTCTTGTAATTTCTAAAATAGAAACTTGTTGGTTCATAAACTTGACTTAAACATTTGAAATCTTTATTTGTAAAAAACATCAATCATTTTAATCATTTTTTAAATACTAGTTGTTTTACTTATAATTATTTCATTAATATATTTTAATTACATACAAGTCCATACAAAGTTTTTTTTTTAATTTTTCCCTGAAAATATGTAGTGGGTATTATCTTAAATTTTGCAAGAACATTATGCAGCTATTACTGGTTAAAATACTGCTAATTACATACAATAAATATCAATTTAAAAAATGCTTTTAATTAAAATATTACATGTGTCGCAACAAACTTAATTGCCATTGTTGACATGAGATTTTTTCTATAAAATTACGGTTGGTTGTTGTTGTTTTTAATATACTAACATGCAACAGAAATTTTGTTGTTTTTGCTTTTTTTCTTTAACCAACCATCTTATAACTTGTTGATGAAGTTCATTAACCTTTTTTTTTGTTGTTACCTCTTAAAGTAGCAACATTAACATCTAAAACGATAACATTTTTAAACAATTCAAGGTGAAGAAAACTATTCACAACAAGATTATAAAAAAAATCGCATTGTTTGACTAAGATACACTTTTTGTGTAAGACTTTTAATAGCAATAAAAAAATTATGCAAAAATCAATTTTCAAGTTCATTTGGAAGATAAGACAGATTTGCATAATAAAAGAAAAAGAGTCAGGCATCACATAATAAAAACGGAAGTTTGAATACAATAATTAGCTCTTTACTCAATTACAAAGAGCAATTTAAAACATCTTGGTAACAAATGAAATTAACAGTAATTTCGTTTTCGTTGGTGTTGCCAGATGAATTACTTATAAAATGTTTCTTCTTTAATTTTGTTTACCTTTTATTTATGCAACCAAAAGGTCTGTTCCAGATGCATAACAAAATAGTCCGGACTTTTGAGTGTGAAAAGGAAATTACTCTCTAAATGTGGCAAAGTTGTGCGAAATTGCTGGAACGCAAAAAACCACAATTGAACATCTTAAAATGCTAATGATGCTAATTTACTTAAATAATTTTTATTTTAGTGATTTAAGACATTTAAAATGAAACATATTTTAAAAACAAAGGATTTGCATCATTGCCAACAGTTGTAAAAAGTGATTGAATATAAAAGGTATAAACCAGATATTATTTTAAAATTTATTCATAATTTTTTGCAAAATGAAATGCCAAGTAACTGTTTTAAAACTCTAAAATGTTTCCTATGTTTCATATGTATATCAAAGCAGCTTCTTTGCTGTGTAGCTTTTTCTTGCTTCTACTTATTAACAACAATTTTAATTTAATAATTTTTTGCAAAGTAACTAGTAACTTTATTTTAAATAAATTCAAATACAACTGTTTTAAAACTCTAAAATGTTTCCTAAATTCGTTCTCTGTGTATTGAGACTAGAGATGAGCGATATTTAAGTACCTGTGACACTAAGCATACTCGGTGCCTGTGATTAAAAAATCACTGGCCACTACCGAATGAACTTTCTCTTATATTTGCACACATCCAAACTTAAATTTAATTTTTTTTTTTGTGAAAGAGAACCATAAGACTTTTGACTATTTCATTCTTTCATATGTATATCAAAGTAGCTTCTTTGCTGTGTAGCTTTTTCTTGCTTCTACTTATTAACAACAACTATTCTTTCTTCCAAGCATGTATATATATGTAGCAAAAACAAAAAAAGTGCACTTTTTTTATTTGAACCTATAATCAATCAGTGTTCGGAATTCTACATTTATGGCAAATTAAATTAAACCTGCTTTTAATGTAGAGATTAAAATACCTTTTTCCTTGTGAATACTGTTTGCATAAAATTTTATTTAGTGCTATATACGTCGTATATAAACATGAATGTTTAAAAAAAAAGAACTGCAAACGGTAATCAGGGTAACTATTTAAAAGAACGGTAATTTGAAAATCACGTTCACTGGTAACACTGTTCCTCAAAAATCAGGGAATCGCTCATCCCTATTTGAGACATCAAATCTTCTAAATATTTATTAATGCTGTTTCTTTTTTCTACAAAAAAGACTTCAACAAAAATTTCTCATCAGAATCTTCAGAAATTAAGTCCAATATGTAGTCTTGCTCAGACTCACTTGTTGTGTCCGTGACTTCTCCAATGATCTATAAAAGCATATTTTATTAAATATTCACAAATATGTGTACAAGTGCTTACAACTACAAGTTTATGAGAAAAATCTTCCATTTTGCCTTTTAAGTAATTTAAGTAAAAACTTATGTATTTATTTAAAAATTATTTGATTTTTAAAGTATACTAAAAACTGCTGATAATTTAATTATAGTCCGAACTTACCCAAAGAAAAAAAAGTTCGCACAACTTTGTACAGGAAATGAAAAATTTTACTCTCTCATTTTCTCTCAAAATTGTACAAAAATTGTTATCTGCAACGTTTTTGGACAAATTTGTACGTGCTCGGGCTGTTTTGTTATTCATCTGGAACAGACCAAAATTTACGTTTACAGTTCTTTTGTGTTGCCACATGAAATTGATTGTGTATTAATAAAAACGCTAAATTCAGTGTTTATAAAAATTAATCTGGATTTGATATCAACAATATTTTTATAAATAACCAAAAAAAAAAAAAAAATAAAAAATAAAAAAAAATATGATTATGGGAGAAAAGTATTAAGTATATAATTGAACAGAATGCTTCTTAGGAAATGTTTGCAAATAAACCATATAAAATAATGAACTTCAATTTAATACCGATACAAATTGCTATTAGGTTAAAAACCCATTTGTAATGTTTCAGCATAAACGAAAATTTTTTGTTTTAAAATAATTTCTAAATCAGAAAAACGTAACATTATTTGATAGTTAAAAAAAAGTTTTAAAAAAGAAACATTTATCTATTGTGCAGTCAATCATTGTTTATTTAGACACGTTGCCTACTACTATGCAATTCACACAATCATTTTATAATTATTTATATATAATTTTTTTATTTCCGCTTCCTTTTATAATAAAATAATTTAAACTGATTAAGACATAACAATGTTTTTATGCAATAAAAGAAAGCTGCAATAAAATTATTATAGCAGAAATAACGTTTACAATTATGGTGATGACAAGTCTGAAACAATTAAGTTTAAATATTTATAATGGCTTGTAAAATCATAACATAATTATAAAGAATAACAAGCAAAAAAAATATATATATATACATATTTAATGAATTATTAACATAACGAAGTAAGATATGAAGGAAATGCAACAATATCAAATAAAATAATAAAAAATTTAGGTTTTGTCTATTTTTTATTTATTAATAAAATTTATGATGTTAAATAAAACTATTAGCATTTTTATTTTAAATTTAATTAGCAACAGTAACAATAAATTCCACAGTTTATGTGTTCACTATTTTCTAGCAAATCATAAGATTAAATGAAATTTTACTTTATTTTCGGCTTTTTGGTTCTTTTTTAATTAATTTTCTAAACATTTTTAGAAAGAAAAATTATTTACAAATGTATGCGGACGTTTTCCAAAGAAAACAAGAAAAATTAGACGCTAGCAGAATGAAATGCAGCATTTTCTGGACCGCCACATCCTTCATCAGCATTCTTTGCATCTATCTACCTTATGTTATGTACATCGTAAACATCATCTATTTAACCAACTAATCTTAATGTTAATTTGGTGAGACGAAGTTCACACACAACTTAAAGCTTTTCTTTGTCATTCTCTTTGTAACTCGTCTTGTACATTTGTTGTTGCTTTTTTGTACTAGCAATTTGATAGTCACAAATGCAACTTTTTTATTTTTAATTATTCATACTTGTTTGTTCACAACATTATAGACACTGTTTCAGTATCGTATTTACATTCATACTTAACTCATAAAAGTCAATATGATACTGAAACAGTGTCTATAATGTTGTGAGTTAGTTTGAGTTTCTTTATTATAATAAATTTTTTGGAAAATAAAAAATGAAATCAAAATTAAAATAATAACATGTGACTCATTTTAATTGATAATATGTTTTTTTAAAACACTCTGAGTTCACTCTTTCCTTCTCTTCTCCTTACCTTCATTTCCTTTTCTAGGTCTTGCTTTACTCTTCTCTCTCTATTTCTCTCTCAGGTCACACAAAGGGACCAAACAGTAGAACCAAGTAGGCTGTGCCAACACGGCTGCGTGCCTAACAGCGTTGCCACACAAGAAATTTACTTCCTACCAATAATTCTGAAAAATCCTACCAAAATCGTTCACAGCCTACCAAAAATTTAAAAATGCATTTCTTGCATATAAACTCTGTTATACTCACTTGGTTTTTTTTTCTTGTAATTGTTGAGATGGATGTTTGCCTTTTGGTGATTTTTAAGATGGGTGTTATGATTTAAAATAGTTTTAGAGAATACTATGCAGGAGGAACACCCATCCCTTTCCTGCCGCCAATCAAATTCTTTTGACTGTTTCTTTACATGCAATATTAGTAAATATTTATGTAATAAATAGGTACATGTTTTCAATTAAAAAAGTTTACTTACTTTTCCATTTTGTCTGTTAATTTTTTTAATACACTGAAAATTAACCTTCACTCAAAAGTATTGTTAATTTCATAATATTGTTCGCGTTTCTTAAACCAGAGATGGTTATAGCTTTAATCATCTCTATGCAAAAAAGCAGAGGTATTTTTATTGCACCTAAAACAGTTTTTGAAAACTATGGTAACACTATTCAAAGTTATTGTTTATTTAATTCAAAGTTACATTTCTTTTTATGTTCTGAAATTTTAAGGTGAAAAATTTACTATTGCTAAAAAATTGCTAAAGGAGGAAAACCTACCAAAAATTAAAAAAAATGCAACAAACCAACCAAACTACCAAACTGTTTTTTAAAAACGAAAAACTACCAAGTTTGGTCCGATTGGACCAAAGCGGCAACGCTGGTGCCTAACCTAAAATAACCTGTAAGATTCTTTACACATGCCGTACAGCATATAAGACGTGCCCAATTCTTATCTGGATGAGCCACAAAGAAGCCAAAATATTCAAATTTTAAATTAATCATTTTTTTAATTCTTAAAATTTCTGGATAAAACAATTTATGTTAGCGAGTCCTTTTTAATAATTTTGGTAAAAGTGGTCAAAATATATCTGGCAACCTTAAAGTAAATTTTTGATAACATTAAAAAATGCCGGACAATTAAACCTTTTTAAAATGGCTGAAAATTGGCAAACAAAGTAAACAAGTGACAAACATGATCCCAATCAATCGCTAACGTATAGAATTATTTAAATTTTAAAATAATAACGAAGCATACAAAATAAAAAAAATTTTACCAAAATATCATTTAAAAAGTTTAAACTCACAAATATGTATGTATAAGAATTAAAAAATAAGGTTTAAAAATAACAATAGAAAATAGAAAATTATTACCAAAATTTTATTTAAAAATTTTAATTTCACAAATACGCACAAGATTTAAAAAAATAAGGTTTAAAAATAGAGTAAAAAAACTCCAAATAGTTTTAGTAAAAATTAAAAAAAAATTTCAATTATTTTCTTTGAAAATAATTCTTTTTGTTTTATCAAAATTTTCAGTGTAGAGTATCATTTCCAAAAGCCTGGGAACAATTAGGACTAATGGATATCGAATACAATAAGTCGCTTTTTGCTTTTTATAATTTGCTTTGTGTATAAGTTTAATCTAACGTAATTTAGCACCCCCGCTTATCTTAAAACGAATGTGTTAATCGACTAAACTATTTATGACAATAAAATAATATTTTTTTAGTTTTGTTTCTATTTTAATATTCTTAAGGTATTTAAAGCGCTTAAAAATTTTGGTGACATAGTTTCAATTTACTACAACTTTGTGGTATTTTAAGGTCTTATTATTTACATTGACAATTAAAATTCACAAAGGCAGCTGTTTGTTTTGAGTCATTTTTTTAAGTTATTTTTTGTTTGTTTTGCGCTCGTTAAAGTAACAACAATAATAACAATAAAATTTATACAATAATACCAATGAAGTTTTGACACACATTGTTATTTAAAAAAAAAATACATATATTTTTTAAAATTTGTTTTTTTGTTTGTTAATTTTATTTTCAAATTGAATTCAGTTTAAGACATGTGTAATTAAACTACTTGCTAAGAAGTTAAAAAAATAAACCAAAAGAAAAACGCTTAGGTAGCGAAATGGACATCAAGATGTGCTTTCATCGTTAATAATCAATATGGGTGAATTTAATAATTTCAATCGCGATAATAGCACGTGTTATTAAATTAATTTAATATTCCAGTGGTTAAATTTTAATGAAAAAATTTTAAAAAATTTCCTAATTTTGATTTGTTAATAAAAAGTACCTTTTGGAATTGAATTTTTAAAAATAAATTACAATTTTCCAAAATTTCATTAATTTATTTCCATTTCATTAATTTTTTTTAATAGTAGTAGAAAAGTACTTTTTTATATTTTTAGTACTCAAAAGTACCTTTATTTTATATAAAGGTACTTTTTTAATTTTTGTTTAATTATTATTTATTTGAATAAAGTTATAGATGAACTAAAGCTATAGCACTAAATAAATTCAAAAAGTTTTTAATAAATGGTAGAAAAGTACTTTCTTAAATTAAAAATACTAAATTTTTTTATTCTAGAAAAATGCGATATTCTATAAAAGCTTTCTTATTTCATCCATCACCATGACAAAAGCGATTAAATTTTTATTGCATTGCAGGTCATTTTGCTTGGAACACGGTGCTGTTATAGGTTAGACTGAATGGACCGAAACGCAAAATGCCAAACCAGTCCCCTTACACTTCTTTAAATCGTCAGCAAATATTAAATTTATAAATTAAATTAATTAATTAATTAATATTAAATTAAATTAATCCGTACTTTAAAAGAGCACTTATTTGGTTTATCAACACACTCAGAAGAATAAAATTTTAATATTTGAGGTTAAATAGAATTGTTTTTAGGCCAGTTAAGAAAAACAAAAACACCAACCTCGAAATCTACTTAAGCTGCTCAATATTTACCCACACAACTTCTAAACAATCTTTAAGTTTCTATAAATTTTCTGATCTAATTTCATGTGTCTAAAACTTTTTTAATTTTATTATAAATTTAAGTCATTTTTAACAATCTGTTTCATTTTATTATTTCTCTGCTAGAAAAACTTTAAAGAAAGAAGATTGACTGGCTGAATGATAATATGTGGTTTCTTTTAATGGTTAATGCATTTGTTATTATATTGTTTCGAATTAAGTTTGTTTTTGGCTGCTGCACTCTTTGAGTTGGTTAAAATTTTCTACGGCGTCTTAATGTGCAATCATCACGTTTGTAAAAGAAACAAAAAAAAAAAAATATTAATAACTCTTACCATTTAACAATAACTTTCACGCTTTCATTTATTTATACGATGGCTGACTGCCAATATTTAACTGTTTCCATACATACATATGTACATACATACGTTCATACATACTTTCATATGTGCATGCATCTTAGCAAGCAATATTTTATACATACATATACAAAATATGTGGGTAATTTACTTTTATGTTTATCACAATTTATATTTAGTTAAACTTTAAATATTTTAATTATCACAGAGATAAAAAAGTTAATGAAAAAAAGTTTATAAGGGGAAAGATGAAGAATCATAATTTATAATTTTATTTTACACATTGAATTTTCTTGCGTTTTATTTTAGTTGACAAATTTTAAAGGAAAAATCTTGGTAAAATAAGTTTATTGAAGAAAGTACCAAAATAGTACTTTTTTAGTAATTAGATTTTGGTCTACCTTAAATAAAAAACTAAGCTGCTTTAAATCTTATATCCTACACTATAGTTATAATGGGCATATATAAGTTTGCTTTATTCTTGGTTGACAATAATCTAAATTAAATCTCAGCCAAACAAAAAAGTACTTTTTTAAAAAATACTTTTTAAAACTTAAATGATTTTAAAATAATACTATTCTTAGAAAAAGGACAATAGTTGCAATTTATTTGGATTTTAATCGACAAATTTACAAGACAAAACCTGCCTAAATATAAATTTTTCAAAATAGTATTTAAAAAAAGTACTTTTTGCTATAAAAAAAAATTATTAATTAACAATCTAATTTAATTTATTTAGCTTATTTTAACTTAAAATTAAAAAGAGACAACTTTCAAAATGTACTTTTTTTAAATAGTAGTTGAAAATTTCTTTTTCAGTACTTAAAGCATTTTATTACTTTATTTCAACAACTTAACATTTAAGGTTTAAAGTTAAACAAAATTATAAGAATAATTATCGTAAAAATATTTAAATTTTAAATAGCAGCAGAAAACTACCTTTCAAGAATAAAATTCAATAATTTATTAAAAAAAACTTTCAAATTATACGTCTTTAAATTTAGAAAAGAAAAAATTTGTTTTAACCATATTGACTAAAAAAGATGTAACATCAATTTTTAATGCATATTTTTGTCAAACATATTTAATAGTGGTAAAAAAGTACTTTTAGAACACATATTTTTAAAATAGTAGTACAAAAGTACTTATCTAAAACTGTTTTTTTAAACTTAATCAGATTTTTGGAATTTTTCTAATATTTATAAAACATAAAATCATTGCAAAAATTAAAACCAAATATTTCAAATAGTATGAAAAAAGTACTTTTTCAACTCAAGAAACAATTTTAAGCTTTATATTAAAAGATTTTAACTTAACAAAAAATTGAGAAAATTCTATAAATAGCAGGAAAAACTTAATTTCTTTTAATAAATGCAATATTAATAAAAGTACTAAAATTTAGTAGTAAAAATTTAATTTTTTTAATTAAAAAATGTAAAATTGTACTGAATTTTGGGTTTTCCCGAAACAGATGAACTAGAAGCCTACATAGTTTAATCTAAATGTATACATTTAAATAAAAAGTACTTTTTTAATATTAGCATACAAAGCAAAATATTCCATCATTTAAGTGAAAATAGTAAGTAGTATTTTTTGTGCTTGGTGGTTTTTGTATACTTAAATAAAATAATTAAAGATTAAAAATAAACATAAATTAAAAAAACAAGGCTTGTGAAAAAAATTCAATTAGTAGCAAAAAAGTACTTTTTTAAATTTAAAAAATTTTTACAATTTTTTTATTTTTCTAATACTCGAGAATTCAAATAAAGCAGATTTTATAAAAAAAATAAAATAATTACAAATAGTAGTAAAAAAAAGTATGGTTTATCTTTAATTTTTTTTATATCGTATGTATATTATAAAAATTGCAAATAGTAGTAAAAAAGTATGGTTTATCTTTAATTTTTTTATCGCACTTGATGAAAAATAATAAAAAAAGTAATAAGATTCACATATGCAAAAATGTTAAGAAATAGTAGTGAAAACTGATATATTTTAATTAGTAGTAGATAAGTTATTTTCTAAAATATTAAATTTTGTAGCTTGGCATCCCAGAAAATAAAAATTGCATGTAAAAAACTCAATTATTTTTAACAAGATTAGAAAACATTTTTATTATATATATTTGTTTTTAATTCAATCGTTTTTTTTTCTCCTCTCCTTTTTCACTATATTCGGACCATTAATAATTATTTATGTTTTCTTGCATGAAATCGTCGTCGATAAAGCTTGGCCAGAAACTTTCGTTTTGAATGTGTTGTGTTCACTCCGTTTTGTCTCGTTTTTCTTTCAACATATTTATTGGGTCATTATTAAAATTAGTTTCTGACATGTGCTGAATATTTTTTAATTGTAATTATATATTCCATGCATTTTTTATAAATGTTTAAATCTTAAGAGCATGCATTTAATTAATCGGAGTAAAAAAAAATTACTAATAACTATCATAAAGCCATTTGGTTGGAGCTTAAATAATATTTTCATTTTAAATTAGTTTTTTTCCTAAACAAGATTGAAAGTTTCATTAGCTAAACATCAGATGATTAATAATTTTAATTGACGCTAATTTTTTTTTAAAGTGTAGCCGAAAAAAATTATTTGCCCCTCATCTTCCTAGCCAAGGTGAATCAATTACCATGTGGCAACTTCATTAAATTACGCCGTTAACATACATAACTGTAAAACTCCATTTATTTAAAAACTGTGTAATATTTACCGACGAAGAGGAATAAATTTGTGTACGCTTTAAACTCATAGTTTATTTGCCTTGGCCCTAGCTTTAACTATTGTTAATTTTTTTAATAATGGGCCTTAGTGTATTTTTGAAAATTATACTCTGCTTTTTAGTTTAAAATTTAATCAATTTTTGTTTTTCTTTTATAATATGTATTATCTTTTGAAACGTTTAAAAAGCTTAAAATTTAATCAAGAAACAAATATTCTTTTATGTTTAATCAATATAGATAATATAATTAAATAAAAACAAAATTAATTTAAAAACGAAATTACTTTAATTTAATATTTAACGATACGTTTTGGTCTATTAAACATCTTTTTTATTTCAAAAATCTTTATTCCAAAACAAAAGACTATTTGTTAAGTGTTCTTTTTAGAACAATAAAATTGCATAAGAATCAGTTTGCATTGTTTTTTTATTTTTTTAATTTAATAAGGTTAAACGGAAATAAGCAAAGGAAGTTAAACATAAAAGTTTTGTTTTTTTCTTATCATGCCAATAACAAATAAATTTATTTAAAAAATGGGTAAAGTTTATTTAACAGAGACTAAAAGAGGTCTACAAATTAAAGTGTATATTCTTGCATTGTGTAGGTATGTATGTGTGTACATGTTCATACATACATACATATGTAAGTAGTTACTAAACATTCAACGATATGCATTAAGAAAAAGTTAAAATAGAGAAATTACCGTTATATTGACATTAACAAATCTTTTAAATCTTAATAGATTTTCTATTAAAAGTTTTATTTAATTATACAACTTTTTTACTCAATTTAAGGTTTCACCTACATATTTATCATTTTTTTCTTTTATTCGTTTCATTTGTTTATTTGTTCCATCGACTCATTGATGTCATTAGTGTTAACATAAATAACAAAAACTATCAAGCAGATTCCATTTACCTAATCTCTCGTTTCTTTAATAACGGTACCTTCAATGCTTCATAAATACAGAGATGTGTATGGCAACCTAACAAACAATTAGTTATGAAATCCAGTTTGGCTTAACTAAATAATTTTAATTTTAATTTAAACATGTGGGAAGTGTTTTGTATAAAAAAAAAACCTGAAGGAGTGCCAGTTTATGATATGGTTACTTATTTAATAATTAAGACAAATATATGTAACTATTTTATTAAAACAAAAAAATCAAAATGCAGTAGGTCGCATATTAGTTTTTTTTAATTTTTGACAAGAAAATCATACCTTAAAAGTACATTGATTAATTACATTAATTTCTCTTAAAAATTTAACTAAATGCGTTATTTTTATGACGAGGGCATCCTCTAAAGTAAAAGTAATAAACAGCTTTTTTGTTTATTAAAATACTGTACGATGAATCGAAGATTGCTATAGTTCGTAAAAACCTAGCAAATCCTCGACAAAATTTAATTATATAAATTTCATACATTTCGGTCTTTTCAATAATTCGCACCACATAAAATAAATAGCGGAAAGCAAAATGGAAAAAAGGCAATTAGTATTTTTTGTAAACAACTTAAAGCAAGAAATAAGTGACCAAAACTAAATATTAACAATTTTACGGTAACATAAATGTAACTCGTATAACATTTTTTATTAGCGCTGTTGCCGTTGTAGCGCTTTTTTACTAAATTTTAGTTTTCATTTTGATTTAATAAATATTTTTTTTTAGAAAAATTAAAAATATAGCTTATAAAATGTTATAATAAAATCTCTTCCAAATGTCAGCCTGAATTTGTTTTAAGTAATTTTGTTAGTTTCTCAGAAAAAGTCAAATGCAACGCTGTTTGTCATTTTTGCAATTTTGCCTTAACCTCTTAAGTGTGTTTGACGTGTATACACGTCGAACTAAATCTTTATTACGGTGCGTTCGACGTGTATACACGTCGTGAGTAAAAAATTACCATCGACTTTAAAATCTCTAAATTTTAATGAATTGGATATACGAATATTATTTAATTATTATTATTATTTTTATTATATTATTATTATTATTATTATTTATTATATGCTTGCAGTGACTAATACGAAACAGTATCAACAAAAATAGTTCGACGTATTCGATCCAAAAGATTTTAATTCCACACACGGTGGAGGTTTATTAAAACTAAATTCCACGCTTAACTGGTTATGAAAAACCCGGTCATTTGCTTAACAGTTTCTATGTTTTCCCCTTTGGAAATGACAGAAAAAAATAAAATACATTGTGAGACAGTTTGTATTTAACCGCTCATAGAAAATTTACAAATCTGCCAGCTATCAGCTGATCAGAATATTACTGATAAAAAACCAATAAAAACATATATGGCAACACCTAATTATGACAAAATTCTGATTCGAATATAAAAAAGAAATTAATCTGTTTCTGTGATACGAAATTGAATTTGTGTCGTTTTTAGTTCTGATACTGATAGAAATCAGGTTCTACAGCAATCCTGATTAAAGTTTTAAGATTTGTTGATTTTAAGCCAAACTGCGATTTCATACCTCTCTTATTTAGCTTCCTACAATAGATAAAATTTATGTTTAGAAGTATGTTTAATTCTCTACGTTTTATTATTTCTTTTAATGATTGTCGTAAGATAAATTATTGCTTTTTGTTAGATAATGTTCTTCTTAAAAACGTAGACTTTGCCATTTATTTTCATTTAGATATTTAATTGTTCTTGTAACACTTAAGGTTTAGTTTAAGCATTTTAATTATTATTAATAATAAAAAAAATCATAAATTAAACTGCATTTAAATATCAAATCTTACGTGCGGCTTATGTTTAAAAATGCAAACTTGAAATAAGATTTCTCATACGAACGTTCATTTACCACATAACAATTACATACATACATACATTTTTGTTTTTTTTGTTTTTGTTCAAGTATGAAAGATTAAATAAATGACTTCATATTGGCGGGAAACTGAAAGGAAATGTAGTATCTACGAGCATATTAGTGGTTGTCTTAATGAAATAATTTCGCATAATTATTGTTTGTCATTACTAACAATTGTTTAAAATGTGTAAACATTTTTTTGTTCAAGTTGAGATAATTTTATATTAAAAAAAAACCAAACAAAATAATTGCAGGTGTGTTTTTTCTTAAAAACAAAATAGCCGAATAATTATTTTTAATTTCTCTACATTATTATTTTTTATAAACATTTGATTCTTTACTTTGTTCAAACTAAAATTCATTTTGATAATCTTTTTGATATTTATAAATTATTCTTATGGTCATTTCGTACATCAAAAAAATGTCTAGAGAAGAAAACTAAAACGATTAAAGCTCCTAATGTTTATTTCACATGTTATATTCGCAAAAAAATGTAATACAGTGGAACCCTGATAATTCGTATTGCAAAAAGATAATGTAATACAGTTGAACCCCGATAGTTTGTAATCGCAACGACCAGTTAGTTTTTCAAATTATAGGGATTTTGTTTTAACGAAATTTAACTGGACGGGACAGAAATCCGAAATTATAAAAAAAGCTTGCACATAACGTGTAAGAGTCTCATGCGACTGGAGTAGGCCGCTTA
Source organism: Gymnosoma rotundatum (assembly GCA_916610165.2). Classification (NCBI taxonomy): domain Eukaryota; kingdom Metazoa; phylum Arthropoda; class Insecta; order Diptera; family Tachinidae; genus Gymnosoma; species Gymnosoma rotundatum. The sequence goes on from OU744340.1 coordinate 13,676,073, forward strand.
AATAAGTTCTAGATGATACCCACAGAGGCAGCAATTGTTCAAATGAGTGCAATAAAAACGATGGTTAAAGGTATCTAAGAAATAGCATGGCACGACGATCTCAATTACAAATTTAGCGCGAAAAAAGTCGTTTTTTTACATGGCAAAAAAATCAATAATTTATTTGTTATTATGTTGGCAACACTCCACCATGCATAACGGTATATTTTTACTTGTATACTTGCTATGTTTTCGCTGCAGCATTGATTTAAACACAAATAATTTTTGCATTTCGTTTTTAAGAAATCAGTCGATATTTTTTTTTTGTAATTTGAAAAGGTTATAAAATAAAATTAAAACATTTTCGTTAATATTTTTTGCTTTGTTTACAAATTAGAGGTACATACTCGTATGTACTTTTTCGATTCTTGATTTGTCGTCGAATAAGAAAAAAAAATTATGACAAAGAAAAACATATTCGTTAATTGTGCATTTTTATCTGTTTTATAACTTGTGTTAGACTTTTGCCATCAAAGGGCAGTATAGACGGTACCTTAATTAGCGCATAAGACGCAAAGCAATCTGATGCACAGCTTTTGCGCTGGAATGTCATCCCTAAATAAGAGCGTTAACTTTGTGTCTTTAACAGTAATGTTAACTCATTTTATTTTATAAAACCCGCTGTATAAGAATAAGGAAGAGATAAAACCGCTAGGTTGCCTTGAAAATAACTAAATTGTCATTACTTTTCAACCATAACAAAACAAATCAAACCAACAAGCAGCCAACTTCAGTTACTAACGCACTGTCAAAATTGGATTTTCCAATTGCTAAGCGTTGACGCTGTGCTATTTAGGGATGCTTTAATCATTTTGTATGTACATGAGAAATTTTGACAGATATCTTGCGCTTTACGCCCTAATTGGCAGGGATGGCAGTAAGACGCAAGGCCATCTGATGCACAGCTTTTGTGCTGGGATGCCATACCTAACTAGGGTGTCAGACGATCAAGTTTTCATTCAATTTTTAAAATTTCTCTCATTTTTTTACTAACACACTCTCACTTTAAAAACTTGCTGAGAGCTTGCTTTCCAATTTTCGTTCAATTGAGTCTTTCAAATTTCATTCAAGACAACAGCTGATTGAAGTTTTTTCATACAAATATTTCTTTTTGTTTTCTTTGCGACATCTTGCTTAAAAACTTGCTTTGAAATTGCGTGCAGCCTACGTCACAGCTTTCAATTTTTGTGAATTTTGACAAGCAGTATGTGTAAATTTCTTGAAAGAGAATTGAACACAAACTTGGCCGTGTGACTGCACTGTAAATGAGAGCGTCAATTTTGTTTTAAACAGTAATGATAACTCGTTTTATTTTATAAAACCCGCTGTATAAGAATAAAGAAGTGATAAAACCGCTAGATTGCCTTAAAAATAACTAAATGGTCATTACTTTTAAACAATAACAAAACAAAAAGATATAGAGACGAAAGAGGTGCTATTGAAAATCAGCATGATCGGTCCATGTCCTTCGAAACAGCCGACAAAACACCACGCCTACCTCTAATTTTTTCATCTCATTTGGAACAATAAAGTAACTCTAATCAAAAAAAATTACTATATGAAGCGTTAGAGAATAAAAAAAAAAAATAAGTAAAAACATATTGGCGCTCGCCCATATTTTCCGAGTTACGGGGCTCGGAAATTTTCAATTTTGTTTTTAAATATCAAAATGGGTATCATTAAATGCTTAACCCATTAAGAGCCGATATCAATTTTATGTAAAATTATATACTCGTATATGCAGTACCAACATTTTTTTTATTTAATTCCCTGTCACCCCAATACTTGATTTTTTGATTGGAGTTACTGCAATTTTTTATACATTTTTTATACATTTATAAAAAGTTCCATTAAAGATTTAAGGGTTAAGCCTGGTACTCTGTTCAAATTTGTGAAAATTGTTGAGCAACATTGATTATTTCATGTGGAATATTTGACATTTAAAGTGAGGTATCATTGTTTTAAAAACGTAAGTAAAAGACATACGATCAGCTGTTGTATGAAAAATTCCGCATGAAATAATGCCTACTTGCTTTATTTCACAGCTTGGATAAAATGTTGCCAGAAACATTTCATATGTTTTTCCACAGTAAAAACAGAGTACTACTTCTGCAACAATTTTTCATGACTTTTTCATAAAAATTTTTTATGTACGCGATTTGACAGCATTCCGCATGAAAAGCTGAACAGAGTACCAGGCTCTATAAACTGTTATTACCCTAAATATTATCTGAGTTGTAATGTAGAAATCTATTAATAGATGTTGTCATCTTCACTTAATATAAATATTTTAGTCATTTATCAAATCCTACTTATATTTGAAAAACCATATATTTTGCACACACACATACATTCATGCATACACAAATAACAGTTTGTTTCGTTATTGAAAATATTTGCTCATTATGTTAATTAACTATTTCAAACAGTGCGATTGTTATGTTACTAACGAACGAATTAAAAAATAATTTCAAACGTTCAAACGAACACACCCTTAGTTAACATCTTTTAATGTTGACATCATTTTTTGAGCTTAATGTAAATACGTATACGAGTATATGTATTTATGTATGTACCCTTCACCGAAGATGGAAAGATTAAATATAATTTTATCACTCTGTTTGTAATTTCCACAATATTAATTTTTGATCATTTTACATAGAAAAGTTGATCAGTGAATCAGTTTTGCCACGGCCCCAAATGGGCTAAAAATAAATTTGGCCATTATTTTTCTAAACATAGTTTCAAAAGAGGCACTATTTAAATTTAACATTGTCGGTCCATAAATGGTGAAGATAAGTAAAAAAAAAGGCGAGCGCCTTTATTTAAGCTTTCAGATTTGCATTTTTGCTGGTTATTGTTGTTTTTAGTTTTGTTTTATTTGAAAACGAAATTTCAGAAAAATTTGAAATTGCCAGGTAATTGGAATTTTACTCAACCATTGAAGTTTCACCGAAATTTTAGATTTTTCACCAACATTTCACCAACATTACACCAAAAGTATAAAGTTTACTAAAAAAAATATTTTTTCAATAAAAAATTAAAAATTTCATTAAAAACCAAAAATTCAAAAAAAAAAGCTCTGTATTAATAAAAAAAAAGGATTTCACCAAACGAATTAAAATTCCACCAAAATATTTGTGTTCACGAAAATTACTCCAAAAATTTCAATAATATCCAAAAAAATTTATTGCAATAAAAAAGTCGGAATTTCAATCAAAACTGAAACTGCTTTAAAAAAATTAAAAACTATTAAAAATGTTAAAGTTGTTTACAAAACCCTATTTTCACAAAAAAAATTAATTCCTTTAGTGAAGGGTATATAAGAATCGACCAAGCCGAATATAGCAAAGTTAAAAATGATTCTTAACAGTTTTTATTTCAGCTTAAGGCGACAAATTTTATATAAACATTTGACTGAATGACTGACTAACTGACTGACTGGCTGTCTGGCTGTATTTGAATTGTAGATGATACATAATAATAAAAATGTATACGAGTGTGTAGTATTTTACATATTTGAAATTGTAAAGATTGAGGTTGGTTATTTAAGACTATTTGAAGATTGTGTGTGTTTATGTTCATTTGTGAATATCTATTATTTTAATATAAAAAAAATCATTATTATTATTAATATTTTACTTTGCTATTTATATTGAACAGGTTTCTAAAGTTTAACTGGTTTTTTGTTTGATACTTTTAAGAGTAAAAAAAATTGCAAATATTTACGAGAGTATGCATTGAAAATATGGCAACAGGTGTAAACTGGATTTTTGTTTTTTTTTCTTCTTCATTCAACTTTGTTGTGCACTTCACGTACATTTCAAATATCTTAAAACAAGCTTGCATTTTTTCGTAATAAATTTAATGATTGAGCGAAAGATATTTGTTAAGCCTTCAGTTGTGAAGTAATCAAATCTTATTTGGTTTTTAAAAACTACAAAGAGAAGATGACAAATTTCTTTTAAATAAAGTTTTTAATATAAAAATTATTCAATGAAAATTAAATTCAGTTTATAATTCCATACCCTGTTCAGACAAACGCTTTATTTGCGAAATTTAGGAATATACGCAATTAGGGCTTTAATTGAGCTCGATTTACCACTTAAAAAGTCAATTAATAAATTGATCAATTAGTAGTTAATTGCATCACTAATTGAATAAGATGCAAAATACAACCCTTGCCAACAATAATGTTTACTCTGGGAACTATGTTTAGTGAGAAGAAAAAATTAATAAAATTGAGAAACAAACAAATAAAAAGAAAATGGCGGGTCATACCAAAATGGCTTTTGATACTTCCAACTTTAAAGCAACAACAAAAAGCCATGTTATTTTTGCAATAAAAAGAGAAATCTGTTGGGAGGACGATACTACCTAGTAAAATAAATATTGTTACGAATAACAATATCTGGCAACCACTATAGTTGTTTCCGTATGAGTTTGGTGAATAAGCTAATTCAACATGTCTGAACAGGCTATTGCTTATTAAGTTTATAAAATTACTATTACTAGTAGCGGCCACGACTTCGTCTGCGTGAAATTACGAATTTTTTTAAAATTTAAATTTAAAAACTGTGTTTTTAACTATTTATTTCAGAGTTCTGTAGACAGTATTAAAAAAATTTCCACTTAAAAAAATCAAATGTGCTGACAACCCTTTTAGTACCATTATAACGGTAAAATTGGATGCTTTTACATTTGTATCTTTAGTTTCTCTAAGAAATTAATTTTTTTTTTAATAACAGAAACCAAAGTTTTAAGGGACCTTATCACAAAATTATAAACAAATCCATCCAGCAGTTATGACGTGATGCGAACACAGACAGACAAAATATTCCACGAATAAGTGTTTTGTATTCCATATCGATTATTATCTACACCAATATCAAAATTTTCAAAAAATATTTCGTGTACAGAAATGACCCCGTTACATTTAAATCTAATATACATATGTACATATACAGGGTGTCCGCCGGGAATGTATACTAATTTGTTTTGTCGCCATTATGGTAAACGTTAGTCTTGACAGGTCATATGTGACAGTCGTGAAGTAGATACTTATTTATTATAGAAAAATATTCGATGAACCAGAGTGTTTTAATTAGTGATTAAAAATGCTTGACTATTTTCAATGCTTTTGTAGTTGCCTAACTGTTGCTGTGGAAAAATGTGCTGCAGTAGCAAAAAGCAAATGCAAAAAAAGAAACAAAAGCAATTGCTTTAAAAACGTTTGCTGTTACTTAAGCAATCAGTTGTTCTTTATTTTTGCTATTGCTTAAATCTTTACTATGAAGTTGTGGCTGACTACGATCGCTTTTTCTTGCTGTTACTTGCTGTAAATGCTTTTTTCTTCCCTTTTATCATTAGAAATGTATTTATGACTTAAAATACGCAAGAAAATATATTTTAAAAAGATAGTTTTTCTTTTCTTAAAAAGCAACAGCAAAAGAAGAAAAAAAAACATCAACTTATTGCTTAAGCGACAGCAAACTTTTTTAAAGTTATCGCTTTACTGATTGCTTTGCTACAGAAAGAAAGACACAGTCAGCTGAAGCAAATGCGTTTCTTTCTTTTATTTTGCATTCGCTTTTTGCTGTTGCTTCGTTTATAATGAAGTGTTTTGTAAATGCTGACACATTTAGTTTTTTTTATTTGCTGAAAAACATGTAAGCAAAGCAAAGATTTTAGTGCTGTTGCTATTTTTAAGCAAACAATTTTAACCGGGGTTTTAATCGAAAAAAAAGATACTTGTAATTTTTGGGAAAAACACGAGTGACAGTTTGGTGCGCAAATTGTTTAGGTGTAATCATTGGAACTTATTTCTTAATTAATAAAAACGACGTAAAGGTCTCTGTGAATGGGGAGCGATATCGCGATATGATTAAAAACTTTTTAACGCCACAACTGCATGCTTCGGGCTTGATTAACATGTGGTACCAACAAGACGGTGCCACATCGCATATAACCAGGATTATAATGAAATGGTTCGAGATCTTTTTCGGCAACCATTTATTTAAAGAAATGGTGATGTTGATTGGCTTTCACGGTCGCTTGATTTGACTGTTCCAGACTTCTGTTTGTGGGGATATCCAAAAAGCAAGGTTTATGCAAAAAACCAGAAACACTTGGGCGACTCAAACAAAATATTCGTGATGAAACTAAGCAAATACCGCGTGAAATGTTATAAAAAAATAATGAAAAATATGCTCAAAAGGGCTCACATTTGTGAGGCTAACAGAGGTGTACATTTATCTGATTTCAGACATAATTGCTGACATTAAATAAAACATTTATCAATATAAGATCCATTCTCTTTCAATTATTACGTTGTTCTTTCTTATTTTGCTCTTGGATTTTTTTTAGATTTTTTCTAAAAAGAAAACAAAAGAAACAAAAAATAATATTTCAAAACATAAAAACTTTCTAAAAAGCTACCAATTAAACAAATACTTTCAGTAATGAGAGTATGTTTTTATATTCATATGGGCATTTCCATGGTCATTTTACAAATACTTAGAGAATAACATTGATTCGAAAACAAGATCTGGCAGCCCCGGTTGTCCGAATGTGGGTTAAAAAACAGAGGTGATTAAGTTATGAGTTGCGCAACTTTAATTACTGCGTTTGCAGAGGTGTCTGCTTACTGTAAAACAAGCGATCACCAATTTGATGACTCCGACCCCACCACAGAACATGCGTGCGTTCAAGGGAATAATAATTATTGTAGTAGTATAGGGCAATTAAATATGAGAAACAGCTATACAAACTTCTCAGAAAGTGAGAAGAAAATTATTATGTAAATCTATCGCAGTCAATAACCAAGTGGCAGCGTAGGCGAATTCATAATTTTTTGCTGGTAAAAATTACTGTCAAACTTCAAAAAGTAACAATATATTTAAAAAGAAATTAAGTATATCCGATACATTTTGATCCAAAATATTAAGAAAAAGAGAAAAAGTGTAAAAGGAAGTGTAAATTGTTCATATTTTGGTTTCCGTAGACAAATGTCTGTCCATCTGATACAGCCCTCCTCTATCTTTGGAACCGTTATAGGCAGAATCATGATATTTCTACAGATGATGTACTGTTACAGGCGCTATAACAACAGATATTAAAAATCAAAGTTTGTTCTGAAAGTGACGTTATATTCACAAAAATACTTTTATTTTTAAACAGTGATTGACAGGCACTTCAAATAAAACTGTAAATTAGAGGGAGCTCCAATAGCGACCTTGCTTTGAACTGTAACAGGCAAACACTTTATATAACAATTAAAAAAAAACTAAAATATAAAGGGTTTTCCCATAGTGACGTGATTTAAATATTAGTTTTTTACAGGCATTTGGAATTTAAACAGATTATGTAGAAATATGTCGGACATAAAAATAAATATAAAATTGGACGAATATAACCTTATCTGTTAAATCGTTGCAAGCAGATGTCTGAAATTTATACAGAATGTGTGTCTGCTATATCTGCCATAAGGAAGAACTAAATAATATATTACTAAATTCGCTGTAACAAGTTTAAAACATTAAATTAAAGAGTGACGATTTCATGTGTAAGTTAAACTCGCACTTGGCGGATTTATTTTTTTCTTGTACTATTCAAATAGAAACGGTGTTTGAATGACATACATAAATGATTTTTTTGACCTTTTTAAATAGTTTTTCTTTTCTAATTTATTAAGCACTAGGTCAGTTTTATAAATAATAAAAATTTTTATTTATATTTCCAATATTTCGCCACACCTTTGGGTGGCATCATCAGGAAACAGGAAACAAAAAATTAGATTTTCTTTTTTTAAAATAACAATTTAAAAAAAAAAAGAAAATCTAATTTTTTGTTTCCTGTTTCCTGATGATGCCACCCAAAGGTGTGGCGAAATATTGAAAATATAAATAAAAATTTTTATTATTTATAAAACTGACCTAGTCTTTGAATTTATTTATTTTATTTTTATTTATTTAGCTGCTGAATAATCAATTTTTGATCTTAATTATTCTAAAACAGATATAGTAAACAAGGCTTTTTTAAACGTGGTTCACATATTCATGGAATTACCCATATGTATTTAGGTACTTCAAAAAAGAAAAAGAAAACAAAAAGATCCATAATTTTAGATCATATTACAGCTCTTTTTATAACTAAAATAAAGAAAATGTTAATTTTTAAATAGAGCCATAATTGATAATTAATTCTTGATGAAGTCATCATACTTATTGTAAGTAACGTATGTACTATATACATACATATATGTACACATACTTATACATATGAGTATGATTTAAGTAGAAAAAAGTGAAATTCAAGCGCCTCATATAACATTTATTAATAATTAAAAAAATATTAAAAATTTAAATGATGTTTGCAGTTAATCGACCATTTCAAATTTATTTACATCGATATATGATATGAAGACTCAAATTTATAACAAACTTAATGCATATGTATGTATGTATTAATCTATGTACATATCTATATATTAATGTATGAATATATGAATGCATGCACGAACATAACAATTAAGTAATAAATTAAATAAATAAATAAATAATTTATTGGAAATTAAAACTTAAGAGTTAAATAAAATATATTTTTATATTTATTCATTAAATATGTATGTATGCATATATTTGTCTTATACATATACCGTTACCACAAACACATAATGTTGCCAATGAAAATTAAATGAAATGAAAATCGTCAAGTTTATTGAAAAATCGACAAATTTTTTGAAAAGTCATCAACAAATCAGTTTATCATTATTAATGTAATATTTAACTTTGCTATTAATTTTAAGACATTTTCTATTACGGGAGTCGGTATTATGTTTTGCTTTAGTTATAACAAAACAAAAAAAAAATTTACTTCTGTTTTATATATAAAGAACAGTGACCACCGCTGTTGGTCCAAATAAAGTTTGTTGCTTTAAATAATGTTATTAAAGGCCAGGATTCACTATCTTACTCAATCGTACGATCTGTCAAAAATTTCATGTGTGCTCAAAAAGTATGATGGTGTGGATTAAAATTGTATGTGTGCAACAGATTTTTTGACAGATCTGTACGATTTTATAATATTTTGAAATAATTCATAAAATATTTTTCTCTATGCGATCAGGGTTGATTTTTTTAAGATGATGAGGAGAAAAAACAACAAAATATTAAAACCATATGTTTATACATCTTTTTTGTATAATAGTGTGGCACATACGACGCCATTTTGGAACGATTTTTAAAGTAGGACAGAATTCTGTCAGATTTTTGTGTGATTAAATCGTACGATTGTGTATGATAGTGAATCCTGGCCTTTAACATTTGATGTCACTGAAGCTTTGTTTCAAAAAACTAACAAAATTCCTGAAAATCCTTTTTGTTTTACAAAATGTTTATAAAAATTCAGGCCAATCTTTATAACAGGTTTAGTTTTTAAGTTATTTCAATTTAGTACCTACAATAAAAAAGTTCTTACAATTACAGTTATCGATTGCTCTAAAATGCATCAATAAGATCTGATATGATTCCTTATAAAATGTAAAATAGGGAAGTAATCGCTTTTAAATACTTATAATTCTCATTTTTTAAAAGAATATTAAACGTCAATAAATGTTCAAATCTGGCAATCTGGTAATAAATCAATCAACTTCATTCCCTGCATTGCTTTTCAAATAGCTGTAAGTCGCTAAAAACAGAGCTGTAAATGTTTGTAAAAACCTTGTTTGAAAGGGACGATTAGGCAAATTAAATGCAAAGTAAATTAAAATTTCGTAAAATTCAAAATCTAATTTAATTTTAATTTTTAATAAATTGAAATTTTTTTAAAATAAACAGGTTTCAGAACTGGCTTTTTAATAAACATACACATTAAAAATGGCAAAAGAATTTATTTAAATATATTTCCAAAAACGCGATTATTTTTACTCGTACATACTCGTGCACTTACAAAAAGACGTGAAATTTAAGGTAATAAGTCGAAAATTCAGCATGCTTACATAAATTAAATGAACGTACATTTTATAGACATAAGTATGTACATACATACATTTATTCCCGTGACTTAATTATAATAATTAATTTTAAAACTGACCGTGCGTTGAACAAAGGAAATAATCATAGTGTATTGTGATATTTGGTTTGTTTTTATACCCTGCACCAAAGGTGGAAAGGGTGTATAAACATTAGTTTGCCATTCTGTTTGTAATTTCTACATTATTTATTTTCAACCCCATGAAGTATGTATATATGTATATTCTTAATCTTTATACATATGGGAGTCGTTTTACCGATATCCGCCTGAACGTCCGAAATCTGCTTAAAATCGGTTTTGCCACGTCCCTCATGATCTAGAGAAAATTTAGTTTCGAACGAGATCCTATTAAAACTTAGCAACACTGGTCAATAAATGCCGGAAATAAGTACAAAGAGCCGATCGCCTTTATTTTTCTTGAATTTAATTTTGCTTTTACCGGTTATTGGAATATCACTAACTCGTCCAAATTTTACCAAAATATTACATTTTCACCAACATTTCGCTAAAATATTAATCTTAACAATTAAAGACACGGGAATATTTTTTAAATTATTTAATTTTCATAAAAAACTGTTTACTATTTTTGAAATTATCCCGATTAAATTAATTACCGATATTGATTATTTAGGGTCAAGGCACGTCTCGATGGCCATTTCGTTACCGCTTAATTAACTCTTTGTCCAAACAATAAAGCAAAGACAAAAATCAAATTTTAAGCAAAAACAACAATAACTAACAGTAATTCTATTTTTCTTTCTCCATTGTATACGGTTTAATTTTTTTTGTTCCTTTATACAGTTGAAAGAGGATAAAACATAAAATATCAAAGAACACTACGATAATTTATTTCTGTGCACAGGTACTTTGCAAATTATTCAATTAAGGACATGGAAATATTTTTTAAATTATTTAGTTTTCATAAAAAACATTACAAAAAAATTTAGCGAAAAGAAAAAACCTCTAGATTTGCAAAATAAAAAAAAGAAATATCAGCTAAACATTAAAACTTCACAAAGATATTTATTTTCAGAAAAATTTTACCAAAAAATTTAATTTTTCAAAGAAATTGTACTTTCAATAAAAAATTTTAAAATTTCATTCAAAGCCTAAAATGCACAAAAACTTTTGTTTTTACTTTTTGGTTTTTTATTCTAAATTAGTAAATTTATTTGGATATAAATCTTTAATTAAATTTTATTCAAATTATTAGTTGAACTGTTTGATATTTAAACAAATGAATCAAAAATTTTTAGAAATTAAAATTAATTCTAATTCGTTTGGTTTAATCTCAGTTTATTTATTTAAAAAAAAATTTAAGAAATTTTTTTTAATAGCTAAGTGAGTGGTAGAGAAATGAACATCGATACGTGCTTTTACCTTCAATTTCGATTTGTTAAAAATTACTTAGTAGGGAATCCAACACAATTTAATTTAATTACAAAAACCGATTATAATATGTGGTAATCTATTCGACGGTACTCAAAAAAAATATTATATAGTTCCCATCCCTGTTCTAGATTGCATCAGTGATGGGTGTTTTAAGACCTTGCAAATTTCAAAGCTGGGACAATAATTTTTGAGGTAGGTGCACTTACACAGTTGGTTGATTTTTATCTATCAAAACCTTTTTAATTTGAGATTTCTAAGTTCGGTTAAACAAATATATTCCCGCTGTTAGAATTCGCTAACGTAAATATTTATTGTGGCATTTCCCTCCGACTTGAGACTTGCCAAAAAAAAACAAAATACCAAAAAGGATTGTACTTTAACGAATCAGCTGTTAAACTGATATTCACGAAAAATACATATTCTCTCCCCAACTTCAAGATTGTCGGTTTCCTATTTTTGGGAGCAATGACAACTACAGCCCACTTATAAATTTTAGGCTCTTACGAAGGTCTTGGAAATACATATCGGTTGCCGACAAGTAAACGAATAATCTTTAATAAAAACTTAAATAAAAAACAGCTGGAATCGATTTTTTTTTTTCAATTTACTTATTATTTTAATTCCAAATGAAGAAAAAGGGATAAAGGAAACATTATAATTTTATCATCTCAAAATATTGCCAAAAGCAAAACATATTCTGAATTATATTATCAAAAGAAATGAAAAAAATGTTATTTCATTAAAAAGGTGAGCAAGTTTTTTTAAAACATGATTTTATATTTAAATCTGACGTTAATAAAAAATTATACTTTTTAATGAATAATAATTATTTTTAAGAGCATTAACATAAATTTATCACATTGTACTTACCTTTTTCAACAAAACGTTTTTAAAAGAAAAAAATAAATTAATCCCAAAAAATAATGAGTGATTGTTTTTTTTAATAATCGTCTGCTATCAACTGCAATAAATCCGTAATTAAATGAGAATTAAATAATTATTTGACACAAAATATAATTTTATTTATAACATAAAAACAAATTAAATGAAACACAAGGTTTATATGTTTTTAATTTTTAAATTAAAATAAATGTTTTTTATTTAAAACATTGAAGACTCGTTTATTAATAATTAATTTCCTTTAGATTTGTTTAAAGTTTTTAAATTTTATTTTAATTAGGATTTTGGTTAATTTTCGTTTAATTATATTTTTCTTTAGTTTTAAAAAATTTTCTTTTCCTATTTTATTTTAATTGACACTACGATTTATAGTTTTAAGGGAACTTTTGAAAATTTATTTAATTGAATTTTACAATTCTGCCGAAGTACCCACCAACGTTAAGACAACAATCAGCGAATAGTGGTTAAACCGGATTCGCGTTAAATCCAACTCTAAAAAAAACACAAAACAAAACTCTGTAAAAAACGAGAAAGGCACCCAAAATAAACCTTAATAAATATTTGATTGTTTTTTAGCTCTTTTTTTTCTTTCTTTCTTAAGTACCAATCAATTTGGTTCGTTTTATAAAAAGAGAGTTAGTTAGTTTGAATATTTTGTTTGTTATTTAAACCACAGCTAAACTTAGTTTAAAAATGTTTTTGTTTGTAAGATTAAACGCGAACGATTGCGTTTCAATTTGAAGCCAAGAAAATCGTGTTGTTCGTGCGTAGCTTACCAAGCGAAGACTAGTTTCAAGACATTCCTCCCCAAACCAAAATACAGTCTTTCAACAAAGAATTCAAGCTTGTTGTCATGTGTTTGTATTTGAGTGTGTATGTCCATTTTGAGCTTTAAAAAAAGCTTACACTTTGAAAATATCTAGATAAAAATCGTTTTTATAAAAACGAAGATGAAAAAAAACTTCGTTTAAATAAGTACAGTGTCTGTGAAAAGTGAAAAAACCAAAGATCTCATACTTTTACCATCTTTAATATTGAATGCAGAATTAACGCATTTCAAAGCAAAAAGAATAAAGAATTTATGTTCAGTAAATGAAAAATAAATATAAAGGAGTCAAAACAACTAAAATCTTTAAGGAAAATTTAGAAACTTTTATTTTAACATTCGGTTGTTTGAAAAAGAAAGAATTCGGCGTTTTCTTTAAGAATAATCAGATATGTGATGAAAAGCGATTTAGACACAAAAACGATTTGAAAACGAAAAAAGGTGTGATGTATATTTTAGAATTTTTTTTTTCATATCAATTTCAAATTCCAAATTGTTTCAAAGAAACATGGCTTTCTCTATTTTTTATTCGTTCTCAGTTAATAAAATCAAAATGTAAATATAATTTTAATTGTAAAAATTTTGAATAACTTAAAAAAGTCTGTTTTAAGGGCAAACATAAAAACTTACGACAGGACGTTGCGCTAATAGAGTTTATGCAAACTCATTAGGGTATAGCCAAAGGATTCGAAAGAGGTAACAAGACTGATTTAGAAACTCAATGAAAGGACTTAGTTACTGAACTAAATTGCTTGGGTCCCCCAATACACGACATAAGTGGTTCGAAAAGCTGCTACTTAAAAAATATTATTCTATTTAAAATATAAATATATTTAATATGAGTTTTTTAAGATATGGACTACCTTCAAATCAACAATAAACAAGAAACTTTTTACCAATAAAAATTAAACTTTTGCAACAGGTGGTTTTCATACAACCAAATATATATATATCAAAGCAAGAGAAGGCTGTACGAAAAATATTAGAAATGAACACACATGTGAATGGCGTTAAAAATGCAAATTATGCAGATTTCTTCCAAAATTTTCACTTATATGCTCTTTGCCCAGTAAAATTAACAATGCGCTGACACTATAAACACCATTGATGATATATATAATATACAAGTTGTTCCCGGGGCGCTTCGCTACCCCATCAGAATAATTATAAAACGATCACACTTCCAAGCAAGTTCGCGGCATTGTTGAATAAATTTTTTTTAATTTTTTTGATGCAAAAGATTTTAATTTTACCTGAAACCAATAATTAAAAAGTGTCAACGCTCGTCGCACTGTAAGCTTAAATGACAATAAATAAAAGTTAAATAAAACCAATTTCGCAAGAAAGCAGAGCCTTATACCGACAAAATGTAATTCTCATAAGAAAAAAAAAATACATTTTACATAGGGAAAACACACCATCGTAAGAGTAGAAATTTCGATATTTTATAAACCATCAGTGAAAGTAGAGAAATCGGTTGAGTGGTTCTCGAGTTATAAAGTCACGAACATAGGACAACTTAATTTTATATTTGTATATAAGATATTTTAACAAAATTTGTTTTATGAAACCAATCAAAATTCATCACATCTAAGTATATCGTTGTTAGAATTGATTTGCGTTTTCAAAATGATCGTTTTTCATCATATACCCCAATATCTTTTATTGCTGTCATCAAATACTTCTATGGAATAGAACACATGTCAGGCACGGAACACATGTCAGGCTGTTTAGGAACGAACGTCTACTTAGAAATTTTTTTTTCCAAAGCTCAACAATTATTTGCAAAAAAGTAATAAGTTAAGATCATGACCTTGCGCGCCTTAATTGGTTTAAACTTTGAAGGAAAAATTCGAAATGAAAAAATAAAGGGCCAGAGGGGTGATGCCTTTTGTTCACAATGGTAAATAAAACGTGTCTGATTAAGTTAATTCTTTAAAGACTCTCCTTCCGGATTTCAAAAAAATGTCCTTATCGAGAAATAACTGAAGGCAACTATTAGGGAAATAGAAAAGCTATTATATCACTTAGTAAGGTATTGAAATTTTTGCCGCTTTCTTTCCAGATTTGTAACTTAGTTTAAGGTCATAGCAGAAAAAATTGTAATTAAATGAATAGGTCACCTCTTGAATAAAAAAAGAATTAAAAAATCGCCTAACGACCAACTTAGCAGTGGACTTTTAAAGAGAAATAATGTAGCTAAAATTTTTGAAAAAATAGTCGTATAAAAATCTGATTTTATAATTTTTTTTTTAAATATGTCTAAATCAAATGTAAAATTTAATGCGAGATTTCAAACTTCAAAAACTAAAGATGGAAAGATTTAAAGATACAAGTTTTTCAATTCAGCTGAAAAATATTTAAGGGTGAAATTTTGTTTTTATACATAAAACATTTATTAGTCCTATTCCATTCCATTGCACACCCATGTCAATAAAAATGATTAAAAAGTTATATTTAATAGGACCATAACTTTTTTATGTCGGAGTTTTAGGATTAATCCTTAAAGTTCTGATCGTACTTACGAAATTTAATTTCTATTTATTAGAAAATAAAATGTTGTTTCATTAACATCTTCTCTAGTTAAGATGCTGCCGTGGCATCTAAGTTTAACTTTCTTCAATATATTTAAAGAACTACGGCCATACAGTCGCAGTTCTGCTTCCAAGATCAAACAAGGAGTGGACTTAAGTTTTTAATAAAAAGATAAGTCAAGCATTAAAACGCAAATATTTTTACAATTTTATTTGAGAGTATTGCAATCAAAAGAAGCAATCCAATAAAGGTAATGGTAGTTTTGAATTTAAATTTTTTTAATATTTTGCATATTTTTTATTGCGGTATTTTTATAAAAGACGCAAAAGATATCCGAGTCCTAATATTTTCCAGGGGGCTTATTCTGAATTGCGATGCGAAAGTCAATGCGATGCTAAAATACATAAATGCGAACAATTGCTATTCTGTATTGCGATATTCGCAAAGTTCTATTTTAATCGCATTTCAAATGCGAAAAGGTGGTAAATCAATATTCTAAATTGCGAAAACACATGTCAAATTCGCAAAATTTATTCGACAACAAAGTAGCATTCGCAAAGTACAAACATGTAAGTAAAAAACAATATTTTATTTATGTATTCATCATATATTTATTATTTAATTCAGGGAAGTAAGCAGTAAGACCAACAAACCGCGTCAACTTTAAATAAAAATAGAATTTATGAATAAGCACAGCAAGAGGCCATTTAAAACCACCAAATGCACGTTAGTCTGCAAATACTTTGTGGCAAACGTTAACTGAAGAACTAAATATTAATGGACCACCTATTAGAGAAATTCAAAAATATTTGACTTAAATTTTAATAGGTTTGGACCTATTAAATAAATTTTAGAAACAATTTTCACAGCGAAGCACAAAAAATTTATTTATTTTTAATTTGACGTTTGTTGATACTGATGTTTATTTGAGCAGCGTTGCCAACGATTTGAAAGAAATTGCGAATGCAATTGCGAAAGTCTAACAGAATACCAATTTTCTTTCGCATCGCATTTCATTTGCGCATCACATTGATTTTCGCATCGCAATTCAGAATAAGCCCCCAGCATCTACGAAGGGGGGTGTAAAGGAAATAGAATACTGAACGAGCAAATGCACCTAAAATATTGTTTAAAAAATATGTTTGTAAATATACACCGATACAATATTCATTCCTGATCTGGCAGCCATTCAAAATTTCTGCGAAATGGTCAAGGAATTAAGAAATAATAATATATGATTTGTTAATACGAGGGCTGCTATATATATTTCTGGCCTGGCCACACTGAGTGCTGCCAAGTGCAATCTGACATTTCCATTGGAAAGTTTGTCATTTTTAAGCATAATCGTACTCAAAACGCTTTGACGTACGACCATTATTTGTGTTGTTTACAGTGACTTGAAAAAATTAATATAGAAAAAAATGGAATTAACTCGTGAACATTTTCGTGCCATTATTTTTCACAACTTTCGACGTAGATTATTACGACAAGAGTGCATTGATGAACTTAAATCTTTGTATGGCGATGAAGAACCATCCTATAGCACTGTGAACAACTGGTATAATGAATTTAATCGTGGCCGAAGCTCGCTCAAAGACGAATTCCGTGAAGGTCGTCCAAAAACAGCTGTTGTGCCAGAGAACATTGATGCCGTGCGTGAACTCATAATGCAAGATCGACATGCGACATACCGAAAGATAGAGACATCCTTGGACATTTCTTCCACCAGCATACATTCGATACTGCATGAACACCTGGCCGTAAAAAAGGTTTGTTCTCGTTGGATCCCGCACAATTTGAAAGTCGCTCAAAAAAAGGCTCGTGTCGATTGGTGCAAAGAAATGTTGCAAAATTACGATTGCGGTGCTTCAAAAGACGTTTATAAGATCGTCACAGGTGACGAATCATGGATCTATGCGTATGAGCCCGAAACGAAACGACAATCGACCGTGTGGGTCTTCAAAGACGAGCAAAATCCAACGAAAGTTGTTCGTGGAAGAAGCACTTCGAAGCAAATGGTCGCCTGTTTCTTCGGCAAAACTGGTCATGTGGCGACTGTTCCGCTTGAGCAACGTAGGACGGTCACTTCTGAGTGGTACACTACAATTTGTTTGCCTGAACTCATCGGAGAAATTCGAAAAACCAACAAGAGAAGACGAATCATTGTTCACCATGACAATGTGAGCTCTCGAACATCGGTTCAAACCAGAGCGTTTTTGACCGGCCAAAACGTCGAACTAATGGGTCATCCGCCGTACAGCCCTGACTTGGCACCTAATGACTTCTTCTTGTTTCCGCACGTCAAGAAAAAAAGCGTGGTCAACGATTTTCGTCGCCAGAAGAAGCTGTTGAAGTGTTCAAAAACCATGTTTTAGAGGTGTCTCAATCGGAGTGGAAAAAGTGCTTCGACAACTGGTCTGAGCGCATGCAAAAGTGTATAAATCATGCTGGAGAATACTTTGAAAAACAATAAAACCATTTTTGATTATAAATATTCGCATTTTCACTAGTAGGCCAGAAATATATAGAGCAGCCCTCGTAGTAAAGCTATTTTATGTTTTTCATAAAAAAAAGTTTCTGTTTAAAGTTTTATTTTTTGAAAATTCCTAAAATCATTAATATATGGCATGTATTTTGTTTTGTATGATTTGTGCCATAAATTTTGCCCTACACTGTATATATATAATATGTTGTTGTCGTTGCCTGTGTGTATGTTTTTTTTTCTTTCCTTTTTATTAAAATATAAACAAACACAACAATTCTTCTTCATTACCAGCGTTGCCGTTTTGGTTATTTTTTAACTAAATTGGTTATTCAACTTTTATGAAAAAGTTTTTATTTGGTATTATTTTGTTTGGTATTAAAAAAATAGAATTAATTTGGCTAAAGTTCATTTTTATTTTAATTTTAAAAACTTTTTTAAGAAAAAAAAAGTTATTTACAAATGCTTCTGGACGTTTTCCAAAGAAAACAAAAAACAACAAAAACAAGTTATTCTTCATTAACAGCGTTGCCGGTTGGTTACTTTTATTAGTATTATTTATTTATTTAGACAAAATTGGTTATTTAATTTTTATAATTTTTTTTAGTTAAACTGCGTTTAATATAATAATTAAGTTATTAATTAAGTTTAAAATCATTTTTATTTTAACTTCTAAAAATTTTTTTATGAAAGACCAGCAGTGGCTGTACCGATGGTTAGCAAACAGATTTTTAAAGAGAGCCACGAAGAAAAAGCTTTGGGTTGTGTATGTACCTCGTCTAACCAAATAAGTATTAATAATTATGAATATTCCTCGTATTCTTAGTTACAAAATAATTTAAGGTAGATGGATGTGAATAATGCTCATGAGGCATTTAACGATCTAGAAAATTATGCAGTACATTCTGCTGGTGTCTTTTTTTGCCTGCTTTCTTGAGAAAACGTTCGCAAGCATTTGTAAATGTTTTTTGTTCCTAATAATTAAATAATTAAAAATCAAACTAAACTTAGGCTGAAATTAACAAAAAAATGTTTATTTATTTATCTTCTTGCTTCAGGTTTTCAGGTTAGGATCGACTTACATTTCAAATTTCATTAATAAACCCAATCATGATGTTTGGTTAAAATGCTGACGCATTGAAGATCTTGATTACTTTTGATTAAATAAAATCAAAATTTTTTAGTAAAATTTGAGAGTTTTTAAAAATATAGTAAACTTCGGGCACGCTTCTATACGCCTAGTTTACCTCCATATCCAAAGGGTAAAAGCGTAACACTGTTAATATCGCTGCCATGACTGCCCATCTGTTACAGGCCTTTATTTTAGGAACGATAAAAGTTGTTCTTTCACAGATGGTGAATTATTATGGCCGCTACCACAACTAATAATAAAATTAAGTTACAAATAAAAGGGTGTCTTAAAAGAGATATGAATTTCATGGCCTTGTATTCAAACCATTATAGCCAGATGTTTTGAATGTGCTTTACCTCTTTGTTTTATCAGACAATTTAACAATAGAAATAAAACTTTAACGAAAGGGTGTCGCCCTTGGAGACACAATTTTAAGGACTATTTTTATTTTTTGTGCCTTATTCTGTTAAAGATTGAATATAAAAAAATCAGACCAAGGTGAAAATACTTCCCCTTAGAAGAACTTATTCTACCTCTGAAGTTTCCCATACTTTTGTTCAGCAAATGCAACTTTTAAGATCAGCAAACGTTCAAAAATCGAAACTTGTACCAAGGATACTCTAAAATTCCATTTGCGTCCCGCCCCCTTTTGTGGGCGGTGACATAAAATATTAATTAAAAAATAATGTAAGAATTAAAAGGCGGAGATATGTTTACCATCCCATCAGTGTTGCCGTTTGGTTACAATTTTACATTTTTTGTAACTTTTGAAGGCTCCACGTAACATGTTTAATTTTGTTATATTTGGCCAAATTTTTGTAACTTTTAGTACAGACACGAAATATGTACTTGTTGCGGTATTTAACGTAAGAACCTATCTGACAGCTGTTTCTCTTAACATTTCAATTCGATTTTAATAATAAAGCTTACTTGCAAATGCTATCAAAATTCCACATAAAATATTAGTTTGACAAACACTAATAGAACAGTTTTACTCTGTTCTGTACGAAATGTTTCTTGCTTCATGTTTAGAAACAGCAAAACATATTGGCAACAATGTTTCTCAACTGGTAAATTATCCGCATTTTGTGCAGAAAAATAAGTATTAGTATTGTCTCCTGATTGTTTTTGTTAAGTAAATGAATTTATTTCCTTGTTATGTTATTTTAATATTCCTGAAATATGAAATAAAACTTTTTACTGTATTTAATATAAATTACATTAAATTACTATTTATTTATTTATTTCCCTTCTGCGTCAGGTTGGTTATATGCCAACTCTTAATGCAGAGATAAGAGGTATTTAAAATAAGAACACATTTATTTTTTTTAATTTCTCAAAAAAAATAAAAATTCCGAAAATAATTTTTCAAATAACCAAGAGTTCTATATTCGGCTATGCCGAATCTTATATACTCTTCACCATCTATATAATTCTAGTTTAGTGGAGTAATCAAGGCGAATTGAATACTAGGTAATCGCATGAGTACAAAAACAAAAAACGCATGTATTTTGTTTGTGTAAATTTACTTGTACTTGTCAGTTAACAACTGACGAAAAATATAAAAAAACAAAAAATAAAAACAAATTTATTAAAAAGTGTTTGTATATATGGAACAAATCTAGTTTACGGACGCAACTTTAAATTAAAAAAAGGTTGCCTACGGGGTGTAGAACTTAATTTTAAGCAAAAAATGTTAAGTGATAAGTTTGAGGCTGACCCTTAGTTTTCGAGTTACGGGCCTCCAAAGTTTGTACAATATGAAATATATCGAGTATTTTTTGGTGAAATAAGACAATATGGGTATCATTGGAAAGGTAATTTCAATATCTTTTCAATTTAAAAGGAAAATAGTAAACAAAATTTGTATATGAAAGTTTCTTGGACAGCTCTTAGTTTTAGCTTCGCTTACTAAAGATTTTCTGCGTAGCCGGCCTTCGACCGGGCGCCAAACTTTTCTCCTCTATGGTATGAACAACACCGGCTTCGCTTGCTAAAGATTTTTTTATCTCTTCGTATGGTATTGTCACTAAACTTAATTTATTTAATATATATATTTTTTGGTCGTTTTTATTTTATTGGTCTGTTTTTATTGTATTTTTTTACTATTTTCCTTTTCAATTGAAAAGATATTGTCTTATTTCACCAAAAAATACTCAATATATTCCATATTGTACATACGAACTTTGGAGGCCCGTAACTCGGTAACTAAGGGTCAACCCCAAATTTGTCACTTAACATTTTTTGCATAAAATTAAATTTTACACCCCGTAGAATTTTTTTCTTTAATTTTTAAGCTGCGTCCGTAAACTAGATTTAAGGCCTATATATTTGTACACTGTGGTGTCCAATGAAATTAAAAATATGGAGGTAAGTTGTTTATTATCACTTGCACATATACGCGCCGCTGCAGAAAAATTGATTCCACAAATGCTAATTCATTTCACTTTTCTTTTAGTGTCCTTTGGCATATCGCACAAAGTTCCACACCCGCGTTCGTATTTTTTCTTGCCAACCGCACAATAACACATTTTTAAAAATGTATATTTTGTTTAAAATGTTTTTAATTTACAAATGTTTTATAAAGAAACGTTTTCTTTTTTAGTTAAGGTTTTTGTTCTTTTTTTATATTCCTACAGCACTTTTTGGCACACACACTTTTCACTTTTTAAACAACGTTTTTTTGCACATTCAATTTTTTTCAAATTAATTATTCAATTTTATTTTCAAGTTCATTATTTTTTAGTTTTTTTAAATGGCGCGTCACGAAAATGTAAATAAATTTTGACGTTAGCTCGGAGAAATGTGTAAAGCGAATTCGATCACCTGCGCTAATAGTTTTACCTAGTATTCAATTTGCCTTGGGAGTAATCAAAAAAGCAATCATTAGGGTGACAGAAAATTTAAAAAAAAAATAGAAAAAATTGAAGTACTACATTTATATAATTTAAGATAAAAATGTCATCGGCTCTTAATGGATTAAGCTTATCTTAAAAATTTTCGTATTTCCTCAAAAATCTCTTCAAAAGCTTTAAAATGATACCCACAATGATATTTTAAAAATTTGAAAATTTCAGAGACCCGGTACTCGGAAAATATGGGCGGGCGCCAATTTTTTCACTTGATATTTTTTTCTTATTTCTTAATACTCTGTCGCCCCATTTATTTCTTTTTTTTTTATTGGAATTACTTCATGTTCCAAATGATATGAAAAAATTAGAGGTAGGCGTGGTGTTTTGCCCGCCGCCTCAAAGGGCATGGATCGATCTTGCTTATTTCCAATA
Source organism: Gymnosoma rotundatum (assembly GCA_916610165.2). Lineage (NCBI taxonomy): Eukaryota > Metazoa > Arthropoda > Insecta > Diptera > Tachinidae > Gymnosoma > Gymnosoma rotundatum. Next base: position 13,698,695 of record OU744340.1, read on the forward strand.
GTACCTTTTTCGATCTTATGGATTGGAGTATTTAAATTTTCTCTAGATGATCTAGTGCCTTGACAAACTTGATTTGAACACTTACACGGACGGACAGGCGGACATCTGTTAATCGACTTCGCTATGCATAGAAGTCAGAATATATCTACTTTATGGGGTCGGAAATGGATATCGTAGAAATTACAATCGGAATGACACACTTATTTATACCCTTTTTCCCCTTTTTGTTGTGGAGGGTATACAAATATGCAATTGCTTGTGCAAACTGTTGGCATCACTGTTATTTTGTTTCTTTCTCTTGAGAAATTAAAAAAATAACTGTGTATTCTTTAATTTTTATACACCTTTATAGAATTTATTTCATTTAAAAATAATTAATTTATATATTTATTAAAACTGAGTTTGAAAAAATTTTTATTACATTTTGTTGTTGTTTTTTGTTGATTAAATAAATATTTGTTTTCCTGAAGATGCTACACAATGGAGTAGCGAAATATTGAAAATATTTATAAAAATATATAAAGACTTATTTCTTAAAAAATTAAATAAATATATAATTAATTGAAAAGGTCAAATAAAAACTTTATTAAAATAATTAATTTATTCATAATAAAAACTAATTTATAAAAGTATTAATAAATTTTATTTAAAACAACTTTTCTTTTGCACCACGATGATGGTGAGCATTCTACTTTTTCTTTCGTTTCTTCAAGGACTTCTTATAAATCTAAGGCAGCTTTTTCTATTAACAGCCCAATAGGCAACAATGCCTCATTTATAACTGTTGCGCCATGTATTAAAATCTTGTATAAGTGTCAGAGGATGCCGCTCATATGGAGTAACGAAAATTTTTGCAACAAAAAAAATGTATTGCAAACCCCTTAAAACTGTAAAAATCAGTAAAAACTTATCCAGTTTTCAACTTTCCTGATTTTAACAGTGTCCCCAAACTATAAATCTAAAGCAAAAATTTACTATACGAAGGAGAAGTTTAAAGTGTGTCAAGCTGCGTAACTAAATTCTTACATTTCTTAAATTTAATTGTTGGCCGAAACAAATAAAAAGAAAATGGTGGGTCATACGAAAATGGCTTTTGACACTTCCAACTTCAAAGCAACAACAAAAAGCCATGTTAATATGTAATAAAAGAGAAATCAGCTGGGCGGTCGACACTACCTTGTAAAACAAATATGCCTTGTGCTAATTGAATAAGCTTAATTGAGAATGTGTGAACACTAAATTTAATTGCGCAATTAAAATTAAATTAACTCAATTAAGAAATCATGTCTGAACAAGGTATAAAATTGTTTACTTTTTATACCCTGTTCAGAAATACGCTTTAATTGCGCAATTAAGGTCTTAATTATAAAAAGTCAATTAATCAATTGCATCACTAATTGAATAAGATGCGAAATGCAACCATTCTTGCCAACAAGTATGTTTACTGGGAACTATGTTCAGTGGAAAGAAAAAAAATATTAGCAAACAAAAAAAAAATGGCGCGTCATACGAAAATGGCTTTTGACACTTTCAACTTCAAAGCAACAACAAAAAGCCATGTTGTTTTTTGTAATAAAATCAGCTGGTCGGACGATACTTCCTAGTAAAATAAATATGCCTTATGCTAATTGAATAAGCTTGATTGAGCATGTGTGAACACCTAATTAAATTGCGCAATTAAAACTAAATTGATTCAATTAAGAAATCATGTCTGAACAGGGTTTAAGTTTTTAATGTCGTTTCTGACTTAATTTGGTTTAAGTTTTGTCTGTTTTATTTTTTAATTGTCTGTTTCTTTAAAAAGAGATTTTTTTAAAACCAGTTAAAATTTTTAAAAAAATTAAAGTACCAATATTGAAAAAACCTTTCTTCTAACATATTTTAGCATTTTAAATAATTTTAATTTTTTTTTACATTTTGCAAACTTTTAATTATTTCAGCAGTAGGCAGCGATTTTGTTTTTTGCCGGTTATTAAATTTACGATATGATTTCTAAATTGCTAACAATTTTTTTTATTACTAAATATAATAATAATTAATGAAAAAAAAAATAAATGCAATAAAACAATTATCATCACAATGGTTACAAAAGCAATCACACAAAAACTTATTAAAATTTTCCGCATCAGAAATTATTGAACATATTTTATTTTTCTTTTATATTTAAGTGCAAAATAATTACAAGTTGAGTATAAAAACTAAATAACGGACTTGGAGCGGAACTGTAAAACAAATTGTAAAGAAAATTTTTTAATTGAAAAACATAATATTAAAGGATACAATCGTATTTATGTATGTGTTTGTTTGTGAAAATTCCACAGTATTTTTTTTTGTGGTTTTTAATTGTAAATAATAATAATAAATAAATAAATAGTAGTTAAGTTTGAGCTTTTATTTTTTATTACTTTAAGAGAGCTGCATTTTCAAAGAGAATTGAAAGAATTTTATTTAAGGTTAAATTTTCCTTTAGCATCCTTTGCAACCCTCGTAAATTTTCTGGCAAAGACTCGCTGTGCAAATGAATTGCATATTTTGTGGGCCTCATTGTTTTTATAAAATCGCATTTTCACATTCGGTTTGCAATTTTTACAATATTTATTACCAACCCCAAAAAGTGTATATATTCTTAATCATTATACACAGGAGAGTCCGTTCCCCTCTCTATAATCTTATGACCACTACTCTCAGAGGCAAAATTTAGAAGTTAGAACAAAGTTCCCATACCGTGTAAAGCTTTTTCTCTACTCTTCTTCTTCAACAACTCATGCATTTATTTCAAAGTTAACACACCATTAAAAAATTTATTTTTAAAATAAAAATTTGGAAACACAAACCTGAGCATGGCTAAAAAGTGTTTATTTGCTTACATAAAAGTATATTAAGATCGATTGACTAATATGTATTTGATAAAATATTAGATAAGCAAACATGGAATACAATTGCTGATCATTGTAATATATTTAAATAATTGAGTAAAAAAAATTATATATAAATTTTAATAAATACGAGGGCTGCTATATATATTTCTGGCCTGAGTGCTGCCAAGTGCAATCTGATATTTCCATTGGAAAGTTTGTCATTTTTAAGCATAATCGTACTCAAAACGTTTTGACGTACGACCATTATTTGTGTTGTTTACAGTGACTTGAAAAAATTAATATAGAAAAAAATGGAAAAGTGGATTATCACGATCAGAGTGCATTGATGAACTTAAATCTTTGTATGGCGATGAAGCACCATCCTATAGCACTGTGAAAAATTGGTATAATGAATTTAATCGTGGCCGAAGCTCGCTCAAAGACGAATTCAGGGAAGGTCGTCCAAAAACGGCTGTTGTGCCAGAGAACATTGATGCCGTGCGTGAACTCATAATGAAAGATCTACATGCGACATACCGAGAAATAGAGACATCCTTGGACATTTCTTCCACCAGCATACATTCGATACTGCATGAACACATGGCCGTTAAAAAATGTTTGTTCTCGTTGGATCCCGCAGAATTTGAAAGTCGCTCAAAAAAAGGCTCGTGTCGATTGGTGCAAAGAAATGTTGCAAAAATACGATTGCGGTGCTTCAAAAGACGTTTATAAGATCGTCACAGGTGACGAATCATGGGTCTATGCGCATGAGCCCGAAACGAAACAACAATCGACCGTGTGGGTCTTCAAAGACGAGCAAAGTCCAATGAAAGTTGTTCGTGGAAGAAGCACTTCGAAGCAAATGATCACCTGTTTCTTCGGCAAAACTGGTCATGTGGCGACTGTTTCGCTTGAGCAACGTAGGACGGTCACTTCTGAGTGGTACACTACAATTTGTTTGCCTGAAGTCATCGGAGAAATTCGAAAAACCTACAAGAGAAGACGAATCATTGTTCACCATGACAATGCGAGCTCTCATACATCGGCTCAAACCAGAGCGTTTTTGACCGGCCAAAACGTCGAACTAATGGGTCATCCGCCGTACAGCCCTGACTTGGCACCTAATGACTTCTTCTTGTTTCCGCACATCAAGAAAAAAATGCGTGGTCAACGATTTTCGTCGCCAGAAGAAGCTGTTGAAGTGTTCAAAAACCATGTTTTAGAGGTGTCTCAATCGGAGCGGAAAAAGTGCTTCGACAACTGGTTTGAGCGCATGCAAAAGTGTATAAATCATACTGGAGAATACTTTGAAAAACAATAAAACTATTTTTGATTATAAATATTCGCATTTTCACTATTAGCCAGAAATATATAGAGCAGCCCTCGTACCGATAACTCTTTAAGCGGTATACAATTTTTTTTACTTTAAAATCAAAAAAATAATTGATAATTTGGTCGCAAATTTTTCGATTACTATTCAAGTCGTCTTAGAACTTGACTATAAAATTTAAAAAAAAATTATCGAAATCGTAATATGTAATTTTATTTAGCAGTTATCGATAACTGCGCAAATAGCTTTAGTAATTAAACGAATACTTTATGAAAGCTTTAAACATTTTCAATAACTTCGAAATTAACATAAAAATATATACGGGAAACTGCAGCAAATTTCGAAAAAAAAAAATAAAAATTTTAAGAGCACATAACCTAAAAATTTATTTAAAAATTTTTTTTTCGTAATTCATATATAAATTTAGGATTATAATAAATATAAATTGAATATAAATTTATTTAAACAGTGAAATAAGTCAACATTTTGTTTTTATTTTTTATCGATAACTCTCAAAAGAGTATACAATTCGAAACTTATTGATAATTTGGTCTCAAATTTATCGATAACTGTTCAAGTTGTTGCAGAACTTTACTTTAAAATGCAAAGAAGTTATCGATAACTTAATATTTTAATTTAAAAGCTGTGACAATTTGCGAAAGTTTTATATATAAAAAGAAAATTATAAAGAAACATACCCTAAAAATTTGAAAATTCTGTAATTGATATATGTATAAACTAAAAATTTAAAACAAGTAAGAGTGCTATATTCGGCTATGCCGAATCTTATATACCCTTCACCATCTATGTTAATCTAGTTTAGGGAAGTAGTTAAAAAAATAAAATTACAATTTCTAATGCATATAAAAATGACATCGGCTCTTAATGAATTAAGCATTTTTAATAATTTTTAGTATTTCCTTAAATATCTCTTTAAAAACTTTAAAATGATACCCATATTGATATTTAAAAAAAATTTTAAATTTCAGAGCACCGTAACTCGGAAAATATGGGCGAGCACCATTTTTTTACTTGATGTTTTTTCTTATTTTTTAATTCTCTTTCGCCCCACATAATAATTTATTTGATTGGAGTTACTTTATTGGTCCAAATAATATGAAAAAATAAGAGGTACGCGTGGTGTTTTGCCTGCTGCCTCGAAGGACATGGACCGATCATGCTGATTTCCAATAGCACCTCTTTCGACACTATATCTGATCGATTGAGATATTTATTATTATTTTTTTTTTGTGAAATTTTAAGACTAACACGGACGGACATCGCTCAATCGACTTCGCTATGCATAAGAAGTCAGAATGTAAAAGACAAACTTATATAAACCCTTTTTTCCACTTTTTATGGTGAAGGATATAAAAAGGAATAAATTTTTTTTTATAAAAAAGAAAATTATTAATTTCGTTGAATATCGTGGTGAGCAGGCAGTGACACTAGCATTTCTCTTCTTCAAATATATTCTAATTTTTTACCATGCGATGCAAAAGCAGCTATTTTTTTCGTTTTTTTTTTTTAGCCATGCTACAATGTTAAATACCAATTAAATTAAACTGTTTACCAAAAACTTTAAGTGAATAAAATAAAAGCTTTGTTTAAAAATTATAGTTTTGGTTGGATTTTAAACAAAATGCTTTTGAAATTAAAACATTTTATTCACACAAAGGCTTTTACATCTTTTAAAGGTTCGTGACTTAAATAAATTCCATCTCTTACAAATTACTTAAAGCTTTTAAAAGCTTATGTTGTGTAAATACAGGTTTATTTTAGAAAAAATCCCAATATTTTTGAAGATCATTATTTTCTTTGCATGCATGCATAGTTCGGTGCAGCTCCAAGAACTCGATTTGAAAAAGTTTCTGCCTAAAGCTTGTTGCGAAAACAGTAAGTCCAAACAAATTGAATTTGTGGACATTGTTAGATTTATTACGGAATCAATTAAGTTAACAGAACTCGGCATATACAAATAGCTGCAATTTTTAATTACTGGTTCTTTTTAATTAATTTCTAAACATTTTTAGAAAGAAAAATTATTTGCAAATGTATGCGGACGTTTTCAAAAGAAAACAAGAATAATTAGACGCTAACAGAATGAACCAAAAAGCCGAAATTAAAGTCAAATTTCATTAATTTATAAAATCCTGGTCAGGAAAAAATTAAAAAAAAATTTAGGTGCCTATTATGAGCAACCTTCGATCTTCGACTGTAGTCGAAAGGGCTGATCGAACGAATTTTCATTTGGTATTAGTGCTATTGTGAATTTTACTAAATTGGATTATTCACAATAGTACATGTTTATCAGCTGTGACTCTAAAGATATATTGTTTTACTAATTTATAAACGAAAAAATAAAATAATTATTAGATAAAATGACTACCACGGAATTTTGGTTCGATTGCTGTTGTTCTAACAGTTGGTCCCATACAATTTAGCCGCTGTATAATTTCTTCCCATTTTTTCCCGCTTGAAATTCTGTGCTTTGAGCTTTTCCAATTGTTTTGTACTTACAACCTTAGACCTGCATGTAATTAAAATAATTTATTGCCATCATTTGTAAAAAAAAAAAATTCAATAAGTTTTACAAACTAAAACAAACCATCGAAAGCAAAATTGTGTTCGATTGAAAATTCATTGCACAACGAAATTTTCGACAGTGCTACCAACTCACAATACGAATTTGACAATCGACATTCGATTTTCGTTAGCCAGCGAAGATCGAAAATCGAATCCAACTCATAATAAGGGCCAATAATTTATACAGTGACAGCTTATAAACATGTACTATTATGAATAATCCAATTCAGTAAAATTCACAATAGCACTAAATCCAATTCACTAAAATTCACAATTGCTCCATAAAAACAAATGAAAATTCGTTCGATCAGCTTTTTCGACTACACTCGAAAATCGAAAGTTGCTCATAATAGGCACTATTATTCGATACGAAAGTACATTCGATATCGTATGCGGTGAATAGACCGCAGCTTTTTTGCCTGAAAAATGACTTCCTCGCAAACTATGCGTCCTAGAGCTTAATAAAAAAAATTTGTGATCACCTGTAATATATATAAAAGTGAATTTTAATAAAAAATAAAATACAAAATTTATAAAAATTCAATTCCGAGTCCAATAATTTGAATTTTTCTATTAAAAATAATCTCCATTTTCTTACTTGTGGTAAAGGGTATAAAAATAAAAAGCCGCAAACCATATGAATCGGAAGGAAAACTTTACTAACTCATTTCTCAGAGCTATTCCGCTCAAACAGAATACAAAAAAAAAAAAAAAAAAATAATCATCTACCATCCGACAACCTTCAGAAATTATGCCTTTTTTCTACAAAACGTGTGCATTTTAAAAAGCTCTAAATATATTTTAGAAAAGTCTCTTTTCTATTGATAGCTTCTTTGTCTCTAAAAGAGCTTTTATATTTATAGCTCCAAAGCAGAATCACGTTATATTTCCGAAGTCATGGCGTTAGCGATTTTAAAGTATGGGTTCTTAAACTCTTATTGTTCATTTAATGGTTGGCTTCCTGACCCCCTAACTATTGCAGCGACTTTCAAGCCGAGGTAATGGCTATTCTGAAAACATCTGAAATAGTACTTAGGAGCAAACGTTTTGGCCTTGGCATTTAGATCTTTTTGGACAGTCAGGCGGCAATCAGGGCGCTTGCTGGTGCATATTGTACATCTAAGCTGGTGCTGAGATGTCGCTCCTTACTAAACACACTATCGGAGCGATCACAGATTGACCTGTTTTGAGTCCCTGGTCACAGGTATATCCTGGGAAACTGTGAGGCCGATGATTTCACCAAAAGGGGACCACTTTGCTTCCTAGCCTTTCATTACCCGACATTGGAATTGCTCTGGCAACGGTTAAAATGGCCATAAAGGACCACTACCTTAGTTTGGCTCGAAATTTATGGGTGGAGGAAAGTTCCTGCTGTATCTCCAGACAACTGTGGACTACACTGGACCTCAGGCGAACCAGGCAGCTGCTCAGACTGGACAGGAAATCAATAAGTATGACGGTCTGGTTACTTACTGGTCACTGTCTAATCGGCAGGTATACTGAAAGACTGGGTTTGCCCTATTAATGATTTCTGTCGCAGCTGTGGCTCGAAGGATGAGAAAGAGATCGTACTGCACCTTCTGTGTCAATGCCCATCCCAGGCTCGAAGAAGATTTTGAATTCTGGACTCTCCTTTTTTCGGGACTCTTACGGAGCTATCATCTCACTCTATAGAAGACATAGCGAAGTTCATCCGGGAATCTTCATGGTTCGCAATTGAGTAGGGGGAGTCGCGCCGTCTTCCTTGTGGTATCACAACGGGCCATTCAATTGTGCTCAAGTGAGAGGCTGCCACTCCTAACTAACTAACTAATGGTTGGCTGGAAGTTAAGCTTATTTTGTAGACATCAAGAAATCTTAACACAGAGAAGGCCAAACACCCATAAAAGTCTATGATGAAAAGTAAAAAAACAAAAACCCACAAAAACTGTGTTTTATTTGATTTTACTGACTGACTTCCCTCTGAAATTAAAAGAAGTCACTTAAAACATTATTATTATATATATATATTTTTCATTTGTTTTATATGTATATATGTATAAAGTATTTAAAAATATATTTACAAAAAATTTCAATAGCAAATTCAACAAGGGATACGTTTTGTTTTTCAACATACAAAATAATTTAAATCTATTTATATATAATTGTTACAAAGGAAAATTTAATTACATTTTTTAAGGAATATATTTATATATACATATGTATGTTTGTTTGTTTGTATATACGTGATAAATAAATAAATGTAGGATTTTTTAAAATTCTATAAGCGGCAAAATTACAAAACTAATAACAAAATCTAAAAAGAAAGAAAAAATTATAATCAAATAATTTTGACTTGGGCTTTGGCAAAAAGAGGTGAATTTACGAAAGCGAAACAGAAAAAAAATTCTCTAAGTATAAAATAATTTTTTTTTGGTTTCTGGTAATAATTTTCTAAGTTTTAATTCGGGGCTTTCTTTAATGAATCACCCACTGCTTCTAAACTAAGAGTAGGAGCATTGAGCACAGCTGTTGACGTTGTTATAGAGCTAGAGGTTGCATTTGAGGTAGTGAGATTATTATTTTTATTAATATTATTGTTGTTGTTGTTGGTAAAGTTGTTATGAGATTCTGAGAAAAATGGATGCCGTAAAGCCTCATCGGCTGTTATACGTTTATGAGGATTTATTTCCAACAAACGAAATAGTAAATCATAGGCACTAGCGGGATAGATATCGTCATCATCTAGGGGTTCTGTTGCATAGGCTGTATCCAGGCACAAACAATTAAAGAAAAATTGATCACAATTTTTGCACACTTCACAGGTACCATCTGCACGTTGATGTTTCTTCAATAATTCGGGTGAGCTAAATTTCGTTCGATTTTTAAAACGTACACACAGTTTGCGTAAATCCAACGGTTTCGTTTTCTGTGATAGGGTTACCAAACGATCTAGTACATATGCGGTTTTACGTATAGTTTTATCACCAAATATCGTTATCATTTCGGCTAAGGCCACATAATCGTTGGGCGCCTTAAAGAAAGGATAAACGGAAGAGAGCATCGATAGAAATATTACACCAGCCGCCCAAATATCTACGGCTGTTGTTTGATCGGGATATTTTAGTAGCACCTCAGGCGGCCTATAGCCAGGTGTGCCAGCACGTGATGCATGAATTTCCTTTTTCACCAGACAGGTATTACAAACTTGAGGATTGCCATAACAATAGCATTTGGAATTGTTTGAGGTTGATAAATTACGATTTGTATTATATTTGGCATCGATATTATTACTGTTGTTGGCTAATTGTGCATTCGTTGTTGTAGTTTTGCCAAAACCACCCCCAGCCGCTAAACGTGTACTGCTCTGTTGAGGACATTCTGCACCACCCTGAGCACGTAACTTTTGTTGCGATCGGCTGTTCACAATAGATTTACGTTCATGGATACTTGCGTTACTACTGGCACTGGCTGCAGCTCCTATTAGGGGAGTGTTAGGAATCTCATTAATTTGTTTTAAAGGCATTTTAAAAGGTGTGTGTGTTAAAGTACCAGTATTGGCGGCATTTGCAGTTGTTCCTCCTCCTCCTCCGGTTGTTTTTTGCTGTTGTTGATGTTGTTCTTGTGCCGTTGTTGTACAACGTAAACGTTTCGCTATACCGCTAACAACTTCACCGCTACCAGTTATTGCCACTGCACTTTCGTCAGACTTATTAGCATTTATATCATCAAACTCTCTAGATCTTTTTCCTTCACATCCGCTGCCAGCAGCGTTTTTAAATGGTGCGGGTAGTGCAAGATTTTCTAATTTTCCCGTCACACATTTAGTGCTACTACTAGTGTTTGCCAAATTTAAATTAGTTTGTGATGTGGGCACCTGTTGGGCCAAACCAAAATCTACCAATAGAAATTGTCTTTTGCGGCGATTGTATAGAAAATTACTGGGCTTTACGTCACGATGTATAACATTGAAACGGTGAACATGCCGCAAGGCGATTAAGAGATTTTTCATATAGAACTGTACTTCTTCCACATCCATTTTACTGTAGAAGTCATGAAAACGATCATGTGCCAAAAAGGGCATAATAAAAGCTACAGATTCATTGCAACGTATACAGCAATTAATGCCCACCACATTATCGGTACCACTAAAAAGAGTATAGAGAGAGAGAGAAGAATTCTAATGTTAAAAAAGATTATTAAAAAATATTGAAATTAAATTAATTATATTACTTTCGTTATCGATCATTTAAACACTTCTCTAAAATACTTTGAATAATTCTTACATAAAAAACCGACTTCAAAACAGATTTTAGCTGTCTCTCTATAACGGTTCAAAAGTTTCAAAGTATGGCAATATATGTACATCAAATTAACAGCCAGTTTACAGAAAACAACTTGCCGTATAGACGTACAAAAACGTTACCGTTTCCCATGTTTGAGTTTTTAAAACATGAATGCCATTTTGTAAAAAAAAAAAACGTAACAAATGGCAATTGTTTTTGGTTTATGTATCGCGCATTGTAGTGTTAGACACGTCGAAAATGGGTCAAGAAAAAAAACCATTCGTTAGGAGTTAATATTGTTGGGAAACTGCCCATCATAACACTTTCACTAATAAAAACATCTATTAGTATTATACATACATATAATCAGAATATAACAATTTAAACATTAGTTGTTATATTATATTATAATCCAATTAATTTAATTAAATATTAGTGTTTATTTTTATAAGTATTACTTAACTTTTTTATTTTCACAAGTTTTTGATTCACAGATTGATTGTTTGATAATTTTGTTTTGTTTATTTAATTCAGCTGTTACTTTTTAAGCGCCAAAGCAGGGTTACCAACATTTAAGGCAAAAACAAAAAATGCAGATGAAAAAAAAAGTAAATAAAAAATATTAATTAATACATTGGCATTACTACGATTTGACACAACATTTATTTATACGAAACACAACGTAAGTTTAACGAAAAAACCGGAACGTTTTACACGGACGTTAATTATTACGTATTCGTCTATACGCCATCTGGCTTCGTTTCGCTCTTGACGTGTTCTATAAACAGGCTGAAACTGTTGGAGCACAGTTCAATTTATAGTTTTGAATATTGATACATATTCACCCTTATTCTAGTTTTCGGCGTTGTCGTCGTTTTAGTATCAATATCACTTCGTGTCAATGTCGGCGTCAATTCAATAAAAAATTTTGCATTCTATAACATTCCTGTGACTACTTCGACAACTAGAATAAGGGCGAATATTATAAGGCTTATAGTAATCGACATTCTGTCCAATTTTCAAGCGTTTGTCTAAAACGGTTCAATCAAAGGTTGGTTCATGTAGGTCAATTTACAACACCTATGCGGAGAGCCTTTGTTTTTTTTGTATCCTTTACCACAGGTGGAAAAAATGGTATATATAAGTTTGCCTTTCCGTTTGTAATTTCTCCATTACCCATTTCCGACCCCATAAAGTATATACAGTGGTGGCCACGATTTTAAAACACGACATGTAACGAGCCTAATTATCATAATTTTTACAACCCTGCAATATAAATTTAGATCTTGTCAATTTTTCAATGTACCCTGTTATTTTAAGAAAATGTACCGTTATTTGGTCTTGTTTGTTTTTGCATTTTGTTGCTATTTTATATTATATTTACACTTATTCTAATTAAAGGCATCGTCACATAACAATGTTGAAATGTGTCGACGCATTCGATTTGTTATTCTACTTATCGTTATTGACACTTATCGATTACTGCTTAAATATTTTTTGTATTCTATTACAAATTTGACGACGATATTGTATTGAGGTGACTCTGTTTTTTGTCGACGCCTTTTTGCACAACGACTGGAAGTGATTTAAACCAAACATAACATGGAAAATGTGAAAAATTGGTGGAAGAATTGCAGAAGAATCCATCTCTTGTACTGGGTTTTCGCAGAGGCACTGCTCCATGTAATTTTAAATAAAAAGGGGAAGAAATTGGAAAAATTCTTAAATCTCTTGGTGCGCCTAGAAGATTAGTAGATGGATGGCAAATGGTAACAAAATAAAGAATCGAATAGGGATTTATAGAAATGTTTGTAAAAATTACTTTTAACGTATGGCGAAATTTAAAATTCAAAGTAAAAAAAAGATGCTTGCTAAAAAAAGGAGTCCGCTGGAAGAAACTGCAAAAGCAAGGCCAGGAACAGGCAAAACATATGTACATACTTGCCATCCGGCAAATTAAAAATATTGCAATTCTGTCAAAAAAGTTTTCTTTCCAACACAAGTTTGTGTTTTTTCGAGCTTTCACCAATTAAATCAAAATTTTCTTCTCCTATAGAAAACATTTTACATTTCATAAAAATCGATAAACCATCGACGTCTTCACAGGAATGTTATAGAATGCAAAATTCAAATTGAGTTGACGCCGGCATTTAAACGAAGTGATATCGATACTAAAACGACGATGGCGATGACGCCGACATCTAGAATAAGGGTGATTAAGGTAAAAACGTGCATTTGAAGCTGGCCACGAATTTAAAGCTAATCCAACGAAGGAACACTGATGGGAAAAACGGTAATGGAGATTTCCAAGCTACTTAAATGTTCCGGATTCAAGATTTAAAACGCCCTGGAACATATCAAGCAACATAGCACGACCTTAAAGGTAAAACAGTATCCTAGAGCCCAGAAAACTACACCGAGGGAGGATAGCTTAATTTATAAGCTGTCAAAGATCCTTTCGCGAGCCTTGGTATAAACATATCGTTCATAACAATAAGAAGTCGTCTTAATAAGAAAAACTTACGTGAGTGTATTGCACAACGTAAACCGCGTGTAGCGTTTTCAAGAGAACATTTCTATAAACCGATGACATTTTGGAAAAATTTAATTTGTAGGTACGAATCGAAGTTCTGTCGCTTCGGTTCTGATGGAAAGCAGTAGATACGTATGGCGCCCTCCAAACCTGAAGCATCACCCAAAGTACACCCTTAAAACGGTTAAGCATAGTGGTTCAAATGTCACGGTGTGGGCAGCATTTTACTGGCGTGGTGTTGGTACCATTCACATGTATGGACTAGTACATTTTCAAAAATATAATGACAAGCATTATGATAACATTCACTGAAGACAGCATGCCTCACTGTTCTAAAGTGGCCAGCTTAATTTCCGGATCTCAATCCAATGTTCAATGATGTTAAGGAAAATTTTGCTATTGAAAATCAGCAAGATCGGTCCATCTCTTTCCGGGCAGCGAGTAAAACATCACGCCGCAGGATGCCCTGGGTTCAACCCTTGCGGCAGTCAAAAAATAAAAATATTTTTTCTGTTTAATGGTACATTTACATATTCAGATTAACATTAAAACATGCAGCCTCCTTCGTCGGTACTTTTTCTTCATAGCACATTCGCCGGCGAGGTAAAATAATATAAATAATAAAATGGCTATATCTCCTTTCACCACCTATCTATCTTTTATCTATCCCTTTCTTAAAGAATGTAGTACGTTTACTAGTAACTAAAAAGGTTATGCCTGAAGTGCTACTTCCCTTTTGTAAACAAAAAAAATCACGCCTTCCTCTAATTTTTCCATATCATTTGGAACATATCTAGTTTAGTGAAGTAACTGCAATTAAAAAAAAATATATATGGGACGATAGAGAATTAAAAAATAAGAAGAAGAAAAATGTCAAGTTAAAAAATTGGCGCTCCACCATATTTTCCGAGTTAATGGGCTCTGAAATTTTCAAATTTTTTGAAATATCAATATGGCCATCATTTTAAAGCTTTTGAATAGATCTTTTAGGAATTACTAAAAATTTTTTAAAATTCTTAACCCATTAAAAGCCAGTTTCATTTTTATGTAAAATTATACATATGCAAAATGCCAATTTTTATTTTAATTTCTCTGTCACCCCAGTAATTGCTTTTTTGATTGGAGTTACTTCACGAAACTAGATTTATATAGATAGTGAAGGGTATATAAGATTGGGCATAGCCGAATATAGCACTCTTACTTGTTTCAATTAAAATTTTCTATTCTCAAAATTTTGTTTTTAGTATTTCTTTTTTAATTATTAATTTATTATTTGAACTGTGAATATTATAAATGAATAGAAATTATTTTGGCTTAAGTTCATTTATTTTTAATTTCTAAGAATCCTTTTTAGAAAGAAAATTTATTTTTACAAATGTAGACGCTAGCAAAATGAAATGCTGCACTTTCTGGGCCGCTACGTCTTTCATCAGCATTCTTCGCATCTACCTACCTTAGTTGTGTAATTTTTAAACATAATCTATTTATTTATTAATTCTCGATATTTTGATAAAAGTTTAATTATTTATGAACTTATGTGCGCGGTTTTTGTAATACAAACAAGCGTCTCGTCTAGAAAATTTGCACGAAAAGCCCTAAATTTTTTGAGTGATTGCTATACAAATTTTCAAGACGAGCCGATGACTTGCAATACAGAAACCGCACATTAAAGTTTCAAGTATTTTTGATTTTATCTAAATAAACGATTATTATTATTTTTTAATCAATTTTTTTTTATTTAAATTTTTTGGATATTTTTTGATTTGATATAATGCAAAAAATTTTTAATACATATTTTTGAGAAAAATAATTTTTAAGATTTTTTTTTTTTTTATTTTAGTGAAAGGAAGCTTTTAGCTTTAGCCTAATTTTAAATATTTATATTAAAAATTAAATTGCAAGTTCATAAAAAATCGAATATTTATCTAAAACTTGAAATTGTAAAGTAAAATGTAAACAAAGCAACAAAAAAAAAATTAATTTAAAAAAAGTGAATAAAAAAGTCTGAAAAAATGCTATCGTCAATAAACTTTTTTTTTTATCAATCATGTGGTTGGTATGTCTGTTTTTTTTTTTTTTGTCTGACAATTACTAACTTGTATGTATGCATGTACAAACAAATCATGCCTGATGACGCAAAAGCCAAGAAGGAAAATGACGTCATTGGCATGTCATTTGGCCGGCCTGACGTACAAAATTATTGAACGAAAATCATTATTATATACAAGTGTTTATTTTTAAAATTTGATACATTACATGTAAAAGATAAACAACCAGACAAAAAAATTTTATATATTTGAAAATTGATTTACTTTTGCGGCAACGACAAAAACCTACACTTAATATTGATTACTGGAAATGTAAAACAATGTCTAGTAAAAGTAGAAAATATTTCCAATCTTGGGGGTGTTTTTTTTTTTGTTGACAAATTTTTTTAGTTTTTTTTTTTTTTTTTTTTTTTTTTTTTTTTTTGTTTTTATATCGTTACAGCATGTTAAGAGAATTAGAAATATAAAAAATGCTGTGCTAGTGTAAACATGGTCTTAAATTTATGTACATCATCACTTAATTGCCACAATTAACTTAATAATAAAATAAAATTTTTTTTTTCTTATAGAATTTTTATTGAAATGTCTACACATACAGTTAGCAAAAAAAAAAAAAAAAAAAAAAAAAAAAAAAAAAAAAAAAAAAAAAAAAAAAAAACTTGTAGATCCTTTCATTTAAAATCTACTGGCTTTTAATTAGGGATTGATTAGTTTAGTTAGAGTTTAATCATAAAAAACGCAACCTATAGGATATTTTGTTTATTTTTAATACATTTATTTTAATCTTTAAAACTAACCGTAATAAATTGATCACTAAAAATAAAAAGTTGACAACACCGCTACGTCAAAACAAAAAAAAACTTGTACACTTTTTGTTTTGTGAAGGTTCCGTTACAAGTTTTTTTTTTTTTACAAAAACTGATCAAGTATGTGTTAATAATACTTAAAACTAATTATTTTAATTAACCTGTGCATCAATTACTGTGAAATAGAAACAAATATAGCGAAAAAGCAAATGTCGAAAGATTTAAAGGAAACAATTATAAGACTGTGGAAAAAAGGAAAATCAACGCGTAAAATCGGGAAGATACTAAAAAAAATTCATAGCACAATCTATTGTCATTAAATTTTTTCAAAAAAGTGGTTCTTGCGAAAGACCTAGTTGATCTGGTCGTCCAAAAAAAAAAAAAAAAAAATATACTGTCCAAATTGAACGATAAATATATCAAAAAATCTCCAAAAATTCGGCTGCAAAAATAGCTAATGAACTTAAAATTGGCGAAATAGTTCATGTAACACCACACACTAATAGAAACTTTCTCAACTCGCAAGATTTAAAAGGGTACTTTTCTCGTAGGAAACCTCTTTTTTTCAAAATTTAAACGTTAAAAAAAGCTTAGCTTTTGCAAATGAATATTTACACAAAGAGAACGCTTTCTGGAAAAGAGTAATGTTCACAGACGAGTCGAAATTTAACATATTTGGCAGTGATGGTCGGAACTCAGTGTGGAGGAAGTAAGGCGAAGTCCTAAAATCACGAAATATTTTCCTTCACTGACTGCACTATAGATCATCTTTCGCTTTCAATTAATTTTGGTGGACAACCATAACGAGGCTTTGAAAATAGAACTGCAGGCTTTGAAAATAAAACTGCACCCCGCAGGGGTGACAGAGAATTACAAAATAAAAATAAATATTGGTACTGCATATATTTAATTTTACATAGTAATGATATCGGCTCTTAATGGGTTAAGCATTTTTAAAAAAATTGTAGTATTTGCTTAAGATAAATAATAAATAAATATTGATATTTTAAAAAATTTGAAAATTTTAGAGCCCCGTAACTCGGAAAATATGGACGAGACCCAATTTTTCCTCATGATGTTTTTTTTCTTCCTTTTTAATTCTCTATCGCCCCATTTTATCTTTTTTTTTTGATTGAAGTTACTTTATTTTATTTATTATTTACACACGGAATGACAAATTAAGAAATACCCTTTTTCAACTTTTTGTGGTGAAGGGATTAAAATTATTGTTTTTTTTTACCTACGCAGACTTGCATGCGCGCAACGTTGCTATAGTGTTATGGTCTTTTAATTACCAGTTAAATACAAAAGAAAAATATCTAAAATAATTTTCAATATTTATCTGTTAATATAAATTAAATTTTAATGCTTACGGTTGTTTCCTACCACTACATTATCACGTTAAAATAAAAGAAAATAGTTTGTAGGCAGCTTTATGCAACGTAGTGTATGTACATTTAAACATATGCAAGAATGTATGTATGCAAACAATGCATACGGATTTCAAAACCTCATTTTTTGCATGCAATTACAAAATTA
The DNA here is from genome assembly GCA_916610165.2 of Gymnosoma rotundatum. Taxonomy (NCBI): domain Eukaryota; kingdom Metazoa; phylum Arthropoda; class Insecta; order Diptera; family Tachinidae; genus Gymnosoma; species Gymnosoma rotundatum. Next base: position 13,716,660 of record OU744340.1, read on the forward strand.
CAAGTGGACAATTTTTTCATTTAACCTTTGGAGTCAAGGTTAAGGTTAACGTATTACTCAAAAACATTTTATACGCCTACAATCTAAAGCAAACGCAATATAGAATGTATAAACAATCCAACGTATACATGTACATTTGTATGTACGTATTTCTGTTATTCATATTCGCCAGGGATGGTTATGTTAATGCTATAATGTAATGTAGTTTTCATGAAACATTAATATATTTACATATATTAATGTTTCATGTAGACAATTTAATTGGAGATATGCGAATACAAAATTGTTAAAAAAAATGATATTAGTTATGTAAATAAAAATATTTGGCACTGCTTTATAAATTGAATTCGAGTAACTTTTTTTGATTTGAAAACAAATTCACTCTTTCGTATTCTATTTATCGAAATCCCGTCACTTGAAAACAAGTAAACAAACCCGTTCGAAAGCAAATCGAATACAATTTTTTATTACAAACTTACTTAAGTCTTTTTTAGTAAAAGTTATATTTCAATAAACATCTTACTTACAGTTACTTTTGTTTGATATTTGTGAAATTATTTTGAGAATTTTTATAATATTATTTATTTTATTATGCAAATATTCCATAACCTTTTCAAATAAAGATGTAATTTATTTGTTGGTGCGTTGCAGGTATCTATACGTATTTCACCGGTTGCTTAAGCCAGCTCATCAACGAAACTTCCTTAAAAGCCAAAAACATCAAAAAAAACATGAGTTATTTTTGAGGCCCATACAAAAACGTTAATGCTTTTACAAAAATAACCAACCGACAAACCACGTTTTTATTTTTTCTCACATTCCCCTCTGCTTTAGGTTGGTTACAACCCGACTCTGAATGCAGAAGCAAGGCGTATTAAAAGTAAAAACAAAACAGTTATTTTTAATTTCCCAAGAGAAAGAAAAAAATAACAGTGATGCCAACAGTTGCACAAGAAATTGCATATTTTTTATTTATAATAATATGCTAACCAAATAAAAGGCCACGGAGGATACCAATGCTGTCCAGAACAAACATTTAAAATTATCTTATTTTTATTTTTTTCCGCTATTGTATTTACAGCAAGTATGACTGACTCGCATAATTACATTTAAAACAAAAATATTTTTTTTTTTAATTTGTTTTGAATGTAATCGAGCGAACGAACAAACGATTGCGACATCGTGAGGCTGGCCCTAACTTTCTTATCGCTCGATTGGCACAACACTAATTGGTATTATGTCTTTAAAAATCAATTGATCTTAAAATCTAATGGATTTACAGAACAGCCCTGATTATAAATAAGATTTATTGCTAAATATAATTTAAAAGAAAATTTCTAAACGAAATTTAATAATAAAATTTCTAAAGGAAACGTACAATTAACGCATGCGGTAAGGGTAATTGAGCTGGCTTTTTTGAAAGTGATATGAGTCGATTTTTTTTATATTTTGAGATATTTAAGGATTTGCGTTTAAATCAATTTTAAAATATTAGCCAACTTTAATAAAATCGAGTGATGTTTTTTACACTATACACTTTTTTAATTTTAATATGAAATAATAATTACTAAAATTATTTTAAAAAAATAGCCGATTTTTTTTTGGCTTTACAAGGACTTATACCACTTTCAAAAAACATTTTTAAAGAAATAAAAAGTCCATATTTTTATTGACATTAGCTTTACTAAAATAAATTTTTATGTAAAAAGTAATAATTAAAGTGAAAACATTTTTATACACAAATAACCAAATTCATTAAGACTACTTTAGCTTTTTTAAAAATATAAAAATACAAGAGTTTTCGTTTACAGAATAGACTCATCATATCTTTATATTTCTCTCTTGTTATGCTACAGTGATAACATACTTGAGTTTTTTTGGTCTTTCCGTTTTTCTAAACAAAAAAAATTAGTTTGTTTTGTGTTTTCTTCCACACTAATTCTTTAAAAAAAAAATTGTAAAATTCATTCTTTTAAAGCCACATCCAACATATTTTAGGGTAGTTTAAAATTTCTCTTTGCTTATTTCTTTTTTCCGTTTAATATTGCCTCTTTTAGAGATTTAATTCAAAGTCTTTTCTTTTTTGCCTACAAAATCAAAATTGAAGCTTTTTTCGGAAAGGCTTTATTGCATTATAAGAGTCTTGAGCCGTGTAAAATTTATATTTTTCTTTAATGCTGTTTCCACAAATATCTGTCGTTTGCAAGAAATTAATGGTGTTATTTCACTTTCAAAAGAATTGTACAGCAAATCTGTTTTTGTTTATTTTATGCTAAGATAGAACTCTATTGAAATTGGAATTGTCTACAGCTTATTAAAATTACGATTAAATTAGTTTTTTGAAAAAGTTGTCTTATAGCACTTTAAAAAAAAACGGCTCAATTATAAGTTTACCATCCCTGATGCATATGTGTATACAAAGTAAGCAACAATTGCCGGTTTATATAACGGCAAATAAATACACAATTATTTTGTTATTGGTGGAAGAATATAAAATGCCGGGTTTTTGGGTACATAATATACATATTTATTTAAATATACATACATATATTCATGTAAATATGTATGCTTGTGTTTTAAAACACTTGTAGAATAAAAATAAATAAATAAAAGTTTTTTATATACTATTGCAAAAAAAAAAAAAAACACGTACACTTTCAATAGCACATTATAAGAGCTACAAATATGTTATAATTTTTCAGTGAAAACTACGTCAATGTGTTCTGAGTGCAGATAGAAGGAAAAATTGATTATTTTCTACATTGCTTGACCCACATCAAAAAATATTTTAGGAAATAATTTTGATTATTTACGTATAAGCGAATTCCATCTGCAGGCAAGTCAATACCTTATTTGGCTTTTGAAAAGGATATTATACAAAACGCTTTTTAATCTAATATACATACTATGTATGTACAGCGGTCAAAAAAAGTATTCGACATGAAATCTTATTTTTACAAATCATTTATTGTGTTACAGGCGGACAAGAGTTTGAAGTTTAGTTCGAAGCTTTTTTCATGCATTGTTTTCATTAAGTTTCACGTGGTTACAAAAATGGGGCGCAAAGGACGAGAAACCTCTATTGAAATAAGAAATTTAATAATCCACCATTTTGAATTAGGCAAATCGGAAAGGTATATTTCAAAAATTGTTGGCTGGCCACGAACTACAGTCCATTATATAATAAAAAACACAAAGCTGCAAAAACAGTTGAAAATGAGCCCAGGTGTGGTCGTCCACGAAAACTTACAGAGGTACATGAGCGACAAATACTGCGCGAAGTCAAAAAAAATCCCCGAGTCAATGCATCAACATTAGCCAAAAATATCAAGGAATACGTAGGCACTGAAGTTACTCCTCAAACAATTAGAAATGTTTTAAAAAATCATCAATTTCATGCACGATCAGCTAGAAAAAAAACCTCCCATCTCAAAGAAAAATCGAATTATGCGATTAGAGTTTGCTAAAAAGTATGTAAATGAGCCAGAAGAGTACTGGATGAACGTAATTTTTGCTGACTAAAGCAAATATAATCTTTTTGGATGTGATGGTAAGGTTCTAGTTTATCGAAAAGCAAATACAGAGTTGGAAGAAAGAAATATGGTGCCAACGGTTAAACACGGTGGAGGTGGTGTTATGGTCTGGGGATGTATGGCGGCATCAGGAGTTGGCAATTTATCATTCATTGATGGAATAATGGATTATTTAAAATATATTGAAATTTTCGAATTTAAAGTTACCTAGAGAACTATAATAGGCAGAGTTTTGAAATTCCTATTGTGAAAAGGAAGGAGAGATAGACTGTTAATATAAAGGAACTATTTCAAGTTTTGGGATACTGTTCTATTTACAATTGTTGCAAATGTGTTAGTAGTGTTAAATTGTGTATTCATTAGTTTCGATCACGCATTTCATGCTGGGATATGAAAATATTAACAGATTTTGTGTTTTTTTTAACACCTTGCTAACCCACAATTGAATTTAATTAAATTTTAAATCACCTTAAATTAAACTCAAGCTAATAAATTTTAAACCAAACAAAAAAAAAATAATAATGACAGAAAAATGAGACGCAGATAAAAAAATATCAATAACAAAATAATTAATACCCAAAGAAAGTATACTGACGCTAAATATTTATAAGATATTAGTAGAGATTTTTATTCATCAATACATACATTTCGCAAGTGCTTGCTGCAAAAGAGTCATATCTCGAAAAGAGAAAAATGTGATTAAAGTTATACATAACAACACTGAAGCACATTTTTTCAGGCTCGACTAATAAAAACTTACAAATCAAAAATGTTGAGTTAATACTTTCTTGCAGCAAAGGTTCAATATGAGTAACATGCTAATTGGATTAGCTTGAATCTTAGTATATGTATTCCTCAAATGTCATTGACACTCCCTGTGTGACGTCAATAATTTTGTACGAAAAAAATAAAAATCCAACACAACGGACGTTATAGTCTGCCATAAATTTCCAAAAATAAACGATACGTATTTGCACTTATAAAACATTTTAAAACAAAATTATATTAATTGTAAAGATACACATACTTGCGTATGCGATATTATTTTCAAATTTCATATATTATCTGGTGAACAAAAAGAAATTATTAAAGTAGAATTTAACGTTTGTATTTGTTGTAAATATTCTCAATCTTTATTTGTTTAGAAGATAAAAGCAAAATTATTGTTTATATAAAAATTTATGAAACACTAGCTATTCTCGGTGCGCTTCTCTACCCCAATAGGAATAATCGTACTACATCCACTTTTTCAATCCAGCCAGCTTTTTACTTGATGATTTACCACAATAAAAATTTGAACGCTCTTGCCTACGTTCACTTAAGCCTGGTACTCTGTTCAGTTTTTCATGCGGAATGCTGTCAAATTACATATATAAAAACTTTGTATAAAAAAGTCATGAAAAAATGTTGCAGAAGCAGTACTCTGTTTATACTGTGGAAAAACATATGAAATGTTTCTGGCAACATTTTATCCAAGCTGTGAAATAAAGCAAGTAGGCATTGTTTCATGCGGAATTTTTCATACAACAGCTGATCGTATGTCTTTTACTTACGTTTTTAAAACAATGATACCACACTTTAAATGTCAAATATTCCACATGAAATAATCAATGTTGCTCAACAATTTTCACAAATTTGAACAGAGTACCAGGCTTTAATGCGAAATGCTGTCAAGTTACATGCATAAAAAATTTGTATAAAAAAGTCATTAAAAAATGTTGCTGAAGTAGTACTCTGTTTTTACTGTGGAAAAACATATGAAATGTTTCTGGCAACATTTTATCAAAACTGTGAAATAAAGCAAGTAGGCATTATTTCATGCGGAATTTTTCAAACAACAGCTGATCGTATATCTTTTGCTTACATTTTTTAAAACAATGTAGTACACGTGAAAATAATAAAACATTAAATTCTTCTAAATCTCTAGATGAAATAATTAATGTTGCTCAATAATTTACACAAACTTGAACAGATTACCAGACTTATGTTGGTAATTTGCCAGACTATAAAAACTAACATCTCAGTTACTTGTGCAAAAATTTCAAGACTGTACCTATTTTAGTTCTCTAGGTACAAGATAATAATTTGTCACTTTGTGTGGCTTGACTTTAAACACAAATGTCTGAGTTACTTTTGCAAAATTTCAAGACTCTTCTTATTGTATGAGAGGTACCACGCCCACTGTTTCAATTTAGTCTGTAATTCCCCACATTATAAACACTCATGAATCAAGAAAACAAAATTGCGCAATGCAAAGGTCCGTTAGTTTGTTGTATAGCGTTCTCTCTCTTATGTGTGACGTAGGCATAGAATATTTTTTGTAAACAAAGTTCATTTGTATATGGAAAGAGCAACAGAATTAAAGTAAAAACGGTGAAAATTTATTAAAAAAAAAGAGTTAACCGAATTAGAGTATGATGGTCTCGAAAACCTCGCAGGCTATATTTGCCACAAACTTAAAATTTATATCCCAGATATTGCAGTGGCACAAAACGAGGAAGGACCAACGTATTCGTGCGTTGATCATATTTCTGTGGGCGGACTAGTAAAGTCGACACCTGAAACTATTAAAAACATTGAAGAACTGAACCAAATATTTAAAAAAAAAATAATAAAGACGGTCTTCTCATTAAACAACATTTTGTAAAGGATTTAACTAAACAGGCTCATCATAATAAATGTGATGAAAAAGTAAAAAAAGATATTTTTAAGATCAAAAATGTATTTAACAATACGAAAACTTAATGCGGAGCTTAAAGACTACAGCATGACAAAAAATAAAATTAAATATAATAAAATAAAAAAATCCATTTATTTTTAAACATTTTGGTTTTAATTTTATTTTGAAAACAAATTTATTTTACTTTCAGTTATTTGGTAGTAAGGTCAATAATAATTATTATATACGAGGGCTGCTCTATATATTTCTGGCCTAATAGTGAAAATGCGAATATTTATAATCAAAAATGGTTTTATTGTTTTTCAAAGTATTCTCCAGCATGATTTATACACTTTTGCATGCGCTCAAACCAGTTGTCGAAGCACTTTTTCCACTCCGATTGAGACACCTCTAAAACATGGTTTTTGAACACTTCAACAGCTTCTTCTGGCGACGAAAATCGTTGACCACGCATTTTTTTCTTGATGTGCGGAAACAAGAAGTCATTAGGTGCCAAGTCAGGGCAGTATGGCGTATGACCCATTAATTTGACGTTTTGGCGGGTCAAAAATGCTCTGGTGAGAGCTCGCATTGTCATGTTGAACAATGATTCGTCTTCTCTTGTTGGTTTTTCGAATTTCTCCGATGACTTCAGGCAAACAAATTGTAGTGTACCACTCAGAAGTGACCGTCCTACGTTGCTCAAGCGGAACAGTCGCCATATGACCAGTTTTGGCGAAGAAACAGGCGACCATTTGCTTTGAAGTGCTTCTTCCACGAACAACTTTCGTTGGATTTTTCTCGTCTTTGAAGACCCACACTGTCGATTGTTGTTTCGTTTCGGGCTCAGACGCATAGATCCATGATTCGTCACATGTGACGATCTTATAAACGTCTTTTGAAGCACCGCAATCGTATTTTTGCAACATTTCTTTGCACCAATCGACACGAGCCTTTTTTTGAGCGACTTTCAAATTGAGCGGGATCCAATGAGAACAAACCTTTTTTACGGCCAGGTGTTCATGCAGTATCGAATGTATGCTGGTGGAAGAAATGTCCAAGGATGTCTCTATCTCTCGGTATGTCGCATGTCGATCTTGCATTATGAGTTCACGCACGGCATCAATGTTCGCTGGCACAACAGCCGTTTTTGGACGTCCTTCACGGAATTCGTCTTTGAGCGAGCTTCGGCCACGATTAAATTCATTATACCAATTTTTCACAGTGCTATGGGATGGTGCTTCATCGCCATACAAAGATTTAAGTTCATCAATGCACTCTTGTCGTGATAATCCACGTCGAAAGTTGTGAAAAATGATGGCACGAAAATGTTCACGAGTTAATTCCATTTTTTTCTATATTAATTTTTTCAAGTCACTGTTAACAACACAAATAATGGTCGGACGTCAAAATGTTTTGAGTACGATTATGCTTAAAAATGACAAACTTTCTAATGGAAATGTCAGATTGCACTTGGCAGCACTCAGTGTTGCCAGGCCAGAAATATATATAGCAGCCCTCGTATGTATTTCCTTTATAAAAAGATTAATTAAGAATAACTAATGAAATAACTTGTGAAATTAATAATTTTTTATAAGAATTTTCAAATATGGCAATATAATAAACTTTGGTAGCCCGAAATAGCTCTTCTTCTTCTCGGGCTTTAGCCCAAACACAAAATTTTTACTCGACTATATCTTTTTTCATCCCATTTAAAATTTTGTTCAAATCGATCCACCCGTTTAGAAATTATGCAATAATTTCCAGCCAAAAATCTACTACACTTTTTACAACAAACACTCATTTTCATTCTATTGTGACGTAGATGCGAAGTAGAAAAATTTTTTTGAACGACTGAATGCGCAATCTTATTTTAAACTCTAATATCTCAAAAACTTGTGCAAAATTTTAAGATTACGTATGGATAAGCAAATGCCTCTATGGCTTTATGCCGGCTTAAGTCAAAATGTTTTAGGACAATTTAATAGAAAGGAGGCTGAATATTGTTAATTCAGCATAAAAAAATGACATAAAATAACTCATGGAATTATTAAATTGTCTTACTGCTTATGTTTTGATTCAAACTTAAAAAAATAACTGAAAAAAACAGATTCGAATCCAATTTGTTGATCTACCAGAAATAATTTTTAATTTTACAACCTTCCGAAATTCTTCTTTACGAAGGTCACAAGTCCTTAAAAGCTGCTTGAATTTAGAGAAATGTTTTCTAAAGACTTCTTTGCTCTCATATTAAAAATTAATAATTTTATATAAAAATTAGAATACTTACCCAATCTTTGCCATACATTGCAGTTCCTTCATTATTCTATCGGGATGACTAGTTGGTATATGATGTTTAATAGCGAATTTACGCTTAAGATTTTCAGGTAAATTACGTTGCTTTTTTAAAGTACCCAAGAGTACTGTACTAAAGGTACCATTACCAATTCGACTGTGAATATCAAATATGTTTTCTATTTCTGGAATACGAGTTTTTAAATCTGATATGGCTTCTAAAAAAGATAGATAAATATGTAACAAAAAAAAAAAAAAAAAAGAAATAATAATAGTTAGTAAAAAGTATAGAAACAGTTGTATCAGAAAGGAAAATAGGAAAAGCTAAAAGTTATTTAATGTATTAAAATAAATTCATTTAAATTTTTTGCACTATTTCGTCGCATTTAGTGAGAAACATATTAGTAGTGAAAAAATTAAAAAATTAACTGTGAAATACTTATTTAGTATTCATTATTCAAGTGAAAACACATATTGCCAAAAACCTACACAATAGCACATAACAATTAATATTTTGCACAGCCCCAAAATAGTGGAAATTTAAAAAAACTAATGCAAAATTATTATTTAATTCGGAATTATAAAAAAGGCTTTTTTTAATCTAGTTTAGGACACCGTAAAAAAAACAAAAATCTTTTATACCCTTCATCATCTATGTAAATCTAGTTAAGTGATGTCACTTCAATCAAAAAACCAAATATTGGGGTGACAGAGAGTTAAAAAAAGAAAAAAACTGTGTATTGCATATGTATATTTAATTTTACATAAAAATGACATCGATTCTTAATTTATTAACATTGAAAAAAAAAATAGTATTTCCTTAAAGATCTTTTGAAAAGCTTTAAAATGATACCCATATTGATATTTTAAAAAAATTTGAAAATTTCAGAGCCCCGTATATTGAAAAATATGGGTGGGCGCTAATTTCTTCACTTGATGTTTTTTTTTAATTTTCTATCGCCCCATGTATTTTTTTTATTGAAGTTACTAATTAATTGTTTCAAATAACATAAAAAAATTAAAGGTAGGCGTGGTGTTTTGCCTGCAGCCTCAAAGGACACTAACACGAACGGACAGACGGACATCGCTCAATCGACTTCGCTTTGCATAAGGTGAAGGGTATAAAAAATTATAGGTATCAGAAAAAAAAGCTTTAAAAAAATTAAAGAAAGCAACACTTTATTTCATTACTAACAACAAATTGTACACATTATGAAATGATGTAACGTTACTTTTATATTGGATTTGTGTGTGTGTCTAAATGTAAATATGCTTTTATTAACCGACTTAAAAAAAAACAGCAGGTTATCAATCTGTCTGAATGTTGCTTTTTTATGTTTGTGCCTGCATAATTCAGTCATTTCTAAACCGATTTTGAAAGTTTTTTGTAATATGATAGATTGTGCTTACAGATTGGTTTTTTTAACAGTTCATAAACTTAGAAATCAAAGGGTGTCCCCATACAACATACATATTTTTACGTATATTTTAAACTGTAAAGGACACTTCTTTAAAATTTATAATGACTGCGTACTACTATTGCTGCCAATAACAAAAAGTAATACAAAAATAAATTTAAAAATTACAGGGTGTCCCCATAGGTAACATAAATTTACCAAAATGGGAATATCTTTTAAACCATGCTTGAAAATTGGACAGAATATCAAATGCTATTTAAAATTATGATTTAAAGGGTGGCCCAATAGTTGATTTAATTTGCTATGTGTGCTGTTAAGAAGTAGTTTTTTTTTTTAAATTATAAAACCGTTACGATATACACTTTGAAATCGATTGATTTGTGTTTTATCACTTTAATTAACTCGTTCCTTCACATGTGAAATAATTAGTATTTAATTTGTAATACTTTACAAATAAGGTTGTACATACATATGTTAAGTTTAAAAAAATATAAGCATTAAACTAGTTTTCTAAACGCTTATGCTTAAATATTGCTCTATTCTACAACAATATAATTGAAATGATAAAAAAACTTAACTAATTATAAATTATTTTATAAAATGTCAAATAAAGGACAAAATTTGTTTCGGTTAGCAGAATTCTGTTAAATGCTTTAGAAGCTTTTAAATGCACGTGGTTTTAGTTACAATAAATAAACTAGCTCGTGCTAGCCCGTTAGCCTGACTAATATTGTGTTGGCATAAGCAAGAATTTTTCTTACCTTCGTTTTTATTGCGACTTGAAGTAGCTTTTGCATGTACAGCTGCCAGTTGTTCCATAGGGGTTGCTATACAGGCAGCTGCCTTCGCATTCATCAAAGTTTGATTATTTATAGTGTTGTTATTGGTGTGATTTAATTGCAAAGACGATTGCGTCATTGCAGTTTGTTTTATATTGTTATTACGTTGTCTTGTGCTGCGATACTGAGATGACTGAAGAGTTTTTTGGGCGGCAATATCTTTGGCTATAGCTGTGCCTGTTGGTAAAATAACTGGAGGCATTGAGGTAGTAGTTGTGGGAATCACATATGAATTTTGCTTATCAGGAATTGTTCCGGTGTTTAATAAATTATATGGTTTTATAGTTGGGTTCTTTTTTACCTTTTTGTCCATAATATTATTCCAGACAAAGTCTTTTAATATAGTTTGAAACGTTTGTAAATTTTGTTAAGTTTAGTTTCATCTAATAATATAAATTGTTTCCTATAGCGGCACTTGTTTATGTATGTTTGACAACACACATATTGCTAAACTATCCAAAGGTTAAAAGGTACTGATTTGGCGGTGTTAAATAAACATACACTTCTAGATGCCAATTTATCACTTAATTGCTTTTTATAGCTTGTTTCCTTAACCTCTAGTGGTTTCCACCGGTTCATCAACCCTTAACCTTTAAATTGATGTGTCCTTTAAAAATTAGTAGAAAAATTTATGAAATGACAGCAGACCTCCTGATAACTCTCTCTTGATGTTTTTTTCTTATACAATTTCCAAGATTTTGATCAGCAAACCGATTATTTTTATTATCATATATTGTTTTTCCTACTATTGTAATCGCAAAAAAAATTTATTTTCCTTTAAAATGTGCAAAATTATCATGTAATTTTATGTAAATTTCAACGGTATTAATTTAACTTTTTGTCTAATTTTTTTTTATTAGTTTAATTGTATTTTTTCTTGTGACAAGCGGTTTGTCAAAAATACAATACGTATAAAAATTTTTTGTACCGCCTTGTATTTAAAGCACTTCAATTTACCACAAGTTTTATTTTGTTACAAATAAAAATTTTTCTTTTAAATTTTTATATTTTATGAATACAAATCATATATTATTTTGTACTTGCAGTTTTTTGCAAACAAAATTAAATGAAAAAAATATAAAGCAATTTCCCGAACCAACCTTTACAAATGAACAAAACGTAATGAGAATTTAAGCGAAATGCTACTGAAAACAAAAACGAAATAATAAGTGCTGTCAACATTTTTACCACATAAAAAGCTCGATTTTAATCTATAACAAGGCGAATCAATTAGCAGGTGGCAGCGTAGGCGAATTCATTAATTTTCGCCGTGAACACTACTGTCATACTCCATATATAAAAAATCTGTGTACTATTTTTTATATATGAAGTTTGACATTCGTTTATACCAGCAAAAAATAATAAATTCTCCGACGCTGCCAACTGGTAATTGATTCACCTTGATCGTGTGGCTTTAGGAATAACGTAACTTTTGCCTGTCTATTCATGGCAACACTGACTGTCAAACTCCATACATAAAAAATCAGTGTCAATTTTTTTTTATATGAAATTTGGCATTTCATGCCTTGCTAATTATAAAAAAAACAAGGCAAATTGATAACAGGTATACTCACGGCGAAAATGAATACAACACTGCGATAGAAACATGTACATTTTGTTTTTGTACAAATAGTTTTCGGCTGTCAAAAGCAAAGGAGAATATAACTTTTGACACTCGAAGAAGGAAAAATCACAATAGTCACCTGGGCTGTTAAGGCCACCTGTTGTTAATTCGCCTTGTAAAGAAAATATTTAAAGCATGGCCATGGCGAAATAAAACAGGTGGTTTAGAAGGCGAATTCATTAGTTTCGCCGTAAACGCTAAAATTCAAGGCGAACCAATTACCAGGACGTACTGATTACCACAGATGAATAACATAATCAGCATTTCTCCTCTGTTCTGATTCTGACAACACTCGCAAGAAAACATGCAAGGCAGATTTATTTTACTAGGTAATATCGGCTCTACAACAAATACAACATTGACAAAAACAACATGCCTTTTTATTGTTGTTTTGTGGGTTGGAAACGTCAAAAACACAAAGAAAAATAAAAGATAATTGCTATCAATAAACATGCTTGCTTTGTCTCGCAAACGCTTGTTGTTAGTGTTTTTTTGAAATTCGTAAACAAAGGAAAATACAAAAACTTTTGACATATCCAACTACAAACCAGCTGGGCGGACGACACTACCTAGTAAAATAAATCTGCCTTGAAAACATTTATTTTAACTGACTTGTCAGTTAAATACGTTAAAGTTTATCGTATGACGCATTCTATGTACCCTGGCCTTTAATGGGGTTTTTTTAAATATTCTACCCGTCATTTATCTAAAAACAACACAAAATATATTCTGTGATTTCAGAAGTCACAATAAAATTCTGGGACTGCTCAGCCTTTAACACATCAGCGTTGTGTTATATTATAAATTTTACTAATTTTTCTCCCAAAGGTGATTTACCTAGCAACAGAGATCAGCAGATAACATTTCTGAATTCAGTATTCCTTAACTGTTTTAACCCTTATGTTCGAGGAATTTCTAGTGCAAGAACTTGATTTATTGAATATTAAAACGGTGATATTGCTGCAGCACTAATAAAGCTAACGAAGATAGTAAAAGAATTGTAGGCACTGTAGAAATACTGCGCATATAGCCATTAGAAGGAATCAGCACCGAATATGATGCTAATACTTTATCGAATGCAGAAATTCTAGATTTCTGGCAATAATAGGAAGACGGATGCTCCTAGTGATGATGCAAATAACTCTTCTATAAACGAGAAGGATCTAAATAAATTCAATTTTACACAGGAAGAATTACAAGTGGATTAATTAATAGTTTTCTGTGTGAATATTACCAATAACAAAAGGTCCTGTTTAATTAACGAATACGACTTATCGTCTGAATTTAGTTCTACTCCGTTATCTTTTCGCAGTATTGACGAAATAAAAGGCTTTTCACGAGGAAAAATTAAATGCCATTGGAATGGACACAATACGTGTACGCTTTCTTTAAATAATTTACTCTAACGTCATATGCACCTTATGAACACACCAATGACTAATAATTTCCCACAGTTAACAATTAAATTTGTGTTTTAATTACAATTATTATGATACCCATATTGTCCATTTAGGTGGAAATTGCTTGATAGAATCTGTAAAAGTACGTAACTAAGATTTAGTTAAAAGATTTTCATTTGCATTTTTTTAAAGCCCCACGCCAACTTTTTATTATTTTTTAGCATTGCCACTAAACTTAATTTGTTTGTTTCCCACTTAAAAGTAAGCTTTTTTGTTCTTAGAAATATTTAGTTCTGTTCTTGGTTTAATTTGGCGTCTAAAACAAAATCAAAAAAATTACGTAAATAAGTCAAAACACTTCTTAAGTCTTGAGAATTCTTTAAATATTCTTTAAAGTTAGAAAAATTATAATGTTCTGGATAAACCTCTATTAAATAAAACATCTGGGCAGTTTCGCTGTAAGTAACATGGCAAATATCCCTATAAAGAAGCTGGAAAAAAGTAAAAGATTTATGAAATAATTTAAAAAAAAGCTTTGTTGTTTAAAACTTATACCGTCAATTGTAGTCCACGATTTTCTAACACTTTACATTTTGAAACTTGAAAACCCAAAATTAGACAGAAACTTTGAAGCTCATCATTTTCCTTGTTTACGAACGATTTATTGGCTAAAAGAGTATGAAAAATATTACGGTGTTTTTTTATTATTTAGGTCATTGTTAACCTGTATCCAGCTTTTCTCTCCATTTTAGGTCTTCATTTCGAGCTGTTTTGATATCTTCCTCTAGCGTAGTTAAGCGTTCCGTTAATATTTTACGCTTACTTAAGCACTCTGATTTCGTAGTTTTTATATTTTCTAGTTCTTTTTGAAACTCCTCACAATCCGCTTGTAGTTTATGTAATTTAACCACACTTTTTAATTGTTCCAATTGACTTATTTGTTTGTTTGTAAACTCCATGATCATTGATCAATTTTAAAAAAGTAAAGTTATGGCGCAAATTAAAACTTCTTCAAATGGTGTTTACACATGCAGAAACGGCACTGTTTTGTATAAATTAATATCAATCTCATGCAAGGGGAACACGCCCTCGTAATAATCTCAAGAGATTTCATACTTATTATTTTAATTCTATATTCATAAAAAATTTATTCATAACTTTGTACTTTGAAAACAAAAAAAGCTTTTATTTGTAATTGTGTGCATGTTATTATTTGATAGATTTGTCATGAAAAAGCTTTCATAATCTATACACATTCAAAATGCTGGATGTCAAAGTCATGCACGTGTTCTAGACGCTTTGATGTTCATATCTTGGATGACCAGTCAAGAATTCAGTTTTAGTTTGATTTTTAGCTGTCAATATCGCGCTTTCAGTATTGCTAAAACGGCACTAGCAAAAAACATTATACGTACATCGAAACAAACACTGCTATTATTTACAAAACAAAGAGAAAGAAAATAAGAAGAATTAAAAAAAAAACTATGAATCAATGAGTGGTAAAAAATTGATTTTCTTTTTTAACTCTTTCCTAAAATTTGTGTCCAACTCATTTATTCTTTTTATTATATCTTAAAGTTTCGGAGCTTGTTTTTTAAAATAGCATATTGTTCTTCTCTTAAATGACGGTCACTGTACTCTTGCAAATTGCATGCAATGGCTGATAAACTTCGACAGATTCCAAGATTTCTTTAAATCTCATTTTAAATGAAAGATTTGCACTTGCCTGAAAAACAAACACAATACACACACAAATGTGTGGCATCCAGCATGTCAAAAATAAATTTTTTTGAAAAAAAAAAACAAATACAATACACACAAATGTGTGTCATCCAGCATGTCAAAAATAATTTTTTTTCAAAAAAATTAAATTATTTATTATAGGCAAAAATTAGGGTGGGTTTTATGAAAATCGTAAAATTAAGAAAAATATAAGCGAAATTTATATATTTTTATTTAGAGCAGAGTACAATTGTGTTTATATTTAACACATTGACTGCCACGCGTGTTTACAACAAAATCCCCGTCAGACCACCCGTGCCACTGTAAGATGCGTGCTCTGCTACCGCATGTCTGTTTACATTTCTTTCGGTACTCTCACCCCGATATCTATTACGATCCTCATTTATCACGTTATTACTCTGCACGAGCAGTTGTGATCTTTGCCGTGTACTGAGTAGTACAACTAATATCTCTGCCCAACTAATATCTCAACCGCAACTTTGCAGTGAATGCTTCAATATTTTGCACTGTAAATAATTTTGTTAATAAACGATTTTTAAAAAAATTCAACAGTATTATTATCTCCTGTCATATATTTATCTAAATATGTTCGGAAATCCTTTAGAAGGAGTCACCCGACGTGGCCTGATGAGAACTCTTGCTGTCACCCGAATACGGGTGACGTGGCCTGATGAGAACTTTTGCTGTCACCCGAATACGGGTGACACGGCAGTTAACGTGTTAAGGGAAGTACGTTTAATTTTTTCTTGCGCGAGAAATACAAATCAAAACAAAGAAGTCGATAGGATGTCAAGAAAGACTATATTCTCGTGTCACCTCTGAATACTCGGTGTTTATTATTATTGCAAAACTGTCAAATAATTATGAAACATAATGGGTTTAATGTGACTACATGTTGTTCTTACTGAAGGTTGTTTCTCGCAATTGTAGACACAATATTATGCGATCCATACACGCTATGCTTTAGGGCTGGCTGGCCAAGAGTTATTGGTTGGATAACTAAAAACACAAAAAAATTCATACTTTTCTCTTTACTAGCCTCTCTAATGCTAGAAACACAACTGGGACGAACGACGAATTTCGTCCAACACAACGTCAAAATTTCGTTGTGTAAGTTCGTCGTACGAAACACAAAAACAACGAAAATCATAGCTGTTATATTTTTGAAGTTGTTTACTTTTTGTAACCTTCTGAAGTCATCATAAAAAATATATATTTAAAAAGTTAAACAGCAAAAACAGAACTAAAAACTATTTTATATTTAACTTATGTATTTAAAATAACTTTATTTACTAAAATACTTCGAATCTAAAGGCAAAAATGGTCACTTTGTACTGATTTGTTCGTCGTTCGCCGTAAGAAAAAGAAATAGTTCTATTGCATAGTTCGCCGCGTATGACAAATTTCGTCCTACGTCATTATTGTGTGCATTTTCATATACACAAATGTGTTTTATTTTTGACGACGAATATGTATATAGTATCTAAACCAGTTCGCCCAGAAGCATCGAATATTCTCGATTGCACTGGAAACCCTTTGCATATGTCTCAGTTCTTGGAAGCGTTCGGCAAAACGTATTGAAGTCAGCTGAGAATTCACAACAGGCATGTTTTCTTTTACATGCTTATTGTGATTGATTGTTAATAGAAACAAAAACAAATTTTTAGTATTTCTTGATTAAATTTTAATAAACAGTTAGTTTTTGGGGTGCAATCTAGTTACAAATACATTAAAATCATTTTATAATTTGCATGTCAACTTAACAAAACAATACACAATGTCAAAAGTTGTACGGAAGGCAAAACCAGATTGTTTGCGCTACTTTCTAAAGGTTCTTCGCAGTCCCAATAACATTCATGAGGAAAATAGCACCAGCAGTGTGAGAGAAGAAGCATGTTCTGTTGAAGATTTGGTAGATGTTTTAATAAAGAAAGGCAATTATTCCATAAGTATGTAAATATAAAAATTATTTATATTCCTTTTTTAATTTAACATGAATTTTTAAGCTGCCGCTAAGGAATCTGTGGCCAATGCTCTACGCGACGGTTTGCTTATGCCAGTGTCAGCATCCGTGTCTTTACCTCGTTCCCCTAGATCAACAGTACCAGTACTGAAACGTTTGCGTTTACCTACACTAAAGGAGATCAAAGAAGCAACGAGTCACGATTTATATTGTTACGAGTGCCATTTACCGGGCATGTTAGAAGAATGTCGGCAGTGTTGGCGTTCATTTCATCGTTTGTGTTATCGCAAGAATCCGGAACGTCCCAACTATGCTGTACCTTCTTCACGAATACAAAAGAACCGTTTGCCAGCATTTAGTTCAGATACAGATTCTGAAGCAGATGATGCAACGGTACGCTGCTCTACGGCTCTGGGCTATGAAAGTGACATTCGAGCCAATTCATCTATAATGCAGCCAGATCGAAATTCCGTATCTAACATGACACCACAGCGTCAGCCTATGACAAACGATGAAATGCCTAATGACAGCTTATTGACTTTAGCTGCCAACGATGTAACAAATATTTCTCAGACAGAAGGAAAACCTTTGCTTGATGAACTTGACAGTAAGACCAAAGTTGAAGTGGTGTGTCTAGGAGAAATACGACCACCTAATCGTCAAAGACCAAATACTACAGCGTCTAGTATTTCCTATAAAAGTGAAATATCACCCAATGATGAAGATGAACTTGATTTGGAATTGTGTACAAGTTGCCGTCTCCTTAAACGTGCCGATTTGCGCAATCCCCCCAATTTAGAGTCAGACGAACTATGTCATTTAGTTAAGTTTACCTTTTCCCATAATCGTGAGTGGTTAACGCAAGATACTTGTACGTATTTGGATGCAAATCGTGCAAGTGCCACCGAAATAAATATCGTAACACGTTTACTGCTGCATTCAAGGTTAATGGGCTTAAATGATGTGGCCGCAAAACTTGAAAAAAATGAATATAAATTTCTTATGGAATTTTTAGTCGATTTATTGGATATTCAGCATAGCGTTGGAGTATTTTTTGGAGGTTGGTTCATCAATTGCAAATGTACTATTTTAAATTTTAAACAAAAGAAATTGTTAAAAATTTTTATTCTAGCCTACAGCACAGAAATGGAGTCTACCAAATGGCTATTACGCGACATTACCCACGACCTTTCCGAAATTCGACGTTGCCCAGACTGTTTCCGCTATTCCCATGAGAAACAATCGGTTATTTGGTTTGCCAAGCCCTGCGTACAACGACATGAGTTAGTGTATGCAAAGCACAGCGGCTTTCCCTATTGGCCAGCCAAAGTTATTCGAGTGTTACCTAACAATAAATTTGATGTACGTTTTTTTGGTGGCAATCATTCGCGAGCTCTTATCGACGTACGATTTATTAAGCCAATCGATGCCGATACAAAATCGCTTAAATTAGGAAATAGTCCAGCGATAAAGAAGGCCATGGAAGAGTTACGTTACCATCAAATGCTATCCAGCTATCCACCAAGTGCATTTAGTTTTCATGCAAATCCCCAGCACACGGAAGAAATCATACGTACCGTTTTGGGAACATCAACAATGGATAATAATGTTTTAAGCAAAGGAAAGCCAGGCAAACGAAAACGTAAATCTTCACTACCAGCTGGTGAAATAAACAATGGACAACAACAATTTAATTTGAATTTGTCACAAATTAACAATAATGATGACAGCTATGTTATATCAAACAGTCAAACGCCGATGTGTACTGAAGTTTCAGTATCATTAAAACGTTTAAAAATTAATAATTCAAATAATCAAACAATTGAAGAAAACAATAACAGCATCACAAGTAAAAGATCTACACGTAAAATTAACACACCTATGGGAACTGATGATCGCTTAAAGATGGTAAATGACAATTATGAAGACATTTTGTGTCTTTGTTTGTTTAATTGCATTTACATTTCAATTTTAGTTAAAAGAACTGGATTATGCTCACAAACTCATCAACGATTATAAACAAAAAAATGAGGAGCTCAAAGCCCAAAAGCGAAAACTAAAAGAATCTTTAAAAAAACAAGAATTGGAATGTAAAATATTAAAGCGTAAGCAATGGGTAAGTAATAGTTGTTTTTTTAATTAACTTTTATTTAAAATTTAAGTTATGGACTTGACTGTCTATGTTTCAAATTGTGTGTGGGCGAAATCATTAAAAAAAAGTGTGAAAGCTGTATTAAAAAAGCAGCATGTGCAGCACATTTTATGACATGTCCAATTTCCATAAACTTTTACAAAAGTTTCATAAAATAATAGTCAAAACAAGGCGTACAAGTACCAGGTGGTCGCGATGGCGAATTCATTAATATTCGCCGAAACCCTAAATGACAAACTTCATATATAAAAAATTTGTATACTTTTTTTATATATTGTTTGACATAATGGCGAAATAATACAGGTGGTCTCGATGGCGAATTTATTACTTTCGCCGTAAACGCTAAATACAGTTGTATTATTTCGCCATTATCTGCATAATATTTTTGTATATGTAGTTTGACATTTGGGTTAGCGGCAAAAATTAATAAATAAGCGTGTTCTTAATTCTACACAAAATTTTCACTTTCGCCATAAGTCAAAACGAATTGATAAAAAAAAGTTAGTAGCGGCCAAAGCGAGTCAATTACCAGTTGGTAGCGAATTCGCCATTACGACCACCTAGTATTATTTCGCCATGGTTTGACATTTTGCGTTTACGGCGAAAATAAATGAATTCGCCATCGAGACCACCTGTATTATTTCGCCTTGATCTGTATAATATTTTTGTATATGTAGTTTGACATTTGGGTTAGCGGCAAAAATTAATAAATAGGCATGTTCTGACATTTAGCGTTTACGGCGAAAATAAATGAATTCGCCATCGAGACCACAATACAATATTTCTATGCGAAAGTAATGTTCGTTTGCATTTAGAGAAACCGGCAGTAAATTCATTTGAGAGTCTGTATAACTTTCTCAAGAACAACTAAGAGTGCTATATTCGGCTATGCCGAATCTTATACACCCTTCACCATCTATATAAATCTAGTTTAGTGAAGTAGCTCTAAACAAAAAAGCAAATATTTGGGTGACAAAAAATTAAAAAAACAACAAAAATTGTGTGCTGCATATATTTAATTTTACATAAAAATGACATCGGCTCTTAGTGGGTTAAGCATTTTTTTAAAATTTTAGCATTTCCTTAAAGATCTCTTTAAAAGC
The DNA here is from genome assembly GCA_916610165.2 of Gymnosoma rotundatum. Lineage (NCBI taxonomy): Eukaryota > Metazoa > Arthropoda > Insecta > Diptera > Tachinidae > Gymnosoma > Gymnosoma rotundatum. The sequence goes on from OU744340.1 coordinate 13,737,389, forward strand.
TTTAAAATGATATCCATGTTGATATTTCAAAAAATTAAAAAATTTTAGAGCCCCGTAACTCGGAAAATATGGGCGAGCGCCAATTTTTTTTACTTGATGTTTTTTTTTCTTTTCTTATTTTTTTCATTTTCTATCGCCCTATATTTTTATTTTTTTTTTTTTTTTTTTTTGATTGAAGTTGGTTAATTGTTTTAAATAACATGAAAAAATTACAGGTAGGCGTGGTCTTTGGCCAGCTGACTCGAAAGACATGGACGATCATGATGATTTTTAATAGCACCTCTTTCGACACTATATCTGATCGATTGACATATTTATTTTTTTGAGAAATCTAACATGACAGTCAGACGGACATAGCTCAATCGACCGCTATAGATTGTCAAAATCTATTAGATTCTTTGAAAAAATCTTTTAGTATGTTCTTAATAAATATTAAATAATTTGAATTTATTTTTCTTTTAGTGTTACTGGTGTCTCGAAGAAGCAATATATTTATGCTGTTTTCGTGCTGCTTATTGTTCTGAAGTATGCCAAGCACGTCACTGGAAGGATGGACATAGTAAAGTTTGTAAAAATCAAGCTGAGAGTAAACAGATATCATAATACTGTTCTCCTTTTAATACTTTTTTTTAAAATTAAAATATGATTCTCTTAAGTTCATATTTTTTGCAATCGATTTTGTCTTGGTTTATTTTCAGCAAGTTTATTTTTATTATATTTTTTTTTGTCGAATAGAAATATGAATGCAGAAAGAAATTAATATTAAAAGTGAGCAAGAGAGAGAGGTGCAGAAAATAGTGTTTTTGTTAAAAGAAAAAGCTTGCTTGATGTAAATTGAGATTTGTTTTTAAAACTATAATTTTTATTAGTTGTTTTTCTTAAAGCTATAAAGTTATAGAAATATATTGTGCGAATATTTTAATGTGTAAAAAATAACATTATCATGAGTAAAGAGAAAGCATTTTGCTACTTGAAGATTTTTAATTCTTAATTTTTGTTATTCGGATTGTTTTCAGTTTTGCCTTTTATATAATTTTAATTTTATTATTATCCTAAAGTAAAAGTGCATATTTTATAAATTTTTGAGTTTTAACTGTTCTAAGGTAATATTATTACATACACTTTGTTACATTTCCTTGAATAAAATATAACATGAACTTTAAGCATTGAAATCGTGTTTATATTTGGAGATTTTATGCAATTATTAAATATTTCTTATCACTAATAATTAATTAATAAAAAAAGAACGACTTTAAAAAAGAAAAACTTAAAATCATCTTTCTTTTATAGCTGACATTGTAAACCAATTTAAACCAAAATAACTGTTGGCATCACTGTTGTTTTTCTTTTCTTTCTCTTGAGAAATTAAAAAATAACTGTGTTGTTTTTATTTTTAATACGCCTTACGTCTGCATTAAGAGTTGGCATATAACAAACCTAACGCAGAAGGGAATGCAAGCAAAAATAAAAACGTGGTTTGTTTGTTGGTAATTTTTGTTAAAGCCTTAACATTTCTTTATTTGGCTTCTTAAATAACTCTCATGTTGTTTTTAAAGTTTTAATACTTAGAGGAAATGTTTTTGGCTTTTCTAAAAATTTTGGATAACGGTTTCCTGATGAGCTGGCTTAAGCAAGCGGCGAAATGCGTATTGCACTTTTATTTAAAAATGTTATGGGATGAATATTAGCATAATATAATAAATAATATTATAAAAATTCCTAAAATAATTTTTAAAATAAAACCAATTATTTTTTGATTCTAAGCGTTGCCTATAAGTATTCAAAACATTAACCATTTACCTCAAATTATACTAAATATTGTATTACCCTTAAATTTATAACTTTAAATATTAATACTGCTTTTGATACTCGACAAAGCAGTGGACATTTCGTCTAATTTTTAAGAGTTTTTTTATATAGTGGTTCAAAAGATAGGTCATCAATTATGGGAACACCCTTTAATTCCTAAATTCAAATTGTGTTAATGTTGTTATGGTGGACTTAGCAATGCAGGTCCCTTGTAAGATTCAGCTGTCTATAACGGTTCAAATACATCAAAATACAACTATTGGGACACCCTTTAATTTAAAAATATTATACTTGCTGTTAAAGCATAAGTAGCAATACAGTGTTTTTCGCTTTAGTTTTTGTATTCTTTTTACTCTTCGATTGAAAACAATTCTCATTTAATTAAATTTGTTTTAGATTTATACATCGTTTGGTTGCGTAAATACTGTAAACATTTTTTAGCCGCCCCTTTTCTTTATTGAGAACAATAATTGATTGTTTGTTAAAAAAATATAAATAAACATATTTCAGCGCAAATAAATAAAAAATGCTGAATAAAACTAAAACTTTTCTTAAACATTTTATTTAAACTAAATACAAATTTATTTTTTAATATATTAACCAGCATTCGGGGAATTGTCATTTCTATCAGTACAAATTTGCTTGGAGGAATCACTTTCATTATATTCATTTTCATTTTTTTCTGTACTACTTTGCTTGGGGGAATTAGTATCGCTATCTCCTTTATTAAATGTTGGACCACTTGTATCATTTTCAGGACTTTTTGCTACATCTTCATAACCTGTTTTGGAATTTCCGTCGCTTTTATCATTAGCATTTGTTTGGCTTTCAGCACCATTATCACCGGTTTCTTTAAGTTTCTTCCACATTTTAGCAGCTGCCAAAAGTTTGAGATTAGGTCTAGCCATTTCATCTTCAGGAAATATGTAGTCAAATACTTCTTCCCAGCCCTCTTCCACCCCAGATTCTGAAACAATCTTTTGTCTTTTCTTAACACGTCTGGGCATTTTTTCCATAACTTTTTCTAGACTATCTTGGTCACCAGACTCTCGTTCAAAATCACGCCACGCTTCTAGAAGTAATACTCGAGATTCCTTATCACCTAACTGACGCAAAGTATCATTGGCTCTTTCGTAAATTCTACGCGCCAAACGCACATTCATGTCAGCATCTTCTTCATTTAGTTGCGAAGTTAGTTCAAATTTTGCATATGACATCCATACTTTAACGTGTTGCGTTCTTTCTAAGAGCCGTTCATAAAGTTGGCGTGCTAGTTCTGATTCTCCTTGTGCTACTTCAAAATCGATATAGGCCTTCCACAATAATTCAGGCATATCTAATCGTGGTTGCTGTACTGCCAGCTCGTAAATGGCTCTTGCACGTTCAATATCACCTAAAAGATTTTCCAGTTCAGCAAATTTCATCCAAGTCACACAATTTTCTGGACCAAATTCTAAGAATTTTTCATACAGTAAACGACAACGATCGAATTCACGTAACTGTATTTCTAATTCAATATAACCTCTAAATAGTTTATCTCTAGGACACATGCCTATAGCCATGCCTAAAGTTTTACGAGCCTTTTGCAAATCCTTACATCTTATTTCGAACTGGGCATACATCAGCCATATTTTACTAAATGTAAACTTTTTATGCGGTATTAACTCTAGGCAGGTCTTGTATATTTGGCGAGTACGATCTAGATCTTCGGTTTCTATTTCTTCGTATAGAGCATAGTTAATCCAGAGATAAATATAGCGACGCCAATAATTTTTTTCATTAGCAGGCGGAACATTTGAAATTGCCCGTTCATATGTTTCTCTAACAACGTCGACATTACCTTCACCTACAATGAAATTTATTAATAAATTAATTATTGTTTAATTATTTATTTTCTTACCCTCTATTAATCGTAAGTAATCAAACCAAGCATCATAGTTTTGTGGATTGCTTGCCACTTCTTGTTCGTATTGGAACTTTCTTTTCGACACTATTACATCTTCGATTCCAGCACGATCTCCGTATTTTTTCTCATGTATTGTGTAGGCTTTGTACAATTCTTGTGTTCGATCTTTGGGCAAATGATCCAGAGCATACTTGTATATAACTCTAGCACGATCATGTTCTTTTTGGCCTTCTTCAAATCGAGCAAATGCTATGAACAAACGTTCATCTATATAATCGTCGCCAAAGAATTCAACAGCTCTTTCGAATACTCTGCGCGCACCATGTATAAAGCCATGGGACTCTTCAAAACGAGCAAATTTAATCCAGTTCTTAACATCAGGGTGCACGTATACAAAACGTTCGTATATAGCACGTGCCCGATCTATTTCCTTATAACGTAATTCAAAATTTACATACGTTTGCCAGGCTTGCTCTTCCGGCTGCCATTCCATCCATCTTTCAAATACTTGCCTGGCACCAGCAATATTTTCCAACATTTCCTCCATATAAGTGTACTTATACCAGAATTGATTAACGCGTGGCATAATAGTAACGGCTCTGTCCCAAAGATTTCTAGCATGATTCACTTGCTTATTTTTCATTTCCATTTCGGCATATTTCAGCCAAATTGTAATATTACGATGATCATTATCCAAAGCACGTTCCCAAATAGAACGAGCACGTTGAATTTCTTTTTGCGACTCTTCCCATTGTGCATACTTAATCCAGTGGCTAACTACCATGCGATTTTTACGTAGATTGTCTTCAAAAACTTTACGTTTACGCTGCTGGTAATCAGCTAACTCAGCTGGATCAGAGATTTTTTGTTTGGGCGGTGGTGGTAAAATTTCCAAATCACGTTCTTTGGCTTCACGCAATAGCTGTTCCGCGGTGATTTGGACCTCCGCGGGAGCTTTATTCTTGACCTTTTCAGAAAGTAAGAAATAAGTGTGTGTACAAGTTAATTAACTATTGTGCGTACTTACCTTGGCTACTTTAGGCATTTTTTGTGGTCGCTCCATGTTGGTATTTGTGCAATTAAAGGTTCTAATGATTGACTTTTTAAAATATTTTCGAAAAATTTTACACAATTGTTAGTAAGTTCTAAATCAAAACAAATGCACGATTGTATAAATTGTTACTGATTTACAAATAATGTATTTTTTTTCGAAAGTACAAATAAAAATGTAGTACGCACATCTATATAAATAAAAATGAATGTCTGTCTGTTTGTTTGTGCTTTATAGGAGGCCAAACTCTTGGACCGATCTTCCTGAAATTTTCACAGCATGTTACTGTGACTCTGGAAGGACCCCGCCCCTTTTTAGAAAATTAAAAATCGTAATATAGTCTTAACTACTGGACCAATCGTCATTACATTTTCGCAATACTTTTAATTTTATTTAATAACGAGGGGGGTAGCGAAGCACACCGGGTTCATCTAGTATTATATAATAATGAATCATAGCGAAATGATGTACCAGAGGCGAATTTATACATTTTTGCAGAAATTGTCAAGCCTCATTTTAAAAAATTTAACACCGATTTTTTTAATGAATTCTGCACAATTCTCTCTCAAGAAATTTACACATACTGCTTGTCAAAATTCACAAAAATTGAAAGCTTTGATGTAGGCTGCACGCAATTTCAAAGCAAGTTTGTTAAGCAAGATGTCGTCAAGAAAACAAATAAAATTTATTTGGAGAAAAAAACAATCAGCTGTTTTCTTGAATGCAATTTGTAACACACGATTGAACGAAAACTTAAAAGCAAATTTTTAATTGTGAGTGCATTGGTAAGAAATGAGAGAAATATTGAATGAAAACTTGATCGCCTGACACCAAAGTTACAAACAATATACTTTTGGAGCTTTTATTTGATTTTTGGAAGATCGTATACTTGGTAGATCTTATACTTGCTTACAACACATCAGACATCGCATCATCATAAATTATGTCTCGATTATACTAAACATGTTTACTAGTGTTTTAATTTTTTTCAATTGCTTCAAAAAATACTAGCGTACTAAATTTTCCATCTCTGGTTGAAATCGTTTGCAAATTTTTACTTGCAAGAAGTTCCTCTGCAGCGGCGATTAGGAAAAAAACACCAATATATTAGAAAACCAGTGTTTAAAAACAAGCCATAATATGTTTTTCCAAATTTTACACCGTTCTTCGCTTCGTGGCATTCAACAATTGAACAAACCACGTTGGATCAACACGTCTGTAATGGTAAGTTCTCTGGAATCAACTATTGCTTCCTTTGCTACAAAGATTATGTAATTTACAAATTTTTATTGCCAAAAAATAAGACAGTAATAAAAAAGTGCGTAAACAATTTTAAATTAATAGTACTTTTAATAATGTGCTTTTAATGATTATCAAAATTCAATAATTGTATTTACATACATATATTTACGTTATGTGCTTCCATATGTTCGTGTGCTACCGGTTTTTAAAGTTGACAACAGATGTGATCATATAAAAGTGATGAAGTTCGTTACACCAGCAGTTTGTAAAGGTGTTGAAAGTTTGTAGAACAATTGTTTTGAAAGCGGCACGTTAAATTTCGTCCATATAAATAAGTAGCAGTTATACTGACAATTATGTTTTTATTATCAGCCTTTTAATTCAAAATTAAGCAATCCCTTGCAAGTAAAATTCGAAAATCTAAGAGCCAGTTTCACGATGTCGCAATCGTTCGTTCGTTCGCATAATTACATTTAAAACGAAAACAATTTTTAGAATTTGTGCGATTGCGACATCGTGAAACTGGCCCTAAGATTTGAACATTTTTATAAAAGTATTTTTAAAAATAACACCTAGAAGTTATTAGGCTCAAATTATTTCTAACTATGGTTTAAATGTCGTTTTATCACAACAAACACAATTTTTAATTAATTTGTTTTGAGCTTAGGGATTAATTTGACGTTGGAAAAGTTTTTTTTTTACAGAAAACAAGGTAAACTTCTTCCTCAATTAAAACGAAATCAAAAAAAGAAAAAATATTTTACAAATGTATTCGGACGTTTTCCAAAGAAAACTAGAAAAATGTAATGCTGTATTTTCTGGATCGCTACATCCTTTATCAGCATTCTTCCCATCTGTCTGCATTAGCTGCCAAAATCAATTTCAACTCATTGTAGTGTAGAGCTGTGAATGAATTATTGCTTTTTCTATTTTAATTCGTTATGAATTATCTAAATTTTGAATTAATTCTTTTCACAACAAAAAAGAATTGAATGAAATTTTAATCAATTCAAACGAAGTAAGCAGAAATGAATTACAATTAGTTTCCAATTTAAATGAATTTGTAGAATGATTTACAGTTTGTTTCCAATTTAAATGAATTTGTTAAAGTAAATTGCAATTCATTTCCAATTCGTTTGAATTAAATTGATTTAAAATTCATTCAATTGAGTTGAACAGTTTAAATGAACGAAATTAAAAATAAGTTGCAATCAATCAAATCGATCTAGCGGGACTGAAAAATTAAAATTTCTCCTACAAAACTGAAAATATTCAGTGATCCAAGATCAGAGAAAACAAGGAGGTGCTTCCTACATATCTACTTATAAAATCAATTAAAATTTCAAACAATACAATTCAAATGAGTTGGTAGTAAATTGCTATTCGAATTAATTCAAAATTAAATCGATTCAAATGAATTGGAAACTAATTGCAATTTTTTTTGACAAATTCATTTAAATTGGAAAAGATTTGAAAAATCAATCTAAAAATTTATTCGAATTGGAAACAAATTGCAATTCATTTTACCAAATTCATTTGAATTGACCTAAATTTTATTCGATTCCTTTTTATTGCGTGAAAAGAAATAATTTAAAATTTATTTTTATTTATTTTGTAATATTAGGTCTTTATGGCCAAAATAACAATATTATTTAGTAATAATCTACTTGAGATCAAAAGCATATATAAGACTAATTTTAAAATAAAAAGTATTAACCCTGTTTTTACGTTTCTTTTTTTTAAGATTAACGATTTTTGTTGCCATATTTTTTTAATACTCTTCACTACAAAAAGTAAAAAAAGGTTGTATCTTAGTTTGTCATTACGTTTGAAATTTCTTCAATATCCATTTCCGACCCCATAGAGTGTATATATTCTGAGTACTTTTGCATAGTGAATTTGATTAAGCGATGTCGGTCTGTCCGTCCAGTTAGTGTTGAAATCTAGTTTGCCAAGGCTAGAGAAAATTTAAGTACACCAATCGATCAGATATAGTGTCGAAAGAGTTGCTATTGAAATTCAGCGAGATCGGTCCATGTCCTTCGAGGCAGCGGGTCTGTCTTTTTCTCTCGTTTTACTTTTTTATTTAGTTTTTATTTATTTACTACAAATCAACCGAGCTCACAGAGCTAATATGGTTGTCATAATCTATTAAAAAATTACAATATTTAAAATATGAAATAAAAATAAGATAAAAAATTATACAAATATTATATTGTAATTAGGTAATATAGCCTAAGAGAAAGAATAAAATAAAATGGTGAAAGAAATAATACAATTGAAGATCTGAGAGAAATAAAAAAGATAATGTAAAAGCTATGTAATGAGGGCAGCTTTGATTGGTGTGAGTTAGATAACGAATAACTCATAAATTATCATGTGCTATATACTATTTTCCTGGAGAAAATTAAATATCTTGCTTTTATAAACATGATAAAATATATCAAATCTTTTTAAGAAATTCGGTAACGAATGAAACATATGAGCAAATCTAACGTGAAAAGAACGCTCCAAAATAAATGTCGACTTCGGAATAAGAATTAGAACATTTTTACTTTTAATAGTTTTATAGAAGACCAAGAACACCCTAACTTTTACAAAAAAGAAAAAAAAAGGAATGGACCATCCAAATACCTCAGACACGTAACTTCGAATATCCAGGGAGTATAATTAAAGAATTATCCTGTTAAATAGCATAATTATAAAACCTGTGTTTCAACACTTGGCAAACTAGATTTCAACACTTAGATGGACGGACAGACGGATATCGCTCAATCGACTTCGCTATGCATAAGAACTCAGAATACATACACTCTATGGGGTCGGAAATGGATATTGTAGAAATTACAAACGGAACGACAAACTAAGATACAACCTTTTTCCACTTTTTGTAGTGAAGAGTATTAAAAAAGTATGGCAACAAAAATCGTTAATCTTAAAAAAAAAGAAATCGTAAAAACACGGTAAAAGTCTAACATCTATCATCCTTGTAAAAAGCCAACACAAACCTGAAGGATACCGATGTGAACGCCACACTGTGGTCAATATTTTGAGATAGCGGCCAAAACTCCTTTTGGTTTTTGTTCTCCGATTTTAAAGTTATTAGACTCATATGAAAGTAGACAGGGAGCCAAAAAATTAGAACTCTATTTCAACTATTTCAATAGAACAGGGTGGTCCCAAATGGGCTTTTTCAGAATTTACTAAATTTATGATATTTTTAGTTAATTTTTAAAGTTTAAATGATCATAACTTTTTTGTTTTTCAAGATTTTTGAACGAAATAAATTTTGTGTTGTAACCTAACTTATTTCCTATTACTGTATTCAGAACAATTTAAATATTTTTTTATAAAAAGGTCAAATTTCCCGGGAATTTCCTACTTCATAGAGCACAACTCCTGTGAGTCAAGCTAAATCAAAACACAAATTTACTATTTTGTAGTCCTAACTCTCCCCTACATTCCTATATATACATGTCCATGCATCGGGACTGCACTTTTTGAGCTACAGCAATTTTTCTGACCCAAGGTAAGATATTCGGTACAAATGCACGTCATATTTTTTGAAAAGTTATTTGTATGTGAAAGTGGCTGTTATGTATATATTTTGATGAAATTTTGTACAAGAGTTCTTATTGACCCAAAAAATAATTCTGTTGAAATTAGGATAAGTTGGCCATATTTGGACCTAGTCCGCATAGAAGGGTGTATCAAAATTTTGACAAAAATGACAATAGAACTCTCAAATTATGTGGTATCTGACAATTCATTTGGAAAAGGTAAAAAATGATTTTATTGCCATCTAATATTACACAACTTAAATACCTGAAAATTGCAAATAAATTTAAAACCAATGGAAATAACTGGTAAAACCAAGTACCTGTTATATTATGTTTCAAAGAGGAAAAAAGATCATGTTGAAACTTCGAGCAATAGTATATTAAGCCATGCAATCATTTTTTTCTTCATTATTGTTTAAACAATGGCTAAATTCAGTTATAGTGTTCTATCTGATATATATTTTGAACGGAAAGATGAAAACGACATTATTTTACATATAATGAATAATCCATTCTTCAAAATATATAATAAGAGATGAAATTAAAGAACTTCAACCAGCGATATTTGAATTTAATGACCAATGCATCGAAGTTAACTTTAAAATGTCACAATGATCGATGGAAAAGTTGCACAAGCTTTAACCGAAACAAAGTCTTCGTCAAGCTGCACCATATGCCAAAAAACATCAAGTCAATTGAGCCAACCACCACCACAAGACGATAGTTTTAATGAAGTATATGAATTTGGAATGTTACCTCTTCATGCTAGAATTCGTTTTATGGAGCATATTCTTAAATTGGGATACGATTTGGAGTTTGGCCCGTTAGGCGAAACAGTGAGAAACAACAAAGAAAATATGGAAAAAAGAAAGCAAAAAAAATATTTCAGAAAAATACCGTGTGATAGGCCTTATAATTGACCAGCCAAAGCAAGGAGAAGGAAATTTTAATGATGGAAAAACAGCAAGGAGATTTTTTTCCGATCCAGAAACTGCAGCTTCTATAACTGGAGTAGATTATGATTTAATACGAAGATTCCAAATCATATTAGAAGTTATAGCATGTAGCAAAAAGATAGAAGCAAAAAAAAAATTGGTCAGTATGCTAATGAGTCAGCAACCCTTTATAACCAAAAATATTCTTGGAGACATATACCAACCACAGTTCACAAAATTTTGTTCCATGGGGAACAAATAATTCAGCACAATATGCTTCCAATTGGAGATCTCTCAGATGAAGCTCAATAAAAAAGGAACAAAGACTACAGATTCTTTCGCAAGCACAATACAAGAAAAATTTCCAGATATTGTACTAATGAAGATATTATTAATATTTTGTTGTGCACATCCGACCCATATATGTCCAGTATTCAACAAAAATGGAAATCAACCTCATTAGAGTTAGATGAAGAAGCTAAACAACTACTGCAAAATGAAAATCAAAGCTATTTTGAAGAAATTTTTACTAATATTGTTTAATTAATACTTGTGTTAAGATTATAATTTGTTTCTAATTTTAGTATAAATTTTTATTAATACATTTAAATAAAATATATGTGCACTTTAAATCAATAGTAAAAGTTTACTTAAAATTTTATCGATGTTGTATTCTGTATATAATATATCCAAATGGTATTGATATTGTTGGGAACTTCAGTGTTATTTTTCAGTTTAATCCTCACAAGAATTAGCTTTCTTCCAAAAAAAAAAAAACCAACCTTTGGCCCCTGTGAATATTGATACTAAATAAATGTCAGGGGCCAAATGTTGGCATTTTCTAACCAAAATTAAGTTTAGGAATAATAAATAAGTATTGGTTGTAAAATACGATTGAAGAAAATAAGAAATTATAAAAAAAATACCTATTTAAAATGTCAAAATATTCAACTTTTACATGGAAACTCAACAAAAAATTAAAATGCATTTTTAACTCTATATTACTTACGTTCCTATCAGTCGATTTTTACGTTTAGAAAAATTGAAGCTTAAAGTCCCTCCTATTGAACAAAACAAATTGCGTAAAAAAATACCAATCCGGTCAAAAGTTATAGAGTTTTGACCGCTATCTCGCGAAATTGACCACTGTGCGCCATGTAGTTAAAGCAGGTCAGTATGAGATTTTCCCAGGTCCCAAGTTAATGAGGATGAGCTACAAAAAAAGCAAGCGGTATCTGTTAGATCTTCAATAAAATTAAGCATGATCTAAATTGTCATATGTCGGTATCAATAAAAATGAGACCACTGGAATGTTCCGCAAGCATTCAACCTTTTCTCATAAGGAACTTTTTACCGTTGTTGTTCGTACTTATTTGTTATTTTATTAATTATTTATCTATTTACATATTTAATAATGAACAAAATAATTCAAAACTTATTGATTAAAAAATACATACAGTAGCTCCAAGCGAAACTCGTACAAAACTATGTACTTAATTAAATATCAGAAACGAAATTTTGAGTATATCTTTATTTATTAAAATACAGATAAATATTTTAAAAAGTGGCAAATTTTGACGCCAAAGCCAAACTCGTACAGTCTTATTTAATTTGGCAAAATTCTTTTAATAAAAATAATTTAAAAAAACATGGACTTTCCCCATTATCACCTTTTTTACTGTCATTTATTTGAGTTTTTGTTTGAAAGAGTTACAAAAGAGAACAAAATGGGTAGACAGAGAGGACAAACTTCTGTTGAAGTAAAAAAATTAATAATAAATCGCTGCGAAAAATATTTGAGGCAGTTGATAGAAGCCGATCAACAGTGCAATACATTATAAAAAGGTAAAAAATGGAAGAGAGGATTGCGAACAAGAAGAAAAGTAAAAATAAATAAAATTTTCTCTGCTGGAGAAGAGCAATATATTTAACGTAAAATAAAAAACAACCCATTTTTAAGTGCTCCGAAACTTGGAGAAATTATTGAAAAAGTTTTAGGAAAAAAATGTTGCCCACAGACCATAAGAAACATATTAAAAAGGGCTAATTTCAATGGTAGAAGGAAAAGAGTTAAACCTCTGATTAATAAGAGAAATCAAAAGTTAAGTTTACGATTCGCCAAGGAAAATAAAACAAAGGATTTTTCATTTTGGAAGCAGGTATTATTCACAGATGGAAGTAAATTCAACTCGTTTGGTTCAGATGGAAGACCTTATGTGTGGTATGCATAATGAGGAGTTGCTTGGCAAAAACATAAAACCAACAGTTGAGCACGGTGGTGAGTCAATAATGGTTTGGGGATCAGTTTCTGCATCTGGGCCCGTTTTTTTACACTTTATCGATGGTACCATGGATCTGAACATTTTAAAAGAAAGTTTGCCAGTTTGTAAGCAGAAACTTTGTCTTGGTGAAAACTTTTATTTTTACCAAGACAACGACCCTAAGCATAAGGCTTACAATGTGCGATCATGGCTACTTTATAATTGTCCACATGTTATGGATACACTAGCCCAGAGTCCAGACATAAACCCAATCGAAAATTTGTGGAGCTATCTCGATCGTAAAATTCGTAGTCATACAATAAGTTCTAAGGATGGGTTCAAAAGAGCTCTTTAGGACGAATGGGGCAAAATTTAACCAAGTTTTTGCGAAAACCTTGTGCGCAGTATGCCAAATAGATTAAAAATGGTGGCATGCAAAATAAAGGCATGCACACCAAATATTAATATTTAAAACCAACAAAATAATATTTGATTAAAGTGTGGTATACGAGTTTGGCTTTGTCACAGAAATTACTATTTTATGTTTTTATTAAAAAAAAATTTTATTGAATAATAATTTGAAGTTTTTATGTTTTGTTAAATTTGTTATAAAATGAACTAATAAAATAAATACCGTTTTATTTGTTAAGAGCTTCTTACTTAATGTTATAAGATAGTTTAAAAATTTGTCTAAAGTGTAAGAGTTTCGCTTGGAGCTACTGTATCTACTTTTAATAATTAAATTAACAACAAATATTGGCTCTCCAGCCATACATACATATGTATGCATAACATGTAAAAAACAACAACAACAACAACAAAAAAGACTGAAAATGAATTTAATCAACAGGTTTTTTATTTAAATTAAGTATAAAGAAACACCAATAAAGTATACTATATCCATAATTCACTGGGTATATTGTACTACAACAACAATATATGTACATATATACATATAAACAATAAGAAAATAACAAACGAGGTTATCTCTTGAGTTAAAAAATAAATTTACTCGATTTCGTTGGCTTCAAACAACGAAGCAACAAAACAAGTCACTTGTTTTGATTTATAAAATAGCTTTATTAGTTTTAAACAAAACAACCTCAAGAAATGGTGTGCGATAAGGAAGCAATGCAATTATTTAATTAATTTTAATGCTTTATGCTTTTTATATAATGAAACATTTTTAAATTGAATGAATTCCTTATTATTTTTAGGCTACAGCAGACTATCGCATTGAAACTGATACTTTTGGTGAGTTAAAGGTACCAGCCGATAAATATTATGGCGCCCAAACTATGCGTTCACAAATAAATTTTCCCATTGGTGGTCCCACTGAACGCATGCCAAAACCTGTCGTTCAAGCCATGGGTATTTTGAAAAAGGCCGCCGCTGAAGTTAACAAAGAATTTGGTTTAGATCCCAAAATAAGTGAAGCTATTTCAAAGGCTGCTGATGATGTTATCTCAGGAAAGCTTTATGATGATCACTTTCCTTTGGTTATTTGGCAAACTGGCTCTGGCACTCAAAGTAATATGAATGTTAATGAGGTAAGTGTTTATTTAAACAATAAAAATATTTATGTATGTGTTTATTATGTGTTTTTAGGATTAGATGTGTGTTTTTTTTTTAATTAGAATGTAAATAAAACGTTTCGCCCGGCTGATCTTTAATAGAATTTTATTAACGATCGGCTTATGTGTATCTTGCCTTGTAGTATCTAAAGAAAAGAAGTTAGAGTGCAATATTCGGCTATGCCGAATCTTATATACCTTTCACCATCTATGTAAATCTAGTTTAGTGAACTAACTTCAATCAAAAAAGCAATTATAGGGGTGACAGATAATTAAAAAAATAAAAATTTGGAACTGCATATATATAATTTTACATAAAAATGACATCGGCTCTTAATGGGTTAAGCGTTTAAAAAAATTTGTTTTTCCTTTAAGATCTCTTCAAAAGCTTTAAAATGATACCCATATTGATATTTAAAAAAAAAATTTAAATTTCAGAGCACCGTAACTCGGAAAATATGGGCGAGCACAAATTTTATTTAATTTTTCAAAAATGTCCTGCTTTTTTTTAATCCCGATTAAGTTATTATATCACCGATATTGATTATTGAGGATGAAAGCACGTCTCGATGGCCATTTCGCTACTGCCTAAGCCCGTTTCATAATATAATAATTAAGATTTGTCAAATTATAAATATGTGTGATGGTGTGAAATCAAATATGGCAAATAATACGAAAAGGAATTTGACATCCTATAATACAAATTCTTTCTTAGAAATTTTTCTAAACAATATGATTTTTTTATCAGTGTTGTTTTGCTGCTCATAACCCAACCAACCATTTAATGACCACACCGAAAAAAGACTCTTAAAAGAACAACCCATCTAGAGAACTTTTTCCGATCATGCTTTAAAATCGCTTTATATGACACTCAAATATGTGTATCTTTGAAGCTTTAAATATGAGAGCTGTAGTGAAGCCTGACTTCACAGTCAATATGACCAATACGCAATAGTGTGATTGTATAGTCGGTATTACCAGCAACACGGTATATAAATAAAAGATTCATATTTCATAAAACAAAAACATAAATACTTGCACAAGTAAAGCGGACATTTGACACTTTGTTGTTGTACCGCCAGCCATGTGAAATATTTTTTTCATTTTTGTTGTTATGCCGCTGTTTATGTGAGGCATGTGTGAATTGACAAGAAAGTATAAATAAACACTCACATGTGTTTGAATTTAGGCTCGCGTCATTTTCATTCCGGGAAATCAACAATAATCGGTTAACGAATGACAATGAATAAGTGGATCATATTCCACAAATATTTCCCAGGATTTATTTAAGTTTAGCAATAAGAATTAGCCTTAAGTCAATAGAATTAAGAGTTATATTGTAAATGCTTCTCAAGCAGAATTTTAAGTATAAAAGGAGGAATATTTTCCTTAACAATTTAGTTTTAATTTTGAAATTCATGGAGCTGGATCTTAAGCTTCTAATAAATAAAATATAATAGCAATTCTAACTGCTTATTATTTTATTTATATTTTCGTGCCAGTGGAGTTTTTAAGCGCCGGCACATAACCACTAGGTAGGAAAATTTTACAACAATTTTAGAGTAGAAATACAACCTTACGGATGCGGCGACGGATTCCGCATGTCAGAGAAAAAACAAATAAAATGAGTTGCGGCGACGGATGCGGATTTTATTGTCATTTTTATTATTTGTTTACTATTTTTTTTTTTATTGAAATATATTTAAAAAAAAATTTTTTTAATGTAAATAAGCAATAAATTGAAAAATTTCAAAATTATTGTTGATTTTCATTAACTTTTTACGTTTTCTTTCTCTTCTTTTTTCGTAGTCATTCACAAAAAATATTAACAAATAGAATTTTTTGGTAGAAAAACAATAAAACTGTGGCAACATGCTGAAAGAGAAAAAATTCAAAATTGAGAGCTTGAGAGAAAACGCACTCAAATTAAAATAGATTCTAATTTCATGCGGATTTGTTGAACGTTTTTTTGTTGTCAAAACTTCATATAAAAAAAACAACCGCATCCGCAGCCGTGAGGTTGTATTTCTACTCTCACACATAAAAATCCTAATCAATTACAGAGCGCTTTTAGAGACAAAAAAAGAGTCTTATAAATAAGAGCTTCTTACGCTGAAACAGTGTAGTAGAAAAAAAGCCCTCATTTCTGAAGATTTATGAGCGTAAAAACTCCTAGAAATGAGTTAAAAATAAATTTTGGAAATTATTTTTTTTTTTTTTTTATTAAAAAATCAATTCAATTAAAATGTTTCCTAAAAAAGACAATAATTTGTTGAGCAAAGGGAAAATTACTTGTTTTGAAAGTGACTCATAAAAACAATCGTGATTGTTGGTCATGTCCATGTTAAAACACCGCTGCTTGAATTATCTGTTTTGCCAACACATATCTTTAGGTTTATTAATTTATTTTTCGAAGAACGCAATCTGTTGCTACTTGCGAACAATTTAAAAGAAAAATCTAACCACAATTAACGGACGAAAAAAAAAACAAAAAAGCAAATTACATAACATAATTATTGTTTTGTGGTTGAATAATTAAAAGTATTATTTATATTTTTAAATTCCCCTCAAAACCACTATAACTTTAAAGATAACAAAGTCTTGCAGTTTCGGTCTTCGTGTGAAATTAGGATTTTCTAAAAGTTTTCATATATTTTTTTTAGGTGATAATTTACTTTGTTTTACGAAATACTAAATTACACCGTTTCATTTGCTAAATTTGCTAAAAAAAATGTGAAATAAAATTTTTAAACAAATAATTACGAGGGTAAAAATTTCACATTTATAAAAATAATACCTTCAAAATTAATATCTTGTTCTTCTTATGCTCTGCATATAATTCCTGATGCTTAGGCTTACGAGGGCTGTTCTATATATTTCTGGCCTAATAGTGAAAATGCGAATATTTATAATCAAAAATGGTTTTATTGTTTTTCAAAGTATTCTCCAGCATGATTTATACACTTTTGCATGCGATCAAACCAGTTGCCGAAGCACTTTTTCCACTCCGATTGAGACACCTCTAAAACATAGTTTTTTAACACTTTAACAGCTTCTTCTGGCGACGAAAATCGTTGACCACGCTTTTTTTTTGTTGATGTGCGGAAACAAGAAAACATTTCAATTTGTAGTTTTAAATAAACAAATATTTTATGAGAATGTGAAATATTTAGATTTGAAGGAATCAATCACGATTAAAGTAAATTAAAATCAAAGAGATTCCGAATAATATTGATTATTTATTTTGTTTTATCTCTATACATACATACATATATGCATATAATGGGCCGTGAGGAGTATTTCTGTGTAGTTTGAAGTTCGTCGGACAAATGGCGCAATATTTAGTTTTTTTTGTGTTTTTGCACCGTAGCTTAAGAACTACTGCACCGATTTTGACCAAAATTTATATTTATACTGTATGTTTCTGAGTGGATAGTTAACGTGGAGACTTAATCTAAAAGTGTCCCTGAAAAAGATTTTTTAATAATCACGATTTTTTTTATTTTGTCTTACTTTTTAAATTATATTTAAATATTTTTTGATATTTAATCGATTTCAGGTAATCAGCAATCGTGCTATTGAACTACTGGGAGGCAAATTGGGCTCCAAAAGCCCCGTGCACCCTAACGATCATGTTAACAAATCTCAAAGTTCTAATGATACTTTTCCCACTGCCATACACATCTCTGTGGCCCTGGAATTAAATAATAATCTTAAGCCTGCCATAAAGATTTTGCATGATGCCTTGAAAGCTAAATCAGAGGAATTTAAAAATATCATTAAAATTGGTCGCACACACACCATGGACGCTGTACCTTTGACTTTGGGTCAGGAGTTTAGTGGTTATACACAGCAAATGGCCTATGCTTTAGATCGTATTGATGCCTGTTTACCACGTGTTTATGAACTGGCCTTAGGCGGTACCGCTGTGGGTACTGGTCTTAATACTCGCATTGGTTTTGCTGAAAAGTGCGCTGCTAAAATTGCACAACTAACTGGTTTGCCATTTGTGACTGCTCCCAACAAATTTGAAGCTTTGGCGGGTCGTGATGCCATGGTAGAGGTTCATGGTATTTTAAATACAATTGCTGTGAGTTTAATGAAAATTGCCAATGACATTCGTTTCTTGGGTTCGGGTCCTAGATGTGGTTTGGGTGAACTTATGTTGCCAGAAAATGAGCCTGGCAGCTCTATTATGCCAGGCAAAGTAAATCCTACACAATGTGAGTCCATGACTATGGTTGCTGCTCAGGTTATGGGCAATCAAGTCGCTGTTACCATTGGTGGCTCTAATGGTCATTTCGAATTAAATGTCTTCAAGCCGCTGGTAGTTTCAAATGTATTGCGTTCTATTCGTTTGCTGTGTAAGTGATTAAGCCTACCCAGCAGAAACGTTGTTGATTCGGAAGCAGTTGCATTTAATTTGTCTAATTATAGTTTTGAAGACGGCATTATCCTATAATTTGTTTAGGAAAATGGCTGTAAAGAGCAGTGAAGTGAGAAATGATGTTGTGTTTCCCAGAGGCATAGACAGCTTTCTTTTCTAGAAGTACTGTTATCGCGCGTAAGCGGTTGTAAATTTGCGATCTTAATTTGCTTGTTCTATTCAGCCATTTTTGTAAACTTAAATGCAATTGCTTCCTATTCCAAATACGTTTTGCATAAAGTTTTAGTTTGTTTTACAAATAAATTATGTTTTTTCTTATATATTTCAGCGGATGGCAGTCGCACCTTTACCGCCAATTGTGTAAAAGGCATTCAAGCCAATACTGAACGTATAAACAAAATCATGAATGAATCCCTTATGTTGGTCACAGCTTTAAATCCCCATATTGGTTACGATAAAGCTGCTAAAATTGCAAAGACTGCTCACAAGAATGGCACTACCTTAAAGGAAGAAGCCATTAAATTGGGTTATCTGACTGAGGAACAATTTAGCCAATGGGTCAGACCACAAGATATGTTAGGACCCAAGTAAATTAAGCTTAATATGTGTTTAACATTTATATTATTTATTTTTTATTAATGTTTATGTTGGCAATTTTTTTTTTAAATATAACAACGCGATAAAAAGATGTTTTTTTCTTTTTTGTTGTAACCCTAAAAAGCAATTTTTTTTTGTGGACTTATTTATGTTGATTACGATCGAAAGTCATTTAGTAGGTATCTATTAAAGGGCTGCACAAGCATAAGAAAAATGTCTTATAAGCAATCACGTAAATTTCAAGTAGTGGGTATAGAACACTCTCATTTTCAAACACATACTTCCAAACACAAATGTTTTGCTTTGAAACAAAACAAAATGGAACTAGAACCAAATTGATATAGAATATCAAAACTGAAATAGAACATTCAAAACATGATTAAAGTTTTTAATAGCAGAATTCGGCTAATTAATTTTCATTTAATTTTAATATGAAAATATCAAAATAAAACGTCCCAGCCACAGTGCCATCAACTTTAAAATTTGACAACGCACAAAAATGGAAAAAAATTATAATTTCTGTTTTATTTAAAATGTTAATTAATTTTCAAAAAAATGTTAATATTTTTTTATTAAAAATATAATAGTAAAATTGTCTTTTACATTTCAGAGTTTTCAGAAAACGAATAGTAATAAAACTTAACAAAACAAAAAATAAATATATGAAAATTTATTATTCGGAATCTTTTAAAATTTAATTTACTTTATTCGTGCTTGATTGCTTTAAATATAAATATTTCATGAGAATATCATGGATATGCTTTCCCCGCAGTAATACATTTCAATTTTTAGTTTAGTTTAAAATAATAAATATTTCATGAGAATATCATGAAATATTTATATTTAAAGCAATCAAGCACGAATAAAGTAAATTAAATTAAAAAATTAGCTTGTATTCGATTATACTAAATAATAATTTTTTCATAAGTTCTATACAAAAGTTTGTAAAAAGAATTCAGCAATTGATAGTAAGAATTTAAAATTAATAACACGTGGTTCAATAATTATCCTTTTATGAAGATATTTTTAAAAATTTATTTTTTTTTTTCAGAAGTTTCAGCAGCAACTTGTAACGAAAGAGTAACAGGCACCTAAATCAGCGCTCCAAGTGCAACGCTGTTTCGCGCCTAGTTTTTACCAGAAAGAGTTTTTATGAAATGTCATGCTTAAATAAGCAGAAGTGCGTCAACCTTGGTAATCGACGCTTTAAGTGCTAATTTAGGTTTGGCTGTAAGACAGAAATTCGCAAATAAGAAAAAGTAAAAAATGTTTTATTAACAAAAATTAGCAGTGAATTCAGGAATAATACCGAGTATAAGACTTCACAGTAAAAGTGGTATATTCGGATATGCCGCATCTTATATACCCTTCACCACATATGTAAATCTAGTTCAATGAAGTATGTAACTCCAATCAACAAAAAAAAAAAAAAAACAAATATTGGCGTGACAGAGAATTAAAAAAAGACAAAAAATTAAGTACCAAGTCGCATTTATTTACAGGTGGTGTTGATTTTTATGTTCGAGGTTGTTATTAAAATTCTAAAAATAAAAAATTTTTAAATAATTTGAAAAAGAAAAAAATTTAAAATTTTATTAAATTAAATTTTAAAAGCAAAAAATGAAATATGAGGTATTGCTGCACATGCAGGAGGAAGAAATCAACTGTTACAGCTTCATTTAAAGCACCAAATAATGATAAAAGGATAAATTAAATTCGGCTGCCTCTTGTTTAGACAGCTATTTTTGACGTCAACGTGGTGCTCTGCAACAACAAAATGACATTAGGTTTTGTTTTCTGGAGCCGTGCGGCCACCTGGTATTTAATGCGTCTTGTTAAGTACGATATATAATTGATATACAAATGTCATCGGCTCTTAACGCATTAAGCATTTTTTTTTTTAATTTCATTATTTCCTGAAAGATCTCTACAAAAGCTTTAAAATGATGGGTATCATATTGATATCCTAATAAATATTGTGCACAATCGTACTTGCCTATGAATAGTTCAGAGGCCCCAATTTTTTTCAGTTGATAAAGTGTATACATTCTGACTTCGACTGAGCAATGTCCGTTCGTGCTAGGGTTGAAATCAAGTTTTTCGAGGCTCTAAGAGGTGCTACTGGAAATCAACATGATCGGTTCTTGTCCTTCGGAACAGAGGGCCTATCCCTAATTTTTTCATATTTAGAACAACGAATGGAACGATAGAGTTAAAAACTAAGAAAAAAAACATCAAGTGAAAAAATTGACGCTTGCCCACATTTTCTGAACTTTTTATAGAAAAGTAAGATATTTTTTAAGATATCAATATGAATATCATTTAAACACTTTTGAAAAGATGTTTAAGAAAGTATTAAATTTTTTATTAAATTCTTAACCCATTAAGAGCCAATGACAATTTTATGTAAAATTATATACAGTACTTAATTTTATTTTTTAGTTCTCTGTGACTCAGGCTTAATTCTCTTGTAATATGGTTTTTCGAACCAAGTTTGGCTTTATATTATGAAATAAATAAATGAAAAATGTGAATTTCAACTTGCTTCAAAAAACTAAACCGTTTTGGATAAGAACAAAAAATTTACCAACAAGTATAGAACATTTTTGAGTTGTTATTCTTCTGTCTTATTGATTCAATGGAGTTCTCATTTAATCAATTTGGCTTTTGATATAAGACTTTCTGTTTTTCTATACAAAATTTGGGTAAAATCCACTGATGAGCTATTTGAGCAGTAGTGAAATGGCCATATGGATATGCTTTCCCCGAAGTAATACATTTCATTTTTTTAGTTTAGTTTAAAATAATAAATATTTCATGAGAATATCATGAAATATTTATATTTAAAGGAATCAAGCACGAATAAAGTAAATTAAACAAGTATTATTTTTTTATATTTAACAAATATTAATTATAAATCGACACAAATTTAAGTTGGACTTCATTTTGAATTATATTTTTATTAAATCTTTTCCAAACGACAAATTGGACTCTCCTCCACCATTTTCAAATCTACTTTAGGTCCTACCAGATCCCTTATATTATTAATGCCATACTTAATCATCGTGGGCCTTTCTAATGACAAGCCCCACGCAATTACATTAACGTTTTCCGGCAAGCCCATAGGCAACAGCATTTCCGGACGAAAAACACCCGAATTTCCAACTTCAATCCATTTGCCTAGGCCAGGATGGAAACAGAATATTTCCATACTGGGTTCAGTGTAAGGGTTATAGGCTGGCTTAAACTCCAACTGAGTAATACCCAATTTTTTGAAGAATTCGTAGAGAGTACCGATTAAATCACCCAAGGTTAGACCCACATCGGCCATAACACCCTCAACTTGATGGAATTCGGCTAAATGGGTTGCATCCAAAGTTTCATTACGGAATACTTTGTCGATACTAAAATATTTAGTGGGTTTAAAGCCCTCTGCTCGGTTGGCCAGCTTATACAGCATACGAGCACTAACAGCTGTAGTATGAGTCCGTAACAGATTCTTTTGAGCCTCCTCCAATTTCCAGTCATAACCATACCCTTGAGAGCCGAAACCTCCTTTGGAATGTATCTCCTTTACACGTTGCAAGTAATCTTGTGGGAATTTATAGCTTTTAGCTGGATGATTAATAAAGAAGGTGTCGTGAGCATCTCGAGCCGGGTGTTGCTGAGGCTGAAATAAGGCATCGAAGTTCCAAAATGAAGATTCTACATAATTGTTAGTCGGCATTTCAGAGAAACCCATTTCTAAAAATATTTGTCTAAACTCTGAGCGAACTTTGAGCAAAGGATGCAGATGTCCTCTGGTAGGAGGAGCTCCCAAAGCGTCAAAGTTGTATGCCTTAAACTTTAAGTCTTTCCATAAACCAGATGCCAGCATATCTACAGTCAAATCTGTTTCCAATCTTGTCAAGGTAGTTGAAAACTCGGGGCCCTTAGACAGAATGAAACTCTTTGTTGTGATTTCCTGTAAAAGTTTACGTTTTTTGTATTCCGTCACTAAATTAGCTGCTAAATCCGTTTTACCATTTACAATAGCCACCAAATTTTGCTGCACAGAGTCATCTATGTTGCTAACTTTGCGTTTAACTAAAGGAGGATTTACAGTTTTATCTACTACAATCCAACCGTGCGACATCGCTTTACTAAATCCAACTTTGGCATTTGGACCGCTTTTCAAGAGTTCAGCTTGCGTGATGCCCTCAGCTGGAACAGCGTTATATATAAAAGCTTCATGACTGCCATTAACTACCACTAAATGTCCCTCTTCGGTTACTTCGAGTGTTTTCCGTGAAGTTGCCTCTGCATTAACTAACTCACCATGAGCTTGTATAGATTTCAATGCACCCACAATCTTCTGATGTTCAACACCAAAAACGTTTACCAAATCCAATGTGTCCACTTTATCTACATTTTCTAAATATTGTAGAATTCTTTCTGTAAGATCTGGATGCATTTTAATCAATTTAAATATCAGTATTTTTTCACCAAACACCGATTAACCGCGGCGTATTCCTTGCAAAACAATAAATGAATCTAAAGCGAATCAAGTAATTCGCCATGTCACGTTTGCTAAATTAAAAAGTGCTGCCAGGTTTTATAATAAAATTTCAAGTACACTTGAAGATTTTTTAATAACAATCAATTATATTTTAAATTGATGATGGATTGATAAACCATATATCTAACCTCATGCTCAGTTTTGGTCTTAAGGCATTGCATTATTTCAAGGAATGAATAAGTAAATAACGAAAGTAAAATACATAGATGTTTATAAATTTGTTTAAACTCATCAATCGAGAATTTATTGTAGTTGTTTAAAACATTTACTGAAAGATTGGTTTAAAATTAAATGAATGGAAAAGTTCGATTATAAACTTTTCGATGTAATATTTAATGAACCACGATATTTGACTGTTTAAATATTTATTTAAAAAAAAAATTATTTATATTAAATCTTAGTCTTTATGCAAATGTGTTGAAATTGAAAAATCTAAGCGCTTGAAAATGATAGTAAATATAAATATGACAAAAACAAATGCTATAAGCAATAATGGCTCTTGTAAAAGCAATACTTTCGAGAATTTATAACGCAACTCAAAGTTCGAAATATGATTCTCAACTAAATTTCTTTTAGTAAATGTTATTGTTGGGCGGCCCAAGGTGTCCAAATAAGTATAAGTCAAACTATCAGCTTGTCTTTGCACCTTATAGGGTGTTTGTAATTTGATGTTTGTACAACCTTCTGGTAAAATAATAGTCACAACAGCTTCATCTATACACATGTCATCAAAAATGTGATCAATCAAACGCATTTTAAGCAAATAATCGCCACCATCATTAAATAGATACTCAAATGATGGAATGTTGTAGCCAATAGTGTATTGAGTTTTCCAGCCACCAAACAATGGAAAACGAGGTCTTAGCTCAACCTCAACGTATTCACGCAATATATTCATATTTGATGTAGATATATTACCATTGCTATCTCTATAGTATACACCAAATGCAGAAGATGGCAACATTGTTTTGTAAGATTTAACAGCAGACTGACCGGAGCGACCATCTTTTTGAAATTCATAGCGAGAGAATGAACCCTTTAACTTGGCGCCAGAGTGAGTTAAATGTATATTTTCTTCGACGGCAATGTTGCCCCAATGTGAAATTTGTATGGTTCTTTCCAAACGATTTACAGTCATAAAAGGACTCTGGTTTTCATAATGCAAGTAAAGATTTTCCTTAGTAAAACCTAAAACAAAATAAACCGAAAAGAAGTTATCATATAGTACGTTTCAAGTTGCAGACTTAAGTTTCATTTATTCACATTAAAAGACTATGTCGTAATCTACAAAACAATAAAAGGTAAATTTTCATCAACTCACCTTCAATATTTTCATAGGTACCATACTTAATTTTATTTCCAGCTAAAGTGTAAGGTTTTGTTTGATTATAAGTCAACACGTTCGGCGAACTTAAAATGACCTGGGTTTTTTGTTCCAATGTTTTGTAGGGCGTGTAAAAGTACAAAAGACCGTTGTATTTAACAAATTGTTTTTCGGATTGTTTGATTTGCTCAGGATATGGTTTGATAAATTGACTATATACTAATTCCACAAAAAAATCTTGACTTGCAACGGGATTTGGCAGTTCAATATTAAAATAGGTTAAATCATTTTTTACCTCTTTTCGAATATTCAACTCTTTTTTCTTGTTATCTTTGACAGAGATGTACGATAAAAATGATTCAAATTCACTGGGAATAACTAATGAATACTTGCTAAATTTCTTGCCGGCATCTTCAGTGGCCGTGATTTTAAGAGCCTCTTTAGACAATTGAGTTGATAAGTCCAACACGCGGTCGACGCTTTTGTTAATAAGCTCGGGCGTGATCTCTTTAATGCTTAGAAGCAATATTATCATACAAAAATGCCAGGTTAAAGGCTTAAAAAATTGTAGCACCAATTCTGCCATTTCGATAGACACAAGACACGTAAGATTATTTTATTGCAAGAATTGAGAAAATGTTTGTTGCGGCAAATGGGACGGGACGGAATAAAACAACCGCAAATGTGGATTTGGCGTTGCCAATAGCTCTGCTGTGACATTGTGTTTACTAATAGGTATTTCTTAATGATCAAATGTTAAAGAACGCCGGCAGGATTATAGAACCGATTATCTGGCATAAGTCCAAAAAATTTATCATATTCAAATCTCTTCTGTTGCAGTGAACTCCGAAAGACATAAATTTCTTTAATAATAAAGTTTTTTTTATTAATTATGGCAATGCAACAATACTTTTTTGGGTTCTATACGTAACAAAGTGTCTACAACTAGTATAAACTTTGAGATTATATGTGAGAGAACGCCGGCAGAATTACATTTCTGATTCGCTGAAACTCATGGCGAATTAGCATCAGGTGGCCTTAACAGCTCAGGTGTCTAATGTGATTTTTCCTTCTTAGAGAGTCAAAAGTTATAATCTCCTTTGCTTTTGGCAGCCTTAAGCTATTTGTACAAAAACAAAATGTACATGTATATGAAAATTCATTATTCGAAATCTTTCTTATGTTAATTTATTTTAATCGTGCTTGATTCCTTCCAATATAAACATATCATGTTTCGTTTTCGCCGTGAGTATACCTGTTATGAAACTGAAAATAATCTCAATCCAAAAAAGGCGAACATAATTATCTCATAAAATTTAATAAGTATCTGACAGACGTGCAGTAAACTAATCCAAATTTCTTCTGTTTCAAGGAAATTCAGCAAAATTGCTCAAAAGAAATTTTATATTTATAAAGATTTGACAATTAGTATTTTTTATACCATTTAATATTCCAATATATTTCCACAAAAAGAAATTATGGCTTATATTCATGTACATAGGGCAAGCGTAATACATATAAATGGGGTACAGCAATACATTTTTAGCGAATTATGATTTGGCCAAGGATGCAACATCAAAGTCTACACAAGGCAAGGTAATGGCAAATAGGTTTTAGGAAACCTTGACAATTAAATTAAATGCATTAATTGCATGTAAAAAATTATTCATAAGATGTAAAAAACTTTAATAGGTAAATTTTATTCAAAAGCAAAGTATTTTAAAGAAATATTCCATTTAACAAGTCATTGCTTAAGATTGGCGAAGGAGAGCAGTACGAGGAAAAAATCCAGTATAGAAATAAGTTTAAGAAGCAACCGGAACAGTCTTGACTGCCAATGTCTTAACCGAAATAACTTTATATGACTCAAAAATATGACGTGTTTTGTATAATTAAAATTCGCAATGAAAAACTGTCGATAAATGTTAGATAAGATAGTAGTTTTTTCTTTGTGTCTCACCAGGTGTTTTGCTCTCAATATTTTGTATGGCATAACATGTTTGGCAGTTGTCTGCACTACGAATTTTAAATAGGGAGTGAAACAAATTAAATTTTTTACTTAAAAGTACTACAACACTTAGAGTCTATCAATTGAATATAAAAACTAATAATAAAGCACAATGTAAAGGAATATTGTTCAAATACCTCATACCTTCATTAGATCCCCAAATAAAAAAAAAACTCCTCTGAAAATTGAGTAAGCCTATTTAGGTCCGCTTTACAGCACGAACTATAATCAGGGTTGCACGCAGGTATAAAGATTACCGGGCGCCTATTAATCATGACCTGAATAGAGATATTCTCAATACACTGTGTCTTAATTTTAGGTATGGGATTGACGATCTTCTCGATATACTTTGTATCCACCGTTTAGCAAAAGGATATCAATATTTTTATCGCGTAGAACTTGCTCGAGTTGAGAAGCTGCTGAAACATTTGTTATGCCTTGGGCATTCCAGTGCATAACCTGAATATTGTGTATACTAGTGTTATTATATGGCATGTCTAAGCATATTACCTAACACTCGTAATTTGTCATACTTATTCTGACATCTTTGCAGTGTCTCATTCGATATATCATTTGAGCTGTCAAGGTTGTTGTTATTAATAACCTCTGAATACTGGGGACCACCATAAGGGCGAGTATCACGAGCTTTAGTTACACGTGGCTGACCAGGCAGTTCTGGAAATTTGGCTTCTGTGGCGTTGAAATACGACACATTGGAACGTTTGTTTTGTATTTTTGGCTTGGAGTTTATTCGTTAACGAATATTTAAATATTCCTGTCGACATGGACATTTAGGATCGTCAGCTCTGTGGTTGCCCTGCTTGAGGCCTTTCTTGGCACAGTTGAAACATCTGAAAACTACTCTGGCACCGTGGGTTGTTTTATTTCACAAATTAAATTTATTTATACTTAAAAGCTCACAAATTCATTTTGGGAATTCGATTTCCAAATGCTGATTGAAGAAGTGGTTAAAAACTGTTTTCGGGTAAATCGTCAAAAATTTCACGTACTCTGCAACAAATTGAGATGGTCGCAAACATACAAACGCAATGTCGGATGACAATATTACTGGAAAAAAGAGTAGTTATCCTCCTCCGCAAAGTATCCCAAAGAATTCACACAGTTTGTGCATATTTGTAAAATATAATAATGAAATTAATTTTTCTAAATGCAAATTAATGTGTTTAAAAATATGTTTGTATGTATTTACTTTGTTACGCTTTTTGACACGACGCTAGATTTTCGGTTTGCCGCCATTAAAAGTCCTATTCCAAAAATAAAAAAAAACACGGAAAATATTTCAGTAGTATATCTGAACCCTGAATTTGATGTGTTTTGCGACGTGTTTAAATCAGAAACACGTCAATTTGAAGTGTTTAGCAAGCCAAGTAAATGTATGGGAAAATATCTCAAAAACAACTTGTTTTGCACTTAAGCACTTAAAACTTGCTTAAAAAATAAGTGTGAAACGACATAGACTTTATTTTAGTCTTTTTATTTGTAAAAATCTATTATTTTTACCATCTATCAATTATTTTTAATTGATATTTGTAATGTGTAACTGTTACGGTATAGAAACCCTTCCATTGGCGTTTAACTCATTGCATTTTGAGTAGTGTGGCAACACCAAAAAAGTGGAACGGCACATAAAACTTGTTTATTGCTTTTAAAGAATTTTTATTTTTAAGTTTTTTTATTTTGTTCAGAATACTTTAAAGAATTTAACAAACCAATAATTAAAGATAAGCTCGAAAATAGAAGACAATGTTGAATTTTCCTATTTTACCAGGAGACAAATATGACGGACGTTGTGCTGAAATATACATAACGGAAAAACAATTTTTGATCTACCACTGTTCAGTTTGTGAAGAAACCTATGCAACATTCAAAGAACTGTTAAGCCACATAACCAAAGACCATTTTAACAAAGCCAAAGAATATAGTGAAATGGAAATTAGAAGTGAGGAAACTGTTATTGCACAAGAAAACCAGTTAGCAATGACAAAATCATTTATAAAGACAAAAAATTGTAATGAAGCTTTGCACGGTAGTTTAGCTGATAAAAATAAGAGGGAGGAGAGGGAACGCGAACAATATTTTAATGAATATCTTCAGGAAGTTTCATTAGAAATAGAGGTATGAAAAAATATTTTTAATTATAATTTATTTATAAATTGTGGATTATTATGCAGGATATATCACCACTTTCAAATTATAATAAAAGTTTTCCTCAGCATAAGAAAACGCAGAATTTAACAGGTGCACTGAAATTCCCTATTATTGGAGGAACTAAAATAAATACCACTTATCAATTAAATCCTAGTGAGGAACGGAAATACATATGTGATATATGTGGTTTTGCCTTTAAAGATAATTATAATTTACGTGGGCATCTTTTAAGGCATGTGAATCAAAAAAAGTACACCTGTTCCATATGTCAGAAAAGATTTGTTACTAAAATTGATCTGCGTTTGCATGAATATCGTCATAAAGAAGACAGACCTTTTTTGTGTAATCACTGCGGCATGGGTTTTCTGAGCTCGGGATCTCTTACGCTGCATATAAGGAAACATCATATCCTCCGTCATTGTTTCAAATGTGAACCGTGTAATAGGGCATCTCAATTTTATAAAGCTAAAGATCAGCCCGTTTATTCGGAGGATCGTTATTTTCAATGTAACGAATGCCCATTAACTTTTAAATGCAGAAAGACTTTTAATAATCATATGAAAGTGCATGAAAATAAGCGCAAATATCGTTGTGAAAACTGTGACTTAGACTCCAGTGATGCGGTTACCTTAAATAGTTATCAAAGGAAGAACCGCTCTTTTATCAGCAAATCTGCTAAGGAAATTATGACAGAAACCCATATTATGCAGGATAACGATAAGGAGGAAGATAACTATAAAAATGCTAGTTTAAGTGAGAGGACGATCGAGGAAGTATTTGCTGTCAAAGAACAAAACTTTGAAGAATATGAACTTGTGCAAACATTAACTGATTTGCAGTGTAATAAAACTATTTAAAGATTTTTTAATCAAACAAAAAATTTTTAAAACCTAACAAGTATTTTGTTATTCAAGTGATACATATTTTGATTCAATAAATACATATGTATTGTATTTTTTGAAGTCATTTATTTAAAATAGACTATTGTATCTTTTAATATTTCATATATATTTTAATTTTTTAATAAAAGAATTTCTACAAAACACAAAAGGTTTATTTTGATTCTGGAAATGTTTTATGTAGTAAAAAAGTTTAATCATTTTTACAAGACCGTGTGATTAAAAGATAGATTGAGTAATTAAATAAGCTACAATAATTAAAATAACATTTTTTTCTTTCTTCTAAATAATATTTTTAAATTAACCATAATTATTAATCCTCCTTAAATTCACTATGAAATTTATGAAAAATAAAATTATTTTTACTAATTGTGTTAATAAAAAAAACGAGTGAAATTAGATACTTGTAGAATGTAAAGGTACTATATTAAACCCGTATACTTCGCCATTTGCTGACGATGCATCGTTTCTAAGCATTTGCGAAAATCCCTAAATAGTTTCACTATACTTACCAGACCATATATTAAAATAGGAAGAATGGTTAAATAATTTGAAAATATATTCACATAACATTCAAACAGCCTTCCTATTCCAATAATTATCCAAATGACACCAAAACTATCGGAGGTTAAGTCCCCGGAGTGCAATTTTTCGTCTTCTTAGTTGGAAGAGACATATAGAAACAAAATTAACACAAATGAAAGCAGCAAAACTTAATTGGCTATATATATATATATATATATATATATATACATATATATGTATGTGTGTGTGTGAAATCTAAGACATATCATTATTCAGTTTTATCTGAAAATTCATTAATATTTTTAAGTATCTACATTTTACTTGCTATCAGAAAATAAAATGAAAGGTAAAAAGCTATGGTAAATCAAACCATTAATATTATATATGTTACATTCTTGCATTAAATATTCTCTCATAGTTACCAAATATTTATAATACATAATATATTATTAATGCTCAATTAATATTTTTATTGTTCATAATTACTTTTTTGCTTGGTATTGTTCGTTTCCAACACGAAATCATATCATATCATTTAACTTCAAGCACTGCTCTAATTGTAAGATTTGATTTCAAAATTCTATTTAGCAACAAAATAAAGTGTTAAATATTCGATTCTCATTGAAATGTCAACACTACAAGCTGACTTTCAACTAAATCTAATATGGCAGTTTCGTATTAAAAATAACGGTCCTCAAATTTAACGTTCTAACAAACAATTGCTGCCAGATCTTATTTTTTACAACAAATGGCAACATCTTTTAAGATATGTATACAAAGTAATTCTGTTTTGTATAAAATATTTTTCCTGAAATCCTAGTGTTGTCTTGTTAAGTATTGATTTATGATTACGAAAATTTTCATCAATATCGTCTGGCATCTAAAGAATTAAAAAAAGGTTAAGAATGACAGAAACTCAATTAAATATGAATGCTAATGATAAAATGGCCAGTTTAATTAAAGAAGCAGAAAACTTAAAGGCTAAGCTAGAAGAAGAACGTCAAAAACTTAATGATGTCAGTTTATCGTCAATAGCTGAACGTTTAGAGCCAATTTCATATGTTAATATAAAGCCCCGTAAGGTATTGAAGGGACATCAGGCCAAGGTCTTATGCACTGATTGGAGTCCTGATAAACGTCATATAATCTCATCATCCCAAGATGGTAGATTAATTATATGGGATGCATTCACCACCAATAAGGAACATGCCTTAACTATGCCAACTACTTGGATAATGGCCTGTGCTTATGCACCTTCTGGCAACTATGTGGCATGTGGAGGTTTAGATAATAAAGTTACAGTCTACCCTGTAACGTCAGATGAGGAAATGGCAGCTAAAAAACGCACTGTAGGTACTCACACCTCATACATGTCCTGCTGTATTTATCCTAATTCAGATCAGCAAATACTGACGGGCAGTGGAGACTCTACCTGTGCTCTATGGGATGTTGAGTCAGGCCAACTATTACAAAGTTTCCATGGCCATTCTGGTGATGTTATGGCTATTGATTTGGCCCCTAACGAAACCGGTAATACTTTCGTTTCAGGCAGTTGCGATCGTATGGCGTTTATATGGGACATGCGCTCTGGCCAGGTGGTGCAGTCTTTTGAGGGTCACCAATCGGATGTGAACAGTGTTAAATTTCATCCCAGTGGTGATGCCATTGCTACTGGTTCAGACGATAGCAGTTGTCGGTTGTTTGATATGCGAGCTGACCGTGAGGTTGCAGTTTTCTCCAAGGAGAGCATCATTTTTGGAGTTAATTCAGTTGATTTTTCTGTAAGTGGCCGTTTATTATTTGCCGGTTACAATGATTATACTGTTAATTTATGGGACACTCTAAAGTCAGAACGCATTTGTTTGTTGTACGGTCATGAGAATAAGGTTTCTTGCGTACAGGTATCACCAGATGGTACCGCTTTATCCACTGGGAGCTGGGATTACACAATACGTGTGTGGGCTTAATCTGATAAGAGTAATTGTAGTAAAGATTATGACTCAAATTTAAAAAGAGAATCGTTAAAAATTAGAAAATGCTACATGCATACATATATGCGTATATTTATCTAATAAACGCTTTAAAAAAAAACATCATTAATTCTAATATTCCTTTTTAATTTAAATTCATAATTTTGTGCAATAATGTTTTCAATGTTTTTTTTCAATATGAATGTATGTATATTGTAGTTTGTTGCAAATTGTTTTATTTGAAAAAATAAATGTTTATATTAAAAAAATTAGCTGGCAATAAAAAATAATAATTTAAACTTAAAATAATTAATTGCTAGTAACAATTGTTTTTTCTGAAACCAATAAACCGCAATCCTGTTTATGTTTACGCATATGAGCTGACAAGCCTGCCGCTTGCGAATATGCACTATTACAAATTTTACACACATACTTTTTAATTCCCGTATGAAGATGGCGGTGATGATATAAGGACTTACTGCTGGCGAACGCCTTACTGCAGACTGTGCAAACATGAGAACGTTCAGTGGCATGAACGGATTGATGATCTTGTAAAAAATGCTTAGATGCAAAACGACGATCACACTGCTTACAAGCATACGGTTTCTCGCCGGTATGTGTGCGTATATGAACAATTAAAAACTCTTTACTGCGTTGACGCGAACCACATATTTCACAAACAAACGCTGGTTGAGCAAAATGGCTTCGTTTGTGGGCACTGAGACGGCGGTTGTTAGGAAAAGTTTTGCCACAATTTTCATAGTCACATAGAAAATTTCTTGTTTCTATATGACTTTCGCAATGATAACGAAGAGCTTCATATTTGTCAAAAACTTTATGACAAATATGACAAGTGTAACCGGTATGAGTGCGTTGGTGTAAAGTTAAGTAACGCTTTTCAACGAAAGATTTGTTACATTTCTCACATTTAAAGCTTTTCGGTTCATGTTGCTGTCGTATATGAAAGCGTAAATAAAATTTTGTTGTAAACCTACGTCTGCATTCAATACATTCAAAATGTTTAACTTTGTTGGTTTCTAAAGTTTTATTTGTAGCCTTAAGAAAAATAAATAAGACCTCTTAACATTTATCTCTTAAGTACCTATTTACATTTTTATAATACCTTTTTCAATATCGCCAAAGGTTCTGACATATCTTCTGAATCACTATTCCCGTCGACAATTGTAAAACAACCAATAGTCTCTTCCACATCACTTTCATTACGTTTTTCAGACCCTATACTTGTAGGTTGATCGATACCTGCAATAAATTCCGTTTGATCTTCACTTTTTGAATTGTCTTCCTCCAAACCACTATTCTTTCGTTCTTTGTTCAAAGGTTTATCATTACAATCACGACATAATTCCAACCAATGTGTTAAGCGAAAATGTTTTATAAATTCACTGTAGTCAAATATTTTAATATCACATAATTTACAGACTATTATGAAAGTCGTTTCAGTTTGGCATATTATTTCACCACAGGTTTTATTAGAATAGTTTGGGTAAAATGTTGATAATAAAGAAGTTTTAAGCATATTTTAGAATGTAAATTATAAACAATCTTAGTTTGGTTTGTTTACATCCGTTGGAGTGCTGCCAGATTTTTAACTGGTTTCAAATCAGCTGTTCAAGCATACAGTTAAATATCATTTGTTGATGTATTTGTTTCAAGCATTTATCAAACAAAATACTTTTAAATATTAATCAGCATAAAATTATATAAAAACACTTACAACCTTCTCTAATATTGCTAATGTTTCGATATCACTATAGCCGTTTCAATACATTTGTTTGTAACCGGGAATTTTTCATTTTTAACTAATTTAATAAAAATGTCATCTAAATGTGCTAAGTCCATTGGGTGTTGCAATAATGCTGCAAAAATTCATTTAACACGAACATTTTTATACTACAAAATTTACAGGCTATTGTAAATAATCGTTTGTTTCCACAAATTAATTTTCCACAATTCTTAGACGATAGATAACTGTTATTAAATGGTTTCAGTATATGGAAATTACTGATTCTATTGATTTTTTTTGCTGATGCAGTAATGAACAGTTTGTTTAGTTGGATTGACGTTAGAATAATAAATTAATCAAACTAAATTGTTAAAATATAAGAAATTAAGTTTTAATCATGGCAAGACCAAGCAATAAGTTTTATAAAATTAATTAAAAATTTTATAACTCAAAGGGTATAAAATACATTATTATAATGGGAGGGAGTATCAGCGGTAAATGAGGCTCCATCGTCTCTATGTTTACGCATATGTGCGGATAGACCTGCTGCTTGAGCATATGCTTGTCCACAAGTTTTGCAAACGAATTTTTTTATACCTAAATGTAAATGCTTATGATGGTACAGTGCTTTAGGCCGATTAAAACTTTTACCGCAAACATCACAAATATGTTTTCGTTCGGTTTCGTGTGTAGCCATGTGTTCGTTTAGTAAAGGTTTAGATCCAAACCGGCGATCACAAAGTTTACAGCCAAAAGGCTTCTCTCCAGTATGATGGCGTTTATGTACAATCAAGGATTCTCGTTGTCGACATTTGTAACCGCATTCTTCACATATAAACATTTCACTATTGTGATAACGTTGATGGTCCTTAAGTTGTCCCTTAGTGGCAAAAGCTTTACCACAATTATCCTCTTTACATACAAATTCCTTCTTATCTAAGTGTATTAACATATGACGTTTTAGATTGCGATTTGTGGTAAAGTTTTTATGACAATCTGGACATTTATATCCGGTATGTTTGCGGTCAATATGACTTTTAAGTGTTCGTTCTTCAGGAAAAGACTGATCACACATCGAACATTTAAACGGTTTTTCCCGTAAATGTACTATTTTTATATGCAGCTGCAAACGCCTGGAATCGGCATACTTTTTACTACAAATTTCACAGGATAATTCTTTAGGTTTTCTGGTCTAGATTTTAGTTAAATACATATATCAAAACTCATTTATAAGCAACAAAAAATATATATAATACCTTTCTCATTATACTTTGACTTTGCTCTTCATCACCTTCTTGTAGCTCTTCATCTTCTGTATTTGGCTCATCTTCTTTATCATTGGAATATGTACTATTATCCACATCCCAAAGAAATTCCTCATTTTCTCCAGTACTATCATAACTTTCGCTTTTAATTGCTTCAGATTTTTTGTGCTCCACTGCTTCACTTATTTCAAACTTAATTATACGTTCATAGTTTTCGGCATTTTCCTGGCCATTTACTAAAGGCTTGTCCTTGTCCGATTGGTTTTCATTAGTTTCATCCAAGTGCACATTTTTAAAATGCTGTACAAACTCTTCAAACTCAAATATTTTTATTTTACATAATTTACAATTAATAATAAATTCTTCAAGGTTTTCGCAAATAATTTCCCCACATGTTTGTGAAGTTGGTTTGTTGTAATTTACAGGTAAAAAACAATTTTTTAACATTTTGTTTTCACAAATAAATGTAAATCTGCTAAACTAGTGTTTACCTTTTCCTATTCTTTTTTACTAATATTTCGGTTAAATGTCAAATACTGTGCTGCCAAGTATCTCACAGAAAAGCAAGAAACTTAAAGGAATTTGAAATTAATAAGTTAATTTACTTTTTCCTATTAGGGTTTACTTATTTTAACGAAAGCGAATTCATAGTTTATCGTTTTCATATTCATTTCATTTCATTTCATTTATTCAAACAATATGTAATAAATAGCCTCAGAGGCCATATTCTTTGGTATCAGAGGCTTTTGTATTGGTAAAAGCAAAAATAAATAAATCAGATGACCCGTAACCAATATTTTACGGAAAAAGTTTTTAAATTAGAAGCTTGACACATTAACTTTAATATATGTTATATGTAACTTCGAATTGATACTTAAATTTTTTAATTACTTAGTATGGCTTCGCTTACAATGTCTATCATGTTTTAGTTCTAAAATACCAAAATTGTTTCAAACGAAGAGATACAACATTTTCTTTCAGAACTTCGCAAAAATATGCCATATATAATAATTATTATTATTTTTATTAATTAAAATTTTATCGATTAAAAATTATCACCTTTTTAAATGAGTCATAGACTACAATTTTTCATATTATTTCTTTCTTTTTTCCTTTTGAATAAAATCATAATTTAATTTCATTTTTCTATGCTAAATGAAATGTTTCATTCCCTCTGTTGGGTACATTACTAAGGATATCGCATTTATTATAAATTTGCATTTTTTTTACACCTACTGATGGGATTATTTATTTATTTACTTATTTTCTTTCTAACATTTTTTTTCCTTTGGCTGGGGAGCCTAGTGTGATAAGGTTATTATTTACATATATAACATAGTAAGGTACAAGAATTTAGTATATAAGCAGAATAATATTTATTCGGTCTTTTTAGTAGAATAACACAAAAAGGCTGTTCTTTTGTAATATTCAGGATTTATCTACTTGTAATATAGATTAATTGGCCTGTAAAGGCTTTTATATTACTGTTTTAAAATAAATAATTATTATTATTACTATTATTATTATTATTATTACTATTATTATTATTATTATTATTATTATTATTAATATTATTATTATTATTATTATTATTATTATTATTATTATTATTATTATTAATATTATTATTATTATCATTATTATTATTATTATTATTATTATTATTATTATTATTATTATTATTATTATTATTATTATTATTATTATTGTTACTATTATTATTATTATTGTTATTATTATTCCAAAACCTGTAATATTATTATTTTTATTATTATACATTTCATTTTATAGTTTTAAATAATAAATATTTCATGAGAATATCATGAAATATTTATACTTTAAGGAATCAACACGATTAAAGTAAATTAATAAAAATAATACAAAAATCAAAGGACAATAAACTACATATTTAAAAATATATGCTTTTTAAATGAGAAAACCAATCTGTGTGGTTTAACTGGGAAACCAAAGATTATTATCTGTGGTTTAAATGAGAAACAACACTGTTTATGGCTTTTCCAAGTTTATATGGCAACGCTTCACAAACTTTCGCCTTGACTGTAATTCTTTTCCAGGCAAATTCGCCTTGAGTTCACTTCGGTATTCCGTTAATTGTTTTCAAGTAAAAGTTTTCAAATAAACTACAAACTCATATATACAGCACGACTTTTTTCTTAATATTAAATAAGAAACAATGAATAAGAAATTTAGTAAATTTGCTAATAAACAGGAATTAGTGAATACGCATAACAGTTTAAAAGTGACGAAAGTTGATGATGAAAATTATTTAGAAGAATATCAAGAATTACGAAAACCACATCCTGCTACATTACTTAAAATTCAAGGTCATTTTAAAAACGGAGAAATTGCAAAAGTAAGTCTAGTTATTGTTTAGTTTTCCTAGATATTAATTTTTTGTGAGTCGCAGACAAAATTGTTTAAAAAAACAGGAATCGAAAAACGTGTGGAAGTTCCATCATGTGAAGAACTTTTAAATGAAGCATATAATACAAACTTAATTCAAAATGAAGTTAAAAAAATTGAGGGGATCTTGTTGGACGACAATATGTACAATTTAGATTCTGAGGAAGCCCAACCTTTAAATTTGCATATAAAAACCGATTTATTACAAATAAAGAAAGATGGAAAATCTGAACCGAACATTCAAAATTCTCTGTCTTCTAATAAGGAAACTTCTAAAAAATCTTTAAACTATATTGAGGATCTTCTGGTTGGAATATTTTATACAAAAGTTCGATCTCATCCGAACGGATTTTTTGCAGAAAATCTACCAAATTGGTATAAACGAACCTTCGACAAAGATCCAAGTGTTGATTGGCTAGATTTAATAGAAGCGTCGAATAAGTTTGTTATTGAAAATGTAGAAAATAAAATAATTCTCTATGCAAAAAGTGAAGAAGATCTTAACGAAAATTTGAATGCCATAGATAATGATGTTAAAATGACGCCTGTCTCAAAAGAACATTTGACTTTACAAAAAAAGGAAAGTAAAGGGTCAACTGAGTCGTCAATTAACTTCACACGTTATAAACATTTAAAAAAGTCTTTAGAGGAATTTTCGAAAAATGCTGGTAGTGATAAAACAAAGGCTGGTAAAAACAAAGAAAAACAAACAAAATCAAAAAGCAAGAGGCCAATAAACAAAATTTAAATGTATTCTTTTAATGTTAAAATATATTTTAATAAAGAGTTTTAAGTACTGAGTTTCTGCTTTTCTTGTCTCTTTATCATAACTCTGATTTAATTGGCTTAAATCTAGTTTAGTGAGACGGGTTAAAAAATAAAAAGAAATTGCAATTAACATTAGAACTTGCAATTTTAAACAAAAACTATAAAGTGAAAATTTTTAGACCAAGACCATCAGGCAAATTCTGAGTTCCACACGAAATTTTTGCTTCAAATTTTTCTAAGCATTGTTGATATAAAATTGTTTTTTAAAAAAACAATGGCCCATATTCATAGTTAAAATAAAGTATACTTTAAGGGAACTAAAGTCGGTTTTACTTTAGAATCGACTCTAACTCATTCATAGACAATTTAAAATATACTTTTGGAGAGAAAGTCAACTCTAAATTTTAAAACTACCTAAAGCTGTTTTTAACTCATTTTTACAAAATTATTTTATTTGGTTTAAGAACGCAATACTCTTTATCTGATTTTTATACCAGAGTGAACAAGGTTACTTTTTTCAAATGTTTGTGTAGAAATTGTATGAAAACATTAATCAAATTTCAGTTGGCACCCAGTGGAAGGCGTCTAAACTTTAAGTATACTTTATTCTTGACTATGAAAGCAAAAAAGATAATAAGAGCTTTTTATTTTAGAGTATACTTTAGCAAGAGTCGACTTTTTTCTATAACTATGAATTTGGGCCATCGCCTTGAAAAATTCGAAGTGAAAATTTCGTGTGGATTTCAAAACAGCCCTCCATATACCATGGAATGGTAATTAAAAGTACTAACTAAAAAAAATTGATTGATAAAAAATCATAATATTCTCTCACTTGCTACAAAAGAGTCATAATGTAAACGCTTGATGACTTAGGAGATTCTTCAAAATAGAAAACAATAAAAGAGTCAGCTACAATGCCCTTAATGTAAAACCACTCTTATTTGCACTTTTCTTCTTGTTCGCAATCCTCTCTTCCATTTTATACCTTTTTATAATATATTGCACTGTTGATCGGCTTCTATTAACTACCTCAGATATTTATGTTGAATTATTAATTTTCTTACTTCAACGGAAGTTTGTCCTCTCTGTCCACCCATTTTGTTCTCGTTTGTAACTCTTCCAAACAAAAACTCAAATAAATGACAATAAAAAAAGTGATAACGGGGAAAGCCCCTTTTTTTAAATTATTTTTACGAAATATTCTGAAGTTAGATGCAAATTAAAAGAATGTTGCCAAATTAAACAAGACTGTACGAGTTTGGTTTTGGAGTCAAAAGTTGCCACTTTTCAAAATATTTATCTGTATTTTAATAAATAAAGATATATTCAAAATTTCGTTTCTGATATTTAATTAAGTACATAGTTTTGTTTCAAATTTGGGAATATCTGAACTCAAGAAATTGCGTAAGCGATAGACAATTTTGTTTTCGATCTGGATTAAGCGCGTCTTCTTTCTTACTTAGCTTAACAGATAAAATTCGAGAAAATATAAACGCAAGGAAAATATCCACATTGGTGTCACTAGACTTAAGCAAAGCGTTTGATACTGTCAACTACAATTTATTTATAGAAAAGCTGCACTCCAGGTTTAATTTCTCTTCTTCATCCTGTAAATTAGTTTACTCTTTTTTATTCGGTAGGCGTCAATTTGTCGGTTACAATGGGAAGAATTCATCGTTAAAAATTTGTTTCAGTGGAGTACCGCAGGGGTCTGCTTTGGGTCCATTGTTTTTCTTCATGCTTATGAATGACTTCTTTGATTACATCACAACCCTGCAGTGCCAATCTTATGTATATGCAGACGACATCAACCTGCTATTTACTGGCGATAAACAGTTTTTAGATTGTCACCTAGAAACAGTCAATTATGTTCTATCGAGAGTTTCCTCTTGGGCAGACAATAACAAAATTAGTTTTAATCCCAATAAAACTAATAGTGCGTTTCCATTGAGGTGATTTCGTCTAAAACACTTAATTTACTAAAATCAAGTGTTTTGCTGCTTGATTTTCCATACATTTTTCATGCTACCAAAACCATTTAAATCACTTGATTTATTTAAAATCATGTAGAAAATGTATTTTTTGGAACTAAATTTTCCTTTGCAACACTGTGTTGTGTCTAGGATATTCAAGTTCAACTCCGTTCTATCAATTCATATTGGATGTTTTTATCAAAAAAGTGACAATTACTTTTAAATTTTTCAAAACAATAATCTTTTTTGTTATAAAAAAGTGTAAAA
Source organism: Gymnosoma rotundatum (assembly GCA_916610165.2). Lineage (NCBI taxonomy): Eukaryota > Metazoa > Arthropoda > Insecta > Diptera > Tachinidae > Gymnosoma > Gymnosoma rotundatum. The sequence continues at coordinate 13,778,605 of OU744340.1, forward strand.
AAAATACAAAAAGAAAAATATGTAAAACAAAAATTAAATTAAAAATAAAAACGATTTTTTACCAAAAATGAAATAGTCTTTTTTTTCTTTTACGGTGAAAATGTCAGTGTAACGTCTTAAATTCGTATTTAAAAAACACTTCAGCTCAATAGAAACGCTTCGAAGTGTTTTTCTCAAAACTAGTTGATTTCAAGTCAATGGAAACGCAGTATAAAGCTCTTTCATTTGGTTCATCTAATAATTTATTTTACACAATGAATATCCATTTTAAAAACTGCCCGGTACAATTTGTGTAAAGTTTAAAATGCCTAGGCGTAGTGATAGACAAAGACCTTAACTTCAAGAACCACATCTCAACAGTAGCATTTAAGGTTGGCTATACTCTTCGCTCACTTTATAGCCTAGACTGTTTTATGCCTACTAATATTCGAATCAAGTTATCACATTCCCTAATATTGTCGCATATCATATACTGTCTTGAGGTGTATAGTTGCACAACTGGAATAAATATAAGATATTTGCAAACAATATACAATCGCATCCTGCGTTTTATTTTTAAACTAAAGCTATCCGACTCGGTATCCATTTCAGTTTATTGACTGTTCATTTCGGCACTTGATCAACACGAGGACTCTACTAGCTTTATACCGTTTTATAAAAACGCAAAAACCCCCAACCTTATCAAACACCTATTAATTCTCAAGATCAACACGTAATCCAATTATAGTTATTCCAAAAATCAACTACATTATCTTTGAAAGGTCATTTCAAGTGCGGTCATCCAGAATTTGGAATGGTCTGCCAAGACATCTGAAAACTTTTAACTTCTCTTTATCAACAATGAGATATAAGTACTTGGAATTCATCAAAAATAATAGATAGAATCAAACCTTCTTTTTTTTTCTTCTCTTTTTCCTCTGTTACAAGTATCATAAAGAAATAAATTTAAAAAAATGTATATATACGTTTATTGATATATTCTGCCAATAGTACATTTAAAGGTAAGGTTTATTTGAGACTTTAAAACAGCATACATAAAAAGAATAATACTAAGAAAAATTACAAAGAAAACTTAAAACTATAATGTTTTGTTTTAATAAATATTATTGAATAACAGTAACAAACTTATCGCTTAATTGCAGAAGAATTATAACGTTAGTTCGTAGTGCTTGCTCCCGGCACAACATTATTGGAAAAGTAAAATATATAAAAAGTGTACTTAAAAACTAAACTTAAATCTAACTACAATTAATTAGGAAATTATCCCCTATGGGCACCTGGAATTTTTAGCAAGTATAATTTTGGTAAAACGTTACTTACACAATTAGTTTCAAGTTCTACATAACCTAAGGGTGAGTAGTATTTGGTATTGAGCCAATTTAGACCACTTTGATCGCTCAAAACATTCCGTATCAAAATATTATCCAGATTATGTAAGGAATCAATAAAACGTTTCATTAAATCAAAAGCATACGAAGCTAAAGGTTTAATTTTTGCCAAATTGTATATATATATTCATTAGAAAATTTTTTATAACTTTGTTCGAAATGTTTGTTAACACACAGTCTCAGAACTTTGCGCTCAAAAACTTGCATTTCTTTCATAACCGAAGGCGAAATTGTAAACCATATCGGAAAGCCGTATAAAAGAATTGGCCTTATGCATACTTTATAAATTAACAATTTTGTCTTATCTCGCAAATACTTACTACCAAACAATCTTCCAAAAGAAATTTTAATCCTTTTAACTCTGTTTAGCAAAACTCTAGCGTGATGGTTAAATTTTAGAAGTTTGTTGAAGTTAATCCCCAAATATTTAAGATTTTCTACAAAAGGAATTTCTTGGCCATCAAGATACAAATTAAGATTCTTACTTTCAGGAACAACAAAGTATTTGCACTTCCCAGAAGCATTTCTTAAACAAATGGCTTTACTTTTTGTTGTATTTATCTTTATGTCCCAATATTTATAAAAATTATTAACCTCATTTAAATATCTCGCAATAGACATCAATGTATCAATAGAAGAAATTCCATGCGAATAAATCAATGAATCATCCGCGTAAAGGATACCAGTTGAACCGTCAAACTGATGTGGAAAGTCATAGATAAAAATGCTGTACAAATGTGGCGCCAAAATTGACCCCTGCGGAACACCACAACACACATTGCCAAAAGCAGAGCAATCGTTTTGTAATTGGACGCAAAATTTTCTATTTTTTAAAAAATTATGTATAAGCTTATTATGAAAGGACTGAAACCGATATTTATCATTTTGAATATAATGCCATCATGATAGGCATGATCAAAAGCCTTTTCAACATCAAGAGAAACTGCTATCGTGCAACGCTGATCTCTTAATTTGTTTACAACATCATTTTCAAATTTTAGTAAAGCATGGCTTGTCGAGTGAAATCTTTTGAAACCAAACTGAAAACTTGGAATATAAGAAGTGCCTAAATTTAAGTCCATTTTACACCGGATAGCTTTTTCAAAAAGTTTGCCTAAGTTGGATAGAAGTGAAATTGGTCTAACATTGTCTAATTCAAAATTATTAGGCTTTTTTAAAATCGGTACAATTTTTGCTACTTTCCAAGAATTTGGAAAATATCCATTGCTAATGCAGTTATTGAATAAAATCACTAAATAATCAAAAGCTATGGTAGGAAGCTTTCGTATAATGTAATTTGAAATACAATCTAAACCAGACGATTTTTTATTATTTATTGTTTTAGAAATAGACAAAAGCTGATCAGTGCCAATTAACAAAGAATTATCTTGAATATTAGTTGATGGAAAATGGCTATCGAAATTAAACTGAGGGTTTGGTATCTGAGACAAATGTGATTCTATTAGGCTTTCAATATCTGAAACATCCCGATTAGGAACTGCACGAAAATAAACAGCTGAAAAATAACTGTGAAGATATAATAACTTTTGATTATTATCCGTTATCTCTGTACCGTTTGCAATTATTGTCGTAAAGGTGAATTTTTTTGACCCACCTAAAATAAACAAAAATTTAGATGGCAAAAAGAACTCCGACGGATTTTTAGGAGAACTTTAGATAGAAAACGATCAGATTATATTTTGTTGTCAAAACAGATTTATCTGTTAAAAATTATTTATAAAGGAGTTGGTTGAAATTGAGCAAGCCGAAATTTTCAGAAATCGTCTTGCAAATATTAAACCTGGCCCTACGGCATTCAGGAAAATTTATAATAGTACATTTAAATAAAATAAAAAAAATAATAAATAATGTATGTATAAATAAAGCAAAAATGTACACGAACGTAGTGATAATAAGAAATAAACTGTCACTGTGTTAAACGAGCTATTATATAATAATGATCATTCTCTATACTGTTTATATATTAATCATATATGGCCCTATGGGCTCGATTAAATAAATAAAAAAAATTTATTTTATTAGCCTATTTAGTTTTAGACATATACTCGTAAGATAAAAAAAAATTGTTTTGGAACTACTGTATATATTTTATTTAAAAAATAGTTAAAATTTATTGAAGAGGAGTTCCCATACAGATACCCTTTATGATTTACAATTTCATAGCAGTATATCTTTGGTTTTACTTTTAGGGTTTTTAACATTATTTGTACAATTGAATCGTAAAAAATTACTTACTATTAAAAAAGACAGATTAACTTTGTTTTAATGGATTTTATATTGCTTGTAAACAGATATATTTTGTTTATAATTTTCTTTTTTTGTCATTTATGGCAAAAAAAGTGTTTTTTCGGGAATTTCTGTTGTTTAGTAAAAATAGTATTAGTTTTTTTTCTGAAATTATAAGAAAACTAAAAACAATTTTAACGCAAAAAAAAAAAAAAAACAACATGATTTATTCGTAAACTAAGCGTCCTAGAGCTTAAGTAAAAAAATCTGTGATCACTTGCAAAATGTTTGAAAATCAGTTTTTGTAATAAAAAATTTAAAACAATTCTTTTTGGAATTTTTATAATAAACAAGTATATAATATATATAATAAACAAGAGTGCTATATTCGGCTATGGCAAGTCTTATATACCCTTCACCATCTATGTAAATCTAGTTTGTTTATTTATTAATTTATATTTATTATATTCTGTAATAAAAAGCTATACCCGGCCAAAATAAAAATATTACATAGAAATTAAACCTGAGATAAAAAAACCAAACTAATACAAAATTCAAATAATCTTCAGTTACAAATATTATTTCATTAGCTGATTAGTAAAACTTGTCAATAGGCTCTCCAACCAAATCAATATAATAAAATAAGTAAAAAATAGAGATGAAAGTAATCTAAGCAAAATAAAAATAAATAAAAAATGATAGAAAGAAATTTACGACGGAAAACATTCGAATGTGAAAAAATTTTTAACTCGAAAGGCAGATAATTCCAGCATCGTGCTACTTTACGAATGATTTCTCAAACAAATAGTAGGAAATTTTTGGTATAATAATTTGTGAATTTCTAGTTGAGCGAAAGAAGGTAAAGTTTTTATAAAGTGGACGAGGACAACGATCTTTAATCATTTTATAAAAAAACAAAATGTAGCGCATCTAAGTAAATTTAGCAGTAGAACAATCTAAAATACCGTAGTATTTACTATTCATATACGTGGACAATATCCCAGAGAAAGCCTCAAGTCTATAAGTTAAATGAGGAACCAAGAAAGCATAAGCCAATCTATATCTAACGAAAAGAAGTAGATATGTATGTGTTACTAAAATATATTTTACATAAAATAAGAATTATACGGTTTGAAATTAAATCAATATTAAAGCTAAAGTTTATCTTACGGTCTAAAATGATTAACAAATTCATTTGATCAACAAGTTCGATCCTGAAACCACCTTAAAAATATCAAAAGCTTAGTTTTGCGCCAATTAATAGTTAGCGAATTCCCGAAAGTCCATTTGGAAATTTACTAAAGCGACATATTTACATTTGTTTCTAAAATATCAGAGAACTCACGTTGGCAAGAGAAAAGTAAAGCGACATCAACGGCAAAAAGGTAGTGCTTACAAATGGGTGAGTTGAGATTGCTATTACGAGGGCTGCTCTATATATTTCTGGCCTAATAGTCAAAATGTTGTTTTTCAAAGTATTCTCCAGCATGATTTATACACTTTTGCATGCGCTCAAACCAGTTGCCGAAGCACTTTTTCCACTCCGATTGAGACACCTCTAAAACATGGTTTTTGAACACTTCAACAGCTTCTTCTGGCGACGAAAATCGTTGACCACACATTTTTTTCTTAATGTGCGGAAACAAGAAGAAGTTATTGGGTGCCAAGTCAGAGCTGTACGGCAGATGACCCATTAATTCGACGTTTTGGCCGGTCAAAAACGCTCTGGTTTGAGCCGATGTGTGAGAGCTTGCATTGTCATGGTGAACAATGATTCGTCTTCTCTTGTTGGTTTTTCGAATTTCTCCGATGACTTCAGGCAAACAAATTGTAGTGTACCACTCAGAAGTGACCGTCCTACGTTGCTCAAGCGGAACAGTCGCCACATGACCAGTTTTGCCGAAGAAACAGGCGACCATTTGCTTCGAAGTGCTTCTTCCACGAACAACTTTCGTTGGATTTTGCTCGTCTTTGAAGACCCACACGGTCGATTGTTGTTTCGTTTCGGGCTCATACGCATAGATCCATGATTCGTCACCTGTGACGATCTTATAAACGTCTTTTGAAGCACCGCAATCGTATTTTTGCAACATTTCTTGGCACGAGCCTTTTTTTGAGCGACTTTCATTGTAGAGCGATTCAAACAGTTGTAGAGCGATTCAAACAGTTAAGGGCTTTAGATGGATCTAAGGAAATAAGATTGCTAAATTTATTATCATTAATATTCTTCCTAATAGAAAAATTGGTATTATGACGACGGCGAAACGCATATTGTTATAAATTATAGATGAAGTCATGTTAAGAGGTTGTTCCTGTAAAATATGTTCCATCACATTAGAGAGAGCCGGAAGAATCGAAATGGGTCGTAGATCTTTTGAGTCATTAACTATTTTCTTATTGGGAATAGGAGCAGACTTCCAGCACACTGGAAATTGTGATTGCGTAAGAATCGTGTTTAAAAGGTGTAACAATATGTGGAAAACATTAGAAAAAATAGTCTTAATATATTAAATGGGAATGTCGTCTACGCCTACAGAGGATGACTTAACCCTGCATAAAGCTTCAAGCATTTCACTCTCACTCACCCATCGAAAGGACTTAGTGTTTCCAGAAAAATCGAAATTATCTATACTGTATAATTGGTTGGAATCAGCATTGCCGATATTACCGAAGTAAGTATTAATGTCTTCGATGTCACCTTCCCAAGAGAACTCTTTATTGTTCAAAATACCAGTTTGCTTAAGAATTCTCTACATACCGGAATAATCAGTCTCATTCCGAATCACCGATTTAGCTCTATTTCCATATTTGCAAAAGGTTTTACAACTCTGATCGGTTTTATTAGCTTTAAATGCCGAGATACATCAAAGTGAGCTTGGGGCTAATTCCGGGACTCGTGATCGAAATAAATTCGTTTCGAAATTAATTTCGATCGTGCGAGTTTTTCTGCTGATGGCTCTCGTTACCTTGCGAATCGATTTTGTAATAATGTGTTGTAAAAGATAAAAAAAGCCTTAACCAACACTACAAATATGTAAACAAAAAACATATTTATTTTTTATTTTTCGTCATCGGAGTCTGTGAGTGAGTGTGATATATATGCAATTAGAAGGAAAATCCGAGTAACAAGTGGGCTTGCCAAACAATGAGTAAGTAGACATTCCCTTGATTTGTAAAAATTACGTGTAAAATTTATTTTTATAGGTTTTAGAAACGTTTTACAGTTTCTAAGGAAGCTTTAAACAATTGGCCACCACTTTATTGCTTTTGGCTTCCGGAGGCTTTCAAAATACTGACGGCAACGATTTTATTATTGGTATAAGTCAAAGCGCACTTTCGAAAATAGTTTCAAGAGTTCTGGATAAAATGGAAATGAAACTGTGTCCAAAATTTATAAATTTCAGTACCGATAGTTGGGAGGAAACAAAAAAATTTTCTATGAAGAAGTACAAGCTTCCAGGAGGTAAATGTCATGTACAACTAATGTACGTACATATACACACCTATGATAATGACTAACTACTTCTTTTTTTAGTCATTGGCTGCGTAGATATAATTCATTTTGGCTTACAAAAACCACCAAAATCCAACAAAGTACGAAAATCTATACGATTAATTAAGTAATATAAAAATTAAAATCTTAAATAAACACTTGTTATCCATTGAACTATTTAAAAATAAAATTTCGAGACTAAATTTGGTATCGAATAAAACTCGCATGGTTATATTCGATCGTATACTCGCTATCGAGTACCATCATAAGAAATTTCGATACAACTTACTCGATAGCGAGTGCGAGAATCCCAAAATTAAAAACAATCCAAGTTCGAGTAAATTTCGCACGGTATCGACTGCGAGAATTAGCCCCCTGGTCTAGAACTGTGAACGATCACCAAGTTAAGTCTAACACACAAAGAACGAAATTTATTAGAATTGTACTGGTTGAATATAGTTTAAGTCACCGACAATTATAATGTTATGATTGATATCTGGAAAAGATTTAGAAGTGATTTTCTTCAAATGTAAATAAGTCACCGGTAGATAAACTACACCAAACAGAATTTTCTTACTATTTATAGACAGACGGCGTCACAGGCGTTGGTGTTAAGCAGCGACTTACAATCATTTAACCTCTTCAGACCGTGGATACACATGTGTGTACCTTAACTTATTACAAGTTTTAAACACCAGCGGGATCATGTGATCTCTAGCAACAGTTTTTTTTACTAACTTTAAGCTGCTGGGCTTACAAAAAATGTCAGTAGCTGGTGCTGCCTAGAAGTTGTAGGCAAATTTTTTGCATTTAAATTTAACAGTTTTAAAAAATTTCTATTAGGCCTTGGCAAAATTGTAAAAAAAATTAATAAAAATTTATTTCTTCAGTTAGGTTAGTACTTTTTTTAGTTTTCTATAGTGAACTTGTTGAGTTAACGTGAAATAAGGTAAGTTTTTTATTTTTAGTTGTTTTTCACAATGAGAACCCACTTTCTTTTCTTGGTACACATATGTGTACCTCCGGATTAAAAATTTGTTTTACATAAACATTAAATATTTGTTAGCTTGGATATGGATAAACAGCAGATTGCGAATATGCTCAACGATAGCGAATTTGATTTCTCGGGAGACGATAACGATGATGAGTACTTGCCTCCAGAAATCATCCGAGCGCATCAGTCATCTGAAGAAGAGATGAAAAAGATTTGCACACCGCGTTTTTTGGAGGACAAAAGAAATGGCTAAATCTGGACCAAATATAAAGGATGATATCCTAATTTGCGAGGGTAGCTCTGATATAAACATCACTTACTCTTTTTGGAATATTTGGGGGTAGACTTTTGGAAATTAGTGGCGGAACAACGTAACATATACTCGGCACAAAAGCAGGAGCTAAATTCAATCAAACTTGGCCAGCTGCTGCAAATACTTATATCTCCTGCATGGGTGGCATAGATTTATGCGATAGATTGATAGCTTACTATCGAAGTTCAATGCGGACGGAAAAATGGCCCGTGAGAGCTTTCTGCCATTTCTTGGACCTAGTTGCTGTAAATTGCTGGGTAATGTACACGCCATAGATGAAAGACAAGATTGTCTAATCTAACCTTCCTCAAAGACGAGGCGTGCGGTTGTGCCGCACCCACATCCAGAAATAAGGCTTGACAATGTTGGTCATCTACCGCACTTTGTAGAGAGCAAGTCTGCGTCAAAATGTCACTACCTAACTTGCTCTTCACACTGTTGTACTATATGTATAAAATGCAATGTCGATTTATGTATTTTGAAAAATAACTGCTTTAAGCACTACCATAGCATTAAGTCTACCCTTACTCACTAACTAATCATTTTAACCTGAAGTACACATATGTGCACCTCCTCTTTCTGCCACTTTAAATAAAAAAATTAAAAAAATAATAAAAACAAATATTTTATTTACACCCCATAAGATAAAAAACAGTTGAAAAACCTTTAACTCAATCGGTTCACGTTCAGGTCTTAAGAGGTTAAACTGTAGATAGCTTCTTTTGCATCCAAGCAAAAGACCTTTACTCTTGGTTTTAATTCACTCTTGGAATTGAATTTGCCAGCACCTGGTATGAAGTGGTCGTTAAGATATACACGACAATCGATTTCACCTCCAATGAGATCTTTAAGCCTGGGTGATTTGGTTTTAAAGTATATATTCATAATTTGATCTTTAATTGAAACAATATTAAATTTGGCAAGAACAGTTTTGTGTGTTAACATGTAACAAGTGTATCTTATATCATTAGCAGTAATGTGCAAACTAAGGAATTTGCAAGAGGTAAAAATTATTGAGTTTAAATTCGCAAGGCTATCAGGCAAACCATTTATAATGATACAAATTCAGGTTGATTTTCTTGTATAGTGCATTGTTATCATCCTCCAGAGCGGTTATTTTTAATAGAGTGCAATTATTAATATGCTCGATGCACATTAATGTAATTAATGAAGTAACTCCAATCAAAAAGTTTAAGCATTTAAAAAAAAAAAATTTTTTAGTATTTCCTTAAAGATCTCTTTAAAAGCTATAAATGATACTTATTTTGATAAATAAAAAATTTAAAAACTTTCAGAGGCCCGTAACTCGGAATATATGGGCGAACGTAAATTTTTTCACTTCATGTTTTTTTTCTTATTTTTTTAATTCTCTATAACCCCTTATATTTATTTTTTTATTGGAGTTACATTATTTTTCCAAATCACATTTTTAATTAAAAATTAGAGGTAGGCGTGGTGTTTTGCCTGTTGCCTCGAAGGACATGGACCGATCATGCTGGTTTTCAAGAGCATCTCCTTCGATTTAAATTTTTGTTGAAATCTAGTTTGCCTTTCACCACTAACACGGACGGACAGACGGACATTGCACAATCGACTTCGCTATGCATAAGAACTCAGAATATACACTTTATGGGGTCTGAAATGGACATTGTAGAAATTCCACTTTTTATGGTGAACGGTATAATAATGACTGATAAAGTATTTGTATGTGTTTCTTTTTTACAATTTTTTGCAGGAAATTACAACAAATACAAAAAAAACTCTTATTGTAAAACCTAAAACAACATGATAAATATCATTGCCCTCAAATCGAATTCTGCGATAAAAAAAAACAAAAACAAGAAAACAAAAAACTAAAAAATCTAACAAAACAAACAAAAAAAAAAGAACAAATCAAATGCATTTTATGTTATATTTAGATTTTTACAATTAATTAGTCGTTAAACAATGATTAAATGTTTGGTCCAATGTACCTTTGAAATTACAAATCAATTTAGTTTTAGTAAATACTTTTAAAAGAACGACTAAACTATTTTAAAAGACACAAAATGTTCGTTCGCTTAACTTTTCTCAATAAATAAAAATATACAAATAACAATGACCAGCAAGGTTTAAATTTATTAATAAAAACATAATATATATATAAATAAATTGTTTTTCTTATTTATTAAATAAATTTTAGTCACCAACAACTCCACAATACATTTGCGATGTTTGCACAAAGTCGTATAAAACAAAATGTACTCTACGTTATCATTTATATTCCCACAACTCAGGCTCTGGGACATTTATTTGCAGTATCAATGATTGCAAACGTACTTTCAAAAATCCCAAACGATTGAGTGATCACAAAAGACGTTACCATTTAAATATTGAAGATTATGTGTGCGAATATTGTGGCTATCATACACGCATTAAATGTAATCTAATCGTACACACGCGAAAACACACTGGTGAAAAGCCATATTGTTGTGAGTATTGTGCTATTGGTTTCGCCTCATCTTATCAGTTGAATATACATCGAGAAATACATAAGGATGAGCGCAAATATTTTTGTATTATTTGTGCCGAAAGTTTTATTGATTCAAAGACATTGTACCATCATGAGGCCCTGCACGCTGATGAAAAGAAATATATATGTAAATTGTGCAATAAAACTTATAAACAATCAGCTGGCTTATCCCAGCATAATCGTTGGCATCGAAAGCAACAAGAGCGCTGCACAGATCATATTCAAATTGTCAAATAAATTAATAAATAAAAATACATTATATTTACAGTAAATATTGTGCAACTCCATTTCAATTCTCGCAAAATCAATCACCCTTATTCTGTTTGGCTTCGTCAATTTTGAGACAACATCAACTTAACACAACATCAATACTAATTTGGTAATCCCCAACAAATTAATACTATGTTTCCACAGAGCCCAATGTTCTTGTTTCGCTCTCTCATTCATTATTCACAGCTCAACCACGACCGAATCAACGTGCTTCGCCATATAAAATCTTGAGAGCGAAGCATTTTGTTTTGAGACGATTCAGTTTAAATCTACTCGCGAAGCATGACAAATTTCAGTCTTCCCTAATTTTTATCGCAAGTGTATCTGAACTACCTATATGAATATGTGTTAACATAAAAACAAATAATTATATTATAACACCCGAATTTATTAAAAAAAAACAGCTCAAATATTAATGCAAACATTTTTCCTATTAATTAATTTATTAATGTGTTTATTTCAAATTCGAAGGCTGATTATTTTTTATATATTAACTTTTTCGATTCTAAATTTCAAACAGCACAAAAAACTGAAAAGTGATGTATTATTCTGCCATGGCCATAACAACACAAGAAGTTTTTATTTACTAGATTTTATCAGAGTCGAGTCTCATTTTTTTATAATCGTCGTCGAATATTCAAAAGTACTTAACAACACTTTTACAGCAAAAAAAAAAAAAACGGTATAAAATAACAAATATTTTCGATATAGAAAGAATTAATGGAATATGGAATATTATTTTTGTTTTTGTAATTGTGTTTTCGGAAACAAAAATGCGTTTAAAATATAAAAATATTTTTTTAAACAAAAGTGAAAATTTTTTAAAAAGATTCATTTTTTACAAGTGCATGCGGACGTTTTTCCAAAGAAAACAAGAAAAATTAGACACTAGCAGAATGTAATGCCGCATTTTCTAGATCGCTATGTCCTTCATCAGCAATATTCGCATCGATTTACCTTAGATTGTTTAAGTTGTAAACATCATCTATTTAACCAACTAATCTTAATATTAATTTGGTTAGATGAAGTCCACACACAACCTAAAGCATTTCTTTATCGTTCTCTCTGTAACTCGTCTTCGGTATGGCCACGAAATACAAAAAACTATTTATGGTTATATTTTAAGAGAATTTGAAAATCAGAATACCTTGTTTTCCTTTAAATCTGTATAAGTATTGCACAAAAAAATCAATTGTTTGAGTTAATCAGGTATGTGATGAAAAGCGATCGTTTTGAAAACGCAAATCAATTCTGAAAACGATATAGATGTGATGAATATTGATTGGTTTCATATTCCAATTTTGTGTTTCATTCCATTTTATTTGTTAAAAACTGCTTTAACAATACTTGAGAAATACAACTCTTCATTTATTTACAACAAATTGAAAAATACATACAAATTTACATTTTAAAATTATTTTTAGATAAAAGTGTTTTAAAAAAATATTTTTAAATAAAAGTGCGAGGAGCATATGTGAAAATGTGAAAATTTTAGAAGAAATCTACGGAATTTACATTTTTAACGCCATCCAAATGTGTGCACATTCCTGATATTTTTTCTACAGCCTCCTCTTGTTTTAATATTTTTATATTTGGTTGTATGGACGACCACCTGTTGCAAGAGCTTACTTTTTATTGGTAGAAAGTTTCTTGTTTATTGTTGTTTTCCATAAAATATATTCACATGTTAAATAGAATGTTTTTTTTTAAGTTGCACCTCTTCCAACCACTTATGTCGTGTGTTGGGGGTCCTAACTATTTAGTTCAGTAACCAAATCCTTGCATTGAGTTTCCACATCAGTCTTATCACCTCTAGTAAATCCTTTGGCTATACCCCAATGAGTTTGCACAACTCAATTAGCGCATCGTCCTGCTGTAGAACGAAGAAATTTCAGTTTTTGGAAATAAGATATTCCAAATAGAATTGTTTTTTTGTAAGGAGAGTTTGCACGTGGATAAGACAACGTTTTTATTGTGTTTTCAAAGCGGCTTTTATATAAAACCATTTAAAAAAATTTATTTTTTTAATTTTCAATTGTTAGGTTAACTATTTTAATATAACAAAATGAAAAAATTTAATTCTGCTTAATTTCACATATATTTTAATTTCTTAATTGCATTTATCTACCTTTTTTTGTTAAGTATAGCTTGGCGTATGCGTTGTTGATGCCTCAAATTTTTTATGGATTAGAAGTGGTATCTGGGACAGTTGGTTATGTGATTGTTAGGTTACGGCGTATTGTCAATGCTATTATGCGCTATGTGTATTCCGTAAAACGAAGGATGCATATTTCTGGGTTTGTGAAAGATTTTCTGGGTTGTTCTTTTCGTAACTTTTGTATTTATCGCAACCTCTTGTTTTTTTATAACGTTTTAAAGAGTAAACAGCCGTTTCAACTCTACACTAGATTTGTTTTTTCTCGCTCAAATAGAAATCCTCAAATTATTATCCCTAGAATTACATGCAGCTTGTTTGAGAGGTCGTTCATTGTTCGGGTTGCTCGAAATTGGAACTACTTACCTATTGAGCTACGTTTATTTTCACATTCGAATAACGCTTTCAGACTAAAACTTATGACATACTTTTCAACTCTGGAATACGGTTACCCGTAGCTCCTCTATTTACTACATGCGTTTCCGAATTCATCAAACATTCTAACGTTTGAATATTCAAATGTTTGGATATTTTAATATTCGATTATTCAGCTATTTTGCACTAATGTGTACTACACCTTCCACCTAACCTACATGCATATGTATATTTACTTATGTATTTATGTATTTTTCTTTTTTTATCCGATTATTTAAATTTGTTTGAATTATATATATGTATATGTTCATATCGTTTAGAACCATCTCTTGGGGACTCTTGAAATTAAAATAAAACAACTTTTGTTTATGCGTTTTCTGGCTGGGGAGCCATGTATTTTTTGATTTCTTAATGCATTTATCATTATTTTGTTTTCATTAGTTTTCTTTATTTTTTTTAATTTTTTCAGAGCATATAGTTTTATTTGTTACATTTAATTGTAAGCATTTTTCTTTATTCTTTTTTATTGCGATTATTCGTCTATGTAATATATATTTTATTTGCCTTTATAGGCTTTTGTATATTACTTGAATGAAATAAATAAATAAATAAAATAATATATTAGAAAAAAACTATTTAAAAATTTTAAACTAATTTCTGCCGTATTCGTTAAGTATTAAAATAGGTTTAAAATAGCCCTATTCACGATCTTTGTGCAATGGTCTTGCATCATAGCATTTGTTTGTGTTTTAGAACAAATTTATGTGGATAATTTGTCATAAAACAAATTTTAAATTTAGTTTTATTATTTATGAGAATGGCAATTTCAAATTAATAACCTTGCGCCTCTTTCATCATACTCATTGCATTTTTTTTTAAGTTATTCTTTTTTATATTTTTATGTCCATTTTCTAGTGATGACACTAAAATTATCGAAAGATGTTGAATGGAACAAAATGAGATAGGAACATCTTGTAAATATGTTGAAAGGTGTTGATTTTAAGTTGATTTAAGTATTTCTTATGGGGAAGATGTAACATCTTGGCAAATTTATGAAAGATGTGAGCAAGTGTAAAGTGTAAATCGTTTTTCATCACATACCTGGGGGTAGATTTTGGTTCTGTGAAATGAAAAAAAAAACTTTTTCGTTTTCATAACAGCTTTTCATATGATCATTTCAAAATAACACAAATTGCGATTCCCGTTCTTTTAATGAAAAGGTGTTTCATTTCATTGTAGCTTTGAAACTTTCGTTATATATTATGTTAATAAAATCTAAAAGTCTAATGCAGATATAAAAGCTTAGCAGTTTTGAAGCAGCTCTAAGCTGAAAACGAGTTTTTTAACTGCTTAAGCCGCACGTATTGTTGCTGAAATTTTTTTAAACCATTTTCTGAAAATTTTCGATCATAAATTAAACAAATTTTGCACATAAATTTAAATAATTATTTTTACAGGTTTTATATACTGATGTTATAAGTGGATTTCATGCAAAAAGTAAAAATTGAATAATTTTTATTATTTTAATTATTTTTTTTTTATTTCCATGTGATACTTTCAATTTTATATTTCTTCGTTAATCGCGTAATTTTTATCAATTTTGGAAGTTCTTCTTGGTTCTTTTGGTATTGAATTTTATTTAATTATTTTTTAGATTCTTGGTTTTTTTTTTATTGGGATTTTTTAATTACTTTAAATTTTTATGATTTATCGTAGTCTCTTTTTACCGGTGTTATGATTTAAGCGATTTCTAGTCATATTTGCATTTTTCCTTTGGCAGAAGCAGTAAATTTCATGAGTTTTTTCTCTTGTGAATTTGAAGTTTAAAAATAAAAAAAGAACAAACATTATATTTTTCGACAGGTCGTCCAGGGCATCAGGTTGTACTAAATAAATAGAATACCATTTGGAAATAAGTTGCTGTTTCAAAGCAATTCAAATTAGGTTCTGACAGTCATCCACTTAATTCTGTTTACTTTAATTTTAACTACGTCTATTTCAATTGTACTCAAAAACAAATAATTTTAACTTTTTTTCATCTCTCTTTTGCCTGATGGTATCTAAAAGAAATTTTCAATGACTACAAGCATTTATTAATCAAATAATTCTTTCATAATGTCTTGTAAATTTAATCACATACCAATCAATAAAAAATTGAATATTTATGTATAACTTTTTTTAATGCTCAGCATATGTAAAAATAAGAGTGTGTAACACAATTTACTCACTAGAACTATGAAGTATAGGTGTATCTACAAAATATTAAGACTAAATTACAATTTATGTAAAAAAAAAAACAATGATAATGATAATTAAAATGAAATAAATGGATACGAAGGTTGCATTCCAAGGGGTGGCGCTGCTGCGATAGGGGCTATTGGTATAGTTGGTTGGTCAGGTAACATGGACATCATACCTTCTTCACGATGTTTCCGCATATGACCGGCCAAACCTGACGCCTGTTTATAGGCACTACCGCATATTTTACAACAAAATTTCTTAACATCTGAATGAAGAAAACTATGATGGTATAATGCTTTTTGTCGAGCAAACGATGCGTTACAAACTTTACATACATGAGGACGAGTATTAGAATGAGAAGCCATATGTTCGCCCAAGGCAGAACTGGATATGAAACGTTTATTGCATACTTCGCACGCATAAGGTTTTTCACCCGTATGAACACGTTGATGAACTCGCAAGGTTTCATTTTCACGACAAGTGTAGCCGCACGCATCACAAATTAAATTTTTCGGCTTTGTGTGGATTTTTTTATGGGCCGATAGACGCCGTTGTGTATGAAACGCTTTTCCACAGTTGTCAAAATCACAAATGAAATTACGTTCTGTGGTGTGAATGTCAACGTGACGTTTAAGGTAGTATTTTTCGGTAAAACTTTTGCCGCAGCCCTGAAAATTACATACAAATACTCTTTCAGCCGTATGACACTGTTCATGCCTTTTTCGTTGATGGCGCTGTTTAAAACGTTTTTCACAATGGGAGCATTTATAGCCACCATGATCTTCATAAACGTGACGATCTAAATGCTTTTTATTAGGAAATATTTGTTCACATTCGGGACACGACTGTTCTTTGTCTTCTTTTTTCTCTAAATTTTCTCCGTCTTTATCCTCATGTTTACGTGTTATGTGAATTTTTAAAAGGCCAACATTTTTAAAGGCTTTACTACATTCTGGACATTGAAAAGGCCTTGCCTCCTCAGAACCCATAGATATTTTTTCATCAATCTGTGTACAACAAAAAAAAATCGATTAAAAATGAAGACCGCTAACAACTGAGGATTCTTACCAACGGTTTAAAATCTTCATCTGAACTATGATCATTAGTCTCTTCATCTCCACTTTCAACATCGCTTTTCGGTTTTACTTGTTTGGTTTTAATTTGTTTATTAGGTCTTTTCAAAACCGTCAAAGTTTCTTCTTCATTGCTGTCACCATCATCATAATCGTTCTCATAGTAATTTTGTTCCAAATCTGCATCGTCATTAAATTGTTCCAAATTATCCCACAAGACTTCCTCTTCTGTACCGCAAACCAGCGTGTCTGCATTGGCTTCTGCTTTGACACTTACTTCCAAATACTGATTACACTCGTTTATAAAAGTTTCTGTTTTTAAAATATTATTTTCAAAATGAACATTTTGGATGTGCAACAGGAAATCCTCGAAGGCAAAGGCCTTCATATCGCAAAAGGTACAGTAGATGGTAAAGTCGCTGGAACTATGGCAAAAAATTTCGCCACATTTTGCTTTGGCTTGATTACCCAGATTCGCTAACGGCAAAACTTTCAGCATTATATTTATTTTATTTAACTTTTATTACTTTTTATTTATTTTTTAATGTTGTTTTATTCTTAATTAACCCTTTACATGTATTTTAGGTATCAAACATATTTTAAGACTAAGAAAATAATTCACAATATCTTCTAAAAAACTTGACACATGATTGCCACACTTCATTAATGTGTTTTGTTAACCGCAAAAAGATACATGTTGCAAATATTTTATTTTTTTTTAAGATATTCTAGACTAATTATTTTCTATTTTCTTAAGCTTCCTGAAGAAGGTACGCAGAAAGTACCGAAATATTGAAATAAAATATTATTAAAAAATATAAGGACCCAAAGCTTAACTGCCGTATTCATAGAAAATAAAATAACTTTGAAATGTGTTTTATGACAAATATTTCATACAAATTTGTCCTAAAATACATTTCAAATCTATTTTGATTTTCTATGAATACGGCAGTAAGAAAATAATTTAATAAAAAGGGTCAAATAATCATTATTAAACTGATATTCTAGACTTTTTGGTAAAACTTGGAGCTATATTTCATTGTTTAAAAAAACTGTATGTTCGATAATTAAATAGTTTAACTGCCATATTCATAAAAATAATGTTAGTTTGAAATGTATTTTATGACAAAATTTTCATAAAAATTTGATCTAAAATACATTTCAAATCTCTTTTTTAATATTTTATGAATTCGGCAGTTAATGTTTATAAATCGCTAAATTTTACTGATCCACAGGTGAAAAAGGGTATATCTATGTTTGTTATTCTGTTTGTAATTTCTCCATAAAGTAGCAAAGTCGATTGAGGCATGTCTATTCGTGTTCGCGTTAAAATCAACTTTGCCAAGGCACTAGATGAGCTAGAGGATATTTAAATATGATCATATGGAGCTCACAAAGAGGGTTGTAGCTTTTAAAATGTGTCCCTATTTTGTTAAAAATAAAAATGTAAAGAAAAGTTCGAAACGCTCAAAAACTATAATGGGTTTTTCGTATATTTTAGAGCTTTTTAATTTATTCGGCTTATATACATTCTTAATTTGCAATATAGATATTACACAGAAGAGTCAGAAGAGTATAAACATTCATTCACTCATTTATCTGGATCATTGTCTGCCTTGTGGATATAAGATTAACTATTACGACATTTTATATAAAATGCTGTTGTAAAGCGTATTTGCGTTTTGTTAACAATATATATACATATATTTTGAATTTATTTAATATCGTATAAATATGAATTTATTATCTCAGCCTTAATTCCTATGTAATATTATTATTTTGGCCGTGCTTGGCTTTATATTACAGAATGAAATAAATTAAAATAAAAATATATTTGTACACTTGAAAGATCTTGTGGCGAAAATATCTTCCACAAAATGAAATTTTTTAATTTTCTGTGTCGGCTTAAACAGCTTCTTTAGATGAATAGTGTTACTATTGACATCTTTAAAATAATTGCCTCTTACTTGCAAGGAATTGAACCAACAAGCTCCAACATTTCATATCAGTGGTTTCAATGTTTCAAATCAATGCGGTAGAATCGTATTAATGATAAATTTATAAGTTTTCATTCACTTGTAAATGAATCTGTTTACAAAACAACACTTCTTTAATTTGTTGTATCAGATTGTAAAATATCTTTTAACTTTAGATTAATCTTAATTAATATTTTTTAAGAATTTTTTGCCGATTCCACAGCTGTGTTGGTACATTTCAGTCGATGTTGATACAAAGATTTTTGGCGGGTAAATGAGGTGTTGCAATTAACACAAACATGGGATCGAATACCAGTATGGGAAACCGAGTGTTCCAATAGAGCTGCATTGCTTGTAAAACGTTTCCCGCAGTCTTGGCAGCCGTAAGGCTTTTCACCTGTATGAACACGTTGATGTATGCGCAGTCTATCATATTCTCGACATTTATAGCCACAGGTGTCACATATAAGATTTTTTGGCTTAGTGTGTCGATTTTTATGTGCCTTCAAACAGCGCTGCGTATGAAATGCTTTACTACAATTTTCAAAATCGCAAACAAATTTACGCTCTTTATTGTGGCTATCAATGTGCCGCTGTAGGTAGTATTTGTGGGTAAAACTTTTATCGCAACCGTCAATGTCGCAGAAAAAAACTCTTTCGGCGGTATGACAAAACTCGTGCCTATCCCGCTGCTGCAGCTGTTTAAAACGTTTATCACACATTGAACATTTGAAACCCAAATGGTATTCAACAATGTGGCTATAGAGAGACTTTTTATAGGGAAATATTTGATCACATTCATTGCAAGGGATTTGTTTACCAGACTTTTCTTTTTTGTTTGAAGATTCGGAGGATTTATCATCATGTATGGTATTAAAATGGGTTTTAAGCAGGCTAAGTGTTTTAAATATTTCTCCACATTTGTGGCAGCTGTGATCACCTTCTGGTAACTATATAAACGTAGGTGATATTAAGATAAATTTGTTTCCTTTTTTATTTTATTTTAAGCACTTACCATAGATTGAAAATCCTGATCCGATTCAAAATTATTGAAATCTTCTTCACTTTTGTCACTCTTTGAGCACTTAAGCTTTTTAGGTTTTTGTTTTTTCTTTAGTATTGCCAAAGGCACATCATAGCTGTCATTATCACAGAAATCGTCATCATTGTCAAAGTCGTTAGCAATATTTGGCGTATTTTGAAAGTCATCATTGTCAGCATCATCATCGTAAGACTGTATTAGGCTATCGTATATTTTATGCTCCTCGGCTTCAAGCTTGCAAAAATCCTTAGTGCAATCAGTGTAACACTTAGCAGCTTCATTTGATGTCTCTGATATGCACAAATCCTTAGCAAAATGCGAGCTTTTTAAATGATGCAGAAAGTCTTCAAAAGAAAAGGATTTCATTTCGCAAAATGTACAGTAGACAGTAAAATCTGTAGTGTTGTGGCAAAATATTTCTCCACACTTGGTTTTTGCTTGTATGTTAAAATTAAATGTGGGCAATAATCTTAACATGTTTCGCAATCTAAAATTACTGCTATTCTTTTACTAAGCTTATTTAAAGAGCAAATAAAGATTTTTTTGTTATTGTATTTATGAAAAATTAACCCTTTTTGTATATATCAAGAAAACAAGCTTTAATGAATCATTCACAATAGCTAATGTGCTATTAGTTTTGTTGGTAAACAAAAAACAGCTGTAAGAGGAATGTATCTGAGAAATACGTAAAAAATGTTCACACACAGATTAACAATATCAGAACGTATATGAAATAATTATATCAAAAAGTAAAAAAATATATATAATAAGGCCAGTATTTTTTGCACCATACCTGTAATTCTAATAAAGTATGTTTAACTTTGCAAATAATATAACAAAAATTGGTTTGTATTGTCATACTGAGTTTTTGAAATTATATTTTTTTGTAGTTCAAATTTTGTTCAGTTAAAAAAGTAAGCATTACTAGGTGAAACTCTACTTAATATGTGAAATTTAGTACAGCGACACAGATATTTTAACTGGAAATGCTTAACTGTACTTTAAAATAGAAGCAAGAATTAAAGATTAGGTCCTCGATATTCTCACGAAATGCACTTTACGCAAGAACGATATTTTCCTCATAATAAATCCCATAAACTGGTATCACACAATACAGCATTGAAGTAGTCGATTTTATTTTTGCGTTGAATACACACAAATATATAAAATCTTACAAAAAAAACCAAATAAATGTAAATATAAATTAAAATAAATGTTTATTTAACTAATATTTTACAATAATTCATATTACTCACGCCGACTTAAGTTTGGGTTCACGATGTACATGACGCATATGACCTTGTAAAGAATTCGGATGCTTAAAAGCACTTTCACACAATTTACATTTAAATGTTTTCTCATCGGAATGTATATAGCTATGACGCACCAATACTCTTCGATTAGCAAAGGCCCTGTTACAAACCGGACATACATGAGGACGTGTTTCTAAATGCGATATCATATGCTCTTGCAAAGCCATTTTCGATATAAAAGGTTTACTACACACTTCACACGGAAAAGGCTTTTCACCAGTATGTACCCGCAGATGTGTTATCAGCTGAGGATTGGAGCGACAACCATAACCACAAACATCGCATACAAATTTCTTTGGTATTCTGTGAGTATATTCATGAGAAGCTAACCGTCTTGATGTCTGAAAAGCTTTTCCGCAATTCTCATATTTACATATAAAGTTACGCTCCATTGTGTGAACCTCAAGATGTCGCTTAAGGTAGTCTTCGTCAATAAATCCTCTGCCGCAGTTTTCCATTGGACATATAAACTTTTTTTCGGTTGTATGGGTCTTTAAATGACACTCCACATGGGAAGTACGCGTAAAACGTTTATCACAGAGTGAACACTTGTAACCATTATGTAGTTCACGAACATGTTGGTCAAGATATTTTTTCTGCGAAAATATTTCGTAGCATTCCGTGCAAGTATATTCAAGGACTTTGGATTTTTTTGTCAAACATCTGGAAACATCTTTGACAGATTCATTTTGCTAAAGAAAAAACACAAAATTTTGAATTCAATATGCACAACGTAATTTCTTTACAAAATAATTTCAATTAAATTAAGAGACTCACTTCATTGTCTGACTTATTAGCCTGACTATTATTGTTATCTTGTTGTTTTTTTAATCGCATCTTTCGTTTAGGTTTTTTCAAAATTTTTAAACTTTCCTGCTCCACACTTTCTTCACTGGTATCCGATGGCGGCTGCTCAACATTACTCCACAACAAGTCCTCTTCTTTGTCATCCGAAACAGATTCATTCTTCACATCTATTCCCGAGGTATTTGATGCAGGTTGTTCAATATTATGCCATAATAAAGCTTCCTCTTTTTCATGTGTCGTTTCATTTTTTACATTTAGCTCAAAGTAATCTTTTAGCTCTTCATTTTGGCAAGGAACACGTTTGTTTAACTCACTTTTTAAATGTACATTTTGTATGTGAAGAAGAAAGTCCTCAAATTGAAAGGATTTCATTTGACAAAAAGTACAAAATATGGTAAAATCTTTAGAACTGTGGCAAAATATTTCTCCACACTTAGTTTTAGTCTGCGGTATTAAGTTAAGCGTAGGCTCAAGTTTAAGCATTATGCTTTCGACTTTTTTATTTATATGTTGTGTTTATTATTTAAAGGGATTTGCTATTCGTAGTAAACTTTACTACAGAGTGAGTATGTGAATATGTATTTCATGTATTAAAAAAGAACAATCACAATAGTTTAAAATGTAAGAGTTACCAAATCTGAAAAACTTAGCAAACGGGAAAGTTACAATTTCCCGGGGATAGGACAATCGCTGGAAGAGATACTCGATTGTGCGACTACTAAAAACATCATGAAGATAAAAAGAAGTCTGCAACAACACAACATTCAGGATGTCTAGGTCAAAATTTCATTAATTTTTTCTTTTCTGTTTTTGTAATTGTATTAAATTTCATTCATTCAGGTATGTGATGGAAATCGATTTCGAAATCGAAACGATTTAAAACCGAAAATGGTTGTGGTATGCTTAACATTTTCGTTCTTTAAATACCTTCAATATACTTTTCAATAACTTTCCATTTAATTTCTACAATTACTTTGGGCTAACTTCTTTTTTTTGTTTAAAATTATCTCAAAACGAATCGTTTTCAAATCGATCGTTTTCCATCACATACCTGATTACTTTTAATAGTTTCGTTTTTTAACTTTATCAAAATGTAAATATCTATGCATATTTTTTTCGCGATATCTTTTGTAATACGAGCGCATATGGTCCTGTCACCGGCGCCTTTTTTCCAATATTTTATGAATTTATTTTGTAAAATATTATGTAAATAAATAATATTATTTTTTAAATAAATAAATTAACAAATTAATGGCGACATTCATTTGTTTTTTAATTTACAGTATTTTTTATATTTTGCTAACTTTGGATAGCATCATCAGAGATGAATCCAAACACAAAATTAATCGCGCATTACTACGACTGCAGGGCTCCAGTTATCTGGATTTCGAACCATATACAATACTTCATCAGTTAAGTGTAATAGCTGTTTTTTAAATTTGATATATATTTTTGATGTAGTTTGACATCTAACATAATAAAATTTAAAAAATAATAAGATGTCCCACTGCACTCGTCTAATAAATTTTTTAGCAATGTTTTGCACTTTCATACATTCTCGTTACCGTCTGTCACGTCGTTAGATCAAAGATCGCGAACCTTCCCTTAATGCTTTCTTTAGCTTTATCTATGCACAGCTGCTCTATAAATTGGCAGTCAAAGTGGTTTTATAATAATCTTTTTATACAGAAAATACGTTTATAAGATTGTTATGAGTTGTTTATTATTTGCATTGCCAAAAATAAATAACAATTACTAATAATAATCATTATACTACTTTAACAGTCGTGTACAATGCTATTTACAGCAGATATAGTTTCCTCTCTTGCTATAGGTGGTGTAACCTCTAAAACACTAGAAAAATTATCGGGAAAGAACGAAGTATAGGTGGAATTTTGTATCAACTCAACAATAACTCTTTTCGCTTCTTCTTCTTTATGATTAATAACATCGTCATTTTGTAACATTGTCTGATTGTGCCCTCTGGAATTTAATACATACCTATGACTAGAGCTTAAAAGTTTTGCTTGCTCAGCTATGCAATGATTTTCTGGATTTTCTAATTTTGGCATTGGTGTATGTGTTGCAACTCCTAAAGTTTCGTGATGAATTTCAATTTGTTCTTCAATAATTTGGTCTGGAAAGTTTTCATTCTCAATTACAAAGGTAGAATCTGTTGAAGTGGAATTTGGCAAAGGTTTTCTTTTGGTCATACAACGTTCATTAGTGCGAGATCGACGTTTGCGTTTAAATGCGCTTGTGTGCGCTTCCTTTTTGGTTTTTGGTGGCGGTCTGGGAAGTTTATGCATTATTTTAAAATGATGACTCAGGCCTGAACTAAAATTAAATACTTTTCCACATTCTGAACAGCTAAGTAAACGTTTCGGACGAGGTGTATGTATTTTCATGTGCTGCGTAATACGTAAGGTTATCTTACCACATACAACACAAGTTTGAGGCACTTGTTCCTTGTGATTGCGCATGTGTTCCAATAAAAAATATTCTGTGGAATACTTGCGGCCACAGGTGGTACACTTGAACACTTCGCCTGAATTATGAGATGCTAAATGTTCTTCAAAGGTTATTGGGTCTGAAAAGTTTTTATTGCATTTTTTACAGTTAAAAGGTCTATCTAAATGAACTTTAACCATATGTCTTTCTAATAGAGAGAGGCTACTTAGTTGACGATTGCATATTTTACATATGAAACCTTCCGGATAATGCACAGATTCTACATGATGTTTGAGTTGACTTAATTTATTAAAAAGTTGGTCGCAATCTGAGCATTTATGAGCTAGTTTAACACTACTGTCCGATTCGAGATAATGTATTCGCTTATGTATAGTTAAACTGAAATGACTGCGAAAAGTTTTTCCACACGCTGGACAGACTGCCATCTTTTCCTTTTTTTCCTCTCTTTTGTAGTTGTTATAACTGGGAGTGTTCGAAATAAGTAGTTGCTCATTGTTTATCAGTTCGTTACTTATAGGAATATTAAGGGATGAAGGCATTTTGTTGGGTATTTTCGTACCTTCTGGTATTAGTGTTATAAGAGTTTCTCCTATTATTTTCCTCGAAACTTCTGTTGTCTGTTTTGTTTTATTATCTTTATCTGTTTGGCTTTTCTTCAAAAGTTCAGTTGAACTATCTGCTTCCACTTTATGTTTAATTAAACTTTCTATAGCATCCTGGGTTTCCTGTTCTTGTTGTCCATTTTCATAGTCGTTTGAAAAAAATTGTTGGGATTTTTGCTGTTCATTTTGTATTCTTTCATAAAGTTCTGCAATACGATTTTTTACAGCTATTACTTTAACTGTTGTTACCTTTCTACGCCGACGCTTAAGACGCAATAAATCCTGTATATTGGACTAAGCAAGATATTTAAATTAGTAAATTTGTGTAACTGCAATGTATAGAAAAGTACTAAACAATATTCATTTTGTAGTTTTAAATAATAAATATTTTATAAGGATATTTATGTTTAAAGGAATCAAACACGATTAAAGTAGGTATGTTAATTTATAAATTATATGTTAATTTTTATATACATAAATTAAAATATAAATTAATAAAAACATTATTTTGTATGCTCTCTATTACTTAATTATGAATTACAATTTATAAGACAATTACTTTTATAATTTTTTATAAAAAACTCATTTTTGTACCCGATTCTTTCAAGAAAAAAGTTTTTTACTTACCCGCTTTCTTTGCATTGGCTTGCGTTCTTTATTATTTTTCTCTTTTAATACACAAACACCTTCCGATCGAATCTTGTCTATATTAGTCTCTTTAATAAAACATTCTTCAAAACTGTTACCACTATTCGGGTTATCAATTGGTGTAACAGTTTTCGCAACTGGGGGTTTAAACTTTTCCTCATAATTTGTTTCATTTGTAGAACTTGTTTCTGATATAGTTGAATCGTTGGTTTCTTCTTTCATTTGTACAAGCATTCCTTGATCAACTCCGGCATGTATTTCTTCAGTATCTTCAATTTCCTCTATTAACATATCTTCATTATTTAAATTGTCAACGATTTCTTCACTGACAGGCCTTTCACTTCTTAATGGCACTTTTTCTAGCTGTTGTTCGTACTCAAACGTCTCTTCGGAATTTTCATCAATTTTTTGTGGAAAAGAATATGAATTTATCTCCAGTTCATTATTATCTTTAAGCAAAATTAAAGAAATATCATCACAATCCTCTATCTCTGCTACTGAATCTTCCTCTATCCCTTCCTTTTTAAAAACTTGTGGTTCCATTTCCTTAAAAATATCCTCGTTTGACTCGTTAATGTGATTACTTAAGTGTTGGCAAAAATATTCAATATTATCATAAGTTTCTCGACAATATGTGCAATAGAATTTCAGAATTCGTGTGAATTCATTGTAAAAGACATAACCACATTGTGTATCACTTTCCTCCAAAAGGCAACTTTGCTTATCAGCACAAATGTGGTCACCGTCTAAGTTATGATCTATTTCCTCGACTTCATTGTGCTCCATTTTCGTTTATTTGTTATCATAAAAGTTTTTTAAAATTCATTTCTTTAGTTTTTACTTAGCTTGTCTAAATTCCAAATTTATAATTGTTTTCTGTATTATTGTTGGTGTCAATATGTCAATTTATTAAAAGTAGTGCTACCAGATAGTACGAAAT
The DNA here is from genome assembly GCA_916610165.2 of Gymnosoma rotundatum. Lineage (NCBI taxonomy): Eukaryota > Metazoa > Arthropoda > Insecta > Diptera > Tachinidae > Gymnosoma > Gymnosoma rotundatum. The sequence goes on from OU744340.1 coordinate 13,805,466, forward strand.
TTATAATTGTATTTTTGCACTGTTACATGCAATTCCAAAGAAAACTTTTGTGTAGACCTTAAATTAATCTTATTGCAGTGGCATGATATTTATTATGAAGGCGTTTTCGTGAAAGATTTCTCAAAGCAATTTCATGAAATGCATGCAAATAGAAATAAACAGCTGAAGATATTTACATTGTTTTCAAAGCGCAAAAGTTTTAAATTTTAAATTTTATATGATTAACGGTAGAAAATATTTTTGGGAAGTTACTGCAAGTAAAAGAGAATTGGATAAGTTTCTTAAACGACTGCTAAATAGTTATAAAATTTCATAAGACTATTATGAAACAAAGTTTTGCTTGCTTGGGATTAAAATTAATTAACCAAATCAGTTCCCTTATTATTCTACTTGTATATACTATAAACAAATATAAGAACTATTTTTACATCAGGCAAGGAAAAACGATAACAGGCTAATGCACTAACCCATGCAGCATACATCTAAGCACCGTTTCCTTATTTGCAAATGACAACTAAAGTGGATTTTGCAAAATATAAGGGCTTTTTAATCTGATGCAGTCACCTGATATGAACTCGTCTTCACAGTTCAGTTTATTCATAAAAAATTATCACTTCCACCTTTTTCTTCCATCACACAAACTTAATAATAACCAGAATATAAAACGTAAACGGTATTGTTTTGTAAATCTTTACATTTTTTAGAATTGTTATTAAATGGGCTACAATACTAGATATACACTCAGTAACATCAAATGGAAACCATGTTATATTTTTTAGTACAAAGGAGCCAACAATACAAGAAATATTAGTTCTGTGTGTATTTTATCCATTGATAACATACGCGAGAGAAAAAAAATAAAATTAACGTACAAATAAATATTTTTATTGACTAAATATTTTATGAAGAAGCGAAAAATGGCCTAAAAATTGCTTTAAAAAAGGAAGTAATAACTAAAATAAAATTCGTCGAAGAATAACAAAATATATACGATTATCCGCGAATCATAAAAAAACCCTAAAACCCCAAATTAAACATTGATAGAGACCAAGGAACTTAATTTGAGGATACATGAAATACGAAAAAAAAAAAAAAACTCAAGCGACATGAATTCTCACAAGGGAACATTAAGTGAAAAATATTTATGATTCCTTCAATGTTCCTTCGATAAAACCTAGCAAAATACTTAGTCACCTTTCACACATATCAAGTTTTACTCGTCAAGTCTTAAGTTATTGGGAGAAAGAGAAGCAAAGAATAGAAAGAGGTACAAACCGGTCCGTACCAACAAGTTTAAGAAAATGTTATACTTGAAGTTGGCTGCAGAATAAAAGTTGCAGAAGTTGAAAGCAAAGAAAACGAAACTTGATGAAAAAACTTGACGGTGTGTGTGAACACAAATGCAGGTTCAAAAGAAAATTAATCAAAAACTGATCAAGTAAACTTGAGGTGTGTAAAAGAGGACTTTAGGTAAGAAAGTTAAGCTCATTTCTGTACCTGTTGATATGTTATAGCACATTGGTTCCAAATGCATCTGGCAACATTAAAATTTAACTTCTGTTCCTTACCAACATATTCTCATTAAGCTGGTCAACTCAATTATGTGCTAACAGAAGTGATTCAGTGTACACAAAATAATTGTAGTTCCATGATTTTTATTTTGATATTAAGAAAAATAATAGAAATTGGTTTTAAATTCACTAAAACAAAACAGTTACCACAACGAAACTGTGATATACAATGAATTAAAGAATCTAACTGTATAACTAACAATAGCAAATGCATAAAATTCGCAATAAGAAAACACAGACAAAATTTTCACGCTGTACTTGTTTTTTTTTTTTTGACAAGTGAAAAAGAAAAGTTATAGTGGACAAAAACTAAGAAATAATTATAATAAATTGTGATTCGAAATGAGTGACCAGTATATGAGAGAATTGCTGCGTGTTGCGGTGGCACAAATTTGTCAAACAATTGGCTACAATGCAACACAGACGGCACCGCTGGAACTTTTACAAGATGTATTGGATAAGTTTATGAAAGAATTTACTAGAGATTTAAGGCGGCAAGTCGAACATTGTAAGTGAAGAGGGATTTTTATGGTGTGCGCTTTTACGTTTTAATATTTTTCTCTTTTCGGATAGATAATAGAACAGAGGCAAATTTAAATGATGTGACCTTAACACTTAGTAGTATAAACGTTAATTTAAGTGAATTATTAGATTACATTAACAATGTCGAGCCGGTTCCATTTGCCTTGGAAGTACCAAAATTTCCGGTACGCAAAGATTCTTCGCTAAATTTCCTAAAACCGGGCAGCAAAGAAGTTTTGACTAGACCTGTGCACGTACACGATCATTTGCCCCCTATGTTGCCACCGGAAATTACCCAACCGTCGGAATTGCCTTTAGCTGGCAGCTCGAACCTTTTAACGGACATTAAATCATTTCAAGACAACTTTACAAATAATAATAATAATACAAATGGTGAATTAAATAATGGTGAGTTTATTAAATAAAATAAAGTAGGCTGATATGCTTAAAGTGGTAATGTTTTTATTAGATGCAACAAGCAAATCCTCTAGCGCTGCAACGGTTTTGGACAAATCTACTTTGCAGTCCCTTTTCAAGCCTTCAACTAACTTTGAAGACAGCGAAAGACCTACACGGGAGGTCAGTAGTGTAGTCATGACCACAGGAGGTTATATTTCTCCAGCCGTGGAGGGTAAAATGCCAGAGGCAATTGTGCCAGATATCATAGGTAAACTATATGAATTGGATTTATAGGTGTTATCCCTTATTAGTAGACCTTAATTTTACTTTATAGACAAGCTGATGGGTTTAGATGCACCACCACCTCCAACACCGCCACCGCCGCCACCACCTCCTCAATCGAGACCAGTATCTCGTCCTTCTATTTCTACAGCTGGTTCGATTGCTAATGAAATCTTAACATCCGCAGTGGAAAAAGATGTATCAGAAGGAGAAGGTGTGTCAACCACTATAAAAGACACCAAAAAATTGTTGGCCCGAAACCTTGAACCACAACCGATATCAAATAAAAAACTTGAGTTGCTTAATGATTTACAAGCTAAAAAAAATAAATTACTTAGCCCTGGAGCTGGTAAGGGTTATCAGCTTGATTCTCATGCACAGCCGCCGGCTGGTAATTTTAATAAAAAATCATTTATGATGCATCAAAATGCAGCTAATATGTTGTTAAAAAAGGCCAAAAAGCAAAAAGTGCCTCTTGCGTCTGGACAGCCTGGAATTAACGAAAAACATAAGAAACCTCTCACGGATAAAATGGGCAAAACAGATGCTGCCGATAAGGCCCATAGGAAATACATGAAAATGTTACAAAAAATGGCTAAGCAAGGAAAAATACCACCCGAATTGTTAAGCAATATAATGGGTCCGGATAAAAAATCGAAAATAATTAATCCTGCTATAGTAGCCGGCATGCCTCCAGGTCCAGAAAAGGTACAATTGGAAAAACTACTGCGCAAACAAGCTAAACAAAGGCAAAAAATGTTGAAGCAACAAATGATGATTGAGGTGCAAAAACAATCGAAAAAACCTTTACAACAACTTCCACCTTTGGTACCAATCTTTCCGCCTAGAACGGCAGACGCATTAAACAAGCCCTTGCGGTTGGAAATAGAAGAGCAAAAAATCAAAATTGAAAACAAAGATACAGTAAATATTTCGCCAATAAAGTCAGCATTAACACCTAACGTTGTAACTCCAACTTCCTCAGGGGTAAATCACTTTCCAGAGGCTTTATTATCTAAAAGCATTAAAACGCCAGTGGTACAAGAGTCTCAACCAGTTGAGATTATGGATGCATCTGCCAAGCTTTTAACTACACCGGATGGCAAAGAGCTTAAGCTGTCTAATGAACCAGATCGTTCTAAATTGAATATATTCAAAAAGATATCAAAGCAAAAAACACCAAAATCATCTTCTCCAACGCCTATACGCTTACCTGCTCTTAGCGACACTCCAATGATAACTTTACCTTCAGGCACTACTATAACACCTGCTCCAGGACCCTCTAATAACTCAAACAATTCCTTGGCGTTAAGCGCACCACTAGTTGGTAGAAATTTATTTCCTCCTTTATCGGAGAACAATAGCGTTGGCGTTAGTAGCAACATAATCAATGTTGTAGATGGCATAAAAGACAAACCAATAGTGCCACCTGTAAACACCAATCAACCTACCGATTTAAGCATGTTAAATCGTGTCTTTGGCGAAAAACCACCTGAACTTGAATTGGTTAATAAACCGAAAAAAAGAGGACGCAAGCCGGGCAGCAAAAACTCTCCCAAAATACCGGGAGTATTTCCTAATAATTTACTAAAGAAAAATAGCAAAAAAATGAAATTGGATAATAGCAATATATTTAATCCGCAAATGCCTCCTCAACTACCACCAGAGTTTGCGGCTGCCGGTATGGGGAATTTTTCATTCGACAATATGGCTCAAATGTTTGGGAATCCTCTCAATCCCATGGAATGGGCTCAAAGCAAACATTTGCAACAACAAATGATGATAATGGCCAGCGCAAAGGAACGCAAGGAGCACAAGAAAAAGAATAAAATACCTAAACAAGATCTCTTAAATAATGATAAAAATGGGCCAAACATGGGTAACTTGGCAAATATCCACATGGGTTTGCCCACTAACGAGGAAGTTCAATCGATAAACAAAAAATTAATGCGTATGGATACAATACTTAAAGCAGCGCCCCTTACAGCTCCACCGACGACTGATTTAACAATTGACACAAGTTTAATAACAGGCAAAAAGTTACCCTCTCCCTCTATGTACCCCTCTCCATCGGCCTCCTTGAAGTCACCGGGTAATACAAAACGTTTGCTAACCGCAGGAACAGAGGCCTTGGCAAACAGTTTGGTGCAGCCGTTTATGCTACCGAGCCGCCCGGCATTCCCTAATCTGCCTAGTAACATGTTGTCCATGTTACAATTTCCTTTTCCCACACGCCCCGGCTTAATACCTACACCTGGTCTCTTCCCCACACCTGGCTTGGGTGCGTTTGCCAATAATCCTAAAAATCCTTTGTTGCCTGGACTATTTCCTTTTCCCAATCTCAAGCAGACTTTGGCGGATAATTCATCAATAAATCAAGGTAATTTTAAAATTTTTTGTAAACAAAAACAATTATTTTTGTATAATTTTTATCTATAAAATTTCGAAAACACGATTTTTTGTTTTTTTTTTTAATTTGCTAAGCTTAATTAGAACTCAAATTATGTTTTCACAATTCTCATATTTTGTCTATATCTTCTTGTAGAATCGGAGGACTTAACAACTGACAAAAAGAAATTTGAAACGAATTTACAAATCGGCGAACGGGGTTATTGCAATGTGGCTCCGTTGGTACCAGATTTTCTGACAAAACTTAATGATCAAAACCTCAACACAGGCAGCAATAACAAATATAGTCATGATCCTCCAAATGCCCATGAACCAGATTTGCCAAAAACGCCCAAACCCAGAAATTCTCATTCGAATACTTTGTCACAGGATAATTTACTTAAGAAAATAGTTGATGCCCATACACCCGAAAGCGCTGCCGGTAGTTTGAGTGGCAAATCAATACCTTCAACACCTGGCGGCATGTCACTTAACACCTTTGAGCAGCTAATGAAAAAGAATGACAGTCCAATAGATTTAATGTCCCTTAGCAAACATACAAAATCAGTGTCCGGCTCTCAGGAATCGGGACTAGATTTTTCCATAAATAAAAAACAAAATCACTATACAAACGTTGGTGGGATGGCTGGTGCTATGGGTAGTGGCGGTATTAGCATTAAAACTCCCATTACTTTGAATAATGAACCCATTGAAGTATCTGATGATTCAGATGAAACAAATCAACCACAACCTCCGCCGCCTGACAAAAGACAAACACATTCTTCGTCTGCAGTTGTAGCTCATTTAGCCAGTCATCAATTACAGCAGCAATCAACACAACGTAACAGCTTTAATATGGATGATATGTTTGTAGCGAACGCCAGTACACATTTGAATCCTAAATCCCTGGAAACTGATTTATCGCCCAAAGAACTGAAAAAGCTTAAAAAACAAGTGAAAAAATCATCATCCAGTATTAATGCCAACCTAATGAATACAGCTAAAAATGAAAGTCTAACAGCAGGACCAGGAACAACAGGAGGTGTAGGAAAACTGGCAGGTGGTGCAGACTTAATACCGTTGACTTCAACTGGTATGGCCTATTCAGCCAAAAATATACCCTACAATAGTTTGACGGCCAATGCTAATCCTTCGTTTCATACTCATAAAACTGATTTTTCGAACACGGCTGCTTCTTGTTCGGTTTCGTCGGCAGCCACAACACCTTCGTCATCCTCCGTTTTTGATAATCTAACAATTACCGCCACCATTCCATTATCATCAGGTACCTCTTCGAACACGGTATTTGACTTGCAAAAGAAACGTAAGGAGCATAAAAAACTTAAAAAGCTGAAAGAAATTAAGGAGGGGAAAATAAAAAAGAAAAAGGATAAAAAGGACAAAAATAAAAGTAAAGAAAAAGCCGAGAAATATTTACTTAGCCAGACCTCACCGTCTAAAGAAAAAGAAAAGGAACCCTTAGCTGTAATAGAAACTACAGGAAACATGACACCTGCTGCAGTTGGTCACAGCAGTAGCAGTGGCTCGGAAAAGTTCAAAGATAAAGATTTATTAAAAAAGCTAAAAAAAGAAAAGAAAAAAGAAAAACAAAGACCGGTTTTGGAAGAAATGGCTCCTCATAATTCCAATGTATTGCAGCAGGTATCAGTTTCAAACTCTTCAGCTGTTAAAGGAAGTATAGCAACAAGTTCGATTACAAACATAAACACATTGGATAGTGAACAACCTAAAAAACAAAAATTATCCCCAAACATAAATTATGCAACTTCATCGAATTCTGAACAAAATGAAGCTGCTACAATGAATATAAATGCTGCTGCACCCACAACCACAGCCTCAGTAGTACCAAAATTAACTTTAAAATTAGGTTCAACACACTCACCCACTCCGCCGCGAGACGATTGTCATAAAACTAGCACTACATCAGGACTGGTAGCAGCAGCTTCGGCGCCAATTGCCGCAGTTCAACCGCCACCACAACCACCACCATCTTCAGTGTCACCTCCTCCACGTGAACGAGAGCCCTCACCCGAACTAGCCAGAATATCGCCATTAGTGACCAGACCTCCGAAGCATAAATTGAATACTAGTAAGTATTATTAATTTAAAACTAATATGTTACATATGTATGTATGTATGTATGTACATAAATGGTTTTATTTTTTATTACTTGAAACTTCAACGTCAAAAATAAATATTTACTACGTTTTTGTTTAACAATTTTTTATTTTTTAAATAATTTAGTATCAGTTTCAAAATACTTTTTTAACTTAACATAGATTGAACATAGAGTGAATTGCACTCATAAACTCCCAAGCAATTAAAACAAAATAAAAATTAAAAACTAACATAATTTAACAAATTATATACTACAATAAACTATTTACATATATGTATGTATGTATGTATGTACATGTCTTGTCAATTAAACGATTGCGATATGCATAATGTAAATGTAAACATAAATCTCGTTGTTTAGGTGGTGAATTAGCAACAAGTTCTACTGCTGCAACCAACAGCATTTCGGCTGCAAATGCTAGTTCGTTGGACGTTGGAGAAAGTAGTAAAACCAGTTCTGCAACTAGTTCCAATATTATAGTACCGCCTCCAAGTCCTTGGCTTTCCGGTGGCACCATATCAGCCAGTTCGGTTTTATTGCCAAATCAACTTTTACAAACAACAAAACAACACGATATGACAGCCCTACCTATGAGTTCTGCACATAATACTGAAACTACCATTAAGACCGCCAATACAGAAAGACAAAATAGTCCTTTGACCATCACAACAGAAACAAGTCGACCGTCTTCTTATATCGTAAGAAATATAACGTTTTTTTTTTTTTACTTAACACAAATTATGTGCACAATTTCTTTATTTTTTTTAAATATTATTTCTAATCAAGGATGCTGAAGGAAATAGGGTTTGGATTTGTCCAGCCTGCGGAAAAGTTGATGATGGTTCGCCTATGATTGGTTGCGATGGATGTGATGCCTGGTATCATTGGTTTGTATATAAGTTAAAGATAAATAAAAATTTATAAAATATCTGTTAATATTTTTAAGGGTTTGTGTGGGCATATTTGTGGCTCCCAAAGACAATGAAGACTGGTTTTGTCGTGTGTGTATTACACGCAAAAAAGGCTTACATAGTTCTGATAAGAAACGTAAGCGTAATAAGAAAAAGTAATGTCAATAGAAGCAAATAATAGTTTTTAAGAAGTTCTAAAATTGTTTTTCAGTCTTTAAAAATCTTTAATATACCATGTCGTATATAATAGAAATTGTATTATTAACAAAGAATAATAAACAAAAATATTTGTATTTGGTTTAACGATCCCAATAAAATTTGTATATTTTGTATTACAAATTCCAATATATCGATTAACGCGTCATATACGTTAGGTTGCACAGGCTGTCGGCGTAATAAGACCGACTCACTTGGGTCCCAAAGGTCCTGTTGTCATATACGTTATTGATATTGCTGTTACATATCAGATTATACGAGATTTTTTCCTTCTGATTTCTTCAGCTGGCAACATTTTATTTATAACAACAAACTACAACTTGGCAGCACTTTTAAAAGGAATTTCACAGCTGAATGAATTTGACTGCAATTTTCAATATAAACTAAACAAATGCAAAATTAATAATAAATCGTTATAAACTTTTCGAAAATATGATAAAAGTAGCCCAACCTGCTTGTAATGCCTTTCAAAACCTTAAATGTGGTGAAATATTTTGCATTTCACCGGTGGTTTATAATGTAACTTGCTGTTTATGTGCCACCAAAATGCATCTGGACCAATTTCCCAGTCATTTTCAAATCCAGCATCTTACCTTGGCCGAAGAAAGTATTAATCTAGAGGAGTTGGAACGAAAGCGTAATGCAAAATTGGTAAAAAATATCAGTCTTCTGGATAATGTGCCAATCAAGGAAGAAGATCCTGAAGATGATCCCATTAAACAAGAAGAATTGGAGGAGGAAATTGATGAAGATGATAAAAGCTTGCAACAACTTTTAAGAGACACAGAAAAATCTCGTAACAAGGTAGAAAAAAATCATTCTTTTTACACAAACCCAGAAGCTGATGAATTAACTATTGGAGACAAATTGGAGGTACAGATTGTTGTGAAAAAACCAAATACTAGAAATTCTAGAAAGAGTATTATAAAGTCAAATGGTTTAGAAGACAAAAAGTCGAATGAAGAGAAACTGCATGAGTTTAGTCCCAAGGGCGTCGAAGAAAATAAAATAGAAATGGAATTAGAATTAAATAAAGATGATGAGTTGAAAGAGGAATATGATAACGATGATATCGATATGGATAGAGACTGGTCGCTGGAGGATAAAATATCGGATACAGATGTAAGTCGTTTTTGCATGTTTTAAGTATCTTTTAGAAATTTATTATCAGGTATGTGATGGAAATCGATTTCGAAATCGAAACGATTTAAAACCGAAAATGGTTGTGGTATGCTTTACATTTTCGTCTTTTCAATACCTTTGATATACTTTTCAATAACTTTCCATTCAATTTCTACAATTACTTTGGGGTAACTTCTTTGTTTTTGTTAAAAATATATCCCAAAACGAATCGTTTTCAAATCGATCGATTTCCATCACATACCTGTATATTTTAAGCTCTGCTTAGAGTCTAAAAGTAATCTTTCAGTTGCTCACAAACTATTATTTTATTGCATTAGAAATTTAATGTTAATTTTGTCCTGTAAGTTAGTCAATAATATTTTTTTTTACTTTATTATTTACTGTAGTCCGATCCTGATGGTAACAATAGCTCCAAAGACGAACTGCCATTTCCTTGTCATACATGCAAGCGCTCGTATCGTTCAAAACATAGTTTACAGAAACACAACTACAGTGTCCACAATCCTAATAAACCTCCCAAAAAACCAAAAGAACCCAAGGCCGAACATAAATGTGATCAATGCAATGAAGTCTTTCGCTCCGCTAGAGATTTGCGGGGTCATAAATGGAAGCACACTGGCATATTTTGCGATATTTGTGGTAAGCCATTCACACAGACTGGTAATATGATGAGACACAAAATACGCCATACGGGTATAAAGGCCCATAAATGCAAAGAATGTGATAAAGAATTTTTCACAGATAAAGAATTAAAATCTCATATGATTTGCCATACAGGTCTCATGCCTGTTATATGCGAAATATGTGGCAAACGGTGTAGAGATCGGGGCGTTTTAACGGCTCATATGAGACGACATACAGGCGAGAGGCCAGCCAAATGTGATGTTTGTGGCAAAAGTTTCTTTTCATTTCATGATCTCAATGTTCATGCTGTGACACACAGCAGTGAACGGCCATTTAAGTGTGATGTCTGCGGTTCAACATTCCAGCGCAAGAAAGCATTACGCGTTCACAAACTTATACATTCAAAAGATCGTAAGCATGTGTGTAAAATTTGTGGCAAAGGATTTGCTCAATCTGGTGGTCTTAACTCTCATATGCGTACTCATGATGCGGCCTTAGAGAAATCAACAAATGAGGTACCTCAACAAGCGCTTGCACCGGTTATGTTGGATAGCTCCAGTTCAAACTTGGAAAATCACAGTATATTGAATACATCTGGATGTAAAACAGGAAACAATTCTGAGGTTAGTATGGCACCAGAAAGTAGTATGTTGGGACCGTATATAGCTTAAGAAGTTACTATTTATATAGAAAAGTGTATCGTTGTATATTTAGTTTTTGTATCTACGTTAAATTTATGTAATATTTTTACAATAAAGTAATTATAGTTAAGTAAACAAACTATGTAAATATATCCATTAAATAAAAAATCGTACAAATTAAAAATTCATTGTAAGTTTAGAATTTCAGAATTTTTCATATTTTTAATTTTTTTAATTTAATTTATTAAGTATCAGTAACCTAGCCTCAAAGGCCATAATCGGCCAAAAAATTTTACAATTTCGATTACACTTGTTTTCTTACAAATATATTTTCCTAAAGAATAACCGAATTTTTGGTTTTTCGAAGGGAAAAATTTTCAATAAAAAAACAAACTTCATACAAAATTTTAAAGATTGTACTGGCTAACACAACGGGACCTTTAGGACCTAAGTGAGTCGGCTTCATTACGCCGACAGCCTGTGCCACCTACTGGCTAATTGTTCCAAGATCTGAGTTGAGCTTAGAAAACAAGATCATTTTATACAAAACTATATTGAAACCCGTGTGAGTATACGGAATCCAACTCTGGCAAACAACGAGTTTGTCAAATGTTGAGATTTATCAAAAGTTTTAGTCCAAGACCCTTAGAATGATTGCCAATGCTCCTTGGTTTGTGTCAAACAAAACTCTTCATAACGATTTTAATGTTCCAAATGTTAAAGATGAAATAAAAAATATAGTGGCAGATACTTAGAAAGACTTAATAATCACGTAAATGTTTTAGCAGTTTCATCATTCAATCATTGGACCCAAGTGGGCTGTGGCAACATGGCTGTCTGCCTGACATAACCTTGTTTGTTAAATCAATCAAATGAAATTAGGAGGCTTAAAAGACACTATGTTTTAGATCTCCCATTTAGGGAATAGTTAAAGGCAACTTTATTTTAACTATATATTTAATTATAGTAATGATATGTATCTCTACTTTTGTATTTTTATGGTTTTTGTTTTAATAAGGACAAGAACTTCTGTTATTAACTTATAGTTTAACATATTTGCTTAATATTGCATAATAAATTGTAAATAAAAGTACACATTAAAAAGAATCTGACAAATTAAAAAAAAACATGTGTAATTAAAAAAAAAAATTAAAGAAAATTTTTTCAGATTCTGAAAAATATTGCAAGAGAAAATATTTTTAGAATACCGAAAAATGTTGTAAAGAATCTTGAAAATTTACTAAAGAATGTATTTTTAGAGTTTTGAAAAATTTCCTAAAGAAAATATGTTCGTAGTTTTGAAATTTTTCCCAAAGAAAATATTTTTGAAGTTGTGAAAACTTTCCTACAGAAACTATTTTCAAAATCTCGAAAACTCCCTAAAGATAATTCTTGCGAAAAAACCGACTTCAAAACAGTTTTCATCTGTCTGCCTATAACAGCTCAAGTGTATGGCCAACTATTTAATTTATAAGATAACATTTTTATACTCCTCATTATACCAAATAAAGTAGTGGACATTTTGTCTAAAATTATGATGTTTGTATATAACGGTTCAAAAAATACTGCCATATAGAACAAATTACATTAATTTTGGGAACACCCTTTAATTTCTAAATTCAAACTATAAGCTTCTTGTTATAGCGGACTTAGCAAAACATGTCCCTTGTAAATTTCAGCTGTCCGTCTATAACGGTTCAAAGTCCAGCCACATACACCATATTATATCAACTATTGGGACACCCGTTTATTTCCAAATCCATATTTTATACTTGTTGTTATAGAGGAGTTAGTACTACAGGTTCTTTGTAAATTTCAAGCGTCTGTTTACAACTGTTTAAAAGTATGGCCATATACCAAATTAAAAGAACTATTGGTGCACCCTTTTATTTATAATTTTAAATATTATCAGCTGTTACTATAACGGCCATAGCAATCGACATTGAGTCAAATTTACAAGCGTTTGTCTATAACGGTTCCAAGATAGGCCTATATAAGTAAATCTATAGTAATTATGGGACACCCTTTAATTTCTAAATTCAAATTATAAACTCGTTAATAAAGCGGACTTAGAAATACAGGTCCCTTTTAAGTTTCAGCGTTCTGTCTATAACGGTTCAAAAGAACGGCCACACACTTGAAATTACATCAACTATTGGAACACCCTTTAACATCTAAATCCATATTTTATACTTGTTGTCATAGCGGACTTACCAATACAGGTTCGTTGTAAATTCCAAGCGTCTGTCTATAACTGTTAAAAAGTATGGCTATATACATCAAATTTAATGAACTATTGGTGCACCCTTTAATTTATAATTTGTAATATTAATACTTGTTACTATAACGGCCATAGCAATCGACATTCTGTCCAATTTGCAAGCGTTTGTCTATAACGAAAAAGATAGGCCCATATAAGTAAATTTACATCAATTATGAGGGCACCCTTTAATTTTAAAAATTTTTTTTATAACATTTTGTTGTTGAGAGCTATAGTAAAATGCAGTAATTTTAAATTTTATAGAATCGCCCTTTAGAGTTCATAATACACGTAAAAAATGTGTATGGGGACACCCTTTAATTTTTAAGATTATGAGCTGTTTTTAAAACGGGACCAATCTGTAAGCATAATCTATCATATTACCAAAAATTTTAAAACACAGTTGCTTTAATCATGAATATTCTTACGAAATTTCTTTCTCACGGAAAAATTTTTTCTCGAGAAAAGTTTCCTCCAATTATGAATTCCGTGGAAACAAAATAATAAAAAAGTGACATCGTCGTAATTTAAAGGGAGCTATTTTGTTTACTTACATGTATTTTTATTTTATAATTCGTAATACCTACTTATTTCCCCCGGTTTTTTTTCACTTTTCTCAGTCAATAAAAGGGGGAAAATTTATATTTGGAGAAAAAAAAATGAAAAAACTCGTACGGGACTTTTGCTTATACAAGACATATGTACAAATTCGAAGATTTTCTTTTCGAATCGAAATACAGAATAAGTCCCCAGTATCTGGATAAATTTTCTAAAGAATATTTTTTGAATCAGTATATTGTAGTGTTTTCTTATGTTTTTATTTCTACTAAGAGTATGGTGTGTGTTTAACATACCCAAAATTTGCGTGGCCAGATTGTTAGCGGTGCTGGCATGCTGGCGTGTCGCTCCGGCTGAAGCTCGCCGTTTTGGGGGGGGATCTTGCCAACATACTTGCCACTATTTTTAATCCTACAACAAAAAAAAATCATGCCAGTCTTAGAACAAAACGAAATATCAAAAATTTAGAGCCCGAAAGTGATTTATAAACAAAAAACAAACTATTACATGAAGTTAACACCACGCACTTTCCGTTTTGGTTTTAGCACAAATCATTGTTAGCTGATGTCATGCTAACTTTGGCGGCCCACCCTCTTGACATCCTAGCGGATTTGCCATGATAATTTTTGCCTGGAATCTATAAAATTATCCCTAGCACCAACTCACCTTTCCATCACCTTCCTATTGACGAATTAAAAACTTACTTCTCCATTAAAAAAAAATATTAAACCGTAGATTTTTAAATTCCAAACATTATAAATTAGCAATTTTTATTGGCTTTAATTTAGAAAATACATAAGTTAAATAATTGTAAAAAAAATTATAAAATAAAAGCTAAATTTAATGAATTTATTTGACTTTAACAAAAAGTAATATGTTTAATTCAAGCTTTCTAATATTTTAAAGTATATAAAAAAATTAATAAAAATATAATTCAAATGCGGCTTTTTGTATTACTATGCCATGAAATAACCTAACTAACTTAGGGCTTCTTTCCTTTGTGGGTTACAGATGAACACAGATCTCTCGAACTGCCGTCAGTCCGTGAACGTGTCTAACGTACGGGTACTTTTAGGGTCAGCTAGTACCAATGACTGTACATACATATATAATTTCTTTAATTTTCTCTTTTTTTTTCTTTGTTAAGGGAAACACCAGGATGACTTATAACGGGCAAATACCCTACACTCACGATACCTAGGCTTGAGCTCAACCCTAATGACGCGCACCTTTTGTGGCAAAAACAAAAAAACAAAAGGGACTGATAAAACCATACAAGGTAATTAAAAAGCAAAGTGTTTACCCTAAGCTAAATTAATAAAAGAAATATATATATATTTAATTTCAGGTCCGTTTGTCGTTCGTGTTGAATGTCCAAGTCTAAATGGCAGCGGTACCTGGCACCGTCAGGCTAGACAGTGCTGCTTTCGGCTTCTTCCCACGCTGGATGTGACTGCTGGGTCAATGGATGGCTGGTGGAGAACGCCTGTTTTTAAATTCTTTTAATTGTTCAGTTTATTATTTCTTACTTGTTTAGTTTATTATTTCTTAATTGTTTAGTTTATTATTTCTTAATTGTTTAGTTTACTATTTCTTAATCTTTTTAATTTTGAATTTATGTTTAACCTTCACTACTTTTTCTTTTATTAGCTTAGTTTTTAAGTTCACTATTTTTCCACTTTATTTTACTTTTTAGCTTTAGGAAAAACTTTTAGTAGCTTTTGTCTTTATTTAGTTTTAAAATCAATCACTTTAAATTTAGTGTGAAGTCTTATTTATTTAAATAAAATGCTTTTTTTATAACTTTTAAATGCTGCTTTTTTTTTTTAAATAATTTTACAAAGTAGTAATTTCAAAGTTTTCAAAGGTTGATTTTTTCCTCTTTCTTTTTTTTCAAAATATGTTGCTTTTTGTTTTTTTTTTCTTTTATTTATTTGTTTAAAACATTTAGCACTTTGGCAACAGGTTTAGCCTAAAAATTTGCTATTTAAATATTTCACTGCAGGCACCAGCATCCGTCACACCATCACCTTTCAAATTCCAGTAGAAAAAAAGGCCGACATTTTCTCCTTGGCTTCGCAGGAAACTTCGGTCACGCCACCAATCATTTACCAAAAAAAAAAAAAAATCCCCAGCCGCTAAGTTACTTTCAGCAATCTGTTCTTTAATAACAAAACAATTGTTTTTGTTTATGACCATCTTGTTTTATTTCTCGCCGCACAGCTGACGAACTGCCTTACCAACAAAAAAATTATACAGGGTGCACATGACAAACCCAACCATTCCTTGGATCCACTAGTGGATCCAGGATGGGAGGGAAAAATTCACCAAATAAATATAAAAGAAACAGAATATAAAAACGCCAAAAAAAACGGCAAACAAAAAAAAACGTTGCGGTAACACTGCACTTTTAAAAATCACCACTAAAAAAATTTGTTAATCTGGCAGCTCACTATCGTTAAGTTTTTAACAAGACTCATGAATGAACGAATGAAAACAAAAGGAATGTACAATACTACGCGTGCGTATATTGAAACTAAAACAAGAAGAGGCAACACATGGGATGGTAAGTATTCATGAACTTTAACAAAAATAAATTAATTATTATTTAAAATATGATTGTTTATTAATAATAAAATACTATTAACAATAAATTAATTTCTTTTTATTTCAGGCGGCTGTAAACATTGCAAAAAAGGGTAAGTAAAGAAAATAAATTATTACGTATACAGATGGCTAATTTAATATTTATTTCATAAAACAGGACACTGGCGACACGGCGACAAGCGACCGCTTGTAAATATCACGCCATTTTTTTTTTCTGAACGAAAGTAGCGGTAAGTAAATTTAGCTATTTCCTTTCTACCTATTATAAAAATTTATTTTCCCCCAGACTACTACGACGGCTGCACATGGCCAAAAGGAATCAAAGTCGATTTCCTTTTGATGGCGTCTCCTAACTGGTGAGAAGCACTTTTTGTTGTACTGCAAAAAAGGAAAGTTTCTTTTTATTAATATTACTTTTTTTTTCCTATAGCACTGCTATTGACGACACTATGGACTAGCGGATAACAGGATGAGGCGTCCGGATAAAAAAAGGTAAGTGAAAACTGACTTTATGAAATACTACTGTGCAGTGAAAAGTGAGTGTGATATTTTGATAAATTCTGAAAAAAAAAACGTAACGTGTAGTAACTTTAAAAGTAAAAAAAAATTGTGCGGTGATTATATACATAGCCTCGTATTAATAAGGAACGTACTACCGTTCCCAAAAAGCTAAATCAAGATTCTCTAAGGGGAGTTTTTGTTAAAAAAGAATACATTCAGCGAATATAAAAAGAAAACTAATTTGAAATCAAAGAAAAATCTCAACTACAACTCGATTACCATATTAAAGTAAATACAAAGTGTCTAAATTAAAATATGTTTATTCTTAATTCTCTATTTTTTTATAGAAAAACTTTATCCTAATTACTTTCTTTTTGTATTTTCAGTTTACAAGACTTCTCCAGGGTTCCGGGAAAACTAATATTTGTTTGCCTCCAAAATTGAAAACAGGTAAGTTCTCTCAAGTAGTGGTTGTACTAAAAGGAGGTTATTAGCTCCTATAAAAGGCAGAAATGACAAAAACTAAACCCACCAAAAAAAATTCTAAGGCTAACGCCCATGAATTTTGGCGCAAAGTACCCCTTGTCATTTCTCTAAAAATAAAAAAATAAAAAAAAAAAATATGTAGGTGAAAACTAGTAAGAAAAATTTTTAATTGTAAAAATTTTCTTCTATTATAGTATATTAAAAAAAATATATTGCTTTTTTAAAGTTCTCTAAAAGAAAAAAAAATTAAATCGATTTTAAACAGTTCAGATATTCTTTTAGACAATTTTACAAAGCAAAAATCTAATTCTTATTTTCTACTTGCTTTCAGGCTATAACATGCACTAGTGCTCAGGAAACGCAGTCTGTGTTTAGTGAACCGCCACTTTAAGATAAAAAGGTAATACATAATTATATCTATATATCTAAAATAACCTATTTTCTAATTTAGTAACTATCATATTTACAGCAATTTTACTATTTGTGGGCAGCCAGGACGCCACTTCTATTGGCCTAGCTAAGGTAAGTCTTGCTCTTTTATGTTATTTTTGATTCTATTTAAGTAGATATAAGTAATCTTCTCATTAGAAAAAATCGCATTCATTTTTCGGTCATGTCCTTGAATTCTCTGTTTTTTTTTTTTATCGGCATTTAAGCTATTTTATCCGGTCACAAATTTATTGAAAAAGTTTTAATCGGGTTTTGCATTTATGTTTTTTCTTTTTCTTCAAAGTTTAGTTTTTTTTTTTTTTTTTTTTTTTTTTTTACGGCCGATTGCTAGCGTTAAATACATCTATCGCATTCCACAGAACATCTTTCCTTTAGCCTGAATGTAAAAAAAAAAATTGTACTTTCCTACAAGTGCAATTAAACAAAAACAAATTTTGCGTCAACTTGCTGTAAGAACGGGCTCAGACAAATGTTATCACACTAGATGACTAACAATTCCCAGCCCTTAATGGCAAAGTTCCCCAGGGTGTTAACGGAATTGCATCCATAGTGTGGTAACGATTACAACATGTAATCAGCTAAGAAACGTAAGCGTTATGGTTGCGCAAATAATGTTTTTAAATAACTATGTGACATTCGTGCACAAAAAAAAAAAGGAAAGTACTCTCAAAATGCGACAAATGTAATTTTCCGCCTACGAGCCTATATAAAAAAACTAAAATTTGTTTTCTGCTGCTACATAAAAAGAACAAAAAAAATATATATAACGAAAATGTCTAATCGAGTTATTATTAGTGTAAGAGCAGAGACGATGGGACTAAGTACACCAAAGATATTAAGGCTATTGCTTTAAATCTTTGGCGTGAAATACCCCCAACGTTTTGCCCTGAAGGTCTTCAACCTCATATAGGCTATTGCCTACGGGCCGGACGATTCTGCATTTCAAAAACTTTCGGGCGAATTTTCTGTTAAAATTGTTTTTAAACTCGCTCTGTGGGAAGTTTCTGCGATAAACTTCTTGCCCTGGTATAAACTTAACTTGTCGGCATCGCGTGTTGTAAGATTTTTCGCATCGTAGATAGGCTTTGTGCAGGTTTTCTCGAATCTTCTGTCTGATTAAATCTAACTTCACGGATTTTGGAATAATACTTAGCCCGGGGTCTTCAAGATTTTTCAACTTTCGCGCAAGCTTATAGACACTACCATGACCTATCATATTTATCCCAAATAGCGCAAAGTAGGGAGTAACACCTATTGACGTTTGTATTGAAGATCGTAATGAAAATTCAATTTCAGACAAATATTTGTCCCACTCAGTATGATCTTCTTGCAGGTATGAACGTACAGCGGCTAGAATAGATTGATTTACACGCTCTGAAGCGTTAGCCTGCGGCGAATAAATTGCGGTTTTAGTGTGTTTAATGTCAAAGTTATTTACAAGGTCCTGAAACTCCTTACTGACAAACTGCTTGCCGTTATCAGAGACAATAGTCTCTGGCGTACCGAACTTATGAAAAACTTCTGTTATTAAAAATTTCACGACATTTTTAGTGCTTGCCTTACCCATAGCCTTTAGCAAAACAAACTTTGTTAAGTGATCAAGAACTATAAAGATAAAGCAATTTCCATTCTTGGAGCGTGGGTAAGGACCCAAAAAGTCTACAAAGATCCGCTGAAAGGGGCGTTCAGTCTCCGTTTCGGCCCCCATAGGTGGCCTTAACGTGACGTTAGCAGGTTTCGATTCTCTACACACTTGGCAATTTAATACAAAAGATCGTACTTGAGCGTTCAAATTTGGCCAATAAAAATACTCTTTTACCCTGCTTATTGTCTTCCCTATTCCTCCGTGGGACGATTGAGGTGGGTCATGGCATTTTTTAATAATTTCGGCCGTCAACTCGGGTGGGACCCATAGTTTCCACGAAAAATCCTCATTAAGTTGTATGCCATCATACGGGAGTACACGCTTGTATACTAAACCCTCAATCACCTTGAGATCGGGCAGTTGATCCGAGTTTTCTGTTATTCTGGCTATTAAATCCAAGTAATCCCCACGTTTAAAATATTCTGAATCTAGATCAATAAGTCTTGCTACATTTACCGAAATTTCCTCCATGTTATATCGTGATAAGGTGTCTGGTACGATGTTTTTAGACCCCGGCCTATGCTCAATGGAAAAAGAAAAGGACTGCAAATGCAGGCTCCAGCGAGCAAGTCGTCCCGTTAAGTCCTTATGAGACATTAGCCATTTCAGACTACTGTGGTCAGTAATTACTGAAAACGGCATTAGCTCGATATAAGGCCTAAACTTTTTGATGGCTAATACAACGGCCAGACACTCTCTCTCTGTGACTGAATAGTTCCGTTGAGCGGAGGTTAATTTATGTGAAAAAAACGCAATCGGGTGTTCCCCATCGGATTCGTCTTTTTGAAATAAAACTGCCCCGACTCCGAGATCGGAGGCATCGCACTGCACATAGAAGTGCCTCGAAAAGTCCGGGTGCGTGAGTACTGGTCTGGAGGTTAGAGCCGTTTTGAGCCGGTCAAAAGCGCATTTTGCCTCGTCCGGAAAGCTAAAATTTTTGCCCTTTTTAAGGGTGTTGAAAATCGGTGCGGAAATCGTGGCATAGTCGGGTATGAAGCGCCTGTACCAGCCGGTGGCCCCCATAAAACTCCTTACCTGCTTAACAGATTTCGGGTAGGTATATTTTAAAATGGCTTCTATTTTTTCTGGGTCAGGCCTTAGCTTACCTCCGCCGACTATATAACCTAGGTAGCGAAGTTCTCTAAAACAAAACTTAGACTTGGCTACGTTTATGGTCAATCCCGCCTGTTCCAAACAGTCGGACACCTGCTCTAGCAACCCCAGATGAGTCTCTAGGTCTGGCGAGACAACCAAAAGATCATCCAGGTAGACAAAAACTCTATCACGAAGCGCCGCAGGGATCACTTTGTCCATTAGACGGCATAACCTTTGGGCCGCATTGCACAAACCAAAAGGCATAACCGTAAAATGGTAAAGTGGTCTCCCCGGCACCGTAAATGCAGTTTTTTCTCTACTGGGTGCATCTAATGGTATCTGCCAAAACGCATCCTTTAAATCGACACTCGAGATAAAGTATGTGTCTCCTAACCGGCTGAGCAAACCTTCGATGTGCGGCAGAGGGTAGGCGTCTTTGATCGTGAGGGCATTCAGCTTACGAGCGTCTAAGCATAACCTGTTTTTCTCGCCCTTACGGACGAGAGTGACCGGATGGCTCCAAGGGCTCTCGCTTTGCTCAATGACCCCAAGATCAAGCATCCTGTCAAGCTCTGCGTACATCAACTTTTGCACAGCAGGTGAGACTGGATAATGTTTATCCTTCACCGGAGTTGCATCGCGGGTGTCAATTGTGTGGACTTCGAGGTGGGTTCGACCAAGACCTTTCCTTGTATAGCAAGGAAACTTCCCCACTACCTTATTCAAAAGATCCTGCTGATCAGGTGTTAAAACATGAGTCTTGACCTGCTTCTCCGCACTCTCGCTCTCTGGACATAATGCTACGTCGTTCGTAGTTAAGCTACAAATATTTGCAAACAAACCAAATTTACGCATAAAATCTACGCCTAAAAACAATGGCCTGCTGAGGGAGGGGACTAGATAAAAAGTGACTTCGTCTGAAATTTGATTAAATTTAATTTCGGCTTTAACACGGCCAACAATTCTATGAGGGCTGCCATCAGCGGTTTTAATAAAGGAATAGAAATTCGAAATTTTTAAGCCTGCTTTTTCGATAAACTCAAGGCAATTTTTTCCAAGACAAGTGACGGTTGCCCCGCTGTCTAACAGACCTTCAATAACAAAACTATTTATATTAATTCTCACATAAAAACGGGAATCACCTCCCTCGTAGAGCGAAGCAGACATTATTTCTTTTCTAAGCTTTTTCCTTCTCTTATATCTTTCTCTAGCCCTTCTAATACGATTTGAGACTTCTCCGAAAATTCTCTCCCTAGCCGCATTATATTCTCTTATTCTCTGGTGTAACGGCTTAACCTCGCGAATTTTAAGTTTTTCTTCTGTCGTATTTGTTCTAATGGGATTTATCAAAATTTTTACTGAACTTTCGGCTTTAAGTGGACAATCAGAGTTTAAAACCGGGCTTATGTCTGAGTTGAACGAGTCTCCCCCGTCTGAGACTTGTTCAATAGCAGGTTTCCCTGACACTTAGGGCATTTCGGAGTGACTACGTTATCTCGGCCACATCGAAAACAAAAAACGCGCCGTGAAGGCGAAGGACAGTCCATAAAACTATGTCCTACCTGCTTGCAATTCCAGCAAGTGTATCTGTTGCTAGACGAAATAGCCTCCACTTCCGGCACAGAACTTGGTTCACATTCCTTTTCAAAATCAACTTCATGCACACGTGGCGCAGCAAATTGGCGCTGAGGATACTGCTGCCTTTGACTAGACAGTAAATTTTCAGCTTTCTTTGCCTGTTGGCAAAAATCATTTAACCCATCTATCTTTACTGAAAAAAGCAGATGCGACAGTGATGGTTTCAAATTGGCTTTCATGATTTCAACAAGGTCTAGCTCAGAGTAAGGTGACCTCTGCTGATTTCTTAACCTCATAACACCATTATAAAAGTCCTCAAAAGATTCCTGAGGCTGCTGACGGCGGTCCATGATTTTCTTCTGCAGCTGAAACTCATTTTCATACCTTCGGTACTGAGTCAAAAAAACTCGTACCAAATCCTCCCAGGTCTGCATAGGAGTTAATTTCCTAACATTCCAGTACCAGTCAAGCGCTTGGCCTTCTAAAAGCAAATGAAAACTACGGCGAATATCGTTAAAAGAACAACTGTAGTCCTGGCGCAAAACATCCACCCTAAAAATAAAATCTTCGGCACTCATGGACTTGGCAGTACCATCGAATTTGATACCCCATTTAGATAAATCCACGCTGCGGTGGCCTGAATGAGCATAGTCGGGCTGAGCTGCTGGTGAATCCCACCTTGGCTGCGCTTGAGGCTGTAAATTCGGTGGTTGCTGAGATACAGCAGCTGGCCGAGGACCCCCCTCACTCAAATGGACTGGGAATTGGGCAATATAAGGCGGCTGTACGTTTGGCACTGGTAAGTTATTATTCAATTGTAAATTATCTGATAACGAATTTTGTTCTATTACAGGCTGCTGATGCTGAGAAAAAGCTGAACCAGGCGGGTGCGTCCTTGGCGCTTCATTAGCCCCAGCAATTGTTTGAGGCCCCCAAATCTGAGGACCGGGATTCTGAATTTGTTGCCTTTCTGCTGGTCTACTCAAGGCTCGGGCTATTTCTTGCTGTAAGGCTTGTTGCATTTCTTGCATTTGCCTAGAAATTTCAGCCCTTATGGAATCTTGTACCCCTACACTGCCAACTGTAGGAAGAGCTTGTGTTACAGGGATATTCGCACGGAACCCCTGTTGAACGCTTCTGGCTGTTATACTACTATACTCAGGTGAGCGTATAGTGCTATTAGAGACATTAGACTCATGAAAAGACCCATTTCGGTCCTGCGCCATAGACATGAACTGTTGTACGGCAGGAGTTATCGTACCCACAGTGGTAGTAACGGTATTAGCGCTGGTAGGAATCGCCAACAATGGAGCTGTATTTGAAACTATAGTTGACACGGTTGTTCTAAGTGTATTCTCCATTTCCGATGACAGTTGTCTACTAGCCGAACGAGTTATTACCATTAGAAACTGACTACTCAAAAGCTTAAATATTTTCAATTTAAATTAAAATTTCCAGCCCTTACCCAAATTTCCGCAATGTGTTTTAAAAGCTAGGGCAAATCAAAAAACAGATCCTCAATTAACTGGCAATAACTATTCACCAAAATAAAAGCAGAATATATAAAAGAATAAAAACAAAAGGCAAAAGAACCTTAGACCCAAAACTTCTTATAAAGAAAAAGTAAATAGAAAAAAAAATTCCTCCGTTTCCGAAAAAAAAGGAAAAATATAAAATAGAAAAATAAAAAAAAACAACCTAAAATTAGATAAATTGAAATTGTAATTTCCTGCTTCTCCGATTAGAAGAAAGAGAGAGAAAAAAATATATAACAAAAAAAAAATAAAATAAAAATATTAATAATAAAGACAAATGGAAAAAAAATATATATATATTTAAGTATATTAGAATAAAAATTCAAATAGATATGACTATCAATAGGTTTTTCAGGTGATGAGAAAGGTTTTAAAGTCGTGCGTACAGATAAAACAATTTATCTATAAACAAAAAAAATATTTGTGCTAAAACAAAACTTTTCACGTTCATTTTCTTAATTTTCCAGATTTTGGTGCATAAACGGGTGTTTTTGAGAGACGGCTCAGCTTCATCTACAGTGCTAACAGAATTCTTCGATGGCACAACTGAGTACCCGGTTTAGAACCTTTGAGGAATCAGGACGACCAACCTAAAATTCTGCGGACCACAGCTTAAAACAACTGTAGGTAAGTATATGTTTATTGTTAATTTATTTTTATGAAGCTGATTTGGGCTATTGTAGGGATAAAAAGTTTTTGATGGGGTTCAATGATTCTGCACAAACAAAAGCAATGACTAGAGGCTAAAAAAAAACTGCAAGCCAGACTCTGCTTGGGTACAGAATCAAACAACCTTATACTCTTCTTATCTGATCCCCCTACCTCTAACCTCTCTTACCGTCGCAACGCGAAAAAAAAACATACTTTAAAATTGTAAATTTCCGGGACTTACAGTTGGAAAAAGTTAGGGGCAAGAGAAAGTAGAAAAGAAGAGCTATTTTCATTTAATTTTGTTTTTTATTAAGATTGCTGAAATTGAAAGCATTAATGTGTTTCTTTCGTTGACTTATTGGCGTCGCAACGCGTTGAGGACTCTTTTGTTACTCAACAGGGACTTACGCCAACCGTCCACAAGAAAAACATTAAAAAGACAAAACCTAATTTTTTTTCACTTTCGGGCCCCACGTTGGGCGCCATTTTTATTGTAGTGTTTTCTTATGTTTTTATTTCTACTAAGAGTATGGTGTGTGTTTAACATACCCAAAATTTGCGTGGCCAGATTGTTAGCGGTGCTGGCATGCTGGCGTGTCGCTCCGGCTGAAGCTCGCCGTTTTGGGGGGGGATCTTGCCAACATACTTGCCACTATTTTTAATCCTACAACAAAAAAAAATCATGCCAGTCTTAGAACAAAACGAAATATCAAAAATTTAGAGCCCGAAAGTGATTTATAAACAAAAAACAAACTATTACATGAAGTTAACACCACGCACTTTCCGTTTTGGTTTTAGCACAAATCATTGTTAGCTGATGTCATGCTAACTTTGGCGGCCCACCCTCTTGACATCCTAGCGGATTTGCCATGATAATTTTTGCCTGGAATCTATAAAATTATCCCTAGCACCAACTCACCTTTCCATCACCTTCCTATTGACGAATTAAAAACTTACTTCTCCATTAAAAAAAAATATTAAACCGTAGATTTTTAAATTCCAAACATTATAAATTAGCAATTTTTATTGGCTTTAATTTAGAAAATACATAAGTTAAATAATTGTAAAAAAAATTATAAAATAAAAGCTAAATTTAATGAATTTATTTGACTTTAACAAAAAGTAATATGTTTAATTCAAGCTTTCTAATATTTTAAAGTATATAAAAAAATTAATAAAAATATAATTCAAATGCGGCTTTTTGTATTACTATGCCATGAAATAACCTAACTAACTTAGGGCTTCTTTCCTTTGTGGGTTACAGATGAACACAGATCTCTCGAACTGCCGTCAGTCCGTGAACGTGTCTAACGTACGGGTACTTTTAGGGTCAGCTAGTACCAATGACTGTACATACATATATAATTTCTTTAATTTTCTCTTTTTTTTTCTTTGTTAAGGGAAACACCAGGATGACTTATAACGGGCAAATACCCTACACTCACGATACCTAGGCTTGAGCTCAACCCTAATGACGCGCACCTTTTGTGGCAAAAACAAAAAAACAAAAGGGACTGATAAAACCATACAAGGTAATTAAAAAGCAAAGTGTTTACCCTAAGCTAAATTAATAAAAGAAATATATATATATTTAATTTCAGGTCCGTTTGTCGTTCGTGTTGAATGTCCAAGTCTAAATGGCAGCGGTACCTGGCACCGTCAGGCTAGACAGTGCTGCTTTCGGCTTCTTCCCACGCTGGATGTGACTGCTGGGTCAATGGATGGCTGGTGGAGAACGCCTGTTTTTAAATTCTTTTAATTGTTCAGTTTATTATTTCTTACTTGTTTAGTTTATTATTTCTTAATTGTTTAGTTTATTATTTCTTAATTGTTTAGTTTACTATTTCTTAATCTTTTTAATTTTGAATTTATGTTTAACCTTCACTACTTTTTCTTTTATTAGCTTAGTTTTTAAGTTCACTATTTTTCCACTTTATTTTACTTTTTAGCTTTAGGAAAAACTTTTAGTAGCTTTTGTCTTTATTTAGTTTTAAAATCAATCACTTTAAATTTAGTGTGAAGTCTTATTTATTTAAATAAAATGCTTTTTTTATAACTTTTAAATGCTGCTTTTTTTTTTTAAATAATTTTACAAAGTAGTAATTTCAAAGTTTTCAAAGGTTGATTTTTTCCTCTTTCTTTTTTTTCAAAATATGTTGCTTTTTGTTTTTTTTTTCTTTTATTTATTTGTTTAAAACATTTAGCACTTTGGCAACAGGTTTAGCCTAAAAATTTGCTATTTAAATATTTCACTGCAGGCACCAGCATCCGTCACACCATCACCTTTCAAATTCCAGTAGAAAAAAAGGCCGACATTTTCTCCTTGGCTTCGCAGGAAACTTCGGTCACGCCACCAATCATTTACCAAAAAAAAAAAAAATCCCCAGCCGCTAAGTTACTTTCAGCAATCTGTTCTTTAATAACAAAACAATTGTTTTTGTTTATGACCATCTTGTTTTATTTCTCGCCGCACAGCTGACGAACTGCCTTACCAACAAAAAAATTATACAGGGTGCACATGACAATATCTATAGTAACGATAGTAATATTTTCTTAGTAATTGATTGATAATAATTGATGCCTGCCTTGTTTTGGTTTTGTAGAGAACTACCTATTCCTAAATTCAAAATTTTTAAGCCCTTTTATACAAAATATTTGTGTAATTCCTGGCATTAATAAATAGGTGCAAGTGAAAATTCCTTCACATTACCCGTCAACCCATTATTTAAATGGATTTTCCAAGGACCTTATTATGTATCTGGCTTGATCTGTTAAATAGTTTCGATATTTTTCTTGTAAAATCCGGCAAAATCGGTTTTAAATTGCTTAAAATCCCAACGATCTGATTTTAATATTTGTTCTTATTGTTAACGATTTTTCATTATTTAGGTAATGCAGTTACACGAAAAACTTATAAGTTGACTGTATTACCAGCTAGGTGCTTAACTTACTTATCATTCAAAACACTGCAAAAAACCTATAATTAGTAACGGAAAATATATACACATTAATCGATTAATCGGCACAACCATGTCAAATTTTTATTTTTCTCTTCTGTTTTGTGTTAGATTGTATGTACTAACGATCTCTGGTTTACTAAACACAAATCTCAACAACGCACGTCTTTAATTATCCATCTAGAGGCCACAATACATTGAGATTATGGCAAGACTCGAACTCATGGTGCTTACTCTATACTTTGATTCGAAAGAAAAGACGTTCGAAACCCAATGTAAAAGTCATACAAATTCGAATGAATTGCTTTTCGAACCGAAATACAGATTAAACCCTCAGGATGCCCTGATTTACCAATTAGGCTCTTTTACTTTTCTCCGAGTTCTACACACTGTTGTTATTTTGTTAATTTTCTGTCTAGCTAAGACTATGTTTTAATTTAGATTATGAATTCCTTGTCTTGCTATAACTTAGGCATCTCGCTTTATTTGCTGTCCTTAGTAGCTCACATACCGCGGTTACACTACCCTGGCTTTCCTGTTCTAATCGAAAACCCTAGTGGTTTTAACTGCTGTTTTCTAATTAACTTTTCATTATAGGTATTATTCGTACGCTCCACAATTGTAAGTGGTAAAAGTAAACTAGTTTTATGAAATTCTTGTTTGTTGGCAAGGGGTGTAGGGACATAAGCGGGGTAGACAAAACGGCACGTCTGGAATTTTAAGGGGATTTTTTACACTTGCTTTCTGTATGTTCGCTGCATGTGTTTTGTTGTTTGTGTACTTCTAAAAATAACACAAACAACTACAGTAACGAACATCAAATTAAAAGCGAAATGTACAATTTCCGATACCATAAAAAATTTCATAGTATGGGACACGATAAAACTCGCTGAAACTTTTAAACAAACAAAATGGAATGAAAAATCGCAGGTGTAAGTTTGGACTTATTCAGTAACACTCAGGAAATAATGCCTACTTATTATAATGCCTACTTATTATATGAAATGGGATAGAGTAGAGTATATAGATGGTGAAGAAGGGTGATAGATAAAAAGCTTCATTTTATTGTTACAAATATGTAAGGGTTTTCTAAATTTTATTTACGTAAAAATATTATTATTTAAACCGAGCAATTTTTAAAAGTAATTAGCTAATCTATTTGTATAGATATTCTTCAATACCAATAAATTATATATTTATATATTAATATTAATAACATTAAGTAATGCCACATATTTTTGCTTAACTTCAAATATATGGCTGAGAAACATGAATCTGAATCCATTTTTTTTCCTCTGAGTACTCGTTGACCTGTAAGAGGTCAAACTGTAAAATCCTCCTTGAGGCGGAGTTAGACATCAGAGAACTGCACGAGTACACCGCAACCATGAGTACACCGCATACTTACTCTATATTTTTCATACTCGAGTATTTTAAACACCGCAATAAAAAGTTGCGGTGTTTATTTTACCCATTCTTGTAAGTGTTTTTTGTTTTGGGTATATTTAAAACAAAAAGCCTAAAAACGAGTATCAAAAATATCGCAATCAGAATTTTAAGTATTTTAAAATAAATAAAATATAAAAAATAACTTAAGCAAACTTAAACAACTGTGCAAACACATTAAGTTATATGTGGTAAACTATAATGTACATAAGATGTCATTTCTTTAAGCAAGGTACAAAACTGATCGCACTTTCCGTACGGAAACAGCTGATTGTGCTTTGTGTTATACATTAATAAAGAAAAATTGTAATTAAGACCTACAGTGTTAAATATTTAGTTTTTAATTAATAGAAAATATAGAAAGCAAATTTTTGTTTCTAGCCAATTTTTAACAAATATAATAAATTAAAATTAAACATGTATTTATATACAGTGATTTTTGTCGTGGGATTTAATACGATTTCTTCAGCTGGCAACATTTTTTTTTATAACAACAAACTAAAATTGGGCTGTTCTATTAAAATTAAATTGACGTCTGAATGTGTTTTTGATTGCAATTCGAAATTAATAAGAAATAGTTTTTAGTTTTAAAAATATGTTAAAAGTAACCCAACCTGCTAATAATGCTTTTCACAACATAAAATGTGGTGAAATATATTGCATTTCATCAGCAGTTTACAATGTTACTTGCTGTTTATGTACAACCAAAATGCATTTGGAGCAATTTCCCAGTCATTTTCAAATCCAACATCTTACCTTAGCTGAAGAGAGCATTAATCTGGAGGAGCTGGAACGAAAGCGTAATGCGCAATTGGCAAAAGATGCCCATCTTCTAGATAATATGACCACCAAGGATAAGGACCCTGAAGATGATCCTATTAAACAAGAAGGATTAGAAGAGGACATTGTTGAAGACGAAAAAAGCTTGCAACAATGTTTAAGAAACACAAAAAAGTCTCGGGGCAAGGTAGAAAAAAATGTTCACACAAATCCAGAATCTGATGAATTAAATATTGGAGACAAATTAGATGCACGGATTGTTGCAAAAAAACCAAATACTAGAAATTATAGCAAGAGTCATATAAAGGCTAAGGAAAATAAAAAGGAAATGAAATTAGAATTGAAAGACAAAAAGTCGCAGGAAGAGAATTTGGATGAATTAAATCCTACGGACGGTAAGAAAAGTAGAAACGAAATGGAATTAAATGAAGATGATGGGTTAAAAGGATGCGATAATGATGTTAATATGGATGGAGACTGGTCATTGAATGATAAAATATGGGACATAGAAGTAAGTCGTTTCGCTTGATTTTATATATACCTTAAAAGTCTAGCATATTTTAAGTGTTGTTAAAGTTATTTATTACATTAGAAATTCATGATTCGTTGTTAATTTTCTTTGGCCAGTTGTCCAATGATAAATATTTCAATACTCCTAATCACCATATATATATGTATATAAAAAGGGGTTTGTGAAGGCTCCACGCGACTTACAGAAATTAAAAAAATAGCATAAAAAACGTGGACTATTCACAAAAACAACTGAAAATAGCACTTTTCGTATGGTGAAGAGTTTCTAAAATTCGGCACAACCGAATATAATATTCTTATTTAACATTTCTACAACATTCCTTTTAGTCCGATCCTGAACGACACAATAACCCCAAAGGCGAATATGATAATGATGCTATTGATATGGATAGAGAATGGTTTATGGAGGATAAAAAGTCTGATTCAGATGTAAGTCATTTTGGCATAATTTGAAAATTATTATAAAATTATTTACTTTGCTTAGAAATTGATTACTATTTTTTTGTTGCTCATAAAAAATTACTTTAATACATTAGAAATTCATAATTTGCTTTTAATTTTCTTTGGCAATTTGTCCAATGATAAATTTTTTTATAATGAATAAGAATTTTCTTTAAGTCGGATTCTGATGAAAACATTCTCGAAGACGAACTGACATATCCATGTCACACCTGCAAGCGTTCGTATTGTTCAAAACAAAGTTTACAAAAACACAACTATAATGTCCATAATCCTAATAAACCGCCCAAAAAGCCAAAAAAACCCAAAGAGAAACATCAATGTGACGAATGCAATGAGTTCTTTCGTTCCGTCAGGGATCTGCGCGGCCATAAATCAAAGCATAAAGCCATTTTTTGCGATATATGTGGTAAAACTTTCACACAGACTGGTAATATGATGAGACATCAAATACGCCATTCGGGCATAAAGGCCTATAAATGTAAAGAATGTAACAATGACTTTTTTACGGATAAAGAATTAAAAGCGCATATGATACGTCATACTGGTCATATGCCTTTTATGTGCGAAATATGTGGCAAACGATGTAGAGATCGTGGGGTCCTTAAAGCTCATATGAGAAGACACACTGGCGAAAGGCCGGCCAAATGTGAGGTTTGTGGTAAAAGTTTTTTTTCATTTCATGACCTCAATGTTCATGCTGTGACACACACCAGTGAACGGCCATTTAAGTGTGACATATGTGGTTCGACATTCCAGCGCAAAAAATCATTACGTATCCACAAACTTATACATTCAAAAGATCGCAAACACGTGTGTAAAATATGTGGCAAAGGTTTTGCTCAATCTAGTGGTCTTAACTCGCATATGCGTACTCATGATGCTGCCTTAGAGGAATCATCAAGTGAGGTAGCTCAACAATCGCTTGCTCCTGTCTTGTTAGAAAGCACTTATATAAACGCAGAAAATCAACGTATTGAATACATTTTCGTGCAATAGAACTTAAAGAAAAGTATCGTTGTATGTATATTTAGTTTTTGTTTGTAAGAAAGAATTTTTACAACAAAAGTATTATAGTTAAGTAAATAAGATTGTGTAAATAAGTAAATAAAAATGAATAAAATTTGTGTATTTAAAATTGGGATACAAAATTAAAATATAAAGAAAGAAAATATGTTCCGATTCTAGAAATTATTTTCTAAAGAAAATATAGGCTTATGACGGGCAAAAGTTAATTTTAAGAGCCTCATTACTTTTTTATATTAAATTTACGAATTTCCCAATATTTCTTCTTAAGTAAGTGCACATTAATATTTTATTCCTTTTCATAAATTCATTTATTAATAATTATTTTAAAACTTTTTATTCGTAAGGAAAAATGCAAGCTGAAATAATTTTTTTGTTCCGTCCCCTAAAGTTGACCTCAAATTATGTGTTAAACTTTAACTTCTACTTCTATTTACTTTAAACCTGTGTGATAAAACTTCTAAGTGAATAGTGCAGAAATGTCCCTTAGATTGTCGCCATATGTGCATTGTAAGTACATAAATAACTTGAAATAAATAGAACTATTTTTAGTTTAACTTTATATTGAAAGAGATCATTCAACGTTAAATCAAAGAAGGAGAAATTTTCTTGCTGTTTTTAGAAAAAAAATATCTTCATAGTCGGAAAAATTTTTTTCTAAAGTAAATATTGTCAGAATCTGAAAAAATTTCCAGAATGTAAAAATTTTCTAAGGAAAATGTTTCTAGAATTTGCAATAATGTTCTAAAGAAAATTATTTCAGAATCTAGATAAATGGTCCAAAGAAAGTGTTTCAAGAATCTGAACAAATTTACTAAAAAATACAGCCATTTTTACACATTGAAATTCTAAATCGATTGTGCCATAATACATTATAGCACCACCCTCTCTGCCAAAATAAAAAATAGCTATTTCTTCGTATCATAAAAATATATCCAAACTAAATTTTATTTCATTACTAAAAACAACAGCACAAAAATTATTAACACAAGAAATTTTATTAAATCTTGTATTTTGGGCATTTTTAATAAAACGTTTGTATTTTGAAAAAGCTGTATTATGTTACAATTTTCAATAAGATGAAGCACGATGGCCTAAATTTGCGGACAAAGAAAAAATTTGTGGTCTACATATAAAGCAAGAGAATTTTGAAAGAAACTAGAAATTTGAAATGGGTAAGTTAAAACAAAGGTAATTCTTAGAGGGAGTTTACATTAAGGGCATTGTATCAGCTACGAAAGTCATGATGCAGAAGTTTGTAGGCAAGAGGTGTAGAGAAGCTTACGGGGTAGCAAAAGTAGCACGAAATGAATATTCATGACTCTTTTCAGTTTTTTCTCTCACTCCTGTTTCTCTCTTTCGTTTTTTGCAGTTCTATGCTGGAGCGGTGTTCCAAAGGGCTGTTATTTTCTGTATTGTTCAAAAATTGTTGAAAAATTTTTGCATGTAGTTTATGGCAACACTTGAAAAATTGATTGATAAAACATCATAAAATTCTCTCACTTGCTACAAAAGAGTCATAATGTAAACGCTTGATGACTTACGGAGATGCTCCAAAATAGAAAACAATAATGTAAAAGCACTCTTACTCGTACAGTACATTTCTAAGTCGTTAGAAATAGAATTTACCAACGGCGTGCAAAAATGTTAAATTCCATGTAGTTTCGTTTTTAGATTCCAGTGCTCTTGAAAGTAAAATGAAAATTATTAATGAGACTGAAAATGGTGAAACTGAAAAACAAAATGATCTTTCGAATAGTTTTAAAGAAAAATTGGATGCGGAAAATGCTCGCAGGTCGACTGATCTTGAAGAAAATGACCTCCAAGCTTACTTTAGAACTGTGGAATTGAAAATGTATGTTAATCTTAATAGATTCAACAAATAGTAATTTGAATTGTTTTTAGAGATTCACTTCTTAAAGAGATGTCACAATAAAAAATTCATCATTCTGCATTCAGAATTTACGCTCTGCAAATAGTAATCTTGATAAAGCCCTGAGACGTTTGCTCACTGAAGATCAAATGAAAAAAAAAAAACTAAAAAGCAGTGTTAAAAACCAGAATTTTATTGAAGGAGGCATTTCCCAATCAATCACCTTATACCCAGCAAGTGCCAAGACTAACAGATTTTTAATGAAAAAATATTTCCACTCTCATATGTGAGAACGTTGAAAAATGGTAAAAAAAAGATAAATCAACCGGTATACTAAAACCTGTTGTAAAATTTTTAAACAATTCCTGACGAATCTTTACAATGGAGCAGAGAAATGTCGAATTAGTTAAAGGTAAAAATTGCTAATTTTTTAAAATATTGATTATTTTCTCAGGAAAATCAATTAATAATAAACTAAATTCAAATTATTTATAATGACAAAAGCAAAACGAATATATTTTTATGATTTGAATTTATGAATTTGTATTTGCATTTTCGCCTTACGCTATTCCATTCCTTTTGTGATATAGTACCGGCAAATATGAACTTGTTTTTAACTTTATATGTGTGACAATGAAAATACGGAAAATCTATATAAATGTATTTAAATTGTTTTGGCTAAATTTCTTTTTTATTTTATTTTATTTTTTTCTTAGAAAGATTATTTTATTTTTTATTTTATTTTTTCTTAGAAAGAAAAATTATTTTACAAATGTATGCGGACCTTTTCCAAAGAAAACAAGAAAAATTAGACACCAGCAGAATATAATGCTACATTTTCTGGATCGCTGCATCCTTCGTCGGCATTATTCGCATGTATATACCTTAAGTTTTTAGAAATTAAAAAAAATAAACTTAAGCCAAAATCAATTTCAATTCATTTATAATATCCACAATTCACAGTTAATTTCAAAAAAAATTAAATTAAAAGCAAAGAAAATCTATATAATTATAAAAAATTTTTGATTTCAAAAAAATTGTAATTAGAAAATAAAACACTTATTTCAGTGTTTAGTATATTTCAGTATGTTTAGTAGAGAGTAATATTTTTCTTCTGCTGACTAAAAAAA
The DNA here is from genome assembly GCA_916610165.2 of Gymnosoma rotundatum. NCBI lineage: Eukaryota > Metazoa > Arthropoda > Insecta > Diptera > Tachinidae > Gymnosoma > Gymnosoma rotundatum. The sequence goes on from OU744340.1 coordinate 13,839,871, forward strand.
AAAAAATAAATCGATCGATATGCTTGTATTCCCAAAGGGCATATGGGAGATTTATGTGAATTCATTACCTGGCAACCAGTGTTGCCAGAACTTTTATGTGTAAAATCTGCGAAATCCAACAATATTTTGCGAAAAAATCTGCACTTTATTAAAAAAAAACTACAATAAATCTTCAAATGCATTTTTCCTTTACTAAATATTCTCTCGAATAGTTTTTGCAGAAATTAACTAAAGTCATTTATTTTTCATTTAGTTAATCGTTAAAATCTAATGCTTTTAAATCTCTAAACTTAAAGTTCAAGCCCTGTTTTAAGAATTGTGATTTAAATTATTTCAGCTGCATTAGTAAATAGGTATGTGCAAGGCGAATTAAGTATAAGGTGATAGCGGTGGCGAATTCAATTCTTTTCTCTGGTATTCTAACTGTCAAACTCCATATATAAAAAATCTGTATAACAGTTAGATAAATTTTTTATATATGGAGTTTGACAGTTAGAATACATGGTAAAAGAATTGAATTCGCCACCGCTATCACCTTGTATTTAATTCGCCTTGGGTATGTGCTTTCATAGTTAAAAAAAAAATTTGAAGGGCTTTTGTCGCTTCGCTTTGGAGTATTTTACTAAAAGTATTAATAATACCAAAAATGTACTTTAGATAGATAAATATATTTTATTAGTATCATTTAGGTTATAAAATATGAATATTGTAGTTTCGATTTGATTGATATGAACAGCAAATAAAAAATATTTTTTTAAACAATATAATTCTAATAAGCTACTTACAACCGACTATATGAAATGCCAACGCCTTTGGAATAGGTGTAAAATCTTTTTAGGTTTAAAATCTAATTAACTTTGTATTTTATCAAATTGGTTAAATTGTTTTTAACTGTTCCATAAATAATTGTATACATCTCTAGCTAGCGTCTCAACAGCAGATCGAAGTTTAAGTTGTACATACGACGAACATTATACCAGTGAGTGACATATGCATTTTATAATAAATAAATCTGGTATTTACTTTTGAAATTTTGGCAACGGAATGTAAATCTAACTATGTTCTCCTTATAGTCAACGTCTTTGTCGATAAAATATTTACTGCCGTATTCATAGAAAATCAAAACAACGGACGTTTTCCAAAGAAAACAATAAAAATTAGTCAACTTAATAGAACTTGCCACACAAATCATAAAAAAAATCTGCGATTTTAGGCCAAAAATCTTCAAATCTGATTTTGGCAATTTAAGAGGGCAAAATCTGCAAAATGCAGATAAATCTGCACTTCTGGCAACAACGCTGGCAACATTTAAAAAAAACAAATTAAAATTTGGCTGCACTATTAAAACTTAATTGACATCTAAATGTTATTTTACATGCAATTTTTAAACAAAAAGTAAACACAAAAAAATAATTGTAAAAGTTTGGAAAATATGTTCAAAGAAGTCCAACCTGCTAATGATGTTTTTCACAACATCAAATGTGGTGAAATATTTTGTATTTCAACGGCAGTTTATAATGTAAGTTGCTGTTTATGCTCGCATAAAATGCATCTGGAGCAATTTCCCAGTCATTTTCAAATCCAACATCTTACCTTGGACGAAGAGTGTATTAGTCTGGCAAAAGGTGCTGATCTTCTGGACACTACGACCATAAAGGAAAACAGCATTGAAGATGATCCTATTAAAGAAGATAAATTAGAGCAGGACATTGATGAAGATAAAAGCTTACAGCAACTTTTAAGGGACAAAGAAAAGTCTCGCAGCAAGGTTAAAAATAAGCATTATTTTCGTACAGAGCCAGAAGTGGAAGAATTAAATATTGAAGTTGCGAAAAAAACAAATAATCGAAATTCTAGGAAGAGTCGTATAAAGGCAAAAACTTTAGAAGGAATAAAATTACAGGCACAGAAACCCCACGAATTAAATGCTAAGGACGTTAAGAAAAATAAAAAGGAAATGAAAAAAGAATTAAATAAAGATGACTTGAAAGAGGGTAGGGACAGGTTGGCGGATGATAAAATATCGAATGCAGATGTAAGTTGTTTTCGCAGGATTTAAATATCCTTTTGCAATTTATCATATTTTGTGTGTTAAGTAGTTAAATGATATTTTTTCGGTAAGCTTTTCAATAAGATTTCCATAATAAAAAAGATTATTCACAATTTTACAAATTTAATTTGTATAAAATTCGGAACAACCCAATATAATTCTCTTTTATTTTATTTTTAAATTCTTGTTTTAGTCTGGTCTTGATGGTAAAACAAACTCCAGCGGCGAATATGATGATAGCTTTGATATGAATAGGGACTGGTTAGTGCATGATAAAAAATCGGATACAGATGTAAGAAAGTTATGAAATAAAAATTTTTTCGTACAAAAAAAATTACCATTTTTCAGTTGCTCATAAAAAATTATTTTACTTAATTAGAAATTAATAATTTTACTGCCTGGCCCACGATATCGACTGCTATCGTTCGCATGGATTTTCAACGACAAACAGCTGATTTGCGCCCCACTTAAAGTTTTTAAAACGACAAGTCGATAGACAACAAATGCGTACAAAACGTAATCATTTTCATACAATTTTGCGCCCCAATATGAAATATCATGCGATCATAAATGTCAAAATCAGTCACTTGTGTTGTGGTTGTCGACGGACACAAAAAGAAGAAAATTTAACAAAAGAAACCAAAAAATAGTTTATTGTTTATGTTAAAAATTTTATAATGGAAAATAAATGGTAAATATAAAATTAGTAATAATATTATACAATTTAAACTGACAAAAATTATTTGTTTAGCATAAAAAAATCAAGTTTGAAGCAGCTGCAGGTTCTTGTAGAATAAATGGGAGCAAATCCAGAGTTCGCAAGAGGATCTGCTGTTTATGGAAGCAACAAAGTCTCAATGGAAGAGCAGTGGGTAAAGCTCACCAAGAAACTGAATTCGCATTGGCCACCAATGCGTAGCGTTGTTGAGTGGAAAAAGGTAAGGAACTGTGTAAATAAGCTGCGCCCAATTGTTCGTAGAACACAGCCAAAAATATCTACAACAATTTTTAAAAAAATATATGTAAATGTTTCTATTTTTTATAAAATAAAATTTTGCATTTTTATTGCCTAATTTACTTGTTTTACCGATTTTATTTTCAAACAAGCGTTTAACGTCTGAAATAGTTATTGTAGCAATATCATCAACTGACAATAAGTAAATTGATTACGTTAAAATCGTAATTCCTAGCGACCGACAAGTCGAAAGATAGTGGGGCCCGTACTAGAACGATAACGAGTGACTTGATGTCGCTCGCTTTAGTTATCAATCGACATCGTGGGCCAGGCAGTTAATTTAATTTTCTTTTTATTAACTTTTTTTCTTTACTTTAAGTCCGAACCTGATGAGAACATTTTTGAAGACGAAATGACATTTCCTTGTCACACCTGCAAGCGTTCATATCGTTCAAAACAAAGTTTACAAAAACACAACTACAATGTCCATAATCCTAATAAACCTCTTAAAAAACCAAAAGAACCCAAAAGCGAACATAAATGTGATGAATGCAATGAGATCTTTCGGTCTGTCAGGGATCTGCGCGGCCATAAATTAAAGCATAAAGGCAGATTTTGCGATATATGTGGTAAGACTTTCTCACAGACAGGTAATATGATGAGACATAAAATACGCCATTCGGGCATAAAGGCATATAAATGTAAAGAATGTGATAAAGATTTTTTTACGGATAAAGAATTAAAAGCGCATATGATATGTCATACAGGTCACATGCCTTTTATATGCGAAATATGTGGCAAACGATGTAGACATCGTGGGATCCTTAGAGCTCATATGAGAAGACACACTGGCGAAAGGCCAGCTAAATGTGATGTTTGTGGTAAAAGTTTCTTTTCAGTTCATGACCTTAATATTCATGCTGTGACACACACCAGTGAACGGCCATTTAAGTGCGACATCTGTGGTTCAACATTCCAGCGTAAAAAATCATTACGTATCCATAAACTTATACATTCAAAGGATCGGAAACATGTGTGCAAAATTTGTGGCAATGGATTTGCTCTATCTGGTGGCCTTAAATCTCACATGCGTACTCATGATGCTGCCTTAGAGCAATCAAGAAATAATGTAGTTCAGCAATCGCTTACGCCAACCTTGCTAGATAGCACATGTTTAAACACAGAAAATCAGTGTATTGAAGACATCTTCGTGTAAAGCAGAAAACGATTCACAGATCAGTATGCCATAAAATAGCAGTTCGTTGGCCATTTCGCTACCGTTTACTTAGTTCTTGAGAAATCTTTTTTATTATTTGCAAAGATTCCCGCGGTTTAATTTAATTTAATTTAATGAAATGTTTGTACTCCTTTAGAGAAACAGTTTGTTTTTGTATGTACGATAATTTAAAGTAAGATTTTGTACAATAAAAGCTATCAGTCTAAACCACAATTTTTTAAGAAAGAAAACACACTGTCATACTGTTTTAATTATGTGCTCGCATGGGCCGATCAAAAGAATTCTGCACCAACGAGGGGAACAAGCAGCCTTAATGGAACTTCATGCAGTATTAATTGTACTGTGTAGAATATTTTTGTTTCAGTTGTGTAAAGGTATTTAATCTACTCAAGGAACAATAATAAGTCCGTGTTAATAGTTAAGACTAAATTAAATTAAGACAGCTTTGATTTTTCATAATAAAAATTTTATTGTTAATTTTAAATAATTACACAAACAAAAATATAATAATGGACATTTAAATAATTAAGTATGTTGAGAAAAATTATGGTTTTCCAAAGTAAAAAGAATTTTAAAAACGTTTCAGGTGTAACAAATTTTGATCTATTTTTGTTCTATTCCACAAATTAGTTATTTTTAAAAATGCAGCCATTGTATGAAAAGTAACAATACTGTTGCGAAAACTACAATTTTAAATTTGTACTTTACATAATAGTTTAATTATTAAAAGTCTTTAAAATAATATTATTGTTAGAAGAGAGGCAGAAAACTGAATTGGAACCGGTTAACATGATTCATTCATTCCACAATCGTTACAGTTTAGATTTTTTGCATCATCACATGCAAAATTTATTTTTTTCTTTGGAAAAATGCAATTTCAAATTGATATGTTAAAACTATTTAAATAAACGCATCACAAGTTTTATGACTTATGATTTCTCATCACATACCTGAGTATACATAAATTTGGCTGACTTCCAAAACGTCAGTTCCTTTGTATTCGATCAATGCATTGTGATACATAATGCCGCGGTACTAAATGTTTACAATGCATACCATTCCATTCAGTTTCTAAATTGATGCTTTGTTTCGCTACTTTGTATGTTTCTAAATACCGCAACAAAAATGTATACAAACTTTGTTTAAATACATTTTGGAAGTCAGCCTTTTTTATTTGAGCAGTGAAAAATATTAGTATAATTTAATTTCTAGAGTTTAAAATTTGTAAAGAAAATCTGTTTAAAAATTATAAACTATTTAAATAAAAATAGTATAATAAGTATGGAATGTTTTAATTGTGAAACTTTATAATTTAGGGATTTTCTTTTTAGATCAGCACTCTAAGGGCACTAGATTTACTCCCAATCGGATACAAACTAAACATGAACATTCGCGTCTCAAGAACAAACTCTTTAGCGAAACACAACCCACATTGCACGTTGTTCCAGCAAGAAAATCCGATTATAACCGATAAGCTTCTTTGCACGTCCTTTTATTCAGTGTTGTGCTGTATCGTAGTATGAATATTCACCCTTATCGCGAATCTAGAGGAAATAAATTCTAAGGTATAATTTAGTTATTCCCATGAACAATAAAGTGGCATCGCCAGTTGTCTGTTGCAATTCGAACACACGATTTTGAAGTGATGTTATTTTATTTTTTACGCGTATTTTTGTGACTATTTTTTAATAAATTGTTATTTTCTTGCAAAATGAATAGTATTTCGATGATATACAAATTGTTAGAAGAAAAAACAAATTATTTGAAAAAATAAGAAATTTGAGAGATGCGTTAAATCCACTGTATTTATCACAAGCAGGGTAAGTAAAAACAGGAAGAATTCTTGGCATTATGTATATATGGACATAAATTCTTTTCAGGTTCCAACAACTTACATAGAGTAAGCAAATTAGCTTTCAAATATCTTTTAGATATATTGGTACAGAACTGCTTACCTGATAGAATGTCGTCAGCGATTCCGTCGGTAGAGAAGCTTGCAGCATGTCGACGCTTTTTTGCAGAAAGAAGCTACCAAAAAGTTGTTGAGCGGCAAATGGACGTTGGTGTAGCGCAATCTACTTTTTGTGCGTTGTTGGCAGAAATTTTACAACTTTCGAAAACAAATTTTGTCCGAGGTGGATTTGTTGGCCAAATATAGAAGAACAAAAAGCCAAGGCGAATTTACAATTCGCCTTGCAAAAAGCTATTGCCAGGGATTTTTTTAAATATAGGTTTTCAAGCATTAAAATAAAATCAAACAATTAACAACTATTTTAAAAAATTACAAGAAAACTACTTTGTGTTTCTTTTTTTTATTCCCAAGATAAATGTTTGTGAAAATTTTCACGTAATTTTTGGGGAAAAACCCCCTGAAATAAAAATCGGCGATACCATATTTTTTCAAACATGAGAGTTCTTTTACGTGGAAATAACTAACGATTGCAACTTTAGAGAGAAGGAAAATATTTCGAGGGAAAAAATATTCACGATAGGGGCAATTATGTTTAGATTAGGAAGCATTATTTTTTTGGATTTAAACAAAATGTATTTTAGGAAAGTATTCGATGATTTGGATGACATTAAGAACTTCCTGGTTAGTTGCTCACTAAGTTTTTCAATCTGCCGTATCTTGGTCTTAACAGTTATCTTGTCACATCCGATTGCAAATCGGAGTGCATTAATTTGGTACCAGGGAGAGCTTTTAAACCTTATTTCAGTATTTCACTTTTTGGCGAGGAAAAGAGAAGAAGGCATAAGAACACTATATACAGGATTTATGGTTATTTACCAAAGGGATACGTCTGCCTTAAAATTATATGTTTCTACAGTTCAAGTAGTGCAGTTAAGGGTCATTGTTCAATTGGAGTAAAGATCTGTTTACGGGAGAATGACAATCCGAATTTCCGCAGGATATGCGAGGATGAAGAAGAGCTAGAAATTGTGAAGCATATCATCCGGGATTGCAAGGCTAAAGGCTCCCACAGTAGTGCTAAGAATTTCACAACGCAAGCTTCAGGCTTGATATTACGGTCAAAATTATCTTGAGGGGGGAACACATTAGACCACTAAGTCTCGGAATCAAAATAGTAGTTTTTGAAAAAAGAATAATAAAACAAAATGGGACATATTTTGTAGGATTTCTAAAAGAGATTCCGAAAAAGATGAATAATACATATATATTAAGTAAAAAGTAAAAATTGAAAACTAATCCTAGCGATTTCTTTCTCTATTCCTTGGCATTTGAGAGACAGTACAGATACAACTTTAGAAAATCATATTCAGACATCATTATCTGTTATTTCGTTTTCAATCTCATCCTAGAAATGCTAATAAGATATTTTTTGAATTTTAGAATAAACGTGTATTTAAGTGAATAAATTAGTTTTTTTTTTGTGTTAGTATTAGAAATGTTATTGTTATTGAATAGAAATTAATGCGTTTTTCTATTACTTAATATTAAAATATTTTTATATTTAATTTATAATGATTTTCTACAATTTCTTAATTTCTTGTTTAAAATTATGAGAATTTAAGTTTAAAAAAATATTGTTTATATTATTTATTATTTTTTATAAATTCCTGTAAATTTGGCTTATTGTTAAGTCTATGTGGTTGAAAATAAGTTAATTTGTACTCCTCTGCATTTTATAAAATTTTTGAAAGCAGTTGAGTATCGTTTTTTTTTAATATAAAAGGATACTTCAGTTAAATGGGAGAAATCTGTAATAAATAATAAGTTTTTCATCTTAGTACGAGTTTATCTTGTTTATGACCTGATTTCTCCTTGAGTGTGTATATCAATAATATTGTATATTTGTTTAATTACTTGCTTTCTTTTTAGGGAAGACTCTAATATATTATGTTAATGGATACAGTGGTTCGAAAGCAAATTGCTTATGTTGGCAAGGGTAGTGAATGTTTTTGATCTATGATTAAAAATAATACTTTTTCCAAATTATAACTCATAAGGGAATTTGACTGGGACAGTCTGCACGACTTTTTCTATTTTTTTCTTGTCTTCCATCATGTCTCTTTACGATTTTTAGGATATTTCTATGAATTTGTCAATATCAATTCCTTGCTCGATTTAATTCTTAAATCTTTTTTCTTATACAAAATTGTTCAATCAATTCATACCTTGACAACGTTTACACTAAATTAATTTGTATTTTTATAAGTAAACGATCATCTTCACAGAAACCTCTTTTTATAATATCCGCTATATTGGCATATTCCACAAAACCAAAACCCCGTGTACTTATACGTTCTTTTGGCTGGTGAAATGCTAAAATTTCGGGTTTTGTCATAATGGTATCATGTTGTGATAATTTCATATCTCTCGGATGGACCATACACAATTTTATACGTCCTATAAAGGGCCATTCCAAATGTATATCATTTTCCGATTGCATTAAATGCACATGCAGGCTAAGCAGGTGGGGATTTTTAGGTTGGATATTGAGACGAGCACAAAATTTGTAGCCGTAGGGTGAGGTATAGCTTTCTCTCGAATATATCAAATTATTAGTATTTGAACGCAAGTAATCGATTAAATTATGGAAATTTTTGATTTCCCATACTATAGTGCCATTGCTGTAACGGGCATCTACTTGCTTGGTTGTATTTATCAGTTGTTTATTAAGATTTTCTATTTTTACATCTTGTTCACAGGCTCTCTGCTCTAAAACCACTATACGCTGATACATGGCCTGTATTAATTGCTCTTCACCACCATTAGCATATTGGGGTGGAGGTGGCAAGGCAGCTCCTCCAACACCTACATCTCTTCCATTGTGGCCATTTGTTTGGGACAGGCCCTTTGGTTGTTTTTGTGGATTCCAGGTAGAAATGGCAGTGTTTTGAAAAGCCCTTAGCATTAATTGCAAATGATGTGGCATATCCTCTTTTAAATGCATTTCTAAGGCATTTGTCTCCGGTCTACCAATAAAGTCACATTTAATACTGGCAAAGGGACACTTTTCTTCGGTTTTCTCTCCATCGGTGCGATAGGGGCACTCCTGTTTATGTCGCTCCATATCCAAGGGTGAAGCTATAAAATTGCAACCTTGCTTAACATTTTCACATTTTAACTTGATCTGTTCAATTTCTCGACGCGTGTAGTTATCTGGAAATATATCCTTATCGGCCGCTATTTTTTTGTTATCCATGGGACACCAATTTCTTTGGTTGCGCAACCAGGAGTTAAGACAAGATTTACAAAAACGATGACCACAGGAAGTTATTACTGGTTCGTTTAACCAATTCATACAAATGGCACATTCATACCTGGCATCGGGCTCTGTCTCCTCGGTACTGTTACTTCTGTTGGCTAATGAAGAACGTGTAAGATTGAGTCTTTGTGGTGGTTGGGGTCTCTGATTTAGTTCCATTTCAGCCAATTGTTCTGGCAAATGTCCTTGATATTGTGCTGCTTGACGTCCATCTTGCATGTTTTTGTTCTTTTTTTTCAATACAAATTGTTTTTGTCAAAATAGGCATAAAAATTATTAAAAAAAAACTTTGTAAAAATTCTACAAAAAGCTTTAATTTTATTTTTTGATGTATGCTTTGTGCACTTGAGAATGAAAATGTATTGCAAATTGTAAAAAAAGATTATTGATTTCTTTTGTTTTGTTGATTAAATTTGACATTTATTGATAGTACCATCAAAGGGATGCGTCATATGTTTAAGTGTAAGGTAGAGTATCTAAATTAGCAAACACAGATGGTGAAGCGAAATACTACAGGGTGTGTAAAAATACGAAACTTGCAATAATAATTCATTTACATAAGTACATATTTATTTATTGGCTTAATGTGCTAGTCTTTGGCAATTTTTAATTTCAGAGATAACAAATTTAGAACAACTGAAACATTTTCTATTGAGTCCGTAGGCACATAAAGACAAATAATTTCATAAACTTTGGTTGAGCACAAGGCACGTTAAATACCAGGTCGCCACACGGCTACATAAACAAAAGCCTTGTGTCATTTTGTTGTTGCAGAGAACTACGTTGATGTCAACAATAGCTGACTAAATATGAGGAAGCCACTACTTCTAATATTTTTTGCAAGTGTTTAACTTAAGCCCAGATTAACACGTGCCATTTGTTTCCAATTCTCTCTTAAAGTTTCAGCGAGTTTCATCGCTTCCCTATACTATGAAATGTTTTAGGCATCGGCATTTGTACATTTCCCTTTAAATTTAATATTCGTTATTGTAGGCTGTTTACACTGACTAACATCTCAGTGAAACGGATGGAAGATGTAGAAAATGTGAAACATTATTTTAACAATATTTAAAATAATTCTGGCAAAAAACCACCATCAAAACAGACTACATCTGCCTGTTAATTTTACCCGTTTGTCTATAACTGTTCAACACAAAATTACAGCAACTATTGCTATACCCTTTAATTTCAAATTTTAAAATTAAAATTTCATACTTGCTGTAGTAAACTTCCACTGTCTGTCTTTAACGGTTCAACAGTTTCGCCATATACATCAAATTATATCAGCTATTGTACTACCCTTTAATTTAAAATCTAAAATATTTATACTTCTTACTATACTAAGCTAAGTAGTTGACATTCTATCTAATTTTCAAGTGTTTGTATATAACGCTTCAAAAGATACGGTCATATGGGTCAAATTACATTAATTTTGGAAGCACCCTTTAATTTCTAAATACTTATTTCAAACTTGTTGTTTAAGCGGACTTAGGAATGCAGATTCTTTGTAAATTTTAAGCGTATGTCTACAATTGTTCAAAAGTATGAACCTATACATCGAATTAAATGCACTATTGGGGCACCCTATAATTTATAATTTTGATTTTAATACTTGTGACTATAACGGTCATAGCAATCGACATTGTGTTCAATTTGCAAGCATTTGTCTAAAACGGTTCAAAAGATAGGCTGATATAAGTAAATTTACATCAATTATGGGATAACCCTTTAATTTCTAAATTGAAATTATAAAGTTACTGATATAGCGGACTAAGAAAAAAATTTCAAAATCGGTTCAGAAAGGACTGAGTTCTGCAGACACAAACATAAAAAGAAGCAGCATTTAGTCAAATTGATAACCTTCTTCTTTTTTTGAAGTCGGTTAAAAATAGATTTCGACTAATTGTGACTTTGAAAGAAAAAACTGATTAATTAATGCAGTATATTGAAATGATGGAAGACATCCTAGAAGAAGAATTTTAAGTGACGTCTTTACCTAGAAAAGTCTGGAAGTTTGTAGGCCACAATACACTGGATTATAAACATTATATTATTATATTATTAAGAGCCGCTATGGAACATTTTGGAAGAAAGATTTCCCAAATAATGGTGCCGAATTTTTTAAAAAAAACTTTCGGATCGAACGAGAATATTTTCGGAATTTAAAAATTTTAGAGCACCGTAACTCGGAAAATATGGGCGAGCGCAAATTTTTCACTTGATTGCTGATTTCCAATAGCACCTCTTTCGAAATCAAGTTTGTTTGAAATAAAGTAACACGGACGGACAGACGGACATCGCTTAATCGACTTCGCTGTGCATAAGAAGTCAGAATATTATATATACTTTATGGAATAACAAACCTAGTTATATACTTTTTCCACTTTTTGTGGTGAAAGGTATAAAAACGTGAAGTTGAATTAGAAGAACTGAAAGGCATGGTGATAAAAGTGCATTTTATTTTAAACTAATTATTATTTTCATATTTTATACATAAGTTTGCATTTTGTTTTTTATTATTATTTTTATCTGTTAATTTATCACCTAGAAACTTACTACAAATAAAATTAATAAAATTTTATTTTTTGATCTATTAAAAAAGATTTTACTGTCGAACATTTTACAAAATATAAAAAAAAGTCACTAAAAACGAATACGACTCTTCTCGAATGTAGTTTCGACAACCGTAATAACAGTGCAGTCACACGGCCAAGTTTTTGTTCAATTCTCTTTCAAGAAATTTACACATACTGCTTGTCAAAATTCACAAAAATTGAAAGCTGTGACGTAGGCTGCACGCAATTTCAGAGCAAGTTTTTAAGCAAGATGTCGTAAAGAAAACAAAAAAAATTAATTTGAAGGAAAAAACTTCAATCAGCTGTTCTCTTGAATGAAAATTTGAAAGACTCAATTGAACGAAAATTTGAATGCAAACTCTCAGCAAGTTTTTAAAGTGAGAGTGTATTGGTAAAAAAATGAGAGAAATTTGAAAAATTGAATGAAAACTTGATCGTCTGACACCCTAGTAAGACCGATTATTTCGCAGTTGGAAAACTTGCTGCCATAACATTTTTGCTGTTTTTAAACGTTTAGCAAGAAACATATAATAAATTCTCACTAATTGTATTTTGTTTGTTTGTTATTAAAATAAAATTGATACGTTAAGAAAAACGGCTATCAAAGAGAATCTTGCCTCAAATAATGAAACAAGTACTTATGTATTTAACAATGTTACTTTATTTCGTGTCTGCACCAGAAGTTACGAAAATTTGGCTATATATAACAAAATTTTACATGTTACGTGGAGCCTTTAAAAGTTCAAAAAAAAAAAAAAAATAACCAAACGGCAACACTGGTTCGCACTAATTTGGCCCCTTTCAGATTAGTCAACTTTACTTGCGCAATTCTTGTGTTTGTGGGTGTGAGAGGAAATGTTGGTTTGAACGGGGAAAAATTGCAGAGATTAAAGTACAGACTAACGTAAATCTGTTTCTGCTGTCATTCTTGCCTTGGGATTCAAGTATATCTTTAACAAAATTATTTTTTTACATTAACTTCCATTGTATACACTAAATTTTAAATCTCTTTCACAATTATAATGAATACTGAAAACGTCAACAAATTAAGAAAATTCAAGCATAAGAAAATTAAAGCTGCTGAAACAAGTTGCTGAATGTGAACATAAAACCAAGTTCAAAAGAAAATAAATAAAAATGAAAATTATACTTGCGCAATTAAAGTTGTCTAATCTGAAAGCGACTTTTGTTTTGCCTATAGCCTGGTACTCTGTTCAAATTTGTGAAAATTGTTGAGAAACATTGAATATTTCATGTGGAATATTTGACATTTAAAGTGTGGTATCATTGTTTTAAAAATGTATGTAAAAGACATACGATCAGCTGTTGTATGAAAAATTCCGCATGAAATAATGCCTACTTGCTTTATTTCATAGCTTGGATAGAATGTTGCCAGAAACATTTCATATGTTTATCCACAGTAAAAACAGAGTACTACTTCTGCAACATTTTTTCATGACTTTTTCATACAAATTTTTTTTGTATGTGATTTGACAGCATTCCGCATGAAAAACTGAACAGAGTACCAGGCTTATGTTGTCAATTGGGGTCTATGGTCTCCTTCTAACTCTTAGGACAAATTATTGTTTCGTATGATTTGTTAATTACATATAGCTTTATTTTGCTTAAAATATCAGATATTTAATTAAAGTTAATTTTATTAAAAAAAATTTCTAAATATTGAATGTTTAATTTATCATAGGAATCATATTTATATATTTAACTGCTGTATTCATAAATTATTAAAATAGATTGTAAATGTATTTTAGAACAAATTTGAATGGAAAAAATGTCATAAAAAACATAAAAAGTTTCAGTCATTAATAAGAAAATTTATTATTTGGATTTTTTTATTGTTAATTTACTTTAATCTTGTTGAATGTTTGCTGTTTTTTTTGTATACAAATTTTTTGAGTTTTTATTGTCTTTTGGCTTTATTAATTCCATGGAGTTCTCATTTAATCAATTTGGCTTTTGATATAAGCCTCTTAGGTTTTCTATACAAAATTTGGGTAGAATCCACTGATGAGCTATATGAGCAGTAGCTTTCATCGCAGTAATAAATTTAATTTTGTAGTTTTAAGTAATAAATATTTCATGAGAATATTATGAAATATTTATATTTTGAAGGAATCAAGCACGATTAAAGTAAATTAACATTTCAAAGTCATTTTATTTTTAAATTATTGCTAGGGAATATTCCCTGTTTGATTAAAAAACATTTTCTGTGATATTATTATTTTTTCGTTGGATATTTTATATAATTATATAATTTTGATTATTTACTAGACATTTTTAAAATTATACTTCATTACCTATTTATTTATTAAATAATGTAAATTAAAAACAAGTTAATAATTAATAATAAAAATACTCCCCTGAAGAAGTCGGAAACAAACCGACGAAACGTTGGGAAATATATGGAATAAGTTTTTTATTCGCATCAGTAACAAATCTAACCAAAAATAGCCCGGGATACACTCTTAACAAAAACAAAAGTTATTGGTCATAAACAAACAAAAAATCATAATTTTGTTTTTATTTATAAGAATATATTAAAATAAATAATATGGATCTACTTGGAATCTTCAAATATAAATCTCACTTTAAGTCATGGGCAAGTCAAGATACCAGTAATCTCACTGTCAAACTTCATATTTAAAAAATCTGTTAATATATTTAAAAATTAAGTTTGACATTCAGGTTAAAGGGGGGTTTAGACGGTACGACTTTACGTACGTAAGATCCAAGAGAAAATATTATCAAATTCCATCCGTATTTTAAAACTGAGAGTAAAAATCTTACGACAGATTATTTTTGCGTTTACACAATTGGTATGGGTAAAACACACCAAAACTAAAATAGCTGTTTGCAGAAAATACATCCCTGATCTAAAGATTAGTACTTGTCTTTTGAAAATTTTCTAAAACCAAAGAGAGCCATACGACTGTCAAATTTTCATCCGTATTTTCTCTCAATTTGTGCAGATTCATTACTTATTTAGTTTAGACGATCCCACTGGTACTAATCTGCACAAAAATTTGACATGTCGTAAGACTTCTGTGATCATGTAAACCGCCCTTAACGGTAATTGATTTACCTTGCCTACATCTATACGTTATGGTTAGGAAAACTAGTATGACCTAGAGAAATGATAAGATATATCCTGATTTGAAAAAAAAGTCGAGAAGTGGGTCGGAACAGTAGCGACTGTAAATGACAAAAAATCTTCATGTTTATTAAGAATTTGTAATGAATTTTTAAATTAAAATTTTTTGACATATCAATACATAATATTTCCACATTTTTCTCTTTCATCCTCTTAATTTGAAAAGATTTCCGAGAAATGATTTAAAACTTATAGATAGTCTGATTCATATATAAAATTTCGCTGTTGTCTTTAAAGGCCAGCTTAGACGGTAAGACTTTACGTACGTAAAATCTAAGAGAAAATAAAATGAAAATCTATCCGTATAATAAAATAGAGATTAAAAATCGTATGATTTTTTTCTTATGTTTACACAATTAGTGTTGAATAAAATGAAGTAAAATTGAAACAGCTATTCTTATAACAATAATTGTTTACAAAAATATTTGTGATGCCAACTGAGTCTATTTTGCACTACATTCAGCGGCTTTTGTGCTATTTTGACGAGTTTTACCTTTAAAAAGATATCATTAATAAGAAAATGCAACCCTGATCTAATGAAGTAGTAAAGTTTTTGAAAAATTTCAAAAAATAAAGAGAGCCATACGACTATCAAATTTCCATCCGTATTTTTTCTCAACGTCGGAGAGTTTCATTACATATTATGTTTAGACGATACTACTTGTACTCTTCTACACAAAAATTTGACGTGTCGTATTACTTGTAGTATAATGTAAACCGCCCTTTAAGGCCAGGATTCACTATCATACTCAGTCGTACGATCTGTCAAAAATTTCATGTGTGCTCAAAAAGTATGATAGTGTGGATTAAAATTGTATGTGTGTGACAGAGTTTTTGACAGATCTGTACCATTTCATAATCTTTTGAAATAATTCATAACATATTTTCTCTATGCGATCAGGGTTGATTTTTTTAAGATGATGAGGAGAAAAACAACAAAATATTAAAACCATATGTTTTTGCATCTTTTTTGTATAATAGTGTGGCACATACGACGCCATTTTGGAAGGATTTTTAAAGTAGGACAGAATTCTATCAGATTTTTGTGTGATTAAATCGTACGATTGTGTATGATAGTGAATCCTGGCCTTAACTGGTATAAATATTCAAAGTTAATCTTATCAGAATTTCCAATTAAATTTCCAATTAAACTTCTCCCTTACATCTGGCTACTCTATTACATATCACCGGCTTTTTTGTTGGTAAAAACAAACTAATGAAAAACTCAAAGAGAAGGAAGAAGAGAAAATATAAAAATGTAATAAATTAAATACAGCAACACCAATTTCACCATAAAATCAGCAAACATTTTAAGTAGCCAAATAGTGCTGTGTTTTATAGTGGGCCAATATTCATTGTCATGCATACATATAAAGTGAGCGGTCGAATGATAACCAGTGACAGTCAATTATTGTTTGTGAATGTAAAGACTACACTGCATAGAACGAAGTCGGAAGAACATTTGCTTTTTTGTAAAAAAATTAAATAAATATCAATACAAGGAAGTGTATTTGAGTGTTTTTTTTTCATTATTAAGGAACACTTGAGTGGTGTTTATAAAGTAATTAAAAACATACAGAAGTCGTAAAAAAACATAATAACGGACAAAAATTTGAATTTGTAATAAGCGAAAATAAGAACTTTTGATAAAGTGTTTTAAAATAAAAATATAAACTAAAAATGAGTAACAATTTTAAAGTTTTGATATTTGTTACGATTTTAATACCCTTAACTTGGGCAATTTATGTTCCAGAACATACTAGAAGCAATATACAGCTAAACAACCTGGATTATGAGTCAGGAAAACAAACTTTTAGTGATAACAAGCCATTAGAGAGGGATTTACAGAAAAATGCTAATAAATATTTGCTTAAATTAAATAATAATGATGATGAGCATAATGATGGCCAACAAAAATTATTTACTACAAACCAAGCAAAAACAAATGTACATCAACTATTACTCATACCAAGACAGCAAAAATCATACGATATCGATGATGACGTCGATTTTATTGCAAACAAACTCACAGCCAATAAACACGAGAGTTTGGAGGCACAACAAACTGGTTTAGCAGAACAGCAACAAAATAAAGTACACAATAATGACGTATTGACAGAAATGGACGAGGAAAACGAATATCATAACACCCTAAAGCATTCACGCCAACGTCGTCAATTGTCAGATTTTTTAATAGCACCCAATACACGTTGGTGTGGGCGTGGCAATACCGCTAATGGCACCTACAACCACCTAGGTGGTGCCTCTATGGCCGATAAATGTTGCCGCACTCACGACCACTGCAAGTTCTTCATATCTGCTATGAGTAATCGCTTTGATTTGTTTAACTACCGTCCCTATACATTGTCTCACTGTAATTGTGATCGTCGCTTTCGCACCTGTCTAAAAATGGCCAATGATGATGATGCCAATACTATAGGCAAACTTTTTTTCAATTTAGTACAGACCCAATGTTTCGTATTGACCAAGGAAGTTATATGCCAAGAACGCGCTAATAATGGTACTTGTCTCAAAGAGCACATAAAGCAAAAAGCTTACTTAAGGAACAATAAAAAGTATTAAAACAAAAAAGCACCAAACATCAGCAGAGAAAAAAAAGAACGAAAAAAAAAAAATTAAATAGAAACGAGCGCTTCCATGAAGTGTCTCTTTATAAACTAAACCTCTTATGCACCTTATAACCTCATGTTTTGAATTCTTTTAATATATGTATGTAAGAATTAAAATTATTAAAAAACAAACAAAAAAGTTTTCTAAACACAAGTACTTAAACACGCTTCAGATAATATTTGCACTTACATCGAACACCCTTCATTGAGAAGGGTGTGCTCATATTGAAAATGCCTATTAAGACTACTGCAGATATTTTTCATTCACATTGAATTAAATGACGTTGCTTCCAATTAAGGCCAATTTATTATTTTTTATTAAGGTAAATATTAACTGAAAAATACTTAATTTACAAAAGCTTATCGATAAATTTTTTTTGGCATGAATTTGGGTAACATTCATTATAAAATACGTAAAAATACCGTTAGTTAAAGTATTTTAAGAATAAGTGCTGCCAACTAATACAGATTTAAAAATATGCATCTATTTTAATTAGACGTTTTTCATTTAATAAAAATGCATATCTGTTAAAAAAAAAACATTTTTTTCTAAATATTTAAAGTGTCATATTTTTACAAATGACAGGTAATTTTTGCTCCACAAATTAATCAAAAATATAATTTAATTTTAATTTTTGAGCGGAAAATAATCAAAATTCAAAAACAACAAACTTACTGCAGGCATACACTTTGATTAAAGAAATAATAAATAAATAACTCAATGAAACCAGTTGAAGCGCCTACACTTTGTGTATCCTTCACTGAATATATGAAAAAAAAACTCTTTAAACGTTGTTTGATGTAAAAACTGTAATAGGTTTAATATATAATAAAATTGCTAGTAAATAAACCTACATGTGCTAATTTATTACCTAAAAAATAAAGAAAAATTTATAAAAAAAAAAAATACACAGATAATATATATATCTTTAAGGTTTACCTGTCATTTGGCAGATTGAGTCTTAAATTATCTAATTATCTAATTTTCAAAAAATCTACTTCAAATGCAGATAGGCGAGAAACATTAAATCGATAAAACTTTATTTGATTAAAAAGTTTATTTGGTAAAAATAAAAACTGTAAAAACTAAGTTGAATTTATACTATTTACTTTCGTAATTAATAATAACAATATTACCAAAGCCGCTAAAGTAACAGCACTGACATAATTATAGCAACAAAAACAGATGCTTTTTATCATATGAAGGAAATGGAGATTTTTTTGTTTCCTGTCAAATAAATTCAATTATTACAGGTGTTGCCAATGCTTGACATTAAATATTCATGCCAATATTTTTATTTTAATTTTTAATTAATAAATTAAACTTGTTTAATATTAATTATGTTTTTTGTTTTTATCATTTCAGTTGTCGGTAATAATAAGCTGGTCTTCATAATTTATTTTATTAGCAAACAGTTTAATTTGTAATGATTATTATATGCAGTTGTTAATAATATGTATATATTGCTATAAACATACATTAATTTATTTTTTATTTTTAGCTATGACAAGAAGTGTACTTAATAACATAACATGTCTTGAATATTTAATAAATTAAACTGATAAGCTATTACTTTAAATCTATTAAACATTCTTAAACTTGTATTTATTAAATATTATAATTATATGCTTTAAGAACCAACGAATTTAATACAACTTTAAAAGTAATCAAACTATTGTAGATTTTTTTGAGGCAATATACATTAATTAAAATAAAATAAAATCGTTCTTTATTAAATAGTTGTTATAAATAAAATTTTATTGTTGTTTTAAATTTATATACATTATTAATTGTAAGTAATAAAAAAACATGAATTATCAAAATTCAACAAAAATTTTTATTTATTTAAATATAATACCATAGGATTTTTGTTTTAATCAAGACTTTAGACAATCAAAATTCTTATTTAAAAACATATTTATTTTTGTTGCTTTCAAAGCGGAATATTTACGTATATAATTATCTTGGACTTTGCCCTGAAAAAAATGTAAAGTTCGCTTCTAATTAAAACAGAATAAATTTAAACCTAATAAATTATTTTAATTTTTACTATTATAAAATTTTTAGTACACTGATTCTCCAATTGCGTAATGTGCATGCAAAAACTGTCATTAATGTAAATGTTGTTTATCAAATATTGTCTGGACATTAGTATTCATTCTAAAAAAATATATTTTAAAATGTTATAATGATTCACTAGTATTATCCCAGATTAAATTTTATGAAAATACTTTAGAATAATTAATAAAGCAAAAGTTATTAATAAACTTCCAAGAGTTTAAAAATTCACTTCTAAAGGCAAGTACGCAGCTCGCCTGAATTTCAGTTATTTGAAAAAAAACAAGTAAGAGTGCTATATTCAGCTATGCCGAATCTTATATACCCTTCACGGTCTATTTAAATTTAGTTTAGTGAAGTAACTCTAATCGAAAAAGCAAATATTGGAGTGACAAAGATTTAAAAAACAACAAAAATTTGGTACTGCATATTTATTATTTTACATTAATATGCCATCGGCTTTTACTGGGTTAAGCATTAAAAAAAAAAATTAGTATTTCCTTAAAGATTTCTTCAAAAGCTTTAAAATAATACTCATATTGATTTTAAAAAAAATTTGAAAATTTCATAGGCCCGTGACTCGGAGAATATAGGCGAGCGCCAATTTTTTCACTTGATGTTTTTTTTCTTATTTTTTAATTATCTAACGCTCCATATATTTATTTTTTGATTGGATTACTTTATTGTTTCAAATGACATGAAAAAATTAGAGATAGGCGTGGTGTTTTGCCTGCTGCCTCGTAGGACATGCACCGATCATGCAACTTTCCAATAGCACCTCTTTGGACACTATATCTGGTCGAATGACATATTTATTATTTTTTTTTTAGCTGATCTAGTGTATCGGCAAACTTAGTGCCTTGCCAAACACTAACACGGATGGACAGACGGACATCGCTCAATCGACTTTGCTATGCATAAGAAGTCAGAATATATATACTTTCAGGGGTCAGCAATATATATTGGAGAAATTACACACGAAATGACAAACTTTTTCTCATTTTTGTAGTGAAGGGTATAAAAACAGCCTAATTTCAGGTTTAAAATTTTTCAGGCGAATGTCCGTTTAGTAGTACGTAACTAAAAAGAAGAGTATATACATTATTTAACATTTATTGACTATTACAGGAATGTCATAACAAAAAGTGTAGACTTTTCCTTTAACTGAAATAAAAATTCTAGTGACGACCTAGCAAACCAAATAGGTCTACCTATGCCAATAATTGGAAAAAATTTATAACAAAATATTTTTGATGCACCAATATGATAAAGTAATAAAACATCACATGATGAATTGATTTGAATTTGGGCTTTTTCTTAAAATGAACATTATGTATGTATTTCCTAATACATTTAGAAAAGGAAATATGTTTTAGCTTTCCTTTAACGTTAAAAACTATTCTTACATAATATTGTTTAAATAAAAACTATGTATGTATATAATCTCGTATGTATGTACATGTATTTATTATTTTCAATATACATAAGTGACGCATGTAATTAAGCATTCCATTATTATCATTTTACTATAAATAATTAAAAGTGAGCGTTAATTGCTGTTTACATTTCATACATTGAACAAAAAGGGGCCGGTCTGATTGTCATAATTAATAATATTGTATTGAATTGAATTATCTAGAAATACATGTTGTAAGTAAACACTTATGAATCATTGTATAAACAAGCAATGTTATTGGGTATACAGTTTTTCTTTTTAATTATTATACCCTTCCTTCACCACAAATTTGTCATTCCATGTGTAATTTCTACACAGAGAAAAAAGAATCCCTATGACAACCGAATTTGTTTCCATTGGATTGTCGAATATTATTTGAATTCGGTTGAAATGACTGAATATATATCATAATTGTTTACAAAACTTTATATAAAAAGTAATTTAATAGATGAGAACATAATGAATAATGAATACCTCAGCAATACATCTTCATATTTCTTCCTGATTTCTTGCTATTTTCAAATATCTTTCATTTGCCGTACCATCCGAAAATATTGTACGTTTTGCCAAAGTGCTAAATAAAATGTTTCAAAATTATTTATATTTACAAATGTCTCTTTTTTTAATCAAGTTGAACTTACCTTTTTACAAAATTGGTTAATTGTTTGCCAATTTCTCAGTTACTTGTTTTTTCTTTCCTTTTGTTTTGTTTTGTAAAGTAAATAAATAAAAAAATAAATGTTTTTATTTTGTATGTTAATTTCTTTTTTTCTTTTTTATAATGTCAAAAACGATATTGTTTTCAAAAGTAATATAATCGATTTTTCAATTATAACTACCAACTTTTGAGTATCCGTATTAATGTGCTGAATTAATTTAGTTGCATCTCCCAACTAACAAAAAAATTACAGCAAAGACAAAAAGTGGCCTTGTTAATTTTCTTAACGGTTGTTGTGACCGACAATTATTTACAATTATATTATATTTATTAAGAATAAAAATTAATTAATGATATTAGTGGTTGAATTTTAATAATCTCCAACGTTACTAATCTGTTTTCTGTGTATACAATATCCATTTCCGACCCCATAAAGTATATATATTTTGAATTTCGTATACATAGCTAAGTCGTTTGAGCGATGACCGCGTGTCCGTCCGTGTTACTGTTTAAATCAAGTTTACCGAGGCACTAGATCAGCTAGAAAATAAATAAATATGTCATTCGATTAAACATAGTGTCGAAAGAGGTGCTATTGGAAATCAGCATGATCGATCCATGTCCTTAGAGGCAGCAGGCAAAACACCATGCCTACCCCTAATTATTTCATGTCATTTGGAACAATAAACTAACTCCAATAAAAAAATATATATGGGTCGTTAAAGAATTAAAAAAAAGGAAAAAAATATTGAGTGAAAAAAATTTTTAAATTTGTCAAAATATCAATATGGATATTAGGTTTTAAAGAGATCTTAAAGGAATTACTAAGTTTTTATTTAAATGCTTAGCCCATTAAAAAAGTTGAAAAAGGGTATGACTAAGTTTGTAATTCCGTTTGTAATTTCTACAATTCCCGTTTCCGACGCCATATTTTCCGAATTGCGGGGCTCTAAAGTTTTAAAAATTTTTTAAATATCAATATGGGTATCGTTTTAAGTGATATTTGCATGAAATATTTATTATTTAAAACTATAAAATTAAATGTATTATTGCAGGGAAAACATATCCACATGGCCATTTCGCTACTATTCATATAGCACATCAGTGGATTCTATGGAGTTCTCATTTAATCAATTTGACCTTCAATATAAGACTCTGAAGTTTTTTTTGCGAAATTTGGCTAGAATCTGCTGATGAGCTATAAGAGCAGTAGTGAAATAGCCATATGGATATGCTTTTCCCGCAATAATACATTTGATTTTATATTTTTAAATAATTAATATTTCATGAGATTATCTCGAAATATTTAGATTTGAAGGAATCAAGCACGAATAAATGGAAATAAAAATATGTGAAAATTGTTAATTTCCCAAAAAAAACAGACTTTAAAACAGATTTGACCTGTCTGTCTATAATGGCTCAAAACGTTATCCGTATACAACAAATTACATGAACTATTGGGACACCCTTTAATTACCAAATCTAAATTTTATACTTGTTTTTAAAGCGGACTTGGCAATACATACTCTTTGTAAATTTCAACAGGCTGTCTAACATTGTGCAACAGTTTGGCCTTACACATCAAATCACAACAACTATTGTACCACCCTTTGATTTATAATTTAAAATATTTATACTTCTTGTTATACCAGACAAAGTAGTGGACATTCTGTCCAATTTTTAAATATTTGTATATAATGGTTCAACAGATTTGGCCATAATGGTCTATTTATATTAATTTTGGGAACACTCTTTAATTTATTAATTAATCGCCCTAGACCTACAGGTTCCTTGTAAATTTCAGCTGTTTGTCTGCAACGTTTTAAAAGTTTAACGATATATATGAAATTACATCAACTATTGCGACACCCTTTAATTTTCAAATCCAAATTTTATACTTGTTGTTATAGCGGGTTAAGCAATACAGGCTCTTTATAATTTTCATCAATCTGTCAAACACTCTTCAATAGTTTGGCTATCATCTTTTAAATAAAGAAAAAAAAAAACTGAGGTCGCTTTAAAACTCAGTACTGCGGGCAGAAATATAAAAAAGTAACATTCATTCGAATTGATAACCTCCTACTATTTGCAAATGGGACAGAATGTCGATTATTATGAACGATATAAAAAAACAAGTATAAACATTTAAAGTTATAAGTTAAAGAGAGTCTCAATATGTAATGTAAAAATAATCCCTGAGAAAGTTGTAAAATACCAACGAAACTTTGGATTAATATGAAATAAATAATCTTTTTTCTTTACTTGAAAGTAAGGAATTAAGTGACCTTAAAAACCCAAGTATAATTTATATACAATAAACACAGTAATTTAATTTTACAATACATATTAAATGTTACTTTTAATAAAATAAACTTCAAAAAACTTAAGATGAGTAATTTAATAAAGTTTAGATATATCTTCATATTGTACATTGTCCACAATTCGACCCTTAAGAGGTCCTCTTGAAATTTCTACTGAAACGCAAAAGTTTTTCTCATCTAGTTTCTTCAAAATAGCTTCACTACCGCGATAAGCACCATTAACTACTAAAACTAATTTATCTAGGGCAGGTATAACTGTTTCCAAATGAGCCTAAAAGAGAATATTAAAAAATATTTTGTATTTGTGAAAAGTAAAGTTAAATTTTTACCTGATCAACTTTTACTTTATCTCCTGACTCTAAAAACTTCACCTTGGCCCTATATTTGTCTACAACTTCTTGTACCACCGCTTTTTGTTTATAATATTTATTTCCCAAAGATTTGCTTATAAACTTGACCACTATACCCTCATGTAACCAATAATCTTTACGGTTCACTCTTTCTTTTTTCTCTTCTTCCATTTTTATTATTTCTTCCAATGCTGAGCTGGAAGAGGGTAAATCTTTATCCTTACGTTTTGTTTCAAGTTTTATTGTTTTAGGCTTTTTGAAACCATCTTCATTTTCGTCCTGTATAGACTCATGTTTGGACTCTTCTTTTATTCGCTTTTTCAACAAGGCTGAGGTACCCAATTTTGTTTCAGGCTGGAATTTTTTCTCCAATCGTATATCTAATTTCAAAGGCTGATCTTCATCTCTTTTAAGTTCAGTGTACTTGTCTCTTTCATCTTCTTCTTCTTGTTTGCTTTTCGTTTTTTCAATTTGCTTTTCTATAAACTCCATCATGCGCTCCTCATCGTCCTTTTCCATTTTTTCTTTTTTCTCTGCTTTCGACTGACGTTCCAAAGCCTCTGGACTTCGATCTATGTAGGTTACAAACCAACCTTTTTCTGTCTCATCAGCAATGGCCTGACCAGTTCTTCCTAGCCATTTAACATAGTCTGAAAGCGTTAACCATCGTGTTGAGTTCATGTGTACATGATCTTTGTCTGCAATATATTCTTGGTATACTTTGTTAGCATTTACTCGTTTGGTGCCAAAACGTCTTCTTAATAGTTCCATATAACCATCAGAAAATTCTTTTGAAAAATTATGCAAAAATTTTCCAGGGCAATCAGCAAAGAGTAGCAATTGCCTTTGATGGCTCTCGCTCATCGTGTGACACTTGAAGCCATTTTCATCTCGACACTGTTTTTCACACATTTGACAATACCAGCGCAATTTCTGCAAACCTTTGGCCTTCATTTTATTGGCTAAATATTTGGGAGTACCTACTTCAGCGCGACCCATTTTTACGCTAGTTTCTAATCTTAAATCTGTGAATTTTTTGAACTGACTAACTTTATGCTTTTGTATCAAAAGGTAAACAAAACAAATTAATGTCTTAAAGACAGGGTTGTTATGTTAAGAATTCTTTATAGTCAGCTGTAAAGACGGAAGCGTTGCATTTGTTTGTTGAAATAACGGTTCAATTTAAAATAAACAAAAGCAAGACTTTCAAACTTTAATAATTAATTGAAAAAAATCTATTAAAATTTTGTATTGTTTATTAAATAATAAAATAAAAGTGTAGATAAAAATGGTTAAGAAATACTAGATTTTGCTTAGAGTTTAATTATCACAGTTAAAAAGAAAAGTAGGTATATGAAATTTATTAAAGTGAATGCAAATTTTATATGCGCTTGTTGTACAATTAAATGCACTTTAAATAATTATTTTAATATTTATCAACACAACTGACAACGACGCTGATTTTTTATGTATGGAGTAAGACATTTCCTGCAACGACGGCATTGAATGAATTCGCCACTGCCACCACCTGGTATATGACAAGGCGAATAAATTATAAGATGGTAGCAATGGCGAATTCGTTATTTTTCGCCTTGCGCCTGAATGTCAAACTTCATATATAAAAAATTCAAGGCAATTTTTTTACATGTAGTTTGATATTCGGGCGTACGGCGAAAACTAACGAATTCGCCATCGCTACCACCTTATAATTTATTCGCCTTGGTATATGATTTTGAATGGTGTTTGACATTTAGCGTTTCGGCGAAAATCAATGAATTCGCCATCGCAACCACCTTATATTTGATTCGCCTTGATCGCAACCATCTAGTACTGATTTGCCTTGCTAATGTGCTTAATTCAGCACAAATTCGAAAAATATAAGTCACAAATTTAATTGGAAAAAACATGACATTTTACAAATAACCAATAAATCTGTAGAAAATCACAGCATTGACAAAAAAGGTGAATTTCACCAAAAAATTTCAATTTAATTCAAAATCCTACCACTATATATCCTTTATATAAAATTAAGTATTATCCCAAAAATTTATTAAAAATCAAATGTTTAAAGAGTAGAAAAAAAAATTAAAATGGAAAACAAAAAATAAAGCTGGGGGTTACTCCGTATTTCGATTCGAAAGAAAACACGTTAGAAACACAATGTATATTCTGCAGCGCTACATTACTTCTGTATTGTATGTATTTCATTCTGAAAGTGTTAAAAAAATACAAAAAAAACATTTTAGTTATGTGTGTCAAACTAATTAACAGTTGGTGATTATTTTAATTTATTATTATAACACTTTTATTGTAAAACAATTCCGAATTTCATAAATCTCTTACTGCAAACCGAGCTTCTCCTTTAAGTTCATTTTTTTGATGAGCGTATACAAAGAAACAGAAAATTTAGCAATCTTTAAATAAAACAAAATTATTTAAATTAAATAAAAATAAAAGACTAATTTGCAAAAATTTTTGTATACTTACGCTTATAAAACTATTTAAATTGATTAAGAAAACTTTACCCGCCAAAAATTCCATAGTCTGCTGAGTGCGTTGCATAAAGAATATCATCATTTTGCGATATTTAACACTTTGTTCTATCCACGATGAATGAAAGATTTCTTCGCTTAAACGCTCACTGTCGTATATTAAACAGTTGGAGTAATAGCATAAAGGAAAAATCTCCACTACAACGGCCAAGACATAAAAACAAGAAGCAACTTTGGATGAAAAAGTCTTAGCAAAAATCATTATGTTAATAAGAGTTATGCCTAAAATGCCAGCTGTTATAGTGAACTGTAAAAATATAGTGGCGGATATAACAGGTGCTATAATGTTGTAGAGTCTAAAAAGAAAAAAATAATGTTGTTTAACATTTTCATGCTCTCGTTTCTGAAATTTACTTAATAATATTTTTATGATCCTTTATACACAATTTAAGGTCTTGCACATTATCTTCTAACGTTTTGCTGGGATTTGAACACAATTTCCTTATCCTTAGTCGTAGAATATTCACATGCGATCTTAAAATACACACATAGACGGCAGCATAAGCATCATTGGCCACTTCCTGAAAACAAGCAACATCCATCAACATCCATTCTATCACTGAAGCCGTTATAAATTCTCGTTTTGAGTTGCGCCAATTAATACAGGGTAAATATAAAGAATAGGGTGGATGCCCCGCCAATATGGATACTATAAACGTAGAGGTGGCATAACTCCAATATGAAATTGAAAAACTAACTACCAAGCGACTGCCCAAATTTCTTAGTTTATATAACAGGCGAATTTCATCTTCATCAATGCATCGTTCATCTAATTTGGTCATAACAGGCTCAGCAGTGATCAGTTGAGGTATAAAATATAAAAGCATAAAAATTTTTACAGAAGAACCCAATACATTAATGGCCACTTGTATGGAGGTGAGCAGGGTATCGTATTCAAATTCTTTACTAGACTTTAAACTATAGCTGGCTATAAAAGATGCAGGCAAAAATATTGTAACACTAAAATGTATAAATAAAGAATAGATGATGTAGATGTGTTTATTCTTTTCCGTGCGATAGAGACCCATTATGCGAAAGCAACGAAATAGATAAGTGGTTGCTTCCTTACTAGAAACTTTATGATTGGTTTTGCTTGTAACTATTAAAAAATATAAATAAAAAAAATATTTTCATAGTGCATTTTAAAATATACGAGGGAAAATCAATATGTCTTCACACAGTTCATAGAACTTAAAGTTCTTATTAAATCCTTTACAAATTCAGATTTCAGGTCTTTAAAATAGTAGTTTTCTTCGCGTTCGAAACGCTTCGCATTTTCGATTAGCCATTTTTTCAATTCGGAAAGGATCACTATTAGCAAAAGTTTATTATCAATGCTGCCTAAGTGTACATCAGGGCATTACCTTAACTGAAGATTAAATCCGCATATATTAAAAAAAGCTATTAAATCAAATATCGCTTAGAAGAAACTATTGAAACGCATATCGAAAAAGAAATTCATGAGGATCAGGAACGTGTCGGAGCGTGCCATCTGTTATATAATGTGTTAAAAAAAGAATTAATTCATCTATCGACTAAAAAATTCAACAGGAACGCGACAGTTATTCTGTAAAACGATACTGAATCATGCATCTCTAAAGAAATTCATCAGAATCACGGTGAAAATACTCTGAAGTAGATATTAAATTATGTGTTGACAAAAACAATGGTCATCCTCTGAGAAAACTGTATCGATTAAGGAATTTATTAGGATCGCAATAAAAAAACTCCGCTGAAGCTGTTGAAGCTTCTATTGACATGAAGAAGTTAATAAGAATAGGGAATGCTCTGAAGAATCTGCTAGATCATAAGTCGACGAAGAAATTCATCAGCAATGTTATATATATCCTCCAAGATGAAGAAATTTATTACGATAGTGGAAAAAATGCTATAAAGAAGATATCTCACTTATCTCTTGGCAAAAAAGCTCACTCAGCACCGCAAAGATAATGCTCTGATAAAGCTATTTAATTATGCACGGAAAAGAGAATTTATCAGGAATCATGTATCACAGATGCATTCTAAACACTATTGAATCTTATTCCTATAAAAACATTAATCAGAAACGGCAGAGAAATGCTGAATCCTTACTTTACTGAATCATGTGTCGATGAACGATTTAATTAGAATAACGACAGAAACGCTCTGATGAATCTTTTTATTTTTGGATTGACTAAGAAGACTCAAGAGAAACGTGATGTTCTTAAGAATCTATCAATTCACGTATCGACAAAAATATTCTTCAGGTTCACGTTGTAAATACCTTGAGGAAGCTAATCACTCTTGTTTTGGCAAAAAAAAAAAAATGATCTGCATTGCGAAAAAAAAGTTCTGTTAAAATTTTCGGAAAGAGAAAAGCTATTAAATCATGCATCGATTTTTTTGGAGAAATCGTTACGATAATTTCTTCGAAAAATATATCAAGTCATTAGGTGTGTTCATTTACTTTACTAGTAAAAATTTGCAACGAGAGAGTAACAAGAAATTTTCCAAAATTACTCTCAAAAATGTGAAAAAGTAAATGAACACTTTACTAGCTAAAATTTGCAAGTTAAAATAGTGTTGTAATGTATAGGTACATATGAGTACTCAATAACTACCCAATTTATATTCAGCATTGTCGTGACTGGCGTTTTTCGAGTACGGCTTGTTATAGAATAATGAAAAGTTTTGCAATTTTATTTAATCTAGTACCTGATGTAGTCGGAATACGCTATATACGATAAAGGTGATTAACTACTTTTGAATAAAATTAATGAATAAAATATCTTTTTTTAATTAGTTTATACGTTATAACAGCCTGCCTACACATAGATTTTTTTATCTATCGGAAATAACGACAGAATAAGGTCGCAGAAATGTTTATTTCCAACTTTGTGATTTATTTTCCAAGCGATTTTCATAAAATGGTATTTTTAATGCGTGGTAGAATAAGCATGCGTTAATAGATATTATTATTTTGACACCTTTTGTGTTATTATTATTATAATTATATAATAATAAGTATTTTGTAATGTGATTTTATGAAGAACTATTTATGTAAATAAACACTAATAAGAAACCACATTAAGACGCAAACAAATGTGAGTTGAAAAGGAGAATTTTTGTTCGTTATTCTCTAACGTTAATGCTCCTCTTTTGTAATCGTTTCCAAAATATAATAATAAACAGCCGGCGAAAAACGGGATAAATATATTTTTTTAAAGAAAACAAATTTAAGCAATTTTCATTGTAATAAAAAGCTTTATGCAAAATAAAATATCAGAAGCAGTAGAAAAGTAATTTAAGAAATTATGCGTTAATTTAAATTTATTTCCAAATTTATATTTGAATTAATTAAAATATTTGCCTGCTTAGTGTAAATTACCGAGTAGATACTTACTCATAATATTTACAACACTAAGATTAACAGCCGGCCTGTGAAAATTAAAGAAAAAATTTCAATTCAATTCAATTTTATTAGGCATCTTATTTTGCTTCTGTTGTTCCTAAAATACATAAAAATAAATTTAATTTTTTAATACCTTTTACCGTTTTAATAGTTTACATTTACTTACAATTTCTTAAATTTTCCAAAATATTTTCATTTTTAACTTAATTTTGAAATATTTTTTTGTAAACACAAACGCAAAACAGCTGTTTGAATAATTATTGCAAGTAAAAATCGAGTTTATTACTTTATCTCGAAGGGGGAACATCTGCGTGCGAGCAGATTTTCTTTTTCAAAAAAGTGAGGTTATAATCAAAGACGCATCGCGCACGTTTTTTCAACTAGCTTACTAAAATGCTATCGTGTTTAATAAATAAAATAAAATTAATATAATAATTTATACTATAATATCCTGTTCAGGATTTATCACTTCCTATACGAAGGTATAGGTCGATGTGCCGTTCCTGGAGAGACTAATTATATATTTCTGAAAATTTGTGGGATACCCTGGCGCTGTGGTTATGTACCCCTGCCATTTTTAAATTAAAATTTAAAAAAAAAAAAGCAAGTAAAAATTTTACTTGTAAAAACTTGCAAGAATTTTCTGTCTCTCAATTTTTTACGCTCTTTGAACGCTCTCTCGTTGCAAATTTTTTGGGTTAATGAACGCTTTCTAGTAACAATTGTTATAAATTTGTACAAATTTTTAGTAAATGAACACACCTATTTACTGACGAAAAATCAAAATCGAGAGCAAAGCTCTGAAGAAGCTATTGCATCATTTTTTGACGCAAAATTTCTTATGATTGGCGACGAAAATTTGGTAAGCAGACTATTGATTCATGGGTCCATTAAAAAAATTCATCAGTCTTGCAGCGAGAATGATCCGAAGAAATTTAAAAGGATTGCGACGATTTAGTACAATTTATTTATGCGTACTTTTGGTGTTTGGTTTTTCGTTAATTCATTAAACTATTTTGCCTTTCATCACAGCATTTTTTTTTTCAAAACTACACATCTGCAAAGATTTTTTTTAAAGTTGATATTTTTCAAAAGCCTACTTTTTTTAATTTATTAGAAATCTGTATCTGCTTTGTAAAGACATATTCACTTTCTATTGTAAATAAAATTTAGACAAACTTACCCTGTTTCTTTAAAAATAATTTGTTTAGTTTTTCTTTCAAGTTTTTAACCATTTTGCTGAAAAGACTAATTGCAAATGGTCAGATTTGTAGGATTTTTATACGAAAAATGTTACCAAAAGTTTTTTGTGAAATTAATTATTCAAAAATGTGCGCAATAAAGTTTTTTTTAAGTTATAAAATATCTCAAAAACTTATTTAAAGTTTTTTTGTAATTAAGTAAATAAATTGTTAAAATAAAAGTGAAAATTTGTTACGAAGGTTAAACAAAACAAAAGTTATAAGTTTAAGGCCACAGAATTAAAAAAAAACAAAAACTTTTTCAAAGTTTTGGCTAGATTCGTAATTTTGTAAAAAAAAAAAAAAATAAACAAAAAAAGTTAAAGAGATCGTCTACCCTTATGATGAAATATGTAAGTGCTGCTTGCAATAGTGCGTAGTAAGATTGTGATTCGACGATTATATAAAATCATTTTCCCTTCACGGCTTTAAGGTTTTCATCGGTTGTTGACGTGCTCGGGCGACCATCGTCATCGACATCTTCTCGGTCTGTCAATCCAAAATGGCTGATATTGCCAACATATACATATGTATAACAGACATGTGTACCAACATTACAAAAAAAAAAAAATGCGAAAATTGAACATACGTAGCTAACGAAATTTGAAAATAACGGTTATTTTTTGATCAGACCTCGTATAGCAAAAAAAGATTTTAGTATTTTGTTTTGTATATCGGAACTAAAAACATGCTTTGTGCCCTAACTAAGAAATAGGTTTTAAGAAGGTAGATAGGGGGAGTAGTGTTTGTGGACATTCGATTTGAGTTATCCTATATTTAAAGTGAGTACGAACTGTTCGGCTGAAAACCCAATTCTCTTTGTAAGGCATAGTTCGATTCACTATAATCTACCACAAATGGATAAGCTCTTAATGGAAAGCGTTTTGTATAAAAAAACGTCAGGATATCGGGAACAAGTTCCCTAATCCCATTAGAGCAGAATTCATTTTCGTATCGATAAAAAAAAACAAAACACAATCCACAATGTGTTGATGTTCAAGAATGTCAATAGAGCTGAATGCTCTACTGTCATCTAAGAGCCTCTTCGAGCTCTCCGCGTTCGAGTTACTTTAAAACAGACTTTGAAGCACTGGCTCACAGATTAATCTAAAGGACTCTTCCTCCATATCATTATTAGTTTTTACCTAGTGAGATTAAGGATCTTCCTTTAAAATCATCTGAAATGAAATCTATTGCATCTTCTTAGAAATTTTCAAGTTTCAAATGCAAATAATTCTCGAAATATACACGATAGCTTTAAGGTTTAAACAAGAAAATTAAATCAAAATTCAAGCCTTTCAAAAATGTACATGTCCAAGTTGCTCTATTTTGTGACTTTATAACGCCGTTCTAAAAGAGAAACTGGGAAACACGAAATTTTTATTTAAGTTCAATTACTTGTCTGCTACTCTAGTATGTAAAATTGTTGATGGAAACGTTCTAATTTAGAAGCGTTTAGAAATTGTGGATTTATTATCAAAATAATTTGTTTTTGCCCCATTCACAATAAATTGTAATGAGAACATTTTATACGAAACTTCAGCACACACGTTGCCTAAATGGTTTTGCCTGTTATTCTGCATTTGGCTGGTCTGGTTATAGAATATCAGTAACATTTTGGGGCTGATGCCAAAGTGCGCGCTACAAGCGGTGCTAAGCTACATACTCGCTTCGCTTTTACCCTGACATCGTTCAGGCGATTACAGGAGAAATATAAATTTAAGATTTTCTTTACTTCTAGAGTCAAAATTTCACAAATTTAATGCAAACCGACGATAGTCAATACAATTGCGTTTGACACCAGTAAATAAATTTCAAAACCGATCATTTCTAAATATGTTTTTCTCAAGCAAATTCAGTTCATTATTTTCTTTACTTTTTACGTTGAATTTTAAGAAAATCTACTCAAAAAGGATGTTTTTACTTTTTAGGTCAAAGTGTTGACACTTTTTGTTATTTAAGTACCTTATGTATCGGCAAAAAAGGAAGATCAAGCCATCAATTAGCAGAACTTTATCCAAAAGCTCTTTAATTAAGCAAGGAAAACTCCATCCACTCCAACACTTCTGCCTATATTCTGAATCATTATCCTTGCAGCCTCAGTTCGTCTCATTTCACTTATGCCTTTATTAACAGGAGCACATAAAACGATCGAGTTTTGAAGCTTCAAGATAAATGGTCTTCCATAAGCGACTGCAACATTAAAACATAATCTTTAGTTTCTCCAAGTTAAGTATCAATTGTGTATATCTCATACTAGATTAGAATTCAATTGACGTTCAACGCCTACAAAGATGTATTGTTTTCTCCAGCTTCTTCTTATTTCTGTTGTCAGCGTCTCATAAATTCGAGACTGTCTCGTTTATGGGTATCGAATCTTTTTTGGGATTGTCCGCTTAATCTTAAAGTTTTAACGTTCCACAATTTGCTTGATATCATCCGTATACCCAACAGCTCGTTGTAGAGCACTACCTACGTGTTCCGAAAAATATTTCTCATAAATAGTATGACCAATATTTTTCCATAATATAACATATCTGCGAATCTTAGTCCGTCCGCTACCATACAAAACCCCTAAGTGGACAAAAATGTAGTCAGACATAATTAGTCTCTTCGCTACCTCTTAATTGAACATATCAACTGAGAACAAATTGATACCGATCACCTCTGCCTTTTGAGAATCAGTGCAGGTGGTTGCCAGCCTCCTGTTAGATATTAGAGAATCGCAACCTTCCACAAATTTTTCTCTCTAATTATTATCTGTGTGTCAGGGTGGTAAGCACGTTGACTACAAATCTGGTTGGCCAGGGTTCAACCCCTGCGGCAATCAAAAAATAAAAATGTTTTTTTTTTGTTTAATGGCATAAATAAATATTCAGAATTAACATTACAATAATGCAGCCTCCTCGGTCGGTGTAAGCATATTCGCCGCCGAAGTAAAATAACTAATAAAAGGGCTCTATCTTTCTCCTTCCACCAACTGTCTTCTTTCTCATCTTTCCCTTTCCTAAAGAATATAGTATGGATATGAAAAATAACTAAATAGCTGATGCCTAAAGTGCTACTTATGATCAGTGTCATACCTTTCCATCTGCGAATAGTTATTTTTTTCATTTTTAGTGGCGGACTTGATCCTGAAGTTTTAAAGGGAGGGTAAGCCAAACAGACATAATCTCGAACCACTGCCAAGTTTATATTTAAAATCTCACATCACCATCATTTAAGGTCATCTGACACTAATTACAAATACAAAATTATAACAGACACATTCATATATTACGGTCAAAGAGCGAGTTAAGAGATGACATACATACATATTTTTTCCCACTCCCCACAACCCTAAGAAGTTTAAATATTAATAGATATATTTTAATTATACCCTCAGACATTTTGAATGCAAGATTCAATTTCATTACGTTAAACTTAAAAAAAATCTATGACAAGAATCTAAAAGCTTAACGATGGCATGCATGCATGTCTAAGGAAATTTAAACATTAGATAATTATTTAAGTTAATAATTAATTACTTATAATTTTAGATTCATTATTTACAATTAAAAAAAAACATAAGTATAAAAAGTCAATAAATTTATTACTAGAAATATTATTCTCATTAACACTTTCATTAACATTTCCTTCTTACATCTTTAATAATAGTGTCTTTAAGAAGAGGAAAAAAAATCTAAAACAGAAACTTTTTATTAGTGTTTTAAACGTTGTTTTATTCTTGAGTTTCGATAGCTGTGTGAAATAAAAAAAGTTTGTTTTTCAAAGAAAAACTAAAAAAAAAAGAAAATTTAAAATTAATTTTTTCTAAACTAAAATTAAGTGAGATGAGCAAAAATTAAAATTTCTTTTTTAAAGACCTTTATAAATTTGTAATACATATATTTTTTTAATTTCTTAGAAGACGTTTTAATTAACTGATTTTAATGGTGGTTATTTGTTACCTGATGTAAATTTATAAATTTATTTAATATAACATTTTCCTCCACGAGACGTTCCTAAAGCTTTATTAAACCTTTCCAGCTGATATAGTGGTCAAACTTCTTCAAGCCCGAGGGGTAGTCAGAGCTTTGCTCATTCGATAAAAGATTAAAAGATAATGCTAGTTTCACAATTCTGACTGTGAATATTTGGCCAAACCCTTTAAGGCCAAATATTCACTGACCAAGTTGCAAGAAATTCCTCAACAGAGCATCAGTAAATATAAAGCAAATACTCTTTCGCGCTAGTTAAATCGATGAGGTCTTAGTAGATCTTAATATTTACAATTTTTTTGGGGCGATTGGCATTCCAATGTTAGTCTTGAAGCAGTGCTCTTTGACGCTAGCACGTCCATTAGCTACTCTTTTCAGCACTTCGTATTATGCTGGTGTTCTAGAAGGTAGCTAACGAAACACCAATCACCAAAAAGGGAGAAGCTAACAACCCTGAAACTAACCGCCAGTTGGGCTTCCGTAGGGGACGCTTTACAAGATACTTGCTAGCCTTTCTTTCGGAAAAATGGTGTCACTCAATACACCATTTCGGCCATTTCTTATTTTCTAATTCTGGTTCACAATATTGCTTGAGTAGAGGTCATTCCTTAATCAATCTTAAAGTGTGTTTTCGCATTTCTTTAGCGTAATCCTTGGCCATAGACAGAAATTATAAATTTCTTAAAATTTTTAGTGCTACCTAACAAAGTTATATATTCTGGATTCCTATAGATGATATAACAGTCGATTTAACGTTTTAAAGAAAGACTTTATGTCATACATATATTATTCAGCTGTTGTGAAGGGTATATAGGATTTGGCACTGCACTCATTATTGTTCCGTCTAATTGGGACTTCGTGTGCTATAATTTTGAATTTTTATTAAAATTATTTGAATTTTTTTATAATTTTAAATTCATGGGGCAATTCCGCTTTATAGTGAATTTTTAATTTCTTGGTTATATAAAGGATTTTTAATAAATTTTTCCTTTTTTTAATACACATTAATTTAATCAATAACATAATTCTCTATAGAAAATTTAATTGATAACATTAATTTTCTATAAAAAATTTAATCGATAACATTAATTTTCTATAGAAAATTTAATCGATATTATTAACTTTCTATTGAAAACTCAAGCGATAACATTAATTTTCTATAGAAAACTTAATCGATGAAATAATTTTTCTATAGAAAACTTAATCGATAACATTAATTTTCTATAGAAAACTTAATCGATAACATTAATTTTCTATAGAAAACTTAATCGATAACATTAATTTTCTATAGAAAACTTAATCGATAACATTAATTTTCTATAGAAAACTTAATCGATAACATTAAATTTCTATAGAACACTTAATCGATAACATTAATTTTCTATAGAAAACTTAATCGATAACATTAATTTTCTATAGAAAACTTAATCGATAACATTAATTTTCTATAGAAAACTTAATCGATAACATTAATTTTCTATAGAAAACTTAATCGATAACATTAATTTTCTATAGAAAACTTAATCGATAACATTAATTTTCTATAGAAAACTTAATCGATAACATTAATTTTCTATAGAAAACTTAATCGATAACATTAATTTTCTATAGAAAACTTAATCGATAACATTAATTTTCTATAGAAAACTTAATCGATAACATTAATTTTCTATAGAAAACTTAATCGATAACATTAAATTTCTATAGAACACTTAATCGATAACATTAATTTTCTATAGAAAACTTAATCGATAACATTAATTTTCTATAGAAAACTTAATCGATAACATTAAATTTCTATAGAAAACTTAATCGATAACATTAAATTTCCATAGAAAACTTAATCGATAACATAAATTTTCTTTGAAACACTTAATCGATAACTTTAATTTTCTATTAAAAATTTATAAGATAACATTAATTTTCTATAATCGATAACACAATTTTATGTAGAAAACTTAGTCGACTACATTTATTTTCTATAGAAAACTTATTCAATTACATTGCTCTTTTATAGAAATGTCAATCGACAATATTATTTTCCTATAGAAGTGTTTATCGAGAATAGTATTTTTTTACAGATAAGTTAATCGATAATATTACGTTTTGTACAGAAAAATTAATCGATAACATAACAGTTTCTATAGAAAAGTTGAGAAGAACTTGCTATCTTTTACAGCATAACGGATTAAAAAATAAATAAAAAGTCATCTTCTTACAAATTCAACCCGATTTTTTTACAGCATGGTGTACAAATTCTGGACTCGTCAAAAGAACTTCCACGCAACTCGTGAAGCCACTACTTATCTATTTAAAGTTTTTCTCTTTCTGGGTTTACTTAAGCCGACGATGTGGAAACATATGTATAAACTGTATGCAGTGTTAATGAATCTTATTGTGTGCTTCTTAACACCGTTGTCATTTGTTTTAAGTTATTTTTTTGATCGAAACAAAATGAATACCTCACAGTTGTTGACTTCTATTCAAGTGGCCATTAATGTATGCGGCCTTCCAGCCAAATTTATAACGATAATCACTTCACTTAAATGTCAAAGCCAAGCTATGGATATAATGGACATTTTAGATTCTAGATGTCAACGTCCAGATGAACGAGAAAAAATTTGCCATTGTGCAATAACTGGCAATCGTTTTACAGTGTTTTATGTAACATTTTATGCCTTGTATTCGGCAAGTACCTTTCTCACTTCGGTGATATCGGAACAACCACCGTATTCACTATTTATGCCCATTATGGACTGGCGCAATTCTACAACTGAATTTGTCACACAATCGTTGATTGAATATACTTTAATGAATTTTATAATTTTGCATCAGGCCGGATATGATGTCTATGCTGCCATTTATGTCTATGTTTTACGTATACATATGAAGATTTTGGTAGAACGCGTAAGGAGATTGGGTACAGATATGGACACCAGTATTGATGAACACTATAAGCAGTTGGTAGATTGTGTAAG
Source organism: Gymnosoma rotundatum (assembly GCA_916610165.2). Classification (NCBI taxonomy): domain Eukaryota; kingdom Metazoa; phylum Arthropoda; class Insecta; order Diptera; family Tachinidae; genus Gymnosoma; species Gymnosoma rotundatum. The sequence continues at coordinate 13,878,705 of OU744340.1, forward strand.
AGATCATCAAAACTGGCTGAGGTAAGCTATGATGATTTTAGTTTTAATAATAAATAATATAATTTTATTAATTTAATTTTACTTCATTCCAGTTTGCTGGAAATCATTAGTCCTATAATTTCGACTACTATGTTTATTCAATTTTCCATTACTGCGGTCATTCTTTGTGCTACTTTAATCAATATTTTCATTTTTGGTGACACCTCCGCTCAGATTGCTTCGGTAATATATTTCTTAGCAGTTTCAGTTCAAACAGCTCCCTGTTGCTATCAGGCCACTTCTTTACTGTATGATGCTGAACAGTTATCTCTGGCCATTTTACATTGTGAGTGGATTAACAAGGATATACGTTTTCGTAAAATGTTAATATTTTTTATGATGCGTTCCCAAACGCCCATTAATTTGACTGCAATGAAATTATTTCCCATTAATCTGAGTACTACATTGAGTGTAAGTTGAAATTAAGCAATTTTTTTCATTTTTATTGTTATTACGAGTTTTTTTTTTCTTACAGATTGGAAAATTTTCATTTTCTCTCTACACATTAATTAAGCAAATGGATCTGGGACAAAACTTTAAGCATTAATAGAACTATTTTCTGAAAAATAGATCAAAAATTAAGTACAATGTAATTTCAATAGTTTAAAATTAGAGCTTGATTTTTAAAAACCAGTAGGAACATTGGGGGACTTTAAAAGTCCCGTTAGTGATGCATGTTGCATCATGCAAAGCTATTAAACATACTCTCGAATGTACTTAGTTTCAAGTTTTTGTTAGCCAATTGATAAGCCAGATTTAAGTAGAGCCGACAATGTATTGGATTTCACTTAAATAAATTTATTTAATGAAATGATTTTCTAACATAAAATATATGGCAAAACTAGAAATTAGAAAAACAAATTTAGAAACGTAATAATAATATAATATTTAGAAACGTAATAATAAGGGGAAAACTAAACAAGTTGCTAGTTGACCAAGTCTGCAACCAACTCATTCATTGCCACAATAAGCTCGATATTTAAATTCATATTATACATTTTGCTCAGGGTTTAAATTGCTTGCTTAAAAATAGCAAAAGCAAAAAAATCTTTGCTTTGCTTACATGTTTTTCAGCTAAATGTCTCAGCATTTACAAAATATTTCATTATAAACGAAGCAACAGCAAAAAGCATGTGCAAAAAAAGAGAAAGAAACGCATACGAGGGCTGCTATATATATTTCTGGCCTGGCAACACTGAGGCCTGCCAAGTGCAATCTGACATTTCCATTGGAAATTTTGTCATTTTTAAGCATAATCGTACTCAAAACGTTTTGACGTACGACCATTATTTGTGTTGTTAACAGTGACTTGAAGAAATTAATATAGAAAAAAATGGAATTAACTCGTGAACATTTTCGTGCCATCATTTTTCACAATTTTGGATGTGGATTATCACGACAAGAGTGCATTGATGAACTTAAATCTTTGTATGGCGATGAAGCATCATCCTATAGCACTGTAAAAAATTGGTATAATGAATTTAATCGTGGCCGAAGCTCGCTCAAAGACGAATTCCGTAAAGATCGTCCAAAAACGGCTGTGGTGCCAGAGAACATTGATGCCGTGCGTGAACTCATAATGCAAGATCGACATGCGAAATACCGGGAGATAGAGACATCCTTGGACATTTCTTCCACCAGCATACATTCGATACTGCATGAACACCTGCCCGTAAAAATGGTTTGTTCTCGTTGGATCCCGCACAATTTGAAAGTCACTCAAAAAAAGGCTCGTGTCGATTGGTGCAAAGAAATGTTGCAAAAATACGACTGCGGTGCTTCAAAAGACGTTTATAAGGTGACGAATCATGGATCTATGCGTATGAGCCCGAAACTAAAAAAACAATCGACCGTGTGGGTCTTCAAAGACGATCAAAATCCAACGGAAGTTGTTCGTGGAAGAAGCATTTCGAAGCAAATGGTCGCCTGTTTCTTTGGCAAAACTGGTCATGCGGCGACTGTTCCGCTTGAGCAACGTAGGACGGTCACTTCTGAGTTGCACACTACAATTTGTTTGCCTGAAGTCATCGGAGAAGTTCGAAAAACCAACAAGATAAGACGAATCATTGTTCACCATGACAATGCGAGCTCTTACACATCGGCTCAAACAAGAGCGTTTTTGACCGGCCAAAACGTCGAATTAATAGGTCATCCGCCGTACAGCCCTGACTTGGCACCTAATGGCTTCTTCTTGTTTCCGCACATCAAGAAAAAAAATGCGTGGTCAACGATTTTCGTCGCCAGAAGAAGCTGGTGAAGTGTTCAAAAACCATGTTTTAGAGGTGTCTCAATCGGAGTGGAAAAAGTGCTTCGACAACTGGTTTGAGCGCATGCAAAAGTGTATAAATCATGCTGGAGAATACTTTGAAAAACAATAAAACCATTTTTGATTATAAATATTCGCATTTTCACTATTAGGCCAGAAATATATATAGAGCAGCCCTCGTATACTTAGGCTGACTATGTGTTTCTTTCTGCAGCATAGCAAACAGCAAAGCATTTATTTTGAAAACGTTTCTTTTTTTTGCATTTGCTGCACATTTTTCCACAGTTAAGCAACCACATATGCATTGAAAATAGTCCAGCATTTTTAATCATTGATTTTGCTATTAGTGACATTTTTCACTGGAGGGCTATCGTTTTTTAGCGCTGTTGTAAAAGAATTCCAAAAAAGAGGAAATTGTTAAATGACCTGAAAGTTTCTTAAGAAGCCCCCAAATAATCGAACGTATTTCAAGTCCCTTTAAACTGAATCTCTAATGATACAAAGTTTTTTTTTTTAATGTGCAATTTATTTGCAAAAACAAGAGGGCGTAGTTTTGATAAGTTTAAATATTGGTAGAGAACTAAAAGTGTTTAATCAAAGGATTAAAGAAAAATAAAACTTTTGTTTGTTAATGAAATTTTTTCTCATGGGAACTATTTCACATACACTGATTTATATAAATAATAAATAAATAAACATAAAAAGCTAATGTAACCTTCAGTTTTAAATTTATTTTATTGTTTATTTTCTAATTCATTTGTTTGTAGTTTTTTTTTTAATTTTAATGATTTTTATTTTATTAAAAAAAATTTGTAGTCGTTATAATTGTGTATTTACACTTTTTCAATTTTATAATTAAGCGGGCTGGCTGCTCTCTTATGTCTACTGTAATGTCATGACGACCTTGTACCCCCACAGTTATCTACAGTCCTCCAGTATTACCAGTCTGTAAGAACCATTTGGAGTCTGTAAGGGCCGCTTCTCTAGTATCTAAGTCCTAAAAAAATATTGACCCAAATATTTGACTCTGCGTTCCTGCAGAGCTGGACAGTCGCGGAGAATGTGTTGAACTGACTATTCCCGTGCCCGGTAATAATGCCCAGCCCACTACAAGCGATAGTGAGTATCTAGTGAGAATAAGTGGTTTCTTCATCCTTCCCTTATCGAGTGAGGGCCAAACGATCCTGAATAATAAGCGAGTTGTTAGGCTAAACTACCTATGAGCTGTGTTCGACAGTACGGTTAGCACCACGTCCCTCTCGTTTTCACATATGCTCTTATACCACGGAACCTAAATTATTCTTACGAAGTTTTTTCCAAATAGCCAGTATGTATCTCGAATTTATCATTTTTTAATAAGGGCTAGATAAATTTCGATTATTTAGAATTTTCCTTTTTTTATTTTTATCTGTATGAGGTCAAGGCGAATTAATTATAAGGTGAAAGCGGTGGTGAATTCATTTATTTTCGCCTGTATTCTAACTGTCAAACTCCATAAAAAATATAAAAAATCTGTATAACAGTTAGATAAATTTTTTATATATGGAGTTTGACAGTTAGATTACAGGCGAAAATAAATGAATTCGCCACCGCTTTCACCTTATAATTAATTAACTATATATATTCTAAGTTCTTATGCATAGCGAAGTCGATTGAGCAATCTATGTCCCTCCGTGTTTTAATTGAAATCAAGTTTGCCAGGGTACTAGATCAGCTAAAAAAAATTTAAATACGTCAATCGATCAGACATAGTATTGACTATTGTTTGAGAAATAGTTTCATTCCGGCCATTTCCATTTCCGACCCCACATAAGCTGTCTTATTTTCAATACAAATTCGAAAGTTTTATTAACAATTGACAGGAATAGTAGCCTATGCGATGTTTACGTTCTTTTGACAACATGAATGCCAATGAAATATTGTAGTTATTTGAAATTTGTGTTTGCAAATTCAGTTCGCAGAGAAAGTTTGTTCGTTAAAACTATGGATTTGAAACGTCTGAGTGAGTATCTTCTATTATATAATGTAAGTGAAGTGAGTAAGGTAAATATCAACAGGCTGTGACACGAAACCACCATTAGTTGTGGAAATTGCTCCAAAGACTGATGAGTCTGATTTCGCTGTGGGATCGGCGGACATAGAGATATCTGAAGCAGATGATGAGAATGGTACAGACTTCTCTGTAGGATCGTCGGACGAGTATGTCCCCGATTCAGATGATGATGCACAGGCTTTGGCAGATGAGTTAGATCATTCAGTGATAAAGACAGAAGATGTAGTTTTAGAAGAAATCGTAGACTGTGGTGATACTTATATCAATAACAAGAATGAAAATGTTAGAAATATACCTACGCGAAAGAGGAAGGTGAGTACTGCAAACAGCTTTTGAGAAATATTGTTTGGGTCTAGCCACGTCTAGCTGTGAATTATTTCCAAACCATAGATTGAAAGTCACAAGTGGGTGCAGAAAAAAAGAAAGTATCAATGAAACAAGGGAAAGCCGTATGTCACTAAGAGTGGCAAAAGAGTTGAAGAACGTGTTCCGAAACCCGTTGACTGTAAGTGCCGCCATAATTGCCCAGAAAACTTCTCAGAAGAAGAGCGCATGAAGATCAATGCTGATTATTGGAATTTAGGCGACTATTCGAAGCAGCGACTGTTCCTGGCCAATTGCGTGAAAATTGAGAAATGCAAAAGGACGTTGACAATCGGATCACGGCGGGCGAACACATTTATTTATACTCGGTTAGTTGGCTTAATCTTAAGTTCCTCCAAGTGAACAAAAATCAACGAAAACAATTATTATACAAGGTGGTATGGGATGGAGACTTGGAAGTAATTAATATCGGAGGAACGCGAAAAAACAAAAGAGGTGATCAACTTTTTGATTACTGGAAAATACAATAAAGAGCTGCCAATTTGTAATTGAAAATTGCATGATCTCCAAAACTTGTACAAAAAGAATGTAATTCCTTGTGGCTCGCAGTCATTTTTTTTTTTTACTTACAAGGTGGAAAGAAGCGAAATTGTTTAGATGAGCCAGATGTAGCAGAGGAAGAGAAAGAAGACGAATGAATTTTTAGTTATTTCTGATTTACGCAATGTATTTCATAATTTTTTGTTTATAATAACCCAAATTTGAAAGTAAAGAATATGTGCCACTGAATTAACAAAACTATGAATTAATCACGGTTTTATAATGTTACAAATTGATATTTTTGAGATCAAATATTTTAATAAAAATACCGTAAAATTATTGAATAAAACAGCGTATACCATAAAAAATAAAGTACTGTATGAGATACATTATACGAATTCCCTACAAAATAAAATAGCCTATTTGGAGGGCTTGCGCTTTGAATGACATAATTATGGTCTTGAAGGATGCGTAGAATAAAAAAAATTGATCAATTTAAAGACAAGAAACTGTATAATGTATTCGTCGAAAAATCCAATATAAAGAATTTTTATTTACTGCGATATTGAGGTTTTAATAGATATTCGATTTGCCAAAAACTTTAAACTCGATTTTCTCAAAACCCCAAAAAAATTATACGCTATTGTTGTATTGAGGGGACGATATATTCTAAGTTCTAATGCATAGCGAAGTCGATTGAGCGATCCATGTCCGCCCGTGTTATAATTGTAATCAAGTTTGCCAAGGTACTAGATCAGCTAAAGAAAATTTAAATACGTCAATCGATCAGACATAGTATCGAAAGAGGTGGTATTGGAAATCAGCAAGATCGGTCAATGTCTTTAGACGGAGCGGGCAAAACACCATGCCTACCTCTAATTTTTTCTATATTATTTGGAACAGTTCTATGGAGCGATAGAGAATTAAAAAAATTAAGAAAAAACATCAACATATATTCCGAATTATAAACAACTGAACTTTTAAAAGCTTTAAAATGCTTTTTATTAATGAGAAATCTCCGCAAATTATATAATAAAAAAGCCTTTTAATAATTATTCGTGTACTTCAAAAAATAACTTGTTGCAAATATTACATTTTTGTATTCATAACATGTCTAAAGTGTAGCTTCTTAGTGCTTTAAGTTTTGGCCGATATCCATGTTCTCAATTAGAGTGTAGAGAGAAAAGGAAAATTTTGCAATCTGAAATATTGAAAGAAAGAAAGAAAGAAAAAAATAAAAATAAACACAAAATAAGAAAATTTATATTATTTAACTTACGCTCAAAGTGGTACTGAGATTTATGGGAAATAATTTCATTGCAGTCAAATTAATGGGTGTTTGGGAACGCATCATAAAGAATACTAGCATTTTACGAAAACGTATATCCCTGTTAATCCACCCACAATGTAAAATGGCCAAAGATAACTGCTCAGCATCATAAAGTAGACAAGTGGCCTGATAGCAACAGGGAGTTGTTTGAGCTGAAACTGCTAAGAAATATATTACCGAAGCAATCTGAGTGGAGGTGTCACCAAAAATTAAAATATTGATTAAAGTAGTGCACAGAATGACAGCAGTAATGGAAAATTGAATAAACATAGTAGTCGAAATTATAGGGCTAATGATTTCCAGCAAACTGGAAAGAAAAACAAAAAAATAAAAAAAATAAAGGAAAACAATATAAAAAATTAGATTATTTAAAAGACAAAATTAAGTTGCAGTTATTTTTTCTTGTTTAAAAAAATAACATTGAAGTTTACCTTAGCCAATTCTTATGATCTCTTATACACTCTACCAACTCTTCGTAGTGCTTATCATTACTAGACTCGGTATCTGTACCCAAACTCCTAACGCGTTCCACTAAAATTTTCATATGTGTACGCAAGATATAGATATAGATGGCACCATAGACATCATATGAGCTCTGATGCACACATAAAAAACTCATTAAAGTATATTCAATCAACGATTGTATGACAAACTCTGTCATAGAATTACGCCAATCCATGATTGGCATAAATATTGAATACGGTGGTTGCCCAGAAATCATCGATGTTAAAAAGGTACTTGTCGAATACACGGTATAAAGTATTAAATAAAATGATGTTAAACGGTTGCCAATTATTACACAATGGCTGATATGTTCACGTTCCTCTGGACGCTTGCATCTGGAATCTAGAATGTCCATTAAATCCATTGCTTGGTTTTGACGTTTAAGTGATGTGAATATTGTTATAAATTTGGCTGAAAGACCGCATACATTATAGGCCACTTGAAGAGAAGTCAACAATTGAGCGGTGGTCACTTTAGAGTGTCCGAAGAAGTAACTCAAAATAAACAGAATGGGTGTAAGAAAGCACACAATTAGATTCATTATCACTGCATAAAGCTTATATAAAACCTTCCACTTCTTAGGTTTTAGGAAACCCAGATAAAAGAAAAGTTTGAATAGATAAGAAGTGGCTCCACGAGATGCCTCAAAATTCTTATCTCGAACGGAAATGTTTTTAGTTTGTATTAACTTTACTTTTTGTCTTACCCCCCGTTGCCACATGCTAGTGAGCAAGTAAAAAAAACTCAATACACTCTTACTTTTTTAATACACCACCACACTTTTTGCCACTTGGGACTCTGCTTACAATGAAATATTTAAGCAAGTAAATTTTTAACTATTGATGCAAGTAAAATGGCTAGACAAAAATCAGTGTTACCTAGTACTTATTCTTTTAAAAATTAATAATATTTGTTGCAATTAAAATTCAAAATGTGGCAGATTTTATGCAATGTTTATAAAAGTAAAAGAAAAGAGCACAAAAGCATCTTTTAAAAGTAAGTTCAAAGATAAATGTTAATATATGAATATGTTGAACATTTGGCAACACTCTTTTAATAATAACAGAAGTAACGTATTTTATTTTTTTAATTTTATTTACACATGAGCTACATATAAAATTTTTTAAAAATTTTAATAACGAAGAACTTATAAAATTAAAAGAATTTATATTTCGTTTTAATTCTTTAAAAATAGATATTTTTAATGCAATTTTGTTGTTAACGACATATGAACTTGCACTGTACAATGTAGCCACTAATAAAATATTGTGTTTTTTTTCTCAATTATATTAATTTTCTTTAACAACGCGAATACACTACATGCGAGCAATTACTTACAATGTGGGTAATTTTATTGTAAATCTTGTCATTTTTATACTAGATTTGAAATGAAACTTTGTTGCGTTCATTGAAAAAGGCGTGTTTTTGTTTTTGTAAGTTAATTTAAAAGAAGAACAATCAAAGTCTTTAATCAAAAAGTTTACAAAGTGCAATTTCTATACATACCTGTCTTTAAATGAAAGATTATAGACTCTGTGTTTTATATTTTTAGTTTTTGTATAAAAAATACATTTTGGTTTAATTCTTTTGTATTGTGTTTTGTTTAGAATTTTTACAAACTTTTAATAACTTAATTAATAATTTTACTTAAATGTAAATTGCGAAATTTGTACATTAAAAAAAACCATTGTTAAAAATTGTTGGAATACTCAATTTAAATATAAAAAAAAAATTTATTTAACATTGATTATTTTAAGGAAATTAAAACAATGTTTGCAATTAAAAGGACTAGACAAAAAAATTGTTTTTGAATAATAATTACAACAAATATCCTTGAAACAATTTAAGTATTAATTTATGTCGCTAAAATTATAAAGACAAACTAAAAATTGCAAATAATATCAAAATTAAATAAATAGTTACTATTGAAGATGTTATTTGGAAATGTTACTGAACGTTTGAGTTTGATTAAAGCAAAGTTATCGGAAATTTTTTTATGAAAAAAAGTTTAACTTTTCCAAACATAAAGATTATTTTATCGATAATTTTTTATAGAAAGTAAAACTATAGTTATCAATAACAAATAAAAATTGTTATCGATAACTTGTAAAAAAAGAAAACAGCAAAGTTATCTATACATATCGATAACTTTTTTATGGAAAAAATATTGTTATTGATTTCTTTTCTATATAAATATAACTTTAACGACATAGCTTATCGGTATCTTTTCTGTATATAAAAAAGGTTATTTTATCGATACTTTCTATAGAAAGTAAAATTTTAGTTATCGAAAAGAAATACGAAATATATATAGAAAAGTATAGTTATCGATATCTTAAATATAGAAATAATTTTCTGTAGAGAGTAAAAATATAGTTATCGATAAAAAAATAAGAATTGTTATCGATAACTTATAAAAAAGAAAACATCAAAGTAAATATAGTTTTCTAGAAAAAAATATAGTTATCGATATGTTTTCTTCAAAAAGTAAAGTTAACTATAACTTTTCTATGCTAAAGTATAGTTACCTATAACTGTTCGCAAAAAAAGTACAGCTGCGAATAACCTTTCTATACAAAAGCATAGTTATCGTTTCTTTATTTTTCTATACAAAAGTTAAGCTATCGATTTATAGATGGAATATATAGCTACCGAAAACTTTTCAATAAAAAGGAAAAATGTGTTTATCGACAACTCTTCTATATATTTATTCTATAGAAAATAAATGTATTGTAATCGATACCTTCTTTAATTAAAAGCAAAAAGTTAGTAATAACTTTTCTATAAAAAAATTGGCGATAACTTTTTAAACCTTTCGTATTAAAAAATTTATCGATAAAGTAATCAATACTTTTCTGTAGAAGACCAAAGCTAACTACAACTTGTCTATAGAAAAGTAAGGTTATCGTTTGAAGAAATAGATTTTTAACAAACTAATTTCGGTAAGAATTACTTATTATCGAAGAACTAATTCTGGATTCCTTTTTAAAAGTCCAAAAAGTAAGACATTGTTTGTTTTCTTAATTGGTTTTTACTTTAGATTTTTCTTCCTTTAAGTATATTTTTTATTTGTTTTTAAATTAACTATTTTAAACTTTCTTATAATTTTAAAATTTAATTAACTAGAAATTTATTCTTTATTATTGAGTACAAGTTTATCTGGGAGTAGGATTTTTTTTACTATGTATTGGTCTATATATCTGTTTATTTTTAGAGGGATAATATAAGATTTTTTGCTATAAACTTTTTTTATTAATGTTTAATTACACGACTTTTTCATATATAATTAATATTTTGTTAAAATATGGAATAGCATATTGCATTAAATAAAACTAAATAGATTTTGTAACAATTTGGCTAAACAATTAATTATAGTTTCTGTTTAAAAATAAAATAAGTTGTTGGTTTTATAAGGTAGAACAAGCTTAAGCTAAATTATTTTTTTGTATTCACCACACTTTTCAAATCATACAACAATAAAACTCAAAAACTAAATAAAAAAAGCTGTGAATAATGAAAATTGTTAAATTATTGTATTAATTACAGTTTTGCATCTGCATAAAAGAGGCCTGTATGAAAGAAAACTTACGATGTCACGTTACAAATAGAACAGCTAACTATCACCTTAATTATCAAAAAAAAAATTACATAATACCGATAAATTTTCTTAAGAATGTATAAGTTATCAATAACGTTTTGAAATAACCGATAAATTATCATTTGTTTTTAAAAGATAAGCTGGGCAAGAAGTTTTTGCAGTAAGGACAAGTCACCGATATTTTTTTAGAAAACAGTCCAGATACCGATACTTTTGTTTTACTAAATGGTGTATTTCTAAAAAACAGACAAGCTATCGATTCGATAACTTTTATCAATAATTTTTAAATGGAAAAACAAGCTATAAATAAATTTTATATAGAAAAGTACAGTAATCGTTAACTCTTTTATAAAATAGACAAGCTATCCATAGCTTTTCTGTTGAAAACAAGCTATCGATATCTTTTTTTAGACAACTTTTCTATAAAAAGATAGGCTATCAATAACGTTTCTATAGAAAATATAAGCACTAGATAAGTTATTTAAAGAAGCTATTGATAAGTTTTCAATATAAAAGGCAAGTAACTGTTAAGTTTTCTGTAGAAACGACAAGCAAGTGAGAACCTTTATACAAAATAGGCAAGTTATTGATAACTTTTCTACAGAATAGACTGGCTATCGATATACTTTGTATAAAAAAGACAAGCTATTAATAATTTTTCTACAAGTAGACAAACTTTCAATAACGCTCCGATAACATCGAAATTTGCGTGGAATAGATAAGGCATCGATAATATTTCTATAAAATGCAAAACAGGCTTTTGATGACATTTTTTTAAATAAAAATTCTTCAATAACTTTTTTCGAAAAGGTGATTTACCGAAAACTTAACTATATAACAGAAAAGAAAAATATTAATAACTCGTCTTAGAATAGACCAGTTTATAGAGCAATCTTGTTTATATTTAAACTAGTTATACACTAGCTTCTTATCTTCAGTTTTTCTATGCATCTTTACTTTAATTATAACTTTGTTATACGTATTATAATTTAAATATTGTTTTAAATTGAATTAGTTTTGTTATAAATGAAGCGTTTGTTTTATTGATAGGATAATAATTTCTCATTTGATAATTATTTTTTATTTTATGCAAATTGTTATTATTCAAACGTTGAAAATATGATTTTTAAAAAATCTTATACTTATTAAAAGATAAGTTTGTGTGATATACATACATATGTCAGCCTTAATTATTTTTTTTTTAACAATCAAACCAAAAAAAAAAATAAATTACAATTGATATTAATTTGTACAATATTTAACAATTAAGAAAATGTTTAAAGCTTCCAAAATTATGATCAACTTTTGAATTTACTTAAGTCTTAAGCATGTAGGCCTAATTTATCATAATGGTCAATATAAATATGCGAAAGTGTACTTTAAAGTTCAAGAAGAAAGAGTTTTAATAAGAACAAAAATACATTTTTCTTCTTCTAGACTAAAAGAGTTCTTGGTAACTTTTTATTGAGAGTTGTAAATTATCACTGCCATCTTTTCTAGGTAAAGGCAAGTATCGGTTTGCATAAAAAACACAAGTTATCGATGGCTTTTCCATTGAAGAGAACTAAGGATAAATTTATTAATGGAAAAAACATTACTATAGAAATGTTGTCGACATTTCTAAAAAAATCAAAAGTTATCGATAATTTTTTGTGTAAAAAATACACGGCAATTTTACTTTTACTTTAGAAAACATAAGTTTTAACACAGAAAAAAAGAATAGTTATCGATAACTTTTTAAAAAAAAAAATTGGAAACTTTTATTTAGAAAAAAGGTGTCATAGATAACTCTTCTTTACAAATTATCGCTAAAATTTTTGTTAGACAAGACAAGTTAACAATATTTTATTTATAAACGACAAGTTATCGCTAACTTACTTTATCGATAAATTTTCTTTAAAAAATAAAATTTACTTATAATTTTTTTAGATATTGATAACTATATGTTTTTTATAGAACACAAGTTATTGTTTTTGAAGAAAGAAGTTATCGTTTACTTTTCGTTGTAAAAACTACTATTCTTTAGAAAAGAGAAGTTATCGACAAAATCTCAATAGGAGAAGCTATCAAAGTCTTTTTTATGGAAAGAAGCAATCAATACATTTGAAAGTTATCGATGATTGTTTTATAGAAACTACAAATTTTTGAAAGCATTTCTTATGGAAGGTATACTATCAACAGATTAGGTTTAAGAAAATCCAGTTATCGATGATGTTTGAAAGGTCAAAGTTTTTTTTTCTTCAAAAATGCAAGTTATGAAATGAAAAAAATAAAAAATTTATGGAACAAAGAAGCTGTTATATAATTTATAGTTATTGGCTTTAAAAATAGGAAATTTATCGATATTTTCTTAAATAAAATGTTGAGCTTAAAATACGGTGATTATTATTTTTTCTTTAATGCAGATAGGTAATTATTTACTTTTCTTGTTTTATTTGAAATTTTCTTTTAATTATTTTTAACTTCATTTTGTTTTATGCTTAAGTTTATGTCTTTTAATAATGATTACAAAAAACTGTTGTTGGTGCCTTTTTGTGGATTTCATAATTCACAATCAAAATTTTTATATAATTTATAAAGAAAGAGGAGCGTAAATATTTTTTTGGTTTTAAGGCAATATTTATTACACGTACGCAAAACGGTTGTTTTTATAATATTTTATATCAAATGATTTAGTTTAAACGATTATTCTTAATTTTATACAACTTTTTGTAGTTTCCAATTAAATTATTATTATTTTTTCATTGATTATATATTTTTTAATTGAAATAATAAATAGACATGCATATTTACAAAACTAAGTCGTAAATAAATTTGGCAAAATTGGAGATTATTAATAAAAAAAAAACTATTTAAAAGAGAATCACGTAAAACATGTGGAAAACATCAACAGAAAATGAATGTCATATTCGAAATAAGTTCCAGACTTTGTTTCGACCAATAAAATGGTGAATAGTCCACACTGAGCCTTTGTTGCATGAGTTGAGCATGCAACAATGTTCTTCAGTGAAAAATCTCTGCCTCAGCAAAACACTGTAACTTTTATCTTTAAACGCATCAATTCTACAGAAAGAAATATCTTAATTGACTTGAAAGAGTTGAAGCAAAATTTAAAACTTTCGATGCATTTATCTCAGTTTGACTTTTTTTTAAGATGAAGTCTACCGTGTAGCAATGGTTGGTTTTAGTTGGAAAGTGTTAAGAAATTTACCAACAGTATGATTTGTAGCTATTGATATGGTAAAAGTACTAAAGGCGTTTTTTTCTTACTGTTATCCCTAAATTAGCACGTAAAACGCAAAGCAATAATTCATAGCTTTTGCGCTGGAATGTCATCCCTAAATAAGAGCGCCAACCCTGTGTCGTTAACAGTAATGTTAACTCATTTAATTTTTTAAAACCCGCTGTAAAAGAATAAAGAAGAGATAAAACTGCCAGATTGCCTTGAAAATAACTAAATTGCCATTACTTTTCAACCATAACAAAACAAAACAAACCAACAAGCAGCCAACTTCACTTCCTAACGCACTGTCAAAATTGGATTTTCCAATTGCTAAGCATTGACGCTGTGCTATTTAGGGATGCTTCGTTTATTTTGTATGTACATGAGAAATTTTAACAGATATCTTGCGCTTTACGCGCTAATTTAGGGATGGCAGTTATAAAACTAAATTTAGCAGTCACAACAATAGACTGTTTAATCTGCTTCCAGATTTGGAAAATCAAAACATTCATAGTTTCTTTCGCGAGAGAAGCGCGTACGATGAACTTATTCGGATCACTTAATAATAGTAGATATATTTCGAAAAGTTTTGTACAAAATGTATTCCAAATATTGCAAGAAATCATTGAAAATTCAAAAAGAAAAAAACTGGCCGTCTAAAAACAACCCCTTTAAATGTTAATATAAAAGGAGTGTTTGGGGCTGTTAGTTAAACATTCTACAAGTTCAGAAAATTTTTCCCTAGGATACAGCTGGTTAAGTGAGATTCGGCTCGTTCCATGGAAAAGATTCAATTGTCATAGGAACTTGAAATAACTCGTTGCTTCGATTGCTAAACATCTCAAATCGGTCACAGCTGACTTTCATAACGTCACCAATAGCCTAAAATCCATGCTGAACAGTAATTTAATGTGGATGCATTGCCATTCATAGAGTTGCCAAAAAATATGGCTGTCGACTGGAGTTATACAATCCGATATCATTAAAAGCTTAAAATGTAATAAATTAAATTTGTTTGCACTATCATTACGTCGACTTGCATTCGAGCAGGTACCCGCCTAATTTAAATTTCTTTCTCGCAAATAAATTGTATTTTTAAAACTTGCTCTCCTCATACAATGTGATAAAAAATCTTGGAATTTGATGAACAGTTAACTGGATTTAATTATTTGAAAAGCTCTTTCAAATGCAAGAGTTATACACAGAATTTCTCAGTCACCATTTAAGGCAAAAGAGAAATTTTTAAAATTCTGCTCTTATTTCTCTTTTTGCTTTTTTGCAACTCAAAAGCAATAAAACAATAATTTTAAATCTAAAACAAAACAAATTATGAACTATTTTTTTTATAATTTTTCTACGAAACCTGTTAATAAAGGGAGAGCGAGAGAGCGAGCTTGGTTTAAATGTGAAAGAGAATGGGTTAATGAGGAATTTTTTTAACCAGGCATTGTGATTTTGAATGTTATGCGCTAAAGAGGGGCTAGAGAATGTTTTTCAAAACAATCAAAAGTTTTCTTAGATCTGATTTAAATGTGTTCTGGTTTCTTTTGTATGAATAAATATTTAAATGAACAAAAAAAAAAAAAAAAACATAATTACATATGATATTCATATTGAGCCGAACGTGAACGTCTTGCACCTGAATACCAACGATAGGGCAGCTGTTGCTGCAATTGCTGATTTTGGAGTTGATGATGCTGTAAAAGCGGTGAAGTCAAACCTGTTGATGTATAGTTTGGTGTGTTTAGTGACAATGTACTGGAACGAGCACCAGGACTACGGGCCAATTGTACTCGCAAATTGGTGAAACCCTGCTAGGATGAGGGAGATGTTGAGGAACCTGAAATATCGGCTGTATTGCGTCGTGACAAACGTCTGCTGTACAATGCCAGAGACTTGTGTGTTGAGGTTGAACTCTGGGGATTATTTAGTCCCCCTGGACTGTTGGCATCCAAGTAAGCCTCAGGACTAAAACGTACGCGACTATGCGATGAAATCGAACCTTCTTTGGCACTTAAATAAGAACTGTCATCACTCGTATATGAATCGGGTGGTGTGGGATTTGTAGGTGTACTGTTGGCCGTACCTGTTATATTATTTGTATTTGCAGGTAGTAGTATACTGGAGCCACCAGCTGTAGATATTCCTCCTCCCATAATATTCATCGGAGCACCATTCGGGGTTTTGTAATTATTGTACTTTTTTAATGAGGAACGCAATTTTGTACCAACAACATTACTTAAAGCCAAGCCATTTGAATCAAAGGGCAAACTATCGGGCCTTTCAGTCATCAAACGTGGTATGGAAGAGGGTTTGTGTTGGGCATTGGCAGGCGCTGGCGAAGGTGGAGATGTTTTCATGTTAATGGGTGACATGGGTGTCGATCTTGAACGCGAGTACACTGTGCGTTGGGTTGTATTGTCTCCTCTTTTATATTGATACAAGGGTTTGTGCAAAGGACTTACATTAAAAGGAAGATTTTCATAGTCACGCATGCGATTGAGCGTTGATATTTCAGTGCGTTTGCTGGCCATAAATCGATTTGTCGGTTTGGGTGAATTTTTATACAGCTCTTGCTTGGTAGGAGGTGGCACGGCACCGGTTGGTTTAAAGGATCCTGACTCTATATAGCTACCTCCCGCGCCCCCGCCATAATCGCTGGTAAGTGGTACACCCATCGTAGTAAATTCATATTGCTGATTAAGAGCTTCATCGTAGTCCAAGCTAAAGCCTTGGTTATAATTAGAATTGTTAGATATTGTAGAAGGTGTACGTCTATGGCCCGCAGCTGTAACCCCCATTTGGGGAACTCTTGGTGGTGGTGTTCTCACTACCGGTGGTGAGGCATGATGTTGTTGTGGAGCTGGCGGTGGTGGTGGCACCGGATCATAGTTATAATCATAATAATTGGGCAAACGATGATTGTAATCATATGAATAGTCTGGATAAGATTTGCAATCTCTTTCGTAAGTCGTTTGATGTTCAGGGCGATAGGGAAAGTAATAGGAGCCTAAAATTTTTTTTTTTTTTTAATTTGCTAACTAAATATTCTTTTCTTAAAAAACAAAAATATTTACCCAAATAACCAGCTCTGTGAGCACCCGCTCCATAAGCCCCGCCATCATTGGAAAAACTAGGAGGATTTTTTAAATAATCTTGAGGAGCATACATGATTTGCTGTACTCCCGCACTGTCACCCACCTGCCCACCCAAATGAAAACCTGCAAATGCCTTATCTATGGGCAAATTATCTTCCTGCTCCGAATATTCTAAATTCTCCGTAAATGATGAAGTGCTTATTTTACGCCTTGGCGAAGGTGTTGGCGGTTGGGTATGACTACTACCCAATGAGGAAGACAATATACCAGAAGTATTATTGGTGAAATTTGATCCCAAGCCACTGGTGGTTGTTGTTGATACAGTTGAAGGCATTTTGCGTATTTGCTGATGCAATTGCTGTGCATGATGATAGTGTTGGGGCGTTGGTGGTTGTGTCACTGATTTGCTGTATTGTGGCTGGGGTATGTGTGATTGCTGTTGCTGATGATGATGATGGTGAGGTTGAAACTTATTAAAGGCTGTGATATTATTTACAATATTTTGAGAGGTTTCTTTTCCGTGCTTATTGGGAGGCAACGGTGAATCGACTTTGCGTTTAGGCGAATTCGTTGTCTCGGCCGACTCATAGGTGAGCGAAGTTAAGGCAGTTCTGTAATAAAGTTAAGTAATTAAATTTGTTCCTCCCATTTTCTTTTGATCATACATACCTATTCCTATTTCCTGTACCATGATACGTATTAGCCGCAAATTTACGATCTTCTCCCACCTTAGGCAACTCCATATCCATGGGGGCTTTAAGGGCAGGTACATCACTCAACAGTGTTGGATGAAAAGGCGAAACATTCGACATGCGTACATCATAGCCAGCCGCCACTCCAGCCAGCAAAGCTGCCATGTTGTACAGTAAAACTTCGATAACGGATAATTTTGGTTTGCGTACGGCATCACCGGCATATAAAGTGGGCATGGGAATGTTGGAAGTAAAACGACTTAACAAATAAGGATTTGGAGACATTATAGGAAGATTTGGAACACCGCCCGGCAATGTATGTAGGGGTGAACACCAATCATCTTTGGTATTGTAGCCTTTAGCAGAGTAGCAGGAGGCAGCATTTTTGTTTGGGAGAAAGTGTTTTTTTAAATACTTTGAATTTAAGAAATGTTATGTTAAAATTAATACGATTATGATGCCTTTACCCAAGTACATATTTGTTTAAGAAAGTAGCAGGGGTTACAAAATAAAACCAGTGTTTAATTGTTGTTTTTAAGTTTTTATTTTTGTTGGTTTTTTAGTAAAACTTTTTTTTTCGTGTAAATTTTTTTTAAGAGTTTTTTATTTCGTTATTGTTTTTTCTAAATCTTTATCGTTGGTTTAAATATGGAATATGTGTTCATTTTATTTATTAAAATTAATTTAAATCATAAAAGTTAAAACAAAATCACTTAATAAAAATGATAACCAAAAATAAAACATTTTGCTTAAAAAAACTATAAAGTAGCATAACTACAATATTCAATAATAATTTTAAATTAAAATTTTAATAAAACAAAAATATCAGCAATTTTTTAAAGAGTTTTAAAATTTGTTACATTTAAACAAAATAAAATTTGATAATTTTTTAAATAATACACAAATTTGAAATATATATTTTTTTTTCAATAATAAATCACAGTTTTTTTTTAACAAAATTTGTTTTTTTTTCTTAAAGAAATGTAAAATATTTAAAGAATTGAAAAAACATTGCAAATTAAGTTTTGATTTGGAAAATTCATAATTTCTATACTTACGTTAAAATGAAAAAAATATTTAAATAATTTACAAAATAAAATAATACGGTGTTTGTAGAATTTTATATTAACTAAATTAATATACATATTTTTAAATTAATAAAATTTTAAAATAAAAATTTTTATTTTAATTTAAATGAAAATATAATCAATCATTAAACAAATTTAAAAGAAATAAATTTGAATTTTAAACAATAAATGAAATAAACATAGAATCTTAAAACTGGGATAAGTTACAGTTTTTTTTTTTGATGTTTTCAAAACATTAAAAAGGCATTTAAAATTTCCATGGAAACTGTTGAAAATTTATTTAAATTATAAAACTTATGAAATTTAAAGTTAGAACAAATTTATTATCAGTTCAACTAATTTGAATGACAATTGATGTAATAATATTATTTATTACAAAACAATTACACAATGACATAAAACAAAATGGGAACACTTCAAAAAAGGGCCATAAAATCAACGAATAATTTTAAATTTGTTTTTTTTTTAACAAATTTTTGCAGCTTTTCTGTTTAAGTTTTAAAAAGTAAAAGGTGGAAAGAGTTAAAGCTTGTAATTTTAATCATAAATTCGCGGTTTTTTATAAGTGTTGTTTGTTAGTAGCGAATTCTTTAACTCGAATTGAATTCGAAACGAAAACTTATCTTGTTTTGACTAATTAAAATTAATAATTTGACTAAATAAAATAAATAACTTTTGAAAGTGGAAATATTTTTACATTTACTTTATTTGCTTAAATCTTAATTTTGGAATTGGGAACACTTTTGCTACAACCAAAAAAGTGAGGTACAAAATTTCGAATAGTATACGAATAATTATGAAATACACAAGTATTAATGGTGGGAAGAGTTTGAACTGATTCTAATTTAATAGGAAGCATAGTAACTTAAGTGTAAATCACATAAAATTAAAAAAAAAAACACCGGGGGTTTGAGAAATTTTAGAATAAAAACATCAAAATAAAAAAAGTTAAAAGTTTCGAAAAGTTTTTAATTGAGAGCAGTGATATTAATACAATTTCTTTATTCAAGAATAGACTTCTCAGCATTAACTGCCACATTGCAACATTTAAAAATGAAAATATGAACAAAATTAATAGATTTATTTTGATTTCTTAGATACGGCAATTTGCTGTACAACAAAAACAATAAAATTTATGGTAATAACAAAAATTTATGTTGACCAAAGTTACATACAATATAAGGTTAAGAGTGGGAACAGTTGAAAATTGTTAAAAGAGTTTTATAAAAACTAATTTTTCCCCTTACGATTAAAATTTGAGGGTGGGAACAGTTTTAGTAATTTGGAAACAGTTTTAGTAATTTGGGAACAGTTTTATTAAAACTAAGGATTTATTAAGTGTAGTCATAATTTGAAGATTATCGAAATAAAAAATGAAAAATTACTTTTTATATGAAAACACAGCATAATATTGTATTGGGATTGATTGGGAATGTTTTTTTTTGAATTACGAAATATTTATTAGCTTTGTATTAAGGGAGAGCAAAATTGCTAGACAATAATAAAAAAAAAAAAATCTAAGCCAAAAGATGGGTCTACATCCGACAAAATTTTTTTTTAGACAGATGTACATTCAGACACACATGCAATTATATGTACATACATCAAACTTAATATTAAATACAACACATAATTTTGTTTACTATGTTTTTATATATTATGTCATATACATAGAGATATATTGATGTCGGCTGTAGACCCTATTTTATGTATAAAAATAAAATAAATAAAAAAATTAAGGGCTTTAAATCTTTTATTTCTTTTTGCAAACATATTTAACTTTTATCTAATAAAAAATAGTTTGCATTGATATATAAAATATAAAATAAATTAAGATTCAAGGGACTAATAAAATTTACCAAAAGCAAACTTTTTTCAACCAGGTATAATTTTTGGGTAACTGAGAACAGTGCTTCTGATATATAAAAAGTTCCCTAAACATATTTCCTCAGTAACTGCATTTTATGAGACAAAATTTTTTTAGTTTAAAATTCAAATTCATTTCATTATCTCTAAAAAGCGTTAAAAGATAAAAAAAAGGAAAAAACTAATTGTTTAAAAATTAAAAAAAAAAAAAATAACTTAAATTTAAACTTTTTAATATTATGCAAATATAAAAATGCAATCGATCGTTTCTCTTGTATATAAAAAAATAAATTGTTACTAAAACTTAAACTAAATGCAATAGCTATGATTAGGTTTCTTATTTAAAACAAGGCACTTTGAATAAAGTCTTTAACATTCTAACTAACGACCGCCAATACCGAAAGCTTTAAAACTTTGCTACTTGGCATAGATTTACTTCTAACTACTACTTGTATTCTTAGGTACAAAAAAATATATATATTTAATAATAATAATTGTTTTTGTTGACTTTTTTCTTAATTTGAAACTTAACCATTACCAAAGAAAAAAAAAAAGGGGGGGAATAGTAAACGAAGACAGGGTAGAGATATCTTAAGCACAGGATTACTCATATCTTTTGTAAGAAGCCATCGAAAAGCTTAAAAAATGGCTTTAAAATGTAACTTTAAATTAAATTTGCGAATTAATAATGTTAAGCTATTTAAAGCTCTTAAAAGCTTTTTTTTTTGTTTTTGGGTTGCTAAGCACTATTTTAAATTAGATCTTAAGATTTCTAAGCTTAACAACATCCAACTATTTTGTTGTTTTCAAAGCTTTTTTTTACACCATTTCCAATTGATCACAGGATTTGGTGCGTTGTGGTGATATTTTTATGGAATCTCTTTGCCCATCCAAAGAATTTTGAAACAATTTATAAGAACTTTTCGATTTTTGACACTTTTTCTTGGAGCGCGTTAGTGTGCCTAGACTAAAGTAACTCATCAAGGTTTTTAGTTTGGCAGAATTTGAGGAATGACTTTGCGATCCAGTCTCCGCAGTGGATTGAGAACTTTTTGATACAGACTTTAATTTTTTCATTTTATCTTTGGATTTTTGAGGTAAAATTAGGGCTTGTTGTTGTTGCTGTTGGTGATGCTGCTGTATGAATTCTTGCTGCAATAACTTGTGTTTCATTTGTATCACCTCTGGGTCAGGTTGTACATCTTGTAATTTTCTTTGAGCCATTATTGAAGTTTCTGCCACAAAGACACTGTCCTTTAAATGAAGAGAACTGTCGCTGTCTGAATAGTAAGTGGCAAAACTAAAAGAATGATTTTGTGTCGAAGTGTTGGATTCAGTGTTGCAATCCTCAAATGAATTTAAGGCCGAAGAATTATTGTGAAAGCTGTTGACACTATTGTTTAAATGAAAAGTCACCACAGAAGATTTACGTGTTGTTTGCTGAGAATTCAAAGAATTATCTTGTGAAGAATTGTCCATAGAATTTAACGAATCAAATTGTTCCTCATTGGAGTGACAGGATTTAAATGAAAAGTTATTATTTGTTGCGGTTTGGTTATTGCGATAATTTTGCATTAGCTGGGTTTTCTCGTACGCATTAGAAGGTTTGCGAAAGAAATAATGACGTGGAAATTGCGAACCCGAACCATTGCGCTGGAATCTATAGTATGGCGATTCAGGATCTTCTGTTTCTTCCAAATCCTCGGTCAGCTGGGAAGTGGAAGAATACATAGTTAAATTGACACTAGACTTGGAACTAACGGGCTCTGTTTTTTTCCAATAACTTGTCTTATTATGAGTGTCCTTACCCCTAGCAGCAGGACTGAGTTTAGGAGTTTGGTTAACACAAGAAGCTGAAAATATTTCATCTAAAGATTTTTGCAAAGAAGTGTAAAATAAGCGATCGTAGGTTGGATTATCTGGATTGCTATCGATTAGCATTAAAGAACCCTGTTGAGAACAAGAAGTTATAAAGGGATTCTCCCCCACCAGTGGAGATATATCGGGTGATATATAAGATAATTGTTGGCGCCTAGCTAAAGGTGAAAGTCTACTGTCTAAAGAAAATTTCTTTCTACCTATAGCCGGACTATTGCCCAAACTATTTGATTGTTTTAAATCATTAATGGGACTTTTGTCTTGATGCAAGGGCAGCTGAGAAGTGTTGCGTTTAAATGGAAAACAACCGGTTATGGTGGGTGTTGCAGACTCCCCATCCGTGTCATAAGTATTGAGAGGACACTCAAAAGGCAATGGTTTAGCCGGTTTTTTCGCTAACAAAGAATCTAGTCCCCCATCATGGGATTTCGTTATTAAATGTTTTTTCTTCGTTATATCTTTTCTGGAACTTGAACGTAAATCATTAGCTTTGTTATAGGAGGTTAAAGTATTGGAATTTGTATGCAAACAAGCACTTGAATTAACCACAAAATTATTATTATTGTTATTACTGTTTTTGTTATGTTTATTACTGTGATGAAAAGCCAATGATGAAGAATGACTTGTAGTGGGAGTAATAGTAGTAGTAGTAGAAGTAGTATGATTAGAATGCATTAAATTATTGCCCTGGTTATTTTGTATTAATGTAACAAAAGCTGGATGAATAGTAGATACCATGGCCATGGATGTTGCACTACATGGGGTACCTGGTAACGATAATGATAACGTTGAAGAGCCAATAGAAGTTGCTGTATGGTTACCTTGTGCCGTAGGCGTTGTAGCATTACTATTATTACTACAATGATGTAAAGAATGCTGTGCATTATAGCCGCTGTTGTTGGGTGATGAAGGTGAAGTATTGCAAGAATTTTGTTGCTGATGTTGTCGTACGATGGCTTTCTTATCTAGATTGGGAGCACTCTTGCTAAACGAGGAATTACTTGTTACATTTGCAGCATGCCATTCAGTCGAATGGATGGCAGTATTAAGATGACAACGTTCTCGTTGATGTACGGTTGAGGGACCCCAAGTTTTACCCTTGAAACCATCAGGACTCACTTGGCGAGTAAGGATAACGGGAGCAGGTTATGGTGATGTTTCAATTACAGTTATGTCAACCAAGCAACATAAATAATAAAACATAAAACGAAACATAAATGAAAACGTAAAATTAAATGAAAAGAAAATAAAATAAAAAAGAAAACTAAGAAAACATAAAATAAAAGAAATTAAATTTAATGGTAGAAATATACAAAAATATTGACTTAGAAAATTAAGCTTATTTTTATAGTCTTTTAATAAAGTTGCTATAGAGAACGTCATTGCTGAATTCAAAGCTGAACATTTGTACCCTTTACTGTAAGACATTCAAAACAGCCTTGATGCTGCCGAAAGTTCAATAATCCTATTCGTGAGATCAAAACTTGTATATTAAGTTGGCAATAAGGACTTTTATCTGCATTAAAATAATATCTATCCTTCATTTAACGCAAAGAGGGTTTGTTCTATTTCTATTGTCAAAAATGGAAAATTAAAAAAAGTAATTTTGGTAATCCAGCAGCCTTATTCTGTAAATCGCTAAAGCTAAATCTCTACCGGTAAAAATCTAAGAAATCTTTTTAGCGATTTTTGGCTAGAAATGCAATTCTGTAAAACTTTTTCTCTAAGTTTGGAATGGTTTTGAAACTCAATTTACCGCAAATTTAGCGTTTGTTCTAATTTTGTATTCCCTACTTCAAATAAGCAGTTTTATATTCCAAAAAATATAATTTTTAGTAATGAATCTTTTGTAATGCTAAAATGTAATCAAGCAAATATGCTCTTCTATTTGATGTTTATTGTGTAAATTTTATTTATTTTAGAAAAAAAAAAAAAAATAAAATGGAAATAACAACCAAACGGGTTACAAAGGACCAGAAATATATTTGTGCTCATTCAAACCAAATTTGTAAATTCATTCGGACTTAAAAATCCGATGCCTATGATTCCAGCGCTTGATTGTTTCATGTTTAACTTATAAATTTTTTATTAAAATACATGTCTATGTGAAGTATGTTGCAGTAATTCTTGCAAAAAACTTAAAAACTGATTTTAGCTGTCTATCTATAACGGCTTAAAAATTTGATAACATGCATCAAATTAAATAAACTATAGGGACACCCTCTAATTTCGAAATCTAAATTTTATATTTATTATAGCGGACTAAGAAATCCATTTTTTTGTAAATTTCAACCGTCTGTCTACAACTATTTAAAAGTATGGCCATATACATCAAATTATATGAACTTTGGGGTACCCTTTAATGTATAATTTTGAAAATTTATACTTGTTTTCATGACCATCATAGTAATCAGAATCTTGTCCAATTTTTAAGAGTTTGTCTAAAGTAAGGCTTATATAGTTTAATTTGCTTCACCTATGGGGACACCCTATAATTTCTAGATTTATTTTTCTATTACTTCTTGCTATTGGGAGATATAGTAATACTCAGCTTTTTTTTTAATTTTAGAGTGGTGCCCTTTACGGTTCAAAATACACTTAAAAAATATGTATGTTGTATGGAGACACCCTTTAATTTTTCAAATTATAAACTGTATTTAAAAAGGACTAGACTAGTCTAGGTTCAAAAGTGACTGATTTATGCAAACACAAATATAAAAAAGCTACATTCAGCCGAATTAATAAGCTCCTCCTTTCTTTAAAGTCGGTTAAAAAGAGAAAATTTAGTATGCATTTCAAAATAATTTTTAGAAATTTTCATTTTATTGTATATTTTAAAAGCAAATTAGCTAGGGCGAAAATAAAAAATTTTAGCTAAGCGATTGTATATACGGAATACAAATTTGGAGATACAGCTAAAATATTTGCCGTAATTTATTTTTAGCTTTTCAGCGATCGAGATTTAGCTACGACAATTACAGAAAAAGGCTGCAGGTTTCTTTTTTCAATTCGGTTCTTATTCTTGACAAAAAATTCGAAGTCATGGCTTCGGGCACTTTCACGAGTCCTCACTCAAATACCATGTTGAAATACTTGATAAAAAAAGACGGGTGGATTAAGTTTAGAATACTGAACAAGTTCAATGAAGCCGCAATAAACTTATAATTGGTTGTTTAATTTGGCTTAGGAGTGCCAGATATTTTTTACACGAGATCAAGAAGCATTCTAAACTTAAAGTCTGATGAGTTCCGGGCCATAATCATGTCCTCAGTAATTTAATTGTTAATACCTCAGCTATATTAGGAGCCTATCCAACCAGTTCAAGTCCCGCTTAAGTGCTTAAGTCTTATTTGTCGCAGGAATAGCTCAAGATCACGCAGTCCTGTGAGCCAAACGCGGTTACCGGCTTGACTTTAAGGTTACTCTTGCACCAGTAGTATTATAGGAAAACTAATATGGATAACTAGAGAACACTGCACCACTGAAAACACCTGGGAATTGAATCTTTCGGACAACGAGTTTTGTGGTAGTTTTAAGGCAGAGGGGGGAGAAGGAGACTATAGAATATTTTCTACTATACTGACCGCCACTTTATGTGAAACGGGAGGCATTTCTTCTTCTCTGAATTTTCGAAATGCAACAAAAGAATAAGGATTTAATTTATTCTTGCATCGGGTTGGGTTAGCACTGGACCGAATATGATCTGCAGAGTTTCGGAAGTTATCTAGCAGCCTTACCTCAAGTATAACATTATTTTCTCCGATGAAACTGCTGGCCTGTTTAACAGAATTTCAGCTAAATATATGAGAAAATAATTAGAGTGTGAAATTGTCGTATAGGAAAAGAGAAAAAAGGCTTATTTTTTTTAAAAGGTGTTAAGATAAGCTAAAATTGTACAGTATTTGACACCAAAGTAATATATGTATTAAAATGGCAATTTGGTGCGTTAAGACTGAAATTACTGGCGCAAGTAGTCATATCTGGGACGAGGTCTAACCCACTACTAAAGCAAATATAGCCCTTGGCAAAGTTTTTTTTTCTTTTTAGAGGTGAAGAGCTTTCTTCAGAAAACTTCTACTATAACGCTTATGACTGTTCTTTAATAGCAACTAAATAAAAATATAAAATCCTATAAAAAGGAAAGAAATACTGTTAATCAAACTAAAAGAAATTTGGTGAGGAATTTTCTAAATCTTTACTAGTGCCATTTATTATAAACAACAACAAATACATTTCATAAGCCTAAAACTGTTTCTAAATGTTTTTTGAAAACATTTTATTTATTGCCTAAAATATGGGACTCTGGTTTAGAGTCTTAAAAAACTACTTACGTGCCACTATCCTTAAGCCTGATATGGCTGGTGAACCGGGTGGCGTTGGCACCACACATGTTTGATCTCTTATTGTCGTTATTGTATGACGAAATTCCGTTGGTAAGGATATTTGCACTGGATCCTTTTTAGGTTTAAATTTAAATTTATTACGTCGTTTATTTGGTTTCGGTATAGTCTGAGCAATAATCAATTCACGGCCCATTAGTTCCAGCTCACGGGCACGTAATTGTTGTTCAAAAATTTTCAAATTGTTGGCCTGTTCATGCTGTTGCATTTGTATAAGACGCAGCTGTTCCTCTTTGTTGCGCAATTCCTATAACAAAGTTTTAAATTATCTTTAGATTGTTTTTTTAAATTCCTTAACTAATTAAGTAATTAAAAAAAAAAGAAAGAAATATTTTATAAGGCTTTATGAAAGCATTGAAAGTCTGAAATTATTTTAAGAGAATAAAGCAAACAGTAAGCTAAAACTTAAAAAAGCTTAAAAATAATTCAAATCGTATAATTAGCATTTAAATATCGTTAACTAAAATATGACTATTTAAACCAAAAGTATACCGAACAAATCTAATAAAATTAAAAATTAATTTTAAACATAAATGGAAATTTAATATGAAGAAACTCTCTTACCTCTTCAATTGTTTGAAAACGCTGATATTTGGATGTGTTTAAAAATAGGATTTTGTTTATTGGACGTTATTTCAAGTATTTACATTTTTAAAATTCCATGAAATGTTTAAGTTTTTTATACAACAATTCAAAAAAAGAAATGATATCACAATAATTATAACAAAAAAGAAAACACAATATGCCAGAGAGGGGGAAAAATGGAGCATAAGAAAGGTTAATTATGAAAAGACATATGAATTACATAAATATCGTTTATCGCAATTGTTATATAAGTTTTAAGATATTAAAATAAAAAAATCCATTAAACTATTAATTTTAATTACTGCCTACATGTATATGCATTAAATACTTATTACATATTTAAATTTATAAAACACACAAAATTTAAATTAATCATTTACTTAGCGAAACAAAAAAAGAACAAAAAAAAAAAAGATGTGAACTGGAACCGAATTATTAACTCACCTTTTCTTTTAAGCGCAATTCATGTAAAACTTCAGCAATTTCCTTTTTCCAACCATCTTGCATGGTGTGAAAGGATTCTTGAGGTGTCGAAGTAAAACCGGAACGTGCTATGTCTTCTAGATTTAGTAAAATATCTTTGAAACCAGGACGATTATGAGGGTCACTAGCCCAACAGCCTACAAAAAAAAGGGGGAAAAAATTTGTAAAATACTCTTTTTCTTTCACTTTTCAAATAGATTTTTACTCTTCATAAGTTTTCCCCAGGCCTCTGGACATGTTTTTGGTATTGGCAATGTAAGAGTATTGACAGCCACACCATATGCCACCGATAAGGAATCAAAACCTTTATAGGGTGTTTCACCTGTTATAAGTTCCCATAATAAGACACCATAACTCCAAACATCTGAGGATCTAAACCAAAAAGGAAAAAAGGCAATAAATCATAAAAAATCACATTCCTTGTGATGTTGAAATGAAGGTTCAATTGTTGCTGTTTTGAAACAGTAATCCACAAATTGGTCAAATAAACAGTGACAGCGCTAAGACGTTCTTCAAGTTAGTATTGTGCTCGACACAATGACATTTGACGATGATATACACAAGTGCAAATGAACGCAAGCAAGGTTTTTGTACGTTGGCTCGTATCCTAAAGGGACCAACTTTTATTTACCCTGCCGCATAGATAATACTAAATTTGAGCGTTGTTCTGTATTATATAGACTTTTAGTAGATTAGTCCTTCAATCTAGTGGATCTCAGACCATAGACCTGTGACGTTCGAAAAGGGAAAAGAACAAATAAAGCGAAATCCTGGTTGCCAGTTCACTTTAACACCATGAGATTTAATTATAGCCTAAAATCGTTGATCAAAAATGAACACTTTGAATTTCGCAATGAGCGTCTAGGACGAAAAAAAAATTTATAAATAGCGCTCGCCACTGTTTGATTTGATGTCAAAAGCTGTGTCATATTATACATCAAAAGGCTTTACGAGGGCTGCTATATATATTTCTGGCCTGGCAACACTGAGTGCTGCCAAGTGCAATCTGACATTTCCATTGGAAAGTTTGTCATTTTTAAGCATAATCGTACTCAAAACGTTTTGACGTACGACCATTATTTGTGTTGTTTACAGTGACTTGAAAAAATTAATACAGAAAAAAATGGAATTAACTCGTGAACATTTTCGTGCCATCAATTTTCACAACTTTCGACGTCGATTATCACGACGAGAGTGCATTGATGAACTTAAATCTTTGTATGGCGATGAAGTACCATCCTACAGCACTGTGAAAAATTGGTATAATGAATTTAATCGTGGCCGAAGCTCGCTTAAAGACGAATTCCGTGAAGGTCGTCCAAAAACGGCTGTTGTGCCAGATGAACATTGATGCCGTGCGTGAACTCATAATGCAAGATCGACATGCGACATACCGAGAGATAGAGACATCCTTGAACATTTCTTCCACCAGCATACATTCGATACTGCATGAACACCTGGCCGTAAAAAAGGTTTGTTCTCGTTGGATCCCGCACAATTTGAAAGTCGCTCAAAAAAAGGCTCGTGTCGATTGGTGCAAAGAAATGTTGCAAAAATACGACTGCGGTGCTTCAAAAGACGTTTATAAGGTGACGAATCATGGATCTATGCGTATGAGCCCGAAACTAAAAAAACAATCGACCGTGTGGGTCTTCACAGACGAGCAAAATCCAACGAAAGTTGTTCTTGGACGAAGCACTTCGAAGCAAATGGTCACCTGTTTCTTCGGCAAAACTGGTCATGTGGCGACTGTTTCGCTTGAGCAACGTAGGACGGTCACTTCTGAGTTGTACACTACAAATTGTTTGCCTGAAGTCATCGGAGAAATTCGAAAAACCAACAAGAGCAGACGAATCATTGTTCACCATGACAATGCGAGCTCTCACACATCGGCTCAAACCAGAGCGTTTTTGACTGGCCAAAACGTCGAATTAATGGGTCATCCGCCGTACAGCCCTGACTTGGCACCTTATGACTTCTTCTTGTTTCCGCACATCAAGAAAAAAATGCGTGGTCAACGATTTTCGTCGCCAGAAGAAGCTGTTAAAGTGTTCAAAAACCATGTTTTAGAGGTGTCTCAATCGGAGTGGAAAAAGTGCTTCGACAACTGGTTTGAGCGCATGCAAAAGTGTATAAGTCATGCTGGAGCATACTTTGAAAAACAATAAAACCATTTTTGATTATAAATATTCGCATTTTCACTATTAGGCCAGAAATATATAGAGCAGTCCTCGTAGGAAACGAAACTTGATTCTCTTCCATTATTATGTAATAAATTTATTAAACATACTTGGAGTAGGTGCCCCGACTTATAACTTCGGGCGGCATCCAGGCATAAGTACCAGCTGCGGACATACGCGTAGTATTATACAGTTCCCTTGCCAAGCCAAAATCTGTAATTTTCAAGGTTTTCTTATGCAAATTATCGCCCTCTATCGCTTCAAATATTAGAACTGAAATGGTTAAAATTGAGTTAATAAAAAATATTTCCTATAAACTAAATCATTTACTAGAGTTTATTTACCATTAGAACTTTTTAAATCTCTGTGTATCACCGATATGGGTGCCTCATTGTGCAAATAATTCATGCCTTTAGCTATTTGTATGGCCCAATTTACCAACACATCTGGTGGTATTTTTCTACCAGCCAATATGCGATTTAAACTGCCACCACGTGCATATTCCATGACCAAACATAACTTGGGCGGCTTTAGACACACTCCTCTCAGCGAAACAATATTTTCATGTTTCAAGGCCCAAAAAAGTTTGGCTTCTTGTAATACACTATCACGCATTGTATCCATATCTTCGTCAGCTGTTTGTCTTGCTGCCTTGATGGCCACCTCTTCATTACGATAAAAGCCACGATGTACTTTACAAAAGCCTCCAACTCCGATTACTTCCTGTATATCGAGCTCTTCATAATCAATTTCATGGGGCTGTATATCACCAATAGCTGAAGGCACATTTATCATCATGGGATCTTGATTTGTCACAAAATTGCTGGGAAATATACCGCACTGTAAGAAATGGTAGCAAATAAGTAAAGCAAAGAATTCACCTTTAAATTAAAGCAAGTTAACAACAACAACAAAGTTTAAATATACTCTTAAAAATTGTAGAATTCGGAAAGTAAATTGTTTTTATTTTGAGGTAAAAATTTATCAGTAATAGCTACTTTACGTTTATTAAGTCTGATACTGCCTGCACCCTTTACTCCCCCCCGGGGCCTCCAAGAGCCTGTGATGACCTAACCTAGGTGCAGACGAGCGTCCATGGGGGTATAGGGGGAATCAGTCCCCCGGTGTGCAGGCACTGAAGCTGGAAAGACAGTTGGGTACGTAACGTATGAATAATAGCCTAAATAAACTGGCACCACGGGAACCGGTAGCCCATACAGAGAGCCGCCCATCTCTGTAGCCGGTTATTGGTGAGGTTCCTTCGGGGTACACGTGGTAATTGTGGTTAAATTTGTATTTTTCTGCGGGTCTGGCGTGGAATAGATAGAAGTGTGCTGTTGCACTCTCAACAGAGGCGTTTAAGGATCGGCTCCTTTCCTATAGCAAGGGGTAGATTCATGCACCTGCAAGCCATTATCTTCATATTGCACAGAATAGTGGTTTGACCACCGTCTGATAGGGGCTTACTGCTAGGTACAGACGTTAATCTAATCACTTATCCTGCACCTTTTATACTCGACTGTAGTGATTTTGGACTGAAGTATTTCCTTCTCATCAGAAAATTCTCTCATAATTACTTAGTTTTGCGTAAAGCTAAGGTACCCCCAGAGCATTTATATTACAAATCTGTCTGCCTATAATATTGGACATCCACACACAATGTACGCTACAGTGCCAGCCTCTTCCAGGCTTATTCTGCAAAGAAACGCCTTCTTATCTTGACCTTCGGATATTTGATGTCTTATTGACCTGTTACTAATGCAGGTATGCAGGGGGGTTACTCTGCATTTCAATTCGAAAAGAGAATCTTTCGAATTTGTACGGCTTATAGATTGTGTTTCGAAAATGTTTTCGTTGGAATCAAAATACAGCGTAACTGCGCCCTGCTTAAGGTATTTCGTCAAAATCAAAGCAACTTTCTGCACTTCCTGCCGAGAGTTAACTGCCTTAGGAGTATCTTTGGAAATAAACACTTAAGAATCAGAGTCCTTTTGTGGCTTTTCTTGTTACTCTCTGTCGGTTTCTTACGTGGGGCAGAAACAAACATTATTGGAAAAAAACTTATCCATTTCTGAAGGACTAAGCAGAGTGATGTATGAGCATAGCAGAGAGAGAGACATCTGAACTTAAGTTTTCAAGCTGGGTAGCTTTTACTTTCCAGGGATGGCGATATACGGTCTTAAAGCTGGCTGGCCATATTTTTCTAATGATTGACATTTCTGTCTGATTTTTAAAAATTACTTGAGCTGTTAATAAATCATTTTTTTTAATTTTAATTCGCAAAGAATTAGCAAAATTTTGAATTAATTCTTTTTACAACAAAAAAGAATTAAATGAAATTTGAATCAATTTAAACGAATTAGGCAAAAATGAGTTGCAATTCGTTTCCAATACAAATGAATTTGAAGTGAATTGCAATTAATTTTCAATTCATTTGAATGAATGCAAAATTAATTCAATTCATTCAATGAGTTGAACAAATGAGTCGAACAATGCATTGCAATTCAAATGAATGAAATAAAAATGAATTGCATCAATCAAATTCAAGAGCAGACCTAGAGGGACTTAAAAATTTAAATTTCTCCTACCAAATAATCAATGATCAAAGATAAGAGAAAACAAGGAGATGCTTACTACATATTTACTTAGAAAATCAATTCAATTGATTAAATTTTCAATTCAAATGAGTTGGTTATATATTGGTATTGGAATTTATTCAGAATCGATTTAATTCAGATGAATTGGAAATGAATTGCTATTCATTTTGACAAATTCATTTGAATTAGAAAAGAATTGCAGTTCATTCAAAAGGTTCATTGGAATTGAAAACGAATTACAATTTATTTTTTCAAATTCATTTCAATTGACTCAAATTTCATTCAATTAATTTTTTGCAGTGCATGAATGATTCGCGAATTAATTAAAAAATGAATGATTCATTTACAGCTCTGAAAATTCCATATGATCTTAAAGTCCTAATCAATACCTACAAAATGGCACTTTAGGCATTTAAAAAGTAATATTTTTGATTTTCGATACTTCGGTCCAGTTTTTTTTTTAATATTGGGTACAATTATCAGCAAGTTTTTTTTTATCGTTGTTAGCAAGTAAACTTTAAAATATTTTGGACATATTGTCCATGGACAATATGTCACACTGCGATGTGACATAATGTCTATCAACGTACAGTCATAGCGTTTGTTGATATTATAGGTTTATATTATGGAATGCTATGTAGAAAAGAAGAACTGAATTCCAGAAAATCTTTGGTAAGCGAAGCCGCTGATGGTTATACCACAGAGGAGAAAATATTTGCGCTCTGCTGAAGGCCGTTAGTTAGTGTTAGTTACACCATAGAGGAGAATAATTTTTCGCACGGAAAAAGGCCGACTATGCGGGACATTTTTGGTAGGCAAAGCTGTGTTTTTTTTTAAGTGTGGACATTAAGCCACTTTCATAAGTGACACTATGTCCATAACAAAAATGACACAATGTCCATGGATATTATGACGCTTTTCAAAGATGGATTTTATGTCACTTTTTAGTGCGACTTTAACTCCACGGACATTACGTGCTTAGATACTATGACATGCCACCGATTATATCTTCTCTGACTTGAAAATTATGAGATTTTCAATTTGAAAACTATTTCATTTTTGGCTGTAAGCGCCATCTTATCTTATATTATTTTTCATAAGGAATATATACAATTTTTGTTTATTTCTGTTTAAGCTAACTAAATGTGTTTCCACCAAATTTCGTATAAAATTGATAATCCTTGTAGAATATGAAAGTCCTTCAATTTGACTTAAATTTTGAATTTATCGCATATGTTCTAAAATTCCAGAGTTGGGATAGCAAAACAAAGACTATTATAAAAGAGATATATATTCTCCGAATTGTTGCTAAAATTATTTGATTTTATACCCTTCACCACAAAACGTGTTTATACTTATTATTTTTTTCCTGCAAAAAATTTTTGCTTATGCTGTGTGTTGTGGAAATATATTTTAAATTTTCATAAAACATAAAAGCTTCACACACTTTTTGAAACTGAATTTTCAGTTCATTTTTTTATTTGGTTCATTTTATATGTAAAAACCAAAAATGTGCATAAACACATTTTGTTAGTTGTTTGTGATTTTTAAAATGGTACAAAATGTGTTTATACACATTTTTGATTTTTACATATAA
Organism: Gymnosoma rotundatum; assembly: GCA_916610165.2. Taxonomy (NCBI): domain Eukaryota; kingdom Metazoa; phylum Arthropoda; class Insecta; order Diptera; family Tachinidae; genus Gymnosoma; species Gymnosoma rotundatum. The sequence continues at coordinate 13,913,046 of OU744340.1, forward strand.
AATGAACCAAAAAAAAAAAAATGAACTGAAAATTCAGTTTCAAAAAGTGTGTGAAGCTTTTATGTTTTCAACGCATATGTAGTTGCTTAACTGTTGCTGTGGAAATATGTACAGCAAAAGTAAAAAGAAGGTGCAGTAAAGCAATTAATTTATAAACATTTGCTATTGCTTAAGCAATCAGTTGTTCTTTATTTTTATTTTTGCTATTGCTTAACTCTTTACAATGATGTTGTGGCTGGCACTACCCAGAAGCCCCCTTTCACCCAAGGGGTCCGACCGTCTGTAGATTTACTGAAAAAGATATATTAAGTGGTTCATGAGATACTGAATTTTGTAAAAAAAAAACGTTTTCAAACCACTGTGCTTCAGTTGATTTTACACCTCAAAATATATTTTACAAAAACAAAATACATGTTGTTTTCTTATTGTTGTACGCCAATCGATTAGCCATAGTGTCGAAAGAGGTGCTATTGGAAATAAGTAAGATTAGTCCATGTCTTTAGACGCAGCAGGCAAAACACCACGCCTACCTCTTATTTTTCCATATTTTTTGGAACAATGAAGTAACTTCAATGAAAAAAACGACAGAGAATTAATAAATAAGAAAAAAAAAATATACGTGAAAATATTGGCGCTCGCACATATTTTCAGAGTTACAGGCGTCTAAAATTTAAAAATTTGTTAAAATATCAATATGGGTATCACTTTCGAAGCTTTTGAAGAGATCTATAAGAAAATACTACTCTTGCTTGGTTTAGTTAATTTTACACTGTAATTCTCATTTGGTATAAATTTTCAAAAAAAAAAAAACAATTTTCTTTATGACTTAATGAAAGTAAAGAATACCTTCTTACCTTATCTCCTATTTTTCCTATCCACCAGCCCTCATCACCCGAAACATTAGGATCCATAGACAAAACCAACACCACTTGACCCCGCTGCAAGGTCAATTCATCCTCACCCTGGGCTTCATAGTCATATAAAGCTGTCCACAGACTACCACCCGGTGGTATACTATCACTCTGTTGTGATTGTATATGTTGGCTGTCGGTATTGGTCGTTACTGTAGAACATAACTCACTGTTGCTGAAAACATTTGTCGTCATTCCGTTTGTATTTCCATTTACTGTTTTATTTATTTCTTTAGACATTTCGCTGATATTATTTGCTGTAGTTGTGCAGTTTAAGGAGCAGGTGATGCTGGTAACGTTTTTGGAATTAAGAGTACTTTGTGGATTTTTATAAACATTGTTGGGTTTTGATTTCGTATTGCAATTGTTAGTTAATTTCTGGCCATTTATGCCTGATGTAGCAGAGGTTGTGTTATTCGGTTTTTTGCTGCTGGAATTAGTGGTGGCGATATTATGTGTGTTGGTGTTATTGATAGCAACTGCAGCAGTATTATTGCTGGTGGTGGTCGTGGTGGTGTTGTTGATGGTGGTTGTTGTTGCTGTGCTGCTGGCATTATTATTGTCTGTTCGCTGTTGTTGTTCCTCGCTGATTGCGATCATTTGTGTGATGTTGAAATGACGAGCAGGCATTAAATGTTAACAAATTTAAAGATATAACGCAACAACAACAAAAACAATCAGCTAATTATTTTAAAATTTTATTAAAAAACATTGTCAACACTTGGTTGTGATGGTTTTTTCCCCTGTGTTTGTTGGGTTTAATACTTTATATTTATTTATTTTTTTTTGTTATTTTACTTTTATTAAAATTTTTATTCTGTTGTTTTGTTGTATTTGAAGTGTTTTTGGCCAACAACAAATTGTATGAAAAAGCAAACTCTTTTTATTATTTTTTTAACTCTTTGAGAGTTGTTAGTTGGTATTTTAAGTGTTGTTTCTTTTTTGTTCCCCTTTTGTTATTTTAACACTTGATTATAATTACTGTTGTAGTTGTTATTGAAGTTTTTGAAGAGCTGCTGCTGCTTTTGTTGTTGTTTAAGCTTTAGTTTTAGTTGTTGTTTTTTTTTGCTATGCTACTGCCTCTGTTCGTTATGTCGTTTTTATTTTTTTAATGTTGTTGACACTTTTATAGGCCCCCTGCGTATTTTATAATTTATTAAAATTTTCTTTTTCTTTTGGCGCTGTTTTCTACAATTTTATAATTGTTGTTGTTGTTCCTGTAATGTATCGTTCTAATGGTCTACTGAAGAGTCTATAGTGAAAAAAGAAAAAAACACATTTTCATTAGATACTTCATAAATTTAAAAGAATTAATTCCTAAACGTAGAAATTTTTTAATTTAAATTAGAACTTTTTATTTATAATTTCTTCTTTTGCTAGAATGTTGTTAAAAGACGACAAGGCCGAGACAGCCCACCTCGATTGAAATGATCAAAACTAAACCATTAAATTATATAAGGCGTGTGTTTAGGGACCAAGCACTTCAAAGAACTTGTAACACAAAAAAATATATATGTGGCAGCATGACCACAACTAATAGTTATCATCAATGACAGGATTGACTAAAATGATCCGGCAACTCTTTTTGTGTTTTCCAGTCTGTTTTTTTTTTTTTGCTTGAATCATTATCGGCACCACACTTTTTCGATTGTACCTTGATTAAAAGTATTTCTAAATAAAGATTTAACAAACCAAAAAATATAGTGGCTATTTATTATTCCCTATATAAATATATTTAGGATTTCATTTAAGCTAATTTCGTTTGAAATGTTAAATGTAAATTGGAGAAGTAGGCCACAACAATATTTTTAAGAAACCGGTTTGAAACTGGTGTGCTGATGGATTTGAAGAGTTTAATAAGAAGCATTTGTAAACAAGAGAATTTTAAATTAAAAGTGTAACTAATTTGGGGTTCTTGAATGTTCGATGTGCCTGTTTAGCTTCGTGCTAAAAATGCCTGCTGTACAATACTGACGGTTATACCCTCCAAATCATAATCCCGAAGAGTACCTATAGCAGCTCGTATATTGAAATTTAAAATAAAATTTCATCTAAACTAAAATTAATATGTCAGTTTAGAATTGTACAAACACAAGAAGGTTTTCATTTCGACATAATCTGTCAAAATTATGTATCTTTTGGGAACGCCATTACTGTTTTAATTTATAAATAACGTTGCTATGGGGAAAATCTATAATTTTTAATTTAATAGGTGATATAGTACTAAACACCCTGTATATAATTTTGAAGTGTCCCCCTAAAATGATTTAAAAAAATACAAAACCATATTTTGCAAATAAAGTGGAAAGTTTTTCACGTACAAATATTGTAGTCATACTGTCATACAACAGGGTGAAGTAGAGTTAATCTATCTATATCTATAAAAATGAAGCACAAACAAACAGACAGACAGTTTGTTTGTGCTTTATAGGAGGCCAAACCCTTGGACCGATCTTCCTGAAATTTTGACAGCATGTTACTGTGACTCTGGAAGGAATAATAGGCTATATGAAGTTTTAATTGGACAACGGAGCGTGGCACCGCCCATATAACCCAAAAATTTAAATCGCCATATTTTGGCCATTTTTTGACCTACGTCGACGATATTTGGTACATATGGTGTTGGCATAATTAGGAATACGTACCAGGAGAAAAGTGGGTGGGACCCCGCCCATTTTTAGAAAAATTAAAAATCGTAATATAGTCTTAACTGCTGGACCAATCGTCATTAAATTTTCGCAATAGGATATTCTTGACTATATAAAGTTGGGAGTGGACAAAGGGGCGTGGCCTCGCCCCTTTAATTTTATTTAATAACGAGGGGGGTAGCGAAGCACACCGGGTTCATCTAGTAATGTATAAAAATAATAATTCTTGCAAAAAAAAACCGACTTCAAGAAAGATTTCAGCTGTTTATCTATAACGGTTCAAAACTTTGGCAACAAGCATTAAATAACATTATCTATTGGGACACCCTTTAAATTCCATATCAAAATTTTATAATTATTGCTATAGTCGACTTAGCAATACAGTTTCTATGTAAATTTTAGCCGTCTGTCTACAATTGTTCAACAATTTGACCATATACATCAACTAATGTAACACCCTTTAAATTATAATTTTAAATATTTATATTTCTAATTATGCCAAACGAAATTTTTTCTAATTTTCAAGTAATTGCATATAACGGTACAGAAAATAGGCTCATATAGGTCAAATTATAACAACTATGGGAACAACCTTTAATTTCTAAATTCAAATTGTATGCTTGTTCTTAAAGCGGACTTAGCAATAAAGGTTCTATGTAAATTTCAACCGCCTGTCTACAACTGTTCAAAAATATGGACATATACATAAAATTTAATGAAAATTTGAGGCACCCTTTAATTTGTTTCTTTGAAAATTTATACTTGTTATTATAATGGTACTTGTTTTTAAAGGGTCAAAAGATAGGCCCATATAGCTCATATCGCATCACCTATTGGTACACCCTTTAATTTTAAGATTAATTTTTCTATTACTTTTTGTTATTGGGAGCTATAATGATACTTAGTTATTTCAAATTTTAGTGTGCTGACCTTTACGGTTCATAATACACTTAAAAAAACATATATGTTGTATGGGGAACCCCTTTAATTTTTTAAATCATACTGTTTTTGAAACGGGACCAATCTGTAGACAAAGCCTTTCAAATAAAGAAAACATTTTCAAAATCGGTTCAGAAATGACTAGCATTCACTCGAATTAATAACCTCCTTCTTTTTCTGAGTATAAAACTAGATGATTACAATTTTTTTTGTTACAAACTTTTCACTTTAGTTACAGAAACAAGGCACAGGTGTTTCTTTCTTTTTATGCGCTTTCTTTATAAGAGGCCAACATACGAGGGCTGCTCTATATATTTCTGGCCTAATAGTGAAAATGCGAATATTTATAATCAAAAATGGTTTTATTGTTTTTCAAAGTATTCTCCAGCATGATTTATAGACTTTTGCATGCGCTCAAACCAGTTGTCGAAGCACTTTTTTCACTCCGATTGAGACACCTCTAAAACATGGTTTTTGAACACTTCAACAGCTTCTTCTGACGACGAAAATCGTTGACCACGCATTTTTTTCTTGATGTGCGGAAACAAGAAGAAGTCGTAAGGTGCCAAGTCAGGGCTGTACGGCGGATGACCCATTAATTCGACGTTTTGGCCGGTCAAAAACGCTCTGGCTTGAGCCGATGTGTGAGAGCTCGCATTGTCATGGTGAACAATGATTCGTCTTCTCTTGTTGGTTTTTCGAATTTCTCCTATGACTTCAGGCAAACATATTGTAGTGTACCACTCAGAAGTGACCGTCCTACATTGCTCAAGCGGAACAGTCGGCACATGACCAGTTTTGCCAAAGAAACAGGCGACCATTTGCTTCGAAGTGCTTCTTTCACGAACAACTTTCGTTGGCTTTTGCTCGTCTTTGAAGACCCACACGGTCGATTGTTGTTTCGTTTCGGGCTCATACGCATAGATCCATGATTCGTCACCTGTGACGATCTTATAAACGTCTTTTGAAGCACCGCAATCGTATTTTTGCAACATTTCTTTGCACCAATCGACACGAGCCTTTTTTGAGCGACTTTCAAATTGTGCGGGATCCAACGAGAACAAACCTTTTTTACGGCCAGGTGTTCATGCAGTATCGAATGTATGCTGGTGGAAGAAATGTCCAAGGATGTCTCTATCTCTCGGTATGTCGCATGTCGATCTTGCATTATGAGTTCACGCACGGCATCAATGTTCTCTGGCACAACAGCCGTTTTTGGACGACCTTCACGGAATTCGTCTTTGAGCGAGCTTCGGCCACGATTAAATTCATTATACCAATTTTTCACAGTGCTATAGGATGGTGCTTCATCGCCATACAAAGATTTAAGTTCATCAAAGCACTCTTGTCGTGATAATCCACGTCGAAAATTCTGAAAAATTATGGCACGAAAATGTTCACGAGCTAATTCCATTTTTTTCTATATTAATTTTTTCAAGTCACTGTTAACAACACAAATAATGGTCGTACGTCAAAACGTTTTGAGTACGATTGTGCCTAAAAATGACAAACTTTCCAATGGAAATGTCAGATTGCACTTGGCAGCACTCAGTTTTGCCAGGCCAGAAATATATATATAGAAGCCAGAAATATAATTAACAACGCAAAAAATATTTCATTTTTTGGGAGCACATATAAATGCGAACAATATTATTCGAAAATGACTTTTTTTTAAAGTTAATATATAGATCACGAATTACAGACGAGAATTTAGAAAGTAGCTTTGTATTTGCTACAACTAAAATTGTACCAGACATAAGTACCTAGTCCATAAGTAAGCAGTGGCAAGTGTCTCATTAACATAATTATACTACTTGTTAGTAATTTTTTGTAATGTTATTGTGCAGTAATAAAAAGTGTTAAAAAAACTCGTATACAAAAAATACACACAAATGGATAACCAGCTTCGTTTTGAATAAAGTTCAGAAATTAAATAATTTTTAAATAAGAAGACTAATGTGCAGTTTCTGTATTACAGGCGATCAACTCATCTGAAAAATTTGTATAAAAAGCACTCAGTTTTTTAAGTTATTTCTATATACATTTTCCAGACTAGTTGATCGCCTGTAATACAGAAACAGTACATAAATCTGTAAATCGCTAAAGAGAAATCATCATCGTTAAAAATTAAAAAAAAAAAATCTATTTGGCTACAATTATAACACTTTTTGCCGTAATTTATTTTTAGCTTTTTAGCGATCGAGATTTAGCTACGAGAATCACAGAATAAGACTACAGAATTGAGAAAAATATTCGCATCATTTTCCGACTCAATGCATTCAAGATTGTAAATATTGGCTACGCAACTATTTATAAACTTTATAAGAAATTATAATTTTCGTGTTGCATTTATCTTCTTTTTTGGCTTGAACAGAATTTGCACTAACTTTTTTTATTTAATGCATTGCAGATGTAAAATAATAGCTATGCAGAAAGAAAAATATAAACTTAAGTAAAACAGTACAAAAAATGGAAATATTATTGTAGCTTTTTTTCTTTGCTGCTACTGAATAGCACTAGATTTACAGCCTGTTTATAGAACACGTCAAGAGCGAAACGAAACCGGATGGCATATGGACGAATACCTAATAATTAGCGTCCGTGTAACAAATTCCGTTTTTCCCGTTTAACCTACGTTGTGTTTCGTATAAATAATACCATGTTTCCACGGCTACATAAAACACTTGTTTTGCTATCTATTCATGTTTTAGAGACCAAACTACTGCCAAATAACATGTTTCGCCATACAAAATATTGAGAGCAAAACAGCTCAATTTATCTTGTTTTATTTTTAAATACCTCACGAAACACGAAAAAACTACTATCATCTCTAATATTTATCGACCGTTCATGCGCACTAGTTGTCAAAAACAAAAATATTAACAAAACGAAAACAAACAAAAGTATAAATTTTTATTGTGCTAACTTTTAAAATGGCAAAAGATCACGCTTAAAAAAAATTTATTATGTCCAGGAGGATGGCCACCAAAATTAAACTTCTTGAGGAGTCGAAGATGTGTTTCGAGGCGCCACGCAACTGGGGCATCTTTTCAGCCCATATCTGTAGCGATCGCGCACGTTTTCTGATCTCTTAAAATGAAAAATATTATAAAATAATAACCTTTAGTATTCTTACTTACCTTTTTTTTCCATTTTAAGCTAAAAACAATCGTATACGCGCGCAATTTGTTATTATGTACATACATAAATATGTGTGCATGTATGCTTCTAAACACTAAACAGCACTGCAGTGCTGTCAAATCGAAACAGGAATGTGTCGTATAAACAGCATTATTCGCAATCTTGTTTAAGAGAGCGACACAAGTGGTTCAAGTAGCCGTGGAACAGCGTTGCCACACAAGAAATTTACTTCCTACCAATAATTTTCAAAAATCCTACCAAAATCGTTAACAGCCTACCAAAAATTTTAAAATGCAATTCTTCAATAAAAACAAAGTTTTTATTTTGGCATATATAGTAATATAATAAAAAATTCCAGCTTTTATAAAAAACATAAAAATATACATAAAATAACAACATAAAAGCAATATTTCATTTAAAATAACGGATGTATGTAAGTGTATACAAAATGTATACAGATAAAAAAACAAAAGGAATTTAAAATACAAAAAATATCACATATAATTCATTGGTTTCAAAATAGTTTTAGAGCATAATATGCAGAATTAACACCCATCCCTTTCCTGGAGCCAATCAAATTCGCTCAACCATTCGGTTCTAATTTTTCTTTTGACTGTTTCTTTACAATGTTCACTAAAAGTATTATATTATTTAAAAATGTTTTAAAACAAAAATTTTAAGAGTGATTCTACCTCGTTGATGGAATGTCGTTTCTGAAATTATATTATTTTCATTTAATTTTGGAGTTTTTGATAAAAATCTGAAAAAAATACATGCAATATTAGTAAATACTTATGTAATTAATAGATACATATTTAGAATTAATAAAGTTTAATTACTTTTCCATTTTGTCTATTAATTTTTTAATACATACACTTGAAAATAAACGTTCACTTAAAAATATTGTTAATTTCAATATCATAAAATAGTTCCCGTTTCTTAAACCAGAGATGGTTATAGCTTTAATCATCTCTATGCAAAAAAGCAGAGATGTTTTTTAGTACACCCAAAACAGTTTTTGAAAATAGTGGTAACACTATCAAAGTTATTGTTTATTTTATTAAAAGTTACATTTTTTTATTTTATGTTCTGAATTTTTAAGATGAAAAATTTACTATGCTAAAAAATTGCTACAGGTGGAAAACCTACCAAAAATTTAAAAAAATTCAACAAACCAACCAAACTACCAAACTGTTTTTTAAAAACGAAAAACTACCAAGTTTGGTCCGATTGGACCAAAGCGGCAACGCTGCCGTGGAAACATGGTATAAATGTTGTGTCAAATCGTAGTATTGCCAATGTATTAATTAATATTTTTCATTTACTTTCTTTCATATACATTTTTTGTTTTTGCCTTAAATGTTGGTAACCCTGCTTTGGCGCTTAAAAAGGAACAGCTGAGTTTAAAAAGCAAAACAAAATTATCGAACAATCAATCGGTAGAAAACAATTTGTGCAAATAAAAAAGTTTAAACAATAAATAAATAAAAAAGTTTAAGAATAAAAATAAATAATAATTTTTAAAGTGTGAGTGTACTCATTATATGTATGTATAATAATTTTATATTAAATATATACGTAGATGTTTTATTGGTGAAAGTGTTATGATGGGCTTAATAAACTCCTTAAAACTTCATCTTATTTTTTTTTTGTTTTTTTAATATTTTTAAACTATTTTTGGGAACACAAATAAACATGTATATGTAAAATTTTTAAAACGAATGGTTTTTTTTCTTTGCTCAGTTTTGACGTTTCTGACACTACAATGCGCTAAACATAAACCAGAAACAATTGTCATTTGTTTCGTTTTTTACAAAAAAAAAAAAAAAATGACTTTCGCGTTTTAAAAATTCAAAGATGGAAAACGGTAACGTTTTTGTGCATCTAAACGGCAGATTGTATTCTGTAAACTGGAAGTTATATTTCACAGAACTCAATTCCAATCGATAGTGGTTTCAATTCCGAAAATTAGTTCTTAAGAATCCGAAAAACGAAAAATTTCTTTCGAATGAAACCACTTTAAAATTCTAAAGTGGAATTAAGATTTTTTGAAATTTTTTTTTATTTGCGGTGTTCAAATTTATTTACATTTGCTTAGGTTTGCACAATATTGTCACATTTAAATAAAAATGTGGAGATTCAGCATTTTTTTTAGAAATGAGCACAATCGATCGGAATCTAAAAAAGGTAAAACAAAATCGATCGGAATCTAAAAAAGGTAAAACAAAATCGATCGGAATTGTTAATACGGAATCAAAACCATTCCGATCGGAATTTATGACATGCCTGATAATTGGATTTTAAAATCGTAATTTTTTACAAATGAATTATTATTCAATTGGACTTAACTTTGTTAGTAATTGTAATTAATTTAAGAGGGAAAATCCTAGCATTTTTTACTCGCAACTGTACATTTTAGAAAAATAATTCTTAATTAAAAGTGGCTGAGTTTAAAAAATTAAAATAAATAAGGTAGACACCGCAAACTTAGTGGCCAACGTGCTAACTACTTTTAATCTACAAAATAAGAATGGGCTATCAATTGGCTGTATTGTTAAGACAGTCTTTACAATTTACAAAGTCAATTCTTTTCATCTGTATAAAGACAATCTTCAACATAATGGCGTACATGTGTATGTCCACAAATATTCATACACTTTTTACACTTTTTTAATAACAATAAATGTCAGGTAATGTGACAATAAGTACGTGCCAATTTAGGGATTAAGCTTTTAGATAAAAACACAATTTCTAGACAAACATATGTATACATTGTTCTTATAATATAACGGCGATAGTGGTCTCATTACAAAGATGTTAAAGGGGAAGTTAAGCCAATATAAATCTGGGTGTATTTTTTTTAACTTTTCATTATTTATTTATTTATTTATTTAAAAAAATATTTTTTTTTATGATTTTTATATTGGAAAAGTACCTTTTTTCTTTATTTTACTATTATTATTTTGTTTTTTCTTTTTTTTTTTAACAAAATATATTATTTTAACTGAGATTCTATTTAAAATTTTTAAAAACATATTTTGTTTATTTATTTAATTGGTTTTCTTCCCCTTTAATTTTTTATTGTTGGAAAAAATCCATTTAAGTAGATTAATTTTCTAAAAAAAAATAAAAGAAGTCTGCCTGCAATAATGCACGCCTTCCAATCAGAATGTCTAGAAATGAGAGCAAAAGACAAAAACAAAGAGTTTAGTTTGACGTTTGCAACAACAAATGCAATGTAAAAGACTGGTGTTGCCAGAAAAAAATCAGATGAAATCGTTTGTTTTGATTTGCACATAAAATAATATGTATAAAACATCTAAGTATTTTAAATCACAATAACAAAAAAAAATCCCTTAGCCTGTACGCAATCTTTTAATGCGAATTTTTGTGAGTGTTTTTTTTCTAGTTTTTTATACAAAATTTGGGTAAAATCCATTGATGAGCTATTTGAGCAGTAGTGAAATGGCCATATGGATATGCTTTCCCCGCAGTAATACATTTAATTTCTTAGTTTAGTTTAAAATAATAAATATATCATTAGATTATCTAAAAAAAAATTTATATTTGAAGGAATCAAGCACGAATAAAGTAAATTAAATTTTAAAAGATTCAAAATAAAAAATTTCCATATTGATATATTTGCATGTGCACATTGCTTATTAATAAAAATTGTTTTTCAATTTTTATTTTTTCATTGAATCTTTCAAATACATATGAATGGTTCCCAATGGGAACCCTTATGTAGAAAAATAAAAGAAAAAATAAAAATAGTTACTAAATGTTTGCTTTGTTTTTGTATAAAACAATTTTAAGTTGTTATTGTCTTTTCTCTTATTGATTCAACGGAGTTCTCATTTAATCAATTTGGCTTTTGATATAAGACTTTCCTGTTTTTTATACAAAATTTGGGTAAAATCCACTGATGAGCTATTTGAGCAGTAGTGAAATGGCCATATGGATATGCTTTCCCCGCAGTAATACATTTAATTTTTTAGTTTAGTTTAAAATAATAAATATATCATGAGAATATCATGAAATATTTATATTTGAAGGAATCAAGCACGAATAAAGTAAATTAAATTTTAAAAGATTCCGAATAATAAATTTTCATATTGGTAAAGAAAAATAATTAAAAATTACTAATGTGCTTGTATTTACCATTTACGTTTAAAGAGTGAAAAATGTGACAATAAAACATACAAACACATACATCCATATGACTAACAGAAAATATTCCGTTAGCCTAATGATGTCTGGAACTATTAAAAAGGAGTTTTCTTCCAATACCTTTTTTTATTTTCACGTACAAGTGATTTTTATTTATTGAAAGTATCTGGCAACACTGTTTTAAACTTTTTGTTTACACAAGAAATAAACACAACTAACTACAAATACTACAGCAACAAAAAAATTTACTGTGACGATCGGATGGCAAAGGAGATGGCACAAACAAGAACGGCCATAGAAAATTAAACAAACACACAAACAATAACAAGAAAAAGCAATTGTTGATAAACTAGAGAATGAAACGAAATAATGGATAATAACAAAACATAGATATAATTGTATGTTGGTGTATGTGTTATTTTTTATATTTTAGTTGAACTTCATGGATACCAAATAAAATGGAATAAGATTTTGATGTTTTTTTTTGCTTATTCCATACTATGTTTTGTAAGGCTGGCAGCAGCCAGCGGGTGGGGTAGATTTTCTTAAGCAAAGTAGCATGAAATTTTCGAGCGTTTACATAAATTATGTTTACTTTTTTTGTTTTTACTAAATTCTTTGCAAGATTTTTATTACTTTAAATAGGTACTTGCGTTTTTATGTTGTAATAACACTTTGTTTTAGAAAAATTTATTAAAATATCTTTTCACATCAAATGACACGCCTACATTTATTGATATTTCACAATATCCTTACTGCATTTTAAAACGAAAAGCATGCATTTTTCAAAGAAACTTAAAACCATTTTATTTATTTATATATGCAGACTTTTGTATATTCTTTTATTTATTAATTAAAAATGAAGTTATATTAATTTTTTTTAACTTTAATTTTCCAGCTGCATTAATTATTTTATTTATTTTGCTTTAGTGGAACATGTTTTTATTTATTTGTAATACTTTGAACTGTTAAACACACACGTTAATACGCTTAAACCGTTTAAAAAACACTCGTGTATCTATGTTGGTAGAAATTACAACAAAAAACTATCTGAAAATGCTTCTTAAAAGAAACTAGTTAAAAAAATCATCATGTTGGTCTTATTACTTTTTACAATAAAAAAATTCTTGCTTCTTCTTGCCGTTTCATATATGTATTTTCTGTAAGCAACTTTTTCTTGTTATTGAAAAATTCGATTACTTTAGTCGTTTTCTTGGCGATTTTAACACGAGATTTTCTTTTAGTTTAAATTTTGTATATCGTTGTTATTTATTTAATAAATAGCATTAGTTTTTTTATCGTATTAATCAAGTTTTTAATGCAAATTTTAATTATTTGCAATTCCTCTTCATTCCACTGGTGTGTGTCGTACTATTTTTTTTTCTTTTGTCAATATGCCGTTTCTCTCTATTTCTTTTTTTACTATGGCTGTCACATTAATAACTCAACAGGGTTGAGATTTTTAGTCCCAATTTAATTCTGTAGTTTAACGTCAGGGGGAATATAGAATGATTTATAAAAACAAACAAAACTCTATTTAGTTTTCAATACTGTGGGAAAAAGACAGTTATAAGAGTAATCAAGGAAATTTATTATTTGGAATCTATTTTAAATATTAATTTACTTTAATTGTGCTTGATTCCTTTAAATATAAATATAATGATTAAAGTAAATTAATATATATGAGTAATCAAAATTTTACTCCCATTAAAATTTTTAAACAGGATTAAAAAAAATGGCATGAAATAATCGCACGTGTAAATTTATACTAAGTGTGTTAATTATGTGTAAATATTTCATTTTCTCTGAAATCTAAAATTTGCTGGCTTTGAAAGTTATAATATATAATTAATATTTTAGACAAAATTTAAAGACAAAGCTTTATTTGTTAAGTTATAATCATGGCATATCAAGTAAAAATAAAAAGAAGATTAAAAAAGAAACCGTTGTCGTAAGCCATCAAAATTTTATTGTGTATATATTATATTTGTAAATTTCAATGCAAAATTTCATTTATATTTCTTTTATATCACTTATTCAATATTTAAACAATTAAAACACACTTCGCACGGTACTTGAATATAAAATTTTAACAAATTGTTTTTCATTCGTAAACAAAACAAGTTATTTTGACATTAATAAAGTGTAAACAAAGGAAAAAACTAATTTAGGCAAAAAATTATCATCTGCCCTAGCGAGGCCATTTGGTGTAATATGCCTTGGTTATGATCTTCTATACAGTAAAATTTAATTCTTTATAATTTTTTTTTCGATTTTCTGTTACCATATCGTATTTATTATAAAAAATATTTTGTTACTTTGAGCTACAACCCTGTATATTAATTCTTTACTTAGGTCTGGAGTTGCCATACTTAGCCAAGAAAACAGAGATGTTTATTTCAGATTTGGAAAAAAAGTTAAATGTAAGTATTCGAACTGGTATTGTTATATGTTGTGTTTTTTTTCAAATTTAAAATTTATAAAATTTTATTAAGTCTTTTATTCTTTTAAAAGTTATCTTTTTTAATTTGTTTAAAAGTTACGAAAAATCATATGTTTTGTTAATCAAGAAATTGACATCCACACGAGAGAGAGAGAGAGAGAGTGGGAAATGTTTTGTAAAGAGCAAACTCTACACTTTAATAATAAATAGCGGTAAATGTTTTTTTTTACCCCTATACAGCATCTTTATATTAAGAGGTTTTATTAGTTCTCTTTTAAAATGAGTGTATTTATATCTACACCGCAGGATGTACAATGTTTGTATGCATAGGTATATCCTATGTGAGCATCATTCTTTGTAACATGAGTATTTCTTCCGTTTTTTTTTTTGACATGTTTTCCCTTCTAAGGAATCTGTATTTTTGCTATTTTATGTCCATAAAAATTTCAGTTACGCGCAGACATTTGGATCAAACGTGTTCGGTGAAAAAAATATTAAACTAAACGCAAAAAAAATATTTTATGTAAATTATGTGATTTTTTTTTCTTTTGTAAAATAATGGAAAATTTTGCAAAACTTAAAAAAAATGTGACTTATTAAACTAGTTTTAAAGAAAAAAGGGTTAAAGCTTTAGCTTAAAGCAGAAAAAAAAGAAATAAGAAAATTATATGTTTTAAGTGAAAAAATCGTATGTAAAGCCATAAAGAGTGGGTGTTATAAAATCATATGAAAAAAATCACGTTTAACTGACACATTTTTTTTTTTGTTATATTTTTCTATTTTTCATTGAGTACAACAAACAATGTTATAAAATCCAGTGAAAGAAACCTCCCAAATGTGTATTTAATGTCATGGATGGATTTTTTTTTAATTGTACAATAGCAAAATGATAATATTTTATCAAAAAATCTTTTTTTTTGTTTGCTTTGTAAACAATAAACTATAAAAAAATATTGAAACCCTGGAGATAAAATAAAAATGATTGTTTTAATTAGTTTAATCAATTTTAATGTGTTTGAGAAAAGAATTTGCCTTGACACTGTTTCTTTCTTTTTCCATTTTGATGGTCATGCTTTAATACAATTTTTTATCAAAGTAAATTGTTAACAGAGGAAGGATTTTTTTGTTACAAAAAGAAAAAGAAAGAAAAAAAAAAATAATTAAATTAATCTTAAAAAAGCAGATGCTAAAGAAAAATATTTTTTTTAGACCTAAAAACTTATGATGTAGATTATTAAAATAATTCAAGACTTTTCATGGCATTTTCTATAATAAATTAAATTTAAGAATTGATAAAATTACGAAAATTGAATTAGTTACCAAAAGTGAATGCAGTTTAAACGTTTTTAAAGTATTATATGCATTCAACTGTGTTCACTTTTTACTCTCATTTAGTTTTCAAGTTAATTTGCTTAAGAAGTCATAAACTATAATTCTCATTCTGTTCGCAAACTTACTTAAAATATAATTCCTCTTAAGGGGGTTTTTAAGCTTTATCAAGAATAATTAATTTTAGTGATTTAATTAAAAAATTATTTTAGGCATTTTAGCATTTTTTTAATTTAATTAAAATTTATATCCAATTTTGGACCACTCAAAGGATTATGTTTAGTTCTCACGGAACAGATTATATCAAAGATCCAATTCTTTCTAGTTAAACGAATAGGATACAAAAATTTTATGACGGTCCTCTTTTCATTGCAAATATCAGCTGGACAATTTCTACTTTAGTTTTCTGTGCCACTTTATTTATTCTCTAATTCTCCTATAATGACTAAACGAGAGGTTGATCGTTGGATCAGTTGGACCAACCGAAATGTCGAAGAATTTATGTTGCTAATCTGCTAGTCTTTTAGTCGGATTGGGCTAATTAGAATACATCCTACTGAAGTGGTTTTATGCAGATTAAAACATTTTGGCTAAATGAAATTAAAATGATTTCCTATACCTGGGGCTATTTTAATGTACAGCTTTTTCGCTTCTCATAATTTTGTTTTTGCTAGATTAACAAATAAGAAAACTAATACCGTTAGGGTGTCTTTGTGTGGTTGGGGATTATTAATGAAGGTTGTCGTTTGTCAAATACTGTCACAAAATTTGTGAAAAAAATTTAAAGTTATTTATCTGCTTTTTATTTATATTTGCTATAAAATCATTAAATATTTTTATTGCAATCTTTACCACATGTGGAAATTAATGATGGTACGTACATGCGTATAAAGAAAGTCGAACAAGTTATTGAAGTTGTTATATCGCAAACAAAATTTTGTAAAAAATCGACAAAAATTTACTTAAAATTAAGCAAATAATTAAAATTTAACAAAAAAAAAAAAAAAAAAAAAGAATCTAACACTCATTAAATAATCAAGTTGGTTTTACTAAACAAAATTTTTAATATAAAAATTGAAATGCAAACAAAGTGCAACTTTGTAAAATAAAAGATTAATAAAATTTAACTGCAATCTTAAAATATCACTGTCGAAAACAACAAAAATTCTTAATTTCACAAAAAGTTACAAAATCCACACAAAAGCCGAAATTATACTATTAATTAGAAAATTATACAAAATAAAAGAATATATAAAGCTTCGCATTAAATCTTACTTTCTCAAAAAAAATTATAAAAAACTTAAAATCATCATAATCAGAAATCAAAACAAAAAAAAAAAAAAAAAAAAACAAAAAGATATCGAAGAAAATTCATGAAAAAAATAAATAGTTCGCAAAAATGAGAATTTCAATAAAACATGACATATTTCCCTAAAAAACACAAATTAATTTTGTTTTACAAAAACCTTAATTAAATAAAAGTTTGTAAAATTTCACAAAAAAACCGAAATTTTATTATAAAATCGAAAAGTTATACAAACTAAAAGAAATATTTGAAAGTTTCCCATTAAACATAAAAAAACGTCCACCTTAATCAAGCGTTTCCTTGACTACAATTTAAATATTCTTAAAGATGTAAAAACATTTGTTTCGCGCATCAGTTTAAAGCCCGCGATTTGTTTTTCAGCTAAATATGTGATAAAAATTTCTGGTAGGCCTTTTATCAGCCCTGTACGCATGAAAACCCTGTTATCTTTATATCTTATCCCTGTGCGCTTCGCTACCCTAATGGCAATAATCGTATCATAGCCATTTAGTTTTTATTTGATTATTCACGGTAATAATTTTTCACTTTGAATGGGAGGTACCACGCCCACTTTTCTAATCTAGATTGTTTTTTGGCCAGACTATTAAAACTAATATCTAATTAATTGTGCAAAATTTCATGACCCTACCTGTTTTTAGGTACACGATTTTTTATAAAGGGTGCCACGCCCACTAATCCACTAATCGCTAAATATGTGGTTTACTGGTGCAACATTTTAAGACTCTACCTATTATAGATCTCTAGCTTCACGGTAATAATTTTTGGCTTTGTATGGAGGTTGCCACGCCCACTATTCTAATCCAGTCTGTGTTTCGCCAAGCTAAAAACAATTATATCTGAGTTACTTGTGCCAAATCTAAAGACTCTACCTATTGTAGTTCCCTAAGTACAAGATAACAACTATTAACTTTGTATAAAGAGTGCCACGCCCACTATTTAAAATCAATTTGTATTTCTACATTCTATGTAGATTAATATGGGAGTAACTGTTGCTAAATTTTAAGACTCTACCTGTTGTAGTTCTCTAGGTACACAATAATAATTATTCACTTTGTATGGATGGTGCCACGCCCACTATTCGAAACCAGTCTGTATTTCACTAAACTATGAAGATTGATATGGGAGTTACTGGTGCAAAATTTCAAGACTCTACCTGTTGTAGTTCTCTCGGTACACGATAATAATTATTCACTTTGTATGGATGGTGCCACGCCCACTATTCCAAACCAGTCTGTATTTCACTAAACTATGTAGATTGATATGGGAGTTACTGGTGCAAAATTTCAGGACTCTGCCTATTGCAGTTCTTTAGGTACAGGATAATTATTATTCACTTTGAATGGATAGTGCCACGCCCACTATTCCAATCTAGTAATTTAAACAAAATTTCAAAGCGTTACATTTTACAATTAATAAGAAACAAAATGATAAGTATTTAATTTGTATGGGAAGTGAAACGCCCACGCCCAGTAGTCTCCTCAAAATTCCTAATTTGTTAACAATGTATTTTTTTACTATCCCACTGTAAAACTTAAGCCTTTCAATGCAGTAACTTCAATTCCTAAAGAGTATGAATGAGTTTTAAAACAGTCAATCAACAATCACCAACACTTAAAACTGAAAAGCAAAAAAAAAAAAAAATAAAAACAATTCTCTTAATTTAACCCTTCTCTGCAGTTTAATAACAGATACTTGACATCTCTGTATTAAAGTGTGTATGCATGCCTGGGTATGTGTTTTCGTTTGTTTTGACTTCCTAAACTTTGTTCTACAACAGCAGCCGCAACCGTTTGCTTAACCAAATGAGAAATTGATGTTGAGGCTTAATTGTTGACGAAAATAGTTTTATCCAGCGTAATTATTTACTGCACAGACTTCAGCTGCACAGACATTAACACACACATACAATTATTTACCTAAAGTTACAACAACACCAGCGGGTTTTGCTTAAACACAACATGATTGTAAAAAAATCAGTAGTGTAGTTTCAATTAGGTTGGCTTAAGTGTGAGAAAGTAAATAGAGCTCTTTGAGGTATATGCATGACTATGTGTGGGTGTTTGTCTGTGCGTTTATATATTTCCTTGCCAGTTGATGGTTGTTTAATTTTTCACTGTTAAATTTTTATGTCAAATAAAAATTAAAACACAATTATCTGCTTTTTCGCTGTAAGGAAAAAGTTATTTTCAATATAAAAGGATTTGATCTGAAGCAGCTTTATAAATCTGCTTAAGTAGAAGTGTAGTTTTAGTTTTTGCTTTCAGTGAGAATCTTAAAAATAAGGAAATTGCGGACACTAAAACTTAATTGTTATTCCTTAAGGTGCCTTTATGTTTAAAATAAAATGGTTTTGCAGATGAGACTAAGTGAAATCGTGGGTGATAGATTGCATCGTAATGAAATGAATTAAATATTGTTCAATATTCTTTTGCTTTAATGGCTAAGAGATTATGCGAACAATCTCGCTAAGCTATGTTGCATATCTTCCGCAGTATAAAAATAATTTAAACAGAAAAAATAATTGTTTTTCAATTGCCGCAGGGGTTGAACCCTGTCCAACCAGATTTTTAGTCAACGTGATTACTACCATAACTACAGCAGTCACAATTGGGGCTCCTGGCCTTACAGGAATCTGTAACTAAAAAATTAATACTTTCGACGTCTGACCGGTAGCCAGCAAGATCCTTGGCAACTATTCCAGTTATTTAAAAGGGCATAGGAAAGTTACACAGTAGCTGTTGATGAGACACAAACTGTGAGAGGATTTAGTTCTTCAGCAAGAAGTAAGATCATGATCCTTCAGGTCAGGGTAATAAACTTGGTCACTAGAGGTATTGCTATGCTTTCCGAGAAGGCTAGTGGAAGCATTTATTTCACCTAGTGTTAAGAACATCATGGGGTTGTATCAACGTTGGGAGGTACCCACGTAAACATTGAATAATTCCGCTCATTTATGACTTAAAGTTGGGAATCAAGATCGCAATTACTAGTTTCCCTGGATGGTATTTGACCAAAGCATTGCTCCTCACACACTGTTTGCATCTAACACTTTTTCAGCCAAGCCCAACACAATTTTTATCTTGTCAAAATTTTCTTTAAACCACACATAGTGCTTACAGAGCTACTCACACGGTACCTCAATCCTGTTCTCATATAGACAATTCCTTTTTCAAATACCTGCATTAGTGAGTTGATCATACAAAGTTTCAGGGTTCTCAATATTAATTTGTGTGGTATGGACCATGCCCACTGCTTTTATCTTTTCAAATTTCTCTTGAAACACAACCAGTGTTGAGTTACTCATAAAAAGTTCTAAGTCCACAGACATCTCTAACATTAAATTCCTGGCTCTAATTTTTACAACTCTCTAGCGATAACAAATATATGCTTTATAAGGGAAATGCAACGCTGCTACTGTTCCTAACATAGAGTTTGAGGTACATTTATTTCGCGAGGAGTGCCCCGGAATCCACTAGCAGCTATTTGATACAGTAAAGTTTTATTAAGTCACTGGAAATTAACAGGAGGACGCTCATGATCATCGAAAGCATTGCACGGTTGCTGCGTAGCGTATTTCTGGCTGTTGAGAAAATTTTTGCTATTAATACTCTTGCTCCATATCGCGACATAATTGTAGGCTTCTAATCGTGTTAATTGGAAGATATTAATGTCATGAGTTTCTACCAGACTTTGCCACAAGGCTGATGACAGTACATAAACATTCGTGCCTTAAAGGAGGAGAATCAATGCTGCAGCAGCGAAAAATAGGCACATTTAAACAAAATGGCCTCAGAAAACATAAAATGCAGTTTAAACCGTGAAGGCCCCATTTCGAAAGTGTCGTTCCATACATTACTTAAAGAAAAAAGTTTTTTTTTAGTCAATGAAAAAATAATAATCGAAGAATAAACTGCGTTTATTCTTTTCCAACTTAAACCAATAATAAAGTTAGACTAGAATAGTACTCTGGGTATTAGACTGACTTAGATCGTGGAGTCCGTTGTGGTGCCATAGAAATAAAAAAGGTAATTTCCTTCCCTTAGATAAAAATCGCCAAGCTTCTGTATGAAGGAGTAGCGGGTCACGTACATGTTAGGTGCTTCATCGATTCCTTTTACATCCTGATCCTCGCAGCTTCTAACAGGTTCAATTAGGCGTAGTTGTTAACTTTCGATTAAGATATGGAATAAATGCAATGGGATCACTGACTTTCGATATTCTATCCCAATATGTGTAGATTACACGCCCATCTTTCACCCTTTTAAAGAGAGTGTATAAGGACGCTGCAAAATTGCGACTGATAATACGTTAGAAATATATTAATTTAGATTCCTTTCTGGTGTACTTGTCCGCCCGCTCATTGCCATTATTGTCTCTATGGGCAGGCGTCTAAACAAAGTTATAACAGCCGAACCAGCCTTTTATTTTATATCTTTTATACTAATAAAATTATTTTGTAATTGCTTATTAACTAATCTGCGTAGTTAAAAACCATTTACTTGCGTTTTTTGTTTAATATTTTACGAGTAGTTTCCTCTCTCTCTCTCTCTCTCAATACAGGCTCTATATATGATGTTCTAAGTAAACAGTGGTGCCAGAAATTTTAACAGAAAAATCTTCAATACTTTTTATTTTTATTACAAATAGTTACTTTAGGGGTTTATACCCTTCATTAAAAAAAGTGGAAAACGGGTATATTTAAGTTTGTCATTCCGTGTGTAATTTCTACAATATCCATTTCCTACCCAATTCTGAGTTCTTATTCATATCGAAGTCGATTGAGCAATCGTCTGCCAATCTGCGTTAGTGCTGAAGAAAATAAATATACTAGTCGATCAGATATAGTGTCGAAAGAGGTTCTAATGGAAATCAGCATGATCGGTCCATTTCCGTCGAGGCAGCAGGCAAAAAACCACGCCTACCTCTTTGTTTCATGTCAATAATAAAGTAACTCCAATCAAAAAAATATATATATGGAAAGATAGAGAAATAAAAAATAAGAAAAAAACATTAAGTGAAAAAATTGGCGCTCGTCCATATTTTCCGAGTTATGGGGCTTTGAAAATTTCATATTTTTTAAATATCAATATGGGTATCATTTTCAAGCTTTCGAAGAGATCTTTAAGGAAATACTAAATTTTTTAAAAATCCTTAACCCATTAGGAGCCGATGTAATTTTTATGGAAAATTATATATATGCAGCACCAATTTTTTTTTTTATTTATTTAAGTCTCGGTCACACCAATATTTGCTTTTTTGATTGGAGATACTTCACAAAACTAGATGTACATGGCTGGTAAATGGTATATAAGATTCGGCATAGCCAAATATAGCACTATAGCTTGTTTTCAATGAGTTTCATACACATAAAACGTTGTATTCGGGCCCATAACAATTTTAAATAATCTTTGACAACAACGAATTTTGTTTCGATAACTAATTACAACATTTTGCAATGTAAAAATGTTCGTAAGCTTTAAATACGTGCTTATTTTCAGAAAGCCTATTTATTGGTTCCTTTAAAAGCATCCTTAAATATTTAAAAACAATTTCTCGTATAGTTTTAATGGTTTCGTCATTCATTTCAACATAACTTTATTCAGTTTAAAATGTTGACCTATAGTCAATCGCATATCAATACAGTCTTGGAAGCACACAGCCTTCCTCTGCATTGGTGATTGAAATTCTAGGTTTATTTTATTTTCATTGTAAATGTTTTGAGTCGTTATATTGTTGTCCGCTGTTGAAATTAAGGAAAAATTATACTTCAAACTAAATCAAACTCATCAAGTCATGTGAAAATCGCCAAATAATTTATAAGTTGCGAAAAAATCGCCACATCTGACATCTCTGTTGCTAACTTCAAATAAAATAAAATACTACACTGTTTCATTTTTAACGCACTAAAGTATGTTACAAAAAATAAATACATAAATAAAATCAGTGGAGACTATTACAGATTAAATTTAGAGTGTGTGTGTGTGTATATTTGTGGGTTAATTAAATCGAAGGTTATCGTCTGTTACATGTGCCAACTAAGGCCACAAACAAAACTTACATAGAAAAGCAAAACTGTTTTTTTTTCAATCTAAAATAGGCTGCCTTGTGCTTTTCATAGTAAAGATGATTTTGTTAAAAAAAATATAACAAAAACCTTAAATGCTTCAAATTAAGTTTTCATAAGTTGTATTTACTTATCACGGCTGTTCCTAATGTTGATGTTAGACAAAAAAAAAAACGTTTATATCATTCCACCCTTGCTTCCTTTTTTTAACTTGTGTGTTGAATTTTAAAGGGTAGATCAAAATTTGTTGGAGATTTAAATATGAAGATATTTGCCAAATTAAAAAAAAAAAAATAGATAATAAAATGAAATAAAAAAATTGTACTTTACAAATCGCAAAAATCCGTCTACTGCGAAAAATATATTAAAAATAGCAAACACTATTATAAGTTTTCGAAAGTTCCGAGTAATAAGTTGGGGCCCTACAAATGCAAAATAAGATTCACTCAGTAAAGGTTTTCGTTTGCTTAGTTTTAAAAAATTAAGCTGCTTGCTGCAAATCATATATTGAATCAACAACAAAAAGTTCCACTAAAATTCTGTGAGAAACACATTTAGCAAAGAATACAAAGAATACGTTTTTTTTTAATTATTGTTGCAGCATTATTTTGATTGGCTTATACGCACAGTAAAAAAATACATGCATAGAAGAAAAAGCTAAAACATGACGCCAGATCTTTTCATAATAAAAAAATCTAGACGTTTTAAAACGCCTATAGGTAAAATTTTTTACTTGTGTGTGGTATGGCAATGTTAAAAAACTCTCGAACAGAGCAGTTGTTTGTATATAATATAATTAAATAAAACTAAATAAATAAAGTGAAATTATAGAAAATAATTTTTAATTTTGTAATTCTTATTGAATTTGCAATAAGTATTCGAATTGTTAATCTAACCATTTTGCTTAATTAAGTGCAGTCAGTGCTGCAAATATAATATAAATTTTCTGTAGTTGCTGCCATTATTAAGATCTCATTTTCCTAGAGTATAACCAAGAAAACGTTATTCCTACTCCTTAGCTTTATGTAACGCTAATCATTAGTTATATAACGCGCTAGCGTTTTCACACATTATATCACTTTTGCTTAAACCAAGCATTCGAAAAGGCTTTAAGGTGCCAGGAAGTGGCAATGATTCCCTGAATGAGCACGTTGAGCAGCTTGAGCAGCTTGAGCAGCGGCGTTGGATTTGCTGTCATTATTTGTTAAACTAAGAGTCATTTTAGTACGTAGAACTCATTGGACTTTGTTGGAAGAAGTGGCTGTAAGCAAAAGATCATAAGTTCGAATCCCAACCAAGCTATTGAGTACAACGAATTTTGTTGTTGTTGAGTATCCGCGCCAGAAGCGTCACTAAATGTCGAAAATATGATAAGCAAGCAGTTAAAGCGTCACCTGAGTCTCGCGTAGAAATGAAAAAATTTTTTGAGGTAGCCGCTGTATAGTAAAATCAACGATATTGTGGCTCAAATCACAAAAAAACAGATAATATTGTAGCTGTCGTGGCTTAGTTGGTCGATGGGTCTGGTTGATAAAATAGAGAATTGTGAACTTGAATTTGACCGAGGGCATATAATGCTTTGACCGGTTCTAAGGCGCATGCTGGCTGCACTTTTGTTTGCTGGGTTTCAAATAATCTAACAGTGTTTCTTTACAAAAGTAATTGTTATTTTTATCGTTTACTACGAGCCAACCATTTATATTTTGTAGTGTTAAAATTTTTCTTTTCTTTTTCTTTCGCAATTTGTTTTTCTTTTGAGGTGTTTTCGACAACTGGTGCACATTTTTGCAGCCATTTGTACATGGCTACTGTCTGCAACTTTTGCTGATTTAGTCCTTATTTTTTGCCTAATTTTTCTTCGATAATATTTGGTTTTTGTTTTTATTTTTGTTCTGGTTTTTGTTTGTGCTTTTATTATGTTTTATTTTCTTTTCTTTTTGCTTCGAAAATATAAAAAGAAAAACATTTGACACTATAATAAATCATTTTCTAATTAGGGCAGGCATTTTTTGGGTCACAGTGAGATAAGAAAGACATCGTTTAAAATCGGATGTGTAGGCTCTACTTAAACGCAAAAATAAGTAGGCGTTTTGCTCTTAAACTTGCTAAAAGAACATAGAAAAAAAAAAAAAAAAAATAAAGAAGCTAAAGTAAAAAATAGGGGACACAAATAGTGAAGAACAGTGGTATGCGTGATAAAAAATTAAAGAAATATTTTTCTAAGATTTATAAGAGAAGAATAATGATTTTAAATAAAATTTACAATTTTTTTTCTATAGAACTGTAAATTCTGAGTGGTATACGACTTAAATTCATTAAACTAATTCCCGAAGAAACGGGGCACATTTCTTCCTAGCGTCTTCTCATTTCCCGACGATGGAATTCCCCTGGCAACGGTTATAATGGCTATAAGGGACCATTACCTCAAATTGGCTCGCAAATTTTGGGTGGACAGACAACTGTGGACTACACTGGACCTCAGGCGAACCAAGCAGCTGCTCGGACTGGACAGGAAATCCATAAGTATCATGGTCTCGGTACTTACTGGCCACTGTCTAATCGGCAGTCATGAAAGACTGGGTTTGCCCTATACTGATTTCTGTCGCAGCTGTGGTACGGAGGATGAGGAAGAGATCGTACTGCTATAACAAATGGTTTACACGTATACAAAGGGGTATAAAGCCATTTTGATTTAAAAATATTTCTTTTTATTTGCAATTCCCGAAATATAAATAGAAACCTCGTACTAGAAAATTTGTTATTTGGCCAGAATTATAAATTTTAGAAAAATCGGAAAGGTTGTGGCTCCGCTAAAAGCAAAAAGCTAGACTAAGCTAGGGCAAAACTGTAACAGATAATCCAATTTTTTTAAGAAAAAAAAAAAAAAAAAGAATTTACAGCAGGGTTAATTTTTTATTCACCTGGGGTATTCCAATTTAAAACCTTCAAGGTGAAAATCACCTTAGAATAATTTTTTCTAATATTTATTAATTTCCCAAAAATTCTTGATATTCTGTCAAACACTTTCTAACAATTTATTAATTTTATCAACAATATTCGTTAAAACACTGCAATTTACTTGTCAACAACTTCATTAGAAACTTTTTATTCGTCGCACTTATGTATGTTTCTTAAACTTATGAGAGCACATTTAATATGGGATTGTTATTTCCGTTTCCTTTTGCCTGTATACAAATTTCATCTTTTGTTACTTTTTTGCAGCTGTAAATAAAATGTTCTTTGTTGTTATTAAAAACTAAGAACGTTTGAAGAGATTAAGTATGAGTACAGCAAGAGAATGTATTGAGTGTAAAAAAATGTAAAGCAACGTGTGTTTATAATTGTAATGCAGAAATGTTTGTATGTGTATGTGTGCCTGAGTACAATAACTTTTTTATAGTTTTATTTCATTTCTTAATAGAAATTTGCCTGTAAAAACATTTCTTTTTGCTTTATAGTTTCCCATAGAAATCTTTTATATGAAATTCCAAGTGAGTTAATTTTGTGCTTGCTCTCCTTTTTATGGGTCGACCGACCACCTTGAACCACAAATGGCCCAAAAAAAGATATTCATCAAGAATATTAAATGCAAACATAAACTTATATAAATTGTTGTATACGAGGATCGTTTTAAAATTAGTCGTAGTGTCGAAAGCAGAGATTTTCAAATTTATAGCTGTGAATACAAGCAGCTTTATAAAGATCATATTATATAAATATTGATATACGAGGGTGGTTTCAAAATCTACCGAAATGTTATATCGACAACAGATATTTTCATAATTATAGCTGTGAATACAAGCAGCTTTATAAAGATAAACTATACATAGTTGTATACGAAGGTGGTTCCAAAATGACCCGAACTGTAGTATTGATAGAAGAGATCTTTAAAATTATAGCTGTAAATACAAGCAGCTTTGCAAGTATAAACATATAAAACTTTATTATACGAGGGTACTTCAAAAATTAACCGAAGTGATTTATCGATGCAGAGATTTCAAAATTTATAGCTGTGAATACAAGCAGCTTTATAAAGATAAACTTATATAAATAGTAGTTGTATACGAGGGTCCTTTCAGAATTAGCAGAAATGTTATGCCGAGAGCAGGTTTTGAACATTATAGCTGTGGTCGATAAACCTCTATAAATAGTGTTATACGAGGGTTGTTTCAAAATTACATATAAACACTATATCGATAGTGGAGATTTATTATATTACATCTGTGAATTCTAACTGCTTTATAAAGATAAACGTATATAATAATTGACATACGAGGGTTGTTTTAAAATTTGCGGAAGTTTTGAATCGACAGCAGAGGTTTTCAAAATTATAGCTGTGAATACAAGCACCTTTTTAAAGATAAACAAATACATAGTTGTATACGAGGGTGGTTCTAAAATTACCCGAACTGCAGTATCGTTAGAAGAGATATTCAAAATAATAGCTGTAAATACAAGCAGTTTTACAAGCATAAACATATAAATTACTATTATACGAGGGTAGTTTAAAAATTACCCGAAGTGATGCATCGACAGCAGAGATTTTAAAATTTATAGCTGTGAATACAATCAACTTTATAAAGATTGTTGTTTCAAAATTACCCGAACTGTTATATCGATAGCAGAGTTTTTCAAAATTATAGCTGAAAGTACCAGCAACTTTATAAAGTTTAATGTAAAGGTTTTGGAATACCAAACTATTTAGTATTTTTTGACATTCGCACTTAAGCAAAGTCGCAACCAAATAATACGTTCTTCTCTTATAAAGCCAACTTAATTGTTCGTAGAACATTAAAGATGATCCGGCATTATGCTGCATAGCATTGAATCGTTGATGATGGTATTTAAAATAATGCGTCTTTCTAACACCAGAGGACCCCGTGGCAGCTTGATTGTTACACTTTACACATTCATATGGGGTTGCAACTATAAGCCAGAAACTGTAGACAAAGTGAAAGCCTGACTCTGCATATTCTTTGTTCTTATAGCTTCGACAATGACCATTAAAAGGGAGGCCTAGTCGATATGTATGTTTTCTAAGTACTCAGTTACCCGTTGGTACAGCTAGAAACCTCCGATTCGTGTTATGTACTTTCTATTCAAAGAGGCTACGTTAATATGACCCCTGGCCTTGAACAAAATTATTGTTTTTGATTTCTTGTAAGAAAACTTCGAGTAATCGTCAGAAAAGAAAGTGCCGTTTCATCAAGATATTATACTAATTCATTCACTTACTAGAGTCTGCAACCGGACGAGTGATCATCCAAATTCGATATTCAAATCAATTCGAGGGAAATGGGTTTTAAGCAGTTGATGAGTTGTAAAGTATTGTGAAGTTAAGATTTCCTTGAACTCCTTAGTAAGAGATAAAAACATGGCCAAGGATACAGTTGTGGTAAATTTTCCACATTTGAAAAGATGGTAGTTCATATACACTATTGCGTGTCCTACTTAGAAACGTATGATTTTCTAGTGTTAGAGATGTCCTAACTGGTTGTTGTTTGGTCTATTTCGATAAAATTGTGGAGTTTATGGGTAAATCGAGTGGAATAAGTGTCAAGCACTCACAAGGTTGTGACAGAGAGAGGCTTACGCCCGAGCATATAACCTGTATGTTATTTCAGCTACTATCGAGCATTGCCAGGCCTGAAATATAAGAAAAAGGACTTTCGAATATGACACATATGAATAAAGGCCATGATATACTTTAAAACTAAACATTGAATCTGTCAAAAACGACAGTGTGCCAGATTGTTCGACAAATTTGTTTGAGTTATTTATCTTTTAAAAAAATTTCATAAATTAATAATTTTAATACTATCAGAGTTGCATTTTGAGTTGCACATTTCTTCTTTAACAGTGTGGCATACAAACATACTTTTTATTGCGATTTTTCTTAGTAGAACCGGATTCCATCAAATTTATTTGTAAATAAATTTTACAATTGTGTTGAATAGGAAGTCGTGGCCTTAAGATTCCTCAAGCTAAAAAGTCGTCTGAATTAATCCAAAAGTATACGAACTATTAGCTGAAATGTTAGTGTAGCTTCTCTGCAGCTGTCATACGATTCAAAGTCAAATTTTGAGGAATAAGCGGTAAAAGGTTTCATCCCTTAGCACTACAGAGCAGAGTTAAGATGGTTTTCACTTGCTCGCGAAGAGGAGACCAACCATGATACTTTGTTTGTCATGTACTCGTATGTATCCAGCGGCTTAGACCGAAAATCAGGCGTATATTTTAAAATTGCTATTGAATTTCCATGCTGTCTATTCTGCAGATTTTGCAGCATCAGGCAATTTGCTCTTTATGAAAGTAAAAATGATCGAGAAGCAAAAGAATTGCCTGAAGTAAAAAGCTAAAAATACTTCGAACATGTTTTCTTAAGCAATAATTAAACCGGGTTCTCTATTCTCTATCTACGCCAAGCAAATTCTTAAACCACCTACGTACCTTTAAGGCATAATCTATATTTCTTCTTGTTTACGCTTTTTGTTTGATATCAAAACCAACCAACAACCAAATATGTAAATGAAGTTTTATGAATTTGGAAGACTTTTGCTTTTCATTTTTATGAAATCGTTTTGTACATAAAATTCATTTTTATGTGATAAATATACAAAAAAGAAAACAAAATTGATAATATCTTGTAGGTCACTATTGAATGGACAGTTATTTTTTTTTTCATGGTTTATAAAAAATAAGTTTTAAAATTTTTATGATGGTCTACCACATCTTTAGTAAGAGAAAGTTATCAATATTATGCAGGATATTTTGTGACAAATGTTTAGTTGTAGTTAAAAATATTTGAACAGTATAAATTTTATATGTTTTCTAGGCAGCATGAATGGATGGTTTTTTATATTGAATTGTGTAAAATTTAAGAAAATTTAAAGGGTTTTCGTTTCCACCATTATTACAACCTGCCATTAGTTAAGGGCAAGATTTTCTGGCCTGGCAACATTGAGTGCTGCCAAGTGGAATCTGACATTTCCATGGGAAAGTTTGTCATTTTTAAGCATAATCGTACTCAAAACGTTTTGACGTACGACCATTATTTGTGTTGTTTACAGTGACTTGAAAAAATTAATATAGAAAAAAATGGAATTAACTCGTGAACATTTTCGTGCCATCATTTTTCACAACTTTCGACGTGGATTATCACGACAAGAGTTCATTGATGAACTTAAATCTTTGTATGGCGATGAAGCACCATCCTATAGCACTGTGAAAAATTGGTATAATGAATTTAACCGTGACCGAGGCTTGCTCAAAGACGATTTCCGTGAAGGTCGTCCAAAAACAGCTGTTGTGCCAGAGAACATTGATGCCGTGCGTGAACTTATAATGCAAGATCGACATGCGACATACCGAGAGATAGAGACATCCTTGGACATTTCTTCCACCAGCATACATTTGATACTGCATGAACACCTGGCCGTAATAAAGGTTTGTTCTCGTTGGATCCCGCACAATTTGAAAGTCGCTCAAAAAAAGGCTCGTGTCGATTGGTGCAAAGAAATGTTGCAAAAATACGATTGCGGTGCTTCAAACGACGTTTATAAGATTGTCACAGGTGACGAATCATGAATCTATGCGTATGAGCCCGAAACAACAATCAACCGTGTGGGTTTTTAAAGACGAGCAAAATCCAACGAAAGTTTTTCGTGGAAGAAGCACTTGAAGCAAATGGTCGCCTGTTTCTTCGGCAAAACTGGTCAACTATAAAACCATTTTTGATTATAAATATTCGTATTTTCACTATTAGGCCAGAAATATATAGAGCAGCCCTCATATACAGTGCAGTCGATTCTAGCCGAATAGACTCGTTAATGGTTGGGAAGGTTTTGAAGTTTCTGGAAGCTGCACGTTCAGTAAACACAGTTTAGTGAGAGGATGTTTTTCTCAAGCCTCGAGTCTGAAGGCCGTTCAGATAGCGAAGTACCTTTCTTCAGTAGATTTGTTGACCCTTGGGGGAACTGGGCTTCTTCATGAGGGTGCACACCTGATATTTTATCACATAAGGGGTTAATTTTTTACATATTGTTGTCACTGTTTAGAACACTGTTCAATAAGCTTTTTATTTTATTTATTTCTTTTGTTTAATTTTGTTCCATTTTGTTTCGTTTCTTTAGTGTGTAAATAGTTTTTAAGTTTTTTAAATAATTTAATTGCGTCCTTCTTTTAATTTTTTGCGGAATTCCTTTTTAAATTTTCACTAAAATGTGGAAAATTTTTATTTGATTATTGGAAATAGTCTTTGAAAAATAAACTAATATGTAAGGAATTGCTATTAATATTTTGTTAGTTTTAGTTTTTTATTATGATTTTGTTGAAAAATAATTTAAATGAAAATGAAATGAAATGTATTGTAAGGCTGACTTTAAAAATGTATTAATACAAAGTTTGTATACAGTGTTGCTGCGGTATTTAGATGTTGTACATATACAAAGTTGCGAAACAAAGCAATTGCTCGGTTGCAACGTATCTTATACTTGTCGGCGACATTTTGAAATGGTATGCATTGTAAACATTTACATTATTCGAATACAAAGCAACTGACGTTTTGAAAGGGAGCCTAACTTTTCAAAATATTTAAAAAAATATATATGTATACATATGTATATACATACATATATGTAAATATTTTTGTCTGTATTTGAAATGATTTAATAAAAATAAAAAAATAAAAAACACATGCTGAGTAGTTTCTGCACGTGTTATAACATTAAAAACAAACATTCTTAAAAATACAAATGTACATACATATGTATATAAAATCATTTACAATGAAAACTTTCAACCAGAAATTTAGGATTTTTTTTATTTATTTAGTTGGTTATGAAAAACTTTCCATCCATGAGTTAAAAAATACATTTTACAATAAAAAGACTCTAAATTCCTTCTACTAAAAAATAGATTTTCAGCTGACACAACAAAATAATAAATCAAAATACGTATGTGTGTGTTTTTAAAAGAAATAACGTTTTAATTAAAAAACAAAAATTAGTGCAAATAAATAATTAAAAAAAAAAAAAAAAAAAAATAGAGAAAAATTATTGCTGAAAAGAGCTGAAAAGAAAATACTAAAAACGGTGTAAAATGTATCCTTAAGTAATAGCAAAGTTTTGGTGTTGGTGGTTGTTCATCATCATCATTCTCAACTTTTTGTTTCTAGTCGTTATTAATTAACCCAGCAACCAACCACCTCCACCTTCAACAAATTCCTTAAATTGCAACCAACTTCATATCACATTTTAGCAAAAAAAAAAAAACTAATAGTGTTTGAGTGCTGTTTACATTCCCTCTCATCACTACATGCGTGTATTTTTTTGTTTACGGTACTACATTTCTACTAACTAGCGACAAAATCTAATATTTTTGTTGGTGTTTCCTTCATCCAATTTAAATTCACAAATACACAAAAAAAATACAATTTTCGGTTGTGTTTTGGCTTGTTTCCGTTTGTTGTTGTTATTGCAATGCAATCAAATACAAGTCGTGCTACTTTAAGTGCACAATCATCGGGTACACCTTCAGCATCAACAATATCATCATCTGGCAAGGTAAGTGTGACATATACATACACACATCAATTTAAATTTTATACATCCTATAATTCTGGTAGCTGTCAACGTATCCCCTGAAATATCCAATAGAACATTTGGTATAATTTTTCTAGCCGTATGCCATTTTTTCCTTGAGGGAGTAGTAGTGCAACATGACAACTTCAATTTTTTAACTCCTGCCGGCTGCAGGCAAATATCATAAGGACACTTTGAAGTCCACGAATGTTATGCCTGATCTTATGATAACTTAAAACCCTTCTCCTCAAAAAGCTTCCGGAAGAGAATCTCCTTAAATTGGTTGAGGGAATAGAGGACGTAAATGGGCAACGTGGGTGCATGTAGGTTGGGGTAAATATAGGAAGAATGCTTCATGATGATGCTAATAGCATTTCCCGTGGCATTTCCTTTTCGACTTAAGGAAGCCATAACTAAGGTGCTTTTAAGCGTCTCGCACAGAAAACTATTTAACTAACAAAATCATCTGGTGCTGAGTAGATCGAAGGACAGGTCGTAGGGTATAACAAATTTAAGGCTTATGCTTGTATGTTAGACTTATAATTATGCGAAGAATATAAAAATCATGCTCCTTCTCTGGATATCAGGATATAAATTTATTTCTATCTCAGTCGGACAAGAATCGGCTTGAAGACCCTCGTCACTAATTGTTTGTTAAGTACTGACGTAACAAATCCCATTAAATTAATTTTAAAAATTCCTTTGTTTAGAGTAGTGGGTGGGTTGACGAATAGTTTTTATAGGTAGCTCCGCTCCGTAACCAGATCCGAACTAGTTATTTGTTTTAGAACACTTTAGTTCTAAAACAGCTCTTTTTAAATCTTTATCATGACAGAGTAAGTGCGTACATGGAGTGCTTATGTGCTGTAGTCGAT
The DNA here is from genome assembly GCA_916610165.2 of Gymnosoma rotundatum. Classification (NCBI taxonomy): domain Eukaryota; kingdom Metazoa; phylum Arthropoda; class Insecta; order Diptera; family Tachinidae; genus Gymnosoma; species Gymnosoma rotundatum. The sequence continues at coordinate 13,946,474 of OU744340.1, forward strand.
GATTGTATTGACCAATTGAATAAGCTTTGCTTTGGATCAGTTATGTTAGGTGTCAGTAGATACAATTGACGGATTTGTATTGCCACAAACAATTTCAAAATACAGTTAAACCTCGATTAACCGGGTCTCTATTAATCGATTACATCTATTAACCGGCATGAGGCTCCTTTTATATTTTCCCTCTATTATCCGTGCTTTTTATCTGTTATCCGTGCAGCATTTATATGGTCTTTATTATGTATATCTAAATCTGGTGTTTCCTCTTTTGCGCTTTTATTTATTTTGTAAGTGAAATTAGATCTGCTAACATCTGCTGTGGAATAATGGCTCCTTCAAATAGTAAATGATCAAAAAGAGCAAGAAAAGTTCTTCAATTAAAGACAAAATTACTTTGATTCGTGACTGCGACAAAAATATATCTGTTAAGTTGCTGTTTATATATATATTTATATAACCTCTATTAACCGTGTATTTTGATTATCCGTGCTGGTGCCGGTCCCACGCGAGCCAGATAAACGAGGTTTAACCGTAGAGCGGGGGAACTCTGCAGATTAAAAAACCTGGACTGAAATATTTAGTTTGGTATTAACCAATAGGATATAATGAAAACCGCTGGGACCCCACTGTTGAGAAGACTATATCGTACTGTTGATGTTATTGGATTTAGGCCAGCTCATGTCTTGAGCCTCATCCAACGCCATGGTGATTTGCATCAATATTTTCCCTATTGTTGGGGAGTTAATTTGTACTTAAACCCCATAAATTTTTGGTTTCATTTGCACCACTGGATGTAGGCTCCCGTTTAAGCCTTTTCGAAGAATTGTCCACAAACACCAACTTCCTTGAGATACATCTAAGCTGGATAATTAACAAACTTGTCATGTTCTCTCCACAAGGTATTAATCGAGCTTTAAGTATTTTAATACGCGCTTCGTTTTAAGTAATTCCGATATATCCTTTCAGTTAAAACAAGGATAAATCTGTTAAGCTTCAGGACGCAGTTTACCACAACCGAATAATATTCCTCCTTTGAACCTGACTGTTTTATCAGCAGACACTTAATTCTCCAAACGTATAAACGAAAATAAGTTCAGTACTAACGAATCTACCGTCTTTGGAGAACGATAAGTTAAAGAAGCACCCAAAAGGATAATAATCTGCTTTAGCGCAGCCTCCCTTTGCGATTATTTTAATGTTAAATTTATCTAACTGCTATGAATAATTTCCTTTCTCAAGACGATCGATAGTGATATTTAACACAATCTAGAAAACTGTAGCTATGACCTTCTTTGGTCATCAGATGTTCATTAGCCTTCTTTGGCATACCCTTAGCCAAAGCAAGGCACTGCTTTGTGTCTGAACCTGAAATTGCTTCCTAACCGCTAAATTAATGCAGAAAAATCATTTCGTGACTTACAAGACTTTTGCTTAGTTACGTTCATAACAGTCTTAACCAGCTTTAATTTGAGGTCGGCTTTACATTTTGACAATGGCAGCTATGAGTTTGCAGTAATATTGGTAGGTCTTAATAATCTACCTTAGAATTTAACAGAAACTGTCAATTTGCAACTGCTGAGTGTCGAATCTAGAACTTTAAGTCATCACACGCTCTGTAATTACTGACATATTAAGCTTCTTTGGAAGGCTTTAAGGAAAAATTTCTTCAGAATTAAGTAAAGAAAGGCATTGAAGTTTTGCTTTCAAGATTGGAACATTTTTCCTATAAGGGCTGCTCTATATATTTCTGGCTTAATAGTGAAAATGCGAATATTTATAATCAAAAATGGTTTTATTGTTTTTCAAAGTATGCTCCAGCATGACTTATACACTTTTGCATGCGCTAAAACCAGTTGTCGAAGCACTTTTTCCACTCCGATTGAGACACCTCTAAAACAAAAACGCTCTGGTTTGAGCCGATGTGTCATGGTGAACAATGATTCGTCTTCTCTTGTTGGTTTTTCGAATTTCTCCGATGACTTCAGGCAAACAAATTGTAGTGTACCACTCAGAAGTGACCGTCCTACGTTGCTCAAGCGGAACAGTCGCCACATGACCAGTTTTGCCGAAGAAACAGGCGACCATTTGCTTCGAAGTGCTTCTTCCACGAACAACTTTCGTTGGATTTTGTTCGTCTTTGAAGACCCACACGGTCGATTGTTGTTTCGTTTCGGGCTCATACGCATAGATCCATGATTCATCACTTGTGACGATCTTATAAATGTCTTTTGAAGCACCGCAATCGTATTTTTGCAACATTTCTTTGCACCAATCGACACGAGCCTTTTTTTGAGCGACTTTCAAATTGTGCGGGATCCAACGAGAACAAACCTTTTTTACGGCCAGGTGTTCATGCAGTATCAAATGTATGCTGGTGGAAGAAATGTCCAAGGATGTCTCTATCTCTCGGTATGTCGCATGTCGATCTTGCATTATGAGTTCACGCACGGCATCAACGTTCTCTGGCACAACAGCCGTTTTTGAACGACCTTCACCAATCATCACCATCATCTTTGAGCGAGCTTCGGCCACCATTAAATTCATTATACCAATTTTTCACAGTGCTATAGGATGGTGCTTCATCGCCATACAAAGATTTAAGTTCATCAATGCACTCTTGTCGTGATAATCCACGTCGAAAGTTGTGAAAAATGATGGCACGAAAATGTTCACGAGTTAATTCCATTTTTTTCTATATTAATTTTTTCAAGTCACTGTAAACAACACAAATAATGGTCGTACGTCAAAACGTTTTGAGTACGATTATTCTTAAAAATGACAAACTTTCCAATGGAAATGTCAGATTGCACTTAGCAGCACTCAGTGTTGCCTGGGCAGAAATATATATAGCAGCCCTCGTACGTTTTTAATTTTATATTTTTATTTTTTTTTTCTGTTAGTTTTATTTTTTTATTTCCATTCCAGTTTTATAAATGTAAACACTCCCTACTAGCTGCAGATAAAAAAATACAGCAGCCCTATCTAATTGATAAATTTCATTTCATAAATCATTAATATATTTTTGCTCCCCAAACAGTCGTGTGTGCGTGAGCATGTTTCGTTGCTGCTTTGGTGATGCCAATCTTGATATGACAATTAGAGCATGTAATTTGATTAAAACAGGGTTATTTTTAAAATGAAATCTATAAAAATTTGTTTTATAGCCCTTGTAATTCAGTACCCTAATTAGTCATAAAAGGTTTTTTTTTGCAAAATTTTTATCTTGAATACTTAAATACTGTCGCATCACTTTTTGCAATTCCATTGTCATCTACTTACAAGGTAATTTTGTAAACCTTTTCCCCTACTTTAGTTACTCCCACGTCACATTTAAATTACTTGCATACATATTTAAACGCTTGAAGAAGAAAAAAAGAAACGTTTGATTTCCATTAATTTCCATGTGCTACGCATTAAATAGTAAATATGAACGCATAATAAAAATCTCCGTTTCTCATTAAAATCATGATATCGTCATCTCGAATATATACGTCTTCCTTAATAAAACTTCCGTTGCTGCTGTTTTTTTCTTGGTTTGTTTTTTTTTTGCTTCAACTTTTTTTTTGCATTGTTCAGTGCAACCGAAACCACCGTAATTTTCATACAACAGCTGAAAAATATGCTATAGTTTTTAATACATTTAAAGGGATGTTAAAAAAAGGTGAGAAAGAAAAATGATGAAATGATAGGAATATGAAGAGAGTGAGTGGGTATGTTTTTTTTTTTTTTAATAGCAATGGTTAACTATATACTGTCATTTTTGCTGGCCTCAATTAAAACTTTAAGTAAAACGGCGGATAGCGAAAATAATATTATCCGGTTTTTATTACTTTAAATAGTAGTTTGTGGTTTTTGCAAGCTTTCACAAGAAGAATTTATATTTTAAAAGCAAAAATCTTAAAGTTTTTAGGTAAAATATAAATGTAAAAATATTATAATAAAATTTAAAAAATTTTCTTTTAAAGTTATTTTTAACCATTTCGATACTATCGCTAAAATGTCTGTCTGTCCACCAGAAACAGATGTTTATGGCTAAAACCAAATTAGCTAGACACTAGAAATATATAGACAAAACGTACATTAGTATGGCCGCTTCAAGTGCAAATCACAAAACGAAAGGTAAAATTAATCTCTTAGACAGTTATAGGAAGACACTTGAACGTTACATTTAAAAGTATAGAAATGTGAAATTAAAAATTAAAGGGTGTCCCATACAATACATAACTATTACGTTCATAAACTTGAACCCCAGCAGATAGATTCCTAAATTAATATAGAGTATGTAGAACCATAACGGCTTTATGACGAGTTAAAAAAATTATATTAAAGGGTGTCCTCATAGAAACGTTTTTTTTAACATATATAGTCATATTTTTCAAACCACAAGTGTGAGTGCGCTATAACAACATGTATAAAAAATAACTTAAAATTTAAAGGGTATCCCCATAGAAAACCTAATAATGACGTATATTGTTTTATTTTTTGAACTTTAAACTTGAAACAACAATTTAAAGTGAACAAAAAGTTTAAAAACTACGGCTAATTTTAGAAACAAAAAAATCGAATAATCGAATATTAAATACTCGAATAACGTGTAGTAAAAATTAATGAACTAAATACTTTATATAACCAAGTTGCTTACAATAATGTATTCTACAGTCTTGTATTCTATTACAAATCTATTCAATATCTAAGTAATCGATTAAAAAAAAACAATTCGCAGGAAATAAATTAATGAATCAAAAAAAAAAAAAAATTGAAATTTAAGAACTGCATTATCGGATAAATGAGTATTTAAGTAACAAAGTATTCGAAAAACTTTTAAATCAATTTTATTAACCGAGTTACCACTTACAAATTTGGAATAATCGAATAACTCGTATTGATAAGAAGTAAGCAATTAATTTATTAGGCCGGGTAGTTTACAAAAATATTTTTAAAACTCTCGTTATTAAAAATCACTTCAATATCTGAGTAACCGTGTAAAAAAATAATCTATTCGCATAAAAATAATTAGAAAAGTATCAAAAAAAAAAAAAAAAAGAAAAAATGAACCAGAAAAAAATCAAAGATAGAAACAATCATATTCAAATGCTCATGTGATTAATAAGTTAAAGGGTAACCATGCAGCTTAAGAAGGGTAAATAAAAATATTATCTTAGAATAAGAGTTTACCTAAATAACCAAGTTCTGGTTTTATCATTACAAAATACTTATCGTAAAAATTTTATAAGATTTAAAATTAAAGTACTCAAGTCAGACCCTGATTGCTGTTACTTTTTTGAGGCTAACAACTAAGTTGTCAAGTAACCGAATAAATACATTAAGTATTTAGCTAATCACAGAAAGCAATATACAATAATACTTTATTCAAGTTGTACATGTATGTTATCGAAAAGATTGATTAGAATTTATATTATTATTTTAAATTCGATTAAAAAGTTTTAAAATTATTCGATTACTCGGCCCTATAACAGTAACATTAATATGTCTAAATGAGTGGCTACTAGAGTAAATTACTTGGTTACTCGCTAACTCATAGCATTTAATAGAAAGTTAGTGGCGATTAATGCTATATATGGTATTCGGTTATTTGATTAAAAAAAAAAAAATATTAAAGAACATTTAATTTAAAAGTTTTTACTTGTTGTTTTTTTTCCTATTTTTTAATTATCTATCGCACCGTATATTTGTTTTTGTTTTTTAATTGGAGTTACTTCAGTGCTCCAAATAATATAGAAAGTTTGAGGTAGTCGTGGCGTTTTGCCCGCTGCGTCTAAGGTCATGGACCGATCTTGCTGATTTCTAATAGCACTTCTTTCGACACTATGTCTGATCGATTGGCGAATATAAATTTTAGTTTAAATCAAATTTGTCTTCGCAAAAACTAACATGGACGGAAAGACGGATACACGGACATGGCTCAATCGATTTCGTTATGAAGTCAGAATATATATATTTTATGTGGTCGGAAATGGATATTGTAGAAATTTTTCTACATTTTGTGGTGAAGGATATAGAAAAGTAACCGTTAAAAAGTGAATGTTAAAAAAGTAGATAGATGCGAGGAATGCTGAAAAAGGACGTAGCGGCATTACATTCTGCGTGCGGCATTACAAAAAACTGAATGCTAAACAATCGGGCATTTAAAAAAAAATAACTTTGAAAAATACTAAAACATTTGTATAATAAAGCCCTAACCTTATAAACAAAATCAAAAGACAACAATTAATATATAATAAGCATGTTACCGAGTCAGATTAATCGAATATATAACGAATTAATATGTGAACGCAGTTAAACAATTTTCTAAATTCTTTATTTAAAAAAGCTAACTAAAAACTTGATTTTTATAAAAATTGTAAATTAATCGAATAATCGATAGTTGATTTGTATTTTATATCTTAAATAAAAATCGGTAAGAACTAAAATTGACTTAGATTAAGAAATTAACAGCTAAACATAAATAATCGTTAATTAATTAGAAGTTTAAGGTATCAATATTTAATTATAATTTCCCAGCAAAAAATTAGACATTACCTTAAAAATACTTGCCATATAATGAATTACTTTTGTGATTGGAATATTTTGTTACTCGCTTACAAAACACATTACATTAGTTTCCTAAAAAGGAAGTAGAAATGGAACTAGTTCTTTATGTTAAAAGAGACTACCGTATTAATGGTACTCATTATTTCCTACAATAATTAATGTAATCGATTCTCAGTAGTTAATTATAAAAGTCTCATGCCTTATTAAAATCATTAAGTTGGCAATCTAGTTGGTAAGGACTTCTGCCAAAAATGCTTAATTCCACACTCCATTACCTTTTCAAATATTTTTTGCTGGGTTACGCTTGAAAAAAGAAATGTTTATTTTTATGCAACCCTTTTTGTAAAAAAAAAAATAGATAAATAAGTTTCTTTGGAACTTCAGTTTACTGACAATTATAAATATTAATTTTTAAATAGTGTTTGATTATTCATAAAAACAATTTTTTAACAAGAAAAACTAGACTGCATTTTTCTCTCTTAAGTGTACTTTAAAATGTTAGCTATTTATTTGTTGTTATTAGATGCATTTTCCACCATCTTTTATCTTCTCTCTGTACAACTCAAAAAATAATCAATAGTTTTTGTAATAATATCAATACAAGTCTCTTTGTTGTCTTAACCATATCTACTGTACTGTCATCATACGTTCTCATGTTATAACTAATCATCATCTTTAAACGTTTCCAACACTTCAAATTTCTACAATGTCATATAATTTTCATTTGTAAATGTTGTTTTCCATAAAGTTATGACATTTATTTTTATAAACTTACTTGTTTTTTTTTTTTTAATTTCGAACAAAATTCATTTTTGAGCTGTCAGTTTAGATAGAAGTGATATGATGAGTGTTGCTATAAGTGGGTTGATCAATGATATGGTAGCATGATGGTTATTGAGAGGCGATTTCCTGCCGGATCATTAAAGCAATTTTAAAAACATTATATTACTTTTATATATCTAAAGTTTCATATTATTAGACAAATAGAATTTCGAAAAATAATTCAAAAAGCTTTAACACAGAAATTTTGGTTTCTAAAAAATATATGTCGTACTTCCCAAATAGGATAAGATTAATTTGTAGGGTATTAATTGAGTAACCGAATAAGTCAAGAAAATAAATCTAAATAATGAGCTATGAGATCGAATAAAGAAAAAATATCTAAGTAACCGATTTTTCAAATAATCGAGTAAATCGAATCGAATAATTTGCAAGAGAAAAAATTTTATTTTAATTACTTATTTTGCAACAAAATTACAGTTTCATATAAATAATCGAATAAATAAATATTCGATTAAATTTTAAATTTTCTATATTATCGATTAAATAAACATTAATAATTAATAATATTTAATTTATTGAAAAATTCTTAAAAATTATAATTAATTAAAATAACACATTAATTTATATGAAGGTGTTGTGTGGTTGCACAGGTATAACATTTAATCGAATTAGGTAAAGTTTGGGTAAGTAATTATCTTACTAACCAAACAGTTTAGTAACCAAATATATATTTTTCAAATCAAAATCTTTAAACGCAAAATATGTTATGTATTTTTCATCACTAAGGAAAAAAGATAAAAAGAAAGAATAATCGAATATTCTATGACATTAAAAAAAATGTTTAAAATTGGTACTAAAAATTGATTTGTTTTTAATAAATTTAATTTAATTGAATTATTTTTGTTAATCGCTTCAATAACAATCGATTAATCGAATTGTCAAATAGAGAATTCTCAGCATTTTCATAAAAAGTACTCCTTTAGCTTTATCAAAATAATAAATTAAAAATTCTTTCTAGTTACCTAAATTTATTTGTTAGTCGAATAATCAAGTAATCGAATAAATTATTCATTTATTTTTTTAAACTTGCAAAAATTAAAACTTTATATGATAAAGATAGGAAACTGTTTAATCTAATAGTCGATAACTGAATGGTGTATATCTTCGCTTGTGTAGCTAAGTAACCGATTAAAAGTCCATCAAATAGAGCTCAAAAATGAAATAGAATTCTTTGATATTTGCAAAAAATATATGTGAGGTCTTTTATATATTATATTTTAATATTTTTCTAAGCTATCAAATAATCGATTAAACCCGTAAAAATTAAAACGTTTCGAATAAATTATCGTATTACTTAATAACCAGCAATAAATCAAAACAAAACTGTCAGAAAGCATTAACAATATGATGTGTTACTCCACACAAAAATTAATTGGATACTTCATGCCGTTTTAAATTTGTTTTCTATTATTCTTGTGTAGTTTGTTATTATGATAACTTTATTCGAATATATTTTTTAATCGAATATATTTTTTAATCGAATATATTTTTTAATCGATTTAATTTACTGAAATATTATCTAATTTAACAAAAGCTTACTATTATCTTCCAAAAGCATGTATTTCATTAGTTAAGTTACCGATTAAAAATAATCGAATAATTCTATAATAATTTAACGATTAATCGATTAATTTTATTAATAAAAATTCATAATTTTTTTTGTCTAAATTTATGTTTAAATCTTAAATATGTAAAATTTATTTAAATTTCTTGCTGTCATTTACACTTCACTTGTTTCTCTACTCATACAGTTACTTATGATTTGTTGTTCTATATTTCAAAATTATTTCATGTATTCTATTTATCTCTGCATATCACTTGTTTTATAAAACTTCTGATGGCTTAAAAACCAGAACAAAATACTAAAACCAAAAGTGATTTATCATCAATGTTTTATTCAAAGTCGTTGGTTCGTTTATTCGTTTTTGTGTCTTTATTCATGTCTTGTTGCCTTTGAAGCTTCTGAATGCTGATTAGTACATTTTATGCATGAAATGTGTCTCCTTTTCTGGTCAGTTTGTTGGTGTAAGTGGAAATAATTTTTTTTTCATTTTATTGTGTTTTATTCCTAAAATTTTCATTTGAAATGACATTATGTTTATGATTGTGTCAGTGCATTGTAATTTAAATGTGTTGTTTGTTCAAAAATGATTGATTTTTTCCTGGGCTTATACTTTTATAAAGGAAGAATAAGAACAATCTCTAAAATGTCATATATTGAAAATTTGTGGAATTTAAATATAATGACTTTTTTATTTATAATAACTCTTGCAAAAAAAAAAAAAATCTTAGGCAGAGATGATTTTTTTTATTTTGGATTAGTTGATTCTTCTACTCCTGTAAGGAGCATAGGGCCACTTATCATATTCTATACAAAAGATAGATACCTCAAATTTCCACAATGTCAGTAAAACTATGTACGCTGTAGCAAAGTGTATAAAAAATAAAACTTTTAATTAAGGAGTGCCCCATTAGTAATGTGACTTAACTGCGTGACCTCACATTTGAACCGCAACAGGCAGAAACTTTCAGTTTAAGTATTTTTATATCCGCTATAAGAACAAGTAAAAAAATTAAAATCAAAAAATAAAGGGTGTTCATATAGTGACGTGATAGCAACGTATATGCCTTTAGTTTTTTAACTGTTGTAGAAAGACATTTAGATTTTTACAGAGTGTATTCAAATATGTGTGAACGATAAATTTAAAAAATTAAACGGGTTTTCATTAAGGAAGTGATTTCGACGAATATGGTTTTATCTTTTAAAGCGTTATAACGCAAAGGCTTGAAATATGCACAGAGTATGCACTACTATGTCTGCTATATAAAAAATTTAATAAAGGGTCATATTTCTTGAACCTGAGACTATAAATATGCGCGGAGTATGTATTGCTAGTTCCTTATAAAAGCACAAAATTTTAAGTTAAAAGGTGTTGCAATAGTAACATTATTTGCAGAGGTCCCTATATTAAATTTACTCAAAATTTATATTACTATGTCCGCTGTTATAAATAAATAAAGATTATTATTTATTTATAACTTTTGTACTTTTTCTAATAAAAATTAATTTTTTAAGATTTTATAGGTGATCACAGATTTTCTTTATTTAAGCTCTACGAAGCACAGTTTACGAGAAAATCAAAAATCAATCGAATTTTTATAAATTTTGTATTTTTTGTAATAAAAATATACTTTTTTAGATTATATTTTTCAGATTTACGAGAAAATCTAATTTTAAACTTTTTAATAAAAAAATTATTTTTTTTTGGGTCAGAATCGAAATAATAGAAGAATAAATTTAATTGTTTGAAAAGAACTGGTTATTCTCTCTCTTTATCTCTAATAAATATCAGTTCTTTAACGTCGCCTTAGGATTGCTCTTTGTATTGTAATTACTGTTACGTTATATTTACTAATTAGGTTACTTAAAATGCAACTTATAAAACATTAGTTATTATTTGACCTTGATGGAACTTTATTTACCCAGCTCTGAATAATTATGTTAGCAATGCTGGCATGGCTCAGCTACTTTACACTCGTAGCTTCTCTTTTGGATGTTTTGCTTTATACTGTCACACTACTCATAGCTGCGATTTTCAATTATAGACGATTTAAAACGGCTAAATTATGTTCATATGAAAAAATCTGGCAACTTCTATTGTTTTTTTAATTGTATTTTTATATGTTGGTTATATAATGTATATCAGATTATTAAAACAATGCTGCAACATCGGCTAAGAGAATATATTTGCTTTATTTGTCATATATTTGTATATTTGTGAGTGTTTAGTACAAGCAGTTTAAAAAGAACTTTTGGTTGTTGTAAAAAGAGTAATTTCTTCTAGTTCAAGCTGTGAGTATGGCGCATTAAGTCTACTATTGTAGCAATATTAATGTTGAGGTTGTTAATTCCCCTTTAAAAATATAAGGCCGTGGTAAGTAGTGAAGCTGCAGTTCAGATGACGGTCATAAATTTTTTTTTTAAATTTAATCAAATTTGTGTCGAATGACCTGTCTATTAGTGTAAACTAAGAGCATAAAGTAGAATATGAAAAAATTACAACCAAACAAAAAAGTCAAACAAACAAAATCGCTGTATTCTGAGGAATCAATTTGATTTTGTTTTGCATCAAAAAAATAGCAAAGTTTTAAAAAATTTGCAAAAAAAAAATTAGTAATAAGAAATTAGAGCGAATCTGTGTTATCGGACTTAATAAGTTTGAAATGAATAGGAGTCATAACGATAATTTCTTTTTAAGTTGTGAAAAATTTTAATTCAAATGGTTTTTAAACTCTTAAGCAGAAAAAATTTTCATCTTATACTCTCTCCTTCATTAAGAAATGGCAAGTGTCAAGCAATATATTTCCGTTTCCGCTGAAAAAAAACGAAAAAAAATTTTTAGTCAGTTTTTTTCGTCGTCATGTTTTTTTTAATGAACACACAAATGCTTGCAACAATATCAAACGTTATAAACAACAAAACAAAAGCTCTTAAGTAAAACATTTGCTCTCATACACGGAGCCAACAACAGCAAGCAGCCACATTCAAAAGGCTACAAGAAGAATAAAAAGGCATTTTTGCAAAACATTTTGAAAACAATTGAAAATTTGAAGACAATTTTCCCCAATGGCATGAACTTAAAGAAAAGACATAAACAACAACTACAATAAGCGAAAAAAAGAAGAAATAATAAAAATGAGCAAAGGGTAGATGTCTGCAAAGGTGGGAGTGTAACAAATAAACAATTAATCCTTTAAGAGTCAGAGTTTAAAAGAATTTGTAAAGTAAAGAAAAAATTGCTAGAAAAATATGATTTTGCTTTAGTGTTGTAATTTCTTGAGTCTTCACTGGACCTTCTGGCGTTCATGTTATTTAGTTCATTCTACAACAACAGCAACAATAATGTCCCTTTATTGTATATAACTTTTGTTTTGTTAAGTAACGATTTACGTTTACAATTAAAGACAGTATTTTTTGTTTTTTTCACTTTTGTTGGGCACTTAAGTCACCCAAACTAATCAGACAATTGTCAGCAGACAGCCGGTCGGCCAATACACAGACAATAGTGTATAAAATATTATTAAAAATATAAGAAAAGGAAGTCAAAGAGCGAGTGAGCTTAAAAGCCTGCCACTTTTTCTTTGCATAATTGTTGATGATGATGAAAATGCCAAAACTTTTAGCGACTGTATTATTTGTTTTTTTCTACTTAACATTTTATGGGCTTTTGTATTTTGGTGACCAAATGGTTGCAAATGCTGAAAAGAAAACAATGACAAACACACATTTATTGTATGACAACGATAATGATTGCTGAACAAAGAAACGACTGTGAAAATTTCATTGTCACATTATAAAAAGGTTATGAAAAGAAAGAAAGAAAAAAAAATATTCGCCAATAATAAAATTTCAAAAATATAAAAGGGAAAGAAAATCCATAAATTTAAGTTTGAAATACTTTTAAAAGAAAAATAAAAAACAACATATTCTAATGTACTAAATATTTTTGAAACAACTGAAATGGCTTAAATTTAGAAGCAAAAATTAATCGTTACATTAAATAAAAAAAAAAAATATATATATATATAACAAATATTATTCGGGTAATGGAATAATTAAAAAAACTATTTCATAGTATTTTCTAAAATCAAGAAGGACAACAAATGCAAATTTTACTCTAAAAATAAACATTTTATAAAATTATTCGAATAAAATTATAGACAATTATTCGATTAATCGATTAAACTTCAAGTTTAAGTCTTTGATTATAATTTCGACTTGATTGATACAGAAAAAGCAAATCAATGTTAAAAATATATTTATAGTGAATCTTATCTGAAAATCATTAACCCGGTTTAACGATTAAAAGTTGTTTGTTTGTTGTTCTTGTTTTTACTTTTATAACTGATGACTTTTTTTTTTTGATTTAAAAAAATACATGCTTGCACATAAAACGAAGATGGTTTGCTTTAAACTAGTTATACTTTTATTCGAATAATTATAAATTTACCGATTAAAAAGTCGGTTTGAGTTTGTGTAAAGCTTCAACTTGAAAATGTGTTTAAAACTTATATTCAAAAATTATATATTCGAATAATCGGATCACCGATTAGGAACAGAGTATACATATACAGAACGTTTTGAGCAGATATATGGTAACATATATGTACTTTAACAATATATATTTCACAATTAATTGGTTTATTCGAAAATCTGCTAGTTGAACGATTAAAATATTTTTTACCCTTTTCTACGTGTAGATGAAACCAGACAAAGTTTAATTCTTTACAACAGACCCAATTTTTATCGAATGAGAGTTATTTCAATCGTTAAATTAGTCTTGTTTATCGTGCTATAAAATTAGTTTAATTACAACAAAAAGTTATGATTTTAAACAAAATATGCGAATAAACTTGTAAAGTATTATTCGGTTAATTGTAAAATTCTTTAATAGTAAATAATAATTCTTTTAACTTGATTATAACGAATTATCAATTAATTTACTTTATTGATCGTATTTTGTTTTTTTTCGCGAATGTAGTAGATTTCAAAATCAAAGTAACCGAATATTTAAGTATCTAAGCAAACGAATAATATTTAAACTCTTTTTCGTTTTGAATGTAAAAATATTCAAAGCAAAGCACTTTAATGTATAAATATTTAAATTATTACTACATACATCGAATATAGACGATTATTGACGTAGCCGATTACCGTGACCATTGATGTGACTGAATCTTTTAATCGTTTTTTGCCAAACACTTTTGTTTATGTCGACCCTAAGTTATGTATAAATAAACTATATAAATATATTCAACTATATAAATAAGTAAACTATAACAATTGTAACTAAATTCAGTGTCGAATACTCGAGTAACCGAGTATTTAACAGATGTAGCGATTTGCATAAAACTTTTGACACTGAAATGGAATACAATTTGAATATATATAAATAATTAGTTTATATTAAAGTTATAAATACATTATTCAAATATAACTATGTGTTGAATAAGTCGGGTAACCGATATTAAACTAAAAATTTTTAATATGCCTATAAATATAACAGTAATCTTAACTGTTATACTGTCTTTTCACTATCTATTAAATGTTTTAATTGCTTTTCTCAAGAAGGTAACAAAAGTAAGAGTCGAGTAATCGAGTAATCGAATAATTTATTAACTGAGTAGTCAACGAAAAAATTCGAAATTTCTCTAAAATGAAATAAAGTTTAGGGAAAAATAATTAAATAATGACAAGCTATTTTAACATTATTCGAATATAGACAGGTACCCGCTTTATTTAAGTGTGTAATATAATGAATAGTAAATCTTATATTCAATGGCTCTCTCTCCCCCTTTCTGTAACACTAAACATTTTTAGTGAAAATCTAAAGGAGTGTAACGAGTAATCTCTAACTTAAAACCTTAATAAAATTAATAGTCAAGTAATCAAGTAATCGAATATTTAAGTATATTCGCTGTGAATTCTTTTATCGTTATTTTTAATACCTGTGTGGGCAGCAACAAAATTTAGCAATAAAGTAAACGATTAAACGAGTATTTTAGTCATAGAGTAATCGAATAATATTAATACTTACTTTCTATTCTGGAGAGAAATAACAAATCTTGCTACTATTATTAAAGCATCTTTATATTTTCTGCAATTCTAGTCGTATATCATTTTTCTGTTTGAAACTTTTAGCCAGCACCGCTTTAATACCCAGAGGGTATTATTTTAAATTTTATACCATAAATTTGCTATTAATTTCAGTCGCATGTGTGTGTGTGTGCGTGGGTGTATTTGTAAACTATTTGGGTGTGAATAGAGCACTTTACCTTAATGAAACACGTTGGGTCGTAAAAGCACTTTTAAAAGTCCTTACAAAAGACAATGTGTAAGAATATCAAGTGGGGATGACTAAACGTCTGACAGCCTGACTGTCTCGCATGTTTAGTTGAAGTGTAGTGATGATGCTTTTGTATTTTCGTTAAAATTTCCTACAATAAAATTTACTACATTTAAAATTCAACAAAACGAAAAATTCAGTTTGTTTCGTAAAAAAAAATTATAGTGGGTTGTAACTTGAAAGCGCAGGCTTGTTGTAAAAATGAAAGCAGCTCTTAGAAAAAGCATTGAAAAAGTCTCCACATTTGAGAAATGTTCTTTTCAATACTGCAGTTTTAACTGGTGGGAGGAAAATGAAAGTTAATAATTTGTAGTTTATGAAATTTTATATAACAGATGCTTTGTCAGATGGATAAGAAACTTAGATTAAACATGTTTATTTGCGGTGAAAAAAGTACCAAATTTACTTAATTATATAAAAAAATATTTTTTATAAAGTTTAAATAAACAGAAAATTTTTTAGAAAATGCGAAAAATGTGTTGTCATTTTAAAAAAGTACAAGAAAAAGTACTTTTACCTAAAAAGTTATTTTGTACTTATTTTGTAAAATCTTATTTGAGGTGCAAAATACCAATTCTTAAATTAATTGTAAAAGTACTCCTAATTCCTTAAAAATTACTTTAAGTTTTTTAAAAAAATACTTTCGATAAAAAATTATTTTTTTAAGCGGACAGCTCTTCGACATATTTATGATTTGATCATAAAAAGAATGTTACTTTTGCTGCCAATTAAAAATTTAATTTTCTTTAATTTTATTTTTACTGCCATAAAAATATAGAAATTAAGTTAAATTTTTTTCCCTTTATTAAGCAGCCTTTTTGTGGTTACTTTTTTATACATTAGAAAATTGTCCAAAAATAATGTCAAGTATTTATTTTAGTTAATTTTATCTGAGGGGGAAAAACGAGGTACATATTTTAGTACTTTTTGGAAAAAAGTACTTTGCCTTAAATAATTACACTTTTGTTAAAAAAATTGTCTTTTTTTAAATGGAATAATTTTTTTTACAAAAAGAAATCTAATCTTGCTTAAATGGCTTGTGATTCTAAAGCACATTTCAGCCAAAAGTACTTTTGGCATAGTTTATTTTTTTCATAAAAAGCACTGAGACTTAGCAAGTTAAGCAAAAATATTTTAATTTTTTTTAGAAGATTTATAATTTTACCATACTCTTTATGTACTTAAAATTTTAGTTTCTTAAACGGCTTTTGTATATCTAAAATTTTCTGGTACTTTTGTTAAAAGTACTTTTTTGGTACTTTTTATAAAAATCAGGAATACTTTTAATATATCATTTATATAAAAATTAAATTTCGATAAGAGATTTATTTTATTGTCATGTAATTTTAAGTTCGTTTGAAATAGTACTTTTTTCATAAATTATATTTTTTTGAAACTAGGTATTACAAAATTTGTTAAAGTGTTATTGTTTTTAGGAATGTTCGTACTTTTTGTACTGAATTAATAAACTAATAAAAGAGTATGTTTCGGTTACTTCTCGTAATAAGACCGTTCCATTTTGTTCTTTTAAAGAATTAATACTTTATAATTAATAATAAAATGGTATTAAAAGATTCAAAATGTGCAGTTTTTAAATGTTTATGATTTGCTTAAGATACTTTTATAAAGAAAAACAAAACGATACAAAGTTGTATTTAAAAACATACTTTTGGTATTCTTATAAAAAATAGTTTCTGCTTTAAAGGTTTCTTTATTTGTTCGGATTTCTATAGTTTGAAAAAATATCTATAAGTTTTAAATTAAAAAAAAAATACATTGTAATATAGTAAAGGAAACACTTTTCCCAAAAGGTACTTTTTCCAAATAGTGCTTATTTAATTTTTGTCCTTATCCATAATATTATTTAGTTCTACTATTACAAACTTCTAAAATAAGAAGAACTATTTTTATTAACGAAATATATTTATATATTGTAAAAATTACCTTTTTGGTACTTTTTAAAAAATTTAAGAAAAAATTTAAAAACACCTTTTTGCTTGCCTGTAAAAGAAAAGTACAAGAAATTTGATTATTTTAAAAAATTTTTGTTTTATATATATAATTAAAATACAATAAAATAAAAAATGTGTCTAAATGTATGTATTGGTTTATAAAATAATTTTTTTATGCTAAGAAAGTTAAAAAAAGATTTTGATTATTTTCAAAATTTTAAAATTATTTTACATATTTTTACAATTTTTTTTGTTAATTTTATTAAAAACTTACCTTAACTTATTATTTTATTACCTTCTGCAGTATTACGTTTATTTAAAATGTGTGCATATGTACATATATTTTAGTATGCGTAGGTTTAATAAACACAAATACTTAGTTATATTTACATTAACATTTTACATTAACATAACATTTGACAGCTGATGCTGTAGGAAGATGTGTCTTAACAGTGACCTTATACACACACATATTGTTGCCGTTCAAAACAATGTCCATTAAATAAAAGGTTTCACTCATACATTTAAATTATATTTAACGCACATACATACCTGCATATATTCTTTGGTTTTTGTTTTTTTAATAACTGGTCTTTTAAGGCTTATTTTCTTTGGAGAGTCTTTGTTCTCTGTAAACAATTTTAATGCGAGTAAGAGATTGATTGTGTGCTGTTTATCCTGTTTAAATTTTAATGCATTCGTTTCCTACTGGGAGTATGTGCTTGTATTAGAGTAACAGTATGGTTGTGTAGGAATGATGTGTATTGTTGTTAACTTTTTTCTCTTGTTAATCCTAATAAACTTGAATAGAGTGTGTGTGTGAGTGCTGCTTCATATTTTTTTTAGTTCAAGTTTCTTTGGTGTTTGTATTTGAGACTCAATAGTCATTTAGAAAAAAAAGAGATGCGAAATGCTACTGT
Organism: Gymnosoma rotundatum; assembly: GCA_916610165.2. NCBI lineage: Eukaryota > Metazoa > Arthropoda > Insecta > Diptera > Tachinidae > Gymnosoma > Gymnosoma rotundatum. The sequence goes on from OU744340.1 coordinate 13,964,645, forward strand.
TAATGGAATTGAAATAAAATTTTTGGGAGAGCGGACAGACTCATATCAATTTTTGGTTGATTGTTATTTATTAGTTAAGCTTGATAGATTGTTTTTCTTGGTTTTATTTTATAATAATGTTTTTTTTTGGGTTTTATGTACAAATAAAGAAATTGATTTTATTTTTCGTAATCAAAAGCCTTTATTAAAAAAAAAAGAAAAACAATTAAAGTAAGACGAGGACAAATTAACAGAAAATAAAAATTAAAGAATTATTAAAGATTATTTTATTAAGATCTTTTAAAAAAGCTATTTTGAATTTTGAAAAAGGATTTTTAAAATCTCCTAAATTTCTTGGCTAAAAAAACTAATCTGAATTTTTCAATAACTTTTTATAATTATATTATCCTTTCTTAAATTCCTAAAACGTTTCTAGTACTTCCCTTGAATTTTTGAAACTAAGTTTCATCCAGAATCTCGGAGTATTAGCCATATGAATATGTATATTTCTAGTCTCATTCTTGGCCGATTGTTTTTTAAAAACATTTTTTAATTCCTAATAAGTCTCGCAAAAATCGCCAAATATAAGAGTAGTTTATTAAAATATATATATATATAATAATATTTTGAAGCGTTTTACTTTTAAATCATGTTTTTTTTTCGAAAAAAATCTTAAAAATTCCAAATTCCAAATTTTTAAAGGAATTTCTCAAAATTCCGTAAAAAGTTGTAAATGCTAAAAAATGTTAAATGTTTATTGTTAAGTTTTGTATCGTAGTTTTTTTGTTATATAAAATATTTTCTACTTCGAAAAGATTTTGTAAATATTCCTTAATATTTCACGTCTACAAAGATTAAAAAATAAAAAAAATCAAAGATTTAAAAATCGAAGCATAATTTTAAGATATACAATTTTAAAAATTCCTTGGAAAGCTTTAAAATATAAACGCATTAACTCTGATCCTAAATTCCGCAAAAACGGCATACAAAATTTTAATTTTTCAAAACAGAGTAAAAACTTGTAATATTTGTTTGTTTTTTCTTTAGTTAAAGAAAACAAAAAACATAAGTCCTTAATCTTTAATAATAATAATTAATAATAATAATTAAGTAATTTCCATAAAACCCTTGAAAAGTTCAATTAAAATCTAAATATGTAAATTTTCATATATGTAATTGTTGTCCAAAAATGAAAAAGCATTTTCCAAATCCCGAAATTTCTTCCAAGAAAAAAGTGAAAAAGAAAAAATATTAATTTTATGTACGTATTTGTTTAGAACATATTTTATTCCGTAAAAGTTGTTTGAAAGTCTCGAAAACTTGCCTCCTCTATTAGTTGTTGTCCTCTACTTATTCGAACTTTTAATGAAATTAACTAATTTAATTTTATTAAAATTAAAAACTGAGTATTTATTTACTTGAGCGATTGTTAATTATTTCACACAAAAACAAACTCTCTGTTTCTCTCATGCTACGTACACATGCACAGTCTGTCAATCTGGTTCCGTTCAGCCAAATAAATTTTAAGTTCAATGTTAATATTTCATGTGAGAATAAAGTATAGAAAAAAATCATCAATTCAATTAATTTTTACTTTCCTTTACTCTCTTTGCTACAGTGAGCTGCTTAGAAATTAACCCAATTTTCCCCCCTTTCATTTAAAATAAAGTTAAACAAAATTTCTTCATTTTTTAATCCCAAAGTGGTTAATGCTTGTAAGTGTGTGGTGATGTGTATTTTTTGTATGCAGTACAGATGTTGTTGCTGGTTTATTTAAAAAATACGACATTTTTTATAATCAAAAGCTAATGCACATTAGAAACTGTAGGAATTGTATTAAAACAGCTTAAATCAACTGATTTTACGAATTAAAATAATAGCTAGATTTGCAGTTTGAGGTATTTTTTCTTTTTCTACCAATTGGTCGGATCAAGCAGTTAACTCACTCGGAAGAGTTAGCAAAATTTGCAAAAAAAAAAAAAGTGTTATTCCTAATTTAATTAATTTTATACAATATTCTTTATAACTAAATATTAAACATAATAGGTATAAGAGCCTCTAAAATCCCTAATAAAAAGAATACAAGTTTTTAAATTAAAAAAATATCATATATATTATTTCTAAAGCACTTTTTTTGTCGGTTTCAAATATCTTCCATACCACCGCATAAAATTTAATGAATGATATCTCATTTTAAAGCATATTTTTAACACTAACGATGAAAAATAATTTGAAATTGAAAAATTTATATTTTCATTGATACAAATTATATTTTATATAGAACTGCATGATAATGCAGTGTTTATATGTTTCTGTTCAAGCGTGGTAATGCAGGGTCGCTTAATAGTAATGCAGTAATGTATTAAAATCCATTCTGGCAATACCGCTATTAACTATAATGCCGCTTATTAAGATATTTTTGTTTGTGTTAGGGATTCGCACGGGCAAAAGGTAACGATGATCATGTCATTACCTCTAACATTGTATTCAAAGAAGTATTATAAAAGCATTTTATAATAAAAATGACAACTAACGCTGCGAAATAGTCGCACGGGTCATCTAGTTTAAATAAATTTCATTATAAAAACTTTTAATTTTCCATGCCTGATTCGAATATAAAGGATGATTAAATAATGCATGGATGTGTGAACCAGCGATGGTAAACAAATTTTTCTCAATTTGTAGTAAATGACTTTTAAAATTGTACATTTTGGATTTTAATTTTACCAAATACATTTTTGTTGTTACATTAACCACTTGTTTTTAATAATGAAATAGATGTTTTTTAAATTTTAAATACATTTTGTTAAATATAAATTATTTTATAATTTTAGATAAAACATCTACACGACTATACGAGTTATACAGTCACAACACACTTGCAACAATTTTATATGTGTATAGATTTAAGTTGGACTTGAATTATTAAGTAATAAAGCATTTACAGGTTTCATATTTTTATTATATTATCTAAATAAATATTTTTAGCTACTAATCGTATTTAAAATTAAGTTAAACTAACATAAACTGTGTCTTTAAAAATAACAGCTGATATATAAAAACATAACCCCTATTATCTAAATAGCTCTCTGTTTGTTTCTTAACTTTGCTTTTTAGTTGTTTTTTAGATATTTTTTTAAATTAAAAATCTACAACATTTACTATCGTAGTTTTTAGATTAGAACTTTAAAAAAGAAAGTACATAGTATTAAATTTACCATCCCTGTTGTGAAGCCATACGAGTAGAACAATAACACAACAGTTGATTAATTATAACGGATTTTTTTTATAAGTTGTTTTAAACTCCACTCTGAGCAGTGTTGTCAGGCGAATACAAGAAAAAGATACGATTTTCCTTCACAAAAGTATTTTTTGTTGTTAAAACTTTTATTTTGAAATTTACCTTTTTAAATTTGAAAATGAAAGTATAAAATTAAACTTGGAAGTGTACATTTAAAGCTTTAAACAAAGTTTTGTCCGCAGCATTATTAAGATTAACAACTTTTTTTTAATACTCATGAGTATTTAATTCAGGAGTCAAAATTAATATTCGGTGGTTGACGAGTACATACTTTCACTTTTCAATAAAATAAGTTAAGGAAAAATTGTCAGTTATTTTATGTTAAAATTTAAAGCAAAGAAGACTCAAATTTGTTCGATATTTACAAATTATCAAAACAATAAGTTCTGTCGATGTTAAATTTTTTAAATAAAGAAAGTTAACAGATTTATGAAAAAAGTTTCCCACTTCAAATATATATTACAAGCGGCACTTGGGACATTTTGCGGAATGTTAATAAAATGACAGCTTTCTTTTGAACCGTAGTAGTGGCACTAGTTGTCAAAAATTTTCAAGCGGAGTTAGTAAAATTGCTAACAACTTTCGGAAGTTTTAGCAGAGCACTTAGTTTACCGCACAAATTTCAAAAAAAAAAAAATGTTTTCAGAAATATTTTGCAGTTTTTAAACAGAAAGCAAGAAACATTACGCGACTTTTCACTAATTCAACAGAGTACAACATCAGAAACATTACTTTTTTGTTTATTTTAAACTACTTTTAAGTACAATTGTGGCATCATTTGTAACCTTTGTTACTAAATCTGATTTGCTATGTTAAAAAAAACGGCTAATGGAGGCGGGTAGTTCTTGTCCTAAATAATGAAACAAGAACTTTTTCAGTTATATTACTTAGTTTGTTGCTGTCTCGTCAAAAGATACGAAAATTTAGGCAAACAAAACAAAATTATACATGTTACCTAACTAGAGCCTTCAAAAGTTATGAAAATTGTAAAAAAAAATTACCCAAACGGTAACACTGCCACTGTGCTATTAAGAGGGAGACGAGAGATTAAGAGGAAGACTTAATCACTGGTGTTTACCTGTATAAAACGGTACAACTAGATGTGAACTCTGATTTTTTGTACTTGCCCTTTGTATTTGCTTCATTTGTTGTTGCTTTTAATACACGAGTGCAAGGTAAACTTTTGTTTTATATGTTCCTTTTTGTTTGGTTTTTTTCTTCTTCGTTTTTTTGTTGCTGTTGTTGTTGCTTTTTTTTTTGGAGAAAACCACATGAGTGTTGATTGTAAGATTGCGTTTTATTTCCCACTAATTTTTTACAGCACATCTTTTTGCAAATATAGTTTTTTGTTAATTTGTTGTTTGTGTTTGACTTTGCTTTGTATTTTTTATTGCTATTGTAATGAAAATTTACCATGATAATAACTGTACTGGAATTTGTGTGCCATTTTTCAATTCACTACATACCTACAGTAATGAGCAAAAGTGAGTGCATGTTCACGAAACTGATTTCCATCATTTATAATAACAACGCCATACAAGCAAATCTAAATTATTTTTTAATTTTTGTTTTTTTTTATTTTGTCCGAATTAAATGGAGTAAGTAAGCAATAAAAAATGAGATGAATACAAAGAGTTTAACAGGAAGAACGAAAATATCTTATACCTATTTTCGCTCTCCTAATTCTCTTATCGGCAGAAATCTCCAGATTTGCCGTTTTTTATCGTTCTTACAGCAGTTAAAAACGTGTTTCTAGTAAATCAATGCAGATTTTTTGAATTACTATAATATTGAAAATTAATAGTTGATTTTTTTGCATAAAAATGAGAAAAATAATTGCAGAAACTGAAAATAGTGTTGTGTGCCTGACCGAGGAGGACTGTTCTTCACTTACCATATCCAGGAGACTTTGTATTAGTCAATCGGCAGTGATCGCAGTTCAAAAGAGACGAAATGTGACCTTTAAATCGCAAGTCAAAGGTCGCAAAAAATTATTAACGGACTCAGATGCTAGACTAATGATGTCAAAAATGAGAAAAAACAAGCTGTTAACACCAAAGAATGCTGCTCTGGAAATTAACAAAAATGTAAGCGAATGGACTGCTAGAAGAGCGCTCCATAACATCAAGTATAACTTAGCAGTTAAAAAAAGCAAACCTGCATTGTCCGATAAAAATGTAAAAGCGCGCTTGAAATATGCAAAGGCGCACAAAAATTGGACCATTGATGACTGGAAACGAGTTATCTGGTCTGATAAGTCCAAATTTAATCGTTTCCAGTCAGATGGAAAGCAGTGCTGTTGGCGCAGACCCGGTGAACGTGCTCAAAGACACCATGTATAGCATACTGTCAAACATGGCAGCGGGGTTGCTTTACATGGTGTGGTGTTGGCCCTCTGCATTTAGTAGATGGTTTCATGCGGAAAGAGGACTATCTACAGATTCTGCAAACCCATCTTCCCAATTTTATGAACAAATGTGCTTATCCTGAAAAAGAAATAGTTTTTCAACAGGATGGTGATCCAAAGCACACAGCCAAAATTGTAAAGGAATGGATTGGGAAACAAAATTTTCAACTGAAGTCCCGACCTTAATCCGATTCAAAAACTTTGGTCAATCGTGAAAAGACGGCTCGGGCAGTATGAAGCAGCTCCAACAAACACAAGCAACCTTTGGGATCATGTAAATGCGGAATGGAATCGAATACCAAAAGATGTTATCGAAAATTTGGTAAAAAGCATACCAAAACGCATAAACCAAGTTATTTCTAATAAGGGTCTATGGACTAAATATTGAAATTGGGTTAACTATTAATTTTCCTGAAACGTGCCAAATTTCGTTTATGCGGGTTCGATTTCCTTTAAAATGTTTAAATTGATCTCATTTTTTAATATATTTTAACTTCTAATTTTAACAAATAAAATAAGAAATAAATAACTAGAAAATGTTTTTCATTAGCTTGCATGGTTTTGTTTTGATTAATGACATAAGTCATTTCCGTAAACATGCATCCACTTCTGCTCGCCACTGTATGTACATAGAAAAGTTAAAGTGAAAATTTAGTTTTAAGTGGAACTAATTTAAAAAATTTTTAAAAAATTTAAGAAATGTTTTTTGTAAAATGAAAATTACACAAAAATTCTGAAATAAAATTTTTTAAAATTTTTAGTCTAAATTTTGTTTAAAAAGTCTTAAGACTAAAAAACCTTTGGATTAATGATTTTAAATTTTCGACTATTAGTTGTTGGTCGCTCTGCTTTATTGAAGAACTCAAAAAGTCGCTTGTTTAGACCCGTGACATTCAATACGTGTCTGACTGTGATGTTCAGAACAATGCCAACCTGCGGTAAACTTTCACGAAAAAAGCGCATTGCCATCTCTGCCTTGGTGAGTAAACGAAGCCAAGGAAAGGCTTCAAAGTCAAACCGATCAGAAGAGGTCCTTAGCCCAGAGTAATTTTTTAACCGTGAATAAAATTAAAATGCATTACAACAAAAAAGGTCGATTTATTTTCTCCCAAAAGCCTGCCAGAGTGGATCTCTCATTTCACAAGGTTATGGTTCACTCACACAAATGAAGATGGAACGCATGCACAGAAGTGTATTCGAAAAATTAAATAGAACACAAATCGAGGAGGTTCTTATTACGTAGAAACAGTGTAAACAATGAAATTTTGCATTTTAACTGTTGGATTTCTTATGAACGCGAAGGTTTGGGTCTATTTTTATCAGAATTGTCTTGTTCTTTACATTTTGAAAACTACGTTACCATTTTTTAGGCTGGGAGGTTTCAACATTTTTAGATTCTATCAATTTAAGAAGTCTGCGGAAGGCAACTATATTCAGGTTTCTTGGAGCTCGTTGGTATAAAGGATAAAACGATTGTCTTGAAGGGGCACTTTTTATACAATTTCAAAAAATTTTCCGTTAACTTATTTATTTATTCGATTAGAAAATTGCTGACTTCTTTTCTAACTAAATGATTTAATTGATTTAATTATTTGTTTAGTTATAAAAATTTAGTATTTACTTTATTTTCTTAATTTATTATATAATTGAGACATTTAAAAATTTAATTTAATTTCAATCTGAAAACAAGTGGAATTGTTAAAAGCAGTAAACATTTTTTTTCTGTGCAATAGCCTTTTCATACTGGATTCTGCAAAATACGACTTTTGCTTGTTGAGAAAAGAGTGAAAAAACTATGAATTACGTTCATCGAGCTTAAAGAAACGCCTCCTTTAAAATGTATTTTCTGTTTGTGCAATTTTCAAACTACCCACGTATTGTTTTGCAAGATCTTTTAAATTGACCCTTGTATCTCTCGTATATTTTATTTAATTCGTTATTTGTCCATCACTTTAAATCTGTTTTCAAATTGTAAATTTCGTTGCCACGTCGTTACCGCCAAAATGAAAACCAGTAAAATATTAACTACTGTTAATTTAACACGATTCGCAATTGGCTCGCAATAAAATTTTAAAAGCATAACTAAACCCAAAAGATGGCAATCATATATAATAACACAAATACAACTGTGGTTAAAAATTTTACTCACCATTAACCAGAGACGAAAGAAAAAGCATTTAATAATTCTTATATATTTTTTTATTCCCTAAAATCAACTAAAGGTTTTTTTTTGGTTTTTTGCCAAATTGAAGTGTTTGCAATTGGCGCCTTAGTTAAATGTTAACAAACAACAAATAAGTACATTCACGGCACAGTTCACAGATTGCAACAAACAGCCATGTAACCTAGCAAAACCTAAATAAAGGTTTCTTAGGCCAGTTGCCACGATTTATGATTCTAGTATTTTTTTTTTTTTTGTTTGTTCACCAACTAAATAGGACACTAAATGTTAAAATAAAGTGTTTGTCTTGTTGTCACCCTTAAAAAAAATAAAAAATAAAAATAATAAAATCAGGTGCTGTTGAATACTAATGGCTTGTAATGTTGTTAACATATTCAAGCAACACACAGCATCGGCTGCAGCTGCTTTTGGCGGTTTGTCTGCCCGTTTGTGTTCATTCTGATGTCAACTATTTTTTGTACTTTTATTTTTTTTTTATATCATTTTTTTTATACATTTTTGCATTGCAAATAGTGTTTGCTCAGGTTGATGCCTTTCAATCTTATGAGCATTTTGCTATAGCATATCTTTAGGGGTTTCAAGTTTGAGTGTTTCGTTTGACTGTATGGCAACGGTAGTTTAGATGTTTATGTTACAGCATTTCTCTGGTCTCTGCTGTTTGTCAGTGACTGCCATTGTAAATATGATTTTTGTTTTGTTACATTACTTTTGATGTCAACAGCCTGATGTTGGGGTGTTAAAGTTGCTTTACAAGGACACAGTAATCGAAACGGTGACACAAGATGAAAGTGCTAAAGTGGCATCTGACTGAATTTTTGATATTTTGGAAATTCATTAAAAAAAACTTAATTGATTTGAATTAACTTTTATTTATGTACGGGGGCATTGGGTAGTTTGTAGCGTTAAACACCGTAGGATTTGGTAGGAAAACCAAATAGCTTTTGTCACAGTGAAGTTCTACATTAAAGGGGTTCTGGGATGGAGATATACTAACGTTTTTATGGACAAAGGATGTACACCTCTCCATGTAAAATTACCTTTTTATTATGACAAACGTTTTGTAGACAGAAAGGATGTCAAAAAAGGAGTTAAATTGAGGCTATCACTATGGCTTTGTTTGGATTTGAGTTATACTGCCCCTCTGTTTTTGGTGACTAGAAGTGGTATTTAAGTTTTGCGTGGCTTCTTAATGTATAATGCCTTTATGGGAGGCATTCATATAGTGCCATGGTTGAAGGATGAATTATTTTAAAACGTAGTAAAAAAAAACTTCTAAACAATTTACAAATAAAAACTTTAATTTCTATAAATAAATAAATTTTTGAAAATAGTAGTAGGTAGTGGAATCTAAAAGTAATTCTAAAAAAATCTTTAATATAATTTTTTTTTTAATTAAATAGTAGCAGAAAACGTAGTGGAAAAAAATAACTTTCAAAAATTTTATAAAAGTACGAGAAGTATATATACTCGTAATATAATAAATAAGGCAAATTTAATTAAGAATTATTTAAAAAAGGAGTAAAAAATATTATTGTTTTAATTTTAAATAAGCAGTAGAACGTACATTTTTAGGTAGAACAAGCGTTTTAAATTCATCATACTAAATACGTGTGAAAATAAAATTTTCTTTTCAAAAAGTAGTAGAAATACTACTATTAAAAAACGAAGAATTTTAAAAAGTTTTTTTTAGTAATACTTAAAAAAATGCTAAACATTTAAAATTATTAAATATCTAAAAAAATTTTTTGACTTCTATTTTCTACTACTATTTTCTACTACTATTTCGAAAAGTTAAAAAAAGGTTTAAAATTTTGCGCTTTTATTAGCTCTTTGTTCTAAAAATAATAATTTTTCGTATATTTCGTAAGCTGGCAAAAAGTACTATTCTACTTTAATTTGAAAATAGTGAAGAAATCACGAGAATTTTTGGCTTTTGATTTAAAAGCGCTGTTTTTTTATATTTATTTATCAAACATTAATTGCTTTAAAATACACTTTGAGCTTAAATATTTATGAATATTAATGCTTTTTTAGAGTGTCGAAAATAGTAATTTACTACTACTTTTATTTAGTACTTTTGTTTATTAACTATTATTATTTGTTTTCAGAATTCACTTACTTTAATAATATAGAGATTTTTAAAACTAGAGAAAACTACTTTTTTTACTACTTTTTTAAAAAAAAGTAGAATTTTTTTAAATTTGTATTCGATTGCTAAAGTCCAAATGATATAAATTTTAGAATATTATTAATTATTTTATATAATTTTTAAATCATATGTTATGTAGTTGTTTTCTACTACTTTTTTCTACTACTATTTTTGATTAATTTTTTAAAATTAATATTTTTCAATATTAAAATTTAAGTCAAATCTATCGCAGTTGCTGAATAAATAATTTTTATAACTACTTTTTAAATACTTATTTTTTTTTCTTCTTATACAACAGGTGTCACTGCCAATGTTTGTAAATTTTACTTAACATTTACCTTTGAGAATTTATAATTAATGTTTTTAATATAAATTTTGCACATTTTAGCACTGAGTTCATTTATTTATTTTTATTTATTTATTTTATTTATAATGAATGTTTTTCTAATGCAACAAGATCAATTATCTTATAAATTACAGCATTAGAATCAGATAAGTTACATACCGTTTACTGTTATAAAATTTTTTATGAATTCATTTATGTAATGAATTTAAGCGTTCATAGCTTTTATAAACCATTTAAAATTAAAATTTCCATCAACTTCTCTAAAGTTTTTAATTATTGTCATTAATTATTTCACATTTTACATGTGACAGTTTAATAACGATAAAAACTGCTAATTTGAGCTTAAAAATTGTATAAAATTTGTCAGGACTTTTAAGAACGTCTGTAAGAAACATGCGAACAACGAATGTTACAAGAGGTATTATTAAGGCCCCAAAAGAACATCCTAAAAATGTACGTATTCACATGCCAAAAGCGTTATTTAAATAAATTTGTATATATAGAACTTCTTGGCTTGCAAAATTTAGAAATATTAAGGCATTTAACTAAAATTCAAAAGTTAATCGTTTGGGATATGTTGGCTTTAAAAGGCACATTTAATTGCTGCTTAAGTTTAATAATCAAAATGTTTATTATAATGACAAATGAAAAATGGTATGAGCTTCATCAGCCTAAAAAGGAAATAAAATGACTAGAGAAACGAAATTAAATTAAAGGAAAGGAATTAGTTTAGTTTGTTAATTGGAACCATTTTTTAAGATAAATGTTTTATATACTAAAATTCGACCCTAAAAATATGCTTTAAAAATTAAACTTTAAATTTTAAGATTATCACCCTGCAGTCTCTTAAAACTTTAAATTAATTTCGATTTCTTTAACTCTTTTCAGCAACAAGTTGTTGAACTATCCGGCTATGTGATTATATTAGTGGAAAATCCCGAAGGCAAAATCAAACTATATGGCTCACCACCCGACCGTGATAATTTGGAAGTGGGCGATGAGATACTCGAAGTTAATGGCCTAACATTGGACAATATATCGCGTACGGAAGTTATACGACATATTCATGATGTATGTTGCAAAAACATTACAATTTATCTTTAATTTATGTAAATTTATTTAACCTTGATTCTTTACAGTGCATTAAGTCCTGTACAATATGCTTACGTGTACGAAAGAAAAATGATTCCAGGCTGGGTAAGTGAATATTTTGTTTGAAAATTTGGTTTAAACTTAAAAAAAATATAAAAATTTCATTTTTTTAAAAAAGTAGCAGAAAAGTACTTTTGTAAAAAATTTACGTTTTTATTAAATATATATAAAAAATATAACTATATTGTTCAATATAAATATGACGTTCAAAAGTGTTCTTATTTTGTAAGCAAAAATCAAATTTCCGAAATAGTAGTAGTAAAGTATATTTTGAATATCGGTTAAAAGTAATAATTTTAATTAAAATTAAATGCAATATATTTCAAATTCGTTTACTTTAACTTTAATAGTAAAAGATATCCACAATATTTAAACAAATAAAGGTTATTTTAAATAGTAGTAGAAAAGTACACTTTGCATAATGGTTAAAAGTCATTATTTTCATAAATATTATTCGTTGAAGTACATTTAAAACTTTAGAAGTACCATATTATATAAAGACAGACCAAATTTTTAAAAAAGTAGTAGAAAATAATTTCGAAATTTAAACGAAATATCAAAATATAGTTTTTCTTTTAAACTAAATAAGAAAAGCTAAATTTTTCGGACAAACTTCAGTTGATTCAAAAATGTAGCAGAAAAGTACTTTTTGCATTATTTGAAAAAAATCAATGTTCTCATAAAAATTATAATAATAAAACGTTAAGATTAATTTTAAGAGTTAAAAACATTCATCTTATATAAGCAAATATCACATGTGTAAAATAGTAGTAAAAAATACATTTTTTCATATTGTTTACGAGTCTGAGTTTTTAGAAGAAATTGGGTGCATTATAATTTAAATTTGTTTAATTTAATTTAAAAAATTTTAAAAATCCATATTATGTAAACACAAACTAAAAGTTTAAAATTTATTCTATTCTATTCTTGTAAGCAGAACTGTCTATTGGAAAATTTACATTTTTTTTATATTTGATTTAAAGAATTGTTTTCTCTTAAAGAAATTTATTAAGTTTTAGTAATCATTAAATCCTTTTCCATTTGCTCCATTAAACCTTTTTGTTCTTGACTTGTTTTGTTATTTATTGTTACGACAAGTTGCCCTCATTAATTATTATCACAATTTGATTTGTTTGAATGATAATTTCTTGGCAAACTTCTACATATTTTCGTCAAATTCCATTCCACTAAAGTTCTGGAAATATTCATTGAAAATATAAAATAGTTAAAGGTTTTAAATCTCGAAATTCACTAACCACAAACTGAGACCAAAACAAGAAACCACACAATCAAAACAAAGGCAAGGTTCCTCCTAAATTGGTCTCATTGTTAGAATTGTAAAGCTGTTGCTATTGTTTGGCTTGAATAAGACTTAATGCAAAAGCTGCTTTTAAGAGAAATGCTTTTTTTTTTTTTTGTAATAACAACTACGAGGGCTGCTATATATATTTCTGGCCTGGCAACACTGAGTGCTGCCAAGTGCAATCTGACATTTCCATTGGAAAGTTTGCCATTTTTAAGCATAATCGTACTAAAAACGTTTTGACGTACGACCATTATTTGTATTGTTTACAGTGACTTGAAAAAATTAATATAGAAAAAAATGGAATTAACTCGTGAACATTTTCGTGCCATCATTTTTCACAACTTTCGACTTGGATTATCCCGACAAGAGTGCATTGATGAACTTAAATCTTTGTATGGCAATGAAGCACCATCCTATAGCACTGTGAAATATTGGTATAATGAATTTAATCGTGGCCAAAGCTCGCTCAAAGACGAATTCCGTGAAGGTCGTCCAAAAACGGCTGTTGTGCCAGAGAACATTGATGCCGTGCGTGAACTCATAATGCAAGATCGACATGCGACATACCGAGAGATAGAGACATCCTTGGACATTTCTTCCACCAGCATACATTCGATACTGCATGAACACCTGGCCGTAAAAAAGGTTTGTTCTCGTTGGATCCCGCACAATTTGAAAGTCGCTCAAAAAAAGGCTCGTGTCGATTGGTGCAAAGAAATGTTGCAAAAATACGATTGCTGTGCTTCAAAAGACGTTTATAAGATCGTCACAGGTGACGAATCATGGATCTATGCGTATGAGCCCGAAACGAAACAACAATCGACCGTGTGGGTCTTCAAAGACGAGCAAAATCCAACGAAAGGTGTTCGTGGAAGAAGCATTTCGAAGCAAATGGTCGCCTGTTTCTTCGGCAAAACTGGTCATGTGGCGACTGTTCTGCTTGAGCAACGTAGGACGGTTACTTTTGAGTGGTGCACCACAATTTGTTTGCCTGAAGTCATCGGAGAAATTCGAAAAACCAACAAGAGAAGACGAATCATTGTTCACCATGACAATGCGAGCTCTCACACATCGGCTCAAACCAGAGCGTCTTTGACCGGCCAAAACGTCGAATTAATGGGTCATCCGCCGTACAGCCCTGACTTGGCACCGAATGACTTCTTCTTGTTTCCGCACATCAAGAAAAAAATGTGTGGTCAACGATTTTCGTCGCCAGAAGAAGCTGTTAAAGTGTTCAAAAACCATGTTTTAGAGGTGTCTCAATCAGAGTGGAAAAAGTGCTTCGACAACTGGTTTGAGCGCATGCAAAAGTGTATAAATCATGCTAGAGAATACTTTGAAAAACAATAATACCAATTTTGATTTTAACTATTCGCATTTTCAATATTAGGCCAGAAATATATAGAGCAGCCCTCGTACAACAGTAAAATAAAAGTAAATATTTGTAAATATGTAAACAAATAAAGAAGATTTAAATATTTGCACATTTTCAAAGTGTCACAGTTGTATACAGAGGAGACAAACAAATCGAATACTAATTCCAACTGTTTTAAAACTCAAACTCTCCTTTTTTGTTCTAACTCTTTCTCTCTCTCTCTCTCTCCCTGCCTTTGTATCAATTTTGTATCATCAACCAACATGTACATAAGTCAAGATGCTTTAGTATGTGTAACTTACAGTAAATACTCTTTGTGAATAACGGCATTAAGAGGAAAAATAAAGCCAACATACAATTACCAATAAACGCATGTGTGTAAGATTTGCTTTACACGCCGCATCATACATTCCCGGAATGATGAACCAAATTTGTGGCCGAAAAAAAAGAGGAAAATACAAATATTGCGCATCGTAAGGGACAAAGTTAGGGCGTGGATAGGCCGGTCCATCTGGGAGCGCTAAGCCTTTTCCTGAAAAATTAGATGAATTTCTGATACACAACACAATTCTTCTTTTAAGAGCTTTAGTTTTCTCCAGAAAAATTCTTTGGAGACCCTGTATTTCTTTTTCATTACAAAGTCACCCATAATAAGCACCATTTACTTTAGGACGAAGTCTCTTATTTTAGTTTTTCTACTGTTCGTATGTTAACCCTTTTCTGAAGAGTCGACGGTGTAGCTATAGTTCGGTCCTCTGAGGCCAAATTCTTCCTTTGAATTTTTGGATTTTAAGTTGCTGTGGAAGCAGCATGTTAAAGTGATTGTTAATAAACTTCCGACTATCTTGATATAGGTGGCTGCGAAATGCAGCATTATGAGGATAGCGGGAGGAGGATAAGATTATTCCTGAGGGTGCAAATACCTCCGCTTAGGTGAACCACTGATGTCAGGTATAACTTTGATCGAAAGTTTGCCACTGTTTTTGGTAATAAAAGGGAGCAAAGACAGACTTCTGCACAATATACCATTGGGGATGTTAGAATTAAGTGGTACAAATATGGAACCAACACATAGGGAATATCCAGTGCTGGGATAGCAAGACTACGAATAAACAACTATAAGTCTATGGGAAAAATTACCACCATCTTTAAAGCGGAGATTCACGCCGTTGAAAGAAGTGCAAGTAAAATATAATCAGTTTGGCAGCACTGGGTACCCGGGCTGGTTGGGGTCGAAAGCAATAAAATGGCAGATAGGCTGGCCAAAAGGAAAGCAATGAGAGGAAATCTGGACGAAGATTAAAACTACCAGGAAGTATAACTGGGTAGACCTCTCCGTATTAAAACTTGCAGAGCTGGCAGTTTGGATGTATAACCAAAAGCGCTTCAGGTAAAAATAAGTTAAGAATCCTCACCGTTTCTCACAGGCCATTGCAAGTAGAGAAAGCCCAGCATATATAACCTTATCATATTTCTATTCTGTTATTGAATAATACCACCAGCTACCTTGGGTTGCATAGCAAGTTTTAGAATCATGGTTGCCACGGTCATGCTCAGACTTCTTGCTTCCCATTACCTATGTGAACAAGCGATTTCCGTGGCACCGGTAGCAGTTTTTATCTCTCAGTTTTAGGTGGCCGCAACACCTGGCCGTGAAGGAAGCTATGGCTTCCAGATAAACATACCCTTAGGAAGAGTGACCAAGTGATCTACGATGTCTTTTCAGCATCTTCCACATCAAGCCTTAACATTGTTTTCCCGAATTGCTGTCGGATTTGTAGAAGCTTGTACAGTAGTAGCTGCAGCTGCCCAAACTACAAATTCCATAATTGGACCGGACGTGACTAACAGCGATTGAACATTTGAATTTCTTCCTATTTTACTATTTTTGTGGCCCATACAACTTTTGCTCCTTCAGGCATTCCCTTTTGGATTTCACTTCTCGCACAATACATTAATCCCTTTTTATCTCTAAAATTCTCTTCTTAATAAATTTAATTAATCAGCCCATTTTAAACAAAAATTCTGTGCGGGTTTTTTCACTTTTCTCTTTTCTTCCATTATAAAATAACAAAAAAAGAAAAAAAATCGGGGAAAAAAGTAGGTATTATGAATTTTATATAAAAGAAAAATTATATGTAAATAAACAAAATAACTCCCTTCAAATTACGATGATGCCACTTTTTTATTTTTTTGTTCCCACCTAATTCATAATTGAAGGAATCTTTTCTCGAGAAAAAATTTTTCCGTGTGAAAAAAATTCATGATTGCGCTGAATATAAAATTATGTCTTTAGATTTTCCTATTTTACAAAATTAAATACTTTCTGAAATTATAATATAAACATTACCAAATCTCATTAATTTAAGAAATTTAAATTTTTTGCAGAATTTGGAATTTTTTGTATAATATTCAATTTTTTTTTTAATTTTAAATTTGAATTTCTTAATTATTTTTAAAATTTTAAATAAAATCACCAGCTATTTGTGATTATGCAAGTGACCTTTAGATTGAAATTTAATAAGTTGGTCACCTTTACGACAACACATTTGCTAGTTATTTGTTTACAGTAAAAATCTGAAGCATATCGTAAGGCGTTACTATGGAATAATTCTTTTTGTCGTTATTAACTGCACAAAGTAGACTGTAGAAAATGGAAATTCTTCAATATCTGTGACAATTTTATTTATTTGTGATGTACGAATAATGTTCATACCATTTGCATCACATTTTCGATTTTTAAATTTAGTTGTACTTGCAGTTAAACACTTTTTTTTATTTTTAAAGCACTTTACTTACACAACATGTTGATTTGCCCCTCTAAACGGAAATATTTGTGATGCTTGAGCAGGCTTTGGTACAATTTTCATTGCAACCAAACATAACGGAAGTCTATAGTTAAAGGCCAACAACAGCATAGACGACAACAACATACAAAACAAAAGTGCGTGTCATTTAAATGCATTTCTTGTTTGTTTGTACTCGTAATATTCACTAATGCTGCGTACTCTTTTTCTTAATGGCTCAATTCATTTATCAACAAACAAGTCTAGCAAAAGTGTTGGCACACATTTACACACACATAAACAAGCCGGCTAATTACTTTATGTGTCAACGAGAAAGATAATTCTTTTAAGACAAAGTATGGCCATATACTTCAAATAACATTTACTATTGGGACACCTTTATATTCTATCTTTCAACTTTATTCTTCTTATAGTAGACTTATTACTACAGCTCCTTGTTAATTTCAACCGTCTCATTACAACTGTTCAAAAGTTTGGTAAACTACATCAACTATAGGGACACCCTTTAATTTTCAAATTCACATTTTATACTTGCTGCAATATTAAGCAATACAGGTTCTATGAAAATTACAACCGGTTCAAAAGTTTGGCCATATACATATATATCAACTATTGTAACACCCTTTAATTTATAATTTAAAATTTTTATACTTCTTATATACCAATCAATGTAGTGGACATTTTGTTAAGTGTCTGTTTATAACGATTAAGAAGATAGGGCCATGTATGTAAAATTACATGAATTTTGGGAACACCCTTTAATTTCTAAATTCAAATTAGATATATTGATTAAGTATTATTAGCAATATAGGTGCCTTGAAAGCTTCAAATGTCTGTATCTACTGGTTCAAAAGTTTTATCATATAAATCAAATTACATCAACTATTGGTACACCCTTTAATTTCAAAATTCAAATTTTATACTTCTTATTATAGGGGAGTTAAAAATACAGGTTCTTTGTAAATTTTTGTCTGTTTGTCTGTTCTACAACTATTCAAAAGTATGGATGTGTGTATTAAATTAAATTAACTATTGGGGCAGCCTTTAAATTATAATTTTAAATGTTAAAACTTGTTACTAAAGCGTTCATAGAAATCGACATTCTGTTCAATTTGTAAACGTTTGTCTATAACGGTTTAAAAGATGGGCTAATATAGGTAAATTTACTTCACCTATTGGTACACCCTTTAATATTATAGTAATACGCCTTTTTTTTCAATTTTAAAGTAGAATCCTTTACGGCTCCTAATACACATAAAAAACAAATATGTGGTTTGGGGACACCCTTTAATTTTTAAGAATTTCATCTTTCAAATAAAGAAAAAATTCTCAAAATCGTATAGAAAATAGCTGAGTTCTACGGGCTCAAACATAAAAAACAAAATTCAGACGAATTAATAACCTCCTTCCTCTTTTGAAGTCAGTTAAAAATAGAACTCTTCTGATTAATTTTAAATTTGTTTTAGATTTTTAAGTCAACAGAACTGAATAGACGATTTTTAAGCTTTCAAAAACAAGTCTTTGTTTGTGTGTTTGTTTTTTAAAAAATAAAGTTTATTTAAGGTGCACTTTATTGTCAATAGTTTTACATTGCTGTTTGCTTAGATTTTATAGTCTGTAGGTCATTTCGTTTATATAGTGGGTGTGTTCTTACATAATTTAATTAAATTAAATATATAAGAGACTTCCACTACGGGTGTGTAAATTTTGCTGTATTCTATGCATCAGTGATTTATGTTGAATAGGAACTGTAGAAAACAAATGCATTATGTCTGGACAACAGACTACAATTAGTGTTCAATAATTGGTGGTTTTTATTTTGCTTATGTAGCTTATGTACGGATAGATGGTGAGAGAAAAAGAAACAGAGAGAGAGAGAGAGAGAGAGAGAGGAACTGTATAAAAGGTCTTTAGTTTTAAACTAGAATTTAAATGTTAAGCTTACAGCAACTCTAGTGCAGATTTTGAAACTCTAACTCAACTAAATAAAATATTAATTTGGTTTTCAACCATTTGGACCTCAAATTAGTCTCTCCATTCTGCAAATATACAATCAATATAAAGCCGAATAATTTAATTTAAGCGTAAAAAATATGTACAAACAATTTTTTTATATATTTGTTATAGAAAATGTTTCGCAGACTTTTATTTTATAATTTTTATTTAACGAAAAGTTACAAAATTATAGGACTAATTTGCCTAGTAATAATAAATTTTTAAAAATTATCTTAAATATATTAAAAATATGGAGAAAACACTAATTCAGCAAGTCAAAACCTTATTCAGCAAGCAATTTTGTTGAGTTACATACAATATTTTTATTGCTAATTTCAAACTGTGTAGAAAGTGTGTAATACAGCTAAATAAAAACATTCAGCAAAAATGTGTATTTATTTTAAAAAAATCTTTAAAGCTATTTGGCAGATTGCTGAAAATTTAAAATTTAAATTAAATCAATTTTCAATTTTGCATTGAAAATTATTTTACTAGTTTTAACAAAAATCTTAAAAAGAAATTACAATTCAGCTAGAAGTCTTTCAATGTAAACATCAAATTTGTTTAATATTTTTAACATTTAACGTTTATAGTATTTAAAATATGCAATTCAGCTTAAACAAAATTTAATTCAGCTGAGAGTTTTGAACAATTAGTTAATTTTCAGAACAGAATTTAAAATTTGCTTTCTATTTATAGCTTACAAAACAAATTCTTATTTAAACATTTTTGAAAGTAATTAATTTGTTGAAATGTTAACAGCCAGAATTAAGTTAACGCTAGTACAGGTATATATGGCTAAGCTTTTTTGAGTTATTAAATATAACAATTCAGCTAATTAAATTAATTTAATCACACAAATTTTCGTTAACAAAACTCAATTCAGCTGCCTTAAATTTAATTTAGCAAACTACTTTTTTTCTTATTTAATTTCTATAGTTCTAAAATGTGCAATATAAAGTCTGTTACTGCTACTAATAAGCAATTCAGCTGAAAAAAAATACTAAGTTAGCTGATAAATTTTTTAAATCGTAACGTATTTTGTTTAGAAATTTAATTCAGCTAGCCGAAGCCTGATTCAGCAACTGTTTGATTTAACTTTTGTTTTTTGTTAACAATTGTGCTTAATTTAAAAGCAATATTTATAATTCAGCCAAAGAAAATAAATCACAAAATAATATTAATGCAATTCAAAGCAGAAAATTTTGTGGCTAAATTGGCGGTTGAGCTGGAGTTTAAATTAAATTAATTTTTTTCTCTTACGGTTACAATTCTGCTAAGTTAAGTCTTTTCAGCTGGATTGTTTTAGAACATTTAAATTGTTTTATTAAAGGCTAAACAAATTGAATGGACAATTTTGTTATTCAGTTAATAAAAACTCTATTCAGGTAAATATAGATAAACTTATTTTAATACCTTCCCTGGATTTTTACTGTTGTATTATAAATAAAATATAACTTTGATTCATAGGTAAACTAAAAAAAATATTAAATTTTTTACTTGACAGGCCAATTCAGCTAAATTCAGTTTAAATTTTACAATTTTTTTATTATATTAATAGAAATTTCCTACGGTTACAAATAATAGGTGTAATTCAGATTCTAATAAACGAACTAATCTTTTTGAGTTTTATTTGAAGAAGATGTCATAAGAGAATTCAGCTATGAAATATTTAATTCAGCTACAGTTTTATTTGAAATTTTATTTATATGATTTTTAATAAATGAAGAGTTTTGCTAATTTGCAGTTTTCTTCTTCTTTAGCCGGTAAAAGTGCAATTCAGCTAGGCAAATATAACATTTTCTGAACGCTTATGCTTGTTATCATAATAAAAGTGAATTTATTTAATATTTTAAATAATTCAGCTAAAGAAAATATTATTCAGCGAACAAAATATTTTTTGTTATTGTAACTATTGCCAATAAAAAATGAAATTTTAGCTTCTAAACACAATTCGACTGTGAGATTTTATCAGCTTTTTAATATTTGCATTAATGTTATTTTTGTATTTAACTTTACGCTGAATATTTGTAACATGTTTTCATCTGCAATGTGTTATCAAGAGCTCAAATGACAGCATTGCATATGACATGATAATGTATGCAATAAATCTTAAAAAAAACAGACTCTAAAACAGATACTTGTTGTTATAGCGGCCTTAGCAATAACAGCTGCCTGTTTACAAATGTTCAAACGTATGGCCATATACATCAAATTAAATGAATTATTGGAGCACCCTTTAATTTATAATTTTTATAACGGTCATAGTAATCGATAATTTGGCCAATTTTTAAGCTGTTGTTTATAACATTACAAAAGATAGGTTTATATAAATCAATTTAAGTCGTCTATAGGGGCACCCTTTAATTTTTAGATTTAGTTTTGTATTAATTTTGGCTATTGGGAGCTTTAGTAATACGCAGTTTATTTTAAATTTGAAAGCGGTGCCCTTTACGGCTTCTAATACACGTATGTTCTAGAGGGATACCCTTTTAATTTTGCAACTTATCAACTGATTTTAACGCAGGACCTATCTGTAAGCATAACCCTTCAAAAGAAGAAACAATTTTTAAAATCAGTTCAAAAATGATTGAGTTTTGCGGTCACAACGTTAAAAAAACAACAAAAACAATCAGACGATTTGATAATCCTTTTTTTTTAAGTCGGTTTAATATTTTGAATATTCTTTGTTATCTAGTGAATATTTGCTTTCAATAATTTGGGGGTGTATTTATTATTTTAGATAATATTTGTTGCTGGTGTAGTTTCATAATAAGTTCATTATCATAAGCCTGGTACTCTGTTCAGTTTTTCATGTGAAATGCTGTCAAACTGCATACATAAAAAATTTGTATGAAAAATTCATGAAAAAATGTTGCAGAAGTAGTATTCTGTTTTAACTGTGGAAAAACATATGAAATGTTTCTGGCAACATTTTATCAAAGCTGTGAAATAAAGCAAGCAGGCATTATTTCATGCGGAATTTTTAAAACAACATCTGATCATATGTCTTTTGCTTACATATTTAAACAATACAGTACACGTGAAAATAATACGTTAAATTCTTTAAAATCGTGTGGTAGACACCACATTTTAATTGTCAAATATTCCATATGAAATGTGTTGCTCAACAATGTTGCTCAACAATTTTCACAAATTTATACAGAGTACCAGGCTTTTTACTTTAAAAGTGTTGTGTTTTATAAGTGTAACTCTCTGGAATAATCGTCAGAAAATCCTCATCAGATTAGAACTTTAAAATTGGTAGAGTTCACTGATAAGCTACACATATAAGAGCAGTAGCGAATTGGCCACATGAATATGGAGAAGACAGGAGCTTTTTCCTGTCCACAAAGCAAAAACTTTACAGACTTTTCTAATTAAAAAATCACTCAAAAACACAATTGATTTTTGATTTCAGTATAAAAATTCACTTTATTAAATTGGACTGTATTAAGATGTTTGATGTGAACAGTTCAAGTTTTATTTCAAAATTGTGTTGCATGTGGGACTGAAATATTTCAAACTTGTTTTCGTATCTTGATATGAGTAGACTTAGTGCCTTTTCATAATTTTCTTCTGTGACTTCAAGAGATTGTATGAGTCTTGCGGCTGAATCAACCAAGCAAGATCGTAAATACTGGAATTTCGAGATGTTTGATAAATCTTGATTATTGTGTACGAGAACACAAAACATATTGTAAAAATCAAGCCACTCTCTTTGATTCCCATTGAATTTCGTTAGCTGTAAAGTTAGTAAATGAATTTTCGGTGGTTGCACTATAGCTGCATGCGCGCTCGTACTAGACAAAAACGTCTCTGCTGGACCTGAAGTAGTCCGCAGATTTGCCATTCGTTCTAATAGTACCGATTTAACTGAAAAATATGCATCTTCAAAACGGTTGCGATGATTTTGATTAAACTGTGATTCATCAAGATTTTCTAGTTGCATTTGAATTTTTTCAAAACTATCGCACAAACGTTCTACAAGTGCTAATTTTACTTCTAGCTGATGCAGGTTCATTACATCAAACTGGGAAAGATTTGAATTATCAGACAACATCCGCGACATTATTTGATTACGTTGTAAATCTTTTACCCGTATACTACCTGAGGTATTAGCTGGAGAAGTTTGCACCCCCAGATTATATATGTCTTCCTGTGACATCAGTCCTGTTACTGGTCCTGGTACTTTATAAATTGAATCCGGCTCGAAGCACAATTATTTTTCAAATATTTATTTTATTTCTAAAAATACTTGACTATAAATTTGTTTAACTTTAAATAAAGAATTTGGTTAAAATATTTAGGCATGTCATAGAACTTAATTCCGATCGAAAGTGGTTGCAATTCCGCAAATTGGTTATTCAGAAAACGAAAAATTTCTTCGGAAGGAAACCATTTTTAAATTTCAAAGTGGGATTTAGTTTCTTTAAACTTTTGTTGTTTGCGGTTTTAAGATTTACTTTTATTATGTGTCCTCAGTTAGATTAGCCTTGTTGTTTACATTGGTGTGCGCAAATTAGCCACATTTAAATTAAAGATTGAAGATTCTAAATTTTTTTTGGGAATAAACAAAATCGATCGGAATTATAAATACGGAATTAAGACCATTCCGATCGGAGAGTGTGATGCCCTGATAATATCATTTATCAATTTACAGAATACATTTAAATCAGAAACATATTCATCAGAACTTAAAAGTATCATTTCTCTCACCGCATTTTTGATTGATTAGCTGTCTCAGACAGTAAGAAAGTTCTTTTGTTTAAAATAACAGATATATTTATTGGACTTAAATTATTTATAATTTATCAAAATCCTTTTGATTTTTTTTTTATACACCCAAAATTAAAACTCTTCTTCTGTCAAAAATATATTTCGATATTAAAGACTTGTTTTGGTGAAATATTCGATTAATCTGACCGTACCTAAAGAAAAAAAATTACAAATATATCCAGTTATTTCTGAAGAAAACAGGATAAATTAGGCCTCATCATAATCGACTGCATCGTTGTCGATACAACTAGATACCACATCAGAATTCTTCGCATCATGTTAATATAATCTTTGTATAAAACCAAACAAATTCGTAAATAAGAATATAAGAAATTTTAAAATTTAAAAGAGAAATCGGATCTAAAGTCAAATTAATTAATTTAGTTGTAATTAAAAATTATTGTCACGAAAATAAGATCTGGCAACCCCTGTTGTTGGTATCTGTATGATCGTGGTGAAAAACAATGGTGAATAAGTTATTTCCACTAATGGTGTGTATATAGAATAATACGAAAATTTGCTAATAAAATTTTTTTTTCTTAAAATTCAATTATTAATTGTGAAGCAGCAGCACAAACGTTCCGGAAAGAAAAAGACAATAATTGTGTGTTAAGCCGGGATCACACGATTGTCGCTAATACACCGATTTGGCTCAATATTAACTATTGTAAGTTACCGCTCATAATTGACTCATTGTGTACAAATTTGATTGCCATAAAATAGCAAAAAATTATTTGGGAACAATAATTAGCTTGGTGTAGTCACACGGTTGTAAATTGTAATTATGAGCATCAGCTGTTAAGCAAAAAAACTGAAATAAATTTAATACACAAAAATAAAGGAAAGGGTGTTCTTTCACTGCCGGGATAAGTTTACTGATTTCAATGTATGACCACGATGAAGTAACACTCGGCTTCTTTCTTTCCTCCGCTCAAAAACACAATATATGTTGCCGCATTTTTATTATTTCTATTGCCACATGGTTTCTTATTGGTCAGTCACACGATTGCCGCACCTGAGTTCCATTTTATTGGGCAAAACTAGCACAACTTCGACTTTCACATGTGCTAATATCATAGCGGCAATCATGTGGTCCCACAATTAAGGTGGTCAATTTAGTACTGTAAAAATTAGGCAAAATTTTAAGTTACCTGCAATCGTGTTATCCCACCTTAAGGGGCTGTGAATTTCTTTTAATTGCATACATACGGCATCTATCTCTTAAATTTGCGAAAATTTTTGTGTTATTGGTTTTAAATCATAAAAAAATTATAAAAAATTTTTTGCGCCACACAAAAGTCGCTTCACAAAATTATACTTTGTTTTGAAAATCATGAAAAATGTTTTCTAAAGTTATAATAACAGCACCAGCAATATCATTTCCAAATCGACCATATTGTGTTTCGTTCTAAAGTGCACACAATCCATAATAGTTACTAATTGTAACGAATTGCACGTATGTGCTATAAAGTTAAATATATTTTCTAAAATGTAGCAAAAAAAAAAGCTGTTCGCCGGGAGGTCTGTGTGCGATCTGGCACCATCTTGTTGATACCACATCTTAATCAAGCCCAAAGCATGCAGCTGTGGCATTAGAAAGTTTTCAATCATATTACAATGTCGCTTCCCATTAACAGTTACGTCGTTTTCATTTTCAAAGAAGTAAGGTTCAATGATCCTTCCTGATCAAATTGCACACCAGACAGTCACTTTTAATGGATGCAACGGTGAGTGATGAATAAATACAATTCTGTTTGTTTACATATCCATCCAAATAAAAATGTGCCTCGTCACTCATTACAATTTTTTCATGAAAATCGGGGTTGTCATGGGCGAGCTGTAACATCCCATTGGTCTATATACGGCTGCGTAAATGGTCTTATGGATCAAGCTCTTGTGTAAACTAAATCTTAAATAAAAACAAATGCAAAATTGCAGCAAAAGTTGTTCTTTGAAGTCAAAGCTCCTGAACACGGCGTTGAATTAAGCTTGATGAATTGTGTTAAACACTTTGTTGAGCAGCAGTAATGTTTTCAGTCGACCTTGCTGTACGTAGTGGTCCATGCTTGGGCCTATCACCTACAGACCTTTTTTCTTCGAAATCATTCAGTACACGACAAATGGGGCACGTTGTTTCTGTAAAAAATTTCACATAACTTTCTCATCGTCACGGTAATCGATGATTGATTTTGAAAAATGTTTTAACCATTAAAACACATTTGTTAATTGAATATTTTATCGTAATAAATTTGCCACATGTCTACTTCACAACTGCCAAATATGAACTGTCATAACTTATGTATGTTTACAAAATGGCGGCAAAAATAGATGTGAAAATAGCACTAATTTGACTATTTTGTTTAATGAAGATTTTGGATATATTGTTTTCACATTTCTTCTTACATCTGCGTTACACTGTGTTTTATCTTTATTATAAAAATCTCAGTATCATAACTTATTTTAAGAAAAAAAAAAGAAACTTCTCTCGTTCTTTCTGACAAAAATTGTTAAGATAACTGTGTTGTGACAAGATAAAATATCACGAAAAATAAACACAAGTTTAGTTGCGAGTAAAAATATTTTGTATTAAAATTTTTGTTATTAAAATAAATCAAGTAGACTTATGTTCATTATTAAAAAAAACAATAAAAGTTAACAAGTGTTTTATTTTATTAATGTGTTAAGGTGTTTGCAGAAAATTGTTAGAAATATAGACGGTTGTAAAGAGAGTGCAATGGCTTAATTGAATACAAGAACCAGAAGAGAAATATTTTCAAAAAAAGATAAATATAAAACAAAACTTGTTATAAATTTTCAGCTGTGTACAGGGATGCCAGATGAATTTTGTTACGAAATCGTCATATTTGAAAAAAATTGATATTTTGACAGTGCGCTAGGCTGCTTCTTAGTTTGCTTTATTTATTTTGGAAAGAAATGACAATTTAATTATAATCTGAGCGATCGAGCTGTTTCATTTTTTTTCATTTCTATAAATTCGGTTTTATAAAATAAAATGTGTTAGCATTACTGTTCCAGACACAAAGTTGACGCCGGATTATATTGCTCGTAACTTACTTGTGACGTTTAAAAGAGTATTGTTACGAAAATAAAATCTGGCAACCCCTGTTTTTGTTTCCGTATGAGCGTGGGTATAATAATAACAAAAATTTCGTAAATTAGCGAATAGTGCCTCGAATACTATGGTTAAATGGTGGAATCGATTAACCGTAATTTGTCAGTAATTTCTGTCTTTTTCGTTATTTTAGTCATTTGAGTAAATTAGATCAGTTTTATAAAACATCTCATAAAGTTTATTTTTCTGAAATGTCTGCCATTGGATTTGGAGATAAATTAACCAGCGGTAGTTTACACTCTTCAATTTTTGTGAACAAAAATTCGTTCAACATGGCCCGATAACGATCGCCGTTGACTGTAACGGCCACTCCTAGCTCATTTTCGAATTATGCCTCTGGACCAAAATTCGCACCAAGCAGTGGCTCGTTTCGGGTGCACCAGTTTTTCAATTTATGCGTGCAGGTTTTCTGTGCCCCAAATGCGACAATTTTGCTTGTTTTCATACCCGCCAAGATCAATATGAGCTTCATTTAAAAATAGGATTTGTTTTCTGGCAAAATCGGCATCTTCTGTCAGCGTTCCAGCGTTGTTCATATACAAAACCATATTCGTTCAGCGGAAGGATAAAACTAACGATGACATTTTTATGTAAATTTTTTTCTCATTTTTAATTCTTTGTTTTTTTTTTGTTTTTTGATATGTTGTACTTCACTAAACTAGATTGACATTAATGGTGAAGGGTATATAAGATTCGACATGGCTGAATATAGCATTCTTAGCTGTTACAGCAAAAATCGGTAAATCGGCACTTTTATATTTTTGGGGCAAAAAATCGTCAAAATGTTGATAAATCGTCAAATGTGGCTGGCCTGGCTGTGTCTTACATTGGGATCTACGAACAGAAACCAAACAAAACAAAACATTAATGTTGACGTTTACGTCAACGAACGTCACGTTTTTATGTGTGTATGAGTGTGTATGAGTGTGTTTTTTACCTTATTTGTTTTGAGTGTTTCTATCTCTGTTTCTCAAGTTTCAGGCACAAGTAAAGCTAATTGTTTATTGTTTATTTGTTTCGTTTGTTGGGGCTGTAAACCGTGTAGTGGGGATCTTAGCAAAGATAAGTCAGACAAACAGAAACACAAATAAAAGAAACATGAGAATTAAGCGAACAAAAAAAAAAAAACATGAAATAATCAAACAAAAGCCCATACAGGTTCTCAGCTTTAAGTTAAATAATAACAACATCTATAAACTAAGGTACGCATCATTAGAATAAGGTCATTTAATGTTAAAGTTTTAAATATTATTTAAAACTAAGCAATATATAAGTCTGACTTTAAGGCTTTGTATTACTTCAATGAAGGAATAAATAAAATAAACAAAT
Source organism: Gymnosoma rotundatum (assembly GCA_916610165.2). Classification (NCBI taxonomy): domain Eukaryota; kingdom Metazoa; phylum Arthropoda; class Insecta; order Diptera; family Tachinidae; genus Gymnosoma; species Gymnosoma rotundatum. The sequence continues at coordinate 13,992,885 of OU744340.1, forward strand.
AAAATAAAAACTAAAATTCAGCTGGTTTAAATCTAATTCAGCAGCAAAATATGGACAAATATTTAAAAATATAATTGTTTTATGTTTACTTTAAATAACAATTTATAAATTCAGCTGCTGTAAACCTAATTCAGCAACGTAATTTTCATTTAAACCAGTTTGGTTTGAATAACAACTATTATTTTATTATTTTTGATATCCAGGTTATTGAAACCTGTTATTTTGCGCTAAAGTACAAATAAATATCTTAATTCAGTTTTCTTTTGAAGAAAACTCTAGGTAAAAATGTCGTATATATTCTAAACTAAATACTAATTTAATAAATACAAATCTAATTCAGTAAATAAAATATTGTTTATAATTCATCAAATACCATTAACTTACATATTTTTTTTAAATCTTGAATTCAGCCAACAAAAATTTAATTCAGCACTCAATGTTAGACTTTAAAAGCAAATTGAAGTGTTTAGAGATTTAATTTTATTTTTAAAATAAAATTTGTTAAATGAACAACTTAATTCAGCCGACTATATTAAATCTTAAATATAAAAAAAGTATATGTATTTATTCTTTTAGAGAAAGAATTGCAATTCAGCTGGTAGAAATTTAACTAATTTAACAAGTAAAGAACAAAATTTTTATTTATAAAAAATTGAGCTAGACAAATACAACTTTCAAATATTTTGCTAATATGTGTGTTATTTTTTATGTTATTCAGCTTAGAAATTTAAGTATAATTAAATTCAGCCGGCAGAGTTTTATGTTTAAAATTGTTTAATGCAAACAATTTGAATATATCACCGTAAAAGACTAATTCAGCCCTAGAAAGCTGTGCTGAAAATTCTTATTTGTGCCAAGAAAAAATACTTCTAATATATTGTTTTTATGTTTTATACATTTCGCTTATAAAAACCCTATTCAGCTAAGAAAAATTAACTTAAAAGGGCAAAAAAATAAAAAATTTTAAGATTTTTGTAATAAAAATTATAATGCGGTTAAGGACAATTTAATTCAGCTAGCATTTTACATTATATGAAACAGATCTAGGTAAACATTTATTAAACTTATTAAAAAAAGATTATATTCAGCAAATAGAAAATATGTTTTTACAATTTACATATAACTTGCAGTAACCAGTAGTTAAAAAAATTTAATTCAGCTAAGAAGAAATGTTTTTAAAACTTGTGTTTAATAATCAAAATTACTATTCAGATAATAAAAACTTTATTCAGCTATTAAAATGTGAGATTCTTTTTGACAAAAACTAAGTAACCTTATCATTTCTACGTGTATCTAACAGTCAATTAACCGCAACAGCAAACACACTCAGTCGACTCAAACGTTCAGTTTAGTCTACGGTCACAGCAGCTCAGACCCTGAACGCGTTTTTTTAATACGATCGCAAAGTAAATTCGACGGGAGTTTTAAATTTAAAAATTTAAAGTTTAAAATTATATTCCGTTTAGTTTAAGTTTTTAATTAAAATCCATAAACGATATCGTTAACAATTTGTAAGAATTTTCGTATTTCATAAATATTTTTAAAGCAAGAAAAAAATTTCTTTTAAAATCAATAAAATTTCAATTTTTCTTTTATATCTTGTTCTTCTTTCTCTGCTCATTGTCGTACTTCGTATTAGCCAAGTTTAGTTTGATTGTATTGAAATCTATACCTGGTTTTAGACAGGTTTATACTAAAAGAAATATATGTGTTTGTTTATACATACATACAACAAATGTATGTAAAGTGTTGAAGTGTTTGTGTATGTGCGTATGCGCGACCTGTTTTATTTTTTAATTTTTTTCATTGTTGTTTTTGTGGCTATTTCTTTCATTTTCTGCTCAAGAGGAAGTCCAAACATGCAACATACCAAAACTAATGCTAAATTTAAAAATAACTAATAACAACAACAACTGCCCCAACAGCAACAACTATTGGAAAAGTAAATAAAATAAAAAAATATTTGAAAATTAAACAGAAAACAGAATTGATTTTCTATGGAAATTTTAATACACATTTTTTTCTTAAACTAAAAAAGTGAAAAGTGTTATAGACAGCAATTGAAAAATTATTTTAAAAGTTTTAATATTAAATAAAAACTAATAAAATTAATAAAAAGTAACAAAGAAGTAAACATTTTTAATGAATTAAAAAATTATTTAAAAATAGTTACTAAAATACTTTCAAAATTTCAGATAACGAAATTAATTATTTTTTTAATATATTCAAAGAAGTAAAGCAACAAAAGCAAAAAATTAATTCACTTGCAATACAAAAAAAAAAAAAAAAAAATAAATAAATAAATTTAGTTTTTAATACAAATATAAGAATTTAAAGAGTTTTAAAACAGTAACTTTCTAAAAATTTGCAAAAATTATTTTTTTTAAAGAAAAACTATAAAAAAAACGCAAACTAAAAACAAATATAAAACTAACAAGATACACATTTTAAAAATTAAAAGTAAATTTAAAGAAAATGAACCATTTCCAAGAAAAACAATATTAAAATGCATTAATAATTATTAATAAAAATAATTAATTAATAATTGAGATAGGCGCAGATATAACAAGTAAGAGTGCTGTTATCTAGTTTAGTGAAGTCACTCCATTCAAAAAAAAAAAAAAAAAAAAAAAAAAAAACAAAAAAAAAAACTATATACAATTTTACGCAAAAATGTCATCGGCTCTAAATGGGTTAAGCATAATATTTTTTGAAAATATTAGTAATTTCTTAAAGGTCTCTTCAAGAGCTTTTAAAATTTTTCTTATATTGATATCTTAAAGAATATAGTGCCCAATTTTACTTGAGAGCCCCATAACTCGAAAAATATGGGCGAGTGCCAATTTTTTCACTTGTTTTTTGGTTCTCTATCGCCTGATATATTTATAATTTTTTTTGATTGGAGTTACTTCTTTGTTCCAAATGATATGGAAATGATGGAGACAGGCGTAGTGTTTTGCTCGCTGCCTCAAAGGAAATAGATTGATCTGGCTGATCTTCAATAGCAAATTTTCGAATAAATAAATAAATAAAACCAGGCAACTAAAATTAATTATATTTAAAAAATTGTATATTAATTTTTAATATATCTCTATATGGAAAAAAAATTAAAGAATAATAAATTACTAAACAATAAAAAAATAAAGTAACATGAAAATGAAAAAAAAAATATTTCATCTAAGTAATTACATATGAAAATCAAGATACATAAACTTTACTTGCAAACATTAAAAAAAAAAAAAATAAAAATATGCTTGAAATATGAAAAATTTAAAAAAAGCTAAAAAATAAATTAAATCAAGTTATAAAATATAAACTACATTTTTTATGTGCTTTCTAATATTTTTAAATTTTTATTATACTTTTATATTTTATGGAAAAAATTTCAACTTCTTAAAATAAAATAATTGCATTTAAAAAAAAATCATTAAATATGATTAAGTAAGCTGAAGAGCCACATAAATATAAAAATAAAATAAATAATAAATTATATACGAGAAATTTTTAAAAACTTAAAATAAAATTCATATTAAAATAACGGAATACAAAAAAAAAATTAAAATACAGCGATAATAAACAAAATTAAAAAATGACCTAAATAATAGTTAAAAAGTTCATAAATTGTAAATTTTAAGATCTCTGAAAGAAAATATCACAATAACAATAAAATATATTTTTATTGACTATTTGAAAACGAAAAAAAAACTAAACAACAATACCTAAATAAATAAAAAATAAAATAAAAATCAAAAATAAACTGCTAGTTAAAAAAATAATAAAAAAATTAATTATAATTCAACAAAATTATTAAAAAAATGAAATAACTATGACTTGAAAAAAATTAACATATTAAAAAAAATAAAAACTTAAAAATATAAACGAATATTAATATATTCTTTGACACCACAATTAAACAAAATATCTTTTTTTTTATTAAATTATTATTCCTTTAAAATTATTAGTGAATTCACTTCTTAAGGTTTTAAAATTAAATCATTTTCCATTACACGTTGTTAAAATTATATATAATAAATAAGCAATAATAATATAAAATAATAATAATAAAATAAAAAATAATTAAAATATATTATATTAATTTTTTTTATTATATTTTTTTTCGTATCGAAAATTTCGAATTTATTTATTTACTTATTTTACCAAAAAAATTTATTAATTATTTCTTATTTTTTTTTATTTTTTATTTTTGTATTCAAAAATGTTTTAAAAGCTTAAAAATTTAAAATTATAAATTATAAATTATTATTTTCTTTTTTAATTTATTTAACAGTACGTCTTAAGCTTCAAGCTTGAGGTGTTATTAAAGATATATTATTAAAGATGTATATATTTGATAAGATCTCAAGGTTGTTCTTAAAACCTTAAACTTTATGTTATTATGACTTAAAAAATATATATTTTTTTAATTAAAAAAAAAAAATAATAAAAACACTAAGAATGAACAACTTATTAATTAAAATAACAAAAAAATTTAGAAAAAATTTTTAATTATTTATTTTTAATTACTTAAACAAAAAAAAAAAATAAAATAAAATAAAATAAATAAAAATATTAAAAAATATAAAATAATAATAATTAAAAAAATCCTTAAACTTTTTTAAGTTTAGTAAAAAATTCTTCACACTCAGCAGTTAAACTGCATTTTTTTTTATTTCTTTAGCAATATTTTATATTGCCAATTACTTTAAACAAATGTAAAAAAGACTGAAAATTAACGAAAAATTAAAAAAAAAACATGTTTAAAAATCTAATTTAAAAATAGAAAAATTTTACGAAAAAAAACTATAAAAAAAAATCTAAAATTAAATTAAAAATTTTAAAATCAAAAAGAAGTATCAACAAATCAGCGGCACTCCCATCCCAGGCATTCGCAATGACTGCTAACTTATAACTTTTAAAAGTAAGTTAAATCTCTATTTAGAGTTAATTAAAAAAAAGAAAAGAATTTTAATTTAATAAATTTAGCAATTTGTGTGATATATAAAGGGCACTCTGATCTAAGAACCGCTTATTAATTTTTAGCTTCAAAGAATTTCTTAATGTATTAAAAATAACACCTATATTTAATTTTAATCAAATAAAATTTTTTTATTCGAAAACTCAATACATAAATTATTGCCACCGGCTCTGTTCTTGATGACGCATTCCAGACGTCTAATTTTAAACCACTTTTTTATGTAATGCTGCCGTTGTCATCAGCATAAGCCATTGACTTCAAGTGGTCACACAAAATATATTTGAGAGGTGTTTAATGACACGACCTTGGAGGCCAATTGACAGGTTCGTTTATCAAAATCAACCATATTTTGATTTCAATAAGTCGACGGTTACGGTCGCCGTATGGCATTTAACGGCATTCGATTAAAACTATATATCGCCGAGGTCAGTGTTATCCATATTTAAAATAAAATCGTCATCATGGTGCGGTAACGACGATTCTTTTATTTTTATTTTTTTAAATGCCACAAACAGGGCATTTTTCTGGATGTAGTAAAATGTGTAGGGTGTAGGTGATTTGTATACTGATCATAAGTGTCAAAAAGTAAACTTAATACGAGAGTTTGTTTCACAGTTAACGCTTTTGTAAATTTAACCGGGCTGCATTCAACTGGGTTGCACCCTGCCGGATTTTAGTTAAATAAAGAACTTTGTTTTATATTTTAAGTGAATCCTTAAGTACAAAGAATAGCAGATTTGCGTAAAGGCCCTGTTAAGGTGAGCTGCGTGCTTTTTTTGCGTAATAATTTATTTCCACTTTGCATGCATAAATCTAGAGATTCAGTCCTGGGAATATACCATGCAGTAAATAAAATGTTAGTGCCTTTTTGAAGGCACATGTCACCAACTTTAATGACACCCACTTTGCAATGTTGATGTTCAACAATATTAAGTCTTTGATAAGTCTGTTATATTCGAAAAAGTATGGCTCTGGATGCCACATACTTTAACGTATATGTGAAATCATAAGGCATCCAAATAAAATCATCCATTTTACAATATAAAATTCTACTAACTGTCAGACCTCTTCCCTTGCAACTCTTTGGAACCATATTACATGCTTTTTATAGAATCATATTTCAGTTTTAAATTTCATGAAAATCAATTAAGACTTTCTGGTGCTGGTGTTAGATCTGTGTTTGTTTTAGACTTCATTATAATCGGTTCAGCATTAAGAGTTTCCCGCTTTATTCTTTCATCTGCTTGTTGTGTTTCCTACACTTTTCTTCTGGGACTAAACTTTGAAATTATGTATGGCCATGACAACCTTAAGATACGAACCTTTAATCGTTTAAAAATTTCATTAAAATTGATTCAGTCTTTTAGCCGTGATTGACGCACAAACCCACTAAATTAATAAAAAAAAAAAAAATAATCAAATGAATTTATTTAAAATTTGTAGAACATTCCTTTACATTAGATTAGATTAGATTACATTAAGTTAGATTATATACTTTGTGTTTGTATTAATAGAACGCAGTGTAATATTAAACTTATTGACAAAAATTCAGCTGAAATTTTGAAAATATTATTACAAAGCAACAAAACAGAAAAAAAAATCAAAATAAAAGTTCAACTTTTTCTTTAAACTTTCCAAATAGAGCTTTTGTTTTTTTTTTCATGAGCAACACAACATTAATGGAATGTAAACTGGTTGCAACAAATGTTCATTTTTGGACTCGATACTCAATAGGAAAAGCATGCAATTTAGGTGGATGTCTGCTCTAAATTATTTAGAACAAAGTTTTATAGAAAATCAACAAAAACAATACACTGTCGTAAAAAAAGGAGTTCAAGATTTAAAAAAAATGTAACAACATTTTTGTATTTTCATTGGCCCCATCTTAAATTATTGTAACGTTTTTTCCTTTTTAAATAACCGAACGAATTCTTTTGATTGCAAGTACCACTGTGGCTCATTATAAAATCCTGTATTCTTACTTTGTGGCTTTATCTGGCTGTACTTTTTGATCCTACGGTCTAGTGAATTCTATGGTCTCATATTTACTAAACATGCACACGCATTATTATTACAAACGCAGCCATTCCACGCCATTCCTACGCTACTGTGTTACTCCGGCGAAACATGAACTACTCGATGCCTTTTTTAGCAACCTTAACCCTCCACAGACAACTCCACTATACCTTTTTTTAAAGCCAGTCATCCATTAAATTCAATAGCCACCATACACGTCTGCCTTACAATTCCCTTCACTAACCGCTACCGCCCTTGACAATTATATGTTATTCTTATGTTAAATTAGACGTCTCCACTAAATTATCTGCCAAGGCTTCACACAATAATTGTCTTTTTTTCTTCTCGAGAGGTCTGTACTGCTACTTTTTTTTAATTTTTAATTGCATTATAACAATTATTTTTTTCCGTTGTACGCATGTCCGGTGGTGGGCTCGAACTCACGATCTTCTGTTTTACACAAGCACTTCTACCACCGCAGCAATTGAGATTTCATAGCTTTTGTTAGTTATTTGTGGTATTGTTCTATACACACACACACCATTAATGAAAGTAACATATTCACCACTCTCATAGGGACAACAAGAGGGGTTGCCAGATCTTATTTTTGTAACAATATTTTTGTTAAGCACCAATAGAAACATCCTTATTTATTCAAATATTCAGAAGTGCATAGCTTAACTTATTGGTATGTTAATTTTATCTATCTAAAACAAAATAGTTTGGTTTTGTTTTAAAAAGCTAAAAATAAGTTAAGTAAAAATTACATGAATTAGATTTAAAATAGCTGGATCATTACATTGAGTCCTTAATAAAATATATCATGTGTCAAACTTCTAAACAAATTAGGAAATGGTTCGCTGAATTGCAATTAAATAAATGTAGTCTGGGCTATATTTTATATAACTTATACAGCTAATTAAGAATGCTTTATTCGGCTATACCCTTCACCATTTATGTAAATCTAGTTTATTGGGGTGACAGAGAAGTAAAAAATAAGAAAAAAAAACTAATTAATAATTAAATAATAATATTAAATAAAAATCTCATTGGCTCTTAATAGATTAAGCATTTTTAAAAAAAATTTAGTATTTGCTTAAAGATTTCATCAAAAGCTTTAAAAATTTCCGAGGTCCATAATTTGGAAAATATGGGCGAGCGCCAACTTTTTCGCTTGATGTGTTTTTCTTGTTTTCTAATTTTCTGTGCTCCATATATTTGTATTTTCTGTTAGAGTTATTTCACTTAACTAGATTTGTTTTATACGAGGGCTACTCTATATATTTCTGGCCTAATAGTGAAAATGCGAATATTTATAATCAAAAATGGTTTTTATTGTTTTTCAAAGTATGCTCCAGCATGACTTATACACTTTTGCATGCGCTCAAACCAGTTGTCGAAGCACTTTTTCCACTCCGATTGAGACACCTCTAAAATATGGTTTTTGAACACTTCAACAGCTTCTTCTGGCGACGCAAATCGTTGACCACGCATTTTTTTGTTGATGTGCGGAACCAAGAAGAAGTCACTAGGTGCCAAGTCAGTGCTGTACGGCGGATGACCCATTAATTCGACGTTTTGGCCGGTCAAAAACGCTCTGGTTTGAGCCGATGTGTGAGAGCTCGCATTGTCATGGTGAACAATGGTTCGCCTTCTCTTGTTGGTTTTTCGAATTTCTCCGATGACTTCAGGCAAAAAAATTGTAGTGTACCACTCAGAAGTGACCGTCCTACATTGCTCAAGCGGAACAGTCTCCACATGACCAGTTTTGCCAAAGAAACAGGCGACCATTTGCTTCGAAGTGCTTCTTTCACGAACAATTTTCGTTGGCTTTTGCTCGTCTTTGAAGACCCACACGGTCGATTGTTGTTTCGTTTCGGGCTCATACGCATAGATCCATGATTCGTCACCTGTGACGATCTTATAAACGTCTTTTGAAGCGCCGCAATCGTATTTTTGCAACATTTCTTTGCACCAATCGACACGAGCCTTTTTTTGAGCGACTTTCAAATTGTGCGGGATCCAACGAGAACAAACCTTTTTTACGGCCAGGTGTTCATGCAGTGTCGAATGTATGCTGGTGGAAGAAATGTCCAAGGATGTATCTATCTCTCGGTATGTCACATGTCGATCTTGCATTATGAGTTCAAGCACGGCATCAATGTTCTCTGGCACAACAGCCGTTTTTGGACGACCTTCACGGAATTCGTCTTTGAGCGAGCTTCGGCCACGATTAAATTCATTATACCAATTTTTCACAGTGCTATAGGATGGTGCTTCATCGCCATACAAACATTTAAGTTCATCAATGCACTCTTGTCGTTATAATCCACGTCGAAAATTCTGAAAAATTATGGCACGAAAATGTTCACGAGTTAATTCTATTTTTTTCTATATAATTTTTTCAAGTCACTGTTAACAACACAAATAATGGTCGTACGTCAAAACGTTTTGAGTACGATTATGCTTAAAAATGACAAACTTTCCAATGGAAATGTCAGATTGCACTTGGCAGCACTCAGTGTTGCCAGGCCAAAAATATATATAGCAGCCCTCGTATGATACGGAAAAATCAAAGGCAGGCGTGGTGTTTTACCCGCTGCCTTGAAGGACATGGACCGATCTTGCTGATTTTCAATTACAAAATTCTTGAAACTATGTATGTCTGATCGATTAGCATATTTAAAATATTCCCTAGCTCATCTGATGCCTTGGCAAAGTTGATAGCACAATAATAATAAAAAAAGCATTAAGTGATAAAATTAGCGCTCGTCCATATTTTCCGAGTTATAGGTCTCTGAACTTTTTATAGAAAAGTACGATTATGCACCATATTTTTTTAAAATACCAATATGAGTATCATTCAAAAGCTTTTGAAGAGATCTTTAAAGAAATAATAAATTTTTTTCAAAAATTCTTAACCCATTAAGAGCCGATGACATTTTTATTATTTTTTTTCTCTTTCACCACAATATTTGTTTTCTTGACTGGGGTTACTTCACTTTGATAACGCAATAAGCTATGGAACATTTTTCAAATTAACTTTCTGTGGTACTATCTTGTACCAAAACAGAGTGTATTAATAGGTAGTAGACGAATAGCTTATGTTTTTCTCTAAAAATACCATAAGCATTTAAAAAAATTTTGTATTTTGAAATTTAAAAAATTTTTTAATTTCAGAGGTCCGCAACTCGGGATACATGGGCGAGCGGCAATTTTTTTCACTTGATATATTTTTTCTTTTTTTTAGTTCTCTATCGCTCCATATATTTATTTTTTCATGGGAGTTACTTAATTGTTCCAAATGACATGAAAAAATTAGAGGTGTTTTGTGGCGTTTTGCCCACTACGTCTTATTTCCAATAGCACCTCTTTCGACACTATGAATTATTTTTGTTTGAAATCAAGTTTGCCTAGTTCTATCTTGTTTTGTAAAAAGAAAATTACACGTGAAATTCCACAAAAATACCAAAGAAAACATTTAAATATTTAAAATTAAAAAGTCGAATTTCAAATTTTGAAATCGGTTCACTTTTGATAAAAATATAAGCTCGAATTCGAGGTTGCCTTTGGTACTATCCTTTACTGAAATGTAAAAATAAATCAGAAAAAAGTCTGGCGCAGAAATTTAAAGAAGATCTAAATAAAATATATTGGTCTTAAAATATTGGGGGCTATTAAGAAGCAGAGTTTTAATTAATTCAATGAATTGAAAATTATGTTTATAAGCTACTTTTAAAACACAAGCTGAATAGTATAAAAGGTTATACTACAGTCTTTAGAAACGATTTAAAAGAAAAAAATTTTTTTATGAAAATTTAAACTGAAAAAAAACCTAGCTGAATTGCAATTAATGTAGCTGAATTACAGGTTTATTTGTTTTTTATGAGGAATTATCAAAATATATTTAAAATTTAATAAAAAAAGTTCAGCTGAATTGTACTCTATGCAGCTGAATTGCAACAATAAAGCAAAATGGACATTTTTTAAATCTTTAAATATTTCCATGAGTATATTTTTGGTTACTCTCTGTTGCTATTCTTCTTTTGCTTTTCTTTAATCGGTATTGTACAGTTTTTCTTTTCAAGTACTTAAGCATTTTATTTTTCTATTTTGTATTTTGTTCGCTACTTTTTTTTAAAGCTTGACACGCAATGATGTTTTTTTCCATAAATGGTTTTCAAACATGGGTGCTTGTTGCTTTCAAAGTTTCTGTTTTTCACTATTTTACTTAACAGTTCTGATTCAATGGCTGGTGATTACAACGTTAAATTTTTTTAAAATAGTTTTACGCCATTTGTTAAGTATTTGTATTGCGTTTTAAACTTTTTCTTATAGATCTGTGGAATGCCGAGTGTTTCATGTTGCAAAAAAAGCAGCATAAGACTAATAAGTAAAATAAAAATCTAAATCACGAAAAGTAACCTTTACAGATCATGTTACTTCTTCGTTTTCATTTCATGCTATTTTGTTAAATATTTTTTTTTTCAAATTACTTTTTTACAATATTGTTAAGTTGAGGCCAGTCGAAGCATTTAATGCATCGAAAAACATGCAGCCCACTACTTATGAGTTTTTTGTGAATGAAATAGATTTTATGAATAGCGTTTCTCTGTGTGTGTGTTAAGATGTAAGTTTTCAAAAAGGTTTTAAAAATTAAGATAATAATTCTTGCCAACAAAAAACCGACTTCATAACAGTTTAAGAGTTTGGCTACATACATCAAATTACATTAACTATTGGGACACCCTTATATTCTATCATTAAACTTTATACTTGTTATAGCAGACTTTGCTCTACAGTTCCTTATTTATTACAACCGTCTGTCTATAACTGTTCAATAGTTTGGCAATAAACATAAAATAACATTGACTAGAGGGGCACCCTTTAATTTGTAATTTTGAATATTAATACTTGTTACTATTGCTGTCATAGCAATCGATATTCTGTGCAATTTTCAAGCGTTTGTCTATACATCAACTATTGAGACACCCTTTAATTTTTAAATCCAAATTTTTACTTCTTGTTATAGTAAATTCCAAGCGTCTGTCTACAACTGTTCAAAAGTATGGCCATATTCATCAAATTAAATGAACTTTTGGGGCACCCTGTAATTTAAAATTTCGAATATTTATACTTTTACTTACTATAGCAGTTATAGCATTCTGTCAGAGGATAGGCCCATACAGGTCGACTTACATCACCTATGGGGACACCCTTTAATTCTTAGATTTATTGTTGCCATTGAGAGCTATAGTAATATTTAGTTTTTTATTTATTTTAAAGTGGTACCCTTTACGCTTCATAATACACGTAGAAAACATATATGTTGTATGGGGACACCCTCTAATTCTTATAATTATGAAAAGCTTTTTAAATTTATAATTAAATATATCAAAACAATAGCTGAATAAAGTTTAAATTAACTGATTCCTAATATCTTTATTTCATTTTTATCATTTCATTACCAAAAGTCCAGCTGAATTACATTTTTATTTGCTGAATTGTAATTAGAGTTAAGTTTTTGTTAAAAAGTAACAAAAAATTAACAACTTTTTAACAAAATACCCACCCGCTTAATGACCACTTTCATATATTGTATAAAGTATGTAAAAAAGTTAACAAATATAATAGATTTCTTTTACTCGGATTCAGCTAAAGTAAATTTAATAAGATAAATTTTTATTTTTGCTGTGTCAATGAAAGAAAATTGTTAATAACTCTCTTATTTATTATAAAGGTATCTGCTGACATCTATTATATAAAGCTGAATGGATAAGTTTATTAATACTTCTAACAAGTTTGTATAAAATGATTAATTTCTTGCAAAAATGTTTCGCTGAAGTTCATTTAAAGAAGCTGAATTATGAATTTTGTTTATGTTTTGAAAAAATTACCGATAAAGATGTCCAGTTAAATTTAGAACTAATTAGCTGTTTATTAAATTCTGCTATATATTAATATAAACATTGTTCGAAAAATTAATATTTGATAAAAAAATTACCTGCTGAATAACATTAGAAGCAGCTGAATTGTAAGTATTTGGGCTTAATTAAAAGAAATCCTAAAAGACTATGAAAAATTAGTAAAACTTTGTCAGCTTAATTTTTGTTGAAGTAGCTGAATTGAAATATAAATCGCTTATAGAATAAATAAAGAGTTCAAATGAACAATTTCAAATAAACTATATTTATAAATGCTGAATTGTGTATACTTCAAAGTGCTTTTATTTTAAATTTCCGTTATTCGATTTTTATACATTGTGAAAAAACGTCTTGCCGAATTGCATTAAAAGCAATCAGGTAAAAAATGTTGTTGTTACACTAAAAAGTTATGAAAATAAGCGCAAAAGCGCAATTGAATTAAGAATTTGATTTCTAATTTAAAAAAATTATTAATTTTTACAGCTGAATTGTAAGCAGGATTTATAACTTGCGCAAGTTTTTGAAATTTGTTTAACATATTAAATATTTTTGAAAAATAATAACGCTAAATTACAAATTCAACAGCGATAGCTGAAAATAAACCTAGATTATCAATTTAAGGATTTTGCTGAATTATGTTTAAAACAGCTGAATTACCTTTCACAATAATATTGGCTTTAAAGTTAATGTAAATAACTACCCAGAGGATTCTTTTAAAAATAGTAAATCTGAATGGTATTAAAAATAGCTGAATTAATTTTTTCTTAATTTAGTTAAACACTGTAAATTTTTTTGAAACATATATAATAAAAACTCTTGCTGAATTGTTTTAAGAATACCTAAATTATCATTTCTTTAATTTCGTTGTAAATATAAATGTAAAAAACTCTTGCTGAATTGCGTTTAAAGTAGGTGAATTACTTTTTTTTTCTTAATTTGATTGAACGCTGTAAAATCTTTGAAAAACTTGATGAGTTGTATTAAAAACTGCTAAATTATCAATTTTTTAATTTTTTGTAAATATAAAAGTTATAAACTGTTGCTGATTTTTTTTTTTGATTTAGCTGAATTATTGGCTAAGGTTGTCTGTTTCTTATTTTTCAAATGAATGGCCTTAAATTATTAATTAATTTAAAAATATTGCTTCAACGAAATTTTTGAACATAATGAATGCAAAATTTCATTTTTTTTGCTTCCACTTGGCTTGCTGTGCCCCATTTATGATTCATGGAGTTTAACCAAAGAAGGAAAAATAAAATAAATATACCCACATGAGTTGCTTGCAAAAGTAAATATTTTAATAAAAAAATATTCAATCAAATGTAATTTTAAATTTAATAGCAAAAAAGTTTCTTCTAATAATTAAAATGAAAAAAAAAAAAAACGGCATTAAAGGAACAATGCACATTTTTTAGTGTAATTTTATTTCAAAATTTGCTTAATGAAGTTTTTCTATTTCTCATAAAATGAGATTTATCTTAAATTTATTTCTAATTTTTTATGTCATGTTATTTTTACTCTTACAAACTTTAACTTAATTGTGCCATAGAATATTTTTTATAAAAAATAACTAGTGATAGGAACAAAAATCAAAGAACAATAATTAAAAAACAACTAAGTGTGCTATATTCAGCTATGCCAAATCTTATCTACCCTTCATCATTAATATAAATCAAGTTTAGTAAAGTAACTCCAATCAAAAAAGCAAATATTGGGGTGACAGAGAATTAAAAAATAAAAAAATTTTGGTACTGCATATATATAATTTTTCATAAAAATAAATGGGTTAAGCACTTTTAAAAATTTTTGTATTTCCTTAGAGTTCTCTCCAAAAGCTTTAAAATGATACCCATATTGATATTTTAAAAAAATTTGAAAATTTCAGAGACCCGTAACTCGGAATATATGGGCGAACGCCAATTTTTCCACTTGATGATTTTTTTTTTAATTTTCTATCGCCCCATAATTTAGTTTTTTTGTTTAAATTTACTTCACTAAACTTGTTCCAAATTATATAGAAAACTTAATGGCGGGCGTGGTGTCTTGCCCGCTGCTTCGAAGTTTATCGACCAATCTTGCTGATTTTTAATAAAAATAATTTTCTAAATTATGTCTTGTCGATTGGCATACTTAGCTTTTCTCTAGCTGATCTAGTGCCTTGTCAAGGTTGATTTCAACACTAACACGAATGGACTGACAGATTTCGCTGTGCAGAAGAACTCAGGATATTTAAACTTTACGGATATTGTAGAAATTACAAACGGAATGAAAAACTTAGCTATACCCTTTTTCCACCTTTGATGAAGGTTACAAAAACAAACAAAAAATCTATTTTTCTTTAAGAAGTAAATTACTTGAGATTTCTTGCAATTTCGAAAAACTTCGAACTTAATTTCGAATTTGGATAAAATATTATTAGATTTAATGCGACCCCAAATAATGATTAGTTTAACACATACAATACTGTTCGAAACCTAAGCAACTTTTCCCCAGTAAATACTCATGGTCGTATATGTTCTATTTAAATAGATTAATGAAAAATTTCCCTTTTATTTATTATTATACCTGTAGTCTACATACTAATAATAACAACAAAAAATACATTTTGTGTCTTTGGAAGAATTTATAAAACAAAAACAAAATTAACTTAAAAATTCGCTGTTCGAAACCTAAGCAACTTTTACATTGTTGCATTTGTTGCGAAATATTAACTAAAACAACAACAAAAATTTGAAACAAAAATTTTAGTCCCGTTATGATAACTATTGAAAAAAATAATTTTGGTTGATGTTATGCATTTAAGTAGTACTTATTCTTTAGAAGTGCAACCATGACGCGAACACGTTATGGATCAGCTTTTAAGCTAAAGATTATTGAACTTTTTAATAACGGTAAATTCCAAATTGGTATAGCAAACCAATTGAATATTAATAAATCAATAGTTTCCCGACTTATAAAAAAGTATAAAGCTACTGGGAAAGTACAGGAAGCCAATAGCGGTGGGCGACCTCGAAAAATTTCTTAGCAAACAGACCAGAAAATTTTCCGTCTAGTTAAAAAAAAAACATTTATTTCGTCGAAAGACATAGTGAATGAGCTTGAACTTCAGATTATGTATTCCACAGTAAGAAAACGTTTACTGAAACAAAACTTAAGGAGCTTCATGCCATCAAAGAAGCCTATGCTGACTAAGAAGCACTTAAAAAAGAGGTTTATTTGGTTGATTGCAACGTAGTCTCTGATTTTGTCAGCTTTTTGGTTGTTTTAGGTTGGATTTTGCTAGAGCACATATGGATTAGACTATATCCAAATGGAGAACTGTTTTATTTAGTGATGAATCTAAATTTAACTTACTAAATTCAGATGGAGTTTGCCACGTGAGAAGACCAAAAGGAAAGCGGCTATAGCCTCGATACTCAAAAGCTACAATAAAGCATGGGGGTGGAAATGTGATGGTTTGGACTTATTTTTCGGCCAGTGGTGTTGATCCCTTTGTAGAAATTCAAACAAAAATGGAACGTTTTGTTTACAGAGACATTTTAGCAACTCACATGCTTAACTACGCTGAGTGGGAAATGCCACTTCGATGGGTGTTTTAACATGACAATGACCCAAAACACCTATCGAAGTTAGACAAGGATTGATTATCAGCTAATGGGGTTCAAGTTTTGGATTGGCCACCTCAATCGCCAGACTTGAATCCCATAGAGAACTTCTTTGGAATTTTAAAACGGAGAGTTGGAGCTCGACGCTTTAAAATAAAACAGGAGTTGATGAACTGCCTAAAATCAGGGTGGGAAGCTATACCAACATCTATTCTATCGAATCTTATTGAATCTATGCCCAAAAGATGCGCTGAGGTCGTAAGAAACAAAGGAATCATACCAAATATTAAAAGTTGCTTAGGTTTTGAACAGCGAATTTTTAATTTAGTTTTGTTTTTATTTTATTATAACCTCCAAAGAAATGGAATTTAATTTTTGTTGTTATTTTTAGGTTATAGACACATTGTGTAGTAGTAAATAAAAAAAATATTTTCTATAAAATTATTTAAAGAAAAGATATGAGTCTATTATTACTTAGTGGGAAAAAGTTGCTTAGGTTTCGAACAATACTGTAGTTGCTTAACTGTTGCTGTGAAAAAATGTGCAGCAAAAGAAAAATGCAAAAAAAAAGAAAGAAATGCATTTGCTTAAGCTGAATATGTGTCTCTTTCTGCTGCAAAGCAATCAGCAAAGCATTAATTTTATAAAAGTTCGCTGTTGCTTAAGCAATCAGTTGTTCTTTATTTTTATTTCTATTTTTGCTATTGCTTAACTCTTTACTATGAAGTTGTGGCTGACTACGATTGCTTTTTCTTGCTTTTACTCTCTGCTTTTCATCCCTTTTAACATTAGAAACGTATTTATGTGTTCACTACTTACAATACTTAAGAAAGTATATTTTAAAAACGATGTTTTTATTACACCATTAAATGCATTTTTTTTCTTAAAAAGCATCAGCAAAAGAAGAAACAAACATCAACTTATTGCTTAAGCAACAGCAAACGTTTTCAAAATAAATGCTTTGCTGATTGCTTTGCTGCAGAAAGAAACACATAGTCAGCTTAAGCATGTGCTTTTCTTTCTTTTTTTTTGCATTTGCTTTTTGCTGTTGCTTCGTTTATAATGAAATGTTTTATAAATGCTGAGACATTTAGTTTTTTTATTTGCTGAAAAACATGTAAGCAAAGCAAAGATTTTAATGCTGTTGCTATTTTTAAGCAAGCAATTTAAACCTTGTAGATTGGCCTGTAAGCAAATGGAGAAATATTCTATGGTCTGACGAAACGAATGAATAATAAGTCCAGATTTAACTATGCAATTTTTTGAGGCATTTTTTTCTCATTTTTCTATTTCAGCAACAGCGTTATACGTTACCTAAAAGTAAACATTAACAATAGTAACAACCCCCCAAAACTCAAGCAATTCCATACAGCTTACTCCTCCTGCTTCACCAACAAACAAAAATTTCATGGTAGTTTCATGAAATATTGCACCGTGTAAATGCCGTATTAGTGGGAAAAAGTTGCTTAGGATTCGAACAAGTCAAATATATGTATATAAAAGAAAACCAAAAAATCAGTCTTTTTTTTAAAGGCTAGAAATATTCAATTTAATATCGAAATGACCAACAGACTATTCTTTATTCAAAGCTTTTTTCTTAATGTATTGCTTATTTTAAAATTTAGTACCAATTCAATTTAAAATCTCTTATAACAGTTATCTAAGCAAATATCAAACATTTAAAATTTTTTTTCGAAAAATTATATTTAAATTCGAAATTAAAAAAAAATTCGAAATTTCGAGTTTGCGTTTCCGCTTCAAAAATGTTCAATGAAATTGAAAATATTATAGAAATCCTGTATTAATTTATATATATATATTTTTCTTTCTCAAATTTTTGAAAACTCATATATTCGAACTTAGTATCAAGTAATTGAAGGCATCTAAAAATTTATAATTTTAAAAGATCGTTAAGTGATAAAATTGTTTAATTTTTTATGTTTGAAAATTCGAAGTTAATGGCAAAGGTAGCCTTGGTATATAGGGTTTTATGTAAATTTTTTTATGTCAATTGGCTTGAAAATTAAGAAATTAAATTCATATGGACTTTGAAAATTTTTACGAATTTTCGAAATCATTTTTAACATTTAAAAAGTTAATTTTTTTTCTAAATAACGATTTTTTTATTAATATTTTAAATTCCTGGAAAAAGAAATCTTTTGATATATACTTTTTTTATGTTCGAAAATTCGAACTTAATTTATTAATACCAAAAAAATGGTAATGGTGGGACCTTGAAAGTGCTTGTTTCTTAGTTTCAAGGATTTTTGAGTAAACGCTACAATGCTAAAATGGCAAGAAGTAAGATATTTTTAAAAAAAATATGCTCCCGGGGAAAATTTTTTGTTCACATAAATTTCATTATATTTATCTTTTAAATAAAAACAGGCTATTGAAATTCGTCAATATTTAAAAAATATAAAAGCAAGCTGCCGCCTAAAGCTGTATCTTTTTAAAAAATCTTGAGCTACTTTTCTTGTTTTAGGAGAAATGTTGAAAAAAATAATATTTTGAAAAATAGGGCTTCTTTTTTATTTTTTACTTTTGAACAGTAACCTGTCGTATATTTTGTGACCTGGACTTATGTGACAACGTCATCTAATCTCGTTCCCAATAAAAAAAAACACAAACTAAATTCGAGCATTTAATTCATATTGTCTTTTTCTTTTATTTTTTGTTTATTTAATTTTTTTCTCTATTAAGACCTCCAAACACCATTTTAAAGCCGCTAAGCTTATCATAGGCTTCGTTAAACATTTGTAACAGTATAGCATTGTGTCATCACTTCTGCTGTTGCATGAATTATATTATGTTCGTTACATACTTTATGATCCAAACAAAGTAACGGTTCTAAGATTTTTCATTTATTCATTTTATTAAACTAAACGTTACAAACTGCATTTAACTACGTGTTTATTGCCAACAATTCAAACAGGAACTATTTTTCTTGCTTTTTTTTTAATGTGAACAATCAAAGCTGAAAGAGTCTGCTGCAAGCAGAACAACAAAAACCAATGACGAAGAATTTCTTTTACAATCACAATTTTAAATTAGACCACTAAAGGGAGAATAAAAGAAAAGAATATGCAAAGAAATTTATAGGAAATAATTTCCAGTTCATAAAAACGTTAAAAAAACGCAAGAAAGAGGTTAAAAGTTGCTAAATGGTTATAAAAAGAGCAGCAGCACAGAAAAATTAATAAAGAACGGTTCATGTAAAATTAGGCCGTATTAAATTTTTTACAACTTGTGAATTTAAAAATAAAATCAAACTAAAATGTTTATAAGGTAAATAAAACACATGAAAAAGATATTGCAATTTTTTTTTATAAATTTTGAACTTTTTCAAACTGACTGAGAGTTATAAGGTGAATAAAGCATAATAAAACTGCTTTAGCACACATTCATAAGACTATAAACTAATATTTTAAAATCACTTAAAATCACAGTTAAAAGCCTATGTGTTATTTTTGAACATAACATTTACAATCATTTCTTTATGCGCCGAAAGCCGTCCAGTACATCCCAATTTTATATGAACTGTTGTTTAGCGTGCATTATAAGAGGTGATTTTTCTAAAAACATCTTAAATTGTTTATACACATTTCTAGTACATTGCTGAACTTTTCAAATTTTTTTTTGCATACGAGGGCTGTTCCAAAATTATATTGTTAACATTATTAAGTTTATTTTTAACAGTTTGATAATCATTTAAAGGCCATAAAAGGTACTTTTCAAAGGATAATGATTGGATATGATCCAAACAAAATTATTTTTGTGCATACGAGGTCTGTTCCAAAATTATATTGTGAATATTATTTTAATTTTTTACAGTTTGATAATCATTTAAAGGTCATAAAATGTACTTTTCTAAAGAAAATAATTGGAAAATATTTAAGGCGGAAATAAAAGATCTCAGGCAGCTGATATTTCAGATTCGATCTAGAGCTGAATGCTTTTTCTTTTTTAAAAATAATAGGATACTAAAGACAATGCGTTACTAGCCATGAAGCTTATCTTGTTATTAGACCATTGCTGTTAAGTCTTAACGGCATCGATATTGAACAATGTCTATCTAAAAAATATTGATGTTCAAGTATGAGAGCTTTAGGAGAAGCAATTAAAACGTATTTCAAAAGCTACTCACACCCGAGTTCCGGTAAATTTTTATGCCAACACGAAATGCAGCGTGAATTTAAAGGCCGGGACACATAGAATCCGCCATACGTTATACTTTGTCTGTTTTAACTGAGTGTTGTCATATTCAGTACATCTCCGTCAACGCAAATTAGGAAAGTTGGGCAACTTTTTAATTTTGACGTACGTTGAATACTTTGACAGCTATCCTTTGCTGATTTTTCTTGTTTGTGCTTTAATGATTTTTTGTTTCAACCTCATCCGCCGCTGCTTTGCTTTTAGCTGAATAAGTTAAAATATAATGTATGACGGATTCTATGTGCCTTAATTGGGCGAAAGTATAAAATATCAAAGATAGCTTCATTAAAAAAAATTTTCATGTCAGACTTATTTTTTATAGAAAAATTTTTTTTATAGATTTTCTTTTATAATCACTGGGGTCCAAGAAGTCGCTGGAAGAGGTAAATGTTATAAAAGCTAAGGTTCTACGCAGACACATTCTAGTATTCGGAAGTTGTACTTATTTTTCGAACGGACTGGTTGTTTGACTCGAACTAAAGTAAAAAATATATCAACTTGGTTTGCTCGTTTTCAAAACAGGAAAATAACGAGAGCTGGTATCGGTGTCCCAGGCATAACTATACCAAGTTCTTTGGGGCAAAGGTTTATGTTCTGAGCTAAGCTGCGTTAAGAACGCTTTTAACTTCATATAAGCTAAGATCTGTGAATCGGAATAAACTCCAAATCATTACTCGATACTCTTTTGTATACCTGGACATGTTGCTTATGTTAGCAATGATCAGGCTAAATGTGTATTCAACGAAGGAGCGATACACAATTATAGATGCTTAACTCTTCTTTGGCTAACCCAGTAGCTATACTCGTTACAAAGTAGACTTGAAGTTTTGATGCCTTCCGAATGGCTTAAAAAATAGCCCAAACGTTGAATAAACTATCTCGAAGAATTGTCAAAAGACTGATGCTAATCAGTAGAGGGACCTTAAGTTACTTAAAGGATGGTTAACGAGACACCGTAACCTAAGATACCACCAATTTACATTAGAAAATGCAAATTTCAAACACTGTAAAAATTAATTGGGTTGATTCCGCCAGTATATAATAAACTGTTGTTAGAATTTTCGGTAATAACCGTCGTCACTGGCTGTGTACTTTGGATGTTCAGCGAGCGCTTTCGATGTGATAACATCATTTTCAAGCCGCGTGTTTATTGCTTAAATGTTTTTTGTTGATGTTTGAATCACAAGGGTTGTATTTTTTAACCGACTTCAAAAAAAGAAGAAGGTTATCAATTCGACTGAATGTTGCTTTTTTATATGTGTGCATGAATAATTCAGTCATTTCTGGCTCGATTTTGGAAATTTATTTTGTTTGAGAGATGATGCTTATAGATTGATCCTGTTGTAAGAATAGTTCGCAATATTAAAAATTAAAGGGTGTCCCCATAAAACATACATGTTTCTTTAGAGGGAACCACTTTAAAATTAAAAATGTTGCGTATCACTATAGCTTCCAATGGTAAAAACTAATACAAAATAAATCTAAAAATTAAAGGGTGTCCCCATAGGTGGCGTAAGTTGACTTATATGCGCCTATCTTTCGAGCCACTATACACAAACACTTGCAAATTGAACAGAATGTCAATTGCTATGACCGTTATAGTAACAAGTATTAATATTTATATTCATAAATTAAAGGGTGATCCACTAGTTTATTTAATTTGATATATATGATCATATTTTTGCGCAGTTAAATACAGACGCTTAAGATCTAAAATGAACCTCTTATGTTGACTCTGCTATAGCAATAAGTATAAAATTTGTTTGTAGAAATTAAAGGGTGCTCCAATAGTTAATGTAATTTGCTGTATATGGCCAAACTTGTGAAGCATTATACACAGAACGCTGAAACTTTAAAGGGACCTGCATTTATAAGCCCGCTATACCAACGAGTTTATAATTTGAGTTTAGAAATTGAAGGGTGTCCCATAATTGATGTAGATTTACTTATATATGCCTATATTTTGAGCCGTTGTAGACAGAATACAGAAACTTAAAAGGGCCCGCTATGCCCGCTATATCAACAAGTTTATAATTTGAATTTAGAAATTAAAGGGTGTTCCCAAAATTGATGTAAATTAACCTATATGTGTTTATCTTTTGAGCCATTAGAGACAAACACTTGCAAATTGGACAGAATGTCCATTACTTTGTTTGGCACAATAAGAAGTATAAATATTTTAAATTATAAATAATAGGGTGTTACAATTGTTAATGTGATTTGAAACATATGGCCAAACTGTTGAACCGTTAAAGACAGACTGTTGAAATTTACAAAAAAAACTGATTTCTACTACAACAGCAAATAGTAAAGTTAAATTTTGAAATAAAAGGGTGCCCCTATAGTTGATGTAATTTGTTGTATATTGACAAACTGTTGAACAGTTGAACAGTAGTACAAATAAAAAATAAATAATAAAGACATTCTGTTAAATAATTAAAGAGGAGGCCCAGATATGGTGCGGAACACTTCGTGTGTTAGTCCAACCCGAGTTTGACAAACAAATTTTTTACGAAAAAGTGATGGATTGTAAGAAGTCTGACGGTTCGCAAAAACAGAAAATGTAACTTTTAAAGAGAGGACAGTTATAGATGAAGCTAAAAAAAGCAAGAGATTTTTTTTTCGCAAATTATTATTGCTTGACTTAGCGTACATGTACAAATGCCCTCGTTTACAGTGGCTAAACCTTTTTATTTTATTTATATTTTTCTTTTGCATAACACTGCTTTTAAAAAACAAAGAGCATTCCGCATTTTGTTGCTTTTTCTTTTCTTTTGCTGCTTTTTATTTTCTTTTTAATTAGCATGAACTTTTTTTTCCATTTGTTTTCTTCGCAAAAATTATGTTAATAATTCTACTTAAATGTACAAAGCCACCGTCGTGTTTTCAAGTATTTTGCAAAATAAACAAAGAACATAAAAAAAACAAACGTTTAAAACTAAAATGATAAATTCCCATTTAACTTGTTTATAATTTCCGCTTGTTAACATACATACTTTGTTTGTAATAAAATATTTAAATAAAAAAAATTGTTTGAACTAATTTATTAAATGGCAAATAATTTAAAGACAAGAGAAAAGAAAAATGAGGTAAAATATAAAATAAACTTGTCTTTAAAGCGACCAGCAGTTTTTTGAAAAAGACAATTTAATTTATGAATTAATGAATAAATGATTAGCACATTATTTATAAAGGGTGTGAGCCGGGAAGGTATACTATTGCAATTTTGTAAGGAATACAATATCAGATAAATTTCCGCCTCTGTTAGCCTCACAATTGGGAGCCTTTTTCATTTCACTCTCACACATTTCATCACAATTATTTGGTTTGAGTTGCTCAGGCGTCCAATTATTCGTCCTGACCGACTATTCTGTTTATCCGTATATCCAATCAAATGACAATGTGGCTCACCATTCATTATGTTTTTTTCATAAAATTCGAGATTGTCAAGGGTGAGCTGTAGCATCCTATTAGCATATGTATGGCGGCGTAATTGGTCTTGTAGAAGAAGCTCTTGTCTCAACTGATATTAAAATGGAAACAAATGCAAATTTTTGTGCAAAATTGTTGTCAAAACAAACATTTCTTTGAACAGCAGTAATGATTTCAGCCGATGTTTCAGTACGTTGTCGTCCATGCTTGAGCCAATTGGCTACAGTCCCTCTTTCTGCGAAATCATTCACTACACGAAAACAGAGCGTTTTGCTGGCACGTTGTTTCTGTCAAAAATTTCACATGACTTTCTCATCGTCACAGTAATCGATGATTGATTTTGATAAAATGTTTTAACGATTAAAATTCGTTGGTTTATTGAATATTTTTTCATAATAAACTTGCGGCGACTTCACGACCGCCAAGTAATAGCTGTCAGGACTAAAATGGCGACAAACAGAAGTAGTAAACCCTCCCGGCAGACACCTTGAAATCCCTTTCATTAAGTTTGGAAACAGCAGGAAAAGCTTTTGGTATGATATTTACCAAAATATGCGAATGTACGTTGTCTTGGTGAAAAAGTCTACATTACAAATTTTGCAATGAATCAGGGATGAAGCTGTCCTACATCTATTAAACTATTTTCAGGGTGTTGATAATATTCAAAACTATTTGGGAAATTCAAATTAAGTTTTCATTTCAGCAGCTTACGTGTGATTATTTTGCGCCTATGATACACAAAAACTCTCTACTGCTTAATTTTTGATAAAAATATGTGTAGCCTACAAAAAGTATAAAGAACATTCTCTTTTCAGCTTATTTGAAATCAATTCAGCATATATTATCTGTCGAGCTTTAACATTAAATTGGTTTAGAGCTACAAGAAGTTAAACATTTTTGCTGTTCAGCTAAGAAAACTACAATTCAGCAGAGGGTCTTTTTAATTTTTGAGAAAAATTAAGTGAGGCAAAGCAAGACTTAGAAGATTCTTTGAAGTTTTTTTAATAAAATATATTCCAGGCCAGAGTTTATGATTAAATTCAACCTGAATATTATTACAACCGGCTAATACTTAATATTTTTTCTATTCAGCTAGAGAAAATACTTTTCAGCTAAGCATTATAGTCAAAATTTATTCTAAACAAGTTAATATGAGTAATAACATTCCCTATTTAGCTAAGAAAAGATTCACTTTAGTTGGCAGTTTATGATAAAATCCAACGTGAATCTTAACAGCTAGCAATCGTTTAGAATTTTGCTATTCAGCAGATAAATTTATTTAAAGAGAAGGTAATCTATGGAATATATATAAAACCTTTTCTATTTAGCTTACAAAAATTCTATTCAGCTAAGAATTAATGCAAAAATTAAACATGAAGTTAAAAACAGGCAGAAAATATGAGGACTTCTGCCAACCATTTAAGAAATATACAATTCAGCTAAGGTTTTAGGTGGAAATAATTTTCAAGTTAAGGCGGGACTTTAAATAAACAATAAAGTTGTATTAATTAGTTAACAAAAGTTGTATTCAGCTACGAGTTAATGTTTAAATTTAACATCAAACTTAAGAACTGCTACAAGAACTACTGCAAGAATTTTAGGTTGAAATGTATTTCAAGGTGAAACATATTCCACATGCTAAGCGCTATTTAACTGGGTAAAGAAAAGTTGTATTCAGCTAGGATAAATGATAAAATTAATATAATTAAATAAGAAAGATAAGGTACAAAAGAATTTTTTTTGCCATTCAGCTAAAGAAAACCTGTAACTCAGACACAAAAAACTATTTATTAGCTAGAAATAAAAAAGTTTTTTTTATTCAGCTAGGAATCATGTTATTCAGCAAAGAAAATATTCTATTATATTAACACTATTTTGTTGCTATTAATTTTTTACTTAAGACAAAACTAAAAATATTGGATAATATTACCTAATTAGCTTGCAAATATAGAATTCAGCTAAGTTAAAAATAAAATTATTGTTATTTTTTCTATTCAGTTCAGGTGGCTTTAAAACAAATTTGTTTTGTAATTTGTTTCGAATTCATATTTCCCAGTGGATGTCGTTGTGCATAACAACCATATAAAATGTAAAAGTTATTTATATTTCATTTTAAATCCAATTAAAATTGTGTAATTTCTAGAGAATTTTGTGTCTGATAGCAATGTTTATGTAAGCTTTAAATACATGTATGTATGTATGTATGTATGTATTAGTGTTTAGCAACTGTTTACAAACAAGAATAGTAAAAAAGGTTCTTAATCTATTTATGGATAAAAATATTATACAATTAGAAAATTTGTAGGTGTGTAGAAAATTGTGATGACATTTTTATAGATTAAAGATTAACTTTATAAGATTTTTTAAGAGAGAGTTTGATAGAGGGAGAGAGGTAATTTCAACCAGGCCTGCCATATTTGCATATTTTTAGCCTCAGTAATTAAAAAAAAAATGAGAAAATTTTAATTTAACATAAAAACGTCATTGGATGTTGATGTGTTAAGCATTTTTAAAAAATTAAATTTCCTTAATGATCTATTAAAAAGCTTTTAAATGATACCCATATTGATATTTAAAAAAATATGGTACATGATCATACTTTTCTATGAGAGGTTTAGAGGCCAATAACTCGGAAAATAAACGCGAGCGCTAATTTTTTACTTGATGTTTTTTACTTATTATTTTATTATCTATCGCCCAATATATTTGGTTTCTTAATTGGAGTTACTTCATATTCTAAATGATATGAATAAATTAGAGGCTGGCGTGCGGTTTTGCCCGCTGCCTAGAAGGATGTGGACCGATCTTGCTGAGTTTCAATAGCAAAACTTTCGAAACTATGTCTGATTGATTGGAGTATTTATTTTTTTCTCTATCTCATTAGTGCTTTAGCAAAGTTGATTTTTATCCGAACATGGACGGACAGACTGAAATCGCTTAATCGACTTCGATAAACGTAAGGACTCAGAATAATTAAAAATAATTTTATTTGTTTTTTAAAGTGGTATTTTTAATTTGCCGATTATTTAAAATAATTGCCGATAAAGCCGGTTTTTTACAAAAATGCCGATTTCTAATCAAAAACATCTGGCATCCCTGATTACGACGTAAATCATTAAAGAGTTTATAGCGTATTTCCCTCATTATTTTTAAAAATTTTTTTGGCTATTTTTTTCAGTTGATTTTAGTAATTCTTGTTTTATTTTTTATTATTTCTAAAAAGCATTTGATTATTTTTTTATTGTATTTCAATTTTCCTTAACTATTATTCCGAATTAAATGCAATTTTGTAATTGACAAATTTGCAAAATCATTTTATATTTATTTTTCTTTTGCTCTTGTTACTTTTAAGACTTGAGATTTATTTTTTGTCTAAATTGTGTGATTTTTATTTTGTTAACTCTTTTGTATACTTTGCACACATGTGTTTCAAATTTCATAACATTCATGAAAAATAAGGTATCACAGCTTTAAAAGAACTTGGTCTTTTGCATATATCTAACAAAATGACGCTGCCACCATGTAAGAAACCCTTAAATCTTACAAATCTTTGGCAGTAAAAACTTAAATAATAATATGGACCAGACACCGGTCACATTTAGAAATTTTCATAGAAAAGTTTTATCATTTAATATTTCATTCTTTTTTAACTCTGATTGAAATTTTAAGGAATATTTGTGTACAGTAAGTGAATAATAAAAAAAAAAATCAAAAACTACATGCAATAACTACTTTAACACATAACAATAATAGTAACAACAGAATTCATAATACAAAAAACAGTGTCCATAATCGATATCACATGGTCGTTACGAATTATTGTGCTCCCTTGAAGTTTAAAAACAGTTGCGAAACAATAAACAAAAGTTTAATTTACAATTCAATTTTATATTTAATAGAAAAAAACTCTCACCAAAAAACGAAGAAGAAGAAGAAAAGAACTATCCCAGCAAACAATTAATTGTGAATCAAGTATTTTACTTCAAATAATTGACTTGGAAAATATTTTTTTTCCAACACAAAGGAAAATATTTTTTGAACGTATAATACAGATTTAAAGGTAAAATTTGAAGTATTACATATACTTTTGTCTTTTTAAGACATATACTTTTGACTTTTTAAGACAAAAGATACGAAAAGTCTACAAGTAGGGGAAAATATAAAAGGGAAAACTACCTGAAAGAGTCCGACGGAACTCTACTATCGAATTTTTCAATATGGCGTAGAAGCAGAAATTTAAAAGCACCTGTCAAATGTGGGCTAACACTGCAAACTTCATGAGGAGTGTGGGCCAGAAATGACCATGAAAAAGGTAAATTCTTTGTTAAAAATTTAAAAATGGTATTCACAATTCAACTTCAATTGACTGTTAAGCCCCCTTAAAATCATTGAGCTCTAACGTCAGAATATTTTGACGAAAGCACAGTTAAAATGGTTCATCAGATTTTTAGAAGAACATGCTTTATGGATACGAATTTGTATATTTTGATTAGGGCTTTTTCATTCAAGGACTATGGCAGTGGGTGGAGAACCATTTTATTGTGCTACTGATCGACAAAAAGTTACTGATGTAAAGTGATGCAACCTGAAGCCTTATTGGAACTTTTAATCATTCATATACTATCGTAACCTTCTGGAAACCACAATGATTTAA
The DNA here is from genome assembly GCA_916610165.2 of Gymnosoma rotundatum. Taxonomy (NCBI): domain Eukaryota; kingdom Metazoa; phylum Arthropoda; class Insecta; order Diptera; family Tachinidae; genus Gymnosoma; species Gymnosoma rotundatum. The sequence goes on from OU744340.1 coordinate 14,021,706, forward strand.
ATCACCGACTGGATCGTTATCGATGGAAGGCACTTCAATAGAAAGATTAAAACATACCTAAGCACTAACTGCTCGGAAACCATACCGCTAAGAACCAAAATTGGTGATGTTTCTGGTACAACAACATTTATTTTGCAAATGACGAATGTCCTGTAATTAAAAAAAGAAGAGTTCGGGGAGATTAACAAATACATATATAGATCTCCCCAACTAGAAAAGAGGCAAAAGAATTGCACAAAGCACCTGAGAGAATTACTAGAATCTAAAAATTAATTATCTATATATATAAAAATGAATGTCTGTCTGTTTGTTTGTGCTTTATAGTAGGCCAAACCCTTGGACCGATCTTCCTTAAATTTTCACAGCATGTTACTGTGACTCTGGAAGGAATAATAGGCTATATGAAGTTTTAATTGGACAAAGGGGCGCGGCACCGCCCATATAACCCAAAAATGTAAATCGCCATATTTTGGCCATTTTTTGACCTACGTCGACGATATTTGGTACATATGGTATTGGCATAATTAGGAATACGTAACAGGATAAAAGTGGGTGGGACCCCGCCCCTTTTTAGAAAAATTAAAAATCGTAATACAGTCTTAACTACTGGACCAATCGTCATTAAATTTTCGCAATACATTTAATTATATTTAATAACGAGGGGGGTAACGAAGCACACCGGGTTCATCTAGTATCTCTATAAAATACGAAGAAGAATTTCAAACAACAAATTGGATTTTGGGCAATGACGTGCAAGCAGACATTTATAGCCACTTAATAAGCGTGGGCTAGATGGATTATTATTTGTTACATATATTGAAAAGGCATTCCCTGGCATTGAAAAATAGTAACAAAAAGTTTATAGAACTAACGCTGTTCTGTGCCTTGAGTTATAATCTGCAGATTGGAATATCTGCAGAATAGAAGATCTCATTGGTTGCTTAAATACCTAAAAAAAGAAAAAATTACATACGTTTCAACAAACGCGTCAAAACTTCATTCTGGTAAAAAAGGTTTTGAGGAAAAAGTATTCAGCGCCTTGGGAAAAGCCCAAGGATTTGATAAAGTCTGACACCAGGACTTATTATTAAACTTAAAATAAAACTTGCCCCCAAAACTGCTATAAACTGTTCGAAACACATTCATTGCCGAAGTTTCTTAAGACACTATCTTGTCATCAACTAAAATACAGCTTTTTTTTAGTATTCACAAAAGCTCCCAGAAAAACATGCCTCCATATTCGGATAGATAAGCAGATAATAATTTAAACCTCGAAAGTTAAACATTCCGGAAAGCATTTTGATAGGCGGAAGCGAACTTGATGCAGATGTGGAATAAACTAACTAGTCTTATTGACTAAAACTAGGCTAAAAACTTGTATTTTATAATGCAAATCTGAAACCTATTTCGTCTTATGGTCTTCAGTTTACAAAAATATATAAAGGAGCCAAAAAAACTCTAGAAGTGCTCACAGAAGCCCTCTAGTGTATAAAAAATTCAGACCACTATAACGGCCTAAATACGCCATTGGCTTAAGCCGAAATCGTGATACAAATAACTTGAAAGTACTTCAGGCAGGCAGCCGTGTCACCACAGCCCACTTGGGTCCATTCATTGGTCACTTTGTGCTGAAAGTATTTTGAAATAAATTCCAAACGACTGGGGTAGTCGTCCTTCGACTAATAATTCTTAGCAAACAAAACCGACTTAAAAAATTATTTCAGCTGTATGTCTATAACGTTTCATAACTTTGCCCACAAACATCAAATACCAACAACAACCATTTTATTTTTAAATTTTATATCTGCTGTTGTAGCAGGCTTAGCGATACAGGTTGTACGTAAATTTCAACCGCCTGTCTATAATGGTTTAAAAATTTGGCTACGTACATCAAATTAAATGAAGTATTGGGGCACCCTTTAATTTATAATTGTGAATATTTATACTTGTTATTATAACGGTCGTAGTAGTTGGCACTTTTTTTAATTTTCAAGCGTTTGTATAAAACGGTTCAAAAGATAGGCCCTTATGGGTCAATTTACGTCAACTATAGAGTCACCCTTTAGTTTTTAGATTTAGTTTTGTATTACTTTTTGCTATTGGGAGCTATTGTTTTTTTTTAATTTTAAAATTTACAGTTCATAATACACGTAAAAAATATGTTGTATGGGACACCCTTTAATTTTTATAATAATGAACTTTTTTAAAAACAAGTCCAATCCGTCCAATCTTTGGAATAAAGAAAAATATTTTAAAATCGTATGAGAAATGGCTGTGTTCTGCGGATCCAAACATAAAAAATCATCAGTCAGACGAGTTGCTACCCTCCTTGCGTTTCTGAAGTCGGCTAGAGCGGAAATATACTGACTTCTTAATAAAACATAAGATAAGATAAGTATTGCAGCCGCTATGATTAGTAATTGTTTTGCGTAGCTCTAGCTTCTGCGACATTCGCTGTTATATCTGAGATAGTGTGACCCTGAATTATTTCCCGTTTTATTTGTGGTTGTGATTGGTTTAATGGCTGATCCTCTGCTTTACTGCATTAATTAGCAGGCATTTTTTTATATTTTCGACTTTCATATCACCATCTCTTGGCACTTTTTCGTTTGTTCGTTCGAAGATGGCCCTTTTGAAATTGCCTTTATGTTCTCGGAGATGCTCATTTTTAACTTCCATTCTTCATCATGGTAACTTTACGATATTTTATAGCCACTCATCTATTATCTCTTAATTTCTTTCAATTTTCTCCTCTTCCGTTTCTTAATCTTCTTTGCAGGCTTTGCAAAGGCATCAGACTTGTGTTGGATCAAAATGGGCTGGTCTTAAGCATCTTGCCTAAACTTCAAGTGAAGTGAAGCAAGTTCGTTACTAGAAAGATGTGAGCATGATAGGAAAACTTCGAAAGAAAGAAAATTTGTGCGTTTGCCTAGATTTCACACAAGCATTATTTCCTCATTTTGACCACAATACGGCTATAATTCAGGTTAAAGGCATTAATTGGAAAGAACATGAAAAAGACGTTCGACCTACCTAGTTTTAATAAAGAGGGATAAGTCAACAAATTGGACTACTCGACTGCATAGTTCTGTTACAGAAATGTGTGCCAATTAAAAAAAAATTAATAAAGGATAGGCACTAAGCTCTCAATTTATCTCCTGTACTAAGAGAAAACTGTTAGAAATGTACAGTCAAGTCCGTCAAAATCTAAAATAATTGATGCGTAAAATTCTGGCTTCTACAAGCTAAACTGGTTGAAAAGAACTAATTAATTCTTTAAAAGATTTAAACATTTTCGTGCTGTATTTAGATTTCCTTAATTTTTAGGTTGCTAATGAAGTAAGAAAACGTTTCAGCTGGAAGATTGGTGAAGGCACAAAAACATTTAGACATCTAATAGAGTGTTAAAGTCTACACCGCTCTCTGAAGAATCTAAGTTAAACTAAAGAAATGTAATTATGTCATCTCTCGCTATATATGTCACCTTTATCAGACCGAAAAAGGAACATAACTCTCATGTATTGGCCAGTACTTTAAAGACTATTTTGGAGTTACTCGACTACGTGCAGGATAGAGCGAAAAAGCTTATCGGTGACAGTAGGGTATCCCGCTCTATTAATTCTCTGGAGCATCGGGCATCGTTTTTTAACCGAGCAGATCGTATTTGCAATAAACTCTCTGCGGAGGTCTTTCTTGTCATTTTCAATGTGAAAAGATTTAAATCAAATGTCTAAAAGCACTACTCCCTCTATCCCCCTTCCCATTACTTAATTTTCTAGCTCTGGCACAATACGTTGCATGAGAAGGGATCATCCCCTCAGTGCTGGTCCTAATGAAAAAAGGCTCATAAAATGACAAATCAATTTTAAGGCATGGCTGAATAAATATAATCATCATAAAAATGAGGGAATATGGAGGATTTTTTTTACCGTGATTTCTAAAAAGAGCGTCCAACAAATCTAACCATCCTGAAACATGTTCTAAGCTCTGTAGGAACGGATAATCAACAAATTTCTATTAAGATACTTTGGTACACTGTCAATATAAAAATTAATTAACTTAACAGCAAAAAAAATTTCAAACCTAAAAATCCTGGAGAGCAATTTAACAAGATCCCATAAAAAAGATTACATCCCCCATGTAAAAAGCATAATCTGAGCTGAGTCTTAATTTTTCAACCTATTTAATATTTCCAAACGGGGACACTATGATTTTATTTGGATATCAAAAATTTTATATTTTAAAATTTTAACAAATAAAAGTTTGCTGGGAAACAACTGAAGTAAACATTAACTGTTGTAGTTTACAAAAACAATGCTAAAACAATCAATAAATATGAAAAGTTGGAAACGTAATAAACAAAAAGTACAAAAGTTATTACAAAATAGTGATAAAGTCGCCTAATGAATGATAAAGTTTTATAACAAATCGATAGCGAACAAAACAACCGTAAAGCAGTTTTTTTTTAAATTCATAACACGCGACTGTAGAAAATGAAATTTTAAATTAATACGTAAATTAGGTAAGAGTTAAAATTAAACAAAAACACACATTAATAATGCAGTTACAGTCATTTGTAGTTTTTTTTTTAGTTTTAGATTTAAAATAAAAACTATATAAAAACAGTAATTGCAGCAGCAAAATGTAAATTTTAGATTTTACACTTGTTGGAATTTTAAAAATGTTTTAAAATAATTAAAGTTATAAGCTTAAAATGCAATTCAGCTACTAAAATATTTCAGTCAGTTAAATTTTAAATTTTTATGATGGATAGTTAAAAACTAGTAATTTAGCAAAAACTTTTGCAAAAATATTTTATCTCAATGATGTTTTAATAATTTTGAAAACGTAACATTAAAATTTTTGCTATTCAGCTAAATATTTCTCAATTCAGCTAAGAAATTCAAAGAGATATTAAATGATTTGTTTTTATATAGCTTACTTCCCTAGAAAAAATACAATTCAGCTCTGTGTAAAAGTAATTCTGCTAAACTTTAAAAAAAAATTTAAATAAATATTTTCTAGTTTCAGACTGAGTAACTTGTTTTCTACTTCTTATATTTCTATAAAACTATAAAACCCCCATTTGTATAAATTTTAAGCGTCTGTCTAAAACTGTACGGCCATATACATCAAAATTAACATACTATTGGCGCACCCTATAATTTATAAAAATTAAATTAAATAAATTAATTAAAAAATTAATAATACTTTTTTTTATAACGGACATAGTAATCGAAATTCTGCCTAATTTGCAAGCATTTGTCTATAACGGCTTAAAAGATAGGGCGATATAGGTAAATTTACATCAATAAGGGGAAAACCCTTTAATTTCTAAATTAAAATTATAAACTTTTTGATAAAACGGACTTAGTAATATAGGCCACTTATAAGTTTTAGCTGTCTGTCTGTAATTGTTCCAGGTTTTGGCCATATACATCAAATAACAACAACTATTGGGACACCCTTTAATTTCCAAATCCAAATTTTATAGTTGTTGTTTTAGCGGAGTTAACAATACAGTTTCGTTGAATATTTCAAGCGTCTGTCTATAACTGTTCAAAAGTATAGCCATATACATCAAATTAAGTAAACTATTGGGACACCCTTTAATTTATAATTTTAAAATTTAATTCTTATTACAATAAAGGTCATAGCAATCGATATTCTGTCGGTCTATATAGTTACGTCACCTATGGGGACACCCTTTAATTTTTATTTTTGTATTACTTTTCTCCATTGGAAACTATAGTGATACGAATTTTTTTTTAATTTTTAAGTAGTGCCCTGTGCGGTTCAAAATACACGTAAAAAGATGTTCCATGGAGATACCCTTTAGTTTTGAAGACTAATTAATAATTACCTATTTTTCTACATCTACTTTTTGATTGAATGTCTTACTGCGTGACGTAAGCAATAATGTACAATAATGTCCAACTATGTCTCTTGTCTGGCCATTGAATCATAAAATTTCACTACCCAATTAAAAAAATATATATTTATTAACTTTTTCAAAAAAATCTCCCACTGTATGACGTAAGCAATGTCGTAAAAGCTTTATCAACTATATCAATAAAATTTGACTGCCTCTTCAAAAAAAGCTTGTATATTCATTTTCTTTTTTTTTTGAAGTTCCCCATTTAGCGACGTAAACTAAATCAACTATTATGTGACGTAAGCAAAGTCGTAAGCGATTGTTCGACAAAGTCTCTTCTATGGTCATTCGTTAACGAATCTTGATTACATGTTTAGAAATAACATATTTCGTTTTTAGCTAAGTTGCCCACTGTGTAACGTAAGTAACGTATTAATAACATACGACTGCCCATTATGAAAATTCCTATTTATATATTTATTTTTTCTTGGCTAAATATTCTACTGTTTTACGTAAGCAATGTCGTAAAAGATTTTTTTTTAATACGTCTCTTCTAGTAATTTAATAATTCCATATTTTTTTTTGCTTGACTGGCTGCGTAACGTAAGCAATATCGTACAAAAATGTGTCATGAATTTAATTTATTTATTTTTTATACATTTAATTTTTATACAATTTTCGTGCTATTTTTTTATTTAATTATCCCGATTAATTAATTACCGATATTGATTATTGAGGGTCAAAGCACGTCTCGATGGCCATTTCGTTACGGCTTACTTAACTCTTCAGGAAACTTCTGACAAACATTTTAAATAAACTAAAGATTTTTGTCCAAACAATAAAGCAAAGACAAAAATCAAAGTTTAAGCAAAAACAACAATAACCAACAGTAATTCTATTTTTCTTTCTCCCCTGCATACGGCAGAATTTTTTAAATTAAATATTTAAAAAATATTCCCGTGTCTTTAATTATATAATTTATTTATATTTTTTTTTACTAAATTTCCCATTGTATGACATAAGCAATGTCGCAAAAGTTTTTTTGCCTGCATTTCTTCTATGGCCATCTATTAAAAATAAATTTATTACTCGTTTAGAAATTGTTAATTTATCTCAATTTTTTTTTTATAGTTCCCCACTGTGTGACGTTAGCAGTATCGTACAAGACTGTTTCAATTTCTATTTAAATTTTCATTAGGATTAAGAGTTTATTTAAGATAAAGATCAAGCTAACAACGAAGTCCCTTCTCTGAATCTTACGATGTTTCCATCCTTCCAAATGATTAAATGGTGCTCGGCCGTTTAAGAAAAGTCATGAGACTTTTTAAAATATTCTTCTTATTTTCCGGTAACGATATTAACCCAAAATTAAACCGAATACTTTTTATCTACCAGGTGTGGAGTCTTAAACGAAGACAAATATTTGTTCCAACATTATGATTTTTTCGCTATTTTGTTTTTAACATCCATATTTAGAATTGTTTGCTTTAATTTTATAATCTTTTTCTGTTGTTGCTTTTTTCTCTTCGCTCAAGTTGTTTGGTTTTTTTTGGCGAAGTTTTTTTTTTAATCTTGAAATTTTATATCTTTCGCAAAAGTTTTTTTTTCTATGGCTGTTTAATACTTTGTGTTGTTGTTGTTCTGTCTTGTACATTTTTTCCTGGTTTGTCATATTTTCGTTGAAATGATTGCTCATTTATTTTGTTGTTTGTATATCAAGTTAAGATTAAATAAAGCAAAAATAAAAAAAAAAACTAGTTGTTGGTTGTTGTTTTTGTCAAAGGAATGTGTACGAAGAATATATGTATGTATATATGTCTTGAGCAACTTAAATGATCTGCAGATTATACTCACGTTGACCCAAATACCTTCCTTTACAACTAAAAAAAATAAATAAGAGGCGAATCACAGTGGGTGCTTATCGACAAAATAAGAAAATTAAAATAAATTCGCTCTTTGTAAATCGTTAGTTTTATTAAAAAAAACGTAGTTCACTTGGCTGTAATTGCATCGCAAACCAGCTTAATACCCTGTTCAGACATACGTTTTAATTTATACAATTAAAATTTTAATTGAGTAATTAATTTTGGTGTTCACACATATCCAATTTAATTAACTTAATTAAAATTTGACAGTAGAATATAGTTCTGTTCAATAACAAGAAGTTGCTACTAATTGTTATTGGAAAGTGTTTACTTCAGTACCTCAAAAGAAGCAGCGAAAGAGTAAAAAAGAGTAAAAGATGTGAATGTTAATAAATGTGTTACTACTTTTGTTACTGTCAAGAACAGAACAGCTGATTTTTGTTCTGTTTTACATAATAAGTTAATGAATATTAAATACTTTGAACTGAAAGTGTTTATAAGCACTCTCCACGAAAATATTTACATCACATCGTTGTGGCTTTTTTGCCATAATTTATATGGCGATTTTAAAACCGAATATCTACTCTGAAATTTTTTACAACCAGACAGCAAAAAATATACATAACATTTATAGTTTTCGGTTTTAAATACAAAAAATACAAAAGAAGATAAGAATTTTACTTGCTAAGGCATACCTGATACCGAGACTTTTATATGGCTGCTTTTTGCCAACTGTGACTCAGTAAGCAAAGCTAAACTAAATGTCCTATTTAACAATATCATAAGATATGTTTACAATTTGGGTATTCGTGAACATATATCACCATATTCTAAACGACTGCTTGGAGTGTCTTTTATGGACTATCTAAAGATTAGAGTTCTTTTATTTTTACACAAGATCATTTATTCTCAGCAGCCTAAATAAATTTGCAAGATTTTCCAGAGAAAAGAACATTATAATCCCTAAACATCACAGCTTAGTGTCCGAATGGCAGTTCATGATAAATGCCGCACGTCTTTGGAATGTAATTCCACACTCTCAGCAATTGAACAGCAACGCTACGCATTTCAGAAAATTTCTAATCAAATTTTTTAACAGCGGCTAAAAATACGTTAATTTTATATTTCATTTTTATTCTCATTATTTTTTTTATGTATCTTTTATTTGCATTTTTGTATTTTTTATTTTCTTTATTTTGTGTTTTTAAAACTCTGTACCTAATTATTTCTTAACTTATATTTTTGTTATTATATAAACATACATATTCATGCACTATAACTATAAGACTTGTCTTGTTGTGCATGAAACCGATGAATAAATAAATAAATAGATAAATAAATATTTGAATTGAAGCTAATGTTTGTATAATAGTTAGAAGAAAGCTAAGGAAACTATGTACAAGTAAACGCCAGGTTAATCTAACAATAAACAAAAGAAATAGAATAAAATAAACTAATAGTTTTACAAAACAGACAGAACATTTTTGGCAATTTGCACACAATCGATGACAAAGCTCTTGCAAATGCTAACTGTTGCAATACAAAATTATTTAAGCAACGAACACCGCTTTTTTTGCTGTTTTAGATACAAATTTTTTTTTATGGTTTTTTGTTATTATGGTAACTTCGGCTTTACTTTGTTATTTTTTTCCAAAAATGCGTTTATTCCGTTTTTTTTTATTTGGAATAGTAATGTTGTAAATTTTCATTTTACTCTATCGTTGCTAGTTTCTGCCGGAAATTTATTAAACAGACCTAATTTTTACATTAGAAATTTATGTTGGTAAATTTGGAAGAATGAAGAGAAGTTCGGCTTTCAAAGAAAGTTTGCTTGTTTTTATTTGAAATATGGAACTCTTCCAGTTTGTACGATCAAATTTTGACTGCACGCTAGCTTTGAATTTCCATAAAATTTTCAAAAACTTTTCATTTCATATAATTTGAAAATATTTTATTTTTCATTTTTATGGCATTTACTTTTGACATTGTATAAAATTTTCTCTAACTGAACACACTTCACAAGGGTTGTTGGAGTAAACCTAATCAATTATCGACTTAATTAAGTGCTAATTGAAAAATTTTTTAATTAATTTCTTATATGGTAAATTAAATTCAATTAGGGACTTAATTGCGTAAATTCCTTTATTGCGCAATTAAAACGTATGTCTGAACAGGGTATAAGACTTAAACTATAAGACCCCGCAGGTCCCAACTACAATTGGAATATTTCGAATTTTTAAAACTTTATAAAAAAATCCTTTTCTTGTGGGTTTTATTAACCAGTGTCTATTGTTTGCTTTGCCTTCATTGGCTTCATTCACATCAAGTCAACTGCTAAGTAATTACAGTTTTCTTTAAAATTGTTTTTTTTAACCCCATTGTGCGTCCTAGATAATTCACTACTACTTGTTAGGCTGGTAGAAAGTTAATAGCAGGGTGTTCAAGTGTACAAGACCTACATGTGTAGAACAAGTTAATAAGTTTGCCATCTAGTTTTATGCATCAATATGTGCTTCAAACACCATAAATATTTGCCATAAAATTTCACTATTAATAGAATTCAATTATCTATTTAATATTATTTGAAAGGAAATTTTTGCTTTTACCTCCAGTTTCTTTTACTTTTTAAATTGAATTTTCTGTAAACAATTTACTTTTCACTTTAAAAATAATTTTTGTTACAGTGTGACACAAAGTTTTCTGAACATAAATTAAGCAAGTGTCGCGAACCCAAGCTTTTCTTTAAAGAATATATTGCTTCGAGTTATTCCTTTTCCTATTAATGCGCGTAGAGGATCCTTTTTAAGGTTCGACAAAGTCATCCAGGCGAACTGGCTTATATGTTCGCCTTGGTGACTAATAATTGTTAACTTTCCTCTTTATAACAGAGTCACTGCTTAATTTATATGCGCACTTGGAACCGGACTAGAAATTTGGTGGGTTTTTTACGTGGCCGAAGTAGGTTTCTTGAGGACGCCAGGATAGTGGTCATACCTACAAATAATTACTGCAGAAGCTGCCAAGACTAGGAGGAGGAAATGAACTCTCATCTTCTATGCCTCTGTCCGGCTTTTCATGATTCGGGGCTCAGACTTTTTTATGCTAAATCGGAAAAATTGCCACGTTTCATCAGGAAGTACACTTAATTGTAACTTGCGGTGTATACCTCCTGCCTTTCATCTAGTTGTTTTTGGAACCCACACACTGTTCATCTCTTCTCTCCTCATGATCCTGCAAGTCATGGTCTTAAAATTGCACAGAATAGTGGTTTGACCACCGTCTGATAAGGTCTTACTGCCAGGTACAGACGTAAATCTAATCACTTATCCTGTTCATCTCTTCTTTTATGTTTCTTCTTCCACTTCTTGCGGTCTTTTTACATTCCACTTCTTTCTTTTTTTAGGTTACGTAAAGGCATCAAATCTGGATCCTTGAGATCTTTCTTTATTTTCTCTAGCTACCTTCGAAGCTAATCTAAGGTCATTATCACTGTCATTGGCCTAATTCTAATGCTCAAACATTGTAAGCCGATGATATATGAGCTCTTTACGTTTTTACCCAAAGATTTATGAAATTCAATCATTGTTAGACTTGTGCTGGCTCTTGATTTTTATGTGTCTTTCTCGCATCGTTTGCGTCTTTTCAGCTTCTTAAGATGATTTCTTAACCGTGAGCAAGTATATTATGATTCCTACTTCATTTCGCAGATTATGCTGGCTACTAATTTCTAGTTTAATCTCTTTTTTCCTTTAATTCCTTATACATTAGTGAAAGAAACACGTCAGCAGCGGGGTCGCCAAGTTAAGATAGATCACAAAAAAGTGAAGCCTAAAGGAATTTATATGTGTAGAGATCAAATCCTGATACATAAAGTGAGGTGTTTATATGCCACTTGTGCAGACATCTCCCTCATGCTGCTGTTTTTTTTGTTCTTTAATTTTTGAGATTCTTATGCGCTGGCTCCATTGGTGAAAACCTTAGTTGATCATCGCATTAGAACGTTTGCTAGTTGGCCCCGGATATTCTGAAATTTTTTGCCAGACCTTTACAAAGACATGACGTACTAGTCTTTCTTAGGCGTTACGGCAACTGATAGCTGATGGTCATCTATGGAAATTGTTTGATTGTTTTTAGAGAGAAATAGCACTTCAGGTAACATATCTATTTAGGTATTTTTGTAACAGTGCTAGATTTGTTAGGAAAGGGATAGATGAGAGATAAGATAGGAAACAGCGATTTTATTAGTTATTTTACTTCGCCGGCGGATATGCTATGAAGAAGTACCGACGAAATTCTAAATATGTATTTAATTTTTTGATTGCAGTAGGGTTTGAACCCTGGCCAACCAGATTTGAAATAGACATGCTTACTACCATGACTACAGCAGCCCTACTTAAGTAGTCCATTTATTATTGATTAGTCAATTCGGCCAAGCACTGTGGAAGATAAAGTTTTATCATTTATATTTTTCGCTTATTAATATTAGGCACCTCATTTGAATCTGCTAAGTCTTAGTCTTATTTTGCTAGATTTAAAATAACAATTTATTACCAAGGAGTTTTGCTGAGGTTGTGCCAACTTTAGTATATTATATGAACTTCATTCTCAGTTTACTTTCTAGCGAGGTAATATCTCTCAATTATTGGTTAAAGTCGCAAAATATCGCATTTGAATTCTACTCGGCATAATTTATGCCAGTATTTTGCGCATAAAGATTGCAAGGTTCTGATACACTCTGTCGTCCCCACAGATTAAGCAAGACTGTAAATTAGCAAGGCAACTAAATGTTTAAATCAGTATTCCAAAATCGTTCTTTATTCAAACTTCCTTAACAATTAGACTTCGAATAGCTATAATCTGATGCCTGTCTACCTTTTTTAACTCTATTTAGAGCTTATAGAGAATATTCTATCCACAGACGTTAGGTATTGTCCGGTTCTTACACAGTTAGCTTACTATCTGTTTGACTGCAGAGATTTCAACCTACAAGATCGGAAAATTTACAACCCTACTGCATATAAACGTGCGTCTGTCCTTTACTTGGCCACCTGATTTTCAAGATAAAAGCTATGATCCTTTTTAGTCCCCACGTCATTGCAAAATATTTACCCAGCCAATCTGAGCAATGAGGGTAACACATAAATTGCCCTTGTCCTAGCACATTCAACAGAAATCTGACATGCCGTTTAGCTATTCACTGATGGAACGGAGACCGGTTATGACACAAATAACTGCGCTTAAAGACTTTCTGTGCTAACCCAAAAATAGTTTGGTTTTACCATATCCAAAATGTACGACATATCCCGTGACACTCTAAGGCCCTCCCTACTCGTCCATAAGCAAAAAGTTTTGCCTGAAACCCAGCTAAAAAAAGATCCTAAAATAATAACTAATACGTGGATTTTGCCTTCTCTACACTACCCCGAGAAACTAATTGCCATTAATATTACAGTGACACGGATAAATATATACTGATCCTAATTTGGCCTTTAGCTACAACGAAACGTTAAGTCCCTTCAAAGTATTGAGCTCATTCTGTACGTTAATGTACAGAGTTACATCATCTCTTTTAGTCAGGCTTTGAGGACATCAACTCAATGGTTCTCAAGGTCATCACTTAGCTTGATTAAATAAGCTGTTTCTTTAATTTGAACGCTTACACATGCTTGATTGATATACACTATTATATAATTCTTTGCAGTAATATTTCGCAGGAACTCTTTAGGGCTGCACAGTCTAGGTGGTCTGAAGAGGTTACCTGCAGGGTCTCAAGGACACTGTGGGCTCAGTACGATAGTGGGAAATCCGCAAATCTACTGAGGTTTCCTCGGGGGCAGCTGGGCACACTGGTGTCCGTGCTGACAGGGCACTGCGTCTTGGTGCCCACGCTAGGAGACTGAATCTTCCTCATCATGAATACTGTAGAAGTTGTCAAGATGAGGAAGAGGAGAAAACGGTGGAGCATCTGCTCTGCCACTGCCCGGCTCTTTCTGGGAATAGAGCGGCCATTTTCGGCAGTCCTTGACTGCATGATCTTGCAGACTTATCTGTCTGCGATGTTGCTAGGATAAACTTGTTTATCCGTTCTTCGGGGTGGTTTGGATGTGGATCTTTGATGATGCCGTAGGGACCTCAATCTAATCCCTGTACGTCCTGTTTCCAGGTAACACAATGGGACCCTTGGGACCCAAGTGAGTCAGTCTTTCTTTTGCGCCGACGGCCTGTACAACCTAACCTAACCTCATATTTTGCGGTACCCATGTACCGTTTCACTCTGTTGAGGGTATAATAAGAAAATTATCCGGTTACGCTTTCAAAAAAGCTAAATAAACTAAGATAAGTTTAATTATTTATAGAAATAGAAATTTGAAAGTTTTCAAGAAGTTTCAGCCATTTAAAATTGAAATGGTTACCTAAGTGACCTGAAACGCACATAACCTCACATAATCTTTAGTAACTCCACAAAATCCAATGATGTTTTGAGAAACGATTTTGCAGGCCAATTCTTACTAATAAGGAGATGCAGTATCCTACTAAGTATAATGTCTTGTTTTAAATTCTACGGCAATAAAAAGGACTCTTTTCTTATTATAATGAAGAGGATGTTGACTATAGCATAAAATCCAGACCATCAAGGTGTAATTGTGTTTCATAGCTGGGAATAATTTTGCTTAAAAACGGGATCTGTGTGGGTAAAAATTTTTTCAATAATATTCTCACTTCAAATGAATCATTTGGTCTAACCCTAAATATCAATATGCAGTAGCCTTGTAGGTTGGCAAGTTGACTATCAAGCATGTGATTAGTATGGTGGCTTAGGTTCATATCCCGCTGACAATTTATCAAAAAATTTTTTTTAATATGTATAACTTCGGTATCAGTCCACAGCATTAAATCGATGGCGAAGAAAAAAATAAATAAAATGGCGATGCCATCTTCTAAAATGCAATACCCTTAATAAAAACTAGAGGAGCTGAAAACCAAACTAAACTAATAACAGGATAAACTTTACTATCAATGTAAATCTAGCGAAGTTACTCCAATCATAAAAACAAATATTGGGGTGACATAGAATTAAAATATAAGAAAAAAATTAAGTGCTATAAATAATTTTACATAAAAATGTTATCGGCTCTTAATGGATTAAGCATATTTAAGAAGTTTTAGCATTTTCTCAAAGATCTCTTCAAAAGCATTTAAATGATACCTATATTAACATCTTAAAAAAATATGCCGGGCAATCGTATTTTTCTATGAAAAGTTCAGAGGCCCATAACTTGGAAAAAATGGGCGAGCGCCTATTTTTTTTTACTTGATGTTTTTTTTTTCTTTTCAATTCTCTTTCGACCCATAATTTTTTTGTTTTTGAGTGGAGTTTCTTCACTAAACTACATTTGCTCCAAATAATATGTATGGAGAAATTAGAGAAACGTGTGCTGTTTTGCCCGCTGCCTCGAAGGGCATAAACCGATCTTGTTGATTTTTAATAAAAAAATTTTCGAAACTATGTTTGATTGATTGTCGTATTTAATTTTTTCTATTGCTCATCTAGTGCCTGGGCAAAGTTGACACAACTCGAACACGGACAGACATCGCTAGATAGAATTCACTATGCATAAGAACTCAGACAATATTTACTTTATGGGGTCGGTAATTTGAGATTTTCATGCACTAAAAAATCGAAAATATGCGCTTAAAATATGCACTCAAAAAATAAAAAATATGCAGTCAATGAAAAAATCGTTTTTATTTTAATTTAATTAAAAACAAAACAAAAATAAAAAAATTCAGTCCATTGTTATTCAAAGCTACAATATACATATGGATTTTAAAAACTTAAATACTCGTACATAGCTAATTTAAATTTTTGTTTGTGTAAACAAATAAATACTTGTTTTATTATCAAAAATAAAACTTTGTCTGTTCAGACGTAAAAAACTTTTGTACATAGAAAATAACCTCTCACGTCAGCCGAAGTTATAGAAGCATACTTGAAAGAACCCAATTCGTTTGTAGGATATTCACTTTCTAATTCAGATCCCACATATGATTCCAGATCAAAAATATTTAAAATTTGATTCCATATGATTCCAGATCAAAAATATTTAAAATTTGTTTAAATTTTTTAACTTCTTCACATTTTTGCAAAACGCTTTGGATTTTTGTTTTAATTTTTTGGGCTGTTCTTCCTTTCATATTGTTAATTTTACTTTCTGCATTATCAACTAATTTGACTTGAGTATTAAGTGAACTAAATCCCTCCAATTTAGTTATTGTCTTACCAATATAACCCTAGTTGGAAGATACAAATGCTAATTGACTTTTAATGTTACTTAAATTTAATATTTCTTTTACTTTTATAATTGCATACGAATAAATAAATTGCTCAAATTTTTTTGAATAGTATTCTATAGTATCTAGCTAGGTTCCAATATTGTTAATACTGGCTGCGATGGAAGGGAAACCAAGGGATACATTTCTTTAAAAATTGAAGCTCGTGAAGGAGCCTTTAAAAATATTTTGTTTTCCCGTATGAAACTAATAAATCAATATTATTGAATTTGCTTCTAATATCCTCTGCAACACGGTGTAACCCATGTGTCAAGCAGGTAACATGTAACGGTTTTGAGTAAAATATTTTAAGGCTATTGGCAGCCTTAACCATGTAAGGTGCTGCATTGGTTAAAAACAGAAGGATCTGCTTTTTGCCAAAATCTTGACCCAATAAACTTATTGAGCCATGGAAAGCTCGAGCTATCGTAGCATGGTTGGCGTTTTCCAATTCCACAACGTTAAGCAAGAATTTATTTTTGGAAACTTCTTTGTCTATATCCAAAACTCCGACAATAAAATATGCAACGTAACGATCTTCTATTAGTTGTTTCGTCCATCGACACCCCTTATTATTTGCTTTTCAAGAACGAACAGATCTTTTCTAGTTCGGAGCCATATATTTTGTCTAAATAATTTTTTCTAAGAGTAGACTGACAACGGATACTCTCATTTACATATGTATGTTTTAAAGAGAAATCTTAAATTTTCGTTATTTAATTTGTTCAATGGTATTTCACCGGAAATAAATGCGTCACATAAGTCCATACAAAACTTATTTGTTGTCTCTGTATATTTAAGCAGCGATTGGGAAGACTTTTCTTTAACACGCTCGAGCAGCTCCTTGTGTTTTTGACTTTTAAAGTGTTGCTAAAGCAAAAACTTTCTTTCGTGACTCACGGATTTATTGCAAACTTTGCAATAACGTATTCGAAGATCAGATTTAAAGACATTGTTAAATTCGCTAACTGTAAAATATACTCGCAATTAAATATCTAACAATTAATGAACAAATTTCATTTAAATTATTGTTTTCAATGTTAAAATTGTATTACTTCACGTTAAAATTAAGAAGAATCTAGTTATTCTCAAAAATACGTTGCAAAACAATGGAAAAATGACATACACAAGGCGAATTAATACCAGGTGGCAGCGCCGCTACAACAATACAACAACAAAAAGAAAACTAGGCACTTAAATGTATGAGAAACTTCAAAACATAATTGATTATTTCACTTTTTTCTTACCCTTTTCACTAACGTTTTCAATAAGTTTTGCTTTTTAAATTGAGTTAAAACATTTTTTTTTAAATTTTATTTAAAAGAACATAGAAAAGAAGTTTTGTAATATAAAATAATACACTTTTGACAGCTGCTTTACACAAAAGAAAATTAACAAAAAATAGTCAGCTGCCGCAACGATGCCACCTGATAAAATTAATTCGCCTTGGACATACATATATATTTGTGTTTGAAAATTGAATGTCAATTAATGTGTTAGCATGCGATATCAAGTTATGTAGTACATGCGTCTTTTTCTAATCTATATTAAGCAGAGCACCAAAAGAATTTATTGATTTTTTTGTTTATTTTGACATTTTTTGAAAAATCACTTAAAAATTTCAAAATATGCAAAAATATGTATTAATAAATTTAAAATATGCCAAAAAATATGCATTTTCACGAAAATATGCAAAAATATGCATTTTCACGAAAATATGCAAAAATATGTTAAAACAAATCAATGCCATTTTAACGCAAATTTATTGATTCGGAAAGATAATTAGTCGATATCGTTCATACACTATCGACAAAAAACATGCATTTGCATGGAAATCGCAGCCCTAGTAATGAGTATTGTAGAAATTACACATGGCATGACAAACTTAAAAATGCATATGCCCCTTTTCCACCTGTGGTGAAGAGTATAAAAACATGCAATTGCAGAGTTGTAAAAAAAAAAACAAGCATTCTATTACACACTTTCATTATCTACTTTCATCTTCCTTTCTAAAGAAGGATTTTTTGTCTGGAAAGTAGAAGTAGTACTTACAAGTGAAGAGTAGAAATAGTACTTACTTTTGTGCACTAAAGGCATTAAATAAATTTTTTGTGACTTTTGGGACACTCATTGCATTTTTTCTAAAATTATTGTTTTATAATTTTTATACATTTACACTTTTTAAATCAAATTCTATTTGGTTTTTTTTATAATTAAGTTTATGTGCTGCTGTACATGATTTTATTTATTTTTTATGTCTTTAATTGAAGAAAACTTTTTTGTACGTATAAAATTTCTTCTTATTTTTTATGTCTTCTTTTTTGTTGTTGTAATTTTTGTATATCTGCTATTTCTGTTGCTTGCAATGTTTTTTATTGCATGCGCTGCAATAGTTGTATATTTTTTTTAGTGGCGGAACAATAAAACAAGTAGAAGATAGAACATTAAAACGACATGTTGAAGCACAACTATTTACAACTGCAAATAATGTAGGATATTAAGCATGAATTGTATTTGTGTGTGCGTGTGTTAGCATAATGTCTACTCACATATTAACTTAGAAAAAGGTGGCTGTAATTCGAAGCAAAAAAATTTATTTAAGATTTTGAAATTAAGAGCTACACAATGTTATAGTAAAATAAAGGGAATTGATTCACTTTAAGAAAATATTTACTGTCGAGCTTATTTTAAAATTGATTAAATTTTGAGTTAGATAGCACTATGGGGCAGAAACAAAATATTAATTGAAAAGTAATAAGAAAGCAAATGTTTATTATCGATTATATTTAAATTAAATTTTGTTCATGTTACTGTTTAAATAAAGTAAACAATTGAAAAAGAATTTTAGGTTTACAGAACTAAAATTGCAAAATTCCCAAATAATATATTAAAACTCTCATAAATTGCAAATTTTCTAACGCATAAAATTCACACAAAAAGTTAAAAAAATTTAACCAAAATGCCTCTTTGATTTTGGCAACAATTCACCTGAAAAGTTAAACGAGTATTAGTATTTAATTAAACGGGAAATGTATATAGATTGAAATAAGAAACTCAATGCAACTTAAAAATGTTTTTGTTATTTCTCAATAGTGGTTATTATTGGGCCATTCAAGCCATTAAATTTTCTTAAGATTATTTTTTTTGCAGATAAAATTTGTTTAGTGGCTGATTTGAACCAGATTTTAATCACAAGATTTAAAAAAAAGCAAGTAACAAAATTAAACCAAAATATTTTGTCCATTCAGTTCTATAATCTTCCAATTTAGTTTTATTTCCTTTTTGGTAGAAAGATTTTCTGAAAATTCGATTTAGCAATGTTCACTGTTTCACAAACATAAAAATAAAATATTTCTTTAATAACATAGTTTTTAGGTGTCTTTACTTTTATGGGCACTAAACTTTAAGCAGATGACATTACAAGCAGTAGAACTTAAATGAATTTAAAATTGTGACTAAGCACTATGTATCAATAAAAAATCGCACTAAATAATTTAATAAGTTTTAATTTGTTTTATAAATAACGTTCAAAAATGGGTTTTAAGGGAAAAAGACACTTAAGAAATAAAGGCAAGATCTATAATTATAACTCAACAAAAGCCCTAGCGTTACGCACTTTTTTAAATGCTTACCATCAACATTTCATCATTAATTTTTATTATAATTGCTATGGCAAAATTAAAATATTTAACTATTTTTTCTTAGCTGAATTGCTTTATATTGTATTATTTTTTATTAAAAAATTGCTGATTTAAACTTTGGTTAGCTGAATTGTAAAAGCACTGTTCAAAATACACAATAAAGCATATATTCAATATTTTCTATATAACTTGCCTTGCTGAATTATGTTTCACCCTGCTTAATTGTAAAAGTACTGCTCTAAATAGTCAATAAAACATATATTCTATATTTTTTCTAATATTCGACTAGCTGAATTAGGTTTCACTCTGCTGAATTGCAAAAGCACTGTTTACAATATCCAATAAAGCATATATTCAAACTTTTCTATAATATTTTACATGCTGAATTAAGTTTCACTCTGCTGAATTGCAAAAGTACTGTTTAAAATAGGCAATAAAGCATATATTTAATTTTGTCTATAATATCTTACTTGCTGAATTAAGTTTCACTCAGCTATTATTAAAAATTTAGAAAAACTACCAAATTCAGCTATTTTTTTTAGTACTAACTTACCCATTCTCTCACTAAACTTTTTCTAAACTGAATAGATAAACTTAGAGAGTATACAATTTACTAAGTTTTTGCTAACTTTTAATTTTCTTCCGCTGAATAAATTTAAATTTAGCTGAATAGCAGTTATATCTATAAAAAAATGTTAAAACAGAGAAACATTTTGCACAAAACCGTTAAAATTGCTTTGCTGAATTACAAGGCAGAAATGCAGTTTTTTGTAAATAAACCAAAAGTAAATAAAAATTATGAATTGATTAACGTTTAATTTTGTAATAAAAATTACATAAAATTATATTAAACAGTGTAATCAACTACTCAAAAAAAGCTTTGGTTTTTTCCCATTACAATAACATTTTATTATATTTTATAGTCTATAACTTTTTTTTTTGTAATAATAACAGTAAGTATATTTTCTTAAAGTAGCTATTGTTTCATATTTTATTATTGTCATTTAAAGGGTATTGACAAGTCATATAAACTTACTTACGCACACACACACAAGTATCCTCATATATACATATAATCAAATACACCCGCATTAAATGTAACGACAAAATTGCACATTGAGAAAAACTTTTAATGGAAATACTAATACTACTTCATGTTCTAGAGATCTCCATACAAAATAGAAACAAATGTGACATGATTTGTGATAGCGGGTGTGTATATCATAATAATTTTATTATAAACTTTAAATTTATTTTTAAAGATAAAAATGATTTGCTGTTTAATTTGGCAAAGGATTTTTCTTTAAAAAAAAAATACACGCAAGGATAAATCAATTATTTATTTATTTAAAATTTATTTTATTTAAAACAGGGTATATTTCTTAACAAATTTTGTGGAAGAAAAGCCGTCTTCAAAACGGATTTCATTAGTCTGTCTATAACTATGCAAAAGTATGGCCAGATACATCAAATTAGATTAACTATTCGGAGCACCTTATACTTCATCTACAGCAACTATAAGGGCACCCTTTAATTTCCAAATTAAATATAGGATCTTTGTAAATTTCAAACGTCTCTGTATAATGGTTTAACAGTTTTGCCACACACATACATCAATTTATATCAACTATTGGCACACCTTTTAATTTTCAAATCCAAACTTTATACTTGTAGTTATAGCGGAATTAGCAATACAGATTCGTTGTAAATTTCCAGCGTCTGTCGACAATTGTAGCCAAATACATCAATTTAAATAAATATTGGGGCACCCTTTAATTTATAATTTTTAATATTAATACTTGCTACTATAACGGTTATAGCGGTCGAAATTCTGTCCAATTTGTAAGCGTTTTTCGATAACGGTTCAAAAGATAGATCTATATATGTGGGTAAATTTATATCAACTATGGGAAAACCCTTTAACTCTCATCTTTAAATTATAAATTTGTTGATATAGCGGACTTAGCAATACAGATCTCTTGTAATTTTCAGCTGTGTTTCTATAACAGGTCTAAAGTTTGGCAACATACATTAAATTACATCAACTATTGGGACACCCTTTAATTTTTAAATCCAAATTTTATAATTGTTGTTATAGCGGAGTTAGCAAAATACAGGTTCGTTGTAAATTTCAAGCGTCTGTCTACAACTGTTCAAAAGTATGGCCAGATACGTCAAATTGTTATTGTCTAATTTTTTGCTGTGTCGTTAACCTCAATCTAATGCAACAGCTGAACATTCCATTTTTGTTATAAATGAATCCTTACATTATCTTCAGTTTCAGCAATGTCACCTTACATTTAGAGTGTATATGTCCGCTCAATGAATTAATGTTATTGTCCTGTTTATATGGATCGGATTAATATGCCCAGGGTTTTAATTAGGTGGGAAGAGGGAATAAAATAAATAAACCACTAAGATTATGAGTTCCTTTTCGACCTCTTTCGTTCTTCAAAGATTTTGTTACGACCTCTTCTGTCATCACAGAGTTTCTCCTCGTTGATAACATTTTTCTAAGGCTAAGGACCCCCATACCTACACAGAATATATACCTGCTTCTGATCTAAAGTCAAATGCCTTCGTATCAGCCTCTTTCACGCGCAGTCTTTGAGAGTGTTCTTCTTATATTTTTTTTTTTAAAGAGAAGTAGCACTTCAGGCATCAATAAATACCTACTTAGTTCGCAACCGTACTACATTCTTTGGGAAAGGGATAGATGAGAAAGAAGAAAGGTGGTGAAAGGAGATAGATATAGTCATTTTATTAATTATTTTACTTCGCCGGCGAATATGCTATAGAGAAGTACCGACGAAGGAGGCTGCATGTTTTAATTTTAGATCTGAATATGTATATAT
Organism: Gymnosoma rotundatum; assembly: GCA_916610165.2. Taxonomy (NCBI): domain Eukaryota; kingdom Metazoa; phylum Arthropoda; class Insecta; order Diptera; family Tachinidae; genus Gymnosoma; species Gymnosoma rotundatum. The sequence continues at coordinate 14,044,273 of OU744340.1, forward strand.
ACCATTAAACAGAAAAGAACATTTTTATTTTTTGACTTACCGCAAGGATTGAACCCAGGGCAGCTGGTTTGTAGTCAACGTGTTTACCACTTAGACTACGGCAGCCTCTGTTCTTCTTATATCTTCAAATTAGATGAGACTGGAGATTTCTATGACCTTTCACCAACCTTAAATATATTAAAACCTTTCTGAACTTTCTGCCTTTAGGAAATAATCCATATTCCTCCTGCAAAGTATTCACGTCCATTTTTTTTTTTTGGATTCTTCTATCGGTTTTTGAAAATCTAAATTACTTCAAATACTAAACTCTCCATCTCAGAAGAGGATTTCTTGTCCATCGCTTTAGGATTCACTCGATACTAAAATTATAATCCATAAAATTTCTAGTGATGGAGGAAAGATGTCCTCTCACACAGAAATTTAAATGTAAAGGTACCGACAGGTGCTCAAAGTTTTGTTCGCCTTAATTTAACCAGCATCCTTGGAAAAAAAAGAAGAAACGAGTAGCCTGTGAACGTCTGCCACCTCGAGGAGTTATTGTCAAACTTCAAAAAATATTATATTATTAATATTAAGACCAAATCAGGGTTTTTATGCCTGATTTTTTGTGAACTATATGCAATATTTATGCCTTGTTCATTAAAATTCTTGTCTTTCGTTGCAATGTTTGTCTGTCCTTTCTCATGTATCGGCGATTAGTCAGGGAAACACACTATGAAATTCAGAGAGGATACATTTTTTTCCGAACAGTTCGTATGTGGAATCATCTTCCTGCAGAGGTCTTACCTGTCACTTTTAATCTTCGAAACTGTAAATCGAATGTCCACAAACACTTCTTCCTCCATCCTCCTTAACATAACCTAATTTCCTAGTTCTAGCACAAGGAATCATCCTCTAAGTGCTGGTCCGAGATAAAAACAAGGACTTACTAACAGAGATCTATATTCCTGTGTCTATCTGCCGATGGGCATTCAGGATTAACACCCTGGAAATTCTTCGCATGTACACTCATTTCCAGTGTTAGTGTTCTCTCTGCTTCTTGCTTCTTAAGCGTGTCAATGTTACGTTGCTACACCCATCATTTTTTGTTTAAAACATTGCGACCTCAAAAAAATATATTTTGACATGTTACAGGCTGTATTTAAAATTTTCTTGTTGTTGTTGTTGTTAATGTAAAGGTTATGCATCAGATCTGTGCAGCAACACCTCAAACTATTTCTAATTTTTTTTTTTAATTCTAAAACATCCTTCCTTCCTTCCTTTCACCAGCTTCTGTTTTCAAATTCATGTTTATTATCATCATGTCCTTTTTTTATCTTCAGCCATCATCTATCAATTTTAATTATGTATGGAAAATTGTTATAAAATGCCTGACTGCATGCACTCACCTCCTGCATAGGAAGGATGTGTATTTTATATCTCTGTATGCGTGTGCGTTAAGTTTTGAAGGTTGTTTGTGTATTTGTATTAAAATCAACATGTTCATGATGTTGTTATTATTGTTAGTGATGGTGACGGTGTCATTATTGTTAACAATTTATTATTGGTAATATTTTTTGACATGTGTTTTGTTTGTAAATTTAAAATGCAAATATTTATAAAAGTTCACATACATATGTATTTATGAATATGTATCGGTACGTAATTACTAACGTTAAAGTTTTATATTTGAAAATTGTGAGCGTAAAGTGAAATTTGTTATGAGTAAAATTTTTACCTATTTGAAATTACGAATATGAAGAATATTGAAGACATCAAGGAAATGTTCTAATGCGCTCAAAATTAACAGGATTATTGGAAATAAATTACCCTGCAAAAATTGTAAATATGAACTTAAACACAAATTAAAAAGTGCTTTCTTAGAAAAAAATTAGTTTTGAAAAGTAAGGAAAACATTTGTGTAAAAATTTTTTTATGTTTCGATGTTTGATTAATCACGCCTAAACGGACACACTTGGTTCTGATGAAATTTGGTTCGATTTTAGAACTTCGTAGAAATAATCATATTTTACATAGCATACTTTCAAGCGTTAGAAATAAAATCATTTTATCTGCAGAATCTATATCAGCAACTGCCATCTGCCTACAACTCAATCTTGCCACCACATCCTGGTCTAGTGCCTTGATTATAAAGGTCAAAAACAAGGTTTATATCCCAGCAACTGCTGATACTTAAAAAAGCTTTACCAGCTTCCAGAATATAAAACATATACTAAACATAAGGGGTGCTACAACAACTTCTATAAATAAACATAACGTGCAAATGCAGGGTTATAAATGTCGATTACTCTTTGTCGCCTTATTTTTCTTCACTTTGTTCCTTTCCAAAAGTGGCAACACAATTAATTATTAAAACAAAAAACATCCAAAAAGTTCAACGTTACCAGCCTTTTCAACACCTTGCTCGCCATATCCAGTATATACAATTCTCTGTAGGAAAACCATGATGTGATATCATCCTCACCTTGGTTTATAGGCAGCATCGTAAGTTTTACCTCATGTCGTTTGACTGTGACTCTAAAAAAGCTTAAAAATATTAAAATTTTACATCTTCATTAAATAGATCACGATGAAGTGTTGATTGTAAAAATATTAAAAGATAAAAACCTCTTTGTCCTGTAAGGATTTGGGTCAGTATATGACTCTTGGTTAAACATGTTTTAATATCCAGCTACACAGTGTCTCTTCACCATCCTACCAACCATGCAAAATTTTTCTATTTCTCTATATTTTATGTTCTCATGTGAATCCTGTAGCTACGTTTTTATTTTTTTTTAATTATAATAAAAAAGGAAGGTTTCCTTTAAATTTAATCTAGGCTTTGGTTTCAATGTCATTGTAATACACCCATGATCCGTCACCAGTAATGACCTTTTTAAGGACATCTGAATCGTCGTTGATGATGTTCAACAGCTCTTGAGCGATGTCCATTCGATGTTATTTTTGCTCAAAATTTAGCAATTTTGAAACAATCTTCGCTGCCGCACGTTTCTCTGACGATTATCCAAAATCATTTTCTCTTCACTGCTTCAATGTTTTTATCGGTTGTTGACGTGGCTCGGGCGACTAGGACGAGCCTCGTCATTGACATCTTTTCCGTCTTACTTAAACCGGTCATAACACAATTGAACTTATGTTCTGCTTATAGTAGACTCGCCAAACGCAGTCAACATTTCAAATGTCCTTGCATTTAACTTTACTTTTTTTTAACAAAACTTTATACAGTTTCTTTGAACACGACTAACCTTTTTATCACTCAAAAACAAATTGACAATCCTAAATGGCTGATATTTCCAACATATATAACAGACATATGTACCAACATAACAGAAAAAAATGCGATAATCGAACATACGTAACTCACGAAATTTAAAAATAACGGTTATTTTTTAATCAGACCTCGCATATAAATTTGTGAGGGGAATATATGATTTATTCGAAAGTCGTGCGATAGCGTAGAAGGTAGTAATTGCCTAAAGATCTGTGTCTCTTGATACTTAGTTCAAAGAGAAGGGTACAAGTGTCTCGTTCTGTCCTTACAGCTGCACCTTTGATCTATAAATGAAAGTCCAAGTCGAAATGGGTGCTTTCCAAGCGCACTGTATTCCATTTATACTGTCAGCATTACATTAGATAAAAATGGCTGGGAAGAATTAAGCCCTTCCTAGAACAAACTAAGTTTCTACACGAATTTCTATAAATTGAAATCTTCCTCTTCTTTAAAGGGTCAAAGTTTCTTCCACAAAAGTTCTATAGTTACACGTATGAATATCAGCAAAGTGAAGTTATCCTTAAAAGGGGATCAACGTTTCGAAAATATACGGATATCCCACCAAATATGGATTATAAGTTTGAAACTGCAATTTTCATAGAGAGCCACTCCTATCTGGCAGCCCAGTTGTGTGGAAAAAGGTTCTCATATGTGAAGTTTTGTGGATAACAAATTATTGTTTTATGAGCGTAAAAGTTCCGAGTAATTAGTTTATAAGGTTTCCTTTCTGATTCATATGGTTTGCTGGGATACTTGAAATACTTACTGTTGAAACTAAACTTAAGGAAGAAACTTTGAAGAAAAAAAACTTTTTTTGTTTCTTTCGTTATAGAGATAGTTTTTGATTGTTTCCAATAATAAAATAGATTCTGTGTGTTTAATGCAACAAATGAAGTGTGTTAAATCAGTTATTTGAACAGATGTTGCATGTTTTGCAAAAAATCCCTTCTGTTAACTCAAAGGATTCTTTTATTATTTATTAAGCAAAAGAATAAAAACTTTTTTTTTGTTACAGACTGGGGATGAAAGATTAAATGAACTTTAAATATTTTTTTTTAATATTAGAAATGTTTGCTTGAAAAAATAAAGTAAATTTGTTTTTGTAACGTAAGTAAGAAATTTCTTTTGAAGGTTAACTCTAACCAGCAGACGACAGACAGTATAGAGAAAAGTAATATGATAGTACGAGACTCAATAAAGTTCGTTAGTTGGATACCAGACATCAAAAAAGAATGAAGGGTGTTGACTTATTACAATAGTTGGTCGATTAGTTCATTGACTACTAAGAATGTAAACGGTTTGAAAGCCTGGGTTCATATCCCAGTCGCTTGTTGATATCTATTAATATATCTCATTCGTGTATATTGCAGCATAGTCTTTTGCTGCTGCCACACTATTCCCGATATACGCACGTTTTTGTATACAACTTTCTTTTCACCCATTCACCCATTTGTAGTCGATTGGCCAGTGAAACGCTTTACAGAGAGAAATTAATTTTTAGCCGAACAGTTCGTATGTGAAATCATCTTTCTGCAGAGGCCTTTCCTGTTACTTTTAATGTAGAAAAATTCAAATCGAATGTTCACAAACACGACTCATTTTATCCTCCTTCCCATAACCTAAATTCCTAGTTCTGGCGCAAAGCATTGGTTGAGAAGAGATCGTAACCTGAGTGCTGATCCGAAATAAACACCAAAAAAAAAAGATTTTTTTGAGGAATAAAGCTTTACATCTCCTACTTCTCTTTACCACATGTCACCGCTGTTTTATCTCTTTTCCATGAAAGGATCACATTTCTTTAATAAAAATTAATAGTGGCATATCGTAACGTCCAAGGACAAAATATTCATGTACTTTATTTCTCACCTGAATGTGACATAATGTTTATGGACATTAGACACAGAGTCATAACGTTCATGGATTTATAGATATAATTTATGATTTTCTATGTAAGAAAGAAGCAACATTTTTATAAACAGGCTGGCAGAAAATCTTTGGCAAGCCGAAGTCGTGCTTGTTTTAAGTGCGGACATTCAGGCACTTTCATAAATGACACCATGTCCATACTAAAAACTACACAATGTTGAATGATTGGAAAAATGTCATAGTGTCTATGAACATTATGTTACTTTTGAGTGCTACATTATGTCGTTGGAAGCTATGACATGCCACCAAATGAACACTATTATAAATTTTTAATTTACTTTGGTTTTATTTTGAAACCAACTTGCAAACATAAAAATAATTATTTTAAATATAAAGTTTAGTTAAAATATTAATACAAATCTTTTTAAACAATAATTTACTTAAAATTCTATTTTATTTAAGTGGTCTTTAACCCCCCTAAAACACATAGAAGAAGCATTGAACTTCTATATCTTTATTTTATTACAAAACCAATCATTCAAATTTTGTGTTGATAAAGTTTTTTTACCTGTGAGTTTTACTTTTTTTAAAGAACGTTTTCTTATCGAAGATGCTGTCCAAAATTTTTTAAATCATGTTATATGAGTATCTCCGAATACATAAAAGTGTGTTTGTGTGTAGATTGAGCAAATCTTGACAAGTAGTGGACTTATTTAATGTTCACTGATGTGCTATTTTCTTTTCTTGGACTCAAGTAAAACAAAAGAGTTATAACGTGGCCAACTTAACAAGGAATGAAATCAAATAGAAACTGTTATAATCATTTTTAATCTTTTTAGATTTTCTACAAAAATGCTGTTGAGTATGAATTTCTACAAAAATGCTGTTGAGTATGAATTATAAAGAAAGGCTGTTCTAGTCTTCATCTCAGGATAGCAGAACCAAGATTATCTGCTAAAGTTTAAAGACGCTCAACTTTATAAAGTTTCCATAGGTCGTTACGTCATATTAATTATGAGTTAAATATTTATTGTCTCTCGAGCAGTTTGCCTGGCCTTTTTGAAATTTTTCTAAACAAATGATCTATGCAGTGCAATTTTCTCCACCTTATTTTCGGCATGAATATGACTGATCTCTTGTCGTCCTAACATAACGTACCGGTTAATTATTCACATTAATTCAATGGTACGAACTTTGACTTGACAAAGAAGAGTTGAAAAAAAAACTTTTTGGGACTAAGGAGGGCTAAGCTTTTCCACTTTTAAAACCTATTAAATAAACAACAAAGATTAAGATTTTGTGGCCTTTTTATAAAATATGGTCGGTATTACGATTGAATTTGCAAGGAGGGGGGATACATTGTTCATAACATTCGAATACTAAAAAAGGGCAGCTACATTATTTTGTCATCGTAGGCAGATAGATTACACTGAAATCGGAAATTCATTATATTAACGATTATCAGACTTACGAAAATGTTAAAATAATAGCAACATCGCGAAGTTTATATTATGAAAAAAAATTATTTGTCTAAAAATCAATTGTAAGAGTTTTTAAGTCATGACAAACAATCGGAATTATGGATTAAAAAGTCATGAGTTCAAACTAGAGCTGCAAAACTATCGATAGTCGGCACCTTCAATAGTTCCGATAGTTTGCTTAAATACCATCGATAGCATAGTTTCGATAATTTTGTTTCAAATCGATCGATAATATCGTTACTATCGAATTTTTTTAAGTGCTAATTCTTACAACTATCGCTATCCGATACTATCGATTTTGGAAAAAACTATCGATAAACTATCGTCAAAAGTAAAACTATCGATATAATCGATAGTACTATCGATGGTTTTGCAGCTCTAGTTCAAACCCTAGCAGCTACTTAAAGAAAAGTTATTGTTGTTGAATACCCGCACTTAATAAGTTGTTTAAAAAGGCAAACAAATGGACTACACCAGCACATACCTCTCAGAGTCTGGAGAAATTAACAACAAAATTAATTTGTTGATGAGTTGGTGATGGCGCCTGCGCAGTAACACAAGGAAGTTAAGCTAGTAAAGACAGTGATGACTGTGTGCCGCAGGCATAGTTAAGTTAGTTTAAAAGTAAGTAACCGGTTCTCGCGTTTAGTTGTCCAGATGCCTGCGTAAGTTAAAGACGCATGTTTGGACATGGAGTATTTCAAGACTGGAGTGTGTTGTAATATGGATGATTGCAAGTTGTTAAAAAGATTGTTGGGATAAATCCAGACAGGATAAGAAATTAAGGAATTGGAACAGAAATAATGAAGCGCCACAGATATAATATAGTGTAACCCTGTTTAACATAAGAATAATGTAAAAGTACTGCCGTTCAACATCGGAAGCCAAGATCCGTTTGCATGAAACGTTTATAGAACAAGTGAATAATAATAAGGGAGGAAAAAACAGAACACTGCAATTAAGATGAACTTTTGTGTTTTTCTGTCACTTTGTTTCAACCTGCTCCCCTGAGCGGTCTCAGGATCTTAACTGTATCTAGTGTTGAAAGATCCCTATCTTCTGGGCAAGCACCTGTCCAAACATTTTTATCTGTTATGAATATGACCTGGAGTTTTCTCGTCATAATTACAGAAACTACACCAGCTGTTGCTTTCAATGCCAACCTTATTTAGAATGAAATATCAGTAAAAAAATTAAAAGTTAAATTAATTGGGTTGATTCCGCCAGTATATAATAAACTGCCCAGCAAAAAATTTTTGAAAAGGTAATCGAGTGTGGAATTAAGCATTTTTGGCAGAAGTACTTCCCAACGAGATTGCCAACTTAATAATTTTAACAAGGCATGAGACTTTTATAATCAATTACTGGGAATCGATTACATTAATTATTGTAGGAAATAATGAGTACCATTAGTACGGTAGTCTCTTTTAACATAAAGAACTAGTTCCATTACTACTTCCTCTTTTGGAAAGTAATGTAATGTGTTTTGTAAGCGAGTAACAAAATATGGCAATCACAAAAGTAAGTCATTATATGGCAAGTACTTTTTAAGGTAATGTCTAATTTTTTGCTGGGTGTTGTTATAATTTTCGGTAATAACCGTCGTCACTTTCTGTGTACTTTGGATGTTCGGCGAGCGCTTTCGATGTGATAACATCATTTTCAAGACGCGTTTATGTTAAAACTTTAAAACTTTAACATAAACGCGGCTTGAAAATGATGTTATCACATCGAAAGCGCTCGCCGAACATCCAAAGTACACAGCCAGTGACGACGGTTATTACCGAAAATTATAACAACAAATTAAAAGTTCCTTGGGCGATCAAACATGTAACAGAAGATATTCCATGAAACAGAAGAGGAGCGGATATTATATTCAAAAAGCCTCTCAAAGATGTAACCTGCAGTTAATTTATAAAGGCATCATTTTAAATCTTTTTAATATTTACGGCAAATATATTTGATATCTTTTTTTTTGTTTTGGAATATTTCTCGTTTCTCTCTAGTTTCTACATCGCGTCTACAAACTCTTTTGAAATATTAAGGAGTTGCTTTTGCTTTTTTAATGAGTTGCTTTTGCTTTAGTACTTAGCAGTGCACTTTTTTTTGGTCTTGTTAAAGAAATATCATTGACTTTAATATTAAAGGCTCTTAATATGGTTATTTGTGTTGTGACCTCGACTCTTATTCCAATATGTTTTTTTTTCTTATTTTAGGAAACAAAGTGCTTACAAGAAACAACACACTTTGTTTCCTTTAAACGCATTTGAAGAGCTTCTGATTACACTTTACGAGAGCTGTATGAGAATTAAGTAATGTAGAAGAGAAGAAAGGAAACCACTTAAGGCAGAGAAAGCATCAGGTCACATTTTCTTATTTGGAATGGCCTACATCCAAGAATTGTCAAATTTCTGAAGATGTTTTAGCCATCAGGATGTGGAAATATTTGGCAGATAGCAGTGTTGAGACACTTGAATATTATTATTTAAAATAAAAGGAACATAATTATTTGCTAGGGATGTTATTGGAGCAGAACACTCATAATGTAGATTTATTTTCGGTTGACTATACTTTTCGGTTGACTATACGCAAAGTCTAATAAGAAATCAAACCAGCAACTCTCAGCATACTTTCAACCAGTTTACATGAGCAACCGTTTTTCCTTGAAAGAAGAGGTTGAAGGTTTGATTAAATATATAAAAAAATTAAGGGTTTTTTTTTTTTTAAATTATCAGTTTGACTTTATCCTCTTTGAGATTACTCTCGTACAACTGTTGAAAATGCAATTATTTTTTGTAGGAGCTTTACGCTACATGGTTTTTTATAAAAAAGATTTAAGCAGCCTCCCAAAAATATCTTACTGAAGTTGAAAGAAAAGAAAGAGCAGGAGGTAAAATGTCTATTTGCTTAAAGGAGCGTTTACACAATCAGAAATTTGCTTAAAATAAGTTGAGTGTCCCAAAATAAAGTCCACCAAATTTGTGCTTTTCGTTGATATCCTCAAAGTTAGGTTAGATTAGATTGCACAGGCTGTCGGCCAGAGGAAACCGACTCACTTGGGTCCTAAAGGTCCCGTTGTATTACCTGGAATAGGATATGCAGGGATCAATTGAGGACCCTACGCTACCATCAAGATCCATATCCAAACCACCCTGAGGACGGGATAAACGAGTTTATCCTAGCAACATCAAAGACCGATAAGTCTGCAAGACCATGCAGTCTCGAACTGCCGAAAATGGTCGCTCCGTTCCCAGAAAGAGCTGGACAATGGCATAGCAGATGCTCCACCGTTTCCTCCTCTTCCTTATCCTGACAACTCCTTCAGCAGTCATGCGGAAGATTCAGTCTCCTAGCATGGGACCAATGACAAAGTGCCCCAGTGTACCCAGCTGCCCTCGAGGAAACCCCAGCAGATTTGCATAATCACACTGAGGCAATCACGTCCTTAAGACCGTGCAGATGACCTCTTCAGACCATCTAGTCTGCGCGGCCCTAAAGAGTTTCTACTGAAATAAGGCCCTACAGCAGTTTAACGGGACTCCCACCAGTGGATCTATCTTCCGGTCTCTCAGTCGAGTTCCAGATCTGGCACCTAAAATAGTTCCAGGTTGGAATGTCTCGCCATCTCGTCCAGAGATGTACGTCATTCACGGACGAATCTAGATGTCGTATAGACACCCGACAAGGATTTAATCGCGGCCTTGCTGTCAGTACAGATCTGAATATCCTCTCCCTATATCGTGTAGTACCTCATCCAGCAAGCCGCCCTTCTAATGGCTGAGATCTCAGCCTGAATCACGTTACATTGATCCTGTAGCCTAAACTTCATCCTGATCCGAAATCTAGGAAAAAAGACAACTTATCAGAGTCAGCGTGTAAATATCTAGACAGGAACTTAAACCAGATATTTTAAAATGGTTTTAAATATTTTTATTCTATAATACTTTATTAGTTTCGAGTCAATGATTCTTAAGTGACTTTATTGAGCAATTTGTTATCTGCAGTCCAATACACTACTACTCGTAATGTGCTGCTGAAGTTTATCATTGATAGTCCAAATTTATCGCTAATAACAGATTTCGTTAGATATATCAGCCGATAATATATAACATTATTTTGGTCCTTCGTGACATGATTATGATAATTTCTTATTGTGATTTATTGTGGCGATGTGGCATCACTTGACAGCGTTATATTTTTAAGTTGGACTTTTTACAGCATAGCTTTTTCTTATAACAAACCACAATACAATATAAAAAATCTTTTTATTGCATTTGATTCGGCTGTTTGCAAGTGAAAAGCTTTCTTCTTTTTCCTTTTCTACTGTTTGGAGTCACTCAGTTTTCTTGAACTGTAACACATGATTTAATACAATACCTCCTTCATCTTTTTTATGGTAAATGCCAGGATCGGAACTAATAATATATAGCAGATCATTGTGCACAATATCCTTTAAGTCTTTCGAACCGTGGATACAAAAAATAGTTGCTGCGGCAATGTTAACATCAATTACAACGATTGACATGACCGAAATGGGTACTTTTATGCTAAATATCATTGTAATTTCTCTCTTTCTCATGCCCAGTTCCAATACAAGATGAAAATAACTCTGTTTTGGATCAGCTGCTTGCTCGTAAAGTATTACCTTTTGATATGTCTCTTTAAGTATGGTTGTAGCTGCTTATACTGCACAATACTCTTTTAGGTCCTACAAACCCTAAACGAGGGATTTTGCTGATGTAATGTTTAGACAGATGGTAACTATTTTTAATAGGAAAATACTTCTTACTTGGAGTAGTTTTCGACTATTTATTTTTGATCTCCAGTACAGTAAGTATCTCTGCCTTTCTTGCGGTTTAAACAGCTACTTGCAAATAAAAAATCGTCATTTTGAAACCTTTGCATTATTGTTCATAAGACATCTTATAACCTCTGATAAATTTCAATCCCTTTCGGTCGCTTAACTCCCAGCCTTTCAAAAAGCTTCTATTATGTCTGGTTGTAGAAAAAAAAATTTAGTTTAAAAAAGTAGAATTTTTTATGAAAACAAAAACGATATTAATTAACTGCAGTTAACTTCCCCAATCGATTGAGACTATAAATTACTTTAAGTCTTCAAAACGATATTCCGAAATGAAACAAAATGATTAATAGTTTCGATATTATTCCGTAAATGCTTACGAAACTGGTTAATAACTTTTCATTTGTTTTTTGTTTTTAATTCTAGCTTGGGACATTGGAAATTCTGTACAAGACGCTTTCGTTATAGCAGTTGAAGAACAGGCCAGAGAACGTTTACAACGTTTAGCAACTTTAAATCGTGTAACACCGGTGGATATAACACAACTATCGAAAAAGGTAAGAGAACTTTGCAGGCTTACAGGTGGCCTAGAAGATTAAAGGCTATAGTTAGCTGTCATGAGTTTGCAAATGGGAAATATAATAGAGACCAGGGGGAAATTATGGTCGAGGTGTCTTTATTTCAGCTCCTGACACAAAAAAACAAACCATTCCCCTTGAAGAATTTCAATTAAATTTACAATTTTTTAAGGGAATATCTTGGATACGATATTTCCCTACATTAAAAAATCATTCTTTCCTCAATGTAAAAATTAATTGCAATAGCACATCCCCATGTCTGACGTATTTGCCACGATAATCAATAACCGCTGTTTCTTCCTTCTTCCTCTTCAACTACTTTCGTTGGATACTACAAAATAGTGATTATCCCTATTGGTTTACTTAGTCATCGAAATTAGATCAGACAGTGGATCCTCGTTTCAGTTTTATGCTTGTCAGTTGTAACTATTGGAAGAATAGAGACCCTCTTATCAGTAGTTACCCTCTTATCAGTAGTTACCCTCTTATCAGTAGCACACCATCAACTCATGGGTTTTATATTTAACTGGAATCTAATTCAAGATGGAGAGACGTTTAAGCAATTGTAAGCAGAGTTTCTGTAATTTGTATCGCTCAGCTTTATACCACTCTCTCTTTCTCTTTCTCTCTCTCACTTATTTCCTTACGAAACTCAAAGAAGTTTTAAGCAAGAATTAAATATCTTTAATTTTTTTAATGAACATGAAACACCTCACTCTTCGTTAAACATATTTATTTTAATCACAAAAATTTAAACAACACAGGTTTCTAACAAGCATTTTATTATAATTTATATACTGCCATTAACTCTCCTCCCATTTAACAAATTGATCATTACGTAAAAACCATTTAAAGTCATCAAAATAGTCCTTAATAATATATTCATGTAAATTATCATGAATTTACAGGCGCAAGTATGAACAAATAAACAACAAAAACTTTTAAACTAACCCTCTTATTATGCACACACACACACACACACACACACAAACACATACAATATTCTGTAAAATATGTGGAAGAGAATAAATCTTATCATACTGAGCACAAGTACAACACATGTGGGAGACTGTAGGTGTATATGTATATTTATAGCAGGGCTGGTAAATGCAATATAATTGTATTAGCCATAGTGATTTCTTCATAGTGATTTCTATTCTACAAAAATAATGTCTCCTGGTTAAAATGAGCAGGTATCAAATGCCGTGCCAAGTTTATAATAATGCCATATGTTATTTGCCAAGAACAAAACACAAGTAATGAAAATTGGGACGCCTTTTTTTAATAGCTGACAGATAAGTTGTTCTTCAAAATTTGCGAAAAGAGGTTAAAAGTATGCTAATATTTCAAGAACACAAAAAACAATATTAATATTATATAAAGGACTTATTTATATAAAATTAAAAATAACGCATACAATTAATAACGGAATTTTTAAGTGCTCGAGAGCAGTTTAATGTAAGCAAGCAAAAATTATATTTAAATCAAAGTTGCAAAAATAGTAGACTCTGACGACGGTAGCGCAGCAATAGCAAATACGAAGATAAAAATACATTTATTTTACCTGCACTCACGCAATGAGCTTCATTCTTCATACATATAAATGTAGGTGTTTACTCTTACCTCTTAGCTACCCCCTTGCTTAAAGCCTTTAATCGTTGGCTCGGTTATAGCTTTGCGGCAAACTTTGTCGGAAAAAAAGGAGACAACCGAAAATTAGTGGGCATATAAACAGTGTCTATTTCATAGGGCATGTTCCAGAGCTTTAAAAACATTTTTAAAGAAGTAAAGACTTCGCAACCGTTTGGATATCTCTCCACGAGTGTGTAATAATTTGTCCTGCATAAGTTACAGCCATCAGTCAAAAAAAGTATGCTCCACATATGTTTGTTGAGCAGCCACTTTGACTGATAGTCCTCCGATTCTTTATTAAGTAGAAGATCATGAGTTATGAATGCAAACGCCAACAAGAAAATAATTGTACCTCTACCTGTACATTAGATTGGGTGACGAATTGGTTAAGGCGCCTATATGTCAAAAAAAGGAGATCATGTGAAAAACTTCAATGGACTCTTAGTTAGCCTCCAGAGGTGTATAATGGACCAAAGGTGCTAATAGACCTTCGGAGGGGACATTACACTAATGGAAGAGCTAATGCACTCATGTATGGATCAATGGGTCAACAAAGAGGATAGTAAGCCCTTGGGGGTCCACAGGATATTTAACCTTTAGATATTGTTAGTAATGAAAGTTACATCAAAAGAACAATGCTGGATGGTAAAGAAGAAGATTCTGAATTCTAGTCTCGGCGGAGCTACAGCATAGCTGCGTAAGTTTGTTCAACCCGCATGTTAAGAAGTCAAGAGGTCATGGGTACAAATCTGGTTACATCCACATAGTAAGAAATGGGAGAAATAAAGAAAAAGTCAAATGCCATAAAAAGGTTAAAAAAAAAAGAGCGAAAATGGAAAAATTCTAAAAACATTTTACATTTTGAATATAAGGAAAGCTTGACTTCTGAGTTTTAATATAACTCATTAAATTGATAAGAAAGTCAGAATACGAAAAGAATATCGTGGCGGTCATATACTCAGAATATTCATTAGAATATAACCTTTTATATTTGCCCCCAAAAATGGTTGGATACGAAAATTAAAATATTTGCCTCTGCTTTAATTATTCTTAATATATTGCAATTTTCGTTTACAATTTCAAATTAAATTTTAATTTTTAATTATAATTAAAGCCCTACAAGATAAATTTTATTTTAAGTTTTAAAATGTTACCATTTCAATTTTTTCTCTCCTTCATTCTACAAGCTCACAATTAGATTGCGATCAGTAGATTGAGCTGCTCATTTTAAAATTTTTATGTTTTGTTCCTTCACTTGCCGTGAAATGGGCTTTGGATAGATCATTGTGGTGCATGAAAATCTAAAATGCTGACAAATTTTCTTAAGCGAAGGGTATCATCGTATTTTCCTTAATATTTTAGTGTAAATACAGGTTCATTTCTAAAAAAAAATCTGGCTGCAAGCCATAATATTTGATGCTGCAGATTAATGGGATGCCAAGTATATCATCAAATCCCCATTGTGTAAACTCTCATTCATTATTGCAAGGCACATTTTTTCATGCGATATCCGCAAATGAACCTGTATCCGCCTAGAACTTTTCAATGTGTCAGCTTGTGATTTTCTTTTTATAATTTTGTCTTCCCTTGTGGTTTGTAAACTCTGGAGCAAATCAAAAAATCGCATAACAGACTTAACCGAAAGCAAAGTTGAAGATGATTTTAACACATATTTATTATAAAAAAGATTAACTATTTTTTTTAGGCAAAAGTGTAATTAAATATATAAAACTTAGGTACATAATTCAAAATTGTTAAAAATGCAACCTTGGCCACTCTAGGCCATCCAAAACAAAGCCGATTAGAATAAATATTCAAATAAGATAAACAATTCCGCACAGTGAAAAGGAATAAAAAATCACTAGGTGATCCATATAGCCTTCTTTGCACACATAAGTTTTGAGGTAACTTTCATATCCTTGTGTCTACGATTTCCAAAAATTTCAAAC
Source organism: Gymnosoma rotundatum (assembly GCA_916610165.2). Lineage (NCBI taxonomy): Eukaryota > Metazoa > Arthropoda > Insecta > Diptera > Tachinidae > Gymnosoma > Gymnosoma rotundatum. The sequence goes on from OU744340.1 coordinate 14,059,851, forward strand.
TGTTCGAATCTTTGTAAACTCTACTAGTTCTCTACAAGTTCTTCATCGATTATTTATTATTAAATTTTTTTTAATTATTTTTTTTTATTTATTTTCACACATATTTTTTTATCACAATTTCCCATCTTTTAAAAATTTTTTTTCCAAACTCAATGGGCTTCAATTATTTAAATTTCTAAAATATCTTTTAAAAATTTCAGTTTTCCATGCCTGGTTTGATTAACACTATTTGCAATAAGAGTTCGTATGCTTGTCGACGAGTTGTAAAAGTGTACGAATATGATTAATTAAGTGTCTCTCCATACAGTAGAGTAATGAAAAATTCATATCAGAAAATGTGTAGGTGTGTGTAAATGAACGTATGAAAATATGAGAATAAGTAAATGTACGCATATTTGTAGCTGAGGAATTTCATGGGGGAAGATAAAGTTATTAAACTGTGTTTTTTAATAGAAGGAACACTGCTACAGTTTTGAAAATTATTCAGTCGATTTTAAAAATAAAAAGAAAGAATTATAAAGTTCAATTAAAGAGCAAAAGCTAAGTCCTTCAAGAAGCTCGTAAGACATTTTCTGTCCACAAAGATCATATAATTTGATAGGTTTTTTAATGTCTAATTTCTTTTGTAGACGTTGTCGTGTTCTGCTCATACCTGACTTAAACAGTGGCCTTGGAGAACTGGGGAATCCTTCCCCCAAAAGTAAAATACTTCTTAAGCTTTATATTAAAAACTTTTATAGAAAAATTCTTAAAATCTTTTGTAAGTCACTCTGTTAGTAATGTGAGCAATTAGAACTTAGGTGAGGTACCTCTCCACGCCTTTATAACGCCTTAAACGCTTAAGCTGCTAAGTTAATCCCCAAAACAATTTTTTTATTTCACATAATGCGTTTAGAAAATAAGATTAGAGAGATATAAAAAAAAAATTATTTAAACTAAAAAAAATCGTTCTATTATATAGGGTCCGCCATCTAACGTTTTTTTTTTTTCTACTAGTAGAAGAAGAGAAGCACCGTCAGCTCGTATGTTCGTTATCTTGTGTAAAAATTGCAAGAAAATGACATCCTCATCGATAAACCAAAGCGTAAAAAGCCAAAAACAGAGCGTACACTTGAAAATATTGCTGCTGTAGCAGAAAGTGTGCATGAAGTGCCATCAACATCAATTCACAACTCTCAGCAATTGAACATTTCGAAGACATCATTGAGACGAGTTTTGCATAAAGACCTTCGTATGACGCCACACAAAGTCCAATTGGTTCAGGAGTTGAAGCCAGGTGACCATCCAATACATTTGCACACAACCAATAATGTGCTTAAAAGGTAGATCGATGCATGGCCAGCCGGGGCAGCCATTTGAATGAAATTATTTTCCATTATTAACCGGAAGGATTATACTTTCAAATAAAAAAGAAATTTGAGAAAATATTCAGTAGTTTTTTTATACTCTTAGCATATAGAAAAAAAAAGATATTTGGCGGACCCTTCATAATTGCAAACCTCACAGGGTTCTTGTTCATAATAAAATAAAATTGATCATAAATAATTTAAAAAAAAAATAATATACCTAAATTTTTCTAAGTGTATTTGTTTGCTGTCATTTTGCTAAATTTATAAAAATAAAAAACACTAACATTAATTTAAATTACATTTCCTAAGAAAAACAATTTTTATTTAAACACGTTTCTTTTTATTTGCAAATTGCTACTGCATGAATCAATGGATTGTCTATCCGTCTTTCTGTCTGGCTGGCTGGCTGAACAAATAACAAAATGATTAAATATGAACGTGTTTAAATATGCGCGAGTATGTTCTTCAATTTGATTTTTTTTCATAATTAATGATTTTAAACAAAAGCATGTTTTTAAATAATGGAAAACTGCATTTTTTTATGTAGCAAGAGAATTTATAATTAATAAAATTAACTTTTTTTTTGTAAACAATAAGATTTGTCCAAAAACGGCTCGAAAATATATTTTATGTTTATTAAATTATTAAATAAGCAAACAATATTAAAGAAAAATAAAAGCATTTAAAGAAAAATAATAAGAAAAGAAATAATATATTTAAGAAACTGGATTTTTTACAGTTTTTTTTTTCAATTGAAATCTTAAAATGTAGAGGGCGCTACAGAAAACTGAACATTTTAAAACGATTTTTTTTTTTGTTTTTTGATTACGTTATTAGGATTCCTTTCTTTCTATAAATATTTACCTTTAATGAGGCCTCCATTGAGTGCCAATGATGAAGAAAACAATATTTGCAAAAATCAAATTTAAACACCCACTTTTTTGCCAAGTTGTACGAGAGGGCAAGTGGGTCTTACAAGTCCAATATGTAAAACAAATAAAACTGATCTCAAAGTGGTATGTTATCTAGTGAAATGAAGATAATCAGGCACACTCCACTTTAAGGAAGTTATGTTTGTTAATCGGAATGTTTTTTTTTTAAAACGTAGACTTTCAAATTCATGAATTTATGGTAAAATATATTTTTAACTTTTTTCGATATTTAAAAATTTTAACTTTATTTCGACTAAATTTTAAAATAGTCAAACAACTACTAACGGTCTAAAATAAATATTAAAATCTCGTAAATTGCTACAAATTCGCATAATTTTTTATATTCCAAAAAAAAATTTCAAAAAAAATTATTTTTGTGTTTCGAACAGGGAAAATTATATAACAAAATTAAAATCAGTTATTAAAAGTTTCTAAAAGGACTGGGTTAAACGTTTAGAAAATTTTGTTCGTTCTTTTTTCGCACTTAAGTTCGAAAAACTTTTAAACTAGTATAATCCTGTGCTAAAACAAATTTTTTACATTGTTGCTAATAAGATTTATTAAAAAATATAAAAATTGTTAACTATTAAAAATAATTTTTGTTTGTTCGAAAATTCGAACTTAAGTTCGAAAATTTTTTAAATGCTAAACAAACTTGTTGCAAAGCTTACTTCCTTAAAAATGCAAAAATTTGGTTTTCTTTTTTAAAATTTTTGAGTTATAGCCATTTTCGAAAAGGGTTACGTTTGGAAAATTTTAAAACTTAAGCTGCTTTTACGAAATTTATAAAATTAAGATCTCCTTTTTTGCCTAGTCACCTTAATTGTAAGATGATATGATATCAGGAAATAAGCCAAATATTTTTTTTGTTTCGTAAAAATAAGTCATTTCGTAGAGATTCGAGAGATACAAATGTAAAAGTACCCAACTTTACTAATATAATGGTATTAAAACAGTTGTCTGCACATTTTATTTTTTTTTTATAAATGGAAAATTTTAACACTGTCTGCAAAACTCTGGAATTAATATTTAAATTTTAGGAAATTAAGAAATGACACGCAGATGAAGTCGTGGGCACTGCTTGTAGATTAATAGTTTAGTTAACTGCCAATATATCGCTAGAGGCCCAATAATTTGATAAAATTTAATATTAAAAATAATGTGCTTCCATAAAAGCTTAAAATATTAGATATTTTACTAATATCGAAAATTCGAACATATGTTCGAAAATTTTTTTAAAAATTCCAAATATTGTTTCGAAGCATAAGATCTATAAAAAAAATAACCTTTATATATTTTCTTATGATTTCAACACTTTCTTAGCGAGAATGTTGCTAAGCAATTTTTTATTTCCAAAAAGGCTCAAAAGAAATTGCTTTTTAAGGTTAAATTTATGTTTGTTTAAGCCAAAATATGGCTAGAGGCCCAATAATTTGATAACGGTTATATTAAAATTAATGTGCTTTCATAAAAACTTAAAATATTAGGTTTTTTACTAATATCGAAATTTCGAACATAAGTTCGAAAAAAATTTTAAAACTTCAAAATATTGTTTCAAAGCAATAGATCGAAAAAAATACAAATTTTTTATATTTGCTTGTGATTTCAATATATTTAAAATATAAAACTATATGCAATCCGAACACTTTTTTAATTTCAGCGGGAATGATACTAAGCAATTTTTTAATTTCCAACAAGACTTAAAAAATATTGTCATTAAGCGTTTAATTTGTTATGTTTGTTTTATTTTTGAAAATAACTATTATTTAAATTAATGTTATGATTGCAACGACATGAAAACAAATACACACCCAAGACATAAAAGACTACATGCATTTATTTAACGAAAATAATTTAACCTCAAAATATAAGTGGAAAAATAGCAAAAACAAAAAACCCAAATATGCATTATTAAATTATGTAAATTTCACATCTACAACAAAAAGCTGCATAAAACTACTTATTGCTTGATAAGAGGACGAGAGGCTTGAAAACAAAAGGAAAACAGCAGAAATCAAAAGACAAATGCAAATAATTATTAACATTTTTTTTCTTCGAGATAAATCACAATCATAAAGATTTTTTAAGCCAACAACTAAAACAAAACGGCATCGAATTGGAAGGAATGGAAAAATTATTCACAAAAAATGATTGTAGTGTTGGTTTTTTTTGTGTAAAAAAATCCAACAACAGATGTTTTAATGCGGACATAATGCAGACAGTTAAAAAAAAAGGTTTAAATAAATAAAACCAAAAAATGTGTAGGACGAGTGTTAAAAAACGTTTAAACTAATTGTTAATAAACAAAAGAAAAATTTAAAAATAAATAAATGCAAATTTTTGTTTTAATAAAAATTGTTTTCAACAATAAAAACAATTATTATTTCAACCGTTTATTTTTAAATTGAAGACAAAAGCGTTAACACTTTTTATAGAACACTTTTATAAGAGTGCTTTAAATTTTAATTTAATATTAAATTCGAGCAGTAAATAGTCATTTTAATAATAAATTATAAAATTTTGTTACAATTTAAAACGATTAAATTATTTTGAGTCGAATATCGAGCAACCCGAAAAACTTTTAATTGGATATAAAATTTTTTAAGTTCTTTAATATATTACATATAATATAATGTCTAATACACCAATAGTCTCATAAGAAAACCGATTAATTTTTATTCGATTAAAATATAATCGATTAATTTTTAACCGAAAAGTTCTCATTTAGATTAAATTGCAAGTAAAAACAAAATTAAAAAATATTTATTTATCGGATAGAAATCTATTAATAAGATCCGATTAATATTGAGTCGAATTATTTTTTAACCGAATAGTATTAAAATCAGTTTCGAAAATTCTTATTTCCTAGCAATAAAGAGCATTTAATTAAATTGTTATAACATTTAATTGTTATAACATTACCCAAAAATTAGCAAATAAAAAAAAAATGTTCTAATTTTTATTCGAATAAAATATCCACCGAAAAGTGAATTTTTTTTTCTTTGACCACCCGTTGTATGAATTCGCAACATAGTACGATATGCACTTGTTACTTGTATAAAAATATTTCTTAAATAACAATCGAATTAAAAAAGCGAATAATTTTTAGTCGAATAAAAAACCGATTGCTTGTTAAAAATCGCTTAAAAATATTAAATATAAATGAACTTTTAAAAAATTAGAGTCGTTTAAAATTTTAATCGAATAATAAAGAATCGAATAAAATATTTATAAATTTTTTAATTGAGAAATTATTGCAAAAAAGGTGATTTAAGTAAATTTTAAAAAAAAAAGCAACAAGCTAAGCTGCTTATTTTTTTTTAATAATAAAATTATATTCGCCAACTAAAATTTTCAAGAACAATATTTTTATACGTTTCGTGTACTAAATTTCCTTTATTTTAATTTTATATTTTTTTAGCTGCGGTATTTATTGTTGTTTAACACTTAATCAATTGAGGAAATCATAAATTGTTTTTGTATAATAAATTTTTAGACTGTATCCTGTTGTTATTTTTCGATTAAAGGTTTTTCAATGGTTATTTCCTTCTTAGAGCAGCTGTATTTATTTTTCGAATAATTTTAACCTTATTTGATTTGTTTAAAAAAAATTATGTTTTTAAAATAAATGTGGTTTGAAAATATTTTATTAATTTTTTTTTTTAGTTGCAACAAAACAAGAGCGGCATCCCCTCAGCACCAAAACAAGATTTAAGTTTTCTAAATGAAGCCTCCCCCATCTATGTGACCTCATTCAACAGCAATCATACGACCTGCAGTAGTACGACCTTAACGACAGCATCGACCTCGGCAACAGCTGGTCTTATCAGTGCAACAACAATAACACCAACAGCAGTAGCGTCAACAACGGCTAATGCAAGTTCAATTAAAGCGCAACAACAAATTCAATCAAATTTGGCAACAGCATCTGTAGCAGCAGCCACAACTGTTATCAAACAACCTTTAACAACTAGTGCAATACCAGCAGCAGCATCAACAATAACAACAACGACAATAGCCGATAGAAATGCCAATAATAGTTATACACCAGTGGCAACAACTTTGGCTGGCACCACCTCAATATTGACAAATCATAATAATATATTTCAAGCAACCCCTCTATCAAAGCTACCGCCTGGGTTGCAGCATAAAAAATTAACTATAGCACGTAGTTTGCAGCATTTGGAAGTTAAGGAAGAGGACGATGATGACGATGATTTGGCGGCTTTAGGTGCTAATCTGTGTAATATAAATTTTATTAACTATAAAAACAAACACGCTGAAATACCCACGCCCACAGCAGCCACAGTAGCTGCCACACCTTTTATTAATAGCACACAAACAATAGCCACAGCTGGTCAAAGTTCCAATTTGGGTAGAAGAAAATCTCAATCCAATACCATAAGTGCCACAGTGGATGTTCATTACTCAAACACAGCATCGACGGTATCCTCAACATCTACCACTTATCACGATCATATACCACCGCCTTTGCAGCTGCCCCCTTCAAATAAAGTCTTTGTAGATGCTCAGACTATAACCTCACCTCATTTAACTAAGAATGTGCCAGAAATAGCTGGTGGACATTCGTGTGTGGGTGTAAATAAATTACAACAACAGCCCATTGTGCATCAACCTTTACTGCTTAATAATAATAATAATAACAACAATAATTTTAAATCATCAGCAACATCAGTGACCACAGCCTCCTCATTAACAGATGCATCAGTAACCGCAACAGCTTCATTAAACTCCAACAATAATAGTTCACAAAAATTATCATCAACCTGTAGTAATTTATCAAATTCAATTGCCTCAAATGCCCAGTTAACAACAACATCAACAACAGCAGTAACAAGCACAAGATTAATAACAGCCACTACTACAGTTACTGCTTTAGCAGTAACATTATCATCATCATCAATAGGAACATCACCCCATATAGCAGGCCTTACAGCAAATAAGACCGAAAATATATCAGCAACAAATCTTATTACTGGCAATAGTTGTGATTTATATTTAGCAAACAATAATCTTCAGCAACAGCAACAACCACCGAGAAGAGAGGTAAGTATTTTTTGGCAATAAATATTTAAAACTGCTTTGTGACATGTGTGTGAAAATAAATACGTTAAGTTAAATACGTTTTTAAAAAAATGTAGCATGCGATAATTTTTTTCTCCCATACATACAGTACAATTTGTATAGTTAATTCCGGATTTTTTTTTTAACGAATACGATTATAGCTACAAAACCCTACGATCTCGGAGAATCAAACCTATTGGAAAATCAAGGCCACATATAAAGCTATTAAACTGTGAACACAGTTTATTCAAATTGAATTTGTGAATTTTTTTTATAAGACGCGGAAAATTGACTTAGTGCAATTTTCTCATATACGATGAGTTCTGTGTGGGATTTTGTCAATGTGGCCAAACCCTTCGATCTCGCGGAATTACACCTATTGGGAAATCAAGAGCACATATAGAGCTATTAATCTGTAAACACAGTTTATTCAAATTGAATTTGAGAAATTTTTTATAAGACGCGGAAAATTGACTTAGTGCAATTTTCTCATATACGATGAGTTCTGTGAGGGATTTTGTCAATGTGGCCAAACCCTTCGATCTCGCGTAATTACACCTATTGGGAAATCAAGAGCACATATAGAGCTATTAATCTGTAAACACAGTTTATTCAAATTGAATTTGAGAAATTTTTTATAAGACGCGGAAAATTGACTTAGTGCAATTTTCTCATATACGATGAGTTCTGTGAGGGATTTTGTCAATGTGGCCAAACCCTTCGATCTCGCGTAATTACACCTATTGGGAAATCAAGAGCACATATAGAGCTATTAATCTGTAAACACAGTTTATTCAAATTGAATTTGAGAAATTTTTTATAAGACGCGGAAAATTGACTTAGTGCAATTTTCTCATATACGATGAGTTCTGTGAGGGATTTTGTCAATGTGGCCAAACCCTTCGGTCTCGCGGAATTACACCTATTGGGAAATCAAGAGCACATATAGAGCTATTTCTCAAATTGAATTTGAGAAATTTGCACTAAGTCAATTTTCCGCGTCTTATAAAAAATTTCTCAAATTCAATTTGAATAAACTGTGTTCACAGTTTAATAGCTTTATATGTGGCCTTGATTTCCTTGGTTTGATTCTCCGAGATCGTAGGGTTTTGTAGCTGTAATCGTATTCGTTAAAAAAGTCCGGAATTTACTATACAAATTGTACTGTATGTATGGGAGAAAAAAATTATCGCATGATACATTTTTTGAAAAACGTAGTTAACCTGACGTATTTATCTTCACACACATCTTTGTGACAGTAATTTCGAATGGGATAAATAATTATCCGGTGTTTAAGAATAAATCGTATAAATCTCATTGATTCAATCGTTACAGACTTAAAATAATTAAGTTAATTTTAATCGATTAAAAAAAGTCGGTTAGTTTTTAATCGACAAAATTTTCAACAGGTTGGAATATAATCCCATTATTTCTAATACAATTTAATATATAAATTTATTTTTTTTAAGGTTAGAAAAAACTAGAAAGTAAATATTTTGAATAGATTAAAATTGAACCGATTAATTTAGAATCAAAGAAAATTTGGAAAGCTAAAGAGAAAGATTTAATCGTTTCTGAAACAGTCTCTGTGCACAACAACCCCTTAAATAAATAATAAAATATAAAAAGCTACGAATAAAAAATAACCGGTTCTTTAACAACATACAAAAGTAAGTAAAATTTTCATTAACAACGAAAACTACATTAAAGTAGCTTGCTAATAAACGAATAAAAAAATATTCGGTTACTTTTGAAACGAATAAAAAGCCAACCGGTTCCATAACTAGAAAAATATACATAAGTTCCTTTATAATAAAATTTATTAAAAAAAATCCAATAATAAATAAACTCAGATAAAAAATAAAGTAAATAATTAAAATCGAATAAAACGAAATGCATATAATTCAGAATCGAATGATATTTTATAAACTAAAAATTAAAAATGTTTGCAACCGAATAAAATAATATTACTTATTATAAGTTGAATAAATTCAGAACAAAAATAACAGCAAATGCTTCAATATATAAATAAATAAATTAAAAACAATTTAAGAAATTTTGAATCGATTAATGGAATACTAAAAAACTAAATTTAAAAAATTTTAATATTATTCGAATAAAAATGCACCTATTACTTTTGAGTCAAATAAAAAAAGCAAATAAATTGTTTTATTACGTCCTATGAAAAATTTAAAGAGTAAATTTTAATCGCTAATCGTGCTAAATTTAAAAGAGAAATTCAACGGTTCCAAAAAATCAGCTCATTTATTTGATTAATTTTAATCGAGTAACAAGGTCTTTTAATCGAATAACAGTTTCTTAAAAAATTTTTTTACTTGTTAAGTACAAATTTAGTAGATCCCGTAAATAAGCGTTTTTGAACGAATTCAAACGAATAACATCGAACCGGTTATAACGAAATTCGTTGCCTCTGAATTAAAAGGTATAATTGCGACTCGTGTAAAAATAACTCATGCCCATTTGCGAAGTTAATAAAAAAAAATTATTAGTAACTTTTTTTAAGAATCTTGTAAAAAATTAACCGGTTACTTTTTATTCGAATAAAAAAATTAAAGCTTTCTTAGGAATTGAATTAAATTAAAAATTAGCTTATTTTTTGGCTCAAAAAATTCTACAATTAATTTGGAAACGAATAAAAACGAACCGCTTTTTAATCGAATAAATTTCGCAATTTTAAATATTAAGTAAAATTTGTAGCGGATTCTTTAGCAATTGTTCAAAAATTATGTAACAAAACTCCAATAAAATGCTGTGTGGTTTAAGTATAATAAAAATAAAAATGAATCGTTTTGTTAATTATAAAACAATAAAGAAATGATTTTAAAAAAATAAAGCGTAAAATTTGAGCTCTAGATCGCGTAATTAATTACAAAATGGAAATAATAATTATAACTAATTATAATAATTATATTGTTAAATACCGAAAATAAGTTCAAAAATTATTTTTAACTTTCGATTTTCATTTGGTTTTATTTACAGTTACTAACCGAAGATGATGAAGATGAAAATGATGACGTTTTACAATTCACAAACAATTTAACACAATTAAATTATAGTCCAAAAAGTAGCATATCAAAAGGCGGATTTGAGTTATTATTAGGCGATCAAACATTAAGACAAGATATCAGGTAAGAGAAAATAACCCTTAAAATGATTTAAAAAAAACTGAATTTTCTTCAATAACAAAATATCTATTTAAGTCTCAAACAGTTTTTATCTTGATGTATAAATTTCTATAAGATATTTTTTTTTATCAATAATTTGTTATCATGTTGGTGACACTTGCAATGAATCTTGAATAACACGAAAAAATGTCATTGATGCACGCAAGTTGGATTCCATTACATTCTGAAAGTATTTTTTATTTTTTCAAGTACATTTTTCTTTAAATCATCACAGCAAAAATGATGATGCTCATAATAATAAAATAAATTTTCTTGCTGAATCATAATGACCTTTACGCTAACTCCATCATTGCATACAATCACACAAAAGTCACCAAACTTTCTTTCGGTTTTTTTGTTAGTTTTTAAAATTTTTCGCAAATAATTTGGCTTAATGATGACAGTGATGATGTTGAGACTTTACAACGGGATGTAACTTGTCACTTTTTGTCGCTTCTTTTTTTTTATCTATTTTGTTTGAAAATGAAAATAAATAAATTATTGCAAATGAGAGATAAAAAAAAAACCATCCAGTCGCGTATAAAATTGCATTGTTGTTGTGGACTGATGGCAAAAGTTTCTAATTTATTTGTTGACTAGTTTTTGAAATTTCCTTTTAGGAAATATTTAAAACTTTCATTTAACAATTAATTAAATTTTAATTTTTAACTAAGACTTTTCATCTCAACATAGTGCCGGCTAAGTCTTAATCAAAACAAAAAATTGTATCGGTTAATAAGGAAAATAAAAAATAATATTTGATAGTTTAAATGGGTTCACTGCAAGCAAACCGAATAAGAATTAATGACGAATCGAAAAAAAGAGACAGTTAATCCATTTTTAGCTGCATAAAGAAACAAGCCAATAACTAAGAGTCCAATTAACGAATAAAAAGTAACCGATTAAAACCGTATACAAATTAAATTAAAAATTAATATATTTAGCTTAAATGAATTAAAACTAAACCGGTTTATTTGTAATAGAGTGAAAGGGGGACAATTAAAAAAAAAACAAACCAATAATAATTGATTTCAGATAAAATTAAAATCAAGCTAAATTCTTTTAAGATTCAGAACTAAAATTAATCTATTTGATTTAGAATAAACTGTTAACCCGATAAACGACTTAAAATTTTAAAATCATGTGAGAAATCAACCGATTCATTTAGAAGCAAATAAAAATATTCCAATTTATAAGATTTAAAAAAATCATCTAGAAAAATATTAAATAAATAAATAAACCGGGTTTCCACTGAAATATAAAATTGTAATTCGAAATTCGATTAAAATAAACAGGTTTAATTTAAAATTAAACAAAGACTAAGACTAACAGACTAAATTTTATAAACATTATTAGAAAGCAAAAATAAAAAAAAAATCAAGTAACATAGAAAAGTGAAATGGTTTTTTTAATCGAATAAAAATAAACCGGTTCTTAAGAAAGCAAATAAAATTAAGATATTTTTAAAACTCAGAAAAAAAAGATTAAGCCAAAAATGTATTGACAAAAATCATGGATTGACAAAAATCAAATAATATCGAAATGTGAATCGGTTTTTTAATCGAATAAAAAAAGTAGCGGTTCATATAGAATAAAACAAAGTTAAGATTAGATTATATAAAAAGTATTAAACAATAAAAATAGTATATTCAAACAATAAAAATTCTATGTTTATAAGAAACGGTTCCTTTCAATCCGAATAAAAAATAAACCGGTTTTTTTAGAACCGATAAGACTAACTTATTTAAGTAAAACACAAAGAAAAACTAAAATTAAAATATAAAACTAAAAAAATTAAATTTTAATAAATAATTTTAAAGTTAAAATGGTTGTTTAGAATACCCTAAAAAATAACTGGTTTATTTAAAATCAAATAACAATAAAGCTGAATTATTAAAATGTTATAAGCATATAAAAATAAAATGGAAAATAAAACAAAATAATAATTCAAATAAAAATTAAATGTAAAACAAATCATTTTAATCGGATAAAAATTAACCGGTTCGCTTGGAATCACATGAAAACAAAAGCGTATTATATAATTTTATTATACAACAAAAATAAATGAAAGAAAATAACAAAATAAAAAATCAAATAAATTTGGAAAGTAAAACGGTTCTTTTAATCCGAATCAAAAACGAAGCGTGTTTCTTAGAATCAAATAAAACGAACACTGAATTTTTTAAATTTCATGAAAAAGGAAGAGGAAAACAAAAAAATAAGAATTCAGTAAAAATTGCAATATTAAAACGTTTGCTTTAATTCGATTAAAAAATGAACCGGTTCATTTGGAAGCAAATACAAAAAAAAAAAAATAAAAAATAAATAAACTAATTAAATTTTAAAAGAAAACGAAAATGAGTAAATAAATACCAAAATTAAAGTTAAGTAAAATTGCAACTTTATTCCTTATTAAAACCGATGTATTCGATTAACGAACCGGTTAAAAAAAAATTCATTTATATTTATTAAAATTTCTCTATTATTAACGAAAGTTTTGGTCATAAATGCTGGACATAATTTTAAATGCAGAACTTTTATTTTAATTCTTTATTCAGTTTCTTGTTTATTTGGGGATTTTCCTTTATGAATACATACTTGTACTAAAGTAATAACACACGTTGAATTTACAATATATATATATATGTATGTAAACCGCGGCTGTTCTGACTCTCTTTACTTTAACACCTACCCGTTGATATTTTTACAGGTACAAATGTAAAAGAATTTAGTTTTTATAAAACCAAAAGTGCAACAATAACTGAAAATAACACCCAAAATAAACTGTGACAATTTTACAACAACAACAATGACATGTTCATTAACACATCTTTCATTTTTCAATGCTGTGTATGTGTAATTGCATTATTTCCTGGAAAATCCTGCTGAAAAATATTTTTTTGTAATTGTAATTCAAGTGTGAAATTTGAAAATTTTCAAACACCAGTTATAGGAAATAAGAAATATTTGTGCTTGACAGTGGCAAATTTTTTCAAACAGTTTTTTTGAAATTCACATGTTTAAGCCACATGTGTTGAAGGAAATTTCCCGTTGTCGCATTCGATTTTTGTTGAAGAATATCGAGGCAGAAAATTTATAGATTCTTGTTAACTCTTATTTACGAAAAATGTTTTTAGTCACGTAAAGAAAACTTATCTAATGCACTTACTAACAACAATAACGAGAAAAAAATTTCACATGTTTTATTTAAATAATTTTTTTAAATCGCTTTAATTACAGTAGAAAAATTAATGCTCGTAAATTGAATGTTTCATAAATTTGTTACATTATTTTTTCCATTGTTATTCAAAACGAAATTGCTTTATTTTTAAGCGCCACACTCTACATTATTTATCAGTTTTAAATGATAATTTTTTATATGATTTTGAAATTAATCGATTCATTTTTAATTCAAATTAGTTAAAAAGGCACGATTATTTTTTTTAATTCCTTACGAATGCCTGCCGTTTTACATCAAGGTAATTTCATTTTATAAATATATTTTATGAGCAAAAGTGTTGTTCACACTGAAATTTTTATCACAAAAAGAAGGACTTACTGGTCGAGATTTCATTTCGATTTAACACTGATTTAAAGTGTCGTTTGTTGTCAGATTATTCGGACTAGCCTCGAATGCCTAGCATTGCGTGAGAACTTATCCCTTGACTTCTTTTAAATTTTTCAAATAACGATGACACGTTTTCAGAGCTTTTTAAAACGAGACGTTGATCAATATTCCTTGTTAGTTCTAGGCTAAAAATTTTTCCGTTACTTTGATTAACCGTAATAGCAGAAGAAAAATTTGTTTTATTCGAGCTCAAGAATGGCTCCAGACTGAGTGTGTGTGTAAAGAAAATATATGATAGAGATAATTATAATCTCGGAGCAACATATTATGGTTAAAATCATCAATTATCCATTTTCGACCCCATAAAGAAGTCGATTGAGCGATGTCCGTCTGTGCTAGTATTTTTTCACAAAAAAAAAACAACAATAAATATGTCAATCGACCAGATATAGTGCAGAAAGGGGTACTATTGGAAATCTCAGCATGATCGGTTACCTCTAATTTTTTCATGTTCCTTGGAACATTAACTCCAATCAAAAAAATAAATATATGGGGCGATAGAGCATTAAAAAATAAGAAAACAAAGATCAACTGAAAAAATTTGCGCTCGCCCATAATTTCCGAGTTACGGGGCCCTGAAGTTTTCAAATTTTTTAAAATATCAATATGGGTATCATTTAAAAGCTTTTAAAGAGATCTTTAAGGAAATACTAAAATTTTTTTAAAAATGCTTAACCCATTAGGAGCCGATCTTTTTGATGCAGTTCGACATTTTTTTATTTTTTTTATATTAAACGTCTAGAAGGAGCTTTGTCAAAAACAGCGCAGAACAAAAGTTTTGTTTTTACGCACTTAATCCACTGAAGTAAATTAAAATTTAATTATTTTTATTAGTGCGGCCAAAATTTGTTCATCTTTATTTTTTTAAATTGGTCATATTTAATTTAAGTGCTTAAAAAAATGTTTTTTATATCAAAAAGATATGTTTTAATTATTACACAACTGCACGTGTATGCTTAAGTATGCGTTAATGAAAAACTTCAATAA
This sequence comes from Gymnosoma rotundatum, assembly GCA_916610165.2. NCBI lineage: Eukaryota > Metazoa > Arthropoda > Insecta > Diptera > Tachinidae > Gymnosoma > Gymnosoma rotundatum. The sequence goes on from OU744340.1 coordinate 14,075,017, forward strand.
TTTTTGCTTTATTTTCGTGAAATAACTATAAAATGACCTGAATGTTATTGAATAAAAAGATCAACTTTTGAATCAAATCATATTATTGTTGCTGATAAAAACTATTTTTTTTTATTTTTGTTTTTATTTGCATATAATATTTTATAATATATAACATATAATATTTTAACACCGTAACCATGTATTGTTAACAAAGAACATAATATGGTTCTGGTTGATGATCTTCTGCTTGTTGATCTATAGGAATTCTAACGACTCGAACAGCGTTGCCTTTTCTAAACGACCCAGTTTATTTTTATACATAAAAATTTAGGAATTGGTTACTTTTCTTATTCGATTTAATTACTTTTCTTGTTCAGTACTTTATTCTTAATTTCTCATTTGAATTTAATTTGAATTTAACTCTGCTTGAGCTGACTAATTATTAAATCATTTATAAATGATCTGATTTATTTTTCGTTCGCGTTTAAATAAAACTTATTTTCTAGAAATTTGTTTTTTTCGGTTGTGAATGAACCGGTTAAATATTTCTTCAATATATTTTTAAGTCGATTTGAAATGAGTCGTGCAATTTTTATTTGTTCACAAAAAACCAAACAATGATTCGAAATTTTACAAACTTGTTTTTATTCAGTTTTAAATAATCCGGTTCAACATTTTCTTAATGAATTTTTTTCGTAAAGTTATTTTTTTATTCGGTTTTAAGTAAACCGGTTCAATGTTCTTACAATTAATTTTTAATTAGAATAAAATAAATGTTTTTTTTTTCATTCATTTCTGAAAAACCACACAGTTATTTTATTTTATTATGATTATTTTTTATTCGCTTTGAAATGCCGGTTCAATATTCTTAAAATTCATCTTTGAATCATTTTGAAATGAAACATTTTATTTTATAATCGTTTTAAATAAATAACACAATTATTCGATTTCACAGAAATTTTTTTCTTGTCCGATTTTAAATGAACCGGTTCAACAGTTTTTCAATTCATTATTAAATAGTTTGAAATTAATTAATTTTATTTTTTCTTCATTTCCAAATAAACCACACAATTATTCGATTAAATATAAATCTGTTTTTTATTCCGTTTTAAATGAACCGGTTAAATATTCTTTCAGTTAATTTTCAAATCAAATTGTAGTGATCTATTTTATTTTTTATTCTCTTTAAATAAACAACACAATTATTCGATTTTGTAAGAACCTGCTGTTTTTATCCGGTTTTAAATGAAGCGGTTCAATATTCTTTCAATTAATTTTTTAATTATTGTGTAAAGAGAATCATTTACTTTTTCATTTTTTTTTATTAAACCACACCATGATTTGATTTTATTTTAAATTGTTTTGTATTCGATTTTAAATGAACTGGTTCAATAATTCTTTAATTAAAAACGATTAAATTCGTATATCAATTGTATTTGCTTTCTTTACATTTCTCGCTGCAAAATTAATTGATTTTGCTTGGCAATGAACCAGATTATTTTTCTTACAAATCTTCTTTATCGTATACAGTTATTTAAACCGGTTCAGTTTTAACTATATCCTAAGTAAACCATCCGAGTCTTTACTAATTGTTCTGGTCCAATATTTCTTTAATTCTATGTGAAAAATCTTTGTTATCACGTTATCCATAATGAATTTGAGAATTAACTGTTATCTTTTTGTGTAAATGCCTTTTTTTGAACGTACCATTTGTTTATGTTCCTTAAAATTTAAAATTTATTTATTTCATTGTATTTTATGATCCCTCGTTGCAATTTTACTTTACAAGTTTTTGAAATTCTTTTATTATTAATTAAAAGTGAAATTACAACTTGAAAAGCTTTTATATAAACAAACGTTTCTTTTAGTTTAATTTTTACCCCTTAAGATATGCTTTACTTTTAGTGTATGTAACAACACATGTAACAGTGGTGCTGTTAGCAAAACATTGTTTTCGAAGAGTAACAGCAGTAAAATTATACTTAAATGGAATTTCTTAATAGAAACACCCTTAAGCAAATTTTTTAACCAAACAAACTAAATTCTTTAATAGTTTTGTACAATTTAAAGAATGTATTTTAAGTTTTGAAGAAAAAAAACAAAAGAATCATTACTATTAAGAACATTGTAAAAGTTTTAATGTACATTTGTTGACTTTGTAAATGAGAGGCTATTTGTGTGGGCTAAACCATTTTTCTACATTTTAGTTAAGTAAAAAGTTTGAAAAAGTACTTACCTGCAGACAGACTTCAGGTTACGTCTTATTTATTATCTTTTGACTGTCTAAGAAGGTATTCACCATTATTATTTTCTTTTTAAAAAAGTAATTAAATTGAAATTAACTTCTGGCATTACGCGTATAGAAATACAGATTTGTTAATGTTTTCTTGTATATGTTGTTTTTAAAATATTGTGAAAGTTAAACCGTTGCTTAAGTCAATTTAAGAGAAAAATACATTGCGTGTAAAGAATCACAATAAAATATTAGAAATTTATAAATATTGTTTTATTATTATTATTTTTTAATTTCAAGGCAACTAACAATCATCATTAATTTTTTCTTCGTAAATTAATTTACAATTTTGTCAATAATATAAACGACAAGAAATTTTATATAGTACATAGTATTTACACATAATAGAATAATTTCCATTATAATTTTATTTTTTTTTGATTATTTTTTTAAAGATTTGGAATTGTCTACACTGGGTAAAAAATGTAAAACTATTTTCAAAATGCATAAAACTTAATCTCATACTTTTAATATCTAATAATGATTGCAAAACTAATATTTTCTAATTGTTTACATATTGTAAACAATCCTTAAAGTCGTATACTGATTGTATACAAAATTTTGAAAAGAACTGAATGGTTAAAAAAAGTAAAGCTACTCCAATATGAAAGAAATAATAATAATTATTAGACATTTTAAATGTTTACATAATGTCAATAATGTAAAAATGGGAAAAGAACTGATTTTTCATGGTCCGACTTATAGAAATAGCTAACGTAATATCAAATTTTATTATTTTACTGTTTGTATATGTAAAAAATTTAATTAGATTTGGAAATAATTTAATTGTTTACATAATGTAAAAAATTATTTGATCATTTTAGTATTAAAAAAAATTATAATAAAATTATTTCTAGGATTTTAGTATATAAAATAAGCTAAAGGCAGATTTTTTTAAATTTATTAGAGATATTTAACAATTATTTACATAATGTCAAAATTATACATAACTGCAAAATACAAATAATTTTTTAAGTAATTTCTGGCAATATTATATGTAACATGCTGAGTTTAGATATTTCAATGGAAATTAGATGAATTGAGTAATTTGGTAAGAAGTTAATTTTTTACATAATGTAAAATGTCGTGACCTTTTTTAATGTGAAGACTAATTCCAACCAACTTATTTTTAGTAGTTGTTGTTATATAGTGTGTAAAGATTAAGACTCATAGAAAGTAAGTTATTTAAATAAGAACTAATTTTTTTTTTTACATCATGTCAATAATGTAAAAAAGCAAATTAAGGAATTGATAAGAAAAAATGTAGCGTTGAAAATACATTTATCATCTTAGAAATAAAACTTATTTCAAAAAAATAAGCTTGAAACTTGTATATATTACTGTTTTTTGAATATAAAGATTTAAAAATCAAGGTAAATAAAAGGAAACATTTTAACTTTGTAATGTAAAGAATTCAAGAATTTCTATAAAAGCAGATGTAGTAATACCTGACTTTCAAATCTTGTTTCTTTAATTTTGAAATTGTTTTTTACTGATTACATCATGTAAACATTATGTAAACAAATTTAAAATATCTCCAAGATTAACTCTTTCACACACCTTTTAGTTTTTCTTTTTAATTTTATTTTATTCGTTATTTTAAATTTGAGGAAAAATAACTGACAAAAATAACTGTCCAACATACAATGTTACTTTATAATGGACGTGCTTATGTCAGTAGAAGACTTCATTGTTCAATCATTCAGTGGTTTTGGTCATAAAATTTAGTGGTTGTGTGTTTTAAAAAAAAAGCAAAGTAGTTGTTGTTTTAGCTATAATAGATGTTGTATAAATAAAAGTAATAAAGATTTGTTGTTAACACATCTGAATATGTGCTATGCATTTTGAATTTATAAACTGAATATAAAAGCGAATGGCTTAAGGATTGGAGTAAGCAGTAGTTGTTAAAAACTAAGCAGTAAAAGAAAAAGGAGAAAAAGAAAACAAGAAACATAAAATAGTTGTACAAAACAACAATAACTAATATAAATAAAGAAAAAAAAACGTATCTTGAATTATTAATTTATTATTAGGGCATATAACAGACTGGAAGCACTTAAATTTCAAGGAGCTAACAATGGAGATTTTAATTTTTAACAAATAAAACCAGTTAATTTGTTTTTTAAAATCTTTAATTAAGGCCTATAATGTCATAAGATACACACATTTCGCTTATTTATTTACTTTTATGCCTTCAGTATATATTTTTTAATTCTTTACATTTTTAAAACTGTGTAAATAATACAGAAAATTTCAAAAAAAAAATTTAGGTGGCCTCTTAGCAATAAGCAATAAATACAAGTCGAGTCAACAAGTGATAAAATTATTGCAATTTATCTCTACTTTGTAATTCTTTACAGCTATCAATTAATGTAAACTATTGATTTACGCCCTTAGTTTAAACAAAAAATTTAATTAACAAGCATTAAGTAAGGCGCCAAAAACAGGGTTTGTAACATTTCGTGTATTTTTTACCTTAAAATATTGTAATATTTTTATATTTTACATCATGTAAAAAATGTAATTTTCATCAAAACTAATTGTTTTGAATATATTTCATAAAGTCGCTACTTTATAAAGACCTAAAGCTATTTTCTAAAATTGTTTACATATTTTTACATTACGTAAAAAATTCCAGAACCTCTTTATACACACCAAATTTCAGGTAAAAATAATATAATAATTTTACTACTTTGAACTTTTTTCACTTAAATCATTTTTTCCAAATTCTAACATTGTTTACACTATGTAAATAATATAATAACTACAGTTATTTGTAAAATTTTTAAAGATACTTTAAACATTTTAAAGAAACCTTTAAACAATTTATATTTTTTAATGCTTCACATACATTTTAAGAAATTTTTACAGTTCTAAATATTATTGACATTATGTAAACAATTAGAAAATTAAAAAAATATATATAAGGCAATATAAAGTAAAAGCAATATATGTAAAAAATCTAACTAGAAATATGGCTCATATCAATTATCACATCTTTTGACAACACTATTAGATTGGAAAACAGTGGCAGGTCCGTAGGTTTTAAACTTAGACCGCTAGCGTCCGCCAGTTTTTGCCAATGTCCGTATGAGAAGTTTGACTTTACCCACCTTATAGATTTTACCTTGAAATGTTTAAAGCTACTTTAACATATTTAAATTTACTTAACAACACGTGTAAAATTGAAAAATTTCAGCCAAACTGTGAATACCCTTAATACCTGTTTGTTTTTTTCAAACTGTATTAGATTTCATAAGTTGGTATTTCTTTTATTTTCTTATGTGTTTTTTTTACTTCTAAAATCTTTTTGTGTGTTAATACTTTTGTACTCACATTTATATAGAAATAAAATTTTTTTAATTTTAAATTTCATATCATGCTTAAGCCAACGTCGAAGTTTTAGTTGAGGCAGGTTCAACTATATTTTACGTTGATCCAGCACGTATAAAGTTTATAAATTTATATACGTTTATTTTTCTTTCTTTCTGTTTTTGCTAGTTCTCTGTAAAAACTTTAAATTAATAAAATTAATTTGAAACAAACACTTGGCTGCAAGAAACCCGACAAAGACAAAAACTGTTATGTAAAAGAAAAGAAAACGTAGAGTTTTCCCGAGAATTAAAACATAAATTTCAATCTTTGATAAGAGAGAATTCTAAAGAAAATTATGAAAATTAAAAAATATAGCTGATTTATGAAAAAGGAGTTGTGTGTGTGAAATTAAAATAGAAAAAAACAAGAAAACGTTTTTAATATGTTTTTCTTTAATTCTTTACACTTTTGAAACTATGTAAACAATACAGAAAGTTTGACACTTGCTAAATTATTATTGAAACCTTAAATTTAGAAGTAAAAAATTCAAGTACAGCCCACAAGCGCTTTAAATTATGCTGTTAAACTAAATTTTTGAATTCTTTACTCTCTTAAAATATATGTAAACAATTCGCAATCATCCAATTTTATCAAAAATTTTAACTAAAACAATTGCTACACATCAAATGAAAATGTCAATAAAATATTTAAAAACTTTATGTAATATTTTTACCTTAAATTTTCCACTATTTTTATATTTTACATCATGTAAAAAATTCAACTTTTTAAAATTTTATTAAAAACTAATTATTTTAAATATATTACATGTGTGGCATAATTTTGTAAGTTTAAAACACTCTGCTTTAATTGTTTACATATTTGACATTATGTAACACACAATTTTTACTCTACATATTTTCCACAAAAATAATAAGTTAATAATGTTTCATTATTGTTATGATTTTTTTTTTTGTTTTAACATGTTTATTTTTTAATTCTTTACATTTTTTACTTTATGTAAACAATTTGTAAACATTAAAAATCTTTTAAATTTTTTCATGAAACATATACATTTACATGTATTGCACAAAATTTAAAACTGTTTATACTTTAAAATGATTTAAAGCCATTTTTATAGTTCTTGACATTATGTAAACAACTTGAAAACTGAAAAAATATAGAGAACAAGTTAAAGTCAAAGTAACAGACCTATGAAATGTGCTAAAAATTTGTTTTATAACATTCAATACATATTTTTATTTTGGCTTCAGAACTCTTTACGTTTTTTACTTAAGGTACATATTTCACCAACTTTTAAGAAATTCTTTAAATTTAAAAAAAAAGATGCAAATTTATTTAAAGTAAATGAAAATTTACAATGTGTAATGATCTTCAAGTTTTTTAATTAATTGTTATTATTCTTTACATTATTGACATTATGAAAAGAATTTAAAAACTTTTAACATTAGCTAACTATTATAAATTTTGTGGCTTATGACAGCAATTACATATCATATTTACTTTGTAAAAAAAAATGAAAAAATTTTAATGCAAATTTTAAATACAAATTTTACATTTCTTATGCTTTAAACTTTTTAATATCACTTTATTTTTTTTTTACATTCTCGACATTATGTATAAAATCATATTACATAATGATTCAAGACAATTTTTTTCTTAAAGTTACTTTGTTTACACTATGTAAAAGTTTAATACATTTATTTTAGTTTTTTTTTTCAAAATTTCTAGATATTTATTTTCTATTATTCTCTACGTCCTTAACTTTCTGCAATTAGTTTTTTACATTTTTGTAACATACAAAAAAATTAATTTTTAAATATTTCAATGATTATATAAATTTGAATTTTATTTTGTTATGATTTTTAAGGGCTTTTTGAATTTTACGGAATTCTTGACATTATGTAAATAATTTAAAAATATTAAAAAGTAGTAAAAATCACTATAAGAAATTTAAAATTTGTTTGTATGCATAGTTTTTTTTTTTAATTATTTTAAGCGTTTTCATAATTTACCCGATATCTTTAGTTTTTACATCATGTAAAAAATCATTTTTTTGCATTTTTAAACATTTTAATGACTATGTAAACTTAAATTTTGTTTTGTTATGGTATTTTAGGGACTTTTTGAATTTAACGGAATTCTTTACATTATGTAAATAATTTAAAAATATTAAAAAATTTTCTATAAGAAATTTAAAATTTATTTAAATTAATAGTTTTTTTTTATTTATTTTTAGCTTTTTTATTTACCCGATATCTTTAGTTTTTACATCATGTAAAAAATCTTTTTTTTTTTTAATTTTTGAAACATTTCAATGATTATGTAAATTTGAGTTTTGGTTTAGCATAGCTAAGGGCTTTTTGAATTTTACGGAATTCTTGACATTATGTAAATAATTTAAAAATAATAAAAAGCAATAAAAATCACTATAAGCAATTTAAAATTTATTTAAATGCATAGTTTTTTTTTTATTATTTTAGGCGTTTTCATAATTTACCCGATATCTTGACATTTTACGTCAAGTAAAAAATCTTTTTTTTAGGTAAATTTTTAAATACTTTAGCTATGAAAATTAATTTTAAAGATCTATGAATATGGAAATTGTGTATTCACACTGTAATTAATAAAATTACTTCCCATTTTTAAGTTTTACCTGCCACCCACCAATTTTGTAACTTTTTGCAATTTTGTAACTTTTGTAAATGCTTTATAATAACAACAATTTTTTAAATTCTTAAATATCTGAAAATGTCATTGAAATTTTTATGTACATTTTGTATGAACGCCACACCTTCTTCTTTTTTAAGCATGACTCTCAGCTTGACAGTTTCTTAGGTAAACAAAAAATTCATTTTCTTGGATTTTTTTATTATTTGTTGTTATTGTAGTTATGATAGCTATTTTCTTCTACGCAAATATAAGACAAGATATTTTTTTTCTTTTTCTGTTTGCAACTTTTGGTGCATACGTTTTTAAAGTATTTATGTATGTAAATTAATGCCACAACAAAAAAAAGAAATAGAAAAAAAATATGTAAATATACACAAAAGGGTGCAAAAATGATTAAAAGTAAAGTCAATCGTACCTTTGAGATGAGAAGAGTGCATTATGCATAACAAAAAAATTTTTGAACACAGCATTGCAAATACAAACGGTGTGCGCAAAGAACTTTATCCTTTACCACGCCTTTAAGCAGTTGAATTTCCTGCTGTGTACATACATACATGTGTGCTTAAATGCTTGGCTCTAGCACTTTTAGACGAACTTTTTTTCGGCTGATATATTTGCCGCCCCATTCATATATTTTTATTTTCGAAGTGGCATCTCAAAATAAAAATACGATTTTTTCGCGTTAATAATTCACTATCTTTACCCGCCAAACAAGTTCTTAACAACGTGGCATTCTTTAATTCAAAAACTTAAAAAGGTGTTCTCTTTCTAACACTAGAGTAAAAGTGGCTTTGCTTGCCTGAGTGTAGCGTATTCCAGGTAAAAATATGATCGATTCTAAGGGCCAATGGATTGGTAACGAAACGTATATCGGAAGGTGGGGAGGTCACTCTGTACGTTTTTAGTCAGACAGTGCTCAAAGGCTTGAGGATACACGGCGTCAACTTTAGTAGGGCTCTTATTGTGCTGATGGAGACATATAGAATTTTCAAAGCTTAGTAAAGAGGGAAATGCCGTTAAAAGTGAGCGGCCGTGAGCCTACTGATTTGCCAATATTACAAAATACCGGATGCCTAATTTTAAGCAGAACCTATTCTTCCTGCTGAAGAAAGAAGGCCTGCATTGTCTTACAGGCAATTTAAAGGTTGTATAGAAAGATTCTAAAGCTAAAAATAGCTGCGATCTCTGGGCACTGCTCACAGAGCCTAAAACTCAATAAATGGTTTGAAGGGATTTTAAATTCCTATTGGATATGCGAAAACTAAAAGGAATTTCAAACTAACGATTGAGCCAGTAGCCGATATTGTGAAGCTTTATGCCCTTTATGGCTGAGCAGAAGATTCTATGATGATTCAAGGTGGAATTTGGGTCGCTGAGTAAAATGTGGTATCACGCTGTTGTTTAGTTGATCACGACAAGGATTTTGTTTTATCTTTTTGAAGGGTATCGCAATGGACTCAACGAGTTAAAGTGCCACAGCAGATCCACACTTCCTAACCGAATCTAACAAAAGAACTAATGACTTTTGCAGACGAAGAATAAGCAATTAGACCAGAACTACTTTGAATGTCCTTTCAATCCTTCTGCACTTCTTAATGAACCGAAAATCGGCTGCTTGTTTAGCGAACATTCTCTCTCACAAGTTATTAAGATTTACTGTCAACTGCAATAGCAAATGATTAGATCTTTAAGCTGAGATTCTCCAGATAAAAAGGAGTTTGTATCACATTAATTGCTTGCCTTTTTTAGGACTAGCTTTAACTTAAATTTCATTTTTATTTGATGATTTTTAAAGTGAAGTAACCAAGTCCTTTGAAATAATTCATTTGTTGCACAACAATTGTAACACTTTGAGGTTGCACTTTTGTATCTAGTATCCACACTACACTGTACAGTACATCCTCTTCGTTATTGGAATTTCACCAAATTACAAGTGAATTTTTGCCACACCCTTTACTAAGTAGACAATTCTCTAAGTTAAAAGAATAATGTTAAAAATATTTTCTCTTCAATTTAATTTTCTTTTTTATATATTTCATAGTTTTTTACAGTAATTACCAACCTGTTTGTAATTTTCTATTTGTTTTTTAATTCCGAAATGCTGATCGCATTAAACCAACACCAAATTCTCTAACCTTTTTAGTATTTATGGACAAATAAATCTTAAAGATTCATTCTTTTAATTGCCGCCTAAATGATTTAAGCTGTCATAAAGTCAGTCACTATTTTTTCTTTCTTATTATATTCTTTTTTTTTTTTTTTTTTTTTTTTTTGTTAAAAAACAAAGACTATTCTTTCATAATCAACATAAATTATCCCACCAAATGTCTTTTGTGAGTTACCTTTTAATACATTCGTTACTTTGTGTCTAATGGCGCGTCAGTTAAACGAAAATGAATGTCTTTCAATCACCAAGACAAAAGCCTATCCTAAGAATTCATATGTAAAATGTTAAATCACTATCAGGGATGGCAAAGTTAATACAGTTTTGTTTTGTATAAATCAAAATTTTAAAGTAGAAAGGTTTTTCGGTAAATCTTTAGAGGCAATAAAAATATATTTGCCAACGAAAGTTACTCAATGATTACTGTGTTTTTGTATAAAAAAATTTTTGAGTTTATATTTCCTTTTACTTTATTGATTCAATGGAATTATCATTTATTCAATTTGGCTTTCGGTAATAGACTCTGAAATTTTCTCAAGAAAATTTAGATAGAATCCACTGATGAGCTAAAGGGTCCACCAAATAAATTTTTTTTTGAAAATGCTATAAAAAACGAATTGGATGATCAGTTTGCTTCAACTCCTAAACCAATTGGACTTTGTATGGAATCATACCAAGGTTTTTATGCAAAATTCGTCTCAATGATATCTCCGAAATGTTCAATTGTTGAGAACGACGGTGTATTGATGTTGATGGCACTTCACGCACACTTTCTGCCATCGCAGCAATATTCTCGGGTGTACGCACTGCTTTTGGCTTTTAACGCTTTGCTTTATCGATGAGGATGCCAGTTTCTTTCACTTTTTTCACAAGATAACGAACATACAGAGCTGACGGTGCTTCTCTTCTTACATAATCCGTACGCAATTTTCGCACACATTCTGCAACATTACCATGATTTTCAAAGTAATGTCGCAATATTTCCCAGCGTTTTTTAAGCCTTCAGCGGAAGGACAAAACTAATTATCTGTCAAATCAGACGTATATTAAATGTTACCATTCAAGAAATAAGCACTAGTTGAAAAAAAAACGTTAGACGGCAGACCCTGTATATAAGCAGTAGCGAAATGGCCATATGGATATGCCTTTCCCGCAGCAATACATTTTACATTGTTCTTTTTGCCAATTTTATGTCGAAGTGATTTTATATGTGAAGTTATGTAAATTTTTCAAAGGAAAGAGATTTTTTGGTTTTATTTATTGATCAGCCTAATGCACTGGGCATTGATTGGCTATTGATGCACTGGTTAATTCGATAATCCTTTGTAGAATTTGTCCAGTCAATCGCCTTACTTCAAACATCTTTTGAAAAAGAAAGACTTATTTCAGAGATTGGGCCTAAGCCCAGTTTAACGTTCTAAAAATTTTGGTTTTTCTCCTTTAGGTGTGAATTTCGAAAAGTATATCTTTTTAAAATTCACCTTTAGGTAAGATTCGATCTATGATTCACAATTCTATAAATTCTCCCTTCGAGGTCGACTTTGCAAATTAGACAATACCCATTTCAGCTTGTAATGAGAGTTCTTATATCTTTAAAATGTCATTTAAATCAATTGCTCTGTATAAAGTTTCCGGTTTAACCTACACCTTCAAACTTCTCGGCATCCGAGTTTCAAAAAAAACCATTCGTGTAAAATTACCAGTTTTACCCTCTCTTAGTCTGGTTATGTTTAGTGGAATTTTGGAAGCCGTTTGTTACAATTATAAAATTCCGCTTACCATCCCTGATTAATCTAAAAACATTCTTAATAATTGAGAGTAAGTATGGTTCTATGTGAGAGAGAAAGAACGAGAAGAGTAATTGAAATAGAGCCAAGTGAAAAAGAAATAAAGTTGTTCAATAGGGAATGATTCTTTTAATCCTTTTCATTTTTTTAAAATATTTTTGTAATCTAACTAACACATACATTCGAGTACGTGCATAAATTTTTTTAAATATGATGAGAATATTAAATAAAAAATCATTAAAACGTTAAAAAATCATTAAACGTTATATTTAAAACCCAAGTATATATTTGCTTTCCTTAAGGTCTTTAGTTCAAAACAATTTTAATGAATTTTTTTTTACCTTAAGAGTGTGGATACACTAGTCTTAGTAAAAAAATAAGAACAGTGTTAAGAAGTGTGTTTTGTTGTAAATAATTTTAGCTTGTATGTACAACTAAACCATTTGAGAATTATAGAATTCGAAGTTTACCTGAAGAGGACACGTCTCTAAATAACACAATTTGTCCTGTATAAAATGTTTTTGTTGCCTTAAAAGGCAGTTACCAGAAGGTGATGCAGTTAGAAGCTCTGAGCTTGCCGATATGAATTATCGGTCATTGCAGATTATTGCAGAGAAGAATTTATATGACACGAATTTTGCTTTTCCACATTCTTGATATCCTCAGTAGTTTTTCTTTTCTGTTCTAATTTATTTGAGGCCTTTTTTTATAGTCAAGCAGATGATCACCTCCGTTTATTTAGCATGCAATACAACATAAAGAGCATTACGAACTTTCCGCACATAGGGCAATACACCATTAATCTTTACCTCCTTCTTTCTCTCTCTGTCCCAGTCAGCCTGTCTCTAATAGTCTTTTCGGAAAATATTTCAGGCTCCTACATACCCAAGAAAAGTCAGTGTTAAAGATTCCACTTATTTATGGATTTCCGACATTTCGATTATGGAACCTAACTGTATCTTTACTGAAACTTTGTTCCTCTCTGAGAAATTTTTTTAACGACCAATTGCTTCACAAACCTTAATATGGTGAGTGTAAAGTTTTTCCACCATTTCATTTATGAATGTAAATTTTTCCTGTCAAAAAAACTTATTTATTCTTTTGCCATCAATAAAAGTGTAAATATTTATGCTTTATTTTGACTAGATTTTTCTGTTTGTGTGATTTTCGTTAACCATTACCCCTGATAAAGTAATATGATCTGCGGCATTCCAATCAGAGTTTTTTACGAGATCCACCTTACATTGTGGACTCTTTTTTATACTGCATAAATTCTACAATGAAAAGAAAATTTGGCAACCCTTTCAATATGTGTGGGTGTGTATTTGCATGTGGTAAACAGAGTTGCATTACCCTGAAGATATAGTGACTAGTCTACACACGCATGGAATTTATATTCCATAAGGAACTAGGACTAGTCCAAAGGTAACTCAAGCGTATAGAGAAAACATAATCCGTTTAACATTACGATGTCCTAGGGCTGGACCATATAACCCAGCTTTGCATTACATGCGAGTAGTTTCAAAACTACTCTATGTCACTTTACGATGGAACACCCCAGAGGGACTGCATAACATAGGAATTTGTTGTAGCTAGTACATTTCAGTTACAATAGACCACGTAGCCCAATATTATCTACAGGGTAGTTGTTACTTCCACCACTTGTAAAGTGTAGTAAGTGTATAGCAGAAAAAAGAAAAGTTAAATAACACACACATTTTCAGCAGGAACTCTTTAGGGCTGCACAGTCTAGATGGTCTGAAGAAGTCACCTGCAGGGTCTCGAGGACATTGCGTCCTTAGTATCTTCCGCATCATGACTACTGTAGAAGTTGTCAAGATGAGGAGGAGGGGGAAACGGTGGAGCATCTGCTCTGTCATTGCCCAGCTCTTTCTGGGAATAGAGCGGCCATTTTTGGCAGTCGGAGACTGCATGGTCTTGCAGACTTATCTGATAAACTTGTTTATCTGGTCCTCGGGGTGGTTTAGATATGGACCTTTAATGGTGCCGTAGGGACCTGAATCTGATCCCTGCACATCCTATTTCCAGGTGACACAACGGGACCTTAAGGACCCAAGTGAGTCGTTCTCACTACGCCGACAGCCTCTGCAACCTAATCTAACCTAGTTAACACATGTCCAGCATTTTCGTTGTACAGTTATAAGTTCAAATCCCATTAAATCCTTTAAAAGAAAGAATAATAATTTTTGTTGTGTAGTTGCGGTAAATTTTGTTTCTAAACGCCAAAAAAATTAAACACCAGTTCACAATTCACAGATTTTCGATTAGAAAAACGAAAGATGAGCTTTTATAGGCATTTGTATATTAGAACAGCTAAACGACTTGAGTTATGGAGAACATAAACTCATATTGTTAAGCTGGCATAGGAGCCTCTATTTTACACGAGCAAATAAGATGACTAAAGCGTCTGTGAAATAAATCGTGGCCCATACCTCAATGGAGCATTTTCTACTGAGAAAAGTTAAAAAGCCATAACAACAGTGAGTTGTAGTCGTGGCTGAGTTGTCTAATGAGTTAAAGTCTTGACGGCGTCACGAGATTATTGAGATTTGAATACCTAAGCGAATTAAACGTCCATGTTTGTTAAACAATACATCAGTAGTTCGAGTTTCGACAAAGTAACGAGGTGTTGTGAGGTGGATAGATGCGAACAAATCTACCTAGATCTACCAAGTAGGAAATAGAAGAAATTCAGAAAAAATATAGTGCCATAGAAGAGTTAAATAAGAAATAAAAAATTGATTAAGGAGTAGGGAAATCATTTGCATAAAGAGTCGTTTAGTGCAATTCCGATATAAATTATTGAAAATTCGACAATATTTATCTAAAAATTTAAGAAAACATAACTATTTTATGATTATGATTCTTTTCATTTATAAATTCCTTTAATGTTGCTTTACAACCATCAACAGATTGGTTCAACGGTTTTAAAGTATTTGAAATAAAAAGTAAAAACAAAATAGAAAAGAAAGAAGCAAAAAAAATAAGTTAAGAATAAAAATAATTATTTATGAAATCTATACTCAACTCAAAGTTCTCCAAATACTATGAATATCTTGTTATTGTCGTTGTCGTTGTTGTTGTTGTTGACGATGATTTGTTTTGAGGCAGTCGGTTTAGAAAATGAAACCCTTGTATTTGTAGCATAAATTTTAAGTACTAAATAAAGAATAGCTTCCCATATCTTAAGTAAAACAACAACAAATACAACAACATTGGAAATATTGTACGTAGCAACAACTATAGCAGCTACAAAATATTTATTCTTAACATCCAAAGGCTAAAGGTTTGTATTACCTGTGTATACTCTCCTTTATTCTTTTTTTCTTTTTGACGTGCTGTTTTGAAGTTATTTTTTTCCTCTTTTCGTTTTATTTTTTCAAAAATAACTGAAATAATCTCATGAAAGAATACACACACCCAAACGTACTACATACATACATTCAAACATTCCAACTGTTGCATTGAGTCATACTTGGCTTAATTGTTTGAAGGCAGTTTGAAAAGTTTTCTTTTTTTTCGCAAAACTTTTTTTTTTTTTTTTTTTTAAAGAGAAGTAGCACTTCAGGCATCAATACCTACTTAGTTCGCAACCGTGCTACATTCTTTAGGAAAGAGATAGATGAGAGAGAGATAGATGAGAGAGGAGATAGATATAGCCATTTTATTAATTATTTTACTTCGCCGGCGAATATGCTATAGAGAAGTACCGACGAAGGAGGCTGCATGTTTTAATTTTAGATCTGAATATGTATATATACCATTAAACAGAAAAAAAAAACATTTTTTTTTTGACTACCGCAAAGATTGAACCCAGGGCAGCTGGTTTGTAGTCAACGTGTTTACCACTTAGATCCGCACTTCCGAAACTAAGCATCAACTCCAAATTTTTCACTTTACATTTTCTGTTAAAAGAATTTTGTCAAACATTAATTTGTAAAGCACTATATAGCATACCTTTTGCTATCAATCACTCGTTCTATTTGGTGGGACGTGGGCTCACTGTTCCTTAAAATTAGAAGGAACAGTATCTCTTGGAAAACCTCTGTCAAGCGATGTTTTTTTTTTACTCTTGGACTAATTTATCAAATACGTTGGGGTTGGTAATCTTCAGGTTCTTAATTTCCAATTTCATTTGTGCTATTTTTATAGTTTATAAAATTTTTTTTTATTTGTACACGACACTTAAAATACAGACGACAATATTAACGGCAAATCGACGCAATATCAACGTCACATTTCTTTATAAAATACCAAAATCATATTGCCAGTCATCGATAAATGGCAATATTGACAACGAGAATACCAGTTTTCAAAAAACGATTAACATTGCCGTCGCCTTGTTTTGCCGAGGCCATACAGAATAAATGTGATTATGTTTTAAGTTAAAGGGTCATCCGAAAAACGCGCCTACATATTTCTTTGAAATAAAACACAAACTATTTGCAATTTTTTCAAGCTGTTGTTTTTATTAAAAGTATGATCCATTACAATTATAAGTGGAATAGAATATCATTCAAATGTCCATCATGACTGCGTCTGCAGACATCAATCCGAATATCGAAATTTTTAATGACTTTCCGACATTTTGCTGGTGTTATTTCACCAATTGCAACTTGAATGTTGTTCTTTAGATCATTAATTGTTTGTGGCTTGTTAGCATATACTCGACTTTTCATAAAACCCCACAAAAAAATCTAATGGTGTTAGATCACATGAGCTTGAGATTTCAATCGAAATCTGCATTTCGTGAAATTACACGTTGAGGAAATTTTGATCGCAAAAGCGCAATGTTTTCTCGAGTTGTGTGACATGTAGCACCGTCTTGCTGGAAATAGACGTCAGACACATCAATATGATTCAACTGTGTCCATAAAAAGTCTCACAACATTGATTGGTATCGCTCAGCATTCACAATAACAGCATTTCCAGCATCATCTTCGAAGAAAAATGGCCCAATGATTCCATTTGCCCAAAATGCACACCAAACAGTAACTTTTTGTGGGTGTAGAGATTTTTCATGAATAACACGAGGATTTTCATCACCCCAGATACGACAATTTTGCTTATTGACGAATCCATCCATTCTGAAATGAGCTTCGTCACTAAACAAAATTTTGCTTTGGGTATTTTTTAAAGAACGCTCATTTTCATAATAACTTTGAGTGATGTAAACGCGTTGTTGCAATGTGTACCTGTCCATGGTTAAAACTGTACTACCTTCTAATAAAATAAAATGGCTTATGTCATTTGAAAAGATGTCACGTGTAAAAATTATATAGTGCTGACATCTAGGCGTCACATTTGGATGACCCTTTAAAAATAATAATAATTGAGAATTCTTTTTTTTTAAGTTTTATTTATTTAAAATTAAATTCATTCCACAAAATTTCTATTTTCATACCTTTAAACTAAGAAAATATTAAAAAAAAAATCTATGACTTTTTGCTAAAATGGCAACTCACCACATATAATTTGTTGCGACACCTTACTTGATATCGAATGCTACAAAAAACGCACCAGGTTTTTTTTAATAATTGAAAAGATTTTAAGGTATGCCCTCTTATGTAAATGATACCGTTCATATTCATCATTTCTTTCTGCTGTTGTTGTCATGTGGTTAAAACATTTGTTGTTTAATGTTCTTTGAAAAAAAAAGAACGAGAACAAAAATAATAAAGTTGGTTCTGCTTTTGTGCTCCCAGCAAAACAAACAGGGTAATGCATGACAAGACATACTCACCAATATCCCCAAACAATTCTATACAATCTAACCACAGCGTTAAGAAATTTAGTGTTCACAAAAAAGCAATCTCAAGCAAAGATGAAATTTTTGAGGTTTATAAAATAAATAATCCCTTGTAAAATAACACTTTCTTAAAATCACACCCTGTATACATATGTAGGTAGTTCCTAAAAATTCATATGTACGTGCAACACAAAAAATTTTTAACACAGATTTACTTTCAAGGGCTTTCTTTTTTACCTCCTTGTTGCTGCCAAAAAGATTTTTTATTTATTTTTGTACTTGTTCAAGTTTATTTTATTAGAATTATTAGTTTAAGAATAAAACTATTGTCAAACAGTGTTGCCAGTGTTATTCCATAATTCAGAGAAAATAACAAGGAAACAAATTCATTTACAGAACAAAAAAAAAATGAAAGTAAAAAAAGAAAGACGTATGAAAAAAACAAATTAGTAATTGAACAGAAATAAAATATTAATAATACTTTTTATTACTGCTCTATAACATTACAGAAAATTAATAATAAGTTGTAGAATTACATTAATGAGACACTTGCCACTGTTTATTTGTGGATTAGTTACTTATGTCTGGTTAAATTTTAGCAGTAGCAACTATTTAACTACTTTCTAAATTCTCGTCTGTAATTCGTGATGATTACTTTGATTTTAAAAAAGTCATTTCCGAAAAAAAATTGTTCGCATTTACTTATATGTGCTCCCAAACAATGAAATAATTTTTTTTTTGCGCTATTTAGTCCAACTATAAACAAGAATTCCATGCGAGTTTTTTCACTTTTTCCTTTTCTCCCATTAAAAATGTTTTTCTCTTCTGATTGAATTTTAAAATAAAAATAACATGTAAACAAATTAAATTGCTTCCTTCAAATTACGATGATGCCACTTTTCTTATTACTTCGTTCCCACGGAATTCATAATAAGAGGAATCTTTTCTCGAGAATGATTGGGCGGACATATGCGCGCATCTAAATTTTTGTAGAATAAATTTCATTTTAAGATCCTTTTTTCTTGCACTTCAAATAATTCTAACTTAAAATTTTTGTGAATTTTGGTCACATCTGTTAACAAAATTGGAATTGAAAAGACATAAAAATAGCATTCTTTACTGCTAAAATCCATCAATCTTTCTTCAAATTCTTGAATGAAAGCAAATAAAATATTAAGAGACTTTTGTTTTTCGTTACTATTTTTAACGTATTTTTTTTTCGTTATGATATTTAGAGACTGTTCTATGCTGGTGTTTTATATCTTCGTTCGACTACAAGACAAAAAATATAAAAATTTTTTAATTTTTATTTTTTTTGCCACCTGTCACTGCTTAAAGGCCGGCCACCATATAAAATTAAAATATGTTCGCAGGCCGCAGTTTATATTCACGTGGTCAGCAGTTGGCCCGCTGGTCGCACGTTGCCCACCCCTGGTCATGACGATTTAAATTAGGACTCAAAACTAATATTTCGGTACGAAAAAGTGCATGGTATTGCCATTCAATATAATTAGTTAAAGTGGGATTATTTTAATAAATCCGTTTTACATTTAAAAAGTACCGTTGTTAAAGAGAAATTCGAGCCTTTTCGCTTTTAAGTTCAACATAAGATAACTGACAATTTTTCTGTAATATAATCCGTCACTTCCTGAAGAATTTTATTAGACAACTTTCTTCTAAAACGAGGTACCGTACCAGGTTTAAGCGGACTTACTGAAGTTTGCTAAAATTTTCGCAAGTTTGAACAGAATGCTTAGTTTTTCGCAGGGATGCAGCTCACGTTATTTCACAGTTGAAAATAATTGTTGCCATAAATATTTTGCTTTTTATAAACATGAAGCAAGAAACATTTCGTGATTTCTTACAAATTGAAAAGAGTAAAACTTCACCAACATTATTTTTTGTTTATTTGAAACTTTTGTTATTAAAATCGAATTAATATGTTAAAAAAGGTTGATATGTTAAGAAAAACAGGTACTCTTTCAGTGATATTACTCTATTTCTTGTCTGTACCAAGAGTTACGAAAATTTGGCCTAATAGAACATATTACATGGAGCCTTTAAAAAATATGTTAAAAATGTAACCAAACAGCAACACTGATTTTCAAATAGGTACCTAAAGTTTGATCTGCGAGCGAGTATATGAGTGTGTAAGTGTGAGTAAGAGAGAAGAAGACTAAGTACTCTACAAAAAGAGTACTTACTCAATGAAATATATTTTGAAGGATTATTTCTTGTAGGTTTTTCCCAGATTCTTTACCTGAAAATAAAGTTTGAAAATAAAATCTACACTTAAAAAAATTGTGTACAAATACTAATTTTTGAAAAAAAAATTTTACATGAATCAATTTTTTAAACTAAATTCAGAGTCTATACATATGTAAATGGTTTCGAAAATAGCAGACAAGTCAAAAATTTTGGGAATTTTCTAAGTATTAGTGAGATTGAAATCATTATTTTAATTTTGTCTTTTAGTTTTGTGAAGTGAAGAACTATCTTTTTAAAAACTCGCGGGTATTAATTCATATTTTGTATAATATTATTAAAAATTATATATAAAATATCACCATCTAAGCATAATCATTTCTCTAAGTGTATTTTATTATAAGCAACAGGTAAACGTAACCAAAAGACACCAACACAAACCAACTTAAATACAGCCAGTGTTTGTATTGTAAAGAGAAGACAAGTTAATACGAGGTGCCAGACTTGAAGATTTTTTTTTCATTTTGACGATTTTTTATAACTAGATATATATACGAGGGCTGCTATATATATTTGTGGCCTGGCCACACTGAGTGCTGCCAAGTGCAATCTGACATTTCCATTGGAAAGTTTGTCATTTTTAAGCACGACCATTATTTGTGTTGTTTACAGTGACTTGAAAAAATTAATATAGACAAAATGGAATTAACATTTTCGTGCCATCATTTTTCACAACTTTTGACGTGGATTATCACGACAAGAGTGCATTGTTGAACTTAAATCTTTGTATGGCGATAAAGCACCATCCTATAGCACTGTGAAAAATTGGTATAATGAATTTAATCGTGACCGAAGCTCGCTCAAAGACGAATTCCGTGAAGGTCGTCCAAAAACGGCTGTTTTGCCAGAGAACATTGATGCCGTGCATGAACTCATAATGCAAGATCGACATGCGACATACCGAGAGATAGAGACATCCTTGGACATTTCTTCCACCAGCATACATTCGATACTGCATGAACACCTGGCCGTAAAAAAGGTCTGTTCTCGTTGGATCCCGCACAATTTAAAAGTCGCTCAAAAAAAGGCTCGTGTCGATTGGTACAAAGAAATGTTGCAAAAATACGATTGCGGTGCTTTAAAAGACGTTTATAAGATCGTCACAGGTGACGAATCATGGATCTATGCGTATGAGCCCGAAACGAAACAACAATCGACCGTGTGGGTCTTCAAAGACGAGCAAAATCCAACGAAAGTTGCTCGTGGAAGAAGCACTTCGAAGCAAATGGTCGCCTGTTTCTTCGGCAAAATTGGTCATGTGGCGACTGTTCCACTTGAGCGACGTAGGACGGTCACTTCTGAGTGGTACACTACAATTTGTTTGCCTGAAGTCATCGGAGAAATTCGAAAAACCAACAAGAGAAGACGAATCATTGTTCACCATGACAATGCGAGCTCTAACACATTGGCTCAAACCAGAGCGTTTTTGACCGGCCAAAACGTCAATTAATGGGTCATCCGCCGTACAGCCCTGACTTGGCACCTAATGACCTAATGTTTCCGCACATCAAGAAAAAAATGCGTGGTCAACGATTTTCGTCGCCAGAAGAAGCTGTTGAAGTGTTCAAAAACCATGTTTTAGAGGTTTCTCAATCGGAGTGGAAAAAGTGCTTCGACAACTGGTTTGAGCGCATGCAAAAGTGTATAAATCATGCTGGAGAATACTTTGAAAATCAATAAAACCATTTTTGATTATAAATATTCGCATTTTCACTATTAGGCCAGAAATATATAGAGCAGCCCTCGTATTTAAGCACAAAATTCAATTAAATTTGAAAAATCTATATACGAATAGGCAAACACAAAATTTCGGGATCCTTTTCCTCCGCTGTTTGTCAAACGATTTCGCTAATTCTTTCTTTCATTGCACAAAACTAACAAAATCGAAAATTAACAAAAAAAAAACAAAATTAAAAAATAATTTACACAAAAAAAAGACAATGTTTCATCACAAGAGTACAAGTTTCAAAACGTCGATTAAAAAAGTTGAATTTTTCATTTAAGTGATATTGTTTAAATCATCAGCAGCACCAAAACCCACAAAAAAAGATTATTCAATAAAGAGTCTTCTCTTTAGGTGGCCTTAAATCGAGCCATTTTGAAACACATCTCAAGACTTGAAAAACAAGAATCTTAATATAGGAAATGCCTTTTATGACAATTTTTAATAATTCTAAATCAGTTTTTATTAAATGTGTGATATTGCTGAGATACTCAGGATAAAGCTAATTTTTGGCCTATCGGACTTGTCAATAAATAAAATTTGCGCATATGAAATAAAACCAATCCACGACAGACCCTGCAGTCTCCATTGCATCAGAATAAAGGTGTCGTCTACACCTTGGTGGAATTACTGATCATTAATTTGTTCAAAATAAAGCCGTTCACAGCACCATTCTTTGTGCTTCGTACAAGGCGGGTACCGTAACTTTCAACTTAATTAAATTTAAATTTAGTAAAAACTAAATGACGAAAGATGGACCTGTCTATTGGACCCTGAGTTCGTGCGATTAAATACCTTTCGATTATTTCCTGTAAGGAAAAGAGCAGTAGTTTTTGATAAAAATTTAAATATTGCATTTATTTTTTTCAATTTAAAGTTCTACAGCAATAAAACACAGCCGTTGCTCCAGTCCATGCTTTAACTAATAATAAATAAATTTTTCTTTAAATATAATGATTTCTTAATTTAGCTGTAAACCTCATCGAATGCAGTAGAAGATTTATGTCACATTTAGTTAATAGCACTAAAGTCTTTCATTGAAAATTCATCGCAAATTTTTTTGATAAATTTTTACAACTACGTCGTATTGGATCCAAAACTAATATAATTTTTTTCCATTAATGATAAATTACCATTATAATTTTCCTACAAATCATGTGGATATTCCAATAAATGTTGCTTGAGCCATAAAATATAAAAGGCTGCGTATATCTTTATTTTAAAAATCTTCACACCTTGTAGTTAACATAATTGAAATTATAAAACATTTATTAAATCTGTATATTAATTTCGGATTAATAAAAATCTGTTAAGTGATTATTTACAAAAAGAAAAAATGAAGATTTTTATCGTATTCCATCTGGCAACCATCGTTTCCGTTGTGTGTTGGAATTTATGCATATGCATGTGTGAGTCTGTTTGATTATTTTGTATTGTTATTTATAAACTTACTCAGCCTCTTTTAAGCAATCTAAATACAGTGTAATCCCGATTATGTGGACAACGAAAAATCTAGCTGTATTAGTAAAACCGATTTATCCCAATATATCAAACAAAATAAAGAATTCATCTAAAATTGTTAAGTAGAAATCCAACATTTTTATTTTATTTACGTATGTCATTTTATGTTAGTGTTAATTCCTTGTGTATTGAAATAGGTAATTGGGGCTTGCAACATCTCTTAGGCTTACAATTTTTCGAATATCTTAAGCAAGCAAGTTATGCTCTTCAGTGTGTAATAAGCAGGCGTTCTGCTCGGGTATAACTTGGTATTTAATTGTTTTTGGAGTTGTTACTCACGATTGTTACGATTTTATTTAAAGATCTCTATTTCATTGCATTCATCATCAATCGTTTTCATTGTTTTATTTAATCATTCGATTAGTAGATTTTATATTTTTCAGAATCGTCTTGGCATTACCAACGATCGACCGTCAGGCCTACTTTTCTTGGCAAATTGTATGAATGTTTTTTTTAAACATATTTCTCCAGGTAATCCCAAGCACTTGACGCCGCAAAGACAAAATTTATCAAGAAAATCTTGCTAAGCCTAAGCGACTCCATTGTAGTTGAGTTGGTGGGAAATATTCCGGCGTGTTTAACAAACTACTAACTTCTTCGTATCGTTATGCTATTTTTACGAGGATTTTTTTAAATATGATTGTTATACGCAGTTTTGCTGCTTGCGTACTCATTTGGAAGACTTGATATATCTCGTGATCTAGAAGTCTTAGTATCATTAGCATCATCTTGGTTATCATCATTATATCCACCATGATTTTGTTTGTTACATCGCAGCAAAGTGAAAGAGTTATTCATAGGATTGTCTCTATTAAGGCCTTAAAATCGGCAAATATTTGTCGATTGCCTTGATTTTTTCTTATTCACTCTAAGATGTTGTTATCGATTACACTAATATTTTCCCTTATATTATGATATTCAGCACTTTGCATTTTTTTTGCCCCTTCCGAAACTATTTGGGGTTTTTTAAAAAATAACTCCGAATGAAACTGCAGTTTAAACTTCATATGAATATGTTATCTTCATTCTAGATGTAAATAGATTGTGTTCTGCTAAAAATTGGCGAATAAACTTTTTTTAGGAGGATTTGCTAAGAATTTATTTTTAGTAGCCAATCGTTAACCCAGCTTTACCTAATAACTAGTATTGCGGCTAAATAAATAAAATTTATAAAAAAATGTATGACTTCCTATCTTAATATCTTAAGATATTGTTATAAAAATAAGATTGATTGTGCTTCCGGGCACACAACCCCTGTGTCGATCACATTAATAGCCTAAGAGTGATCATACAGCAATCCATAGAATGGAAATCCCCTTTGTACCTAACGCTTACAAACTTTGAGGAGGCTTTTGACACCTTGAACCACAGAGCCATATGGAAAGCATTGGAATGCAAAGGCGTACCTCCAAAGCTGATAAGTCTAATCAAAGGTCTATATGAAAACG
The DNA here is from genome assembly GCA_916610165.2 of Gymnosoma rotundatum. Classification (NCBI taxonomy): domain Eukaryota; kingdom Metazoa; phylum Arthropoda; class Insecta; order Diptera; family Tachinidae; genus Gymnosoma; species Gymnosoma rotundatum. The sequence goes on from OU744340.1 coordinate 14,099,976, forward strand.
TTAACTGTCTGATCCTTTACGAAGGGCAACTAAGCAATAAAATAAACGTTGATTCCAGTGTACGTCAAGCTTCTATATTATCGCCACTGCTTTTCAACTATGTGCTTGATGTGGTAATTAAAGAAGCAACAGCACATATACAGGGAATTAGCTGGGCTCTTTACGGAAAATTGGAAAATCTTGACTACGCTGCTGACATCTGTCAACTTACCAGCACCTTTTCAGACATGCAATTAAATACACTACTTGTCCAGGAATCTGCATCACATGCTGGCTTCATATTAAATATAAGCAAAACAAAGACAATGCGAATAAATGTAAACAATGAGCAAAGAATCACGGTCCGTGTCGGAAGACCATCACATACCTGAAACCGAGCTTAAATATTTGTTGGGGTGAAGTCAAGTATCGTACATCAGATCGAGAGTATTGGAAAAACCTTGCAGCAGAAAAAGGATCAAATATATATAAACCTTTACAGATCCGTATTTTAAAAGATGATATTGTTGTTGCCTGTATTTGTGAAAAGAAGAGCTACATGAGTTCTTTCCTTTATTTTTCAGTTTATAAACACATGTTCAGTAGTTTCGCTAGATGTATTGGTAGAGTTATTATCTAGTTTGTAAAACAAAAGACCACAAGTCATAAGTTCATATCCCAACAAAGCCTTAATTAGTAGATAATACTGTTGTTAAAGAGCTCAGGTGGTTAATTTATTTGAAAGGCGAATAAATAGATAACAGTAGTAACAAACTTGCGCAGTCACGATTAGAATAGAATAACAATTGTGCTGTCACCGCTCTAGATGAGCTAATGAAGGCACCGGTATATAAGAACAGCAGATAAATTAGCTGCAGTACCTATTTAGTAAGCAAAATAAATCATGGTTCAAAACTTAACGGAGAATTACTTAGAGAAGAAAAAAAACTAACAACAGTCTCCCTGGTTGATAAAACAAGGAGAACGATAATGCGAGTCTAACCGGAATCACATAATGTTTGTCGCGTGATTGACTGCGGGAGTTTGTTAAAGGTGCATGTTCAGCAAACAAGAGATTAAAGAGAAAAAATCTAGCTACAGCCATAGAGTGATCAATAGAAGAAGCAAGAATAAATAGAGCACTAAAGAATAGTAAAATAAAAACTAACAGTCCTGTTATGTGCAATCAAACGAACCCTCTCGATTAAAAATTGAAAACACAACAGTTCCAAAGGCATTTTCATAATGGCATTAAAAAGCCGCTTAAAAATTTTTGAGCTGAATGAGCTTATTTTCGCGTTTGTAGAATTGTCTTACACATCGAGATAAGACTGTAGTTAAACTGCAACTACACAACAATAATCATGCTTGTTTTAAAACAAAAACAACAACAAAAAATTGTAATACTCAAAACGTAAACCATAGAGAAGAATTGAAGATGTTGCAGTACATTGAATGGATGTTGAATTTACTGAAAAGGTACACAAGAGAGGCCCAGGGCTTGTATCTTTTTTTTTCTCTGCTTTCATATTAAACGTTGTAAAATTTTACAAGTGCATTGCACATGTATTGGTGATGAAAACTACCTGTTCACATGCATCAAGCTCACATAAACACATACATGCAAAGCAATTTCACAGGTATATTTTTTTATATGGGTGTGTGCGCGTGTGTGTGTGGATGGCTTTGTGAGTCTTTAAGTATAGGCCAACAAACCAAAACCAAATCAACGAAAAAAATAATGGTTTTACAAACTATGAAAACATGATATGGCGGCTAGTTGTATAAGGAACGGATAGCTTCAGACTCAATATATGGACTGGTTAAATAAAGACGGCATAACAACGACATCAGTACGTAAATGACCGTGCAACAAACGTGTATTAATAGTGTTTTTACTTCTCAAAAAATTTAATATAAAGTGGCTTAAACAACAACAACAAAATAATACTGTTGTATTAAACAAGGAATAGAAAAAACAACAACAATGTCACTTTGTTTTTTTATAAAGAAACAAACAGAAAAACCATCATGAGGATATTTAAAGTGTAAAGAAATCAATTTAAAAAATTTTAATATTAAAAAAGTTATTTGTTTGCTAAAGAAAATCAATTAAGTAATTTCTTTTTATTAAGCAAACACTTTCAACTATTTAAAAAAAGACATGATTTTTAACAGAAAAACGTTAGTTACCGAACTGGTTGCAATAATTGAAACCTTTTTTATTTGAATTTTAAATTGGAAAATTATTCACTACAAAAAAGTCAATATTTTTTTCAATAAATTTTCAGTTATTTTTCTTTAGTTTATAAAATGGTTGTATAAGTGTATGTGAGTTTTTTTTTAATTAAATTTGAAAATCTATAAAATTAATTGTTGCTTAAAAAATCGTGAGCATTTAAAACAAATTTACACAAGCGTAACGTTATTAAAAATTGCTTTTAAAATAGCAGCTAAAAAATAATAGTAATTATTATTATAAGAAAATCAGATTGAGCTCATTTTATATGAAAAAAAGGTGAAAAATTTTTAATTAAAACAACAAATTACAATTTCAAAATAAAATGAAAGCTATAAAAAATAAACAAAACTAAAAAGTTTAAAGGAAAATATTTATTAAAAAAGTTGAATGAAAATAAAATCTATAAAAAAATTAATAAAATACAAAAGAAAATAATATTAAAAAATTATAAAATAAAAAACTAATACAATAATACAAAAATGTAATAAAAGTTTTAATGATCAGAATAGAACAAGAATGCCCCTAAATGTTTTTTTTTTGCTTATACTCGTTAACAAAAGTACAGATTTTTTTGCAATTATTTTCGGAAAACATTTTTTTTTTATAAAAAAACACCAAAAAATTATAAAGTTTAAAAATTGTATATTTAATGCCACAAACAAAGAAAGTGTTTATACACCTCTGAGTAATTTTATTTTTTTTCCGATTGAAAACTAAATAAATTTTTAATTAACTCAATTATATTTTTAATTGAAAAACACATACAAAATTGTTCATTTAAGCAGCTAATTAAATTATTATTTATTTAACTAAAAAAGGTGAAAAAATTATTCGACTGAATAAATAATTAAGTCAATTAAAAATTTAATTAATTTTCAATTTCAAAAAAAAAATTAATCTCCAAGGGAAATTATTAGGAAATGTTTTAGGCACGTTTGCACTATTCTGGCTTAAAATAAATGTTTAATCAAGCAACTAATTGAATTATTTATTTAACTAAAAACGAACTAAATAATTATTCAACTAAATTAATAAAAAAAAATCAATTAAAAATTTAATTAATTTTGAATTTGAAAAAAATTTTGATCTCTAAGGTTTTTTTTTTTTTGTTTGTGAGAAATTTTTTAGGGCACGTTTGCGCTATTGTGGCCAAGCCACCCCGTGGTTACCACAGCTTTACGGTAAGCCCGTAAACAGTATATTGCGAGATATAAATTTCACTACAAAATCTGAATTTCTACAAAAAGTGGTGAATTGGCAATAAAAATGCATTGTCGGCAAAAAATTAAATTTTACCTTAAAACTTAAAAATTATTTAAGATTTCCAAAAAAAAAATGTATTTAAAATCGGTAGAAGCAAAAATTCTTTAAAAAAAATCAAAAATCTACTTAAAAATCCAAATTTTTACTTGAACATCGGTGTTGAGCATTAAACAGAAATTTTCACAACAAAAAAAGCGAAATTTAATAAAAAAAAAATATATTTTGGTTGGAACCTTTTAGAACTCGAGAAATGTTAAAATAAATTTGCGATTTCAGCTGACATCACACTTTTTGGTTGGGCCAAAAAAGATCCTGAACCTGTAGAGCTCATTGAACAAGAGTGCAAGGCTAAAAGTTCTGTAGCTAATACGGTCGGATTTATGTTTGGAATCGGGTGAATGTTGCCACACTTTACTTAAGTTTTACTTTGGTCACGACAAATATTTGAAACGTTTTGCGTGGAAATTTTAAAGCTAAGAACGGGACAATAATTTGACCGATTTTATTAAATTTAACGGCTGCCGTTTCTTTACTTTAGAAAGCACTTGTACCTTTAGACCTTCAGCTTTTTCAAAGAGCAGTAAATTTGCGTTAAATAAAGTCATTGAAAAGCCAACCTGTTGAGTGCTACATTACTTTGGAATTTGTGTGATATGACTTCTTAAAATAAAATAAAAAAAAAACGGTAAAATTAGTTGGAGCTTTTTGGTAGTGTAAAATGGTGTTTTTTTTAAGATTTGAAGAAAATTCCTTAAAAAACAATGTATTTTTTAAGAGTATCAAAAACACTAAATGCCATATTCATAAAAAATAAAATGAATTTGAAATGTGTTTAATGACAAATTTCTGATGAATAAAAATATATTTTTTTAATATTATTATAATTTTTATTATTTTTTTAAGTGTATTTCCATTTAACAAAATACAAACTTTAAACAAAATATGGAATACGTTTCTTGGAAATGATATTAAACAACAAACAATTTCCATTAAAAAAGAAATTTGATAAATTGAATAAAGAAAATTTATAAAAACCAATGCAATAAAGTCAATTGAAAAAACAACAAAAAAAATTTCCAATAAAAAGAAATTGAATAAATTGAATTAAGACAAAATTCAAGAAAAATTAATTCGATAATAAAATGCGTATATTAAAACATTGGTAAGTCATTAATAAATTTCCTAATAAAAATAATTAAATTGATCTTTAAAATAAATTTAATTTTATTGTTAAATTTTTCTATTGTTTAAAATAAACGCTACATTATTGAAAATTGTTTTAATATGGCAGCTCATAATAAATACAGTTATGTTAAACTCTTTTATTCTTATTGTCACTCTCTCACTGTTTAATCAATTCTTTAGAATTTTAAAGGTAGAGTTGTAATTTAATCTTATTTTTTGTTTAAAAAATAAGCCAAGAAGAAGAAAAAACAACTCTTTATTTTTTTGCAGTCCCATCTGCCATTTACAGGCGTTAATATCCAATCTTGATTACAAACTTAAATCTTTATGGCCCCACCTTGGAGATTATAAATAAAATTAATTATTTAAGAGAAACTTTTGCATTAAAAACTTAAAAACTAAAAATAAAATCAATTCATTATGTTAATTATACTGCATAAGATTGTCAAATTAAAAAAAAAAAGAAAAAAAAGTAATCAATTAATAAAAAGGAATACATAAATTATTTAGTTGAATATGACTCATTATGAGTCTGTTGAAGAGCGTTTCAATAAGTCTTTTTAAATGCGTCCTTTTTTCTTAATTCTGTGCATCGAAAAAGTTATTTTAATCCGTTCCAAATGCGAAAATTTTTACGTTATTTTTATCTGGATGCACTAAAGAAAACAAATACCTTCCAATCAGTTTGAAGTATTTTTAACCGACCTCAAAAACAGAAGGATTTATTAATTCGTCTGAATGTTACTTTTGCAGAACGCAGTAATTTCTAAATCGATTTTAAACATTTTAAAAGGGTATGTTTAAAAACCGGTTAATAAACTATTACTAAATATTAAAGGGTGTCCCCATACAACATACATGTTTTTTACGTGTTTACACGTTTTTTACGTGTTTTACTCTAAAACTGAAAAACTGCGTACTTCTACAGCTCCCAATAGGAAAAAATAACATAAAATTAACAAAAAGTAAAAGGGTATCCCCATAGGTGACATAATTTTACCTACATAGGCCTATCTTTTGAACGGTTATAAACAAGCACTTGAAAATTGGACAGAATATGGATTTCTATGATCGTTAAAACAACAAGTATAAATATTGAAAAATAAAAATAAAAGGGTGCCCCAATAGTTAGTATAATTTAATGTATGTTGCCAAGACAGCTAAAATTTATAAGAAACCTGTAATGCTAAATCTGTAATAAGAAAAAGTATACAGTTTAAATGTAAAAATTAACGGGTGTTCCAACAATTAATGTAGTTTTCCTATATGGCCCTATCTTTTGAATCGTTAGATACAAACATTTGAAAATTAAACAGAATACCGTCCAATTTGTCTAGTATAATAAGAAGTATAAATATTAAAAATTATAAATTAAAGGGTGCCCCATTAGTATATTTAATTTAAGGCATATGTCTATACTTTTTAACAGTTTTAGGCAAATGGTTGAAATTTACAAAAAAATCTGTATTATTTAGTCCGCTATAACCACAAGTATAAAATTTGGATTTGGAAAATAATGGGTGTCCTTATAGTTGATGTTATTTGATATATGTGACCAAGCTTTTGAACCATTATTGACAGACAGCTAAAATCTGTTTTTAAGTCGGGTTTTTTTTTGCAATAATAATTAAGTTTTTATTGTGAATGAGTCTAATAGGCACATTAATTAAGAAGATGTTTTTACTCCTTATTTGCTTAAGTCCTTAAAATTTTCATACAAATTTAATTTAATTCCTTAAAAATACATGTAAATGTTATTTAGAAACGTATTTAAGTTTCTTTAATAAGTTTTATAGTAAGTAGTGTTTAATAGAGCCGATTAATAAAAACTATATTTTACCTATTAAATGTTTCATTGGTTTAAGATTGAAATATAATTAAGTTTTTTATCGTTTTATTACTTCCCAGTAAAAAATAATGTATGTCATTCTTAGCGAACGGCATCTTATTCACATCCAAAAAAGCTGTTACACCTTTTCTAGATTTTGTAAGTTATTTTTAAAATATTTTTTCAAATAACATGTTGAACTACTTCTTAGATTTTCATTTTTCCTTGCATGACTATAAGAATTTTAAACAAAACTTAATTTTATATCTTTCATAACAAAACAAAATTAACAAAAGTTAAAGATAAAGTTGGCGTACTCGCTTTAAAGTGACAAAACCTTATTATTATTAATGAATCGAAAGTGATTTTGGCTTAAGTTCATTTATTTTAATTTCTAAAATCCTTTTTTTAGAAAGAAAAATTATTTTACAAATGTATGCGGATGTTTTCCAAAGAAAACAAGAAAAATTAGATGCCAGCAGAATGTAATGATGCACTTTCTATACCGCCGCGTCCTGCATCGGCATTCTTCGCTGTATCTCCCTTAGGTTGTACACACTGTAAACATTATCTATTTAACCAACTACTTTAACAAACAAGAAATAAGAATCAACAATTTTTTTGAAAGGCAAAAAACCGAAGAACATAAAAAAGTTCCCCATTAAATCTATAAACGAATTAAAGGACGAATTTTACAACTTGTTTTGTTTTACAATTTTATTTAGAGTTCTATAAGAATTTTTGCAGGAAGTCGCGGATTAAAATAAGGCCTTTGTGAGAGTATGTCCAAAAGTTTTGGTAGACCATAATACAATTTTCAAGTTATTCATAATAAACAGCTTGTCTACCCTAAGTTTCTTAATATATTATTTCGTTACTGGGTACGTATTTTAGTACCCATTTATTTTAAAAACAATTTAATCTTATAACGTGCTTATCAAAAGAATGCAAATTTTCAATACGAATGCACATTTTCTAAAGAAATTTGATTTAATTATAGCCTCTTACTTTTCTTATTTTGTTCTTAATGGTACAATTTAAATTTATTTGTCAGATCAGAACGTATGATAGGAACTCGAATCAAAAAATCGTTTAATTCTAATTTAACAGATGCTCTAAAACTAGCAAAGAAATATATATTCTAAAAACTACATATAATGTAACGGAATTTAATTACTAAAAAATTAATTCTCATTACAGAAACTTTTTAGCGTTTAGAAACCTATTTAAAAGTAGTAGAATTTTGTTAAAAACGAACGACATGCCTTCAATGACAGGCCAATGTAAAATTCATAGGGTTTTCATCCGAATTGGCACCACTTCGTTCATATAGATGTGGTGTTTTCATTACATCTTTTTCCTCACTTTTTTTACTGGGTTGTTTGAGTAAATTTTTTTCTCTCTTTTAATTAACCAAATGTTTGAATCGATTAACAACTAAATTATTTTATACATTTTCAAAAGATCCTATTTAAATTTACTCAATCTTTCCATCAATTCCGACGACTCTCTTTAAATTGAAAAATAGAGCAAATGATCTAGGAGGTAAATATAAAGTCTCAGGTATTGAAACAAATATTGGATTTTGCATTCTGAACACAATGATTTTACGTTTCTCAGCGATAAGCCAAAAAGGATATTTTACCAAATCACACATATTTCAACCGAATTTTACTTTGGATTAGAAATTTGCGGCTGCCGGGTAATAATCATTGACTGACTTTCCTTTTATATCAAAGAGTTTTGCAGTATTTGTTTTAGAATGTTACAATTAATAAATTACCACACACTGCTCCTTTCCCTAGTGCTAACCAGAGTCAATGAAACGCACGAGATATGTAACGCCGCCTCAGCTGTTTTCAAGCACGGGCTTAGGGCTAGTTAAGAACTCAATAAACCTCCCTGTATGTAGCTGCCTTCAGCCTTCATAGCTGTTGCGTCTTAGTCGACTCCTTTTCATAATTGGACTGTATTTCAACTGCCAGGTTTAGTTTACTAAAATTTCTACACCGGTTCGCTCCCTTCCTATTTGCCCATTTAACTAGTGGTTTTTCATGAGTGCCGGCTTCCAGCGCATTATATGCTCCCAGCTCCGAATCTGAGTATGCGCTACAGCATAGGTACCAGTATTATTATTTCTGTCGAAACAAATCCTTTTATCTCAACTTGAGCAGGAGCCCCCATTCCTCAATCAGCGTTCCTGATCATTATGATCTTAAAGATTAAGTTCTTTATGTTGAAAAGCGTTTACCATTTCTGTGACTACAAAAATATTTTTCATTTATATCCCAGTCCATCGTGAATAAGGGTGTTATCATTTATTTTAAGACCCCACAAGCAAACGACTTAATAAGATTCCTTTTCCGACTATTTCACCATGACAAGGAATAAGAAGCGCTGTACTTTTCTAGAGTTTGAGTTAAAAGTAGTGTGAGCTCAATTGAGGAAATTTTTAGGTTAATCACCTTAAGCCTTTATTAACAGTTTCATTATTGAGCATTGAGTACTGTATTTGTAAGAACTAGAAGGCCTTATTGGAGCCTTAGTTCAAAAATTTACACAAGATTGGTAATAAATCGACAAACACAAAGTATTTTTAAATGACCATAAGCATTTGCTGCAAAAAAAATCATAAAGGGCCCGCCAAATAACTTTTTTTTTATTATTTTTTTTTAACGCATTGGATGGTCATTTGGACTCAACCAATTGGACTTTGCATGGCGTCATACCAAGGTCTTTATGCAAAATTCGTCTCAATAATGTCTCCGAAATGTTCGATTGTTGATAACGACGTTGTATTAATGTTGATGACGCTTCACGCACACTTTCTGCCACAGCAGCAATATTCTCGGGTGTACGCACTGTTTTTGGCTTTTCACGCTTTGGTTTATCGATGAGAATGCCAGCTTCTTTCACTTTTTCACAAGATAACGAACATACGGAGCTGACGGTGCTTCTCTACTTTCAAAATCCGTACGCAATTTTCGCACACATTCTGCAACATTACCATAATTTTCAAAATTATGTCGCAATATTTCCCAGCATTGTTCAAGCATTCAGCGGAAGGATAAAACTAATTATATGTCAAATCAGACATGAGCTAAGTGTTACCATTCACGAAATAGGCACTAGTTGAAAAAAAAACGTTAGATGCCGGACCCTCCATTTCAAAAAAGGAAAGAAGTTTTTAGGCTCGTTAAGTATCACTAGAGACATTGTTGTCTGTAGAGTTTAGGAGGTTGAAGTTGAAATGTCAATAGAAATTTATATCTTCCAAATTTTTCTAAGCTTAAAATTTTAACAATTCGAGTTATGATACTCTGGCAGCAAAAGGTAGTTTTTATACCCTTTACCACAGCTGTGTTTGACATTCTGTTTGTAATTTCTACAATATCCATTTCCGACCTCATTAAGTATACATATTCTGACACATTATGTATAGCAAAGTCGATTGAGCGATGTCCGTCTGTCCGTCCGTGTTAGTGTTAGCTTCGGCAAACTTGATTTCAGAAAAAAGAAAATATGTTAATCGATTAGAAATAATGTCGAAAGAACCTGCTATTGGAAATCAGCATGATCGGTGCATGTCCTTCGAGGCAGCAGGCAAAACACCACGCCTACCTCTAATTTTTTCATGTCATTTGGAACAATAAAGTAACTTCAACAATCAAGAAAAATAAATATATGGGTTAGAAAATAAGAAAAAAAAAAACATCAAATCAAAAAATTAGCGCTTGCCCATATTTTTTCGAGTTATGGGGCTCCGAAATTTTCAATTTTTTTAAAATATCAATAAGGGTATTATTGTAAAGCTGTTAAAGAGATCTTTAAGGAAATACTAAAATTTTTAAGAATACTTAACCCATTAAGAGCCGATGTCATTTTTATGTAAAGTTATGTATGAGCAGTACCAATCTTTTTTTTTTAATTCCAATACAAGTATTTTGTTTTTTAATTACTTTACTAAACTAGATTTACATATATGGCACTCTTACTTGTTTTTTGTTGTTGTTGTTTTTTACATCGATAGAAGGGAGCTTGATTAAAAAGATATTTGATTTCATATAAAAAACGGACAAAAATTTAACGGGGTGATATAAAAACTTTTAAGCCTTTAATTTAGACACCAGAATTGTCTTAAGTTGTTAATTAAATGCTGGAAAATGTTTTTTAAAGAACTTTTAGACTTTCTTTTATTCCAACAATATTTATCCTGTTGTTTTAACAACTTCTTCTTACTTTTTGTGAAATCAAAAGGCGAGATGTTCTAAAAGTTCTAAAATTAAGAAGAGGTTTGTTTTTACATTTGAAGAAAATGTCTGAAGAAAATTACACAATTTTAACATAATTTGGAATTTTTCTTTTACTTCTACTTTACTATAAACTCTCTTTGTCGGTCATTAAAAACATTTACATTCATTTACCATTTTTAGTTTTTCCTTTTGCAATTGAAAATTAGTGAAGCAAAGCCTTTGGTAAAGTCATTCTTTTCTTGTATGTTTTTTTTTCACTTCAATCTGGAATCGAAATGTGCTGTAGAAAAAAAAACAAATTAAAGTAAACTACTTAGAAAGAAAATATGAAAAATTTTAACTGTGGCCATTTTTTTAACTTTATTTTCTAAACTTTATTTTGGGTGCCTTTTTTATTAGACGTGGAATAAATTAAGTCACGCGCTTTTACGTGAAATTTTGTTAGCTTTTTCAATTCCAAGTTTATCCAAAATAAGTTTCTTTAGCTTTAATAACTGCAGTGAGAAATGGTCATAGATTTGGGTCGTTTTATTCCCCTTCGATATCTTAGGTTACACATACTACTTCCAAATTCGGGAGGAGGACAGAGCATATATTTTAGATTCTCTTATACATATCTTTTACTTTAGATTGATTTTTTTTAATACTCTAACGCTTTGATCTTTTTTTTATTCGTCTCACTTTCGGAGTATGCAGTCTAACGCCAGCCAAGGTGGAACAGCAGCCGTATTGGTATCTCTGTCTTACTCTACAAACAACTGAGAAAGAGGGAACGATAAAGTAGTTTACAACTGGTTTAGGAAATTTCTCAACCCCTTATCGTTTCTTGTTTATTTTAATGGTCGAAAGACCACTGAGTTTAAATAACTCCTGACCATAAATGAGAGGTTCTCTGCACAGCTTGCAATGTGTGTGAATTAACCCAGTTAGTGTTGGAATTTTTTACTTACTTAAGTCGGGTTTCTTTGTTTTTATTTTATTGGTGAGGGTTCTGGTTCCAACGGCACAATACGGCTTAGGGTATCCCAGTTATATTAAAATCTCTTAGTCTTATTTTTTATCTTTTGCTCCCCCGCCTAAGATCTTTTTGGGATACAATTCAAGGTTGCTAACATTTGAATTTCAAAAAGTCAAAGTTTGCATGACTTTAGCTCACACTATATCAAGAGTACTTTAACTTCAAGCCACTAAAAGACTCACCAGCTTATATGCTTTTGTAAAGCCCATTTAAAACTGGTTTGAATCCAGAGATTCTACATTTTATGCAATTGCTATACTTTCCTCTTCCCTATTATTTCCCACGGTCATTTAGTGCTTTTAAGGGTTTATTTTGTATTCTGTGACTACTCTTCATCTTTTTCTATTATAAACTCTTTTTTTTAATTGGATTTACCTTGGAAGTAAACCTTGTGATAGTTTTTATGGATCTTTGAATTTAATGTATAATAGATTGAAAAGTTTAATAAAGCTTAGCTCTATAATACTTGAAGAAAAACTGAAGATTAACTATTAACCGCAATTCTCTTGTAAGCATCGTGTGGACATTTCCTGTTGTCCACCCAAATTTTTTATTACAAATTAAAAATTGTATTTCATTTCCTTTGAATTTATGAATCATGTCTGGTTCCCCTCAATATTTTTATTGTTTGTTTTTTTTTAATGTGGCATTTGCTTGCAGTTGTTTTAGTACTTTTAAATAGTACTTTTAATAAGTGCTATTATTAACATTTTTGAAGCATGTGTTGAATCAAATGTCAAACGCATTGAATTGCAACAGGTGAAATTAAAATTGTTTGGAATACCTATAAAAAAACATAGGGAAGATTTGTTTTTTTCAATGCTATACACAACATAAATGCAAATGCGTACTCTTACACACATACATCCTTTCAAACAAATGTAAACAATGTTTAGAAACATTAATTTTACCTTTACCTCTTTTTTAAGAACACTCTCCCGCTCAATAGAATAGAAATTGTGATGATGGTGATGTTAGTAATAATAAAAACAAACAAAAAATATACATTTGCGGCAGGGATGGATACTGCGTCTTACTCACATTACTTTAATAGCAAAGTAATTTAAATTAAAAATAACTATAATAATTTATTGTATAAAAGAAGATACTTAAATATGAAAATGTAAGAATCTATTTTTTAAATGTTTTAATTTTGAAGTTTGGACTTTTTAAGCTTAACATCATATTTTTGGTTTCATTATTTTTTCTATTAGCGAACTTGGGAATATATAAATGAATAAAAGCATTTTTATACCATTCAGTTGCCAAATCTGGCCTGGACTTCACTATAAAAGTGTAAATACAGTGGTTAGCAAAATTAGTTTTCAAACAATATTTTTTAAAAATTTAAACGTTTTAAAATGAAAAATATTTTTGAAAGCAATAATTCCTTATATATTAATTGGCAGTATTCATTCACTTAAAATTTAGACATTACAATTCTGTTCAACTTGGAATACAAATCTTAAACTTAAGGACGCTAAAATTCTCTTCTTTTTAGTTTCATTTATTAAAGTTTAACTCCATAAAATTGTTGTTGTTGTATTTTAAAAAATAGTAACCACGCACTGATTTGGAATCAGGAAAATGGGCAAGATTGCATATCTTCAGAAAGCTTATTTCACAAGTAAACTGTTCAGCTAAATACATTATCCTGTCTGCAAAGAATGGAGCATTTTCCCTCAATGAAAACCATGTTACTCGCAAAAAATGTGCAGTTCGGAAGCCATTTACAGCACCATTTACAGCTCTAAAATTGATGTAGTGTAGTAACTTTTACATTATTTCGGTATATAGCACGCTCTTGAATATCTTATTTAAAACTTAAAATATCACATAGAATTTGCACGCCAATTACATCAATTGCTTGACATTCCTCATTTATTCATTCTTTCATTCATTCATTCCTATATTTATTTCTATATTCCTATATTTATTTCATCTCTCATTAAGGAGGAAGCAACATGTGTGGTCTTACGTTTATGCGAAAGCTCACAACACTAACTCTACAATCATTAAAATCAAGCGCATGATTGTAAATAAGTGTTTTACCATATGACTCAAACATTCAAAAGTTTTGGCCTATTGCCCAATAAATATGAGTGCAAATGTCACCATCATTGATAGGGGATTGTACCTTATCAAGTACTTGTGCCACAAAAATATTATTACTGAGAATAATAATCTCATTCAAGGACAAACACTTAAATCTGTACCAACTGTTGCGTACTTTAATTTAGACCACTAGCCATCAAATTGGTATGAACATCATGTCGCACATGAAATCGACTCATGTAGACCCTCAATGTTCATGTTTCGTTTATGTGCATCCATCGTTGTCCGAACATTTGTCTAAGCAATGATATTCGCCATCAAATATGACTTTCAGTATGATTTCTCTATTTCGAATAAACACCATTTATTAATCAGCAATGTGAACAATATCTCTCTTCTTAAAAACATTGAAACAACCCTGACGACAACAGAAAATTATGCTCAAACAGAAAACTAACATCAACACGTTTTCGCCACATACAACAACATAGACTAATTAATACCGTTTTTCTGCCGGTGTTATGTGCATGTTGTGTTGAATTCGACGGCTAGTGAAGATGTAAGGTAACGAACCACGTCCCTTTTTTATGTGCTACTGCTATATATTGATAGACGTTGTTGGCATAAGCTTCTCGTTCGTTTGCGAATTTATTATTTAAAACTATTATTTAAAGTACTACTGTATCCAACCCTGACAATTCCAGTTTTCCTTAACAACAAGTGTTTCATTATTGTTTGGTGCTCAATTTTTATTAAGCCTGCATGTAACTGAATGAGTGTGTGTATGTGTGCATATTAAAACAAATGCATAAAACATAATTCACTGTCTGGTAGATGACACTAACCATGACCCCCTCCAAATTCCCTCAGAAATAATTCAAGCATGCAAAAGTTTATTATGATGCTTGTTGTTTTGCATTGTTATTAATATTATTATTGTTATAGTTTTAGTTTTTTTGAAGGGTTTAACTTGTTTTTTTCAGTTTTCAAATAAGATTTGTATTATTTTTTATTGTTGTGTTTTATATTTTTTTTACTCTCCACTACGTGAAATGTTGTTTGTTATTGTCATTAACTTCCGTTATTAATTCAATTGTAAGAGAAAATGCAAGGGAAGAGCATTATTTATAAACTGCAGGGTTGCTTTTAGAATATCAGACAGAAAGTAAAGCGAAATGCATTTAGTTTTATCATTGTTAGTTTTTATATTATTTTTGCCAAGTCAATTTATTTAAATTGGAGAGATTCCACAACTTTTTTCTTTAAGATGATTATCAAACACCTGTTGGAAATTGTAAGCAACCCTTGTGTATTATTTTTAAAACTTTAAATTTTAGGCAAATTAAATTTTGTTGACAAAACCAACTCTATACAAAATTTAAGTAAACAATTACATTTTAATCGTTATTTTTGAATTTTAGCTTCATTAATCGCAACACAACCTACATATTTCTTGTTATTTCTAAGTAATAACGAAAATTTTATTTAGTATTTAAATTAAACAGAAAATAATATAAGAAAATAGAATAAAGTGGAGTAGAATAAAATAGATAAGAATAGCATAGAATAAAACAGAATAAAATAAAATACAGTCGGGCCTCCATTAATCGTGATCCGGTTAACAGGTAATCACAATTAACCGGTAACCGCGATTAACCGTGATGGCCTAAGATCTATCTATTGTTTTATGCTTGCACTGTTTTCAAAATGTTGCTTCGATTAATTGTGATTACCTCTATTATCGGCGATGGCAGAATTTTTTTTTATTTAATTCAAATTCATAGACACAAAATACATAATAAACATGAAAACGAGGAATTCCCTTGTTTGCATACGATGAGACAGAAAAAATAATTTAATAATAAAAATATTAAAAAAAAACCGTATACTTAAAATTCTTATTCGATTAACAATGAAAATCTATTATACGCAATGCTTCTTGTCCCGACCTTCACGAATACTAAAGGCCCGTCTATAGAATACTATAGAAAAAATGGAATAAAATAGAACAGAATAGATTAGATTGGAATACAATAGAATAAATTAAAATACCCTTCACCATCTATGTAAATCTAGTTTAGTGAAGTAACTCCAATCAAAAAAAGCAAATATTGGGGCGACAGAGACTTAAAAAATAAAAAAAATTTTCATAAACATAATTTTACATAAAAATAACATCGGCTCTTAATGGGTTAAGTATTTTTAAAAAATTTTAGTATTTCCTTAAAGATCTCTTCAAAAGCTTTAACATGATACCCATATTGATATTTTAAAAAATTTGAAAATTTCAGAGCCCCGTAACTCGGATAATATGAGCGAGGGACAATTTTTTCACTTGTTGTTTTTTTTTTCTTTCTTAATTAATTCTCTATCGCCCCATATATTTATTTTTCTTGATTGAAGTTACTTTAATGTTTCAAATGACATGAAAAAATTAGAGGTAGGCGTGGTGTTTTGCCTGCTGCCTCAAAGGACATGGACCGATCATGCTGATTTCCAATAGCACCTTTTCGATACTATATTCGATCGATTGACATATTTATTTTCTGCCGAGACAAACTTGATTTCAATACTAAGACGGACGTACAGACGGACATCGCTCAATCGGCTACGCTATGCATAAGAAGTCAGAATACATATACTTTATGGGGTCAAAAATGGATATTAGAAATCATTTTAGTTAAAAAATTTTCAACTAATATTTTTTGTTCGCCTTCGAAAAACTGTTACTTTACTCCAAAAAGAAAAGAAAAATAACATAAATTAATAGTCTAAATTAATTTTTGTGTAACTTTGAAGTTATCAAGTTCAAAGTCAATTGGAAACACAAATTAGAGGAAGCAACAAAAATGTGTAAGTGTCTGTGTATATGTCTAAAACAGTCAATTATTCAAATTATCTGCCAAATAGGGCTGTCAATTAAGACCTGACTGGGATGTTAAAGAAAAAGAAAAAAAAATAATTACTTTTTGCTGTAATTTTAAAGACGCCTGTCTGACTTAAAGACCGACATTTATGGCTGTTGGCTTATCTATCTAGTAGACAGACTACAGACTACAGTCATTGAACTTGAAAAAATCTCTGCTGTTGTTGTTGTGTTAGATATTTTTTGAACAAAACAAAGGTATTGTTAAGTAAAACTCCGATTGAGTCATCTGAACCAAAATGTAGCCTTTGCGCCAGCAAACCTCTATAATGACTGCTGGGCGAAACAAATCTTTACAAAATTGTTTAAAAGAAGACAAAAAATGAAGTTTAAGAAAAATTTAAAAAAACAACAAATAAAACAGCTTTACTTTGTGTAAGTGGGTGTTTATTTTTGGTGATTTTCTTAAGTTGAAATTGGTTTTTTAATGTTGTAACAAATTAAACACAAACAAAAGAAGAAGAATTTCAGCTGAAAGGTCAAAAACCTTTAACAACTTTAAACTAAATAATATTCATTTATTTTTGTGTTTATTTTTTCTTAAACACACCTTAAATAAAAATTAATAAAGGAGATTTAATTGTTTAGGCTTAAAAACTTTGTTACTTAACTGTGTTTTTTTTTATCCAAATATTTACTTTGTTTCTAAAAGATTTTGTTCTTTTCCCAAAACAAATTTTAAATTGTGTTTTGTAAACAATTCATTTGAAATATGCATTTTGTTTTTTTGTTTCTTTCTTTTATTCCAACCTGTGTAATGCGTTTTAAATGGAATCTAAATGATTTAAAATAAAAAAAAAAAAATAAACATTAATTTTAAAAAGTTAATAGTTCTTGGTATTTGGACAAAGTTTTAGATAAAACTTTAATATTTGTTTGAAATATAAATCACTGCTAATGAATATTTTATCAACGTCTGTTAGTTAGTTTTAAAAATAAAACTAAATGGAATTTTAAATATTTCCGGTTTATGAAATCAACATTAAATGAATAGGAGAAAGAGAAATAAAGAATAACAAAATAAATTACATCTACTAAAAATAATTTTAAAGATTTTATTAATAAAACTAAATATTAAGAATAGTGAATATTTAAAAAAAAAGGTTATTACTTAAAAAATATGAATTTTTTTATTTCACGTGGGCGTGGCACTTCCCACACAAAATAAATAGTTTTCATCGTGTTACTTAGTAGCTGTTATAGTAACAACCTTAAAATTTTGTTCAAATAACTCTAAAATGCATAAAGCAACAAAAAACTGTTTGAATTAGAACAATGGGCGTGGTACCTCCCACACAAATTAAAAAAAAATATTACGATGTAGCTTTTTGCACCAGTAACCACCATATGAAAATTCGTCCCAGTAATCCCCACAACAATATACATGGTTTAGCAAAACACAGACTCGATTAAAATAGTGGGCGTGGCACCCTATACACAAAGTGAATAATTATTATCATGAATAGACAGAACTACAACAGTTAGAGTCTTGAAATTTGATACAAATAACTCATATATTAGTTTTTATATCCTGGCAAAATACAGAATTAATTGCAACAGTGGGCGTGGTACCTTCCATAGAAGTTAAAAAATGATTACAGTGTAGCTAGAGAACTATAAGTAGACTCCTGAAAATTTGCACCAGTAATCCCCGTATCAATATACATAGTTTAGCGAAGAACACACTGTATTAGAATAGTGGGCGTGGCACCTTACATACAAAGTGAATAATTATTATCACGAATCTAGATAATTATATTAAGTAGAATCTTGAAAGTTTACACAAATAACTCATATATTAGTTTTTATATCCTGGCAAAACACAGAATAAATTGCAACAGTGGGCGTGGTACCTCCCATAGAAATTAAAAAATTATTACCGTGTAGCTAGAAAACCATAATAAGTAGACTCCTGAAAATTTGCACCAGTAATCCCCGTATAAACTTACATAGTTTAGCTAAAAACAGACAGAATTAGAATAGTGGGCGTGGCACCTTACATACAAAGTGTATAATTATTATCATATAACTAGAGAAATACAATGGGTTGCGTCTTGAAATTTTGCACAAGTAACTCAGATATAAGTTTTTATATTCTGGCAAAACACATAATAAATTGCAACAGTGGGCGTGGTACCTCCCATAGAAGTTAAAAAATTATTACAGTGTAGCTAAAGAACTATAATAAGTAGACTCTTGAAAATTTGCACCAGTAATCACCGTATAAATTTACATAATTTAGCTAAAAACGGACTGAATTAAAATAGTGGGCGTGGCACCTTACATACAAAGTGAATAATTATTATAACGAAGCTTGATAACTACAATAGGTAGAGTCTTAAAATTTTACACAAATAACTCATGTATTAGTTTTTGTAGTCTCGCGAAAAACGGAATAGATTTTAATAGTGGGCGTGGTACTTCCCATACAAATAGACAGATAAAAGGCAGAGTGATAAAATTCTTATTATAGTGTATAATTAATTAAAAAGCTGACTGGATTGAAAAAAAGTGGATGTGATACGAATAATCCTATTAGGGTAGCGAAGCGCTCCCTTGCTAGTTATTATAAAAAAAGGGTAGGGTATTAAAGTGACTCATTTGCCGACTGAATTAAAAAAGAAAACTCAAAATTGTATAAATAATTTAATCACCTAAAAATTAAATCCTTTTAGCCCTAGCCAGGGATTGAACCTGGGCTAAACAAATAAATCCTATTTTGAAAAAATATGATTTGTTTAGAAATTAATTTCGGAGAAAATGTGATATTTTGGTGAAACTTCCTTCAATGGTTTCGTGAAATTTTGTGGAGCTTAATTTTTTGAATTTTTGACTTTTAATATGACAAAGCAAAAATGATATTATAATTCTTTTGTAAAAATGTTTTTTGAATTTTTTTTTATAATCTTTCGGTTTTTAAAGAAAATTAATATTTTGACTGCAATGGCAATTTTTTGACAAAAATTTTTTGTTTTTTTTTTTTTAATTCGGTTACTTTATTTAATCCCGTTTTTAAACGCTTCACCACAAAAAGTGTGTAATTTCTACAATACTTTCTTTAACAAAAAGGTAAATATGTCCATCGATTTGGTATAGTGTCAAAAGAGGTGCTGTTGAAAGTTAGCATGATCGGTCCATGTCCTTCGAGGCAGTAGGCAAAACACCACGCCTACCTCTAATTTTTTAATCTAATTTGGAACAATAAAATAACTTCAATCAAAAAAATAAATATTTGAGGCGATAGAGAATTAAAAAATAAGAAAAGAAAAACATCAAGTGAAAAAATTGGCTCTCGCCCATATTTTTGGAGCTATGGTGCGCTGAAATTTTTCCAAATTTTTTAAAATATCAATATGGGTATCATTTCAAAGCTTTTAAAGAGATCTTTAAGAAAATACTAAAATCTTTTTAAAAAGCTTAACCCATTAAGAGCCGCTTGAAATTTTATGTAAAATTATTTATTTTTTATTTTTTAATGCTCTGTTGCCCCAATATTTGCTCTTTTGATTGGAGTTACTTCACTAAACTATATTTACATAGATGGTGAATGGTATATAAGATTTATCATAGCCGAATATACAACTTTTACTCGTTTAAATTCGCGTTAATAAATTAAAATTTTAAAATTTTCAAATATAAAATTTTTCTTAAGAATTTATTTATGACAGGAACTTGGAAAAAATAGAAAGTTGTTGATTTTTCTTTTAGCATTTGTAACTACACTCACACACGCACACATCTTTAAAAAATCAAACTAAACAAAACATCAAAGTAAATTAGCCGTTAGTTTCTCATGCCTGATTTTAAATCTCAACCAACAAACAAAAAAAAAGAAACGTTCTAAATGAATTCCCATTAAACAAGTAATTTCTCTCAAAACCTACTTCCTGCTGAAAACAACTAAACAAACAAATTATTAATTGTACTTACAGGGGATTTAAGGACCTCAATAATCAAGAAAATTAATAAGAAGAAAATAGAAAAAACAAAATTACTTTGACCAGAACAAACAAAACAAAATGAAACTAGG
The DNA here is from genome assembly GCA_916610165.2 of Gymnosoma rotundatum. Classification (NCBI taxonomy): domain Eukaryota; kingdom Metazoa; phylum Arthropoda; class Insecta; order Diptera; family Tachinidae; genus Gymnosoma; species Gymnosoma rotundatum. The sequence continues at coordinate 14,120,755 of OU744340.1, forward strand.
TTGCCAGATATAAATATTTTTATAACAAATTTGGCGATTTTGCTAAATCATAAATTACAGTTCTTAACGTCACAGTAAATCAAATTTATGAAAGTCAATCAAAAACTAATTTAACGACTGCTGACTACTTAAAACTTAAGTCCAATGTTACAGCTTGCCATTAGTTAAAGGCAGGATTTTATCGGGCCGATAAATAACTTTGCATTATAACACCTTAACTTATTAATTTTTTTTTTGCATTAAATATTATTATTATTAATATTAATAACAATCAAAAATGGAAGTTTAAATAATGCAAGCTACTTACCGGGAAGATAAAACCCTACCCAGCAAAAAATTTTTAAAAATGTAATCGGGTGTGGAATTAAGCATTTTTGGCGGAAGTACATCCCAACTAGATTGCCAACTTAATTATTTTAACAAGGCATGAGACTTTTATAATTAATTACTGAGAATCGATTACATAATTATTGTAGGAATTAATGAGAACCATTAGTACGGTTGTCTTTTTAAACATAAAGAACTAGTTCCATTACTACTTCCTTTTTTGGAATCTAATGTAATGTGTTTTGTAAGCGAGTAACAAAATATGGCAATCAGAAAAGTAAGTCATTATATGGCAAGTACTTTTTAAGGTAATGTCTAATTTTTTGCTGGGTACCTTTATCTATCAGAAATATAAATGACAGCGTGTAAAAGATACAGTGTATATAAAAAATGTCAATTAGGCTGACTTCCAAAACGTCAATTTGAATTCGAACAATGTATTGTGTTTCATAATGCCGTGTTTACAATGCACACCATTCCAAAATGCCAAAATGTATTAGAAACGTTGCAACCTACACAGAGAAAAGAAATTTGTTATAAGAACCGAATTTGTTGCCAATCGAATTTTGTCGGCGGTGTGTATTATCTTGAATTCGGTTGTAATAACTGAATAAATATAGCACTCACAACTATTTAAAAACTGATTCTTGGGTGACTACAAAATATTATTGTGAATTAAATAAAACAATAAAATATTTTAAACAATAAGATAATTTATTTTAAAATAAATTATAGGAATAAGATTATAAATTTCATTATTCGAACCATTGAATTCAGACTTCTCCTTCCTTTACATCTTGATTTCTACTTTTCCATTTAGTTATTTCAACTTGCCATCCCATACCGCACGTGTTGCCGCTACGAAGTGTATTAAACATTAAAAATTATTTTTAATTATAAATGTCTTTCTGAGATAATTTTGAACTTACTCTTCAACAGTATTGAAGAATTTTTCACCACTTCTAATAAATCTTTATATTTTTGTAACTGAAATATTGTTGTTTTTTTGTGTCATGTGTACAAATTTTATTTTTTTATTATGTCGAACATTTTTCGATTTCAGAATATACAATCGAGCTTTTTGATTGTCACTACCTAAATTTGGTTTGGTGATAAACAAGTTTAGTTGCATCTTCCATTTAAAAGAATAAATAATAGTAAAGACACAAATGCGTCAGGTTAACTTTTTTAAGACGTGGTACAACTAACATTTAGAGGAGAATATAATTATTTGTTAGCTCCTAATTTAAAAAATAAATCAAGATTAGCAATTAATTAATGAAGAAAATCAAATTATTATATAAGTAATTGAATTTTTAACATATCAAGCAAATTTTTAACAATCTTTTTTCTGTGTATAGGGACTAGCGCATCAGTTTCTAAATTGATGCTTTGTTTCGCAACATTGTATATGCACACGATCTAAATGCTGCAACAAAGCTATATACAAACTTCGTATTAATACATTTTGAAAATCAGCCTTAATAATAAGGAGTGTTCCAAAAGATTTAAACCAGATATAAACGCAGTTTTTTAAGTGATCCTTTGTTGAAAAATAAATTACATGGGAAAGGGTTACATTTTCTATTAATGAACTTTAACGATATAGTCGAATTCTAGATTAAAAGCACCCGATGGTTCCACAACACAAATTGAAAGTTGTTTGGTTCACGTAGTAGTTTATTACCCACAAGGTATTGGTATTCGAATTGAATCAAACAATTCCATTTTGATAAAGACCTCTTCACTTGTCTATATTATACTGCCCATCGAAGTGTATACTCTGATGAATAGAACTACATCTTTCCTGTCGTATTGAAATATCTAAAAAGTTCCCTTAGATCGTAAATTATGTTTGCTTCAAGAAATTTTTATATCCGCACAGAAACAGAGCATATAACAACGATATTAGATCACATAACCTTTAGAGCTTATCCTAAACGATTAAACAGGAGAGTATACGGGAAGGAAATGTATAAGACTCTATAACACATTGTGCTGTCCGCAGATCCTTAATAACAATTTTATCCTATTTCAAGTGGCAGTCGCTAACAGATCACATTTATTTTCAAATAATGTTGTCGCTATTCAAAAATCCGGATTTTTTGCTACCTAAATGCGACTTTTGAAGATGCCAGGTAAAAGTCATCGGTTAAAATGGCTTTACCAGAAATCAGATTAATGTTCAATAATTCGTTTAGTGACTGGAATTCAGTTTTTGCCAAATTTAAAATTTTAAAAGCATAAAGATTTATAGCGATCCTTAAAAGTTGCAATAGTTACCGCAAATGGTTCAAACGAAGTTATGCATCCACACGTGGATATTACGATACGATCAATAGAACACTATTTAAGCATCATATTTGTCCGATATTTGTTTTTCAAAACAGCACTGTAGTCATGGCTCAGAGCTTGCATTTTCAGGCCTTGCACTCCATGCGTTATTCTTATACCCTTCATTACAAAAAGTGGAAAAAAGGTGTATATAAGTTTGTCACTCCGAGTGTAATTTCTACAACATCCATTTCCAAACCCCATAAAGTATATATATTCTGACTTCTTATGCATACCGAAGTCGATTGAGCGATGTCCCTCTGTCCGTTCGGCAAACTTGATTTAAAAAAATAAGTGTTTCAATCGATCAGATATAGTGTCGAAAAAGGTGCTATTGGAAATCAGCATGATCAAGACAGCAAGCCAAACACTATGCTAACCTCTAATTTTTTCATGTCATTTGGAACAATAAAGTAATTCCATTAAAAAAAATGGGGCGATAAAGAATTAAAAAATAAGAAAAAAGCATCAAGTGAAAAAATAGGCGCTGGCCCACATTTTCCGAGTTACGGGGTTCTGGAATTTTCTAATTTTTAAAAGGTCAATATAAGTATCAGCTTAAAGCTTTTGAAGAGATCTTTAAGGAAATACCAAAGTTTAGAAAAAACCAAATTTTTTTTTTTAATTTTCTGCCACCCCAATATTTTCTTTTTTGATTGGAGTTACTCCACTTAACTAGATTTAAATATATGATGAAGGGTATATAAGATTCGGCATAGTCGAATATAGCACTCTTACTTGTTTATACTCAATTTTTAGCAAATTATATAAAAACGATGTTTTGTGCCGCTTATGAGATAAGAGCCTGCACGTTAAAGCACTTAACAATGTGCTTTGAAAATTGGAAAGATGTGCTCCAAAATTGTAATATATCTGAGGGCTGGACTTTAAAATAAAATTTAATGAATAAATATTTTTTGTTCAGAAAACTTTAGTTTACTCTTTTTTAAAAAATTAAAAACTTTTAATCTTGTAAATTTACTGTCAAAAACAAGTCAAATTTTTTCTGCAATGACTTACTAAATAATGAAAAATAAATTAAAGGAACTGTTACTATCAATTATATTTCTTTATTATTATATTTTGATCTGGCAACTTTATTTATTTAAATACAAACATGATTATAGCAATTAAACGGTTTCTAACAATTTCCATGAAGGAACACACACACATATATTCACGATTTTATGCAAACATTTAGTGGCAACTTTGTTAGGGAGCATAAGAATTCTTCTCTTGCAATTCTTTGTTACTGACAAATAGAGAATTGAAATGTCAATAAAATATTCTACACATCCGTTTCTTCATGCAGTTTACAAGGTTGATATAAAAAAAACATCCAACAAGCAAATAGCATTTTAAATGTTTATTTTACTTATTTATATTAATTTCCATAGAAAATAAAAATTTTATTTGGAAAAAACAAAACTAAGAAAAAATATTGAATTACACTTGCAGGTTTATTTTTTGTTAGTTTTTTATACATATTTCTGAAGCAGTTGTATGTTGGCGTGTAATTAAATATTTTTTTTAAAACTAAAAATTAGAGAGAGAGTAAATTCAAAGCTAATAGAAATAAAATATAATTAAGAAGAAGTTGTTGTAGAAAGTTTTGAGCTGTTAGGTGAAATCAAGCAAATAATATTAGAAATCATAGAAAAGAAACAACAAATAATAACATCAAAAGCAAAAGTGATAGAAGCCATAATTGCCATTATTGCAATATTTTTATAGAAAAATTTATAAATTTGTGAGATATATGAAAGTCAAACACAAATATCTCTTTTCATCAAAAGTTGACCCCTGATAATGTTATGTTTTGTAATGGAAGTAAAAAAGTTGATTTTGTACTAAAAAAAATGGAGGGAGTAAAATAAGCGAATTCCCACAATAATAATAATCCCATATTTAGTGCAGACAAAAAGCTCCAAAATATACCTTGCACAGTGGGGCAGAATTTAAATATCTTTAAAAAAATATAGCAATTTTATATACGGCTAAAACGATTGATAGATTTAATAAAACTAGATTTAGCCTAAAAAAGAAAAATACTTTTAATGAAAATATTAAAAAAAAAATCGTACAAAATTTTTAAAATTATTTTTTTTTTTTTAAATATGTTAAGACACCGACTTAATTAAGTCGTAAATTGATTTTTTTAAAAATAATGTTGTCTCTTAAAAATGTGATTTCAGTAGTCATAGGTTTGACCAGTTCTGTAGGATAAAGCCATCATTAAATAACAATTTTTCGTAAGTTTCTTATCCTTAAAGGCAAAAAAAAGGCCGGCAGCGATTGCACCAGTAGCGCACATTTTACAAAGAATAAAATTAAGACCGGCTGCAAGGCCAGAACTCATACACAATTGTACGATCTAATCCCACAAAAATCAGACAAAATTCTGTCCTACTTTAAAAATCGTTCCAAAATGGCATCGTAGGTGCCAGACTATAATAAAAAATCAACTCTGATCGCATAGAGAAAACTATTTTATGAATTATTTCAAAAGATTGTAAAATCGTACAGATCTGTCAGTAAGTCTTTCACACACATACTCTATCATTATTTTTAAGCACACTTGCAATTTTTGACAGTTCGTACAACTGAAAATGATAGTCAATCCTGGGGGCTTATTCTGAATTTCGATGCGAAAATCAATGCGATGCGCAAATGAAATGTAATGCGAAAGAAAATTGGTATTCTGTTAGACTTTCGCAATAGAATTCGCAATTTATTTCAAATCGTGGCAACGCTGCTCAAATAAACGTCAATATCAACAAACATCAAATTAAAAATAAATAAATTTTTGGAGTTTGGCTGTGAAAATTGTTCAAAAAAATTAATTTAGATAAGTCTGTAAGAAAATACTAAAAAAAAATTTATTTTGTGGCACTGTGGTTCGACGACGGAGAAGGGCATGAGCAAAAAGAAAAGAATCAGGGAAGATTGCTTAGAAGCAATTGTTGCCCCGAAGGAAAGTGTTCCCGGTAATCCATTTACAGAATCCGTCAAGGGAATCCGTCCCTCTAAGGGAGACAGTAGATTATATCTTGATGGGCTACCGCCAATGTCGGTTTCATTTCGTCTAAGCGTTTGTTTGGTGTGTACGAGGGCTGCTCTATATATTTCTGGCCTAATAGTGAAAATGCGAATATTTATAATCAAAAATGGTTTTATTGTTTTTCAAAGTATTCTCCAGCATGATTTATACACTTTTGCATGCGCTCAAACCAGTTGTCGAAGCACTTTTTCCACTCCGATTAAGACACCTCTAAAATATGTTTTTTGAACACTTCAACAGCTTCTTCTGGCGACGAAAATCGTTGACCACGCATTTTTTTTTCTTGATGTGCGGAAACAAGAAGAAGCCATTAGGTGCCAAGTCATGGCTGTACGGCGGATGACCCATTAATTCGACGTTTTGGCCGGTTAAAAAACGCTCTGGATTGAGCCGATGTGTGAGAGCTCGCATTGTCTCTTGTTGGCTTTTCGAATTTCTCAGATGACTTCAGGCAAACAAATTGTAGTGTACCACTCAGAAGTGACCGTCCTACGTTGCTCAAGCGGAACAGTCACTACATGACCTTTTTTGCCGAAGAAACAGGCGACCATTTGCTTCGAAGTGCTTCTTTCACGAACAACTTTCGTTGGATTTTGCTCGTCTTTGAAGACCCACACGGTCGATTGTTGTTTCGTTTCGGGCTCATACGCATAGATCCATGATTCGTCACCTGTGACGATCTTATAAACGTCTTTTGAAGCACCGCAATCGTATTTTTGCAACATTTCTTTGCACCAATAAATAAATTAATATTATCTTTCACTTACATGTTTGTACTTTGCGAATGCTATTTTGTTGTCGAATAAATTTTGCGAATTTGACATTTGTTTTCGCAATTTAGAATACCGAACTTTGCAAATATCGCAATACAGAATAGCAATTGTTCGCATTTATGTATTTTTGCATCGCATTGACTTACGCATCGCAATGTAGAATAAGCCCCCTGGCCTTTGTCGTATTTATTAATTGAGTGCCGTACTTATTAATTACTTTATACGCAAGAGACTTTTAGGTAATGACAGACTGTCTGTGTACTCTTGGTTATATTCTTTTGGTTTATTAAATCTTCTCTCTCTCTTTAAATGTCATAAAGTTTTTCGCAATTATCTGCTAGCATTAGTTGGCAATGTGTGTGTATGCTTGCCTACTTATGCTTCAAATGCATTTTTGTTTTCTATTGTTATTTTTCTTTTGTTTAAAATCTTTAGTTATGCCTATTACACATTTTAATGTCTTTGAAATGTTTATGACTTAAAACCTTGTTTATTGATCCTTTCTTATGTCACTGTTCGATTTCGTTACTTACTTCAAATAACCATAAAGATGCTGGCCATTGTCGAAGAGATAAAGTTAGTGTTTAATATTTTCTTGCAGACACTTTAAGTAGTGGTCGGCATGCAGAGAGTGTGCTTTAAATGAACTAAAACAGTGATAAAAAATACTTGACTATTTTCAGTGCATATATACAGTACTATTCGAAACCTAAGCAACTTTTCCCCAGTAAATACCCATGGTCGTATATATTCTATTTAAATAGACTAATGAAAAATTTCCCTTTTATTTATTATTATAAATATAGTCTTTATACTAATAATAACAACAAAAAATACATTTTTTGTCTTTGGAAGAATTTCTCAGCTTTTTGGTTTTTTTAGGTTGGATTAGACTATATCCGAATGGAGAACTGTTTTATTTAGTGATGAATCTAAATTTAACTTACTAAATTCAGTTGGAGTTTGCCACGTGAGAAGACCAAAAGGAAAGCGGCTATAGCCTCGATACTCAAAAGCTACAATAAAGCATGGGGGTGGAAATTCAATCAAAAATGGAACGTTTTGTTTACAGAGACATTTTAGCAACTCACATGCTTAACTACGCTGAGTGGGAAATGCCACTTCGATGGGTGTTTTAACATGACAATGACCCAAAACACTCATCGAAGTTAGTCAAGGATTGGTTATCAGCTAATGGGGTTCAAGTTTTGGATTGGTCACCTCGATCGCCAGACTTGAATCCCATAGAGAACTTCGTTGGAAGTATAACGGAGAGTTGGAACTTGACGCTTTAAAAATAAACAGCAGTTGATGAACTGTCTAAAATCAGAGTGGCAAGCTATACCAACATCTATTTTATCGAATCTTATTGAATCTATGACCAAAAGATGCACTGAGGTCGTAAGAAATAAAGGATATCATACCAAATATTAAAAGTTGCTAGGGTTTTGAACAGCGAATTTTTAATTTAGTTTTGTTTTTATTTTATTATAACTTCCAAAGAAATGGAATTTAATTTTTGTTGTTATTTTTAGGTTATAGACACATTGTGTAGTAGTAAATAAAAAAAAATATTTTCTATAAAATTATTTAAGGAAAAGATATGAGTCTATTATTACTTAGTTGGAAAAAGTTTCTTAGGTTTCGAACAATACTGTGGTTGCTTAACAGTTGCTGTAAAAAAATGTGCAGCAAAAGAAAAATGCAAAAAAAAGAAAGAAATGCATTTGTTTAAGCTGAATATGTGTCTCTTTCTGCAGCAAAGTAATCGGCAAACCATTTATTTTGAAAAAGTTCGCTGTTGCTTAAGCATCAGTAGTTCTTTATTTTTATTTTTGCTATTGCTTAACTCTTTACTATGAAGTTGTGGCTGACTACGATTGCTTTTTCTTGCTTTTACTCTCTGCTTTTCATCCCTTTTAACATTAGAAACGTATTTATGTATTCACTACTTACAATACTTAAGAAAGTATACTTTAAAAACGTTGTTTTTATTACACCATTAAATACAATTTTTTTTTTTAAAGCAACAGCAACAGAAGAAACAACATCAACTTATTGCTTAAGCAACAGCAAACGCTTTTAAAATAAATGCTTTGCGGCAGAAAGAAACACATAGTTAGCTTAAACATATACGTTTCTTTCTCTTTTTTCATTCGCTTTTTGTTGTTGCTTCGTTTATAATGAAATTTTTTGTAAATGCTGAGATATTTAGCTTTTCTATTTGCTGAAAAACATTTAAGCAAAGCCAAGATTTTAGTGCTGTTGCTATTTTTAAGCAAGCAATTTAAACCCTGAAATAAAATTATGTTGTTTTACATCAAAAAAAAAAAAAAACACAGAAATGATTCAGTTATTGAATAGCTGTTTTATGCTTCTTAGAGTTCAAAATATCAATAAATAGTAACAAATAAATTTTTAATGATTGTCTTAAAATATTCAAAATGTACTTCTTTCTTTCTTTCTTTAAAAATTGCACTTTTTATTTAAATCTATCATGTTTTTTTGTGGTTGCACTGTATACGTAAACCCGCGCGGGCTTCGTTGGCGATCATTGCCTTAAGTAACCTTTTAATGTGTGTTTTTACTTTAATATTGTTGTTTTTATAACTGCTTAAGTGATTTAGTGTGCGTAAAAGAGAATTTATTGTAGTCTTTTTGTTAATTTATCTTTTAGTAGAGGGGGAAATATTTTACGGACATTTGGCAAGTGACAGCTGCTGCTTTTTGTCTTGGCAAAAATGAAACTACTTTCATGCTAAAGAATTTGTTTTGCTGCTTAGCAGGTAGAAGATGTTTTTAGTTAGAAATAGTTATTTAAACAAAGGAATTACTAGGAATTTTGCAATAAAATGACAAAAATCAAAAGGAATTTTAAATAAAACGGAAATGTCACAAACAATTTTCTTAATACATGTAGAAGTTGAGAGTAAATATACATTTCCTTATAAAATAGGAACGTTAGAAACAGGTCCTTTTTAAGAGGTTGCCGTGATAATATTTATTGTAAAACGATTTGTTTATAAAAACGTTCTTTTTTAAAAAATACAACTTGATTTTTTTATATATTTCTTTTTTTTTAATTATAAAATAGTAAGGAAGTACTTTTTAAAACAGGAGTGTTAAAGCAGGTTTTTAAATTTTTTACAACTACCCCACACTGAAGTACCTTTTAACCAAAACTAGTTAAAAAACGACGTAATACACTTGTCTTCTATCAAGGCACGCTTCTAACTGAAAAATGTTGCAAATCAGTACAAAAATCAGGGAGTTCTTGTGCTACAAACTTTAAGAAAAATACACCCAAGCTGATAACCCTCTACCAAAGACAATAAATTTATTTTATATATTCATAGTCTTTCCTTCTACTGTCTGAAGTCAGTTAAGAAATGTCCAACTTTAACAAGCTAAATTTGTCAACTTCCTTGTGAAAAAACAAAAAAATAACTTCTGTAAAAAGGACCTTAAAAAGCGTACAAATATTAGGTTCTTAATTAATATTTTACTTTTACATTTTCATAAGATTCCACTTAGCTCTTGGAATAAGTAAATTTACACATTTAAACAAAAATACCCTTTTTAAAATAGGAACTTTTAAAACATACAACTTTTAAAAAGTACCTGACTCATGCTGCAACATTTTTGGATAAAGTAAAATAAAAAAATGTTTTGAAATATAAAGTCTTAAAAAAGTATTTTTTCACATTGGTACAATTTTTAATTAGTACTTTTTTACAAAAATTTTAACAAAAAATATTTCCTTGCAATATTAAACAAAAAAAAAAAAAATAAAATAAAATAATTGAACTTTTTTGTATAAAAAGTACCTTTCTTAATATACTTTAATAAATGAACTTATAAAAACTTTTAAGTACTACATTTATTACAGTACCTGTCAAATAGAAATATTTTTTAAGATATTTATTAAAACTTTTTTTTCTAAAAATATTTTTTTAAACTACCCAAGAATTAGTTTAGTACCCTGCATTGAATAGGGACTTTATTTAAATGTTATTAAGATATTTATTTAAATGTTGTTTAACAAAGGTATTAAAACAAAGCTACGAACAAATTTACTGAAAAGGGATTTTTATATAACAAAGCGCATTTCTTGGGGCTTTGAAGAATTTTTCTTTCTTTTTTTCCTAAAAAATATAAGCAGGACCCAATTGAAATGTATTTAAAAAAATACTGGTGATTTAATTAAAGCAGGTTATGTTACAAAGTTACTAATTTTAAAAAGTACTTTTAATAAGTTATAACTATAATTTTTGTTTTAAGGAAATTTCCAAAAGATAATGTTTTGCCAAGAAACAAATTTTAAGACACCTTCACTCAAAACGATTTTCAGAATCTAAAAAAAACTCTAAAAGTACTAAAAAGATAATTTCAAAAAACCATTTTACTGCCATCAAAAAGTACTTGTAGAAAAAATACTATACTGATATTTTCTAATAGGAACATTTTGTATATATTTTTTAAAGTTGCTATAAGAAACAATTATTAAAGCTTTTAAACCTCTTAAAAAATAGTACTATTTTAAAAATGAACCTTTGGAAAATAACTTTGACAGAAAGCTGTTTTACGAAAGGGGATTTTTAACAAACTCAAAAAAAGTAAAACTTATGTTTTAATTATTAACCCAATTTTGTAATAAGTCCCTTTTAAAAAATAGTACCACAAATAATCTCTTCAGACTAATAAATTTTTAGAAGTTAATTTTAAATAGTAACTTTATTGGAAAAGCCATTTTAAAAGGAAATAATTAAAATTAATATTAAAAAAAAAAAACTTTTTGCACAAAGGTACTGTTCTCGATAAAGTACTAAAAAAAGTACTTTAAAAAAGTGCTTAAAAAAGTACTTTAAAAAAGTGCTTGAAAAAGTACTTTAAAAAAGTGCTTGAAAAAGTACTTTAAAAAAGTACTTGAAAAAGTACTTTAAAAAACTACTTAAAAAAGTACTTAAGAAAAGTACTTTTTGGAATAACTTTTAGAATGAATAGTTTTTCAAAAGATATATAAAAAATGGCGTTTAAAAAAATTTAATTTTAAAAAAGTACAATTAGGGAAATATACTTTAATTTAAGGCACTTGCAAAATTTGTTATAAAAAGTTTCAGAAATAAAAATAATTTCTGAAAAAACTGATTTTAATTGGTTTTATTTCTTTCTACTTTTAGGACCCGCCGTCGTTCCGGCTCTAGTATAGTGGTTTTAGATAGTGAAGATTTAAAACCCTGTCTACCCGATGTTTATAATAATTTACCACATATACGACAAACAAACGAAGAAGATACACAAGAAATTGATCAGGAATTGTATACAACCATGTTGAAGTCCATAAATCAAGATAATGGTGAGTTTTTTTTATAACAATAGTTTGAAAAAAATAGTAATTATTTGGTTTTTCTTACTATAGGACCTCATCGTGAGATGGCTGTTGATTGTCCCGACAATTTTATAGCACGAAATAAAACACCGCCGCGTTATCCACCACCCCGTCCACCACAGGTAACAAAAAGACAACTGTCTATAAAGAAAAAATCTAAAAGCAGCCCAAAAGCACTAAAGTCACAAACTTTCACCACCAACACCTACACAAAAAAATCCTCACAAAATTGTAACATACCAACAACACCCAAAATATCATTATGCAAAAACAGAACCTCAGCTTCACTAACTCCAAATCACCCCACACCTAATTTTACCACCTCCACCTCAACAGCATCAACATCATCTACATCCTCTTTAAATAAATTCCCCACACATTCTAATCAAAATTCACCACTATTCCTAGAGAAATTCTATTCTAATGTTATTTGCAATAATACTTTACCCAAATGTTCTGCTAAATTAATGCAAAATAATACAAAATTTATTATTAATCATAATTCTGATCATAAAATCACACAAATGTCAACATCATCATCATCATCACCACTGTCACCACAACGGCCACTACAACAACAAAAACATCATGATAAAACTCAACATTTGTTTGTATCTTGTATTTACACCACTTGCTCTTTAATGGAATTGTCCGATAAACTTGTTTATACCTCGGAACAATTACAATTACAAAATCTCTACAATGCCCAACAACAATTGAAATTGGATCAAATTGAAAATTATGAAAATTGCTTGGAATTGGAACGTCAGTCTCAAAAGCTCAACAATGCTTTAACGCTCAAGCCAAAATGTTCCTCGGTAATTAATGATCCCAATGGTAGTGGAGGCGTGGCAGGGCAAACTTTAGCCTCTACAGCTGATGATTTGGAATTAATGGTAGATTCCCTATATCGTAAGGGTTCTTCATCACACTCCTCCTCGTATGAGAGTGAGGTTCTTAGCAAGAAATCTAGTGAGTCTTATGACTCAATATCCTATCGCCAGCTTAACAATAATAATAACAATAACAATAATCATTTGAGCAATAAATCTGTGCACAACAATACCAACAACATCAATTCCAACAACTCATCTTCTTCTTCTTCCACTACCGCCACCACTACTTCAGCAAATAATCATGCCAAAAAGAATGGCCACTCTACAGAGCTTTTGAATGGCTGCGGTGGTTTTGTTACTAATAATAGTGGTAGTGGCGATTCGTTGCCTAGCATAACCAGTTCTAGTTCTACTCCTCCACCCGAGTATGAACTAAAAGAGTTTTCTAGTAAAAATCCCATCTTACCGCCCCTTATCAAGCATCGGGAACTACCAGTCGATGTTCCGGATAGTTTTATAGAAATTGTTAAGACACCGCCTCGTTATCCGCCACCGGCTCATTTGTCTTCATTGACTTCACAAATTTCTTCTTGTTCTTCGGCCTCAACGGCCAATACCACCTTGACACGCATTAATTCCTGCAATAACTCGAATACGGAGTCACACAACATGAGCTTTTCACCACAGTCATTAAAGAATAACGGCATGCAAATGCAAGAAACTTCTTTGATATCGACCATGTCCTTGAATGGTTCTTACGAGGATTTTCAACAACAACAACAGCAGCAACAACAACAACAAGGATTTCACCAATTGGGCACACAAAAACCCCAGCCACAAGTAGCTGGAAAACGTTTAGATGAGGTTTGTTATATTTAGTTTCTACTTAATTGGCAAATGGCTTTGTATGCTTCTCTAATTGTAATTAAATTGACCCCACCCACTTTTCTACACTGCTCTTCTATTCTGTATTATAATAAGGTAAAAAGCATTCAAAACAATTATGTAAGAAAAAGCTTATAAAAGCTTTAGTATTCAAAAATAAAAAATAAAGTTATTAAAAAAAGAAAAGTTTCATTGAAAAATAAAACTGTTAAAGAAATATTAAAAAATGTCTTCAACATTTGAATGTTAAATAAATTTGAAGAAGTTTTTTTCTCTAAAAAAATAATTTAAAATCATTTCTCTTAATACACTCTCTTGTTTAACCTTTTTTAAGTTTTTTATAAAAAAAGAGCTTTAAAAGGAACTCAAGAAAGTTTTCCCTAAAGCTTAGTTTAAAAGAAATGTGAAATGTTTTTAGTTTAGAAGCTATTTTAAATTTGTTAAGAAAGTCTTGTCTTTGGCTGACAAAAGCTTTAAAGCTTTTGTGTCTGCTTTTTTAAGAATATCTCTAGAAGTTTCATGTTAACAAAAAGCTCTTAAATTCTTTACAATTTAAAAACCTGTAGACAAATTTGATCTCAAAAGCTCTTAAACATTTTTGATAGAAAAGCTTTTAAAATTCCTAAGCTTTAAGCATCATAACTAAAGCATTTTTTCGTAAGCTTTTGACAGAATACTTAATTATTTGCAAATAAGATTATAACTTTAAACTTTAAAGATTTTTAAACAGCAAACTTTAGGGCTTTTCCAAGCTTTTCCTTGAAAGCTATTAAGATTTTTCCAGGAAAAATATTTTACAAACAACTTCTCAACTGCTAATTTTAACGAAAATTATATTAATAACTTGATGGGCTTTCAGGGAAAAGCTAAAATAGTAGTAAAATTTGCTTTAAAAATTACTTAGAGCAACACATAGTCTTTATAGTTTAGACAAAAATCTTTAGTTCATTTAAAATATTTGTAAGAAGTTTCCTGACGAGCTAAGTAAGCGATAGCGAAATGGCCATCGAGACGTGCTTTCACCTTCAATAATCAATACCGGAAAAATAGCACGATAAAAATTTTAAAGTTTAATTTATATTATTAATTATTCCCGTGTTTTAAATTTTAAGTTTTTTTTTCGTTTGGTTAAAAAAAGCTTTTTTTAGCATATTTTGTAAAAAAAAAATCAAATAAAAGCTTCATTATAGAATGCAATAAAAAAACATCTGTAAATAATGAGAAATTAATTTAAATATATAAAAAGCTTTTATACAGCCTTTTACAAATTGTTTGTAAGCTTTTTGCATATTGTTTTTAAGTCTTGTAACTAAAGTTGATTCTTCTCTCACCTTTTAGACATCTATAGTCCTGCTCTCTTGTAATTGTAGTTTAGAAATCGTACTGTACAAAAAATAAAATCTATATTTTCTGTGGTCACTTTAAAAATAATCAAATATCTTAATACGGCAACACTATACATTTGAACAAATACTCCAACAAAGTTTAATTTAAAATTTTAACTACAATATTATTTAAAACTAAAAATAGCAATTATTGTTAATAGCAAATTTATATCTTTGGACAAAAACTACTACCATGAACTTAGCATGAAAATTTAATTTATTTGGATTAAATTTAATAAAAATTTGATTACATGGAATTTATTCTGGCGAGTTTTTTAAGCTTTAATAGATGGTTAGAAGGATTTTTTTCCTAACCTAAATGTGCAAATTGAAATATTTATGAGACTTTATTATAGTTTAAATAATTTTTCAGAGCATTAACACAATATACAATATTTTTTTGCTTTTAATTTCAAGTTTCAAAAATTGAATTATTTTTCAGCATTGAATTTAAACTTTTATCTATTGCTTCCAAAAGTTTTCAACTGAACGCATAAGAAACTTTTTATAAGACACAAGTGTGAATTGTTAATTAGTTTTAAAAGTTAAATATTCATTCAACACTCATCAAATCAGCGCTTATCAAGTTGTAAAAAGTAAAATAAAATATTTGCTTCAGTCAAGGAAATAAAACTAATTTTCTTTATTTATAAGTCGGTGAAAAAATTAAAGGACAAAAGAATATGATACACAAAATAGTATTTGTTGAGAAAGTTTAAGCAAAAATTAAAAATAAAAATATTAAAATTACAATTTTAATCACAATTTTAAAACAAAAATTGGATTTTTCTCAAAATTTCTTAGAAATTAATGCATTGCGGTCATATTGTAATATTAAAATTTAACATTAATAAATATAATTTAAAACACAAAAATATATTTTTATATCCAGGTTTTCGTGCTTAGGTAATTTTAGAGGTTTTTTTAAAAACTAAGTAGGAATTTGAGAAAATATGCTAAAATGTATATTTTTCTGATTTCTGAGAACAAAAAAATGTCTTCCCCAAAGTTAAAAATTTATAAAGGTAATAACAATATAAAAGGTAATTTAAATAGTTAAAAATAAGGTTGATATTCTAATTTGTTGAATAAAAAAATTCAGGGTTTTTAATTAATTAAGTGGCATTCAAAAGCAGCTTCATTAAAAAAAAAAAAAAAAAAAAAAAAAAAAAAAAACTTATAATTATGGGCACATCCATAAACACTCCTTAATTAACTAGACATAATTTAAAGCTCTTGGATAATTTGGAAATCAATATTCTAAGGGGATTTAATGATATTTGTCGTAGCTTTTTTGAAGTTTTAAAATTAATTTTAAAATAATATTTTTACAGTTTAAATAGAAATAGAGATAGTTGATAGTGACTAAAAATTTAATTTAAATTTGCAAAAAAAAAAAAAAAATATTTTAGAATTCTTGTAAATTTTTAAACAAAATTTTTTTTAACAAAAATTTAGTTTAAATAATCTAAAACTCTTAAAAAATTTTAAAATTACCAACTATCACTCTGAGGAGATTTTTGGATATTTTTCGAATTTTTTTTGGGAATTTAAAAATTTTTGTAAAATAATATTTCTACAGTTTAAATAGAAATATAGAGAGTTGATAGTAAGTAAAGATTTATGTAAATTTAAAAATAAAAACATTTTGCGGAATTCTTGAACACAGAACAGACGCTTTAAAAATAATGCCCACTACCACACGAATTTAATTTAAATATCCTAAAACTCTTAAACAATTTTAAAATCACCAACTCTCAATCTGACGGGGATTTTGAGATATATTTGTGAAAGCTTTTTAAGAATTAAAAAGTTTTTTTTTTTGTAAATAATATTTCTACAGTTTAAATAAAAATAGAGACAGTTGCTATTGACCAAAAATTTATTGAAATTTTAAAATATAAAAAATTTCTGGGAATCCAATTATTGAACCAAGAATAGAGGATTTAAAAATTATGCTCACTGGCGCATGCATTTATTTCTAATAATTTTAAGCTCTTGGAAAATTTAAACATAACTTTCACTGTGAGGGGATTTTAGGATATTTGTCGCAGCTTTTTAGGAATATAAATATTATTTTTTCAACAATAAAAAAACCCTTTAAGTTCAAAGAAAGAAAAAAAAATCACAAAAAATAAAATTTTTAATTAATTCTATAAATTTAAAAAAACCAATTAGGAATGTAAGAATTTGAAAAAAAATCCAATTGTCTCTCTAAATTTTAATAAACGTAACTGACTTAAACAGCGTAGAAAACCTAACTAAAATTTAATTTGCTGATTGGCGGAATTTCGGGATTTTTTATAAAAACGAATTAAGTTTGCTATTTTTTATTTTTAATATTTCGCTACGCCATCTAACTCTACTCTAACTCTAAAATAAAAAATTTTAAATATATAAGCTCGCAGTTTTTTTTTTTTGAGTTTCCTGGAATATTGCTTTAATCATTTTAATAATTCCCTTCTTTCTTTTCTCCTCATTCTTACACCTTTTTCATTAATTTTCATTTTCCATTAAAATACTAAAACAATTAAACATTTTAATTCATAGAACACTTCTACTTAATGCTTTCTTTATAAAGAGAGTAAATATTTCAAAATATATTTCAAATATTTGTTTTCTTTCCAAAAAAACAAAAAAAAAACAGTTAAATGGTTCTTTAAAACCTGTGCCACCACCTCGTGACACTGTGCGCGCGGATGGTACTCCACAACCACCACAATTGCCCGATCGTCGTGGTATGCCCACGGCAAATAATCTTGCATTGGCGCCACAACAAATAGCCCAAATTGTAGAGCCCACATTGGAGCAGTTGGATAGTATAAAAAAATATCAGGTGAGTTTAAAAACATTAACATAAGTATTTTATTAATTTATTAAATTTTAAATAAAATTTTTACTGTTAAACTAAAGAGCAACAAAAGTAAACTTATTTACTTAGCTTTTAGTTGTTCGCTGGTTTTTTATATTTGTCGCCTGAAAGTAGACTTAAATTTTTCTATTACACTAAAATAAAGTAGCTGAAGTGCTGCCGGATATCCTAAACAGCAACACTGTTGTAAAAAATCGCCGCTTAAATAAAACCAATGAATTTACTTAACTTTAAGCAAAATTTGAAATTAATTATATTTTTTGAGAAAATTAATAACAAATTATTAAGTTTTTGTTAAATTTTTGTTGGCTCAAATTTATAATTTGAAATCATTCAGTTGATAAGAAATTTTTAAGTTCCTTTAAATATAAGCATCAATCTATCGGACTTGCTTTCGACATGAATTCTACTAAAATTCTACATCATCAAAATGAGAGCGCCTCTTGTTTTAGTTGATTGAAAATCGAAGTTTTAGAAGAAGAACTCTAGATTATGAAAAAATTTCAGTTCACAAAATCTCTTTTAAAGCAAAGATTTTTCGTTTGTCAAAGCGGATTTCATTTTCAGTATTTGTTTTTTTTTTACAAAAAAATTTAAATTCGCACTAAAATCTTATACTGAGAGTTTCTCGCAAAAATGATCAGTCACACTTTTGCTGCACAGAAAAAATTGCTAATAATTAGCTATCCGAATTTTCTGCGCGGAAACGTTTTTGCTTTATTATAAGTGTATTTTCTAACCAATAAACTGAACTGATATTCTTAATAAAAAGCCAATTTTAATAAAAATTTGCAATTAAAATAAAAATGAAATGCAGACCAGTCACTCAGAACTTAATTGTTAAAAAAAATTGATTTAATTTTTTAAAACTATTCGATTTTCGAATGTAGTTGTAATGTCGAATAATAGTTAAAGATCGTTTACTTTGTTTCTGACTTCACCTAAAAAAATCTTTCACTAACATGAACTTTACAAGCAAATTGTAGTAACAAACCTTAAAATCGTAAATAAATACTTTGTTGTATTTAACTTAAATAATTTATTTATCGGAATTTCAAACTTACGGTCCTGTAATTGCCTTTTCTAAGCATTGCAATGAATTTCTTCTACGCAACAGTAAACTAAAGGCAAATCGACAAAAGGACGATTTTTACCTCGAAATTTGACGATTTCGTATCGCTTAAATGTTACAACATTTTCTCTTGTATCATCTTGAGCTTAATTTTATTCACTTAAGGTATTTTCTATATCGAAAAAACATTCAAAATGTAAATACTTTTCCCAGCAATGCAATGAATTTCTTCTTCTTCTTTTTGGCGATTTTTATCTTTTTACACTCACAAAGTTTTAGCTAAAATTGGGCGAAGTTTACTCTTCACCACAAAAAGGGGAAAAAGGGTATATCTAAATTTGTCATTCCTTGTGTAATTTCTACAATATCCATTTCCGACGCCTTGAAGTATATATTCTTATTCTGACTTCTTATATATAGCGAAGTCGCTTAAGCGATGTCCGTCTGTCCGTCCGTGTAAGTGTTGATATCAAGTTTGCCGAGGCATTTCATTTCTTAAAAAAAAATTATGCCAATCGATCAGATATAGTGTCGAAAAAGATGCTATTGGAAATCAGAATGATCGGTTCATGTCCTTCGAGGCAGCAGGCAAAACACCACGCCTACTTCTAATTGTGTTTATTGTCATTTGGAACAATAAAGTAAATTCAATAAAAAAAATATATGGCGCGATAGACAATTAAAAAATAAAAAAAGCATTCAGGGAAAAATAGGCGTTCGCCCATATTTTCCGAATTACGGGCTTCTAAAATTTTCAAACTTTGTAAAATATTAATATGGGTATCATTTTCAAGTGTTTGCAGAAATCTTTAAGGAAATACTAAAAATTTTTAAAATACTTAACCCATTAAGAGCCGATGACATTTTTATATAAAATTATATTTAGAACTTAATTTTTTTTCTTTTTTTATTCTCTGTCACCTCAATATTTGTTTTTTTTTTTTATAGGAGTTACTTCACTAAACTAGATTTACATAGATGGAGAAGGGTATATAAGATTCGGCATAGCCGAATAAAACACACTCATATGTATGAAGTTTTTGTGTAAACTTTGTATGACAAAACATTCGTTTTTCCTTCATTAATTCGATTAAAATTTTATTTACTTGAGCAATTTTCTATATCGAAAAAATGGTCTGTGTAGAGAATCTTTGTTTATATACAGAATTCCTCATTTCAGTCAATCTCATTTTCAATCATTTCTTTATTATAAAAATTGCTTTCTCTTGCTCGGTGAGCTTATTCTGAAGCTGCCCTCGTATATTTTTATTAATTCTTTTATTGTTTCATAAATAACAAATACTGAAGCTTTTTTTTTCAAAAATGTATATACGTCATCTCAATGCAAATTTGTTTTAGGAATTAAACGTATTTTTTTGTTTGGTTTTTTGCTGTTTTTCTTAAAAAAAAATAAATAAAAAAACTCGTCATATAACTAACTGGTCTCAGAAAAAATTTAAAATATCGTCTTCTTATTTTTTTGTATTAATATTGTTATTATTTATATTCGTATGATAATTAAAGCAGGTGGTGCCATATCATGTTTTGGTTATATTTAAATTTTTATCTTTTTTATTTACATTGTCTTCCCTAAAGCATATTTTTAATATATATTTATTTAAATCATTTAAATGCATGTGCTATTTTTTTTTTTTTTATTTCAAAAGCAACTATTTTTTCAAATTTCAAATAATGTTATCTTATTAATATTTTTTTTGTTACAATGATGTAAACGTTTTTAGTTTTTTATGTTATAAAGACTTCATTAAAGAAAAACACAAATATTTTAAATTTGAAGGTGTAATTTTTTAGATTTTCTTCTACAGTTTTGCTGTTACATGAACGCTTTTTAAATGAGAAATGTGTGTTTGCTTAAGCAAAAGTTGCTCTGGAAAATTTTATTATTGGCGTTGGTGTATTAAAAATTAGAACATTTGACAAAATACCAAACAACACTAGGTTAATTCAGCTGGCAATAAATTCACAAAAAGTTTTTATTTTGTGTATAATAAAGGCTAATGACACCATTGGTTGCTACTTCTTACCAAGCGAAAATATTGAAACTTCATTTTTTTACTCCTATTACGTTAAGCAATTTCCTGCTAGATACTCGAGAGGAAACATAAAAACGTGAGCATATATCACTTAAACTTCTAATGTCTCTTATTTAAATAAATGTTTTTTCCTCATGTTGCTTGAAATATCGTTATTGTTAGATATTTCATATTTCATTTTTAAATGTTGCCTCGTCTGTGTCAATGTTTATAATATTTTTTGTATTATTTTCTTTAAAGCAGTCGTAATGTGGGTGTTGTTTAATGATTCGCGGATTATCGTATATCGTATATCTTTTAGCTATTTTGTGTTTTATCATATCTGACAAATTTCGTCTCTCCTCACATAACTTCAATAGCCTTTCAGCTCGTTTTATACAAATTCTTTCAATAGCCCTTCACTTGAAAAATCTTCCATTATTTAAAAACCAAGTTTTTGACCATTATCTTTTTCTTTTTATACCCTTTATCACAAAAAAAAATGGGAAAAAGGGTGTAACTGAATTTTTCATTGCGTTTGTAATTTCTACAATATCCATTTCCGACTCCATTAAGTATATATATATTCTGAGTTCTTGTGCATAGCGAAGTCGATTGACCGATGTCTTTCTGTCCGTTAGTGTTAGTGTTAAAATCAAGTTTGCAAAGTTAAACTAGAGAAAATTTAAATACGCCAATCGATAAGACATACTGTAGAGAGAGGTTCTATTGGAAATTACCAAGACCTGTTCATGCCCTTTGAGGCAGCGGGCAAAACACCACGCCTACCTATACTTTTTTCATATCATTTGTAACAATGAAAAATTAATTTAAAAAAATTAAGTGAGAAAATTAGTGCTCGCCTATATTTTCCGAGTTACAAGCTTTTGAAAATTTCAAATTTTTTTAAATATCAATATGGATATCTTTTAAAAGCTTTTGAAGAAATCTTTCGCATCCCAGATTTTTATTCTTTCCTCGTATATGCTTAAAGCAAAAATACACATAGAACAGAAATTAATAAAATAAGAAACAAATTTTCTAAACTATGTTCCATATGATGTAGCCTCGTGTAAGCCCAAATATCACGTGAAAATTTTTTTAAAAATATTCAATTGAATTTTAATTGTACCTCTCTTGTGAACTCTTTCTCACGTACGCTTTGCAACTCCTAAAATTACCACTGGGATCAGATTGTTATTTTAAAGTCAATCACTCTCTTTAGCTGCCAATAGCGACCACATTAAAACCAAAGAATGTATCTATAGAGAGAAAGAAAGCCAGTAATAATAATAACAGAAAACTAAAAGTGGAGGAATAAATTCCTTAATTCTTTAACAAGGCGAATTGATGACAGGTGAATGCATTAGCTCAAGCGGCCTACAAATTATTGCTTTTTTAATGTGCAAATATTAAATTGTTTATTTTTTGTATTATAACCGTTCGACTACTAAGCGTAATGATGCAAAGGCGCCTCTATCTTTAACAAGAAAAAATAATTTTAAAGCAAACTAGCAAAATATTAATGATTGAAAGTAATGCAAAAACACTTTTTCACTAATATATTTGTAATAATTTTATATTGAACAGCATTGCCTGTGTAGCGCTCTTGATATTTAATTGGAATGATTTTTTTAGTAGAACAAATGTCATTTTTGGCCTGTAATTAAACATAGAAATTTGTTTAGTAAAGTTCAAAGTTCAAGACATAAAATGTATTTTAATTAAATCTGTTCCAAAGATAAAGCTAAATTTGTATTACATTTTTTGCTAAAAAAAAATCAGTGGCAACGCTGTTTCGGTTATTTATTTATTTATTTTTTTAATTTTGCCTATAAATATGTAATAAATTTTTGTTTACAAAATGACCAGTATTTCGCTAAAAAAAAGGGATTTGTTAGAAATTCGATAACATTTTGAAAACAGGAATCCTTTGAACTTTAAAGAATAGATGGTTTGTCTTTTCATTAAGCACTTTTGTTGTAATACCTGCTTCATGAATCACCAAACAAATTTTGCATCTATCACGCCAAAAAGGCTGAATAAATTTTAATGAAATTTTAATCGTAAAGTATTTCTTATCTAAAGCGTAATATCGGCTCCAATTTTGTTTCTACCAAACTCGTAAAAAAAAAAAAAAATAGAACTGACAATATTATATGGATGGACCAATTTTAATGAAATTGCTTTGTCTTAAAACTATAGTGTGAAAACGGAGATGTCTATATCAATAAGTTTATTTTGCTAACATAGAAGATAGATTCTGAACTATAACTATCATTTATGGCCACTTGGCAGTACCAGTAAAATTGCAGTAAAAACAAAGTTTTCCTGATGGTGCAATTTAATTTTCATTACCAACAAATTTTTACTGATTAGTGAAATTGAAATTGCCTTACCAGGTAAAAAATACTGTCTACTGCAATTTATTGCAGTAACTATTAAAAATATCATAATTATTGCATTTTTTTGGAAATATATATTAAAAAATTCAAATTCAATGGTTCCTTAAAATCAATCAGATTTTACTGTAAGCATTTTTAATTTTATATTTCAGCTAAAATTTTCTGGTAATGAAAGTAATAAACTACAATTTACTGGTAATCTAAACTAATTTTCATTATTAACTGATTACTGTTATTTAGAATGAAAAAAGCAGTATCAGTAAAAATCTACTCAGTTTTGCATTTTTTTAAGCAATAAATTACAATTTACTGGTCCCTTAAACTAATTTAAATTATTTACTGGTTACTGCTATTTTAAATGAAAAAAGCAGTATCAGTAAAAATTTACTGATTATTGCACTTTTTAAGTAATAAATTACAAGTTATTGGTAATCTAAACTAATTTTCATTACTTACTGAATACTGCTATTTTGAATGAAAATAAGTAGTGTCAGTAAAAATTTACTGATTATTGCATTTTTAAAGTACTAAATTGCAGTTTACTGGTAACTTAAACTAATTTAAATTATTTACTGGTTACTGCTATTTTGAATGAAAGAAGCAGTATCAGTAAAAATTTACTGATTATTGCAATTCTGAACTAACTTAAATTTAAACTAAATAAAATTTACCACTGCTTTTTAAGAACCTCGAAGTAGAAAAAGGCAACAAAGGCTACAAAAAATTAATATTTAAATAAAAACCTTTGTTCATCATCAAAATTGTTTGTCATAGGTATTTTGGGGAACCCTTTGTTTAAAATTTTTTTACTTATTTAATCTAAACAGGTAATTTTAATTCATTGTTTCTTATAAATAAAAAAAAAATAATTTTATCATTCATTAACAACTACCAGTCATAAATACTCAAATATTTAAATATTTATTTAAAAAAAATCAGACCTAAAAATGCATCAAAATATTTGTGAAATTTAATTAAAATTTAAATCAATTAATTTTGAATTTTATTTATGTTGAAAGTATAATAAAATTAACATAATTATGATAACATTTTTAAAATCAGTTTCTTTTAAGGTTTGGGGATTTATAGTGTATCAAACTTATAATTCCTCTTTTCTCTTTTTCATGAATATATTTATAATACAATAATAATTTTTGTTTTGTAAATTTTTTCAAGCAGTTTAAAATTTTAGTCAGATATTTTTGCTTTTTGTGTCATATCTTTGGCTAATTAGCATGAAATTTGATGAGTTTTGTTAAATTAAAAAAAAAAGATTCAAGAAAAAAAATATTTAGTTTGCCCACTAGTTAAAAGATAATAAATTTAATCCTTAATTAAATTTCTTTGAATATATTTTTTTTAATGTATTTGAGACTCTGATCAGGGTACGAAAATAAACAAAACGAAACGTTTACTTTTATTTTGTTTTTTTTTTCTTTATATTAAGTAAAACAAAAACCCAATAGATCCAATGAAAAGGATTGTGCCATTTAGTTTTGTATTGTTGTTGTTTGTGTACAAAAAATGCATAAGAGAAAACAAAATAGAAAAAGTTTTAAGTTATTATTAATTAATTTTTGGTTATATTATAGAACCCATTAGCGCTTAGAAATAAACACTTATTTCTTTCCGAACCACACAAAGCAATTTAAGAACTGAATTGGTATAAAAACGCAAATAAATGAATAAAAAACCATTTGTTTTATTTGCTCACTTAGGTATTCAAAAAGTATTTGTACAAAAAGGGTTAAAGTTTTTTAAAAAGTCTACGTCTTTGGATGAAACGTTAACGAAACGTTTTTTTCGTTTTCATATACCGGATATAAGTAGAGAAATTTAAAAAATTTTAAAACTTTCCCGCTTAGAGAACCTTAAAAATAGCAACAGCACTTAAATCTTTGCTTTGCTTACATGTTTTTTAGCAAATAAAAAAACTAAATGTCTCATCATTTATAAAACATTTCATTATAAACGAAGCAAAACAGCAAAAAGCAAATGCAAAAAAAGAAACGCATTTGCTTAAGCTGACTATGTGTTTCTTTCTGCAGCAATGCAATCAGCAAAGCATTTATTTTGAAAACGTTTGCTGATGCTTAAGCAATAAATTGATGTTTGTCTCTTCTTTTGCTGTTGTTTTTTAAAATTAACAAAAAAAAAAAAAATAAATAAATAAAAAAACGTTTGTATTTGTATTACGAGTATATATATTTTCTTACGTATTGTAAGTAATAAATATATGAATATGTTTCCAATGTTAAAAGGGCAAGGGCAATCTTAGTCAGCCACAACTTCATAGTAAAGAGTTAAGCAAAAGCAAAAGCAAAATTAAAAAAAAAAAACTATTTGCTTAAGCAACAGCAAATGTTTTCAAATTAATTGCTTTGCTGATTGCTTTGCTGTAGAATGAAACACATAGTCATCTTAAGCAAATGCGTTTCTTTGGTTACTTTTTGCATCTTCTTTTTGCTTTTGCTGCACATTTTTCCACAGCATCAGTTAAACAACTACATATGAATTGAAAATAGTGAATCATTTTTAATCACTGCTTCTTTTTAAAGTCAAGTTACAAAAGCTGAAAGTAAATACTGATTATTGTGAGAGTACTCAGTTAGTGTTACGAAAGCAGCTCGAAAACTGAGATCTGACAAGCGAAAAGAACTGCAAAACTTAAAAAGTGCGAAAAGGAACCCAAAACATTTCAACTTTTATATTCGCCACTATCCTGCACAATTGTTTTTTTAAGCAATTATATTTAAGTTGGCATCTTATCAATAGATTTACATTTGTACTTACTGACACTTTTTTCTGTTAAAATATGTTATATTTTAACCTTAGACCAGCATTCAGGGACGTCCCAACACATGACAAGCCTTGTTCTGAAACTAAGAAAATAGGTCGTGAAAAGAAGGATAAAGGGAATTTCGATTTGAACTTTTTAACATTGAAAGAGATACGTAGAAAATATCCTTGCAGGTTTCGCCTATAAATTTAAGATTCCGCCTATAAATTAAGATTATCTATGTTGGATTTCAAGGCCTGGTAATTTTGTAGCAGGCACCATCAAATAATAATAACATTCGAAAAGCAACTACGCCGAGCTTTTATTCTCTCTCTTCTTCTAGTCGCCGCCCACACTAGGTAATGTTTATTACTAGAGAGACTTTGTTTTCTGGTCCACCAAAACGGCTGATCAAATCAATCGAATATAAGTTGCTATCGTGGCCCCAATCGTGTGACTAGTTCCACCGTCCAAACTGGTCGTTATCCTAGCATCGATGTGCTTAAGTGTCGGTGTTTGTTGTTAAAGGAAAAATGTCTTGTAATCTCATTAGGAATTGCATGTTTATTTATTTTTTTTTTTTTGCTAACATAACCCACCCAAGTAAAAATGTAATCGTGTCATTACTATTGCCTCACACTGTATATGCAAAGTATTTTTTATTGACGAAACTAACTATTAATAGTCTTTTTCAAAAATCCCGCTCGTTGTGCTTATGATTGTTATACCTCGCTTTGAAAACTAATATTAGCAGATTAGAATTTTAAATATTTTCGTGTGAATTTAGTCACAGCGAATACAAATTACTCGTATACACTCAAACATTAATAATCATTGATATACCTATGCATACTGGTACAATACGAGGCAAGTACATGAAGCACGGAAATAAAAGAAAATTTTAATAGATATTATTTTTTTATTTTGTTGGTTCTTCGAAAGCGGTAAATTCTCTAGAATATTAGATTTTTCAAAGATAATAAATCTTCAATAGACAGAACGAGCAAGAACGAACAAAATAAGTATAGTTCTTGCAATAATTATATTGCGACCTATAACATGCTTAAATTTTGTTGTTTGTGACAAAATTTTACCTCTAAGCACAGCAAACATTTGTATGTGCATTTTTTAAATCAATGGTTAGTGCAGCTTTATTTGCAAATATAATTTTATTTTATTCGTTCTTAAAAAAACTGGCTTCGCGAAAACTATTTTTACAGACTTCAAAAAAAAAAGAAGAAGGTTATCAATTCGTGTGAGTGTTGCATTATTTAATTCAGAACTCATTCATTTCTGAACCGATTACAGATTGGTCCCATTTTAAAAACGCTCTATAATTTTGAAAATTAAAGAGTGTCCCCATACAACATGCAAGTTTTTTTTTGTGTATTTTGAACTAAAAATAGCACCGCTTAAAAATATAAAAAATAAATTACGTATCACTATAGTTCCCAATAGCAAAAAGTAATACAAAAAAAAAAATTAATAAAAATTAAAGGGTGTCCTCATAGCTAACGTAAACTGACTTTATATGGTCCTATGTTTTAAACCGTTGTAGACGAACGCTTGAAAATTGGTCAGAATATCGATTACTATGACCATTATAATAACCAGTATAAATATTCCAAACTTTCAATTAAAGAGTGACCAATAGTTTATTTAATTTGTGTTATATGAAAATACTTTCGGACTGTTATAGACGGACAGTTGAAATGTACAAAGTTAGTAAGTTCTATACTACTAAGTAAAGTTACAGTTTTCTCATTTAAACGATTCCATGATATTTTAGAGGTCTGACAAATAACTTCTTATAAATGATGAAAAGAAAACGTCTTTTATTTCAAGCAAAAATTGCCGTAACTTTATTTTACTTTTTACTCTTTTTTAATTTACTTTTAGCTGAAACAAAAAAACACCTAAATTTTTTTTTTAACAATGGTAACACTGTTTTCAGTCACAGGATCTTAAAAGGAGATCATAAAAAAATATACTGACAAAATAATATAGATTCTGTCAACAACTTTTTACTAAGATTTTTTATAACTCAAACTGTATGAAAACAAGTAAGACTGCTACATATATTTGGCTATGCCGAATCTTATATACCCTTCACCATCTATATAAGTCTAGTTTAGTGTAGTAACTCTAATCAAAAAAGCAAATATAGGATGATAGAGAATATATATAATTTTACATAAAAATGACACCAGTTCTTAACAGGTTAGGCATTTTTAAAAAACTTTAGTATTTCTTAAAAGATCTCTTCAAAAGCTTTAAAATGATACCCATATTGATATTTGAAAAAATTTGAAAATTTCAGAGCCCGGAAATTATAAGGGAGCGCTAATTTTTTCTCTTGATGTTTTTTTCTTATTTTTTAATTCTCTATCGCCCTATTTTTTGTTTTTTTTTTTTTTTGGAGAAGAGAAAAATTAAATTGAGTCGTGCTTCTTTTGCTACGCTGTAAGCTTCTCTACACCTCTCGCTCCCAAACTTCTGCGTCATGACTTTTGTAGCTCCAATATAAACTGACTGTAAGATAGACCTGGTAAAGAAATCTTTTATAAATATGTAATTTTAATAAGAACAATCATACTTTTTCAACAACCATTGCCCATGTATCAAAAATTCTCGTCTCATCTTCACACAAAATTTATGAAGCAAACTTAAATAGCATGACGTCAACGCTTAGAAAATTCGATTTCGTCAGAGCTCTAGCTACCAAAGTTGGCGCTTGCTGTTTCCTTTTTAGAATTGCTTTTAATATTTAAAAAATAAGTTAATTTCAGGCCAATTAATTATACGTCTAAATTAATAATTGTTCCCAACTCTGCATTTGATTAATTATGTGAAGCTAAATAATTGTTAATAAGTGTATATTTTAAACCACCCTCGCTTAACCGAATCCAAACAACTTAAACAGAAAACGTACGTTTTACCATAACAACACTGGCTACAACAATAAATAAATAACCACATTAATACAAAATTATCTTCAGCTGTTTTTCAATTGTAGTTATCGTTTGTCATAAAACAAAGCAAAAAGAAAGAGCGTAAACAACTCTGGTACTCAGCACAAATGCTACTCACCGTTATTGTTGTGTGTTGTTGTTATTATCTAGTTGTTTGATTCTGTTTGGTTTTGCTGCCCATGAAGTGGTGTGAGTGCAAGTGTAACCAATGTACACGAGAATGGAAAAAGGTATTTTATAAGCAAATCAGTTAACGTTTGTTATTTTGGCCAAGCAAAACAAAAAAGAAACGGTAAAAAAAAGCTAACGAAATTAATTTAGCAACGCAAAAAAAAGGTTTACAATTGTTTTAATGCAAAAAAAAAGAATAAAATGGAATTTTTAAATAAAAAAAATAAATTCAAAGAATTTTAATTTATTGCCGCCAACGGTTATAAGTGTTAAACAAATATGTCGAAAGAGGGAAAGAAATGTGCAATATTAGCTGGCTACTTAGCGTGGTGAATTCATTGTACTAATGTAATAATAATTAATTAGGAGAAGAAAATAAATTTAATTAAGCGCAAAAAGAAAATATTCAGATAAATTTCAATAATATTAATGGGGTCACATGACCATAAAAAATTAAGTGCAATATTTTCCAAAAAGAGAATGAAATTAAACAAAAAAATATTGATTAGAAATTAAGTTAAATAGGTACCTACGTGATGTTAGTCAAATGATATTTGGCGAAATAGAAATTAAAAAAAAATTAACTTTTCCAATATAAAAATAAATTTATCACACTATAAAAAAACTTTAAAAAAAATGTTATATAAGAAAAAAAAAAGATAATTTATAGAATCACTTACACAAAAAATGTGGTTCGCAGCAAAAAGAAAAAGAGAATAAATTAAATTATAAATTTAAATTATAATTATAATTAAATTATAATTTTTTCTTTATCGATTATAAAATAGTTAAAAGCAGATTAATTAATTGAAAAAAATGCCAAATAAAAAAACGACAACAATATTTAAAACTCCAAAAAGCAAGAATTTCAATAATAAATAAATTAAAATTCCTCACGAAATTAAAAAATTCTTTTTTATTAAATTATTAATTACTTTTATTGTGCAATGTTATAACAAATGAATTAAATTAATTTTGGCTTAAGTTCAATTCCATTTTACTTTTAAGTTTTTTTTTTTAAGTAAAATATTTTTATTTATTTCAGTTTTTGCACAAATTCCTATTTTTTATGAGTTTAAAGTTTTATTGATATTTTGAATAAAACTAAACTTCTTTCTGTGGTAAGATTACGATTTAGTATTGGTTTTTCAATTTTTTGATAGTACATCGAGGTTACGGTAAAATGCCGCTATTTAGTGAATTTTATTGCAAAATATAAATTTTGCTATAAATTGTCGATTATTTTTTTAAATTTTTTGTGTTTTTTTAATTTTCGTTTTTTTTTTTTGGAGAAGTCAGATTTTTATTTGTTTAGTTTGGCAAATTCTAGTGATATTTTGATTTTATTGTTTTTTATTTAATAATAATTTTACTTTGTTCTTTGATTTTTCGATTTATAATGAGTTTTTTACTATTTTATTGAAATTTCGATTTTTTATTATTTCTGTAAGATTTATAAAATTATTACTTTTTTTGGCAATAAAAAATTCTTTCCTTAAGTTTTCTGCTCAAAAAAATAGTAGAAAATTTTAAGTTTTGCTTAGGGCTCTTGTCCCACCTGCAGAAACTATTTCTGAATGATTGTCGTATGTCAATTTTCTCTAGATTATCTTGTTGAATTCAACACGAATGCGGACGTACACGAGGACATCGCTCCCTCGTCTTCGCTATGCATAAGAACTTATAATATATTGTTACGTTTTTCACTTTTTAGTAGAAACGTACAGATTCTTTTGATTGCAAATACCACTGTGGCTCATTAATAATTCTGTATTCTTTATTTTGTGGCTTTATCTGGCTATACTCCTTGATCCTACGGTCCTGCAAATTCTATGGTCTTGTATTTACTAATCATGCGTTATTATTACAAATGCAGCCATCCACGCTACACTACTGTGTTACTCCGGCGAGACATGAACTACTCGACGCCTTGTTTAGTAATCTTAACCATCCACAGACTACTCCACTACACACTGCGCTAACCGCTACCGTTACTTACTTTTATTGTATAGGACGTCTTGACAATTATTTGTTGCTCTTATTTTAAATTAGACGTCTCCACTAAATTATCTGCCATGGCTTCACACAATAATTGTCTTTTGCCTCTCGTGAGGTTTGTACTGCTGCTTCTTAATTTTTAATTGCATTATAATAATTGTTACTTTTCTTTGTACGCATGTCCGAAGGTGGGCTCGAACTCATGATCTTCTGTTTAACAGCACGCACCTTTACCAACGCAGCCATTGAGGCTGCTCAGCAAATGTCATGTGTTCTAAAATGCATGAATGAAATATATGATGCGCAAACAAACGTCAAACACGCATCACAAAAATGGCTGATGCATTTAATCTTTATTAATTTTATTTTATTAAATTGCGTTTGTTTGTAGATATGCTTTTCGAAAAGAATTTGATAGTTTTTTACTATATTAACCAGAATTTTTGGGATTCGTCTGTTGTTCGCACATACGTCTTTTTGCTGTGCACTCATTTTTAAAAATTTTTAAATTCTTTTCTTTTGTCGATTGCACAAGTTTATTTCATTGTTGCTTTCATCTAAACCAATAAATAAACTTATTATTAACTTCTCCATTAGTAATGTTTAAGCATTAAGTATCAGCATCAGCTGGTTTGCATCAGCAACGCAAACTAATTACTCATGCGCATCAGATGCAGTGCAGTAATGCATTTCCGAACAAGTCCATTATTCTATACACACGCCATTACTTGAATTAACTTATTCACCACGCTCATACAGAAACAAAAAACAGGGGTGGGTTGGAGTCGAAAATGAATATTGTAGAAATTACAAATGAAACAAAAAACTTAAATAAACCCTTTTCCACCTGTGCTGAAGCATATTAAAAAGATATATCTCTTCAAATGATGTCAATTTAAAAAAATTATTGATAAAGTCGTCATGGAATTTACTCTCGTTAAGGTTAGCAGTCGCTTGATGTTTATTTGTAAAAGCCTGCGATATATAAAAAAAAAAAACTACAAGAAATAGTTCTTTGGTTTAAGTTTGAAAACCTTTGTCGCTTTTTTCATAACAAAAATATGCTTTTAGTTTTATCGATTCAAATTTGAAATAGTGTTGGGTTATAACTCACTCCTCGGCACCTATTATCATTTGTATTAATATACACGTGCCTTTTAAATTTATGTTGCTCAATTTTTCTATTATGAAATCGACTTCTTTTGGTTGTCCTTTCACTGCCACATGAATAGCAACGCTGTTTTTTTAAAGATTTTGTGTTTCAATAAGGATTAAATATGTTTGGGATATAATAGTCGACAGGTGAGAAGAATCATATAAAATAGCCACAACAAGCAAATTGTTACCTCAAAACAATATTTTAAGTTGAGGAAAAGTGAAGACTAGCTGCTGGTGATTGGAACTTTTTATATAAAAACTTTAAGCAGGAAAATTATAAAGAGCTTGAACACATAAAAGAACATCAAAATCCATATATTCATTCCTATTGGAAAAGCCTAGCAATGATGATAGAAAAAATCTAAATATTACGAGGGCTGCTATATATATTTCTGGCCTGGCAACACTGAGTGCTGCCAAGTGCAATCTAACATTTCCATTGGAAAGTTTGTCATTTTTAAGCATAATCGTACTCAAAACGTTTTGACGTACGACCATTATTTGTGTTGTTTACAGTGACTTGAAAAAATTAATATAGAAAAAAATGGAATTAACTCGTGAACATTTTCGTGCCATCATTTTTCACAACTTTCGACGTGGATTATCAACTTAAATCTTTGTATGGCGATGAAGCACCATCCTATAGCACTGTGAAAAATTGGTATAATGAATTTAATCGAAGCTCGCTCAAAGACGAATTCCGTGAAGGTCGTCCAAAAACGGCTGTTGTGCCAGAGAACATTGATGCCGTGCGTGAACTCATAATGCAAGATCGACATGCGACATACCGAGAGATAGAGACATCTTTGGACATTTCTTCCACCAGCATACATTCGATAGTGCATGAACACCTGGCCGTAAAAAAGGTTTGTTCTTGTTGGATCCCGTACAACTTGAAAGTCGCTCAAAAAAAGGCTCGTGTCGTGTGGGTCTTCAAAGACGAGCAAAATCCAACGAAATTTGTTCGTTTAAGAAGCACTTCGAAGCAAATGGTCACCTGTTTCTTCGGCAAAACTGGTCATGTGGCGGCTGTTCCGCTTGAGCAACGTAGGACGGTCACTTCTGAGTGGTACACTACAATTTGTTTGAAATTCGAAAAACCAACAAGAGAAGACGAATCATTGTTCACCATGACAATGCGAGCTCAAACACATCGGCTCAAACCAGAGCCTTTTTGACCGGCCAAAACGTCGAATTAATGGGTCATCCGCCATACAGAACTGACTTGGCACCTAAAGACTTCTTCTTGTTTCCGCACATCAAGAAAAAAATGCGTGGTCAACGACTTTCGTCGCCAGAAGAAGCTGTTGAAGTGTTCAAAAACCATGTTTTAGAGGTGTCTCAATCGGAGTGAAAAAAGTGCTTCGACAACTGGTTTGAGCGCATGCAGAAGTGTATGAATCATGCTGGAGAATACTTTGAAAAACAATAAAACCATTTTTGATTATAAATATTCGCATTTTCACTATTAGGCCAGAAATATATAGAGCAGCCCTCGTAGGTACCAAATTTTACATACTTTATCCATCCCTGATTTCAAACCAGACAAATTAGTTTATTAACTTAAATTATTTCTGATGAAAGAATGTTGTATTGTTGCTTCTTCTGTAGCGGTTTACTTTTTTTTAAGAATTTTCAAAATTAAGCATTCTTCATTTATTTTTAAAGTTTATTTGTTGATATATTTTATTTTTTTTTTTATAAATTGTCTTTTAAATTATTCAATGTGAGAAATTCTCTTAACAAAAAATTAAATTAAATTAAACAAATACTTTATTTGCCTATTACCAGTTTTTCGGCTATGCATACGTATACACGTATGTATGTATGTGTATGTCTATTAATGCATAGTACTTTGGTATTTCATTCAAATAATTTTTCTCTATATTATTTTGAATGTGTAGTAAACGAATAAAACACGTATTCGTGCTTGTTCTCTTATTTGTTTTTTTAAGTTGTAAGAATTTTTTTATGATTGTTTTTAAGCAATAAATGTTAAAAAAAAATAATTTATATATTTAAATGTCATTTCATTTTTAATAAAACAACAATTTGTTGTTAATTTATTTATGTTGTTTTTTATGCAAATGAAAACAAAAATAAAGCAGTTGTTGAAAACATTTTAAAAACTAAAGTGAAATTAATTTTAATAAATTACAACAAAAAAAAACAACACATTAAATAAAAAAAAAAAACTTCCTAAAGGTTGCTAAAAAAAAAAGTAATTAAAAAATTTCACTAATTTATTTAAAAAACTTAAAGATTATTTTATTTTTTAATTATGCAGGGACACTCGTAAGCCGTTTGGTTTCTAAAATAGAAAAAGTTTAAAAACAATATTTCTTGCAATATGGTAGGGAAACTAGAAAAAAAAATGAAAACAATTCTACAGTTTGAGATAAAATTGCAATAAAACTTCTCAGCTTTCAGTAGATGTAAAGCCTTGACCTTATAGGGCTTAAGGGAAAGGCTAAACAAATGTGATCTTTTAAAGTAGATCACATTATTGAGAATTTAATAGTTTTCATCCAATTTAAAAAAGGTTTAGTGCGCAGTTGAGTTCTGCTTTAGAGTATGTTTGAGGTGCAATGTTCATTCCCCGTAAAAACTCTTAAAAATTTAGCCATCAATATACTTCTTCAAATGATTCTTTACAATTATCGGCAGATACTCCTCGCAGTAGTCGTTACCTGCTTCTAAAGGTCACTTCATGGATTATTTCTGGTAATTATACGTTTTAACTTCTGGACTTCGAAAAGCTACAATGCTTCCAAAAAAGCAACTGTCGTTTTAGATCATAGAATAAAAGTTAACTT
This sequence comes from Gymnosoma rotundatum, assembly GCA_916610165.2. Classification (NCBI taxonomy): domain Eukaryota; kingdom Metazoa; phylum Arthropoda; class Insecta; order Diptera; family Tachinidae; genus Gymnosoma; species Gymnosoma rotundatum. The sequence goes on from OU744340.1 coordinate 14,156,021, forward strand.
GTGATATATAAATTGCTTGTCCAGCCCACTTATAACCTGTTCAGACATGTTTTCTTAATTGAGTTAATTTAATTTAAATTGCGCAAATTAATTTGATGTTCACACTTGCACAATTAAGTTTATTCCATTACCACAAGGCAGATTTATTTTACTAGATAGTGTCGTCCCTCCGCCCAGCTAATTTCTCTTTTTATTACAAAACCAACATGGCTTTTTGTTGTTGCTTTGAAGTTGGAAGTGTCAAAAGTTATTTTCGTATGACCCGCCATTTTTTTTTTATATGTTTGTTTATATTTTTTACTTGCAGCTTGTCAATTTTATGAATTTTTTCTTCTCACTGAACATAGTTCCCAGAGTAAACATACTTGTTGGCAAGGGTTGCATTTCACATCTTATTCAATTAGTGATGCAATTAAGTTCCAATTGCTCAATTTATTAAGCGACTTCTTATATGGTAAATTGAGCTTAATTAAGGCCTTAATTCCGCAATTCGAGAGTATGTCTGAACAGGGTATTAGTGACTTGGTCAACATAAATTTTACCCAGCCTTACAGAGCTATTATCACCGAGTACGAAGTCCCTATTATTTTTTTAAATTATAACAACACTGTCGTGAGCAACTGAAATATTATTAAAATCGAGGAGATCCAAACTATGCTCGACTTAGGATAAACAGATGGCCCGGGAAGGTCTTAACCATAAATCGCCAGGAACTTACACTTAGTATCATGGTTTTACGACACTGGAAGGGCATCTTCTAATTTTAGATCTTCGAAATTCAAGTTGATTATAAATACTCTTCGTATTCTTATTTACAAAGTTAGTTGGTAAAATAGATGATGTTTACAATGTATACGTTGTAGCAATCCAGAAAATGCTGCATTACATTTTGCTGGTTCTCATACATTTGTTAATAATTTTTCTTACTTAAAACTTTTAGCAATTTAAAAAAAATGATCTTAAGACAAAATCAATTTATATTTATTTGCTAAAAAAAATATTAAAATTGTCAACACTGATTCATATGTAAATATGAAACAAAAACAAACCCAAACTCCATGACTCATATTCGTTTGGTTTTGGTTTGTAAAAGCAAAAACTGCGTAGATGTTTAAAAAGACAATACAAGAATGACAATTATTAAACAATGTTTTTTTTTTTTTTTGAACAAAACATTATTAGGAATATAATGCCAAACACGTACCTTCAATTGTGGGTAGAGAGCAAGAAAAAAAGGAAAAATTATTTATCAAAAAATTAACAGGAAAAAATCATAAAAGGCTAAAAAGCAATGATAATTATGTGTAAATATGCAAACTTAAGAAAGCAACTGAAAAAGGAACGGAAGGTAATAAAAAGCAGTTTACATCAGCCAAAAATGTAAAAATGAATTTTCCTGAACAAAATCTTAAACTCAGAATTATATTCTGGCAAAATACTAACTCTAGTTTGTTTTTATAATTTTAAAAGCAAATCCTTAATCAAACTTAAGTTTTTAACTGTAAAATAAATAAAATAAAGACTTAATAAAATTTTAGCTTAAAAGCTTCTTGAAAGTAAATGTTCTAAAAACTTAAGACTTTTTAAAAATGGGAGAGAAACTTCTTAATTTAAAAATAATTTCGAAAAAGCTTAAAGTTTAATAAAAAATTTAAAGCTTTAAAAAGTCTTAACTCTTTTGAAGAACTTAAAAGCTTTTAAAACAACTTGAAAGCTTTTGAGAAAACTTACAAACTTTTGTTAATTTTAATTTTTTATAAATTTAAGACATTATTCATTTTTAAATGGCTTAAATAATGTATAATAACTTTTTAACCACTTTCAACACGTAAATAAAAGCTCTAAGCTTTCAGATTTCTTTATTATGTAAAATCATAGGCCTTAAAAAATAACTTGAGCTGTTAAAAATTTTAAAACTTTAAGGAGCTCTGAAAATCATTATACTATTTTATAACCTCTAGAGCTTTTAAACAAGAGCTTTTGAAGTACGAAATTTGAACACTTTAAAGCTACTGGCTTGAAAAAAATTATTCGCGCTTCTTTAAGACTAATTTTCCTTCAAAATATTTTAAAGCACTTTTAAAAAGCTTTTTAAGCATTAACTTTGAAAGTGTTGAAAGTTTCTTAACTTTATACAGTCACTCAATTTTTAAACGTTTTTAATTTATTTAAATCTTTTAAACTTGAATTTACCTTGAAAGTTTATTGAACATTAAGCTTTTTTAAAGTGCTACTAAAGTTTAAAAAATTCCGGCCTTTAACAGCTTTTGTAAAAGGCTTAAACTATTTAATGTTTTTAAATGTGAAAGAAAACTTTTAATAGGTAAATTGTTTAATCATTTAATGTTTTTATTTTTTTCGTAATAAAATGAAGGCTAGATACTGGCAATTAGCCTGGGCTTTATTACTATATTCCATATGAATAAAAATTTGAATAGAATTTATGTTTTAATAGAATTTAATTGAAATGTGGATCAATAAGAAAATCTTTAACTTTTCCTTAATGCAAAAGCGTTAGACATAGATTTTTTATAAAACTTTAAGCCGAAATAAAAATCTTAAACAATAACCGAAAAAATGGTGGTCTCCACCTTAAGCATAACATTGGATGTTCCAGCGCCCACAACCACAACAATAACCAACGTGCCAAATCAACAACTACATTTAATCAATATGACAAATCAGCAATTAAATTTAAACAAAAATTTAAATACAACTGCCATACAAAACAATAATAACAATGAAATGGATGAGGGTGTCGTCAATCCAAGTAGTTTAATATTATTAACAAAACACAACAACAACAATAACAACAATAACGAAAGCAATAAAACCAATAATGCATTTAAACAAGCGAACTCTAATGATTGTGATACTTCAATTAAACCAGCAGTTATTAAAGACAGCAGTAATGAAGAACATTCAGAAACAAATACAACAACTGCCATTATTATGGAAAACAATAATAATAATAATAATAGTTGTGTTTTAAATCATAATAGTAATAATAACACAAATAAAAGCAAAAGTGCCAATAATAATAATAATAATAATGATAAACTAGTCGATAAACGGGATAAAATACTTAACGCTTGTGATATTAATAATCGATTAAATACAAAAACAACTACAACATCACAATCAATATGTGATAATTTAAATACAATCGAGATGCAACAACTATCAACAACAAATAATCAGTGTTCTACCCCTCATCATAATCAGCTATTAAATGACAATAAAACTGAACAACTGCATATTGAACAACAGCCTCAAATAACATATTTTGTACGCAGAAGTTCTACTCAACTGAAAAGAGGAATTCCCATTACACGTTCCCTATATTTACAACAGCAACAGGCAAGTGGTTTTTAATAAACAGATACAACAGAAAACAAAATATCTGTTAACCTATTAAGGGTATTCATGTGAAGTAGCAAGCTTTAAAATTTTTAAAGTGTAAAACTTTAACTCAGTTATTTCTTATACAAGTATGTATGTAGACGATATACGATAATATACAGACCTCGAGGTAGCCTTTTTGGTCGTATATTATTTAATTTGCAATATTTATGTTTGAAGAAACAACACGTCAACCAAGATTTATTCTTTTACTTGTTATCCTTCTTCTTATGCCTAAAAAGTAAACCTAACACCAATATCCTACAATATAAAAAGTGTTGCCAGAATGTGTTTTTTAAATATACCTCAAGTGTTTAGATAGAATTTCCAAAAATATTGGTATTAGTTAAGGCATGTTCAAATTAAAATAAGTCCAAATTTACATTATGCAATTTTTTGAGGCATTTTTTTCTTTTCAATTTTCTATTTAGGTTAAAGCGTTATGTGTTATCTAAAAGTAAACATTAGCAACAGTAACATCCCTTAAAAACTCAAGCAATAGCATATTGCCAACTCCTCCTGCTTCACAAACAAACAAAAATTTTATGCTAGTTTCATGAAAAATTGCATAGTGTAAATGCCGTATAAATCATATGATTTGACTTTGTGAAAGTAAAACTAGAGTCAAAAAATTCACCTGTAAGTCAGAAAATGGCAACAAAAATCTGTTATAAATTTTTTTTTTTTTTTTGTAGTAGTTTAAGACTATTACTTTGTAAAGTAGAATAAAAGTAGAAAATTTGAAATAACTTTCTTCAGTGTTACCATTAACGGAAATTTTATAAATGTTTCCATAAGAAAAATTAATATTTTTTTTTCGAAAAATATGCTTAAATAAAGAAAATTATATATTAATGTTAAATACATCAACAGGAAAATGAAAGAACTAATAAAAATAAGTTATTAAATAATTACTGTGTTTTTATATAGAAGACTTTTTAATTTTTGTCTTTTTTTTGCTTTGTTGATTTAATGTAGTTCTCATTTAATCAATTTGGCTGTTGATATAAGACTCTTAAATTTTCCAAACAAAATTTGGATAGAATTCACAAGTGAACTTTATAAAAATTGAGCAGTAGTGAAATGGCCATATGGACACAATTTGCCCCCAGAATTACATTACATTTTTTTTAGTTTTTAATAATAATTATCTTATAAAAATATTGTTACGTTTTTCCCTTTTTAAACAAACGTACGGATTCTTTTGATTGCAAATACCACTGTGGCTCAATTCTGTATTCTTACTTTATGGCTTTATACTTTTCGATCCTACGGGTCTTGTGAACCCTTGGTCTCATATTTGCTAAACACTCGTTGTTACTACAAACGCAGACATCCACGCTATACTACTGTGTTACTCCGGCGAGACATGAACTATTCGGTGCCTTGTTTAGTGACCTTAACCATCAAGCCAGACATCTCATCTCCACTACTCTTTTTATCCAAGCCAGTCATCCCCTTTAATCCAATAGCCACAATACACATCTGCCATACACTGTTGTTATGCTGTTACACTTCCCCGCGCTAAGAGCTATTGCTCTTACTTTTTATTATAAAGGGTTTCTTCTTGCTTTTATATTAAATTTCACGTCTCCATTAAATGTCTGCCGGGAGGTTTGTGCTGCTGTTTTATTAATTTTAAATTGCTTTACAACGATTATTATTTTCTGTTGTACGCATGACTGAACGCGGGATCGAACTCAGGACCTCCTGTTTTGCAGCACGCACCTCTACCAACGCAGCCATCGAGGTTGCTCAGCTTTTGTTGGCTAATTGTGGTATTATTCTATACTTACACCATTAGTTGAATTAGCTTATTCACCACGCTCATACGGAAACAATAACAGGGGTTGCCAGATTTTATTATTCGTAACAATATTATCAAATATTTATATTTAAAGAAATCAAGCACAATTAAAGTAGATAAATTTCAATTTATCTGGTTTAGAGTAAAATCTGTTTTATTAATTTCAAATACAATATAAAAAAGTTTCACACGTGGCAACACTGTTCATGTGAAAATGCAATGTAATAAACAATTCTAAATTTAATGAAATAAAAGTCGAACTGATACATACAACACTTCGTTCAGATTATACCATTTGACGTCGTTAAAAACAAAATTTGGCAAGTTCTATAACTTGTTTGACAGTCTAAAACGAGCTTCAGAAATTTATTACAATTTCATGAGCAAAACTCTTAAAGTCTCTATTTATTCCGAAATGTTTTCGAAAGAAATATTATATAGTTTTAAATACTTTTTTAAGTCTTAATTATCTAAAGTTTAAAAAGAAATAATAACCTTAAGAGAAAGTTATGAATTTTGAATGCCTATTTAATTTTTCTTAGTGATTTCTGGCCAGATTATTCTCAAAAATCTTACGTTTTTTTTTTACAAAAATATCTGATGAAATTGTGTTCTACACAAAAAAATCTAGAGTGACATCTATCAACTCAAGCCTCATGAAAACAGATAGTTTTATTGATATATATTACATAAAGAATAAAAGTTTACAGTATATTCAAATCGAAATGATTTTCGGTGTATTGTGTCAAGTAAATCAGCCAAAAAATTTATAGCTTCTTATCTTCATATACCCAAGGGACATACTGGATTTTATTTTGATATGTCAAACGGTATGACCTGTAGAACAATCAGAAAAACCACAGACATCATCATGAAAATAATAAAAAATGGAGTCAAGAGAAATCCTAAATTCATTTACTTCACGATTACTATACGTTACCTTAACTACGTGTATTTAAAAGTAAACTAGTAAGAGCGCTATATTCGGCTATGCCGTATCTTATATACCCTTCACCATCTATGTAAATCTAGTTTAGTGAAGTAACTCCAATCGAAAGAGCAAATATTGGAGTGACAGAGAATTAGAAAATTAAAAAAAAAAAATTTAGTACTGCATATGATTTTACATAAAAATGACATCGGCTCTTAATGGGTTAAGTATTTTTTAAAAATTTTAATATTTCCTTAAAGATCTCTTCAAAAGCTTGAAAATGATATCCATTTTGATATTTAAAAAAATTTTTTAATTTCAAAGCCCCGTAACTCGGAATATATGGGCGAGCGCCAATTTTTTCACGTGATATTTTTTCTTATTTTTTTTAATTCTCTATCGCCGCTTACATTTAGTTTTTCGATTGAGGTTACTTTATTGTTCCAAATGACATGAAAAAATTAGAGGTAGGCTTGGTGTTTTGCCTGCTACCTCAAAGGACATGGACCGATCATGCTGATTTTCAATAGGACCTCTTTCGACACTATATCTGATCGATTGATCGGACGGACAGACGGACTTTATTTATGGGGTCGGAAATGTAATATGTAGAAATTACACACGGAAAGACAAACTTGGATATACCCTCTTTCCACTTTTTGTGGTGAAGGGTATAAAAAATTAAAAATAAAAAATAAAACTAATATACAAATACAGAGATTTAATCGCATATGAATTTAGTTTCTTAAACGTAGTAAGCAGATATTTGGATTTCTCCCGACATGTACAAATATGTCTGCTTTAAAACAAAGTGTAAGCAATAGATTAATAAATTAATGGGTGTTTCCATACACGCCGTGATTTTGACGAATATGGCCTTATGTTTTATTCCGTTAAAAATTAAAAAGTTTTTAAACATGCTTAACCCATTAAGAGCCGATGTCATTTTTATGGAAAATTATGTACATATGCAGTACCAAATTTTTTGTTTATTTTTTTAATAATAGCTTCTTTGATTGGGGTTACTTCACTAAAAATAGATTTATTTATCCGGCATAGCCCCATATATCACTCTAACTTGTTGTACTTGTTCTTATAGCAGACAAAGTAATAGTAAAAATTAAAGTATCTGTCACGCCAAATCACGCCAAATTTGACGTGTTTGCCTACTACAGCTTGAAATAAATATCTGTAGTTTTAGGAAACACGTCACTTTTGGAACACCCTTTAATTTGTATTTGTTTTTTGTTATTATAGCAGCTATAGTAATATAGAGTCTAATAATTACCGATCTAGAGGCAAAGGGCTGTGTCAGACCGATAAACGGACATTGTAACAAAAACATTAGGGTAACTACTTTCCACTTTTACGGAACCCTTAAAAAATCTTCGAGGTTGTTCATTCTCGCTACTTATTCATTAAAAACAATATTCTTTTTTTGGAGTTTTTTTTTTTTGTAAAAAAACTTTAATTTTTAGCTCGTCTTAAAACGGTTCCAAACTCAAAAGGGCATAATAATATTTTTTTCTCATAATAGTTTGCATTTTTCATACATTTGTTTTTATAGGTGTTTTGTTCTGAACAATCATGCTGTCATTCCGTGCAGTTATAATTATACTTATGTTTTTGTAAAGAGAAGGATAAAAAAAAAACGAACGAATTGAACGAACGCCTTACGTGTTGTACGAAATCGAAATACAAAGGAATGTGCCAACAGCTGCTGCAAAAATTATGGGTTTTTAAGGACGACTACAAAAGCTTTATTTTTATAATACAAGCAGATAACTGCTTGTGTTGCTCCCTTCATTTATGGGAAAATAATTTATACACTTAAAAATTAGTTAAAAACCATTGCGAAAACCCCTGCTACAACTTTAGACTCTGTTAAATATTTTTACTGATTTATTTTACATTTTAAAGCGAATATTTTATCATACGGGTATTTTTTGTTTATCTTTTTTTTAAAGCAATTGTTGCAAGTTCTGTTTTGCTTGTAAACCTTTTTTTTAAATATGCGTTAAATTTTTTTTTTTTTTTTGCCTTCTTTATTATCTTACTGATGATCTCATCAAAATATAATTTTTAACAAATTCATTTTGTTAATAAATTTTTTTAAACGCTAAAAAAAGTATAAGTAATTTCATTTTAAACAACTACATGCAGATGAAAATATAAATAAATTATTGTTGCTATTTAAACTTGAGTTAAAAAAAAACTGTGAAATATTATTAAAATTTTTAACAATACTATTTATCGCTTTAATAAGCTTAATTATTTTATGGCGTAAGCTTCATTTTACCGATTTTCTTTTTCATCAAAATTATAAAATTCTTATCATATAGAAGAAACTATTAGTCTACTACTGAAATTTTGACTGGAAGTTTCTAAAAATAAATTGCCAATTGTGTTAAATTTCATAGGAAAATTAAATAAAAAATAAAAACCGGATCAGGTTTAAAAAAAAAAAAAAAAAAAAAAAAAAAAAAAATAAGTGGATTGAAGCATTTGAAGTTGATTAAAGTTGTTGAAATTTAACAGGAAGGTCTAAGGGAGCCAAATACCTTTTTAATTTTATTGCCTAATAAACAATAGGAAACTGCTTTTGAATTGGAATATTTTATTATATTGAAATATAAATCTTTCACCTGAATAAAAAATTCTTTTAGTTCTAGCCAAATCAAATATTTTTTATTTTATAATTTCTACTTTATTATCTTTGGTTTCAAATTAGAACTATCGATTACTAATAATGATTTTTGATTAATAAAACTTGTAAAATAATTAATAGAAAAAAATGCTTACACTTGACACAGTGCGTAATGTTTTTAATGATTAACAAAAAATAAGCTTTTCTATTTATTTATTTTAATTTATTAGAAGTTTGTTAAACAAATTATGTGTTGCCTTTTTTCACATTCAAAAAAGAAATATTTGTTTAGGAATTTGTTCCTTCTTTTTGGAATTTTAAATATAAAAATTATTTATTATTATAAAAATTTTTAAATATAAAAATTAAAATATAATCAATTTGAAAGCTTTAAATCTTGGCAAAATCAAAAGAAAGGGTATTTAAATTACTTAAGGCCTTTAAGATATGTAAAAGTATTTTAGAAAGCTTTAAACAAGTTCTGAGTTTTAAAAAGCTCGAAAAAATTCTTAAGTTTTTAATTCAGCTTATATCAACTATGAAAAAGCTTTTAGTATGATTCATCTTTCTTACAGCTAACTGATAGGCCTTGAGATATTTTTTTTAAATAAAAGAAACTTTAAAAAATAATTTTATTTTAAATAACTTAAACTTTAAATTTATCGTGCTATTTTCTTGGTATTGATTATTAAAGGTAAGCACGTCTCGATGGCCATTTCGCTAACGCTCACTTAGCACGTCAGGAAACTTCTCACAAATATTTTAAATGAACTAATGATTATTGTCTTAACAATAAAGTGAAGACAAAAATCAAGTACCGGGAAAGTAGTACGATAAATTTAAAGTTTAATTAATTTAATTTAATATTCACATTTTTTTAATTTTTAAATTATTTTAAGCTTTTAAAATTACAAAGCTTCAAAGTTTTGATATTCTGAAAAGCTTTTAAATATTGTATTGTTTCAAGTTGTTTTGCTTAAAAACGTTTAGATTAAAAAAGCTCTCTGTGCTAAAAGATTGCTTAGAACCATGTACTTTTAAATCCCACTGTAAATGCGGTCGTGTGTGATTTATATTGTCTTAACAAATCCTTTTTTTTTATCATATCACTATTCATAGTTCAAAGCAAAATTTATATAACAACTGTAAAAATTTATTTGATATAAAAAATTTATAAGCATTTTTTATAATCAAACATACCGAATCGACTTTTTACTAGAAAATTTAAACACCAATGCAATTTTTCTTTGAATTTAGTCTTATTAATTAAGCGAATCATATGAATGGTGCAAATAGTGTTAGTTAAATGCCCTTGTAACCTTTTTAAAAAGCATTAAAAGCTTCTACAGACATTGTTTATGTCTTTTGTTTTTTTTTTCAAACAGAAAATTTTCCAATAAACAGCTTGACATACATATTGGCAACTTAAAAATAAAAAACAATATTTAACTTGTCATATGCACAACCCCAGCATAATCCTTCAACTATAACAAAAACAACACAACATGATTTAAACCTTTAAACAAATAAACAAAAAAAATTATAAATACCCGCCTTTTGCTGCAAATTCTTTAAAAGTATTTATTTTATTCTTTAGTAAGATTGACAGACCATTTAGTGTTGTTGTCGATTTTTATAACACTTGACAGGTTTCTAAATTGTCAACACATAAAATCACTCGTGCGCTTGAATTCGAAAAAAAGAACACAATATTCTTTAAAAAATCGTACTTTTGGTCTTAAGAAATATTTTTTTATTCTACATTCATTTAAGCATTAAAATGACACTATTTTATTCGACTACTTATTGTTAATTGCAAAAACAAAAACAGAAAAAACATATTTCAGTGAAAGCGGTAGTCTGCTCTTTAGCTTTTAATGTAACATTTGCTCTCTTTAAAATTATTTAGAAAATAATAAAATTTATTTCTTTGCAAATGAATATGTTACACTAAGGCCACCTAGTGGTGACTTTATAAATACGAAACGACACGGAAATTAAACTAGAAAGCTTAAGTTTTTACTTAAAAAGCTTTTTTTTTGTATTTTGTGTCAAAAACAGTAAAAAACTGCTGTTTCTTTTTTAGGCTTATTTATGAATTGAGTTTATTAAAACATTATAAACCTTTTTACAAAAAGCTTTTGCATACACAGCTGTATATTATAAGTTTTGAATTAAAGTTTTCAGCGCAAAAAAGCTTAAGTTTTTTCAAATATGTTATAGGTATTTTTTTAACTTAGAAAAATAGTAAAATCAAATTCTTAAAAAGCTTCAAAAATTGGAAAGCTTTTTTAGAAACTATTGGTAAGAAAAGTTTTTTTAGTTTTATAAAGTTTATGTGCAAAACTACACTAATTTAGAAGTAGCGGATAAGGATTTTTATACTTATTTATAACTTACGAAAGCCTTAATGAAAAAGCTAATTGTAATTTTTTAAAACTTTATAAATTTGTAAACAACTTTTAACGAATTAAAAAAATAGCTTTTAAAAGCTTTTATTAAAAAGATTAAAAAGCTTTAAACATAATAATTTATAAAATTATAAACAACTTTAATCGCGTTTAGAAAAATAGCTTTTAAAAGCTTTTATCAAGAGCTTTAACAAAGTTTTAAACTTACATTTCCATTAAAATTTACCTTTAAATTAGGAAGATTTAAAAAACTTTTATTAAACTTTTTAATTTTTTTTTTTTTTAAGTTATAAAACTTTTAGAATTATATTAATTTTAATCTACAAACGAAAGTCTTTAGACCTAAACAAACTAACAGACCAATATTGTTATAACTTTAAGCTTCCATTTTCGACTTAACACCAATCTAAATTATTTTTTCCTATATTTCCTCCAGGGTTTATAATAAAATGCTAGTGACCTAACTTTTACTTTACAAATAAAATAAGAAGCAATGCAACGAAAACAATTGTTTTAATTTTCTAAAGCATTCTTGCTTTTATTTCTTTTTTTATTAGTTCTATTGTAGAATGGACAGCATTTTATGCAACTAATTTTATTGAAAGAAAAAACAACATTTATAAAGGATTAAGATTAAAAAGAAAAAAGACAATGCAAAAGTTTTAATTTCTTTTATATAACTATGAAAAACTTTGTTGTTTTTTTTTTTTTACAAAGAGAGCTTAATCAATGAAAAGCAACAGAAATAAATTCGTAGTTAGTTTTGTCACATTAAATCGGATTTGTATTAATTGTTTTTTTTATTTTATTTCTATTAGAATAGAAAAGAAATAAAAAGAAAAGTTTTTTAACAGTTTGAATAAAATTTAAATGTGTATTTTATGTTGCAGAATATTTTTCAAAGAAATATTCGCAAGGCAATGAAATATTTTAAAATTTCGAAACACTTAATTAAAGACTTAAAATAATGATTTTCATTGTTTTTATATTTTAGGAACAATTACGTCGTCGCCGTGAGGAAGAAGAACGTATTGCTCAACAAAATGAATTTCTGCGTGCTAGCTTACGTGGTTCCCGTAAACTTAAAGCTTTGCAGGATAATAAGTCAACTGCACAGCAGCAACAGCCTGTGGCGGCTGAACGTTCAGTAGTAGGAGTGGAAAATGAAGCTTACATTGAAGATGAAGTGGCAACGGAAAAAATTACTGGTAACATAGAACATAAAACTTTCAATAACTAAAAGCCAACATTTAATAGTTTAAAGTAATTTTTATAAGTTCTTAAGAAACTTTAAAAACTTTTCTATTAAAACATATTTTTAAATCCCTAAAACACAAAACTTAGAAAACTTTAATAAAAGCTTATCAAATGACGTTTTGAAGAACTTTAAAAAAAAATGTCTGTAAAAGCTTTTTCCAATGCCTTTAAATAAATTTCTTTAATTACTTTTAAAAAGAATAAAAGCTACAAAATAGCTTTCCACACAACTTTCTAAAGCGCTTTAAAAGCTCAATTCTCTCAATAACTTTTTTAAGGATTTGTTTATCACATGATCACTTGGCACTGATTTCTATTAATTTTATATAAAAGTTTGAAAAAGATTTTATTAATATCGAAAGCACCCAAATTTTATTTTTATATTCATTATATTTCTTTAAAATAGGTTATGGTGACCTCATAGCCGCCTTGACACGACTACAAAATCAACTTACCAAAAATGGCATGACCACACTTGCAGGCCGAGTGTCGGCTGCCCACAACATTCTCTCCAATCCGGGAGTGGCTCATGCTTTGGCAGCTCGCCAAGCTGTCCTGCAACGTAGACGACCCAAGGTGAACAATCCCGTCAGTACAAACGCCATGGAATTGCAAAAAGACATTGTTGAGCTGTTGGCCAAATCGAATTCCGCCTCGGCTATTGAATTGGGCAATTTGCTGACCAGTCATGAAATGGAAGGTCTGTTGCTGGCGCACGATCGTGTAGCCACTCATACCGATGGTACCCCCTCTCCTATGCTAAGTGGCGCTACAAGTCCTCATCCACCCACATCACCCAGCAGTGGATCAGCAGCACCACCACCACCTTTGCCCGTACCACCAAAATCAACATCTCTTAGAGGTACAGCAGTACCACCACCAGTGGTACCTCCACCATTAGCCCAGCGCGGAGCCATGCCTTTACCACCTAACGTGACACCACATAATGCCACGGCGCCAGCTCAGACAGGCTATGCTCATATGAAGCCAGCGGTGGGCGTTGGCCATCGAGCTGACTCCCCACCACTGAGCGCCTGCTTTGGCATACTTAACGACCAAAATGACAATATACGTATAATACAAATTGAAAAATCGACTGAACCCTTAGGTGCCACAGTACGCAATGAAGGCGAAGCCGTGGTCATAGGCAGAATAGTAAGAGGAGGAGCTGCTGAAAAGTCTGGCCTTTTACACGAAGGCGACGAAATACTTGAAGTCAATGGACAAGAGTTAAGAGGCAAAACTGTTAACGAGGTATGCGCTTTACTTAGTACCATGCAGGGTACACTGACATTCCTAATAGTGCCTGCTGGCAGTCCACCACCTGGTGGCGGCCTTCATCGTGAAAATGCCATTTTACATGTGCGCGCCCACTTTGATTACGATCCCGAGGATGATTTATACATACCGTGTCGAGAGTTGGGTATCAGTTTTCAAAAGGGCGATGTATTGCATGTTATATCACGCGAGGATCCAAATTGGTGGCAGGCCTATCGAGAGGGAGAGGAAGACCAAACTTTGGCTGGTCTCATACCTAGTCAGTCTTTTCAACATCAAAGAGAAACCATGAAACTGGCCATAGCCGAAGAGGCGGGCCTGCAGGGTAAAAATCGAGGCAAGGAGGGCACTAGCAAAGGATCTACGCTGTTGTGTGCACGCAAGGGTCGCAAAAAGAAAAAGAAGGCCAGCTCAGAAGCAGGGTAAGTTCTTAAGCCAATAATAATAATCTTAATTTATTTTTAATTCTAAATCGTATTATAGATATCCCTTGTATGCCACTACCGCCCCCGACGAAACAGAACCCGAAGAAATACTCACGTATGAAGAGGTCGCCCTTTACTATCCTCGTGCCACACACAAACGTCCTATTGTTTTAATTGGCCCCCCCAATATTGGTCGTCATGAATTGCGGCAACGTTTAATGGCAGATTCCGAAAGATTTTCAGCAGCTGTGCCACGTAAGTTTTACGCAAAATTAAATTAGACTTCAAATAAGTTATCTATGTCGTTTAAATGTGAGGCCTACAAAATCAATTTTTTTCTATTTAGTTTTCTATTTAATGCAGAGCAAAGATAAAAGAAGTGATTTGAAAAAGAAACGAGGTACTGCTTTCCAAAATTAAGCTTTCTGAAGGCATAACAAATAAAAATTTCAAATAGAGCTTTAACGAATTTCAGATATTGTAATGATTTTCAAAATAGATTTTTAGCATAAAAATAATTCTAGTTCGTAATTATTTCGAGGTTTGTGTAGATCTGTAAATATTATGTAATTAGCTCAACATTAAAGTCGAAAGCACTTAAAAGCTCTTCTTCATAATTTTTAAATAACAAGATCAGTTTAGATTAAAACAGTCATTGTAATTTAAAATTAGTTTAGAAGTTCAGCAACAGAAAGCTTTAGAAAATTGTAAAACTAAAGTTTGCGCCAGAAGCTGCTTTCACTAAAGACATATAAGACATAAGCTTTAATTAAACTTTGTCCATACACTGATTTATTTCTTTTTTTTTTTTTCTTTTATTTCTTTTAGACACCTCCCGTGCTCGTCGTGAGGGTGAAGTTCCTGGTGTGGACTATCATTTCATATCACGCCAAGCATTTGAAGCTGATATATTGGCACGAAGATTTGTAGAACATGGCGAATATGAAAAAGCTTATTATGGTAAATTTTATTACGACTTGTACATATAAAAAACAGTATTTTTTTTTTATATTTTACATTATTTTAGGCACTTCTCTTGAAGCTATACGTACCGTGGTGGCCAGTGGCAAAATCTGTGTTCTTAATTTACATCCACAAAGTTTAAAATTATTACGAGCTTCAGATTTGAAACCGTATGTGGTGTTGGTGGCACCACCTAGTCTAGATAAGTTACGACAAAAGAAATTAAGAAATGGTGAACCGTTTAAGGTAAGTTTTTATTTTAACCAAATGAGAGTTGATAATAAATTGAACTTTAGTTTAAATTGATTGAGTATTAATCTTGGAAAAAAAAACTAAACTTAAAACTAGCTAATAAAAAATAAACTAAAACTTAGTTTAAGTTAAAATGGAAAGAGAGGAATGATCTGCTTGCAAAATTTTTTTCTTACAATTCGAAGAAAATTCTCATTGAGTTGATTGCAATTAAAATATTAAAATCTTTTTTTACTCCTTCCTCAGGGATCAGGGATGGAATGTATTTATTAATCGGGACTAAATGTTTAAGATATTTTTTTGTGTATGTCAATTACATATTTTGTGTAGCGCACCCTTTAAATTTAAACTTTATGTTTTTGTTAACTTTTGCTGTGGTGGCTGCGGCACAACACATTTTGTTTTAATTTTATTTAAAGTGTCTACCAAATACTGTTCGTTTTATGAGAACACCCTTTAGTGTTTAAAAATTTTATGCCTATTTTTGATACTATAGTGGATGTAGTAATAAATACTCTGTGTAAGTTTCGATATAAATTTCAAGATATGTCCATATATGCCAAAATGACGTTCTATGTGGGGCACCCCTTAAGTTTGAGTTTCATGTTTTGTTACCTTTTGCTTTGGTAGTTGCAGTACAATATATTTTTCATAAATTTTAAGTTTCTCAATTAGGGTTGAAGGAAAATACTATATATTTATGTCAAAAGCATGCTTTGTGTGGAGCACCCTTTAAAATTAACATTTGTTTTCTTGTTAATTTTTGCTGCGGTGGCTGCAGTAACAAACATTCTGTTTAAATTTTAAGAAACTATTAATTATCTTCTTTAAATTTAATATTAATTTAACGTCTTTATGGGCACACCCTTTAATTTAAAAGTACATTTTTAATAAAAAAAATTTTAGAAGACACGAAATTATTAAGTTTGTAACATTGGGACACCCTTTAGTTTTCGATCTACAAGCATAACTTCTCCAATATTTAAAAAGCTTTCAAAATTAGCTCACAAATTAAAAAGTTTTAAAATAGCGAACATCAGAGATAGCCCACGAACGGATAATTTCGTTCATTTGGGAGTCTATTAAAAACAGTAAGAAAAAAAACGCACCGAATAACAAACTGTTGGTAATTTCCCTACAGAAATCACAACGGCGCTATCTAAACTACACTGTAAAGTGAAAGCCTTGATAAACTTAAAGTAAGAATTTAATTAAATAGAGTTTAAACTATATTCGAACTAATCCGAAATTATGAACCATAACGAAAGTGAAATAAAATAGAATCGATTTTAAATTAAACTGTTGAGATAAAGTTAATCAAATTTGTTCACACTGTGGACATCGTTTCGGAATAGTTTGGTTTCCAAGGCATGAGAGCATTCGCAGAAATCATATCGCTAACAAATGCGTAACTATAAGATATGATTTTGAATTGGATGTAGTAATCTTTAGATAAAAGAAAAAGAATGGGATCTCTTATCACTCTTAGAATATAAAAAAAAAATTTTATTCTCTCAATTAGAATGGATAGTACAAAAGCATCACTGCCGCTTGAAAAAATGTTGAAATTTTTGTTGTAGCCATCATTACAGAAGATGATTAAACGTATCCCAGATCGTATCGGCAGTTGTTGACATGAGTACTTTTGAATAAAAAACAAATATAGCACCAGGTCTGCAAGAAGCCTCGCATTTACATCCAGATAAGTGGTTTTATAAGAATTTTTGAGGATTTCGAGTACTTATTTGTGTTAGAAAACATTACAGTGGGCAAGTGGTAATCTTTAAGTTTTTTTGTTCACCGAAACTATTGAAGTTAAACTGTGTGTGTGCCACTAGACTAGATCTCAATTAAGAGTGAACAAGAAATGAACCAGAACTAAATCAAAACTTTTTGTGTAATGAACTACGCAGGCAAAAGCTTTTGAATGTTTTAATTTTATTTTGATTCTTTTGAGGCTTTAGTTACAGGAATATTTTTTTACGCATCCTGAATTAAAGTCCAAAGTTCGTCTTTATTGGATGGATTTGTTCTTTGAACACATATTTTTACTATTTGCCATAAGTTCTCGATAGGATTTAAGTTTGGGGACTGCGCCCGCCAGCTTAAAACATTGATGTTAGTTTCTTCTAACCAGTCTTTTGCCCACTTCGATGTGTGTTTAGGGCCATTCTCTTGTAGAAACACTCATCAAAGCGGCATTTCCAATGTGCCATAAGGCATCATAGTGTCATTAAGAATATTTGTATAATAAGCGTCATCCATTCTACCGTCAATCCGAAATGAAGGCCTAATACCATAATACGAAAAACATCCCCATACCATTATGTTTCCGCCTACATGTTTAAGGGTTTTTTTGGTGTATTGTGGACGGAATTTGGTGTTAGTAAGTCTTCATACAGGAAGGTTGCTTCTGTCTAAATTAAAAAAAAAAATAAAATTCGTCAGACCATAGAATATTTCTCCATTTGCTTACAGGCCAATCTTCAACATCTTGGGTAGACATGTGCCCGGTCGTTCGTTTCGGTGACCGGTCTTTTTCGGTAAATTATCAAGGACTGATTCGTTCGTTCAATTCGTTCAATCGGTCAATTTGAACGAAAGGAGCCGATTAATTATCTGGCTCATTTCGTTCAATTAAGTCATCCGTTCAATTTAACCCGTACACTATTGAACGAATAGACCGAATTTAAATGACCGGATCATTCCGTTCACTTGATTGATTCGGTCAATTTAACCCGTTCGTTCGCGAACGACACAGCTCTAATCTTGGGCAAATTCTAATCTTTTCTTTAAATGCTTTATATTTAGAAATGGGACCTTTCTACTACTTTTAGCCTTCAAAATATTGTTACGAAAGTAAGATCTGGCAACCTCTATTGTTGTTAACAGTA
Source organism: Gymnosoma rotundatum (assembly GCA_916610165.2). Classification (NCBI taxonomy): domain Eukaryota; kingdom Metazoa; phylum Arthropoda; class Insecta; order Diptera; family Tachinidae; genus Gymnosoma; species Gymnosoma rotundatum. The sequence goes on from OU744340.1 coordinate 14,174,288, forward strand.
TGAGAGTGGTGAATAAAGTTACTAATGGTGTGTGTATAGAATAATACCACAATTAGCTAACAAAAGCTGAGCAACCTTAATGGTTGCATTGGTAAAGGTGCGTGCTGTAAATCAGAAGATCGTGAGTTCTATCCCGCCTTCGGACATGTGTACAACGGCAAATAAAAATTGTTTTAATGCAATTAAAAATTAAGAAGCAGTAGTACAAATCTCCCGGGAAGCGAAAGACAATTATTGTGTGAAGTCATGGCGTAGAAAATTTAGTGGAGACGTCTAATTTAATATAAGAGTAACAGATAATTGTCAAGACGCCCTTTATAATAAAAAAGTAAGAACAGTAGCGGTAAAAGCAGGGCAGTGTAACAGCATAACAACAGTGTAGGGCAAACGTGTATTGTTGTGGCTATTGGATTAAACGGGATGACTGGTTTGGATAAAAGGAGTAGTGGAAATGTCTGTGGATGGTTATGGTTACTAAACAAGGCGTCGAGTAGTTTAGGTCTCGCCGAAGTAACACAGTAGTGTATCGTGGATGGCTGCGTTTGTAATAATTACGCATGTTTAGTAAATACAAGACCATGGGATTCACAAGACTGATAGGAATAAGAAGTATAGCCAGAGAAAGCCATAAAGTAAGAATACAGGATTTATAATGAGCCACAGTGGTATTTGCAATCAAAAGACCCCGTACGTTTGTTCTAAAAAAAGGGAAAAACGTAAGAATATTTCCAATAAGAAGTCTTTTTATGGCTAAAGTAGAAACATCCAGATTATGCTTCTTTTAAAAGATACAAGACGTGACAAAAGGATCTTTTTTATAGGACGCAAAATTTTACGCTCCACTAGCGGTGTAATTTTCGACGATCTTCCTCTATTTTCTGCCTTGTTTTCATATTTGATGGAGTTTTCCATCATTTTTTAGAGCATCCAATGTTTTGGCACTTTGCCTTTGACTTTTTCCTTTATTATGGAGTTTTTTTTATTATCTCCCGGCTCTTAAACGTACAATGTTTTTCTTTGCCCATTGTAAATACTCTTATATAAAAATTTTGAGAGATTCCTTTCGAATTGTACTTAAAAAGTACTAAACTTAACTTTTTAAACACTTTTAATTAAACAAAAAAAGAAATTTAATTAAAGACACGGGAATATTTTTTAAATATTAAATTATCATTAAAAAAAACTTCGTGCTATTTTTTATCGTAGTGTGTTTGATATTTTATTTTTCTTCCTCTTTCCACTGTATAAAAGATCCGAAAAAGACTCAGCCGTATACAGTGGAGAAAGAAAAATAGAATTACTGTTGGTTATTGTTGTTTTTGCTTAAACTTTGATTTTCGTCTTTGCTTTATTGTTTGGAAAAAAATCTTTAGTTTATTTAAAATGTTTGTCAGAAGTTTCCTGAAGAGTTAAGTAAGCGTTAACGAAATGTCAATCGAGACGTGCTTTGACCCCCAATAATCAATTTTGGTAATTAATTTAATCGGGATAATTAAATAAAAAAAAATAGCACGAAGTTTTTTTTTATGAAAATTAAATTAAAAAATAGAAATTTAATTTGCAAAAGTTAATTATTTTCTAAACCTGACTCTATTTTTTTGCGCACCCATTTTATACTGATAATAAAAATTTATACTGATAAAAAAAATGAAGATTATTGACGCTGAAGCTATCTTAAACATAGCGGCATTACATTTGTAAGAAATGTGTAAAATTAGTGAAACAACTCTTTTTTTGCGTAGTTTTTTGTATGAGGGATTTATAAGAGGTAAAAGTATTGGGGATCAGGTGGCTCTATTTTATTGCCCATCACTGTATATATATTTCACAAATTTTATGTGATAAAATTCCATTTTAAAATAATGCTCTACTATAATTTAAGATGTGTATTTGGTATACAAAGACAAAAAAAAAATATTCATTAATGATAATGATTTAAAACCATTGAAATCATTATTCAATGGTAATGATTTGGTTTTTTAACTAATTATCAAGGAAACCTTTTCATTAAAAAGCATTGCAATTAGTGAAAATAAAAATCATTAGCATTATTTATCATTCAATTTTAATGAAACTGTCAATTAATTAGTTCACCTAATTAATTACTCTGCACAATATCTAAACTAAAAATTTTTATTAGTTTTTTTTTTTTGTATTTAATTTTCTATTTTATTTGTTTTCTTTAAGGAGGAAGAGCTCAAAGATATAATCGCAACCGCCCGTGATATGGAAGCCCGCTGGGGACATCTATTCGATATGATAATCATTAATAATGACACTGAACGAGCTTATCATCAGCTATTGGCTGAAATTAATTCTTTGGAACGTGAACCCCAATGGGTACCCGCCAGTTGGGTGCATAACAACAGAGATGAGTCATAATTTTAAAGAAAGTAGTTAAAGAAAGATATTAAATATGTAATTTTTTTTATTATTTTAATTAAAATAATATATAAAAAAGAGAGAGAAAAAAAGGAAAAGGAAAAAAAACAAAAAAATGTACATAAAAGAAAAGACATTAAAAAAAGAGAAATGTTTTAAAACCTGGGCAATATTCGATTATTATATTTTGTATATATTTTTTTAATATTTTATTTTTTAACTAATTTTTAATAGATTTTATTTTTATTTTTGTATTATGTTAATTCGTTTATTTTTAATAATTTCTTTAATTCCTTAAATTTAATTTCTTAAATTTTTTTTCAATTTACTTATAGAAAAAAAAGTTTTTAAGAAATTTTTAACTACCAACTTCGTTAGACATTCCATTCGTTGATATTTTTATGTTGGCTTATAATTTTTATTTTCTTAGAAATGTTAAGATAAACTAAAATTAATTACAAAAAAGAAAATTGAAAACTAAATTAAATAATTAAGAAAAATAATTTATTTGCAACACCAGGTGTAAAACTTTGATTGTGTCGTTTTATTAAAAAAAAATATTTAAAAGATTTAAAAAAGATTTTTTTTTTTCGATTTTTAAGAAGGAGCACGTGTACTCTTTCGGGCAGCTTTAATTTTTGCTTTTTAAAAATATAATATTTAACATTGGATTTAGAATTTATTCTTTATACCTTCAGGGGTTAACTTTATTGACATTTGGACATTGTCTTTCTTAGCACGTCGATACATTAAAAAAGATAACTCTATTAAACCTGATTGATTGCTTGAACTGTTTACGCGAGCTGCCTTGCAGATTTTCGTCTACTAAATACAGAGCAAGCAAACGTTAATGAATTTTTAGATTTGAAATGACAAAGTTTTTTTTTTCAGATTTTCCTTCTAGCTTCGATCCTTTTCTTCTTCTGAAACTTTTAAAACTGTATTATATCGTTCCTGATATAATGCCATGCTGATTTCAAAAATATTTTACAATACTTTTGGAGCTATGAATGTGTAATTTGTCAACGCTAAAACATGCCATGCCTATCTCCATAACTTTTGATGTTTGAATGTTTGGGGTCTGCGTTATGATGTCACTGTTTTGAATCCAGTCATTTCAGAAAATCTTTTCATTGTTTCCTTCCCATCAAAAATTGAAACAAAGTGCAACTCATATTTAATATGCATTCTCTCTAAAAAAAAGAAAAGGCATCGACTAAACTTAATCATACTGTATAGTAAAATCGCATATAAATCATTTGTAGTCTCATCAAAACCCCTGCAAGAAACTATGACCAACGGAATACCAAGGATAGTCCCAAAGCAGATACACAAATCTTTTCTTCTAGAATTGTAGGCAGCAGCATTCAGTGAGTTCAGCTTTAGCGAGCTTAAACATACAACCTGCCAGTGAAATAAAACTTTTCTGAGATTCTCAGCGACTTTGGCTAAACCCAGAAACCTTTCTTCTCTCTTTATCTCTCTTTCACAATTACTTTCCTCAGATCCAGATAATTAATATAATTTTAGCCTTCTTTGGCCAGTAAGTTTTAAACAGTCATGGCTACCCTTTAACCTATCATATTAGCAGGCGACGCTGCTCCTTCATCTGATATCGAATAAATTCTCATACAGTTTATGTTTCCAATCAAACAGTCTTTTGATTTTTGTCACCTTCCGTGATAAGCATGGCCAAGGAGCCGTTATGGTCCTATCTAAGGAGATTTTATTCCCCGCAATACCTAAATGCATTTCAAAATAGAAGTGGAAGTTTTTGCATCATTGCTGCCTGGTACAGGTCTCTTTAATATTAATGTGGACATACGCCATGATACTCAACCTAAACAACGCTTGAAAGCAATCATCCCCGAAGCGTATAATGACCCTCCGAGTGACAACTTTTAATATTGTGGCTCGTAGGACCATACTTTTACTCCTTCTTAAAAATCTGGAGAATAACCAAACTCACACCGCATCATTACAACAGATGATAGGATGTAAGCGAGTTTCCTAATGTTTCTGTTTAAACCACAGACACTATGTTAAACTTTTAAAGGCCTTACCGGTACATAGTTCATAGTCGTATCGGGCTCTCGGTTCCTGTGGTAGCTATAGTAAGCCACCGGTATGATTTCGAAGTCCCTTATCTTTGGGTTTTAGTCCCCAGCAAACTCAGACGGCGTCATTTACCCTGAGTAATGTTACTTTAAAGGGTATGAGCAATCTCCAAGTTAAATAAGCCTCTAGGAGAGGCTTTTTATTACAAAAATATATCGCTTTAAATACAAATATGATTTCATTTAATGCGTATGCAAGCGCTACGAAACTTCACACTCACTTTTCCCGTTAATCAACAAATCCCTCAAAAACTACTAGAGACTAAGGCTTGTGGTAAGTGTTTCAGTGCTCGGTATACTCACAACCGTTAGATAGAAAATCGCCTAAAGAAGTGCTCCTAAAATAAATTCATTTCTTCAATTAATCACTTTTAATTCTGCATTTTCAAAATATATCCTTAAATCGATCCTTAATGTGGGAAACGCTGTTCCTGAAACGTTAAAAAATTTCGTGAGTTTTAACGCGAAAAGCATTATTGCCAGCAGAAATTAGAAGGCTTCTTACCTTGAAATAAAAAAAGTTGCAAAGCTGCAAGATGAAACCATTTGGAAGAAAATCTTTGTTTTTTAGTGAGGTTATGTTGAAGAATTTGCTTTACAATAAAGAATTGAACTTTTCTCTTTCTTGGGGGACACGCCGCAAGCACACATTTTACACTAAATAAATTGAAGCTAAAACTTTTAAAGACCTTAAGAAATTGTCTTACCCTCTCCTTACACAGGCGATCTACAAAGAAGAAAACAATAATTTGAAACAATTTATTAAAATCTTTAAATTATGGCCATTCAATTCCCAATTACTTTATGACAAAAAACAAATCATCATTTAATGCAAGTTTTTTTTTAGAGTAATAAATTAATGAAATATTTAAAACTCGAAAAGTATAATAAAAAAAATTATATCAATAATTTATAAATAAAATTTATTAAAAAAAAATAAGTTGTTAAATAAAAACAAATATTTTTTAAGAAAATAAAATACCAATCTCCCTTCCCTTCCCCCAAAAACACTTGTTAAATATCGTATAAATTTAAATAAATCTTTTCTGTTGACGTAATAAAATTAAAACAAATATTAAATAAATTAACAAAAAAAAAAGAAAAACCAAATTGTTTAAAATTTTTATTACCAAACTTATTTAAAATATTAAAATAATATTAAAATATATTTTTAAAATGTATCAATAATACGTTTCAAATACATTTCAGTACTTAATTGTGTTTTTGATATTTACTAGTTAAAATAAAAAATTTATTTTTTTTGTTTTATACAAAAATTATTAGAAATAAATTAATTTAAAAAATTTAAACAAAATTAAAATTTTAATAAAAACCAAGAAAAAAATATATACTAGAAGTTAGCAACATAACTGAAAAAGAAAAGGTAAAAACTTAACAAGAAAATTATATTGAATATGTTAAATTATTTTTAGTTTTAAAATCTATAAATAAATAAAACAATAAATAAAAGAAAGTAAAAAAACATAACTTCAAAATAAACTATTATTAAAGAGTTTTTTTTTAATTTTAAATAAAAAAGAAATTTATAAATTTCTCTTAAAGATTGGAACTTGCAATGGAACGAACAGCTTTGAAATTAGTTTTTATTTGTTTAATCCCAAAAATGTTCTTTTAAAATTCGGATTGGCTTACAGATCGTCTAGTGTACAATATAAAAAAGGTTTCCCATAATATAGCGGCGTGATGATAAAATTTTGTATTTAGGCTAAAAAATTATTTCGGAGTCAGCAGCTACATAATTAAAATATGATTTTGTTTTTCAGTGATGTCACCTTAGTGATTTTTAAAGAAGCGGCTCCAATGTATAATTAAAAAAATATTTTCACTATTATGTAAAAGACTATTAGAAAAGTGAAACACTATTTTTAAAGGTCAGGTGGTTTTTGCGTTTGACTATACCGAATCTTGTATACCCTTCACCATCTATGTAAATCTAGTTGAGTGAAGTAAATAAAAAAAGCAAATATTGTGGTGACAAAGAATTAAAAAATAAAACAAATCGGCATCGGCTCCTAATGGGTTAAGCATTTTTGAAAAATTTTTGTATTTCCTTAAAGATCTCTTCAAAAGCTTAAAAATGATACCCATATTGATATTAAAAAAAAAATTTTGAATTTCAGAGCTCCCTAACACGGAAAATATGGGCGAGCGCCAAATTGATCTAATTATTTAATTATCTATCGCCCCATATATATTTTTTTTATTGGAGTTTTTTCATTGTTCCAAATGTCATGAAAAAATTAGAGGTAGGCGTGGTGTTTTGCCTGCTGCCTCGAGGAACAATAAGCGATCAGCTGATTTCCAATAGCACCTCTTTCGGCACTATATCTAATCGATTGACATAGTTTTTTTTTTTTTTTGTGATATCCAGTTTGCAACAGACAAACGCAGACGGACACCACTCAATCGACTTTGCTATGCATAAGAAGTCAGAATATATATACTTTATAGGGTCGGAAATGGATATTGTAGAAATTACACACAGAATGAGAAACTTAGTTACACCCTTTTTCATTTTTTTGTGGTGTAGGGTATAAAATTTTGAAAGCTTTACAGTTCTGTGACATCTATCAAAACCAATCGTGTTAAATATTTACTGATGTCTCATACAGGAAACTTTTTACTTATAAACGACAATTGAGATTATTATAGGGGTCAAGCTGTATAAGTACTTTAAGAACACAAGCACTAAGAACACGAGTAAATTTTAAACTAAATGTTGTCCACACAAAAAGGAATTGTAGTTTTATATACATCTTTATACATTCCTTTGAAATTTTAACAATTCCATCCAACTGCTTTTGCCTGATGCGAACCCGGACAGACAAAATTTCCAGCAATAAATATTTTGTACAAAGTTCAGACAGTACACTCATCGTACACACAATGTTCTGTTCAAAAGCAACCCGTACATATTTTTTTTTTCATAATAATAATGTCTCAATTTACACTATGCACTTTTTTGAGGCATTTTTTCTCAATATTATATATTTAAGTTACAGCGTTATGCGTTATCTAAACAGTAAATAGTAGCAACATCCCCTCAAAACTCCAGCTTACTCCTCCTGCTTCACACACAAACAAAAATTTAATGCTAGTTTCATGAAAAATTGCATAGTGTAAATGCCGTATATGTGTGTCTCTTAATTTAGAAATTTTCCGCATACATCCACGAATGTATTTTATTAAAATATTTATTTGCGTTCACGTACGTGAATGTACGATTGCAGCTATTGTTTGTGTACGAGTACTTTATTTTATGACAACAGCAAACATCAAAAATTCTTCTCTAGATATAATTGCAATAAGGTTAAGGATAATAATACACTATTTATTGCACATTTTTATTAATGGACAATTCATATGACCGCTGCTTGAATTTACAAGGAACTCCACTTCTTACCAATGATCAAAAACAAACTGCAATGGTAAACTTAAATTTTAACTAAAAAAAAACTAATAATAATAAGAATAAAAAAATGTTATTATATATTTTCTATCGTACATGTACTTTTTTTGCCGTCCGTACACTCAGTTACATTCATTTTTTCAAGAACTTTTTTCCGTACACGAATTTATTTTAATTTTTTCATGTACTAATTTTTCGTACACGTACTGAAAATAAAGAACACGTACACAAACAATAGGTACAGTCATACATTCACGTACGTGTACGCCAATAAAAATTTTAATAAAACACATTCGTAAATGTATACGAAAATTTTCTAAATTTAGAGACACAAATAATTGTTATGAAAAAAAAGATGTACAGGTTAGTTTTAGTTGTGTATTTTCCATTTAAGTACGAGAATTTTTTACAGTGAGTGTACTTTTCTGAATTCAGATTTTGTATTCCAAATCAATTACTATCTTCAACAACAATATTTTCTTAAAATATCTCATGTACAGAAATGATCCTGTTACAGTTTTATTATAGATGTGCACTTAAATCTTTAAATAAATATTATTTTTGAATTTTTGTTATTCTCTTCTTTTTTTACAATAAGAGGTTCTTAGCACTCACTTGTCTAATAGTACTGACATCACTTAACTGTCGCCAACAAAAATAGAAATTAGTGTAATTCGACTGCAGCGGCAAAATCACGCTAGACAGCAACCTGCCGCTGTCGTCAAAATCACTATTCTCATATAAACACATGTATTCTATTTTTGACATTTTGTAGTCAGTAGCTGCTGTTTCGAATGGTTTAAATCCTTAAAGCTTTTAGTAAAGTTTAAATATTTAAGTAAAATTTCAATATTTTATTGCAATTAAAATCTTCAAATGTTGATTTTTTTGTAAAACCTCAAGTTTTTGGCTAAATTTTCTTATTTCGCCAAGTTTTAATTATTTGCTGTCCTGTTTTTAAATTGGCGATTTTTTAATGATATTCTGTTTTTTATTTTCACCTTTGAGAGAAATTTTGATTTTTTTTTTAGTGAAATTTCAATGCTTTTTTGATATTGCAAAATTTTATATCAGAATTTCCATTTGTTGCTAAAATCTAATGTTTTGGGTTGGCAAACAATCACTTTGATTTAAAAAAAAATTTAATTATTCTTGTTTTTTGTTATAAAATTACGATTTTTTTCTAATATTTAAATTTGCTTTCAAAATTTAACCGTTTGCTGAAGTTTTCCTGCCCTTATTTTTTGAGAGAAATCTTAATTTTTTGTCGTAATATAAATTTTCCTGTGAAAATTAATTTTAATTTATTTTTAACATTTAAAATTAAATTTTTCAAAAGTTTCAATTTTTAAAGAGATTTCAATTACAATTTTCGACTTTGTAAAAACTTTAAAATTTAATTTTTTTAGTCTCATTTTTTTTTTTTTTTTTTTTTTGAGATTTCGATAACGATTTTTTTTCGAAATTTCGACTTGGTAGAAATTTTCAATACAGATTTTTTTTGTGATATTTTAATTTTATGGCGAAATTTTTTATTTTCAGCAAAATTTCGGTTTTTCAACGGATAACTTTGTTTTCAGGCACGATGACTACTAATCTGTTATTAATTTAGTGGCCTGAGTTCGCGCCCTGCTTCTGCTATTCTTCTCCAAAGCACTAAATCGTCAGCGAAGTCAAAAACAAATAAAATGGCTGTAGCAGCTTCAAAAAATGTATGTCTAAAAATAATAAGGTTCAATTACAGTGTTTAAAAAAACAAAGCTTTCTATCACAATCAGCAAATAAAATAGCAAATATTGGGGTGACAGAGAATCAAAAAAATAAAAAAATTGGTGCCGCATATACATATATATATATATATATATATATATATATATATATATATATATATATATATATATAGTTTTACATCAAAATGACATCGGCTCTTAATAGGTTAAGCATCTTTAAAAATTTTTAGTATTCCCTTAAAGATCCCTTCATAAGTTTTAAAAATGATACCCACATGGAAATTTAAAAAAAATATAGTGAACAATCGTATTTTTGTTTTTTTTTTCATTGGAGTTACTACATTGTTCCAAATGATACGGAAAAATTAGAGGCAGGCGTGGTGTTTGGGCCGTTGTTTCAAAGGAAAATTTTTTAAATTGATTTCTTTGTTTTCGGCGATTTGTTGACATCTTTAGATTAAGGTGAAATATCAATATTTTCGGTGAACAAAAATTAGGTTATCTGCGTGGTTTTTGTTTGTTTTGTTTTTTAGGAAATTAAATTTTTTAAATGTAATTAATATTTTGTATTAAAATTTCGTCTGTTGGATGAAATTTATTATTTTTTTTTTTTTTTTGTAAAATTGTCAAGGAATACTTTTGATGAAGGAAAATTAATGTTAAACAGCTGTTAAAACAATTGCATTGCCCTCTGTATTTGCTTTTAACATTCAGCTGTAAAGTATGCTCTACTATTAAAAAAAAGTAATAAAGGAATTAATTTAACATTATTTGCGGCGACATCTAGTGCTATGTAGAAACAAAGTTAAATTATTATGTTTGCAGGGTACGAAAACCACACTATTAAGATAAATAAAATTAAATTTGTGTTGACTGTATTTTTAATAGGCCTTCTTAAATTCCATTTTTATATGAGTCGTTCTCTTTGAAAACGGTTTATGTTTGAGTGCTTTAAAAAACGTTGATAAATTTTAATATGTTCTTTTTATATTTTTTTATACATTTCATTAATTTGATTTTATATTTTTAAATATAATAAATTATTATTTAAAATAGTAAAATACACAATAAAAAGGGCTGTATTAAAGTAAATTTTATGTTAAAATGATAAATTTTTATTTTATTTTTTCTTTGTAATGAAATTGTTAAAAATAGTCATGACGTATTGGATTAATATTAGGCAGTTAATTTTTTTCGGATACAATGGGCCTGACACAATCATATGAGCGTTCTATCTCTAACTAACACCGCTTTTCAAGTAATTTTTTTATTTACACTTTTATTGATTTTATAAAATTATATTGACAAAAAAATGAAAAATTTTAAGGGATTTTTGATGGGACTGAGGGGATTGACTGATTATTTGTCAAAAACGGACTTATGTGTATGTAAATTCGCCTTTTTGCTTGCGACATCTTTTTCAACAATCAAAGTAGATCTATGTATGCATATGGTCGCTAGACATGTAAGTGGCATCAACGAAAAGCTCATGACTTCTAGATTAATAACATTAAATTAATTTTTTTTCGCGCTTTATTTTTGGATATAGCTAAGTTTGTCATTCCGTTTGTAATTTCTACAATATCCATTTCCGATCCCATAAAATATATATATATTCTAAAACCTTATACAAAGCGAAGTCGATTGAGCGATGTCCGTCTGTACGTCCCTGTTAATACGCCAATCGATTAGATATATTGTCGAAAGAGGTACCATTGTAAATCACCAAGATCGGTCCATGAAGCAGGCAAAACACCACGCCTACCTCTTATTTGTCTATATCTATGGAATTATGTAGTAACTTAAAAAAAAAAAAAAAAAAACAAAAAATGGGGTGATAAAGAATTAAAAACATGACGTAAAAAACTGCTGCTCGCCTATATATTTTTCGAGTTACGCCCCTATGAAATTTTCAAATTTTGTAAAAATTAACATGGGTATTATTTAAAAGCTTTTGAAGAGATCTTTAAGAAAATTTAAAAAATTTTTAAAAATGCTTAACCCATTAAAAGCCAATGACATTTTTATGTAAAATCATTTTTTTTCTTTTTATTCTTTAATCCTCTGTTTTTTTTATTTGAGTTACTTCACTAAACAAGATTTACATAGATGGTGAAGGGTATATAAGATTCGGCATAGCCGAATATAGCACTCCTACTTCTTTTTTATTTAATTTTTATTTTATTTTATTTTAAACTCTTTTTCTTTGAGTTATTTTTTTTTTCTTTTTTTTGTAAAAGGGAATTAAATTAAAACAAAAACTCGGTGGGGCTAACTCCTTACTCCAATTCGAAAAAAAAAACACTTTCGAATCACAATGTATATGCTACAGAAATTCGAATGATTATGCTTTTAAATCGAAATACGTAATATTAAGAATAGTGTAGATGTGACATGTAGCGGTGAGCAGAGAAAAGTATAAGCAGGTTTGGCACACCGCTTCAACCGTCTGTATTGCTCTTTAGGTTATTGGGAAGAAAAGATTTTTGAAAACGACATTGAAATATGTTAATTTTGTGATCTTGTGGAATAATTAGTATACAGATTCTTTATTCTACATAAAATACTTGGATGGACGTTGAAAGTTTCTCAACACTTTTAAAGAATCAACAAAATTGTAAGTGAATAAAAATCTCAATATGAAATAAAAATAATTACTGAATGTTTGCTGTGTTTTTGTATAAAACATTTTTGAGTTGTTATTGTCTTTTGTCTTATTGATTCAATTGAGTTCTCATTTAATCAATTTGGCCTTTGATATAAGACTTTCTAATTTTCTATACAAAATTTGGGTAAAATCCACTGATGAGATATTTGAGCAGTAGTGAAATGGCCATATGGATATGCTTTCCCCGCAGTAATACATTTCATTTTTAGTTTAGTTTAAAACAATAAATATTTGATGAGAATATCATGAAATATTTATATTTGAAGGAGTCAAGCACGAATAAAGTAAATTTAAGTGAATAAAAATCTTTAGTTATTTATTATTATTATTTTTTTTAAGTAAATAGTCTTAAAACTGACCTAATAAAAAAGCAAGATATTTGCTCAACACCACAACAAATAAAACAGTTAAGAAAAAATTAAAATTTTAAAAACATCAAAAACAAAAAAAATTAAAAACATTTTAAAGCTCTAACGAAAAATCTATCAATAATGAGAAATAAAATTTAAAAAATTTTTAACAAATAGAATTTGTACAACTAAAACTTTCTCGGATTTAAAATGTCATTTAAGCTTTAATTTACAAAATTAGTCTTAAGAATTAAACTTAGTAATTAAATACCTAAAAGTAAATTAAACAAAAAAATTTAATGCTTTAAGGATTAACTGGAATATTGGTCTTTTAGGGCTTTTCGTAAAATTTTGCCAGTAGAATTTTTCGGTAGCTCTGAAGCGAACAATACCCCGCCCTCCAACTTCTTATAAGAGGCCACCTTTTGGGCTACAAAATTATAAATTTCTTCTTCTGTAGCCTGCATATTTTCTCTTAACACTATTAAAGCTCTAGGAGCTTCACCATTTATAGGATGTGGTATGCCAAAGACGCCAGCTTCTAAAATCTTAGGATGTTCCCTTAAGATGGCCTCTATTTCAGCGGGTGGTACTTGAAAACCCTTGACCTTTATTAATTCTTTCATGCGATCGGTTATATAAAAATAGCCTTCGTCATCGTAATAGGCCACATCTCCAGTGCGTAACCAACCGCCGGGATAGAATGTCTGCTGTGTGGCTTCTTCATTATTCAAGTAACCCAACATGATTTGAGGACCACGTACACACAATTCACCGGTTTGATTGGGACCCAAACCTTTGAGATCTTCACTATCGAGTGCAACTATTTTACCTTCGGTGTGACTGCATAAGAAACCTGTAGAGTTATAGCGAGTATTGTCAATTGGAGTCATTAGAGTTACAGGCGAGGATTCTGTCATGCCATAGCCTTGAAGAAACTTTGTTTTGGGAAATCTGGAAGGCAAATAACAAGAATATTTATGTTTAAAAATAACAATAAATCATAAGGATTTTTTTTAATTAAAAAAAAAAATTAAATTAAAATACTAATTTTTTATAAAGGCATACAAAATTTTTATTACAAAAATAATGATACAACAACCCGTATTTATGCGAATAAAAATAACATTACTAAAGTTTGGTGAAAAAAAATAACTTTTCAATTAAAAAACTACTTTTTAAAAGGATTTAATTTAAAATGTAACAATGCACTACTTTATAAAAAGGTAGTTAGCTTATGCTTATAAAAAATACTTATTAAAAATAATTAAAAATACTACTTTTTGTAAACATGTCACTTGCTGATTTTTCACAAAACTACTTAAATACTACTTTTTAATAAATACTACTTTTTATGTAAAAAGTACTTTTTGTAAATACTACTTTTTTGTAAAAAGTACTTTTTGTAAATACTACTTTTTTTTGTAAAAAGTAGTATTTTTTCAAAGTGGGACTAAAAATGCATATTTTTGCTCAAAATTAAGCAAATTGTTGAAATACAAATTTTTTAAGAGAACAGTTAAACCGAATAAAAAATTGTTAATGACTACGTCAAAATGTAGCATAAATGTTTAAAAATATATTAGTAATATATTTATTTTTTATCGCGACTCCCCATTATTGTTAGTAACACTTTTTTGTGTATTTTAGAATACACATTTATCGATCTTTAAAAAATACTGAGCCTGTAATTTTAAAACTTAACATACTACTTTAAAAAGAATAAATTACTACTTTTGGAAAATATATCAGATACTAGATACATTTAAAAAAAAGATTTAAATACTACTTTTTGGATACGAACATTATTTTTTTTTCGAAAAAAATGAAAGAAAATTAGTTATTTTTGTTAAAAAAAAATGATTTACAATGCAGTACTCGTTTAAAACAGGAGTTAAATCGAGAAAAAAAAAACATTTAAATACTACGTCAAAATGAAGAAATTAAAAAAAAAAAATTATTGTAGTTATATTTTACCGTTTTTGAAGCATATTTTTATAAAATTTGTATTAAAATGTATTTAAATAACTACAAACAAATGCCGTTTAATTCTATTATTTCTAATAGTAATAACATCTGTATTTACTAAATGAGTCGTTTATTTTAAAAGTGATATTTAAGGGTTTGAGTTTGATTTGTTTCAAAAATATTGTTAAGTGCTATTAAATTTTTTTTATGGCTTTGTTACATTAAACATGTTAGAATTTATAACGTAATATGTTTTGTAAACTTTACTAGAAAAATAAGCTGTGTTTCAGAACCTGGGGAAAAGTAAAATGTCCACTTATGGAATATAATAGAGATTAAAAATATTTTATGTTTGAAGTAGATGAATGCAGATTTTTATTTATGTAATTAAAACTATGTTTTTGTAAATAAATATTAATTCATGTATTAATAAATTAAATTTACATTCATTTATTAAGGATAATATTATTAGGGAAAGATTTTGCCATATTTTTTCTCCTCATTTAGATAATGTGTGAGGTTGTTAAAATATTCATGGTGCATAGGTGGTATATACCTTAGTAAGTATACTTAGGAGTTGAAATGGGACGTACATTGTTGTATAATGGTGTTTATTATATTTTGTTGAAGTTCCTTGGTCTTCCCCGACCAGGTAATAAATGAAGTATTTTGAACTCTTTATCCACTTCCATAGATTTTTTATAAAAGATTTTATAGGGTTCACTTCTTATAAATCGCATCCAACATATCCTTAGCCAATTTACAGGTTCGCCACTAGTGTTTATTAATATTTTATGAATTGTTTCTTCCAAAGTTTTGGTAAAAAAAATCTTCACGTTTCATGTTAGTTAATATAAATTTGTTACTCTTTTGACATTTTTTTATAGTTGCATAGTAAACCTGGGGGACATACATTAAATTATTTTTCCTCAAAGCTATTTCTAACACTCCAAAATCACTTTCATTTGGCAAAAATGAATGTCTTGATAATAAAAACTTATGGCCAATAATAACTGCACTATTTTCTGCCGATTGCACAATTTTCAACCATGTTAATGCCAATTTTATATTCCTGTTCTGTCCAGTGCACATATCGCTGTAAGCTGTGATATGTTTATGATTTTTAAGTTTTTTTTTGAGGTATTTTAGTGGACTTAAACTGGTTTCAAAATAATTTTTTTTTTAATTTCGTTAACTAACTAATTTTTAAGTGCCCAAAATCATAACGATTTTAATGATACTAAACTTAAAATGTTTATAACACAAAGATTATATAGGATTGTGATTATTGTTATCATTAGCTACTTTTTTTAAAAAAATGGACTTAAACCACTTTTAAAATAAACGACTCAAATAGTAGTAAATTATTAAATTTTTTTTGCCTATTATTGCAATTGTTGCTTATTTTAGATGGGGGGTGTTTACTCCTGCATTTGTGTGTGAATATAGAAAAATTAACATAAAAATTATTTTAAATATTTAATTTTTCCCCAACCAGGATTTGAACCATCGATCTTATAAATTACTGAAATTTGACTTTATTTTCGGCTTTTTGGTTCTTTTTAATTTAATTTCTATACACTTTTTTAGAAAGAAAAATTATTTTTAAATGTATGCGGACGTTTTCCAAAGAAAACAACAAAAGTTAGACGCTGTTTTGACAACATTATTAACAAAAAAAAAAAAAATTAAAGGTTCAAAATTATTTATGGGTGGCATAAAAATTTTAAAATTGTTAAGGTGGGGCATGGCCTAAAAAATGTTGGGAAACACTGTTTTAGAATGTACTTTAAATAATTCAAACATGACTAAAGATAGTAAATCACAACTTTGTTCATGAGTACGAGAGTACTTATTAAACAAAAAAAAAAAATACTCCAATATGAGTAAATAATAATATTTTGTACAAAAATAATTTAATATTACTTTTCTCTAAAAAAAAATTTATACAAACACTACTTTTTCAAAATAGGGAAAAATGCAGATTTTTTCTTAAAAAAAGGTTAAAAAAAAAGTAAAAATTATACTTTTTTCAAAATTCAAAAACTACAGTTCTTCTAGATTGAATGATTTCTACAGTTTTTGCTGAAATAGTAATAAATTATTGTTTAACTTACTTCTTTTGGAAACGTTCTACATCTGACAAACCAATTGGTGCTGCACCGCTCATCACTATTCTCAATTCGGGACAGGTTTCATGTGTAACCTTGGGATGATTAATCATAAATAAAGCTGCAAATTCATTAAAACTTTAGTTTGATAAAATTTTTTAAACTATTTAAAGAAACTCTCACCAATTGGTGGCACCAAATTTAACAGTGTGCTTCTATATTCGTACAAAGCTTTTATAAGATCTTCTGGTTTAAATTGTGGCAACGTTACCAATTTAGCGCCCAAACTTAATTGTGAAATCATCGTTACAGTGAGTCCATATATGTGAAAGAAAGGCAATACACAGGTCAGGACTTCTTGCATTTTTGTCGAGTCGGTTTCCAAAGTTATCTGTATCATTTCACAATTTGATGAAATATTGTTGTGCGACAACATAACACCCTTCGGTAGACCAGTAGTGCCCGATGAGAAGGGCAACAGAACCATTTCATTGGGATCTATATCGTATGTTTTTAGTTGAGAGAAATCTACATCGCTGCTATTTCTACATAGTTCAGTTAAATCAATGGCTCCTGAGGGTAGAGAATCGGTAGCAGACATACGTATACAAGCAATCGGTATATCTTTTTTTGATAATTTACAAGCTTCTACAAGAACGGAATAACTTGAGCAGGTGCCTACAATGAATTTGGCATCGCTAAAGCTCAGCTGTCGGGCAATCTCATCTGGAATAAAGAGTGGGAGATTTAAAATATAATAATTTTTATTTTCTATTAATTTTGAAAAACAAAAACAAAATCAAATTTTCCCGCTAAAAATTCTTGCTCAAACAATTTTTTCTTCAAATAATTTATTGCATTTGTAGCCGCCAACAAGTTGTTATTTATACATTCTATTTAATTTGTCGTTCTTCTATTGCAATCATTGCTAAAAATAGACTTGTTAAATCTAGTTTGTAATGGGGACACATGTTGCTACTAGTGGCATTTTATTTTGGTTTATAATTTCCAGATTTTTACATGACAGTAAAAAAAAAATAAATAAATTAAGAATTTTATGTGCAAAAAGAAATACAATTCAACTACACTTAGAGAAATTTAAAAGTGAGTTATAAAGGGCGTCCTAAAATTTGCGCAAGATATCAAATAATGAATTCTATTCCTCTACACTTTAAGAAATTCAAAAGTAAGTAATAATAAAAAGTGTCACAATATTTGATTTAGCAATTAATTAAATGACTTTTAATGGCTTTGCTGATAATCATTTGGCATTAATGATACTTCTTTGAGTTTCCGCGTCTCTTGCGAGGGAAGAGTGGGCTTTTGAGAGTAGACTTTTAAATTTAATGATCGAAGGTTCAAGTGTGATTGCTCATGCCCTGGAGATAATATTGGGCTACGTGGACTACTGTAACTGAAATGGATTAGCTACAACATGGTCCTATTAATGCAGTCATGGACCATGTTATTTTCCAACAAGAGTTTGTTGTTAAGCGACAAGTGTTAGCGTTTTGACGATTGCCTAAAATGTTGACAAGAGCTGTACAGTTCGTGCATTTAGAACTACGTAGTATGATATTTGTTGAAATATTACATAGTGGTAACTCTGATGCCATCCATTGTTTATTTTCGTAAACACATTTGTATATGTACATTGTACAATATAAAGTGGTAAAATTAAAATTATTATAAAAGTATGTAATTAATATAAAATTATATATTATTAATAAAAAGAAATATGAACTGTAGTGCGCGACATAAATGGCGACTTGTAAAATTAGAAAAAGAAAATTATTTAAAGAGATTTAAAAGTGCTACTGAAGCAATTGTGTGCATAAATGACTGAAATTTTTTCGGCTCTTTTAAACAGTTAAAGGGGATGAAAAAAATAAGCGGTAACGAAATGGCCATCGACACGTGCCTTGACCCTCAATAACCAATATCGGTAATTAATTTAATCGGGATAATTAAATAAAAAAATAGCACGAAGTTTTTATGGAAATTGGATAATTGGGAAGATATTCCCGTGTTTTTTAATTTAAAAAAATATTTAAGTTAATAAATGTTTTTAACAAATCAAAAAATAAACAACATTCATGTAAAATTTTATTTTTGGTGTTTAATAAGGCAGTAGAATAGAGTAGCTTGAAAACTAACCCTCCGGGATGTTTAATTGAGTAGTTATATGGAGTAGATTTAAAATAAACCCTCTGGGGTGTTCCATCGTATAGTGACATAGAGTAGTTTTGAAACTACTCACATATAATGCAAAGCTGGGTTATATGGTCCAGCCCTAGGACATCGTAATGTTAATGGATTATGTTTTCTCTATACACTTGGGTTACCTTTGGACTAGTCCTAGTCCCTTATGGAATATAAATTACATGCGTGTATGGACTAGTCACGTTATCTTCAGCGTACGACTGAAAAAAT
Organism: Gymnosoma rotundatum; assembly: GCA_916610165.2. Lineage (NCBI taxonomy): Eukaryota > Metazoa > Arthropoda > Insecta > Diptera > Tachinidae > Gymnosoma > Gymnosoma rotundatum. The sequence continues at coordinate 14,193,477 of OU744340.1, forward strand.
CAAAATCAATGTTATCCGAATTTAGGCACGATATCTAGTGACTAGGGACACCTTCATTTTAAAATAATTGTAGCTCAGTGATAGCTACAGCCTTAAACACAATTTGTGGCTTTTTTTTTTGCTTTAGATCCGGTAATTATGGTTAACAACAAGGCCATCGGTATGGACATGCGCTTGATAACTTGAAAAATCAGCTTTGATTTTTACAATATTGTTCAATGCCAATGAAAACGTTTTGTTGTCTAGTGTAATGCTCAGATTTTAGTAATTATAAACAGTCATATTAAATTTGTTTTAATTCTGTTAGATCTCCCTTGTAAGATGAAAATAGAACGCAGAGATTATTTCAAACGGCACATAGCCGATAGTCTAACGAGGTTATCTGTACAATTTTTGAGCTTCTACATTCCCAGTGTAATTGCAAAAAAAGCCCAAAAAAAGCTGTCGCATATAGCTGACCTTGAAAAAAAAAACGTTGTACTAAATGCAATTTTTCAGCAATAGTTAAAACTAAAGATTACAAATTTATCTGCTTATTTAACCCATTTATCAATAATTTAACACAAAGCAATTGTGCTACAGTTGTTTTTAAAAATAATAGAAATAAAAAAATATTTTGAAATTCAATACACCATATTAAAGATAATGAAGTTTACAAATTGATTTTTAAAGAAATCACACAAATAATGAAAAATTTCTTTATTGGTAAAATTATAAAATTTCACTTTTTATGGCGGTAAGTTTTAAAATAAATAAATGTCTCTTGATCTATTCAGAGAAAACATGTGGCATATTTTTTAGTTTTAATTCTATTATACCGACTTTATCAATGTACTCTAACAGTTTTTTATTTTTATTTTTACTTTCTGTTAAAAAAAAAAATAAAAACTCATATCTGACACAAAAGCTTTGTTTTTGCTTTTTCTTTTATTTTATATAAAAACCTCTTAGAACATGATAAGATATTTGAGGTCTTCAATGAAACATTGTACAAAAAAAAATTAAACAAAAATTGCAGTCGAAATTAAAAATAATAATTTAAATCGAAAGCTTTAAAACGAACAATCAATTAATCGTTTTAAAAAAGTTAAAATAATTTGGCCAGTAAAGCCGAATATAGCTAAAAACGCTCAATATGCGAATAATTTTAATCGTTAAGATAAATAAAATACACAATATTTAACAATACCCAAATTATTAAACCAACTTTTAATCGATTTCAATGTTGATATTGAAATACGAATCGAATAATAATCGAATAATCGATTATTCGAATAAAATTTTAAGTGACAATGATACTAAAGAAAGCATGTAAAACAATAAAATAAATTTAAAATAACCCATTTAATATTATTCGAAGAATTGATACGATTAATCGTTATCTCCTTAAATAACACAAAATTTTCAGTTCTTTTTTTATTTATTGAATGATTGCTTTCGTTATTTGAGTAAACATAACTGTTTGAATTTTAAATAAAAATATACAAATCAAAAAATTTTAAATGTACAAACGATTAAGTGTAGAAACACTACAGACGACGGTAACGGAACGGTTTATCGTTATTGAGAGTTAGTGAACAAAATAACGACGATTCTCTGACGGCATTAATATTTGTTTTCAATTCAGTTTTGTGTTTGTTGTCAAAATATTTTGTTTAAATATTTTATTATTAAAATAATCAGATGAATTCCATAAAAAAATCGACGAAATGTAAAGAATATATTAAGTACATTTAACATGTACATATATGGCATTAGAGTCTATTGGACTGGTTAATCTTGCAAGGAATTCAATGGGAATTTTCAAAACCTTTATACAGAATGAAGAAAGGGACAAAGAATAAATGAAATAAAATAAAGAATTATTATTTTTCATTTACGTACATATATCAGTTTTTTTTAGTCATTTTTATTCCTAAATTGAATCCAAATGCTCATAAAATACAAATATTTTTGGAAATATGTGGCAATTATTTTGGGACAGTGAAAGACTAATGTGAAAAAATAATGAAAACCGACAAGAAAATAAAATAAATTTTTTTTAAGCGGCATTGTCGTTGAACGATAACTTGTGTCAAATTTGTATGAAAATATCGTTACCGTCGAGTATTCTGTTCCTACACTAATAGAACAATATTTTGAAAAATTATGCTTTAATGATATAATTTTGATGCATATATAAAATAATAAAATTTTTCATAAAATATTAATTGTATAGTTTTAATCGATTAATTGTTGTTTTCGCAAAGGAAGTGTACAAAACAAATTTAAATTATTAAATATAATTTGAATTGCTTTACATGATAAGGAGGAAATCCTCTTATAATGTTATAAAACAATAAAATATTGATGGAGTCGATTAATTAATTAATCGAATAAAATTTTTTAAATATTTTTGTTGAAGTAGGAATATGTCGAATAATGTAGTTAAGTGTTTTTAACATTAAAAAACGCAGTAAAATTAGTCATAAAATATTATTCGCTTAACTTGAAACGTTTACGAATAAAATTAGATTATTGTTTTTTTTTAATAATGTTTAATAATGTATAATTTTGTTAAATTTGTAAATTTTATAAAATTTTGTTTCATTTTGCTATTTACCCAAATATTATAAAGTATAGCAGTAACCGATTAATCGAAAAACGTTTATTACTTAATCGAATAAAATTTTTTTTAATATTATAACTAAATATTTGTCGAATAATGTAGTTAAGTATTATTAACATTAAAAAAAGAAGAAACATTAATCATAAAATATTATTCGTTTAACTTGAATCGATTACGATTAAACGAATAATATTTGAATATTAATACTTTAAGTATTGTTTTATTTTATTAAATTTTTATATGTTAAACAAGTAAAGCATAATCGATTAATCGAAAAATGTTTATTAATTAATCGAATAAAATTTTTGAAATGTTATTACTGAAATAGGAATATGTTGAATAATGCAGTTCAGCATTTTTAACATTAAAAAAAGAAGCAAAATTAGTTATAAAATATTATTCGTTTAACTTAAAGCGATTACGATTAAACGAATAATATTTTTACTTTTAATAATGTTTCATTTTGCTTAATTTTTAAATATTACAAATTTTTTTTTTTGATTTTAGTACTTATTCGTATATTAAACACGCATAAAAGAAATCGATTAATCGAAGAACGTTTATAACTAAATCGAATAAAATTTTTAAAATATTATTATTATTACATTAAAAGAAGATGAAAAGTAAGCGAATAATAATTACGATTAAACGAATATTTGTACAATCTTATTTTTAGTAATGTTAAAATTTTATAAAATTTTGTTTTATTGTATTATTTATTCGAACGTCATTAAACAATTGTAGCAGTAATCGATTAATTGAAAAAAGGTTAATTACCTTCTAAATAAGAGATTTTTTTTAATCATTCGTACGATTTTGGAGATTTGACATAACCTTTTTTTCCAATTGACTTTAGTTAAACTGGTTATTCGAATATCATTAAAAATCGTTTTATCGAATAACTTTTTCTAAAAAAATATTTTTGATTTTAAATTCGATTATATTCTTAAAAGCACTTTTAAAATTGCATTATGTGTGTTATTCCGAATAAAATGATATGTATACAATAATAATCGATTAATCGAGTAAGTTTTGTTGCTATATGTTATATTTTATTCGAATATTTTATCCGAATAGTCGAAGTGTTTATTCGAATATACCTTATAAAATTTTTTTTCCCATTTTTAATTTGTGTTTAATTAAATTGGTAATTAGAACAAGACAAAAAAACGTAATTAAAAATTAATGAAATAAGTTATTCCTTTGGAGTTTTTAATAACTTTAACCGAAAATTGCTTTTAGTAATTGTTTATCATTTTTGATATTTTTATTGAATTTTGATATAATCTTTTGTTTTATTGTTTTTTATGTGTCTTTAAGTAATTTTGATTAAAAAATAATACGTCTAACCTGCTGTATAAATAGGATTAACTGTTGTCACTATCAAGCCAGCCTCGATGGCACCCAACACAGCCACAGGATATTCGGGTGAATTGGGCAAACATATAGTCACGACATCCCCTTTGTTCAGTTTGAATTTAGTTTGTAAACGTAAGGCCAAAACGGCACTTAAGTCCCTAAGTTTGGCATAAGTATATTCACGACCAGTGATAGCATCGACCTGTAAGACAAAAATTAATGTTTAATAAACTTCACAACATTTAGCAGGACTGGTTGATGATCTTGAGTTTGATTAAACATCTTGAAAAATGTAAGGAAATTCATTAAAATAAATCGAGTAAAAAAATACTTTCCACTTATTTTACGATTTTAATTATACCTAGAATGCAATTTGTTTGGGACATTTTTCCCATTTTCTTTAACATGGCTAAGTGCAGTCTAAAAAAAATATTTTCTCCTACAAAGAGAAATATGTAACAAGAAAAAAAGTTCTCGTTATTAACCAGCATCAATCATTATTTTCCTTTTCACATTAATATGAACAGTATAAATTTAAATTCGCTTTTAAATTTTTAAATTACTTTATGAAAGCATGAAACAAATTTGTTTTGGTATCACATTATTAGTGGTACAAAGTCTAAAGCATCAGTGTCCAAAGTCTAAACAAAATTTTGTTTACAAATTGTTTTTGTTTTAGTGTATGTGTATGAGCGCCAACAAAACACAAACACAGCATTTACTCTCTACTACCTAGACACACCCACAAACTCATAAATGATCTGGGATCCGTAGCAGTTGCGTGCGTGTGTTGTTTTATCAGACACGAGAATACAGTTGCTTTGTTATTGCTCGTTTTTTTTTGTCTGCTTATTTTAATAGTTGCCACTAAATTAAAAAAAAAAACGTTAAAAACAAGAATCATTAAAATATATTAATTTATAAATAAATCGTCTCCTTAAAAACAGATATAAACTTAACAGTTATGAAATATGTATTAAAAATATAAATTTGAAAACAGTTAATTTTAAAGAAAATTCGCTTAACCAATATATTTTTAAATTGAAAAAGATTCAATTAATTTATACTTTTTTAATTAACTAGATAAAATGGACTTAGTTTTTTGAATTAAAATTTAAATTAAACTTAATAAAAATGAGTCGAGGTTGAAATTTAACATGACAGTTCTGTGGGTTTCATGAATAACAGCGTATGTCTTAAAATCAAACTTTTCAGTAAAGCAAAAACTAGTTGTTTTTAAAGCTGCGATCTTGGTATCAAAACTCTTCAACTTTTTTTATATAGTAATGTAAGTGTAGGTTTAAGCAATATTCCAACTAATTTTTAGAATATATTACTTTATGGATTACATCCCAGAGCAATTTTAAAATAACAAACCATTTTAAACATCGAAATTGTATCCTGACAAAACAGAGTATGTCTATGTAAATGATTTTCGATGAACAAAAAGAATGCGACCACACAAGTAAGTAAGGAACTTAAAGGAGTATGTACCTCATGTGATAAAATAACATACATACATATATTAAAAACTTTTAATACAATTAAAAAACAGTTAGAATAGAAGTGTTATAAAATGCGAAACTTTTAAATTTTTTTTCAACAGCACAGCTAAGATTACATGGAAAAGGGAAAAGACCGTATAAAGTACGGTTATGACCATAAAACACCAAAAACAAACACTGACGTGGATATGATTTGTTTTTAACTAAACAATATTCAAAACATAATTTTGAAATGTGTTCAGATAAAACAGCGTATCTGGCGCTGTGTTTTTTTATAAGAAGGAAATTTAAAAAAAGCCAGTGTTTGTCAACATGCTACTTTATTGTTGTAATTAATTTGAAAAAATGTAGAAGTTGTGTTGTTGTGTGAAGAAAAAACGGGGATGTAGGTTCATATTTTTAATTTCTTTTTACATTAAAAAAACATTTAAAATGTAACAATTTGGTATCATTAACTCGAAATGTGAAAATTTGAACATCGGCTTTCGATTTTAATTCTTTATCCACCTTTGTTATTTTATGTTTTTTCTCTATAGTTTCCTATAGTTAGGCTTTCAAGGTCAAGTTTAAATAAAACATAGGCTGTTATTCATGAAACCCACAGAGTTATCGTTCACAATAAAACAACCGTCAATTTGAAGAGCTTTCATTTAAAACTCAAAACAGAAAATTGTTATTATCACAAATGTTGTTACTATTACCACAAATATGCTTGTCATTCGATCGACAGTAGCCTGGTTACTGTCCTTAACCTTAAACCATATTTTTATATAATATCTTTATGTATTACGCTTGTACTTTGTCAAAAAAAGCACTTTGTAACTTAACCTTTTAGTGTTAAGGTCTTTTAACGATACTAGTTTAGTGAGTATAAAAAAAATTCCCAAAAACAAACGATTTTTTTAAAGTTCTACTTTTACTGCCATATTCATACGAAATAAAACAACTCTAAAATGTGTTTTATGACAAATTTTTAATACAATTTTGCTCTAAAATATATTTTAACTCTATTTTAATGTTCTATGAATAAGGCAGTTAGTTTTTGAAGTCTGCTTTTATACCAAATTGTCTCTAAAGTTAGATTTTGGAAAATCGTCATATAGTTTTTCGTTATTTTTCGCCAAAGCAAAGTTTTTGTTTTCTTTTGAAGTGGCATTATCTGGTAAAATCCTGTACATTCACGGTCGTTTAAATTAAAAAAAATACAGTTGTAAGTCTTTCTCTAAACAATTCTCTCTTTCTTGTAGCACCGTAGTTCATTCTATTCCTTTTCTTTGTTTGGGCAATCAGTAAATACTATAACTTGTATTTTGTCGACAATTTTTAAAATGAATACTTTAACTGCATTTCAGGATTTGTAAATACGTCTTTAACACTTTAGCAGATTTTAATTAAATATATCAAAAGTCTATTAATTTCTTTGGGTGTTTGGGCTTTCAAGCAAAATATTTGATGGCAGCCCGAAATTAATATCTTGTATATTTATAAATAGCAAAAGATGTCTCAAGCAACTGAATGACTAATTTGCTTCAAAGTTGGCGAATGCGTTATAAAACTGGTTTTAATGTGACAGAAAATAACTTGTCAGCGGTGGACTATAACTTAGTAAAATTGCTTTTGCTTGACAGGTTCATTTTACTTTAATTTATTAGGTTTTTTTTTTAATAAATATTTGTTTTCCTTATGATGCTACGCAAATTAAATAAAATATAGTTTATAAAAACAAATAAAAAATTATACATACATTCAAAATAAAAATAAATCGCCAAGTATTGCAGTTTTAAAAATCGCCAAGTCAATAAAAAAAAAAAAATACAAATAATCTGGCAGCACTGTTGAATAATGCAAGCAAGCTGAATATTTGAGTATATCATTGAAGAACATAAATATGGGATAGTACACTTAGGAAAAAAAGAAGAAGAAGAGATGAACTTGACACTGTAGGGCAGTGTCAAAGCGAATTATTTTCCAGGTAATAGTAATGGCAAATTCATTCATGAATATTAAGCAGTTATGACAGTTATGATACCGACAAAAATTAATAAATTCGCCATCACTACCACATGGTAATTGATTCTCCTTGGACAGAGAGATTTGGTATTTTAATTAAAATATCAAAAATAGTGAGAAAAATATTAAGAGAATTAATTTTACTGTGATTTTGTTGTTTATATTTGACTAATACACACGATGTTGAACCATGACAAGCATTAAGAAATTCTTCTTACTTATAAATTTATCACACATTTTGTATCAGTGTATTTTAAAATTATAGCATATCTCTGCCCCACACTTACAACACTCCCACACTTGCAACAATCAGCTTCAATAGTTGACCTTATTCCTGAAATATATACATAAAAATATATACATACATTTGTATGTATGTGGATATTTTGAAATCATGTTTATATAAATTTAAAGAGATTTGTTTATTGAAAATTTTTAATAAACAACTATACTGCCGTTCATTTGAGCAAGGAATTGTATTATCAAAATCAAGAGAATATGCTAGATAAGGCATAGCATTTCTAATAAGACTGTATTGAGCTAATGAATAGTATAAAAGAAATAATATATTCAGGTTGACAGCATATGGCAACCACCTTAATTAAAAATTATCATTTGGTGTGGATTACGGGTCGGCACAGCCATCTACAAAAGAACAATTCAGTGACTACTAATTCCTTTTCTTTCGAACTTAACAGTATTAATATGGATGATAAATGGTCCCAGCACGATGGCAGTGCGCGTAATATAATATGCTTTATTATTAATATCTAATTTCCTACTATTGAAACAAAGGTGAAAATTTGTATTTGGGCTTAAAAAACTAACGAATTGTGAGAGATATTTAGAACAAAATTTTTATTTAAAAATAAGAAAAATTAGTGTAAAGCGAAGTTTTAGAATGAAAGCAAAGGATAAAGTTTTGGTGTTTAAATGATTTACTACAACATTTTTGCTGGAATTAATAATTCACCCGATTTCGTTATTTTTTATTTCGTTCGATTTTACTGATGTCGATGGCGATGTAAAATAAATTATAAAACAGCTAAAAAAATGCTGCAAGACTGGTTTATAGAATGAAAACATTTTTAACAGCTTCCTTTCCCGCCACTTAGTAATTTGTCAATCAATATAAAGCATGATGTGGGCTACCTCTCGTCAGATATGTACAATTCATAACATTCGCAGCTAAAAAATTATTTAATATTGTGTTACAAGATTACCACTAGGTCGCAATAGTATAGTAATATATGTACGACGGAAACCTCAAAGACGAATCCTTTTGTTTAGAGGATTTAAATAAAACTCTTTATATTTTGAATGTTTGTAAGACACTAAATTTATTTATCAATGGTTCAGCTTATATACTATCAATCAATTCTCATATACATAGGTTATACTTATTTCTTATCGTTAATGCTTTAGTTACTATTTTTCATCAGTAATAAGGTTTGTTTTTACAAGGCCATGTGTGGCACGTATCTCTAATCTTTGAATATTTATAACTATCCTGAGTAAATACAAGACAGACACTAATATGATCATTAGTAGAAGACATCATTAGTTTAAACAAATAGAAAACATAATTTTCATGGTCATGTGTGGCACGTATTTTTATCTTTGAATATTATCCTAAGTAAATACAGGACAGACACTAAGGTACTTATTATGAGCAACTTTCGATCTTCGACTGTAGTCGAAAGGGCTGATCGAACGAATTTTCATTTGGTATTATGGCGCACATTCGATAAAATAGTGCTATTGTGAATTTTACTAAATTGGATTATTCACAATAGTACATGTTTGTCAGCTGTGACTGCAAAGAAATATTGTTTTACTAATTTATAAACGAAAAATTAAAATAATTATTAATTAAAATGACTACCACGGAATTTTGGTTCCATTGCTGTTGTTCTAACAGTTGGTCCCATACAATTTAGCCCCTGTATAATTTCTTCCCATTTTTTTGCCGCTTAAACTTCTATGCTTTGAGCTTTTCCAATTGTTTTGTACTTACAACCTTAGACCTGCATGTAATTAATATAATTTATTGCCACCATTTGTAAAAAAAATAAATTCAATAAGTTTTACAAACTAACACAAACCATCGAAAGCAAAATTGTGTTCGATTGAAAATTCGTTGCACAACGAAATTTTCGATAGTGCTACCAACTCATAATACGAATTTGACAATCGATATTCGATTTTCGTTAGCCAGCGAAGATATCGAATGCAACTCGTAATAAGGGCCTAATATGATCATTTGTTTAAGCAAGTAGAAGACCTCATTAGTTTAAATAAATAGCGAACGCACATTAATATGATTATTAGTTTAAGTAAATAGAATCAAAATTATTACAGTTCTCAAAGTAAAAAGAAAAACAAAAACCATGTGTAAACAATATGAATATAATTTCTATGTTCAATTAGTTTGAACACCTTCTATGGAAAGATTTAAGTTATAGCTGCGATTGCAGTCTAAATCGAATGGAAAGGTCGTTTTGTGTTAGTTGTAATATTTCAAGGCAGCAGATGCGCTCAGAACATGCATTTAACATGCTCTCCAGATTTTCGTTATGCTAATAACAAAAGAATTTTTATTTTAAATTTGGTTTAGAATTTAATAGCTAAAAGGTGGCAAAAAAAAATCAAGGCAACCGCAACCTTCTTATATCCCATATTATATCTGTATTTGCTACTTTATACCATTGCAAACAAAAAAAAACAAAACAAATATATAATAAATATACAAGACAATTTATTTCCTTAAAATTTCTTTTAAAAACTTGCCGTATTAACATGACTGGTGGTGTACGTGTTTTATTATCAAAATAGCAACAAGTTTTCTTTGTGACATGAAATACTTGAAATAAAATTTAAAAAACCCAAACAACAGAGCAAATTTAGAGGCACAACGAAATTTTTGTTGCCACAAATACATACACATTCAAGAAATATTTTACGATATAAAAAGAGAAAATAATTTCCAAATAGAATTTATAAAGAGAGCAAAGCAAAGAGAAAATGTTTTGTTATGCGGAAATTTATTAGAGGTTAAATTTGGTGATAAGAATTAAATAAAACTAAAATGTTTCTATCAAAAGGCTAATTCTATTGTATTTCATTTTTTTTGCAAATGTAGAAATGTTCATAAAGGACTTTTTTCTAACAGCAATAAGAAGAAGTATGTTGCTTTTTCATGTAAGCCAGCGTAAGGAGAAATTCTAGGCTGTAAAGTGGAATTGGTTCCATGTTACTAACTGCCATCCCTAAATTAGCGCGTAAGACGCAAAGCAATGTAATTCATAGCTTCTGCGCTGAAATGTTATCCCTAAATAACAGCGTTAACTTCGTGTCGTTAAAAGTAATGTTAACTCATTTTATTTCATAAAACCCGCTGTATAAGAATAAAGAAGAGATAAAACCGCTAGATTGCCTTGAAAATTACTAAATTGTCACTACTTTTCAACCATAACAAAACAAAACAAACCAATAAACAGCAAACTTCACTTCCTAACGCACTGTCAAAATTGGATTTTCCAATTGCTAAGCGTTGACGCCAAGCTATTTAGGGATGCTTCATACATTTTGTATGTACATGAGAAATTTTGACAGTTATCTTGCGCTTTACGCGCTAATTTAGGGATGGCAGTAAGCAGCGCTATTGTCAACGAACTTTGACATTTCTTTGCAGTTTACAGGAGTTACTAAAGTAAATTATTTTTTCCCTTAATTAAGCTTTTAGAAAAAGTAGGAAAATAGTACTATTTTTTAAATACTTACAAACTTTTTTTCACTTTTTTTTATTATTAAAAATATGTTTTTTTAATTAATAAAATATTTTTGTGATAAGTAGCAAAAATACAACCTAAAGCAACGCTTTACATTATTTCTTTCAAACAAAATTCGTATAATGTATATTTTTTTTTTGTAAAACAATATTTCGACTTATGCAAAAATTTATCAAAGAAATTTAAAAATGGTTATTTCCGTTAAAAAAAAAGAGTTTTGAAAATAGTAGTAAAAATTGCTACTATTTTTAATGAGCGTCCTTATATATAAAAAAATGAGAAAAGCTACACTTTTTATATTTTTCTATAAATAAACTCAAATAAAAATCTGGATTTCAATAAAAAAAAAATATGTATAGTATTTTAAAATAGGTACTATTTATTTTTATAAGCAGCTAAGCCTACTCAATACCTTTAATCAAAAACTGTTATTACAAAACTATAAAAAAATAAAAAGTCATTATAATTTTTAACAAAGCTTTTAGTTTTATAATAAAATTTTATCTTTATAGGTCAGCTAGCTATCTGGGTAATTTATTTATTATCAAAACAACACAAGCAGACAAAAAAAAATATATTAGTAAAGTAGTATTTTTACTGTTGAACTTGGTTCTGTTTGTTCAGTTGTTATGAATCTGGCAGTGTATCTCTTTTAAATTGAAAAGTTGATTTTATATTTTTATAACTGAATATGATGAGATAAGACCTCAATTCCACACAAAACTCCTTGTTGTTCTATACAAAATATCTTTATTTCTTTAAGTAATACCGTATGTATGTGGTTAAAAAATGCTAGAAAAATTAAATATATTAATATGTTCTTTACTACTTTTTTTTTAAATAGAAGAAACTGAAACTAATACCCTTTTTAATTTACGTACTAAATCGTAAATGGATTTGACAATAAAATTTAAAAATATTTAAAATCAATAATTTTTGGGTTTTTAAATAGTAATAAAATACTGCTATTTACTTCTTTAATTCGTTATATAATTAAACAAAATACTAAAAATTATATATAAAATTAAGTTAAGCACTTGTAATAAATATGCTGAAAGTAGCTACATAGATTTCTTTCTTTCGTTATGGTATTTAAAAAAGTACGAAAAATACTACGTTTTTTTATTTAGCTTAAAAATATGCAACATATAAAATTTGTATGACAATTTTTATAAACATTAATAATGCTTAAGTTTTATATGCCTACTTATTCAAATATACACACTTAAATTTATTATTAAATGGTAGTAAAATGCTACTATTTTTTCAAATTGCACTTTTAGTAATTATTTTTTTTATAAAGCAGTTTTTAAAGCAAAAAATACGAAACTTACACTCTTTTCGGCTTTCTTTTAATTCTGAAAAAGTAGTATTTCTACTACTATTCTCAATAATGTTGCCTATATAGTTTTTTACCCAAATCATGAGTTCTAAGATCCTGGATTGTTCTAACTGTCGTTTTCAAATCCAAATAAAAATAAGTATCTGCTAACTTTAAAGAAAATGTGTATAATTAAAAAAAGTATTAAAAATACTACCTTTTTATTTTATTAAATTTTCTATAAAAGTATTGTATTTCCTGAATTTTCCTTGTTATTAATTCTGAATAAAAAAATAGTAATTATAATGTACTTAACTACTACTTTTTTAACTGATCAAAGGTAAGAGAATCAATTTTCCTTCTAAAGTTATAAATGTTATCAAAATAAAACAAAATTAATCGCGCAAATGTGAGCTTGACTCACACACGAAGGGTCCCATAAACAACCTTTATAGCAAAATTGTTTGTTTACTCTTATTTTGTTAAGGACATATTTGTACATGCGTAAATTCCTTACATAATACTAATACGTTAAAATCACGTCACCCTTTATATTCTAGTTTAATTTTTTTTTTAACTTTTTCTATAGCGGACTTAAAATTATTAAAATTAAAAATGTTTGTTGACTGCAAATAAAACCAAGGCCACGTACTTGAAAATCATATTAATATTGGGACACCCTTTAACAAAAAAAAAAGTATTATTTTTTTTAAATGTTGTCATAGCGGAAGTAGTTTTACATACGCAGTGCAAATTTGACGTGTCTGCCTATCACAGTTCAATAAATCACAATATTTTTATGAATATAAATTCACTTTTGGAAAACCCTTTAATTATTAGTATCTGTTGTTATAGCAGTTATAGCGCGAGTTTCAAGAGTCTAACTATTACGGATCCACGGTTAAAAGCGGTGACAGACGGAAAGACATTGCAACAAAAATACTAGGGTAAAGATTTTACCCTTTGGGTACAGAACCCTAAAAAGTGTTAAAATAACTCTTAAGCAAAATAGAATAGCAAAAAAAACTTTATATCATTGTGACCGTTTTGACATTTTGGCTGTTAAATTTTGCATTTTGCAATTGATAATGACAGAAGTTTATTTTTTTTTTTTTTTTTATAAATTTTACTTTTGGGTTCCCTGAAAATATTGAGAATACTTAAAATAATTTAAACTGCGCTAAAAAAGAAAAAAAAATAAATAGAAGAAAGCAAACACGAACACACAATTATTACTGATAAAAATGTTATTTGCAATCTTTTGTTTGTAGCTCTCAGTATTTAAATACATGCCAACATACATATATACACACAAACACATGTAATTACTTGACTACTATGTGACTTTAAATGTTTTTTTTAAGTTTTCTGTAAATTAAACATTTTTAGTTTTAAATCATCTTTGTTTTATTCAAATTAAGTAAAATTATTTTATTAAAGTATAAAAGAAATTAAACGATATTCACAAGTAATTATAAAATAAAAACATTTTATTATTATTGTTGGAATTCTTAAGGGGCAGTTTACATGATAACAGAAGTCACGATATGTCAAATATTTCTGTAGAATAGTACCTGTGGGATCGTGTGTGTGTAATTAATCTGCACAAATTGAGAGCAAATACAGATAAAAATATGACAGTCGTATCGATTTTTTTTGGAAATTTTCGAATGACAATTAAGGAGGGTTTAGACGGTACGACTTTACGTACTTGAAATCCAAGAGAAAATAATATAAAATTCCATGTGTATTTTAAAACTGAGAGTAAAAATCTTACGACAGATTATTTTTTCGTTTACACAATTGGTATGGGTAAAACACACCAAAACTAAAATAGCGTTTTACAGAAAAATGCATCCCTGATCTAATGATTCGTACTTGTCTTTTGAAAATTTCCAAAAAACAAAGAGAGCCATTTGACTGTCAAATTTTCATCCGTATTTTCTCTCAATTTGTGCAGATTCATTACGTATTTTGTTTAAACGTTCCCACTAGTACTATTCTGCACAAAAATTTGACATGTCGTAAGACTTCTGTGACCATGTAAACTGCTCTTTACGAGTCATTAGATCAGTGATGCATTTTTCTGCAAGCCGCCCAAAAAACCTATATAAATATACCAATTGTGTAAGTCCAAAAAGATCTATCGTAAGATTTTTACTCTCATTTTTAAGACACGAATGGAATTTTATATTAGTTTCTTTTGGATTTTACGTGCGTGAAACTTTTACTTTTTAATAAAAAACTTTTAAATAAACTTTTAAATAAAAAAGTACTTTTTAGTGATTGATAATTATTGTAATTAGTGTTACTTTAAAGTTAAAAATTTTAAATTTAAAGGGGATGTTTATGTTGGTTATGTTTTGTTTAAATAACGAATATTGCTGCAACTTATAAAGAGAATTGTAAAAAAATTGCATAAAAAATCGCATAGTGTAAACGTGAACTTTTTTTTAAAAACAACAATTTTATTCATCACTGGTAAATATGCTTGACAATTTTCAATGCATATGTAGTTGCTGCGGAAAAATATGCAGCAAAAGAAAATGCAAAAAAAAGAGAAAAAAATGCATTTGCTGCAGCAAAACAATCAGCAAAGCAATTAATTCGAAAAGATTTGTTGTTGCTTGAGCAATCAGTTTTTCTTTATTTATTATTTTTGCTTAACTCTTTACTGTGAAAATATGGCTGACTAAGTTGTTTTTATTACACCATTAAATGAAGTTTTGTTTTCTTAAATAGCAACAGCAAAAGAAGAAACAAACATCAACTTATTGCTTAAGCAACAGTACACGTTTTCAAAATAAATGCTTTGCTGCAGAAAGAAACACATAGTCAGCTGAAGCAAATGCGTTTCTTTCTCTCTTTTTGCTGTTGCTTCGTTTATAATGAAATATTTTTTAAATACTGAGACATTTAGTTTTTTTTTATTTTGCTAAAAAAAACATGTAAGCAAAGCAAAGATTTTAGTGCTGTTGCTATTTTTAGGCAAGCAATTTAAACACTAGTCATTACTTTTACGATTAATTAAAAAAAAAAAAATTGATGTAAAAATTTAGTTATTCTCCTTCGCTTCATTACTTTTCTTAAGCCAATTTTAGTACCACTTTTTAGATTTTTTTTTCGAAGTAACTCGAGTCACTTTTTAGGGAGGGCAGATAGATACAAATATCATATTCCCAAATTCCGCTACAGGCCTTGATCTGATAGTCGTATCTCAAAATTTCGTACACGACGTAGTAATAATATCTTAATCGGCATTTTAAATTTTTCGTGAAAGATTTGTTAAAAAAATTTCGTTCATTGTAAAAAACTGATATGAGGAATTACGGATCATAGTTGCTTAATTCGCCGCTTGGCACTATCAAACTTGAAAGCTTTGTTACATTGTGAAATAATACAGGTGGTCTCGATGGCAAATTCATTAATTTCGCTGTAAACGCTAAATTAATAAATTCGCTATCGAGAACACCAGTAATATTTCGCCATGGCTTTGTTATTTGTCAAATTAAAAAGATTTTGAGGATTCGGCAACCTCTACGAGAGAGACGAAAAATAAAATCTTGTTACTGCTTTAAGCCAATTTTTGCGAGGGAATCATTAGCTTTAATTCACTTAAAAGTAATGATGAATTTCCGCCTAAACTAGATGTTATTTAGATGATATACGGTTTTAAATAGACAGTGTCACTGTGTTGTAACTGTAAATAGAGACCTTTTCTAGAGGGGGAGCACTTTCAGGAGGTTTCCTAAATTCGTTATGCGGGTGGCGTATATTCATTCTGACATGCTTATCTCAGGCAAGCGACCATTTAAGATCCCAGCAAAAAATATTTGAAAAGGTAATGGAGTGTGGAATTAAGCATTTTTGGCAGAAGTACTTCCCAACTAGATTGCCAACATAATGATTTTAACAAGGCATGAGACTTTTATACTCAATTGCTGAGAACCGATTACATTAATTATTGTAGGAAATGATGAGTACCATTAGAACTAGTTCCATTACTACTTCCTTTTTTGGAAACTAATGTAATGTGTTTTGTAAGCGAGTAACAAAATAAGGCAACCACAAAAGTAAGTCATTATATGGAAAGTACTGTTTAAGGTAATGTCTAATTTTTTGCTGGGATATTTTAACACTTTGTATTTCTTTCTAAAGAGTTAATTGACATTAGCGAACCTTTTCAAAATCTTTACAAAATGTTTGTTTAAGAATTAAGTAAAATATTTTAGACTTTTTTATATTACAACAGGCTATCATATTTTTAAATACTTACCGTTGCCACCTTATTTTCCCATAATTTAAAGTTACGCCAAACATATTTATCCAATGAACAATTCGGTATTGGTGTGTCTTCAAAGGGTGATGTCTTAATGTAACCCTCTTCATTGGAATAACGCAAAAATTTATCGCTTTGTTTGTTTAAATTAGTTTCAACCGTGGCAGCCGTTAACTGTTGACGATTATCGGTATTGATGGATCGACGCGCAATAGAGCTTGTACAAGCAGATGATGGCGAGGGTGAACGAAACAATTGTGAAGCCAAGCGTACAGTAGAGTAACGCATCATGTCAAAAAAATTTTCTTTTTACACTTTTTGTTAAATTGAAACAATTAAAAAAAAAATATTTATATTTTTTCTTTTAATTTAGTAATTTATTTATATTAGTTTACAAAAAAAACAAACGCCTTTTTTATTCACTCTATACTGGCCAATAACCACTTTCACAGCCTTCAAAAGTCCAAACAAGACTAAAATTTTAATAAACTTTTCATTGTGATATTCCACTAACGACAACATACATTCTCTATATACAAACATACATACATACATTGTCATACATTGTTTTTAATAATCTTGTTTACAAAACTACAAAATACTAAATTATACAAATGTGTAATGGGCCACAGCAGCAAAAAGCAAAATAGTTGTCTTCATTAATTATGACCTTCTTCGTTATATTCCCTTAAAATTAATCTAAAGAGAAAATAACCCTCTCTTTTTTTCTCTTTTTTTAAAATTGTTAAATAGGTTTGTGTTTTTGGTTTTTTGTGTGAGTTGCATTAACTGTTAATGATTTTTTACTCCTGCCTATCACACTGTAAAAAAAACGTTGGCAATTTTACTCAATATTATTATAATACAGAGATTTAAGTTCTTATCAGTTTATTATTTTATAGTCTATAAGATCAGAGTCTATTTTTCTCAAATAAATATGTATATAATTGCACTTATATGAATTTATAAATGTAAATCTTTGCAACAAATCTAAAGTTTGTGTGCTCTATAACCTTTTATCGCTACAGAATGTCCATTGACGTCAGTAAAATAAACAAGTCGGAAAAATATAATTAAAACAATCAAAAAAAAATTGTGTCATCGAAAAAAAATTATAAAAAACAGACTTAATTTTTAAAGATAACACAGCCAACCAAACCAGAAGCAAAATAAAGAAAGATAATGCTAGATGGCAAAAATAGAAAAGTTTGAATACTACAACATAAAATCTAGACAGATTAGGACGATAACCTTGTAGCTAGAAATATCTACGCTAACATTTGAAAAAGAAAACTCTTTCCGAGACGAAGGTTTTCATAAAATAATAAATGCAATATTCGGCCATGCCTAATTTTATATACCCTCCATCCACCATATATGTAAATCTAGTTTAGTGAATTGGAGTTACCAATTAAAAAAATAAATATTTGAGTGACAAAGAATTAAAAAATAAGAAACAAATTCCTTAAAGATCTCTTTAAAGTCTTTTAAATGATATCCATATTGATACTTAAAAAAAATTGAAAAGTTCGGAGGCCCATAACTCGGAAAATATGGGCAAGGACAAATTTTTTCACTTGATATTTTTTAATTCACTTTCGCCCCATATAATTGTTTTTTTATTGGAGTTAATGCTTTATGGGGTCCGAAATGGATATTGTAGAAATGACAAACGAAATGGCAAACTTAGTTGCAGCTTTTTTCCACTTTATAAAAATTACAGGGACCATCCGTCCAGTAATATAGTTCACAGTATAATATTTTTTGCATACACAATTTGTACACCTTAGGTTAAACGAGTAAATGTATTCTGTTTGTAATTTCTACAATATTTATTTCCGATCCCAAAAATATTCTAAGTTCCAATGCAAAGGAAAGTCGATTTAACAATATTCATCTGTCCGTATAATGAGCTTTGCAAAGGCACTAAGTTCCTGAGTATTAGTAAACGGGCCTAAAAGCATTGATATTCTGAACCAAGGTGCCCTTAAACTTTTGAAAAGAGCAGAGAAAATTTAAGGCACCGCTTAAAAGCCTAATACACGACGTAGTGACCAATGAACCTTTTGCAAGCCAAATGGACTTCGGAATCTTAGAATTTGTATAATTATCGTTTCTAATACAAACATCTCAAAAATTTTGAAAGGCCAAACTATTAGCAGACAAAAAATATAGAAAACACAGGAAAGGTATTTAATAGAGTCTTTATCCTCTTTATAATGACTGTCTTAAGCAGCAAGTCAAAATGCAATTTATTGTCACAATTGTTATAGCATTTACTTAATTGGCAGCTGCATTGCTTGGTTTTCGTCGTCCCAAATGGCAGCTGCTGGAGACATACTTTATTGCTTTAGGTTTTTTTTTTGAAAACTCATTATCAGGTGTTCAGAGGACATAATACAGATTCCCGTCAGGTATGGCTCATCTAAAATTAACATGTGTTCGGATAAAATAGCATCATTTTTTACAGCTGCGCAATGTTCTTACCCGATAAGAGCTTGCGCAAAGAGCAGCAGTACAACAAGAAGCGTTTAATGCAATATTTTCTCAAGCATCATCTATCAAATTAGTCCTCTGAAGGTGCAAAACAAACGTGCATAGTATTGTCAACGAGAATAGACTCTTTTAAGTTTATGGCTCAAATTACCTGAAAGCTGAATACCTAATTTCTTCAATTCCAGGAAAGTACTACATCCAGCCAACTAAAATAACCAAGAAAGCTAAGTTCTCTCCTTTAAGCAGATATGGAATAACTTTTTAGTCAAATATTGTAGTAACGTTTTTTTTTAGGTGTAAAAGTTTAAATTTTAGTTTGTCATTCGACCGAATTTTTTCATGACGCATGAATCAAGAAAACAAGATTGCGCATTGCGCAAATCCGTTAGTTTGTTGTATAGCTTTTTCTCTTTTGTGTGACGTAGATATAGAATACTTGTATGGAAAGTGTTATAGTAAGAGAGCCAAAAATCTCTTATATTTTTACAACAAACTCTCATTCTTTGTTCATGTTTATGACGATAGAGACATTGTAATTGAAATGTTTACTGGGTAGGGATATACACGAATTGTATAATCTATACCAAGGCACGTTTATTTAACAGGTAATAGCAGTTTTAAAACAACTACAACAATAAGTAAACAACACGTATTTTGTTTTAGTAAAATATATTTTCAGATGTCCAATCAACTGACGCACAGTGGTTTTTTTTTTACAAAATTCGGTATCATATCTCAATGAAATTTTACAGAGGCAGGGCAGAGGTCTTTCTCAGTTGATCTACGGATGTTCAGACCTAAGGTTAAGGGGGGCTTCTCTGGGTAAGGCACCAAATTTGGGTACTTCGGCTACATTTTTTTTTTTTGAAAATGTCATAAAAAGTTTAGTTTTAACTCAAATGTTAAGATTTTTTAAACATAATCAGACCTTGAAAATATTTATAAAAATGTGCCTAAATGTGCAGGGGAAAAAATTGGCTTACAATAGTTTTTTGTTTTGGCCGACCTTAACTTAGTATTTTTGGCGTAGTACGCTTTTTAGTTTATACATCATGAGGAGGCGAGGCCTACAATTTTTAAGTAAAATCCAGTTCCAAAAAGTGTGTGAAACTTTTTGTTTTATGAAAATGTTAAACATACTTCCACAACACACACTGTAAGAAAAAAATTTGTGTAGCAAAAAAATAATAAGTGTAAACAAAATTTGACTTCTGAAAACATAAACAAGAAAGTCTGCTGATCTACTGCCACTACCTAGTATATTAATGTGCCTTGATCTATACTAATGTTTTGTACCTATATTTGTATTTAAATATTAAATAGTTTATTCAAATCTACAAATATCTCTAAAATAGGTAATTTTTTGTAGAATTCGAATGTATAATCTGATTGTAAGTGGCAGAACAAAAAGCAACATTCAGTCGAATTGTATAACCTATTTCTTTTTTTGAAGTCAGTTAAAAATTCGTCTATGTATCCTACATAGATTATTGTATTTTAAATTAAAGTTATGTCCTTGATAACAGATTTTATAGCTAAACACATCCTATATACATACATACTGAAATATATTTTTTTAATTGCTACTTGTAGGTATCAGAAGGAGCTGCTTATTAAAATGTTATTAATTTCTGTAAGAATGTGTCACAGAATCTACTTTTATTAGTTAAAAAAGGAACGCAAATTGTTAATGAGTTGAGGTAAAAAAAAAGAAGTTAAATTGTTGAAAAGCAATTCATAACAATAGATTATTAAACAAAAGCAAGTGATATTTCAATCAGTGTTTTTTTTTATTTTGCGAAATTATCGTTACTTTTGTTACAGACATGAAATAAAGTAATATTACTAAAAAAGTATTTCTTTCAGTTTTTGAAGTAAGAAACTCTCTGACAACTGTTTCTCTTAACATATCTATTCGATTTTAATAACAAAGTTTATACACAAATGCAGTTAAAAAAAATCCCATATAAAAAATTAATTTGAAATAAACAAAAATTAACGTTGCTGAAGTTGTATTCTGTTCAATTAATGAGAAATTACGAAATGTTTCTTGTTTCATCTTTAACAACAGAAAAATGTTTCTGGCAACAATTTTTCCTAACTGAGAAATAATAAGAGCTGAACTTATAAAGAACTCTGTTCGAATTTGCGAAAATTGATAGTTAATGTAGCTATTCCGCTTAAAAACTTAAAACTTTAGCTAGTGGTACCGTACTAATTAGAGATGAGCGATATTTTAGTACCTGTGAGTAGTATATTTGTGGGGTTTCTGGATCACTTTTTCCATGGGATGGGAGAATGCATATATTCTAAATATAAAACAGCCTCCTATCTATCTTCTTGTCTGGTATTCTTGGTCAATTTCTTTCAAAAAACGTGTATCGTTGTAAAACTCCATAGCTTTGGTTGCGTAGTATATACTTTTGATGTTAAGAACGTTTAAATATTTTATTATATTTTCATAGTTGTTGCTTGCCCTGATATTTATATTGTTACTGTTGTGATTTAATATATATCAACAAGAACAATAATATCAAGGAGAAATTTAAAACGAAATCATTTTATTACATGGTAAAACAAACAAATATATTAATTTTATATATAAACTTCCAAACCAAACTCTGACTGTGGGAGGAATACAGTTAATCTATCACAAAACGATTTACCAACAATATTAAAGACTAATCACAAAAACTTCACATGAATATTCCTTACAAAATGATCAAAGAAATCTACAAAGTTTTAAAATTATTCAGTAACATCATGAGTGAAGAGGATAGAGATAGGCTTGTTAATATTCAAACACAACTAGAATATATTAACAATATATCTGTCTGTCTCTATACACATATCCTTTTAATTCTTTTCATATACTTAAATAATAATGAATATTAAACTAAACATGGGTAACAACAAACAGTAATTTAAATAAAGAGTATAGAACAACAAAAAAAAAAAAAAAAACTAAAAATATATTTGAAAAAGAACACCTTTAATTATTAATTATTCAAAAAAGATTTTCTATTCTCTAATATTACTATTAACTCTTTATTAAATATTTTAATCACGATCATTTCAATCAATCTTAAAGATTAAATTGACCACAAACACACACACACACTCACACTTACACCTTTACCTAGATTGCTTATATTTCCTAATGTGTAAAATACTTGTATTTTCTAATTCTTTAAAACAAAATATCAAAGTTCAATGACCTTTACATGGATTGCTTATTTTCCTAATGTGAACAAACCTAAAACGTAAATTGATCACAAACACACACACACATAATAACATATACAAACACACACACGCACGCATAGACAAGACAAAACCTTTACTCAGTATCTATCTCTGCAGTTTCATTAGAAAATTGAATACAACCAAATTCTTACTTCTGGTTCAAAAAAATCAAAGTTCAATGACCCTAACACCTGCATTCATCTTATTTTTAAACCCTCGTCATGAAAAAATCAAAATTTAGTATACTTTACCTTGATTGCTTATTTTTCCTATGAAAAAAATATATATATTTTCTTAGCTATCTCTAACTACACATGTTTTAAATTTTTCAACATAACTGTCTCTCAACACACCTGCTGTGTTTGGCTTCTCTATTCCTTCAATATACTTGTAATCACATTGTCAAACTTATTAATATGCCAATTAGTTGGAAGAATTTATTACTCTTTGAAAAAAAAATACAATCCTTATTATGTAGAAATTTTCAGTTTTTTAATTTTAAAAAAAAAAATTTTCTTATACTTTTTCTTTCATAGCGCTTCTCCTTAATGAAAACCAAACTCAAAATTCAATAACCTAAACACCTACATTCATCTTAAATTTCCAACCCTCATCATTCTTCAATGGCCTACGTGATTAAACTTTTTAAACACATTTATTAATTATTCAATACAGATTTCCACTCCCAGACATTATTCTTATTAAACAGAAATCAACACATTTTTCTTTTTTCTCACCAAATGCGTATACACAAGATCAGTACACACCACCATACTATTATATCCACGCACAAGCAAAAATAATACATTTGAAAACAAGAAAACCTTTATTAATTATTCACTAAAGATTTTCTACTCCCCAATATTACTATTTACACTTTTTAATTATTTAAACCACGATCATTTCAATAAAACCTAAAACAGAAATTAACATATTTTCCTTTCATCAACAAATATCCATACACAATATCAGTACATACCATCATACTATTCCATCTACTTACACAAGATCAATGCACACCTGCACACCTGCACTTCACAACTACACTCATTTTACACTTGTCATTCTTCAATGGCCTACATATCGCTAGCTTCTTTTCAACACACAAATCAATATATAGAATGTATGCATACTCCCATCCAGGCATGATCAGCTTTTTTCGAATAAACAAATCAATATTTAGAATATATGCATACTCCCATCCAGGCATGAGCAGAATTTTGTATGGAAAACAGTGATTCAGAAACCCCACAAATATACTAATCCTGTGATTAAATCACTGTGATTAAAAAATCACTGGTCACTACAGTGACTGAATTGATCAAATAACAGTTCCGCGTAAGAACGTTCTTTTATATTTGCACACATACAAACTTAATTTTAATTTTATTTTGTGAAAGAGAAATATAAGTACTTTGGACTCGTTCATTCTTTCATATGAATATAAAAGCAGCTTCTTTGCTATGTAGCAAGAATGCTTCTACTTATTAACAACAACTATTCTTTTTTCCAAACTTCACACATACTTACATATCGATGGCTTAATATGAAAAGGTCGTATCTCGTTTTTTCACAAAACCGCTTTTTTTTTTGCATATTCCGATGAAAGGCCCTCAAATACACGTTTCTTAAATTTTTTTGTTTTTATGTTAACAAATAACAAAGAAACTGCGTTCAAAAACATATTTAAACATATATATTGACAAATCTTTCCGATTTTATTTAGTTTTTCCTTCTTCTGTAAAGTAGCTAAAAGTTAAGATACGACTTTTTCATATTAAGCCATCGATATGTAGCAAAAAAAAAATGTTGTGTGCTTTTTTTATTTGAACCTATAATCAATCAGTGTTACCGAATTCTATAATTTTGGGCAAATTTAGTTACACCTGCTTTTAATGTAGAAATCAAAATACCTTTTTCCTTATGATTACTGTTTGCATAAATATTATTTAGTGTGATATACTTCCTATATAAACTGTATAAGCTGTACTTATTACTTGTGGAAAACAAGAAGCTCTGTTCGAACTTCTGAAAATTATTAGCAACTTTGCTTATTCCGCTTTAAAAATTTGACAAACCGCTATTGGCGACAGCACTACGGTTTACAAGAGAGTTTTGGTTTTATTGCATTGAAATCTGCAATATAATCTACTGTTATTAAATTAATTGGGTTGATTCCGCCAGTATATATTAAACTGTTGTTACAATTTTCGGTAATAGCCGAACATCCAAAGTACACAGCCAGTGACGACGGTTATTATCGAAAATTATAACAATAATCTACTGTTTTTACAATTCTGCAAAACGTTACATTTAAATTTAAAAGAAGTGACGGAAAAATATAGAAGTAGGATATTTTTCTAATAAATCGATTAAATCTCTTTCTTTAAAAGATTGAGCTTCGACAGAATTTACTACTTTAATAGGTAATTTTAAAATATCGCTATTAAAGACAAATCTCAGTCTTATTTTCTTTAAAACTTTAATATAAAGTGCCTTAAAATATATCCTTATCTACTTTTATTGAATGGAGCAAGCATGCACTTGCCAACCACGGAATATTAAGGTTGAGTCCTGGCTTAAAAGCTCAAAAATTTAAATTTACATCAGTTTTAATTTTATACCTTCATTTTGCAAAGGGGGTGTAAAGAGAATATTTAGTCAACTAAAACCTATAAAGAGTGCCCATCTAACCCAGTTTAATGCTTATACAATATCTGGGTTAATAGTGGCTGAAAAAAATAATAAAGACCTTCAAAACTATAAGTCGTTTAAGGTTAATAATAATATTTTATAGTGCGTTTCCATTGACGTGATTTTGTCTAAAACACTTGATTTGCTCAAATCAAGTGTTTTGCTATTTGATTTTCCATACATTTTACATGCTACAAAAACCACTTAAATCACTTGATTTGTTTCGAATCATGTCGAAAATTTATTTTTTCGAACTAATTTTGCCTTTGCAACACTGTGATGTGTCTAGGATATTCAAGTTCAACTCCGAGTAATCTATTCATATTGGATGTTTTTATCGAAAAAGTGACAAATACTTTTAAATGTTTGAAAGCAATAATGTTTTTTGTTAAAAAAAAAGCGTTTAAAAAATATAAGAAGAAAAATATATAAAAACAAAAATTAATTTAACAATAAAAACGATTTTTTACAAAAAATAACATAGTTTTTTTTCTTTTACGCAAAAATATGTCAGTGTAACGTCAAAAATTCGAATTTACAAAACATTTCAGCTCAATGGAAACACTTCGAAGTGTTTTTCTTAAACCTAGTTGATTTCAAGGCAGTGGAAACGCAGTATTAGTTTGAGAAGCTAAATAAATATATTTAATTTAATTTGAATTTTTAGACAAGAAGCATGGGACTGAAATTTATTATTTTTATTGTTACGTTCTTTTATTTTACTTTTGTTTAATAAAAGAATTTGCTGCCTTGTTATTTTTCCTGCAATATACATAAACTCACAACTGGTAACACTGGTGTAGGCTTAAAATTAGTGTTATTGCAATCTTATAACAATTCTTATGAGAGCGTTGTTATGAGATATCTCAATTTTATGAGATGTCTTAAGAGTACAATTTATTTAAAACGATTTTGTTAAAAGAAAACTTGTAGGTATATATAAGAATATTTTCAATTAGTTGCAAGCAGGTGTTTTCTACGCGGTTATCAGTGATGAGATTAAGAGATTAAGATGGAGATATTTCGATATTAAGATGGAGAAAAGCTCTGCCGACATTTTCTCTCATCTTACATTAGAGTTAATCGCAGTTGTAGACTCTGTGTTAGATTATAACGGCAAATGAATAAATGATTCATAAACATATAAAGAAAGCATTTCATTTTCAAGTGTTTTATTTTTTTATATTCTAAAACTAAAATGTAAAATACGAGGGCTGCTATATGTATTTCTGGCCTGGCAACACTGAGTGCTGCCAAGTGCAATCTGACATTTCCATTGGAAAGTTTGTCATTTTTAAACATAATCGTACTCAAAACGTTTTAACGTACGACCATTATTTGTGTTGTTTACAGTGACTTGAAAAAATTAATATAGAAAAAAATGGAATTAACTCGTGAACATTTTCGTGCCATCATTTTTCACAACTTTCGACGTGGATTATCACGACAAGAGTGCATTGTAAATCTTTGTATGGCGATGAAGCACCATCCTATAGCACTGTGAAAAATTGGTATAATGAATTTAATCGTGGCCGAAGCTCGCTCAAAGACGAATTCCGTGAAGGTCGTCCAAAAACGGCTGTTGTGCCTGAGGTAATTGATGCCGTCCGTGAACTCATAATGCAAGGTCGACATGCGACATACCGAGAGATAGAGACATCCTTGGACATTTCTTCCACCAGCATACATTCGATACTGCATGAACATCTGGCCGTGAAAAAGGTTTGTTCTCGTTGGATCCCGTGCAAAGAAATGTTGCAAAAATACGATTGCGGTGCTTCAAAAGACGTTTATAAGATCGTCACAGGTGACGAATCATGGATCTATGCGTATGAGCCCGAAACGAAACAACAAACGACCGTGTGGGTCTTCAAAGACGAGCAAAATCCAACGAAAGTTGTTCGTGGAAGGAGCACTTCGAAGCAAATGGTCGCCTGTTTCTTCAGCAAAACTGGTCATGTGGCGAATGTTCCACTTGAGCGACGTAGGACGGTCACTTCTGAGTGGTACACTACAATTTGTTTGCCTGAAGTCATCGGAGAAATTCGAAAAACCAACAAGAGAAGACGAATCATTGTTCACCATGACAGTGCGAGCTCTCACACATCGGCTCAAACCAGAGCGTTTTTGACCGGAAGTATTCAAAACCATGTTTTAGAGGTGTCTCAATCGGAGTGGAAAAAGTGCTTCGACAACTGGTTTGAGCGCATGCAAAAGTGTATAAATCATGCTGGAGAATACTTTGAAAAACAATAAAACCATTTTTGATTATAAATATTCGCATTTTCACTATTAGGCCAGAAATATATAGAGCAGCTCTCGTACTAAATAAAAAATCAAACAAACGAAAAATCACAAAATAGTACTATCCTCTGTGAGTACCAGGTGTACTTTTTGTAAAAAATCTATAGCAAGTGTTAACATTTATATTAAAATTAGGCAGTTCTTCATTGATAAAACTCACAGGTGAAAGGTAATTTGTATTAGTCCAAATAAAATCTTTTTGTTGATTAAAAATGTTGCCAATATAGTCATTGTCATGAAGCGAAAGTCTGGTAACATACCTTTTTTAAAATGTCACAAATATACAGACCAATTGGAGTAACTTTTGATTGACTATAAACATATCGATTAGTATATCGTTTATTGACTGATTTGTAGTTCTTTTTTATACAATATCTCAAAACATTCCGCTCTAGTATTTCCATTTCTTTAATTATACTTGGCGAAATACTAAACCATATTGGAAAGCCATAAAGAAAACATGGGCTTATACTAAACTTTTATTATACAGAAGCTTTGCAAATGATCCTAATATTTTATAAGATTTACTTAATACATTTCTGGCATCACTATTAAACTTCATAAGATTGTTAAAGTTAATTCCAAGATTTTTTAAACTTGTAGTAAAGGGAATTTCAATTCCGTCAAGTAAAAGTTTTAGTCTTTTACTTTCAGGTACAAGAAAATATTTACTTTTTCCAGAGGCATTACGAAGACAAATAGCTTTAGATTTAGAGGTATTTATTTTTACCCCCCAATCATAAAAAAAAACATTTTACCACCCTGAGATGATTGGAGACTTGCCTTAACGCTTCAGTAGGTGATTCATTAGGGGAATAAAAAAGAGAATCATCAGCGTACAACAGAGCAGTAGAATTTTGTATGACATGAGAAAAATCAAATATAAATATATCGTAAATAAATTATTTATTGATTCAATTATTTATTTTATTAGAAAGAAATTTTCTCCTTTTTGAATTCAATATATAATTCATACATTTTTTTTAATTCAAAGTTTTGTATTAATTTCTCAATTAAAAATTTTATTAAATCACTGTCTGAAAACAAATAAAACATAACCTTTAAAAGCAGAGAAATCTAACAATTTTTCCAGGTAGAGATTCACTTGTGCATAATGCGTGTCTTGTCAACAGAATTATATCGAATGTTTAAAAAAAGGAAGAATTAATAAATTAAACTAAATAATACAAAAAACAAAAAGGATTCAAGATAGAATCAAGCGTTTTTTTCTAAAAAGAGAACGAACTTCACTTAAAGATACTTTCGGAATTATCACAAAAAAAAAAAAAAAAAAAGAAAAAAATATATATATATATATATATCAGTGTTAGTTGTTCTGGTTTAAAAACCAATTATGGAAAATTTATAAATTTTAACACCATTTAAAATAACTTTTTTGGAGGTAAAAACAAAAACTTTTATTTTTCAAAATATGTAAAAATAGGTTTTAACATTTTTTTTATTCTGCTAATTATAATCTTTTTTGCACGCTGAACTACAATAATAGTTAATTTTCATTGTCAATGTTATTCTTTTTTTAAACGATAAATATTAAAAATATTTTTTTTATTTTTCATTTAACTTCCTTTTTAAGTTGTCTAAGATATTTCACTACTAAATTATAGTTTTACTTATTTTAATATATTTTTTTTTATTCATATATTATATTTATATATATTTTCCGTTCCTAAGAAACCTTTTAAATGGCGCAAAATTTTCTAAAACACTAAAATGTAAATCTTACAACATAAAAAAAAAAATGTTTAGGAAAAGGTGGAAAATCCACCCTTGTCAACAAATTTTGAAAACTACACTAAACAATATTAAGTTTTCTATCTAATAATTTATACGCATATTCTAGGCTTCTTAAATTTCCTAAAAAAAATGCTAGACATTAAAATTATGTAAATGACCTAGACAAAATTTTTTTAATCCCACTGTTGAAGGCTAAAATGTAAAAATATTTGTTTTTATTTTTAATAATGTTTGTTGATGTAGAAAGAGATTTTACCCACTTCAATAGACAGACGTTAGATGTGTCTAACAAAACAGATGATTTCAATTGCGCCTGGGCCGTTTGTAATTTGTTATTATTAAGTAACTACTCAGCAATAGATGGCAGCAGCAACAATATTATTTTAAACAAGTATTTAAGGTGGCCAATCGTCAATAAGCCAATTTAATGAACAATTTAGGCAAAAATAATTAATTTTATATTCCCGTGTTTTTAACTTTAAATTTTTTATTTCTTTTTTACTAAAGATAATATTCGATATTTTATAGATGTAAATCAGCTTTTAAGCTTTAAATATAAATTTCGAATATAAAAACGACAATGTTTAGCATTATAAATCTTTCAAAATTTTCGAACATTAGTTCGAAAATTACTCTACAACATTTAAATGTTTTTATGATAACATTTATTTTTCTAAAAGTACAATTTTTTGTACTTTATTAAAAATTATAATATTTAAGTATATTAGCAAATTAGAAAATTTTTATAACCAGTTTCGAAAAATTTCTAATACGCTTAAATCATATTTTAAGCTGTAAAAATAAATTTTAAATAAATATAACTGACTATGTTTAATTATAAAAATTTTTTTAACATTTTCGAACTTAACTTCGAAAAATGAAGAGCGTCTGAAAGCCCCAAAAGTAATGTGTTATACTTAAATGTATAATTTTTGTATTTTCTGAGATAACTGTGAAAATTTAAGGACATAAGCATTTACGAAATTTTCGAAATTAGTTTCGAAAATTAAAAAAAATCATAAAAATATTTAAAATACTTTAAATGTGTTCATGCATTTTCGAACATTCTAAGATCTTATAAGTGTTTTTGAGCTTATTTGTTTTTTTTATATTTTTTATTGAAATTTCGTAACCTTCGAAATTAAATATAAACTATCCAAAAGGATTTTCTAAATTGAAATATTTGTTGAAATCAGATAGTTTCAACATATTTATTTAAGCATGGCAAAAATAACATCTTTATTGACAGTAAAAGCAACAATTCAAGTGTTAAAATTTAAAAAAAAATATTTTGAAAGGAAATTAAAAGTTAAAAAAAAAAATTGGAAGTTACCGCAAAACATGTTCTCCCATAAATCAAATATTTATAATAAAAAAAAACTAAAAATACTTTTGAAATCAACACTACACCAAAAATAGCAAAAATAAATAGTTTAACGAAAAATAATGTTTTAAATAAAGCAAATAATTTTCTAAGAAAAAGTGAAACTTAGTTCTTAATTTTACGTGTTCTATTTACTTTCCCTTTTTACAAATAACTCATAATAAAAATGAGTTTTCTTTTAGAAAAGGAAACTGGGTTTTTCACTTTTAATTCAAACAACAGCTGTTCCTGTATTCACCTTTTATTACTCTAAAAATATAAAACATAAAAAAAGAAAACTGCAAAAGAGCTAAAAATTGTTAAATTCTCGCCACTGTTGCTTCTACGAAAAATTCATGCGCCTTTAAGTTTTAAACTCAGTTTAACATACACACACAAACCTTAAGTAACTTAACGGGCCGGTATGCAATAATTTTCCTTTTTAATTTAATGTGTGTTAGTATATGTGTTTCATCCTTTTTGTTTGTTTTTGTTACTGATATTGTTCGTGCCTTTTGCCATTAGCAGAGACATTGTCATCAGAAAAATTCGTAACACTTTTGTAGTCTACTTTTAGGTGCGTGTTGAAGCATAACATAAGCGCGTGTTTAATATAAAAAAAGAAAAAAAAATATAAAGAAAAAAAGAAAGAAAGAAATTAAATATTTTAAGGAATTTAAGAAAATATTTAAATAAATAATTTAAAAGTAATAAAAAAGTAAAATGTTCTTTATTCACAAAAAAAAAAAAAAAATAATTAAAGAAAAATTAAGATAAATATCATATAAGTCAAAGAAAATTCTTTAGTAAATATTGTGTAATGAAAGTGAAAATCTAGTATTGAGAACAATAGAAGAAGAAGAAGAAAAAAAAAACACAAACACACAATGCAAATTTTCCCTTTTTAAAAAGTTTTGTTGCTCACTACTTCTTGTATATACATACATATATACACACATCTACAAATACATACTATATTTACTCAAACTCATTTAAGAAAGTTAAACTTTTATAGAATAATAAATGAAAATGAAATGAGATAAAAGTAAAAAGGAATAAAAGTTACGCGCATTAGAGTGGTGAGTTTAAAGAAACAAAAAAATATTTTGTTCTCAAAAAAATTTCCATTGTAAAAGTATGCCTGCTTGTGTTTAAATATGTGTGTGTGTGTTTTCTTAATTTTTAATATAGTGTGCGTTAATTATTTAATTCTTAAAGAGTTATTAGTTTGCTCTAGTATTTCTGTGTGTGCTAAATTTAATTTAAATCCAATTCTTTCAAAATACTTAAACTTTATAGATTTAATCTGCAAACAGTTTCTTTAACTTTAACCTAAAATTTTATGAAACTTTTAAAAATGATTTATCTGAAGCTGTTTAATATTTTTCCGGACTTTACACTTATTTTAAATTTTCGTACATAAACAATTAAAGCATTAAAGATCATTAGATTTATTAAAAAAAAATTTCGAGATGCAAAACTAAATCTTAAAAGTTAACTTTTTTACTTAAAAACTTTTTAAAAATATCGGAATTTCACACCTGGTTTTAAGAAATTACTGTGAAATACTTATAAATTAATATAAAAACAAAAAATTCTGACTTGTAATTTATTTTCAAATTCGACCCAATTTTCGAATTTTTATTCGAACATTTTCGAATTTAGTAAAACAGCAAATAAATCGTACAAAACCAATAAAATAAACAAAGATACATCTGAGGAGTTTCTTTTAAACTTGAGTTCGAAATTTTTCGAACTTGTAAAACAAAGCAAATAAATCGTACAAAACCGTTGAAATAAACAAAAATACATCTAAGGAGTTTCTTTTGAAAAAAATAGTAATTTTGCCAACTTACGTTTATAATTAGAAAAAGGTCTTTAGTAAAAAAAGTAAGCAAATTACTACCAAAGCTTAAACATGCAAAATTTATAAAAAAGAGAAAAGTGAAAATAATAATTTGTTCGAAATTAATTTTTACCTGCGGGTCTTAATTTCGAAATATGTCAAAAATGCTTAAAGTGACTTTATGTTACATTTGAAAGGGAGGGAAAGAGAAAGAAAAAAAAAAGAAAAAATTTATTTTCGAATATATTTCTAACTTAAGTTCTGTAAAGTTATTAAATTTGCTTTTAAATAATTAATTTATTTAAACAATTGATATTCGAATTTTTCCAAAGTTCTAAATATGCTTAATAAATAATTTAATAATTAATGAAATCCAATTTTTGTGCTTAAGAAATATTAAATATTTTAAAATAGTGAGTGTGAAAAATTTTTATAGAACTTCGAGTTTTTTAAGATTTTCGAAAATTTTGTAAATATGTCTTTAATGTTTTAGCACTATTACTATAGAATTTAAAGATGTTTAAAACTTGTTTAAAAGCTTCAATATCTTTAAAAGTTAATGTCGAATTTTTCGAAAATAAACGTTAAAAAATTTTAAATTTTAATATCGCTGCTTAGTAAAATAAATAGCTTTAAAAACTTGATTTAAAACTGAAAATTATGTCTGGAAATTTCTAGCTTATTTAGAATTTTCGAACTTATTTCGAATAATCGAACTTATATCGAAATTTACGATTTTTTTCGAATTTTTCGAACTTGTTTCGTATTCACTTGTTTCAAAACTGAAATTCGGTTTTTAATATTTTCGAACTTATTAAAAAAATTTCGAGCTTATTTAGAATTTTCGAACTTATTTCGAATATTCGACCTTATTTAAAATTTTTGATTTTGTTTCGTATTCACGTCTTGTTATTTTTTCTTAGCAAAAATTGGCAATGAAATAATATTTTAAAATTAAACTACGTCCCACTCATAAGTGGACTTAGCGAAAACTTTACAGCCATTATATTAAGTTGGATCTTACAAACGAAGAAGAGGAATAAATTATAATCATAGCAATAAAAGACATAGACATGGATTTATTACTAAGTGAAAAAGAAAATTATATTGATAGTTGAAAAGGGAACGGAAGCACATTTTATTTATTCTCTTTGCCTGTTTAAACAAAATCTATCAATTAAATTTTCTTTATTATAAAATTTCATTTAAAAAACTGACACCTGTTTGTTTTGGTTTTAAAGCTGTTACGTACAAAAAATGTTTACTGTTGTTAATGAAAAATGTATGTATTTTGCTTGAAGTGAAAAGAAACCTTAAAAGTATTTAATGCAAGAATTACAATTTAATATAAATGTAAGAAATTGCATAACAACAGATGCCAAAGGGCAAGAGCAACAACATCGATAACAAGGAAAAGCCTAGAAATTAATTTTTTAATAAAATTAAAACTGAAAAGAGTCTCTTAGCGTAGAAGGACAACTGACAGAGCAGCATTAAAATAATTATGAAAATGTTTGCTTGTCAATCAATTATATGCAATTAAAAGCGTTTTTTAAGAATATTCATAAAGAGTTCGTAATTAAAAATCAAATGATATTTTTAAATAAATAATATTTTTTATTTTAAATAAATAATATTTTTGCTTCTTCACTGGAAATCGTTTTACATCCAATCAAAAAATTATTTGAGCTCATCGGTTTTTCTAATTATTAAGTCCTCTTAAATAAAAGACGGTTGTGTTCAAGGTGGTGTATTCACACTGTCGTTCGTTTTAGTGACAGCTTTTGTAGAGAGTGAGCTGGATGGTAAAACAGTTTCTAGCCCGGTTAGTAGCTCCATATACCCAAGAAAGCATTTCACGATGAAAGCACTAATCTCCTCGATATTATGGCGCTGTAAAGTCATTGTATATGTTTTTAATTTGTAATCGATAAACAATAAAAAAGTTCACAGCTCAATGCCGACAAACTTAATGCTTTAAGATCACTGGTCACACGCAATGGCGAATTCATTAATTTCCCCGTAAACGCTAAAGTCAAACTCCATAAAAAAAAATATGTATAACAGTTTATTATATAGAGTTTGACTTTCAACGTTTATGGCGAAATTAATGAATTCGCCATTGCATGTGACCAGTGATCTTAAAGCGTTATTTTGCCACGATACTCCCTTTCCGAAACATTTTTTCCATTATTCAGGGGCGATTAATTCTTGAGTTTTATATAAAAAACATAAAAGTCGAACTTCTAATGAAATTTAGTTGGTTCAATAAGCAATGAATAAACATCAAACTAAATTTTGATAACTTGTTAACTTAATCTTGATAAAAAATATTTATAGGTCTTAAATTGAGCAAAAGAGCTGGTCACCCTAATTTTCACATTCTTCGATCATTAGTCCTTAACCAGACTTATTTTTGAAGAAGCTAGTTTCTAGCTTCATTTTGTTCCGGTATTTTGATTAAAGTCTCCTCTTATCAACTACTTTTCAAACAGACTATCAAACAGTGTGATTATTCGGACCAAAAACTGAACAGTCAGATTCAATCTGGAACCCAGAATCAGCCACTGTCTTCTCCAGCTTTTACAAGAGCTCGTCAGATTACAAATGGGTCTACTAGTTTCAAGCTGCTCTGCCTAACAATGCACTTCAAATGGGCAAGCTGTTATTAGGAAACGTACCACACACGAGAGCTCGAGGGTAAAAACTTTTAAGGCGAAACACTATGAACATGCAGCCAATCAAGTAAGGCGCCTTCTCCTGAAAATTTCTGTAAGCATTTTTAACTCAAAAATAGACTTTAAAGCATCGTTCTTATAAGAGAACTATAAGAAACCTGCATTCCGTTTTCAGACGGAAATAGGAGGTCTAAATCGTAAAAAGATCTAATAGAGTACAATAGACATGTGCCCGGCCGTTCGTTTCAGTGACCGGTCTTTTTCGGTCAATTATCAAAGACTGATTCGTTCGTTCAATTCGTTCAATCGGTCAATTTCAACGAAAGGAGTCGGTTATATATTTGGCTCATTTCGTTCACTTAAGTAATCCGTTCAAATTAACTCGTACACTATTGAACGAAAAGACCGGATTTAAATGACCGGATAATTTCGTTCACTTGATTGATTCGCTCAATTAAACCCGTTCGTTCGCGAACGACACAGCTCTAGAGTACAAGTATATTTACTCTGTCTCATTCGCCCAAGGCATTCAAAATTTCATATTTTGAGGTTTGAAAAGAGGAGACGAAATTCGAATACAACATTAGGTCATACGAGTCTTAAAATGATTCTTCTTGCAAGATTTCAACGCACGCGTATCATCAATATTGCTTCTAGTTCATTGATATCAGATACATCTGACCAACAACTAAATGAATGGGAATGTTTGTCGCAGAATTAAATCACTCCAAATTTTGCTCTTAAGGTATAAATTGGTTCGAATGAGGATACTAAACATTGTTAAATCTACGATAGCAGGAGAAATTAACCTTTCTTTTACCTGACTGCGTTTTAGTCTACCCTATCACTTGCTAGTTATAATGTCACTTTATAGTCTAAAAATCGATTATGGCCATGATCCAAAAATAACAAAATTCTCTTTTAGAAATGTGCAATGAAACTTTAAAGATAAATTATGCGAATTCTATGTATTATAAATATCCAGCATTTAATCAAGGATCCGGGCAGCAACCAATTAGATATGAAGATTATTTGTGACTTAGTCGAAAGCAAGGCTTAGCATGACGCGAGAACTTTATAGTTCGGGGGAAGTTGAGGTCTATAAAAGACTACTCTAGAGTTTTGAAGACATTAATTGTTTATGGCTACTCGATTTTAAAAAGAAAATTATCAAGTAACGACTGTAACTTATGCTCGGTATCGGCAGATGTTACAGATATAAACAAGCGATTAAAACATACACGGCCATATACCAATTATCCAGCAGATCGAATAACCGATAACACTGGTTATATATTTATTATTTTTTGTGTTTAGAATTGCCGCAAATAGGTGAGGAGTTTTAACACAATTGAATTTAACTTTATAGATAATTTGAAGCTTAAATCAATAAGCCTCTCATTATTTGAAGGGTGCTGTAGCGAAATCTTAACTACTAAGCATGTTATCGGTTTGATGACCTAGGTTCATATCCCAACCACATTATTAATTTTCGTTATATTTATTATATTCCTTTTATTCTCTCTTAACCACATTGGTGGTATTAAATTTAATTGCTGCATCAGGTTAAAAAGTTATGTGCCTACTTAATACCAGATTAGCTGAAACACTGTTCTAAAAATAAGTTATGTATGTCAGGCAGTGCCAGTAACTTAAGTAACTCGCTCTTAGAAAGACTTAATTTCTGATCAATATTTTTCTCAACGCAGTTTATTTCAAGCAATTTTGCTATGGAAGGTTTGGACGTAGAGTACCTCTGTAACATTAAAGCTGTACAGGCCGTCTGTTCTATGTGATTGTCCATTCATAACACTAACAGCTGCCTGTAAAGGGAAAACATTTTTTTTGGGTTTATTAATTAATTGCATTTGTAGACTTAATTTTATGAAACTTGAAAGTCGAAGTATAATTTAGAAATAGTTATTTTAATAAACCCACTAAACCTTTAGCTTTTTTTTGATATCTTAGCCGTCTGCTTGGAATTTGAAATATAAAACTTGGATTTACCTAAAGCCTTAGTCGAAGGCTTCAGAATAGCATTAGGTTGAATAGGTTAAACTAAGGTTCATATTATGTTCATTCAGCACACGGTATACTTACCGCATACGCTCATAGGTGCCTATTTATTTGTTGTTGCATTTTTTATATGGACAAAATTACATATTGTCATGAACAGACATGACTCACGAACGCGTCGTGCTTACTGTAGATAAACAATCTATATGACCCACATAAGGGTAATTCGCCAATCAAGCCGGACATTACACTTTTTTTAAGCTTATGTTGGCTCTAAAAATTTACTGAGTGCACCAAGATTAATGAAACGTGGCAGAAAAATCTGCTATGGTCATAGGTTGTTAAAATTAGAAAAGAAGAAAAATCGGACCAAGGAGAAAAAATTTCCCCGCAGAAGAACTAATCGTACCTATGAAAAATGCAAGTTTTTTTTTTTTTAATTTTCAAGTCATTTTGTTTATCAATTACAACTTTTAATGACAAGAAATATTTAAAACCTTAAAGTTGGACTCAGGAGATTCCATGTTTGCCCAGCCCCTTTTTGTGGGCGGTGAAACAAAATATTATTAAAAAATATAATTATTAAATGAAATAGATTACATACGCCTTAAAACCATAGAAATATTTCAATGTGGGCAGGGGAAGGTATCCCTAAATACCAACCCAAAAACGTCCCTGTGAAAAAATTTTTTTTAAAATTTTTTTTGGCCAATTTGCTAAAAAATTTTATTAAGAATCTTTCCAATGACTTAACAATCCCTGTCTCCCAAAAAGATTATTAAAACGATATTTTTGTAATTGTTACTTTATAGTATTTTATTTATCCGAAAATAATTAATTTATTTATAACACAGCTTTAGAAATTTTTAATTTGGTTAAATACCAAGAACACCACGTGGCTAGATAAGTTAATTGGGACCTCCTAAACACCAAAAACGCTGTAATTATTTTTTAGATAACGGTGCTTTTGTGTTTTTCGGTGTATGGTCCCACTTAACCCTTTGTGGAGCCCAACCGAAAAGTCCGATCGAGATAAATGGTACACCGTTTGAAAGGTCCGTCGATATGATGCAACTTTCTTTCTGCCAAGAAATGGCTAAGTTATGGCACCTTAAATTTGCCTATTTTTTACGTTTTTTTTTAATTTTTTATTTTCATTTGGTTTTTTTTTTCTACGTTAAAGTAAAGATCTGGAATGTTTTATTATTTTACCATATAGTTTATTTAATTACCAATATTTTAAGCGTACTTTGAAAAAAAAAAACGGATGAAAAATAAAGTTTTTATTAATGATTTTGTGGAACGACCATATTTTCATTTTCATTGCTTACACACTATATCCCCCTCTGTGTGACGATTACATTTTTAGAGTTTGTTTGTATACTCCAAAAATTTAATCGAATATTTCCAATATTCTTTTATAAATATAGAAGAAGAAGATATAAATTGTGAAAGTGTTAAAAATTAATCAAATTATAAAGTTTCTTTTACAAAATAAATTATAAAATTAAAAATCACAGTTGAATCTTATAAAGTAGTAGACCCAGGATAATTAAGCTTATTTTTTCAACTTATTTCAAGTTAATATACTTTTGCAAAATAAAAAAATAAAATGCTTGTAATAAACTTTCTTGTGTAACAAACATTAAAAAATGCCCATTTTCAGACATTTTTTCAACTGCTTTTTTAGCCATTTTCTGGCAATTTCCTTTTTTTATGTTTCCACTTCAGCTGAGTTCACTTCGTTTAATATTACTCGAAAAATCCCTGGGAACTGTTACATACATAAAAACTGCTACATGCAACATCAAACAAATGTTAAACAAGTCTTTTTTTTTTTTCGTTAACAAGACTTTTGTTAATGTGCGGGATCAAGACGTGCTGAAACGAAACTGAAGTTGATGATGAAAATAAAAGCCTACAATATGCCTTTAATAACAGTCCAAGGAGACATTTCATATTTTTTCATTGTTTGGTTTTTCTTCTTCTTCTTCTTCTTCTTTTACTTCTATTTCTTTTTGTGGTTACTTTAAAGAAATTTTTGTAACAACTTTGCTGGTTTTTTGGTGAATTAAAGTTGAAACTGTTGAAAAATGTGAATAAAATATAAAGATTTTTATTAAGAAAAAGAGCAGTAATTTAGTCGAAGCCGAAAAGTATGCAACATTTTGTAAGACAACAGGGGTTCGTAGGAACATTATAAACACTGAGCTTTCTCTTTAAAACTCTGCTATTTACAGTCTTAACTGTATTTCAAAGTAAATGTATATGAACACACTTTTATTATACCCATGGCTGTGGGTTGGTAAATGTTGGTGTTAATTTAAATATTAAAATGTAAATATTATAAAAATTGTAAATAACTAAAAATGGGTCCAAACAAAGGAGTTTTATTTAAAATGGCAATTTACTTTTACACAAAGTAAAACTCTTCATAAAAAGATTATTCATATTAAATAAACCAAGTGAAATCCCTTTCAGTAACAAACACACGTATATAGACAAACAGCTTAAGCTCCTGCAAGTGCCAACCAATAGACCCAATTCTATATGTAAATTCATTTTAAACCGTTACTCTTTCTGTAGCTATACTTGCCTACATAAATAACTTACTGCACGTTTCGATAGTATGTGTGTTTGCTCGCCCTCTCGGACTTGGCAAAATTGCATGGGTATGAATGTTTATTAAATTGTACTTTTCCTGTTGTGTTGTTTGGTTGATTTTGATGGTGTCGTATTATTTTTTCGTTGTGTTTTTTGTTTTTTGTTGTTAAAAAACTGTAGTTATAAAAAGTTTGCCTTGTCATGTGGCATTGGGTATAAAACCAACATAAACACACTACTAGTTTTACAAACTTTTTGTGTTTTTTTGTATGTATTGAAAGTTAAATGACAATTCAACACGGCTAAAAATTAATAGCAAAGAAATTTAGTGCCCAAAACTAAAAGTATGTGAGTGTGAACGGAAGATAATGCACTTGTGTTGACTGATGTTTTCACAATATTTTTGAATGTTTTTTTTTTCAAATATTTTTTTGAAAACGTTTGGACGTTTATTTCTCATCACTATGCTCCGCGCCATCTATTTACTCTCGAGTGGTGATAATTGCTAAAATTTCCCTAGTATGTTATTCTACTTTAAATAGAGAAGTTATATATTATGATGTTATAAAAAGTAGAAAAATACTAATTTTTTTTAATATGCAATAAGATGTTTTTTTAAGAAAAGTGGTTAAATTACTACAATTTTTTTCTTATTCGAAAACAAAAATTGAACTTTTATAACGTTAAAAAAAAAGTAGTAGAAATCATCCTTTTAACAAATTTAATTATAATAGAATTATTGAAAACCCGTAAAAATCTTAAATCTTTAAAAACTGTAAGTTATAAAAACAAGATTTCAGAAACTCTTAAAAAACGTAAGCAAAGAAGTAGTAAAAATGCTACTTTCTTAAAAAACACTAAAAAATATTAAGAATACCTTTAATATCAAATTAGGTGCTTAAAGTAACAGGCTAAAAAAATAATAATATAAAATTACACTTTTAGAGAAAAATAGTATTTAATACTACTTTTTGTAAATAATTCTTTAGACGATATTTTAAGAGTAACTAAATTAAATTTATGAAATTTGTAAAAAAATTATTACTTTAGAAAAAAAAATTATTTTATAAAAACTTTTCTAATAAAATTTAAAAAAATACTACTATTTTTAAATAAAAAAATAAGCATTATATCCAAGTAAATTAATTTTAATTTTTGAGAAACCAAGGATAATAAATTGAAATTAGAAAAATAAAACTAAAACTCTTACTTAAAAAGTAGTAGATAAAGTACCTTTTAAAAAAAGTACTTTTTCATTTTTTTTACACTTAATAGTAAAGAAATAATTTAAATAAAGAACTTTAAAAAGCATTTCATAACAATTAATCTTTTTGTTAGAGGTAGTAAAAATACTACTAAATTAAAAATTGGAAGTAAATTTTTTTTGGTGTAGTTTGATGTGTGAAATCAAAAAGGTTCATATACAAAATAAAAATCAACAGTCGAGTTTTACCAAGTTGTACTTAAGTAATGATTTATTGTTTTATAAATACTGCAATTTTAAAGCAAAAACTGCTTTTTAATTTTTAAAAATTAAACCATTTTGACATATTAAATAATTTTGTTTGAAAATAAGTAAAAGTCAAAAAATTTGAATAAGAAAGCTATAAGTAAACCTCTTATAGAAAAGGTAGTAGATATAGTACCTTTTTGTAAAAAAGTACTTTAACACATTTTTCTGTAATAGCGAAAATACAACTAAGTTAAATATCTCTAGTTATATTAATAAGCTGACAATGGATATTTAAATTAATGCATTTTTTAATTCATAAATTTTTTAAAAAGTAGTGAATAAATATACCTTTTTTGCCAAAAAATAATATCACCAGGTTCAGTTTTTATTTCATGTTAAAAAAATTAGTAAAATAATTGTTCTTCATAACTAAGCTTAAAATACTACTATTTTGTACAAAAAGTACCAAAATGTTACTTTTAAAGTTTGTGATTTAAAAACGATTTTTTGTAGGTTTGACAAAAACCTTGAATTCCTTATTCTTTTACAAAATTTGAGAATTGTCAAAAAATGTCTTTGAACTTATACAACCATTCATTTTTGACAAACTATCTAGCGACTTGTATATAATGTGGAAAACCGGAAAATGTTTGTCCTTCAAGATACACAAAAGAAAAGAAAAACTTTTTGTAAACATTTTTCTACAGACAATTGTTTCCTCTTCATTTTCTTATATTCATTAAAGTACAAAAACGCGTTGTTTATTTTATTTGTGCTATTTTAATGTTCATGGTACTTTTGTACATATTTGCTGCTGTTACATATATTTTAAATGATTTATTTTTGTTGTTTTAATACATGCAATTTAAACAGATAACAGAAAGAAATTTTCTGGAATAAAACACTGTTTATTTATTTGGAGTTAAATTACTCTTCTTGTTGGTTATTTGTCTTGTAAAATTTATATGATCTTTGTTTGTTTAACTCCTCTATCACAACCGCAAGCAGTTTCGCAAGTTTCAACTTTGGTGTTTTATAATCAAAACATACCAACACTTACAACAACAACAAAAAGCAATAAATCAAAAGGAAAAAACCAGAAATGGGAGTGATACTG
This sequence comes from Gymnosoma rotundatum, assembly GCA_916610165.2. Taxonomy (NCBI): domain Eukaryota; kingdom Metazoa; phylum Arthropoda; class Insecta; order Diptera; family Tachinidae; genus Gymnosoma; species Gymnosoma rotundatum. The sequence continues at coordinate 14,235,922 of OU744340.1, forward strand.
GGATATCCATTTTTGGCTCTTACTGGTGGACAATGCGGTTTAAGGATATAAGTCTACCTATAATGGCTTAAAATATATTTTGTAAGAAGTCCAAATAAATAAAAAAATCAGTGTATTAATGTTTCAGAATTTATCAAAAGCTAAACATTTTTCAATTTAAGTTAAGCAAGTTGCTGGTCGTTTGTTTGTTAATAATAAAAAACAATTTAATAATACAAAACTTAATTATAATTTTTTCTTTATTTTCATTCGATTTCCTCAAAAAATTATTTAACTAAAATGAGGATTGAAATTTCAACACTCATATTTTGAGATCACTAAACACGGAAAATTACCATGCAATAATTCTTGCAAAAAAAAAACGGACTTCTGAACATATTTTAGCTGTCTATCCATAATGGTTTTAAGGCTTGGGAAATCTTATACTTGCTATTATTTCAGCATTATAGATTCTTTGTAAGTTTCAACCGTCTATATACAAAAGTATGGACATATACATTATATTAAATGAACTATTGGGACACCCTTTTATTTATTTTTTTGTAAATTTATTTTCGTCACCTATGGGCGCACCCTTTAATTTTTAGATCTATTCTATTACTTTTTGCTATAAGAAGCTAGAGTGATACTTAGATTTTTTAAATTTTAGTATGGTGCCTTCTACGGTTCATAACACACTTAAAAAATATGTATGTTGTATCGGGACACCCTATAATTTTCTAAAGAAAAAGTTTTCAAAATAGAATCAGAAATAACTGAGTTAGGAGGCACAAACATTTTAAAAAAGCGACGAATATTTATAATAAAATTATTAAAAATTCTTAAAAACCTCGAGTTTCATAAAAAAATTTAGTTTCTCTTTGTGAAGACCACTGCCCTACAAATGCGTTGATGAGACTTTTACATTGGTGAAAAGTAAGTGAAAATATAGCAATTTGGTGAAATATTTTATAATCCATTACCCCGCAATTTCGGTAAATATCGGTTTTTAATACAACAAAACGAAAAACAACAGTAAACAACAAAAAAGTACAATTAAATCTGAAAAAATGTAAGGAAAATAAAGGCGCTCGCCTTTATTTGGTGGATACTGCTAAATTTTAATAGCATCTCTTAAGAAACTATATCTGAGAGAATATCATAATTTACGGATGTTGCACAACTGATTTTAAATCGATTACGGACAGACGAACATCGTAACTTAATATTGTAGAAATTAAAAAAGATTAATTAAGTTTTAACCGTTAAAAATTGCTGCAATGGCAGCCAGTTTCCGTGTGTATTCCATGTAGCTTTAAGACCAGGATTCCTTATAATACTCAGTCGTACGATCTGTCAAAAATTGCATGTGTGCTCAAAAAGCTGGACAGTGTGGATTAAAAGTGTGTGTGTGTGTGCGAAAGACATTTTGACAGATCTGCACGATTTTAGAATCTTTTGAAAAAATTCATGAAATTGTTTTCTCTATGCGATCAGAGTTGATTTTTTTTTAAATGATGAGGAGAAAAAACAACAAAATATTAAAACCATATGTTTTTGCATCTTTTTTGTATAATAGTGTGGCGCCTACAACGCCATTTTGGAACGATTTTTATAGTAGGACAGAATTCTGTCAGATTTTTGTGTGATTAAATCGTACGATTGTAAATGATAATGAATCCTGGAACGAACTTGCTTTCAATTTTTCTTTCAAGTTGAGTGTTTTGATTTAAGTTCAAGAAAACAGCTGATTACAGTTTTTTTTTAATTAATTTTCGTTTTCGTTTTTACAAATATTTTTCCGCCATACGCTTTTGCCATCTTGACAAAAATTACTTTCATGTTGCGTGCAGCGTACGTCACAGCTGTCAATTTTAATGAATTTTAACAAGCAGAACGTATGAAAAACTATATCGTAAGGCTTCAGGGTAACCAGTTGTTAATTGAATATGACGTATTTTTACGATTTATAAATCTGGCAGCTCTACTCCCTTCCAAGTAAAAGAAAGAAACCTAATCACTTAATAGCTAGAATTTAGGCATAAACTGCTTTAAGAACACTAGTCTTAAACAACAAAATAATAAAAAGTAAATAAGCTTAAGGTTTCTTCACTCTAACTTGCTGAATTTATATATCATGGCTAACCACAGGCTGATGCAGTACTAAATGATGAGTAAGCAGATCGGCGGCTACCAGTTTCAGAAATTATATTCTACATATAAAATCACTGAGAAAAAAATTGCTTTGGTTTTATCCGATAAAACATTTTGTTATGAAAACAAGAGCTGGCAACCTTTTCAAACCTAAAAAACAATAGTAGTGTTGTATGTGCGTGAGTGGTAAAAAACAGTGCTCAATAAGTTACTTTCACTAGTGGTGTGATTATAGAAAATATGGTGGCTGCTTAGTAGATCGTGAAATTCATGAGTTCGAGCCCACCACCGAACATGCGTTCAAAAGAAAAAATGAAATAAAAGCAATTTAAAATTTTAAACATCAGTACAAACCTCCCGGAAAAAAAGCCCAAGCCATTGCAGATAAGTTAGTGATGGCTTCTGTTTAATATTATAGTTGCAAATAATAGTGAAGGAGCCTTTGCTGTATTAGCGTTAAGGAAAAACTTTATCATAACGACAGCTTAAGGCTGATGTGTTGTGGGCTTTAAGAAAAAATGTGGATAAAATGGGATAATGAATGACTTGGATGTACAGCGTAAGTGGTCTGTAGAAGGCTTACTTTACTATACAATATATTGTAGGTGGTGTCTTACCGGATTAATAGAGTAGTACAGCAGCATTTATAACAGCGCATGTATAGTAAGAGACCATAGGATTTCAAGTATATCCATTGCCAATAGGGTTAGAAATAAAGAAATAATAAGGTGCCACAGTACAGTATTGTAGATAATTATAAATAAATTCCGTGGTGGTATTTGAAATCAATAGAAGTTACTTTGTACAAAAAGCAAGTACGTAACAATATTTAGTTTTATAATATTGAATTCTTATAACCTGCAAAAACTGTAAGCATATAGTTTCTGGTATAAAAGTTTGACCAAGGCCTAAGACGCCCTTACGAAGAAAATATAAAAGGATACTGAATGAAATTTTAGTATCCCTTATCTGGCACGAAGATTTTATATATAATTTGATATATTATTTAATTTATAAAAATTATTTAACTGACGCACAGAGGGGTATTTTGCCAGTGTAGATGGACATTAGGCCACAAGTTTATTTTGAGAAATGTAAAAATTTAAGTACGCAGCTGGATAGATAACAAAATTATGCATCGTACAATGAATTTTTAAGGCTTTTGCTTGAGATTTGTCGTTTTGGGACACTGTTAATATCAGGAAAGTTGGATTATTTTATTTTATACAATTTTGAGAGATTTGCAATATATTTTCTTGTGGCTAAACGAATAAAGATTTTGTATTGATTTTTTTTTCTGTAAAAAGTTATATTTGCAGCTAATTATATTAATTTTTAGAAAAATTTTGTTTTAAGTTTTTATGATCAAAAATTTCCTTCGAAGTAAAAAAAGGGTTTTTTTTGTTTAATTTTTTGTAAAAATAAAAATGAAAAGGTTTTTGAGAGTGATCTCCATTGCGATCCTAAAAATGTTATAAATCACTATAAAATTTGCTATCTCTACTTTTATACTGTATAAAAAATTGCGGGTTTGCGCTTATTTTGGCGTTGGCGTTTTTTTTTTAAATTTCACCTTTTTCTGTTTTTATAGACTTTATACGATTTTGAGAGTATATATATATAAGGCGTTTTTATGCCAAACCCGCTATTTATTGGTATAAGTCCCACTCCAAAAAAAAGTAATTACATTTCTTTCATGCTTCCACCTGTAGTTAACGCTGAAGAGGATTCAGATTCGGAAGAGGTCTTTGAAGAACTAGACGAAGAAGGACCATGGCACTCATTATCTTCTTAGTGCAAAGGTGAAGTTCTTTTAAATAAATTAACTGTAACAATTTTAAATAAAATTTACCGTTACAATCATAAATAAATTATATTATGAATAAATTAATTATGTTCAGATAAATAAAATACTATAAAACTACAAAAATATCGTTTTAATAATATTCTTGGGAGTCGGGGATTGTTAAAGCATTGGAAAAATTAATAATAAATATTTTTAGGAATTTGGCAAAAAAAAATATTAAAAAAAATTTTTTTTACTGGGACGTTTTTGGTGCTATCGTTGGATGGATACCTCCCCCTATCCACATTAAATAATTTCTATGGTTTTAAGGCGTATTTAATCCATTTCATTTAATAATTACATTTCATAATAATATTTTGATTCACCGCCCACAATAAAGGGCGGGGAAAATGGAATATTAGAATCTCTTGAGTCCAACTTTAAGTTTTTGAACATTCTTTGACATTAAAAGTTGTAATTGATAAACAAAATGACTTGAAAAGTAAATAAAAAACTTGCATTTCTTAGAGGCAGGATTAGTTCTTATGCGGTGAACTTTTTCTCTTCTTAGTTCGATTTTTCTTGTTTTCTAGCTCTAACAGCCCATGGCCATAATTGATTTTTCTGCTAAGTTTGATTAATCTAGGTGCAGTCAGTAAATTTATAGAGCCAATATAAGCTAAAAAAGTAATGTCTGGTTATATTGGCAAAATACCCCTTTGTGCGTCGACAGATATTGGAAGCCAATATTGTACCAACTAAAAATTAAAGAATGTAAGTTAAAAATTCAAAGTTTTATAATTAATATACAATATTGTATTACACATTTTGCATCATAAAATACTTCAAATTTAAGGATTTGTAATAAGGGCTAGAGGTGGCTTATTAGACTTGAATGCAAGATCTTTAATACAAAGAATTTAGATCGCAATATTTTAGTAAAACCTTATTAAATGTGAATGGAGTTATACGTATACTCAATGACCTTAGCTTTGACACTCTGTGTAAATGCATAGAATTTTGTTTAAAATACAGATGATTAATTTTAAATAAATCTGTTTTTTTTAATTTTTCATATAAAAATTAACTTATAACTTATCTTGTTATTCTAATTTAAATTATACATTTATTATTTATACTATGTGAATTTAATTTACGTGTTTTGAATATTGCCAATATTATGCCATATATAGATTTAGTTATTATAACATATTAAATATGAAAATAATAAATCTGTTAATAATTAATAAATAATGATAATAAAATGATAATATAGGGCAATTGTACGGAGCTTAGTGATGATTTAGCAGGTCAACCGGTAGACATAACTACACCCTCCTATTAAACCCACATCTAAAATCTATTTTATGCAATTTTCATTTTTATAATAGCCAACAACGATTAAGGGGAGAGAAACAGACTATATGCTACAGTAACGGGCAACAAACAATGAATTTTTAATTATTAAAGATGATCTTGCAATATTAGTTGATTGCAAAAAAAAAAAAAACAAAAAAAAAAAAATACAAAAATGGCAAACAGATAAAGTCTTCATTATAGCAACACTACTTTTAATATTGAAAGATTTTGAAGTGAGAAAAAGTCAATATAAAACAAGTAAGATTACTATGTTCGGCTATGACGAATTTTATATGCCCTTCACCATCTATGTAAATCTAGTTTAGAGAAGTAACTCCAATCAAAAAAGCAAATATTGGGGTGACAGGGAATTAAAAAATAAAAAAGTGGTACTGCATTTAATTTTTACAAAAAAGTGATATCGGCTCTTAATGGGTTAACCATTTTTTAAAAATTTTAGTATTTCCTAAAAGATCTCTTCAAAAGCTTTAAAATGATACCCATATTGCTTTTTTAAAAAATTTAAAAATTTCAGAGCCCCGTAACTCGACAATAACGGCCGAGCGCCAATTTTTACACTTGATGTTTTTAATTTTACATCGCCCCATATATTTGTTTTTGATTGGAGTTGCTTTATTGCTTCAAATGACATGAAAAAATTAAAGGTAGGCGTGGTGGTTTGCCTGTTGCCTCGAAGGACATAGACCGATCATGCTGATTTCCAATAGTACTTCTTTCGACGCTATATCTAATCGATTGACACATTTATTTTTTCTGTGAAATAAAGTTTGTCGATCCAAACGGATGGATGGACAAACGGACATCGCTCAAAAGACTTCGCTATGCATAAGAAGTCAGAATACATATAGTTTATGAGGTCGGAAATGGATATTGTAGAAAAAACACACGGAATGACAAACTTCCACTTTTTGTGGTGAAGGGTGTAACAAACAAAACGGTATAATAATCGATAAAACGATTAACGTTATGGTTAATTATTTTCTTAATTATTTCGTCGAAATCATTTCTTTTATTGTTTGCAAATGTTTGCGTGCCTTTTATTTAATAATAAATAAATAATTTACAGAAGAAAGAAAAACTTAAGCAAACTAAATTAGTCAGAGATTCATAATAAATTTCACATAAATAATTTAAAAAAATTAAAGAAAGCCGTAGTAATATGTATATTTTATTTGTGTACGAAAGTTTAACATGCAAATAACAAACAATTAACAGTCAAACAGAATTTGGCTAAAAAAAATAGGTGACATGTTATAACATCCAAGGACATAATGTCTATGTCGCATAAGAAAATAATATAATGTCTATACGTAGAGTCATAACGTCAAACTGGCTAAGCAGAAAATCTTTGGTAAACGAAGCCGGTGTTAAGTATACTATAGAGAAAAAAATCTTTGCGTTCGGCCGAAGGCCAGCTATGCAAAAAAATCTTTAGTAAGGGAAGCTGTTGTTGTTTTAAATGAGGACATTATGACGCTTTCATAAGTGACAATATGTCTTTATGACATTCTGTCTTTGTTCTTTGGATGCTATGACATGACACAAAAAAATAATTTAAATATGAAAAAACATTAATAATTGCTGTATTAATAAAATAATAACATAGATGTAAAATGTTTTTTATGATATTTTGGAAATTTTGTGATAAAACACATATCAAATTTATTTTATTTTTATGAATATAAAAGTTTATTATTCGGAATCTTTTTTATTTTAATTTACTTTATTTATATTTTATTTTTATGAATATATCAGTAAATACTACTTGAAAAAAAAAGCATGAAGTAAAACTAAAAATACTAATTTCCTCAAGGTTTTCGTGAAACATTTATGATACTTTTTTCTGAAAAGCAAAAAAAAATTTTTTTTTTAAGGTCATACAGATTTAAAACTTAGTTTAAAAGTAATAATTTGTTAAAAAGTAAAAAAGTAGCAAAATATATTTTACAAAAAAGTATGGTAGTAAAACAGCTTTTTAAAAAAGTAAAAAATATTTAACTGATTTAAAACACTACAGCCACAATGAGTAGCTTTTTTATAGGAATAAAAAAAAAAATAGCAAAAAACTAATTAATAAATAGTAAAAAATTACTTTTATAGAGTAAGTAAAAGTAATTTAAATAACATTTTTCTAATAGTTAAAATAATCAGTTTAGGCCAATGAAATTAACAAATTTTATCATATAACTTGGCTGTTAAATGCAAACTTAAAACTAAAACAAAATTAAAAAAGGTAGTATTTCAGTATCTAAAAAAATAATATTTATTCTTCATATATTTTTTCTAATGTATCTTGAAAACATCATTTAAGCATAATTTTTTAGAAAAAGTAGTAAATTAGTTATGTTAAAAAAAGTATGATTTTGGATAAAGAATTGTGGGAGCTAGAAAAAAAAGCAAATTAAAATAAAAAATAGAAATTAAATAGTAGGAAAAATACTACTTTTTTAAAAACTTGTTTTAAATTCACATATGTTTTCAAAAAGGCTTAGATGCTTTTAAAATACTTTTATTTAAAAATAATGGCAAATTTCTACTTTATAATAATTTCTTTCAAAATAAGTTTAAAAGAAGTGTTAAAAATTGCAACAAATTATTTTTGTAAACAAAAATTTGTAAATGTAGTCGAAATGCTACCAAAAAAAAAAAAAAAAAAAAAAAAATAAAAGTAAAATAAAAATTACTAAAATTTTACTTTTGAAGATATTAAGTATAGTACTACTATTTCAAGGAATTGCTAAGGCTTTAGGCTAACAAAATTATTTTACTATAAAAAACGACTTGAGTAAAAAGTAAAATTAAATAAAAAAATTAAATTTAGTATGTTTACAAAAAAGTAGTAAAAATACTACTCTAAAAATAATCGAATTTGTTTACAAAATTTAGCAATATACATAAGCCTTTAGAGCCTAAATAACATAAAATTCTGTTAAAAAATTTATTTTACTTGTGTTAAAAATAGTATTTAAAAACTACTTTATCTAAAACTCAATTTCTTGTCTTTAAATGTTAATGCTTATTAAAAATTAATTTTAATTTTCCCTAAAATAAATAGTTTAAATAAAAACAAGTTTTTTATTTATACTATTTGCAAAAAGGGAGCAAAAATACTACCTTTTGTAAAGGTATTTAGTTTTAGATATTTCTTGATACGTTAATTTTTCTTAAAACAAATAGTTCAAATAAAAAATAAATTTTTTATTTATACTACTTGCAAAAAAGGAGCAAAAATACTAACTTTTGTAAAAGTATTTAATTTTAGATATTTCTTGATATGTTAATTTTCCTTAAAACAAATGGTTCAAATAAAAATAAATTTTTTTTATACTATTTGCAAAAAGGGAGTAAAAATACTACCTTTTGTAAAAGTATTTAGTTTTAGATATTTCTTGATATGTTAATTTTTCTTAAAACAAATAGTTCAAATGAAAAATAAATTTTTTATTTATACTATTTGCAAAAAAGGAGCAAAAATACTACCTTTTGTAATAGTATTTAATTTTAGATATTTCTTGATATGTTAATTTTCCCTAAAACAAATAGTTTATATAAAAAATAAATTTTTCATTTATACTACTTGCAAAAAGGGAGTAAAAATACTACCTTTTGTAAAAGTATTTAATTTTAGATATTTCTTGATATGTTAATTTTCCTTTTAGCAAATAGTTCAAATAAAAATAAATCTTTTATTTATACTATTTGCAAAAAGGGAGCAAAAATACTACTTTTTGTAAGTATTTAATTTTAGATATTTCTTGATATGTTAATTTTCCTTAAAAAAAATAGTTCAATAAAAATAAATTTCTTATTTATACTATTTGAAAAAATGGGAGTAAACATACTACCTTTTCTAAAAGTATTTAATTTTAGATATTTCTTAATATAGTATAATACATAGTAAAATTGTACTTTAAATATTAATTTTTCTAAAAAGTAGTTAAAATACTTTTTAAAAAACTGTCCCAGGATCGTGATTATTTCGTTCTTTTTTTACTTTGGTGTAAATTAAAAAAACGGTTTCTTGGTGTAAAATACAAAACAAAATGCGTTTTTACATCGCGAGCTTCTGTTAAATTTACAAAAAAAAAACATAAAAATACTTTCTTAAGGTCAAGTTGAGGAAATTACAAATTAATCTTTTAAAAGTGTTGTATCGCTAACGAAAAGCTTAAAAGTAAATTTTAATTAACATTTCAGAAAACTTGTTAACAAAACATGAGTTCTTCTCTTTACCTTTTTTCTATACGAGGTCAGTCCATCCAAACTAAAAAATTTAGGACACTAAAGCAACCAAACAAATTGGTCTTCTCTAACTTTTAATTCAAGCTTTTGTTCAACCTGCAGTGGGTTAAATTGTGCGACCCGTCTTCGTAACAATAACAAAAATAAACATTTAAAATAAAATAATAACAAACAACACGCTAAAGATTAATTAATCGATTTTTTGTTTTCTCTTTATATTTTCAGTTTTTTTTGCTGTTCCTCCTTACCTTGGCTTTAATAACAAAAGGAAATTTACCTTTAGGTAAAAAATTGCCCTTAAAAAACGTGCCGCTACCTTGTGCAATGTGACAAATAGTAAAATGTAACAAAAACAAAAATAAATAAATAAAATTTTTTCAGGAAATGAGGCAAAACAAAAATAAATAAATAAAAAAGAAAAAATTTACACAATAAAAATAAATTAATAAAATTAAACGTGCAACTGCAAGAAGCAGAAAGAAAATATTGAAAATCTTAAGCATTAAGATTTTTTCTTTGCCTTTTAATTAATATCAGCATTTAAGAAATCTGCTTGCTGTGATCATACGGATTTAAAGAAGCATCCGAATGTCGTATTAAACCTTCAAATCTATAATTTTAAAACTGGTAAGTTAGCTAAAAAAAAAGTACATAAAATTAAAAGCTGTTTTCCAAAACATAAATTCCCAAAGTTTAAATTTCTCAAAAAATACTACTTTTTTTTTTAACAAAAAGGTATTTAATATAGTACTTTTTTTTTACAAAAAGGTATTAAATATACTACTGTTTATCTACTTTTTTCAAAATTATTAACAAAAAAACAATTTTCAGAAGTTAAATTAAAAAACCACTTGGAATATAATTTTTGCAAAAAGTAGTAAATTTAATATTTGCATAATAGGAGTAACTTAAACATATTACTAGAAAAGTGTGTGTGTGTATATAAGGAAACATATACTTTTACTAAAACATTTCTTAAAATTTTTTGTGTGTTTACAGTGAGAAAAAGATTTATTTCTTTGTTTAAAAGAGGCGGAAAAATTTTTCTTTGACAAAAAACAAAAAAAAAAAAAAAATAAAAAAAATAAAAAAATAATAACAATAATTACTTTAATGTCGTACTTTAATAATGTTTAAAGCATTTTACCTTTTTTTTAAGTTAATTTTCGCATAAATCTCGAAAGTTAAAAAAGTAGTAAAAAAACTACTTTTTCATAATAAAAAAAAAAATAGAAAGTTATTGGTTTTTTAGAAATGTAATACTTTTACCAAAAATATTTTGCCATAAATATATAAAAATTTGTACTAGGTGAAAAATGGTAGTAGAACTCTTAACAGACCAAATCTCTAAAGAGAAAAAATAAAAACAAAAAGCAGTAAAAATGCAACATTTAGTCGTATATTCTTTTATGTTTGTTGAAAAGTTTTATTATAGCATGATTAATTAAAAATACTACTTTTTAAAAAGTACTAAAAGTGATACTTATATTAGTATAATAATCAGAAAGTAAATTAAAATGTATTTTTATTTATTTTACGCCTGCCTAGAGAAAGTCAGACATTTTTTTGGTACTATTTGAAGTATTACTATTTTCAAAAAGTATTTAAAATCCTACCTTCTTTAAATCTACTAAATTGTTTGAAAAAAAAAATAATTTTTACTTTTTTTTGTAAAAGGTATAAAGCAAAAGCGAAGGAAACTGTCTGCTAAAAAATAAAATTCTAAACAAAATAATAATATACGAAAAATTTTTGAATGTGTAGTCAAAATAGCACCTTTTGATAGTATTTAAATATTTGTCAAGCTTTTAATAAATTATTTTCCTAAATTTTTTAAGAGTTAATATAAAATTTCAAAAACATTTTTTCTGTTGTACAAATTGGTACAGCAAAATTTACAATCAATACATTTTTTTTCAGCTGTTAATATTTCTCGCAAAAAAAAATCAAAATAAAAAAACTAACAAATACTGAGAAATAAATAAAACAACTGTGAGATGTTTTTTGTGGTTAAACAACTTTTTTGTGAGTTTAAACAAACTTTTTCCCAAAAGCAAAAAAAAGAAAAGAAAACTTTACCAGCAAGTAACAAACTAAGTAATAAAAACAACAGCAATAACATAAAGTTTATTTCGAATCTGTAACATGTTCTAATTGTACTCGTTTTTATTTATCGAACTTTATTTAAAGTCAAACATACATATATTTTCTCGTTTTAACCTCCCCTTTTTAAAGTTGCAAGTTTTGTGCAATTGAAATGAAAAACTGTGTCATTGAACATAAAAAATTGCGATTGCCAAATAGAAAAGAATACAGAAGAAGAAGAAACAAAATAAAACAATGGAGGAAATGGGTTTTTAACTTTTCACCCCAACACAAGAGATTCTGCTTGCCTGTTTCTTAAATAAATATAGAGTTACACATATAAAATAAAAAATTTGAAAAAATAAATAAATAATAAATATATTTTTACTCGTATAATAAAAAGGAAAAACTGGAGCAAGTGCAGTAAAACTACTCTCAACTTAAGGCAACTTTTTTAAAGCGAAAGTGGAAAAAATGGGATAAATAAAGTGTATGGTTGGTTATAGAAGAATAAAATGGTTACAGTAATAGGAAAAACAAAATATCTGGTTTAACCCTCTGATGACTGACAAGGTCCATGTGGGCCTTTGGTGTTTTCGAAGCCACCGTGTTTCAACATCTACATTTGTAATGTTTTTAAGGGTTTAAAATAGGTTATAGATTTTAAAATTATAAACTGAAATATTTATGGAGGATTAAAGACTGTTAATACGCGGTTAACCAACAAGGTACAAAGGGACTTTTTTTTACAACTTTGGACTTAGCCATAATTTTCACAGCAAAGGGCTTAGCTTATGTTGGGACTGTTCGTAGTAATAAAGAATTTGTTTCAACCGAATTTTTCAAACACAAGTCACGTGAAGTTTTTACAACTTGAATTGGATTTTATCTAACAGAAAGAACAAAGCAGTTGCCATCAGCTATGCATTACACAAACGGAATAGATGTAGGCAATACCAAAAATAAATCTTTAGCTATTCTTAATTAAAGTTCAAAGAAATATAGTGTTGATACTATGGACCAAACGTTGGGAATTTACACCTGCAAACGTGTAACAAAACTATGGCCTTTGGCATTGCTCGCTGATATGGGTGCTCTAACATTATTTGTAATCTACGGTTAACTGCATCCAGAACTGTATCAGATAAACGACGTTCATTTTTAACAATATTAACAAAACAGCAACGGGCCACTAAAACCCGGATTACTAGTCATCCAAAGATACCTATGGCTTTGGAGGCAGTCGGAGTTGTTATAATTTGTTATGGGAAAAAAATAAATGAATTAGGGGCTTAATACTTGTTCTCTCTGTTACTTTGAAGACTAAACAACCAACAAATGAAGTTGTCACGCCACCAATCGCCACGCGCGGTAATCGATACTCTTGTGGTTTGCACTGTGCAGTATCTTATCTGCAATGAAGACTTTAACATTGCACTACCTTAAAGAATTGCAATATATGTAATACGCCAGTAGAAGTATAAACCATAGGCTTTAGCCATTTATATTTACTTTTGCCTTTCAACTATAATTCCTGGATTTTATCAATTTTGTTAAATGAAGTATTGTTTGTGTTTTACTATGTATTAGATAAAATATTTCCACGCATTCTGAATTCACCTAAATAAAAGTAAAAATAAGAAAAAAATCTTAAATTGGCTAAAAATAATATGTGGGGTCCAAAGGGACCTTATTAGTTATTGACCTTTGAAAAAATTGCTGGTTATCGGAGGGTTAAATAATTTTAAATAACTTTCATAAATTCCCTTCTTTAGTATTTAAAAACAATATATCTTTTCATTAAAGTAGCTAAAATGATTATTTTTAAAAGGAATTATTAAAAGAAAAATAAGTAAGAGTGTCATATTCATCAACTTTAAATTTTAAAAAATGTTAGTACTTCCGTAAGCTTCCAAAAGCTTTAAAATGAAGGCAATATTGATATTTTTTATAATTTTAGAGGCCCGTAACTCGGAAAATAGGGGCGAGTGCCAATTTTTTCCATTTGATGTTGTTTTGTTATTTTTTAATTCTCTTTCGCCCCATATATATATATATATATGCCAAAGGCATACTTTGGGGACACCAAAATATTGCAATTTTTTTGATGAATCTAGGTAAATTTTGTAAAAACAGACCTATATATCCCGATATTTTCGTATAATTTTTATATAAGTCAGAACAGCATCCCTTTTACTTACTAACGCATATTATGAAAACAATTGTTTATTTAATGTATATAACGAGGACATGTCCTCAATGTATCTAATAGGTAAAAGAAAAAAAATGTTGCCATATTGGTTAGTTATTTTTAGGAAATTCTTGACGCCGTCAAAGTTTCATTCGCTTCCATCGGACTTGTATGAAAGTGATGCTAATACATGTATATTTTATATGCAATAATGAGTATAAACGCAAAATATTAGTAATTAATAACTATATATATTTATAAAAATAACTATTATAAACAGGGTTTTTATGTTATATCTTTTTTATAAAATATTAATTATGTATTTTTTTGTTTACGATATTTCGTTACGCCTTTATGGAGACTCGTAAGGAATAGCAATTTGTATAAATTTAATATTTTTGTAAAAAAGAGATTGAAACTTATAAAATTACATCGAAAAAACAAATAGATATTATAAATTGGAATTTATAAATATTTTTTAACTATAAATTAAAATAGTATAACATACTAACACTCTAAAAAGAGGTAATACATAATTATGTATTCTGCTACTAACAAATAAAATAAATATATCAAAACATTTTAGGTTGTTAGTTAAAAAACCTAACTTATTTTTAGTAAGACTTTAATTTATACTAAGTTTTCTTAAGTGATTTTTAAATGCTTCTTTATTGTTTATAAAAATGTTTGCATATTACATAAATTAAATCAATTAACATTCACTATTTCAACATGAAAATTGGTGTTATTAATACCCAGTAGATCCCTTGCTCTTTTCCACAGAAAATACAAAATAAAAATATAGTTCATAATTAATATGGAATTACAAATAAGTATACATATTTTCTTCTGAACATATTTCATAACTTTTAATGTCATTTGCAGGACCACATTACATTAAGTTTGTCTAATCAACTTTTGGTTAGTTTTTTGTATAGTATTATTTGAATCTGCGCAAGGATTCGCTCCATTGTTGCAGGAGAAAAAGTTGGCACGTTTTTCATATAAATTCTACATACAAAAAAAGGTACTTATATTTTTAATAATGCCTGGTTGAAAATGTTGGCTTATATATTATAATAAGTGGAATGCGTCCGATCAGAAAGGAAATCCTAGAGTGATGGAAAATTAAGAAATATAAAAAAAAATACTTTGAAGTTATTTTAAGTGCTACCAGTATTAATAGGTTACTTTGGAAAATAGCACGTATGTTTATTTAAACCTAAGGTTTAAAGGCTCATAACTCGGACATTACGGGTTTTTGCACTATATTTTTTCTTCTTATTTATAGTACTCGGCAGGTTTCTGCTAAACTAGATATATGTTCTTAAATTTTTTAGGCTTATATTTTTTAGAAAACTAATAACACCGATAATAAAGCATTCTTATTCGTAAATTTGTATTTCGATTCAATAACTATATAAAAAGTGTAAAACAAAAAATTTAGAGGTTTTCAGTTTTGTCAGAAAGTTTTACAGTACCTAATGTGTTAAGTGGCAACATTGAATATGTTGTTATTGAAAAACTACACTAAAACAGCTTTTATGTCAAAATAAAAGTAAACAAGAAGTTTAAATAAAAAGAAAGTAATGATATAAAATTGAAAATTATTAAAATGGGCTTAAATTTAATTTAATTTTAAGCAAAAAATGTAAAGTGACAAATTTGGGGCTCACGCTTGCTTTACGAGTTTGTATAGACAATATGGAACATATCGAGTATTTTGTGGTGGAATAGGACAATATGGATATCATTGAAAAGGTAATATAAATATCTATTTAATTTAAAAGGAAAACAGTAAAAAAATACGATAAAATCAGGTAAAGATCAAAAAAACAGCTTTTTCATGTAAACATAGAGTACCTATATATATTAAATAAATTAAGTTTAGTGACAATACTATACGAAAAAGGAAAAAAATTAGCAAGCGAAGCCCGTGTTGGTCATAACGTAGAGGAAAAAATTCTTGCGCCAGGCCGGAGGCCGGCTGCGCAAAAAATCTTTAGTAAGATAAGCCGGTGTTGGTCATAACATAGAGGTGAAAATCTTTCCGCCCGGCCGAAGGCCGGCTACGTAGGAAATCTTTAGTAAGCGAAGCCGGTGTTGGATAAACCATAGAGGAGAAAATCTTTTTTTTTATTTTTTACTATTTTTCCTTTTAAATTGAATAGATATTGAAATTACCTTTTCAATGATACCCATATTGTCTTATTCCACCGGAAAATACTCCATACATTCCATATTGTACATACAAGCTTTGGAGGCCCGTAACTCGGAAACCAAGGGTCAGCCCCAAATTTGTCACTTTACTTTTTTTGCTTAAAATTAAATTTTACACCCCGTAGGCCACTTTTTTTTAATTTTTAAGCTGCGTCCATAAACTAGATTTGTTCCTTAAAATGTTTAACAAAAACTGTGGATAAACAACATTTTTAAATTTTTTTAACATATTGGCTGCTCTATTTGTGCGGAAGGTTGAAGACTTCCTTGACCTTGTCCTTATCTCAATCGCTGCAATCTCCTCAAAATGTAATTGCGGCTAATGCCAATTGTCTGCAAATGCATAAGGTATTGAAAATTTTGGAAAAACAAGAAACATTAAAAATTTTTTGGAAATAGGTGTACAAATAATTCTTGGGAAAAAAACTGACTTCAAAACAGATTTCATCTGTCTGCCTATAACAGTTCAAGTGTATGGCCACATAAATTATGTAGATTACATTAACTATTGGGACACCCTTATATCTCCTAACTTTATACTAGTTCAATTGTTCAATAGTTTGGCAATATACATCGAATTACAGCAACTATAGGGTCACCTTAATTTCCAAATTCAAATTATATACTCGCTATTGTAGTAGATTTAGCAATCAGGTTTTGTGTTAATTTCAACCGTCTGCCTATAACGGTTCAATAGTTTGCCCATATACATCAGATTATATCAACTATTTAATTTATAATATAACATTTTTATACTTCTTATACCATGTCATGTCCCCTGTAAATTTCAGCTGTCTATATATAACAGTTCAAAAGTCCGGCCACATACAGCATGTTATATCAACTATTGGGACACCCGTTTATTTCCAAATCCAAATTTTATACTTGTTGTTATCGAGGAGTTAGGTTCCTTGCAAATTTCAATCGTCTGTCTACAAGTGTTTAAAAGTATGGCCATATATCAAATTAAATGAACTATTGGTGCACCCTTTAATTTATAATATTAAATATTATCAGTAATTATAGGACACCCTTTAATGTCCAAATACAAATTATTAACTTGTTGATATAGCGGACTTTGAAATACAGGTCCCTTTTAAGTTTCAGCGTTCTGTCTATAATGGCTCTAAAGTACAGCCAGACACTTGATATAACATCACCTATTGGAACACCCTTTAACCTCCAAATCCATATTTTATAGTTGTTGTTGTAGCGGACTTACCAATACAGGTTCGCTGTAAATTTCAAGCGTCTGTCTATTAGTGTTAAAAAGTATGGCAATATATGTACATCACATTAAATGAACTATTGGCGCACCCTTTAATTTATAATTTTTAATACTTGTTACTATAACGGCGATAGCAATCGACATTCTTTCTATAACGGTTGAAAAGATGGGCTTATATAAGTAACTCTTCTTCAATTAATTTCTAAATTCAAATTTTTAACTCGTTGATATAGCGGATTTAGCTATACAGATCCCTTTTAAGTTTCAGCGTTCTGTCCATACCGGTTCAAAACACAAAATTACATTAACTCTGGGAACACCATTTAACTTAGCAATACAGGTTCGTTGTAAATTTCAAGCGTCTGTCTACAACTGTTCAAAAGTATGGCCATATACATTAAATTTAATAAACTATTGGCGCACCCTTTAATTTAAAATTTGTAATACTAATACTTGATTCTATAACGGCTACAGCAATCGACATGCTGTCTAATTTGCAAGCGTTTGTCTATAACGGTTCAAAAGATAGGCCCATATAAGTAAATTTACATCAATTATGAGGGCACCCTTTAATTTTTTGATTTATTTTTATTTAATTTTTTGTTTTTGGAAGCCATGGTAATACGCAGTCATTTTCAATTTTACAGAATCGCCCTTTACAATTCATAATACACGTAAAAATATGTATGCTGTATGGGGACACCCTTTAATTTTTAAGATTATGCACTGTTTTTAAAACCTGACCAATCTGTAAACACAGTCTATCATATTATGAAAAATTTTCAAAATCGGATCACAAGTGACTGAGTTCTAAAGGCACAAATATAAAAAAAGTAACATTCAGCCGAATTGTCGGTTAAAAATCATACTAATTTAGATTTTTTTACATATATGTATATCCTCAAAAATTTTTTTATTTGAAACTACAAGCTGAAATGTATTACTGCGGGAAAAGCACATCCATATGGCCATTTCACTACTGCTCATATAGCACATCAGTAAGAATTCTTTTTTAGCAAAATTGTTTCCCTAGTGCCGATAGATGTTGGACAATACACTCATTTGAATAGATTCCTCAAATTTCGATTTAGGAGTTGGCAATAACAAATCATCCTCGGTGGATGAATGGGATGAATTTATAAAGTGACGATGATGATAAATTTATAGAAATGTAAAAAAGTTTTCTTTTCTTTGATGAATTATCACTTCCCTAAAGATGCTAAGTTTTAGTTTTAAAATAAAACAAGTAGACCCCATCCAAAAAATAAAAAACAAAAACTATAAAAAAAGTTTTATATTAAGAAAAATAAAATAATCTTTACTTTTTTGTAACATCTAAAAATTATGCTTCTTATTTACTTTTTTTTTTTGTTTCTAAACAATATTGATAACACGAAAATAATGAAGTTAAAATACAACAATAAACAAATAACAATGAGGTTACTGAAATACAAATATTTTAATTTGTTCCGGAACACTTTAACACTTTAGTTTTCCATTAGACCAACAGAAATGCAGCAGACCATTCAAGTGAGAATTTTTAAGGGTTTTTGTAGGGCAATTAAACTACCTGCGTAGAGGAAATTTGTACGTACACTTGTGTTGTGTTGTAGAATACTAATTAGAATCTAACTAGTACCTTGGGTGTCCAATTCTTTTTATTTAATTCCAGCATGGCTTGATGAAATTGATGAGACCATTAGTAGTGGCATCATGACTAATAATTTTATCTTTGTTGCTAAATCTGGTTCAATAGCTTTGGCCAATTGTTTGCTTAATTCAACACCCCATTGATCGAAAGAGTTGATAACATAATTTGGGATTATACCCTGGGTAAATATTTTATGTTCGCGTATGGCTGTAAACGATAAACACAATTTAAATATATACACTCAAGCTAGAAAGAAAAACTCACCTATTAAAACACCCAAAGTGAAAGCTGTAATTTTTCACGACAATCGGATTAGTGGGACGATTACCAGTTAATACTTTGTGCAAGATCTGTTCCAGTTTTTCACCTCATAAGCCAGACTTAACTAACTCAGCTCTTGCCTGTTCAGCAGTTTTGCCAGCAATTAAAGCTTCAGTTTGAGCAAAAAATTGGCTAAAAGAATCGTATGATGTGTACCACATGCAATGGGATTGTGTGTTTCAGCTGGGGACATAAAATCGCGAGGAATCAATCGTGTGCCCTGGTGTATCAATTGATAGAATGCATGTAGACCTTTAGTGCCAGGCTCACCGCATACAATTGGTCCAGTGTGTAGTTACCAACTTTGGAACCAGTTTTAGTAAAAAATTTGTTCTCCATTATGAAAACATTAATCCTAAAAGTTCTAAAATAACAGAGCCTAGAAAAGTTGAAAAGAAAAAACATATTATATACATTTGCAAACTTAAATAAATTTTTTCTTACTTACTTATCTGCTGCTTACATTTATTTTTTAAAGAATACATACACACATTTTGCCAGAAATTTTTAATAACTTAATAAGATGTTTACAAAAACAAAATACACGTAATATCAAGGCGAATTCTAATGCAGTCACCTGTTGTCAATTCGTCTTGGGTAAACGATATTTTACAGGGTTGTAAAAAAAATCCTTATAACAAAAATCTGAACAAAATTTGACAAAAAAAGACTTTTTTTAAATGGCACAATTCGTCAGTTTTCCATTAATTTTAAAACAAAAATTTGCAAAAAAAAAAAAGGCTTAAATCTAGTTTACGGGCACCGCTCCAAAATAAGAAAAAAGTTGCCTACGGGGTGCAAAATGCAATTTTAAGTAAAAAATGTGAAGTAAAAAATTTGGCGGCAACCCTTAGTTTCGGAGTTACGGCCCTCTAAAATTTTTATATATAATATGGATAATATATTGAGTAGTTGATGGCGGAATGGTGGGTATCATTGGAAAGGGAATTTAAGAGCCTATTTATTGAAGCAGGAAAAAATAAATAAATAAATAATCTGGTAAGGAAAAACATTTTTCTTACAAAATAAATTAAAAAAAAAAAATATATTGGCTACTCAGGAAAACTTTAGAAAGCGAAGCCGCTGTTGGTTATATCATAGAGGGGAAACCCGATTCGTCTGGCCGAAGGCCGGCTGTGCAGGAAACCTTTAGAGAGCAAACCCGCTGTTAGTTATACCATAGAGAAGAAAATTCTTTCGTTTTTGAGTAAAGTTATGTTTATATGGAAAAAATCGTTTTTTGGAGCCTTACCTGATTTTTTTAATTTATTTATACTTTTTTCCTATTTAATTGAATAGGCCAAAATTCTCTTTCCAATGATACCCATATTGTCCCATTCTACCATCGAATATTCGATATATGCCTTATTAGATACAGAAACTTCGAAGGTCCGTAACTCCAAAACTAAGGGTTGCCGCCAATTTTTTCACTTTACATTTTTTGCTTAAAATTGCGTTTTGCACCCCATAGGCAACTTTTTTTGTATTTTGAAGCGGTGCCCGTAAACTAGATTTGTTCCAAAAAAAAACTCTAAGCTTGCAGAATCAGATTTTCAGGTTGTCATATTCTCCAGTTTAAAAATGAAGGAGCTAAACCCAAAACATATTGTGATGGGTTTTTTAGTTATAAGAACAAAGCTAAAGGTAGTGCATCGTAGCGACTAACGTTAACCGATAGATTTAAAAATACGAATCGATCGTGGTATATCTTGTTTGTCGAACGACTGTACGAAAAAAGTTGTAAGCTAGCAAACTTTTCAATTGTAAAAAAAAAATTGCTCAAAAATATAAGTTAAGTTTTTCCCTTATATCCCGGAAAGTAATCCGCATGCACATATACCGCTATATACGATCAAAAGATGATAAAAATAAAAATCGGTCGTGGTATAGTTTTTTTTAAAAGTAATTTAACCATATAATTAAAACTAATTTCTCACTTTCATTGACCACATATTCTTTTTACTTTTAAAAATTAATAATAATTATTTAAACTACTGAAGTAAGTTTAAATTACATAAGCAAAAAAAAAATACCACCTTTTTGCGGAAAGTCCTTAAAAAACGATATTTTTTACATTTTCTCAATCAAAATTTTAAACTTCTTTACTTTAAATTTTATTAATAATATAGTAAATGCCCTAAAGTAATAATCCGATAATTAACAAACGTACTACGCTAAAAACATTAAGTTAGGATTAGCTACACTTAAACATATTTTTATAGACATTTTCAAGGTTTGATTCAATTTAAAAAATCTTAACATTTGAGTTAAAAATTTCGGTGCCCTACCCGGAAGCCCTCCTTCACCCTAGGGGTCTGACCGTACATAGATTTACTGCGAAACAGATCTGCTTTGCCTCTGTAGAATTTTGTTGAGATATATTAAGTGGTTTATAAGATACCCAATTTTGTAAAAAAAAAGCTTTTTCAAACCACTGAGCCTTATTTGAATTTGACATCTGAAAATATATTTTACACAAACAAAATGCATGTTGTTTACTTATTGTCGTAGTTGTTTTAGAACTGCTATTACCGGTAAAAATTATTGTGCCTTGCTCTCTTGATAGGAATGCATGAAAAATCAGTAATTTATATTTTTTTAAGTACTTTTTTTTCTTAGTACAATGTTCCTATTTTATGCAACTCTAATCACGACGATTAGATACAAGGCGAAATCAACGGCGAATTGAAACGTGTTTGCCAGTATACAGTGTTGCAACAAGGCGAGTTTTAACGGTGGGTTACCACTTTGCAAATAGTGATATAATAATTTAGTATAATTTCTATACTATTTCACTAATTGTTGAAAACTTAATAAGAGAAACATTTTGCAAAAATTATATAATGGTTTTATAACTTTTGACAATGTGCAGCTATTCCGTTCTAATGATTAACTTGGTGAAACTTGTTTTTCCAAAGTTGAAAAATGTAATAAAATATATATAAAATCACTATATTCTTACAATATTTTTACGTGAAATAATAAGTAGATCTTATATATATGCAATACAAAATTATGAACTGAAAAGTAATTAGATTTCTGCCACTTTTATTACACTTCACTATATATATGTATGTGAAAAGAGTATATAGAAATTTATCATTCCGCTTGTAATTTGTACAATATTCACTTCCGACCTTCTACAGTATAACCTTATTAAACGATACCCATTCGCACTGTTTTTGTGCGCAATTTTTACGACGCGTAGATATAAACAAAATTTATAGAATTTTCTCCAAAAGTAAAAATTTTATAATTTCGAGTTATTATTTACTTGTTAATGAAATGCGATAAGCAAGAAAGTACTTTTGTTTTTAATATGAAAATCAATTTTTCAATTGTCTATTCAACAAATATTTTATGCAAATACATTTTTTCCATAATAAATGTAATATGCATATCTTTATTACAAATAATTTTATAAAGAATTCATGGTAGCATGAAGAGTCACAGACAATTTAAATTAAATTTTTAAATCGAATTTAATTTTTTTATGGTTATTGGGATGAATAATTATTATGTCTTTTTTAATTTATGCAGTAGTGTTTGATTCAAGAAAAGTTTAATCAAACTGCGGCAGCACTCAAAAACTCTTGACCATCTGGCAACACAGTGAATGGACTAACGGTATTTTACGGCGAGTTAAAAGATCGCAATGTATATACATGTATGCAGGATTCCCAGATTTATTTCGAGTGGTATCCCCAATAAGGTAAATTTGATCTCCACAATTCCCCAAAAACCAATTTAAGTATCTCCAAAAATCCTGAGTACAAATAACACTATTTACTATTAAATTCAATTTAATTAATAACGTTGATTAACAAAATCGAAAAGTTCTGAATAAAAATCTTTTATCTCATTGACTAAAGCAATTTTTTGTTACAGGTTTTTGGGTTGAAGCATTTAAAGCATTTCTGAAAATGGATGCGGCATTTTAACACACATTATTTTTTTAACACTTGTTTATTATTTTAATTTTATCTTCTATGTTTAAAAGTTATTTTTTTTTTACCACTAGCAACGATGCCGGCACTTCTCAAATTTGAAAATTAAATTAATCATTTGTAAATGCTTCTAACTCATCATATGCAAACAGCAGAATTCCTCATGTTCAAATTTATTATGTATATTGTATGTACGAATTTGAAGTTAAAAAAATTCTGATATCAGTTATCATCATTCATGGTTATTCG
Organism: Gymnosoma rotundatum; assembly: GCA_916610165.2. Lineage (NCBI taxonomy): Eukaryota > Metazoa > Arthropoda > Insecta > Diptera > Tachinidae > Gymnosoma > Gymnosoma rotundatum. The sequence goes on from OU744340.1 coordinate 14,259,355, forward strand.
AAGCAAACAATTTAAAAATATTGCAAGCAAAAGACAGTTTGGCCATCACGGTTAATGGGGGCTACCGGTTAACCGGATTACGAATAATCGAGGCCCGAATGCGTTATAATTTTTAGCAATGGAAATATGTACGTAGCAAAAAAAAAATTAAATTTATTTAATAATAGTAAAAGTACAATAACTATTAAAAAAATTCCAATACGCAAAATATATCCTCAATTACCAAACTGAAATTTTCATCCCAATTTTGAAAATAAAATCTCAAAATCTGACAACCCTGCATGTATATACATAGATATGCTTGCAAGTTTCATTGCGTGCAGTGTTGCCAGAAGTGAAGATTTTTCTGCATTTTGCAGCTCTGAAATTGCCAAAACCGGATTTGAAGATTTCTGATCTTTAATCCCAGATTTTTACAGTAGATTAAAAAACATTTATGCAGCTGAAATAATTAAAAGCAAAAGTCTTGACCAATGCGTTATGCAAAAAATTAGTTGGTTGTATTAAGTTTTATATTAAAGTATGGAATCATGTTTTAAAAAGAAGTACCTTCGATGATAAAATGAAATCGCTAGGCGTAGTTAGTCTAAATTTAATAATAATCGGTGCAACAAAATCAGTTTGCACTTTGCTAAAAAAAATGGGACTTGGGCTCGAAGTTAAGCGAAATTAAATATTAGAGATATACTAAAAAAACAGATATAAATTCTATATTCGGCTATGCTGAATCTTATTTAACATATCGCACTTGATCAACAATAGGGTATTAACTCAAAAATTTTAAAATATCACTTTTTTCAAGAAATCAGCTAACAACATCAATATCTATCTACTGTAAAAATTTCAACGTATTCCGTTTACTCTTTCATCTCGAAAACCACTTTTGAGACCATATTCATGATAATGTACTGATTACCTTTATTTCAACAAAAAGGTATTATTTCGAGTTAATACAAAAGTTAACATGGAACTGATTCGTAAATTTTCATAAAAAAGGTATTATTTTGAGTTGATTCTCTTTTCAATTTGGTTTAATTTTGAGTTGATACTATCTTGTTGATAAAATTTGTTTCATTTTTGATCGAAAAATTTCAGAAAAATGGTATTAACTCAAAAAAATTGATTTTTTTTTTGCAATACTTGCACAGATTTCTAGGAAAAACGATGTAAATATATTTTTAAATGGAATTTGCTTCCTATGGTATATTTGAATTTTTAAATTCTGTGGCCACAAACAGTTTTTTGACTCTACTGAAAAGTTTAAAATTTTGAGTTAATACCCTCTTGTTGATCAACTGCGATATGTGTAAATCAAGTTTTTTAAAGGCTTTTATGTGATACCTATATTGATATCTTAAAAAAGGTGGTGGACCATAACTCGGAAAATATGGGCGAGCAAAAATTTTTTCACTTGATGTTTATTTTTTAATTCTCCATTGCCTTAAATATTTGCTTTTTTATTGAATTTACTTCACTAAACTAAATTTGTTCCAAACGGTATGGAAAGGTCGAAGGCAGGTGTGGCATTTTTCCCGCTGCTTCGAAGGATATGGCCCTTTCTTGCTGATTTTTAAAAGCAAATTTTTCGAAACTATGTCTGATCAATTATATCTTTGTTAGTATCCATAACACTTTTAAATTTGTCATTAATGTCATGAGAATATTTCGTGAGGTAAATTTAAATAAAACGAAATTTTGCAACTTCCTATAAAATTCATCTTTAGTAGGAATATTGCTTAAAAAGATTATTTAAAATATAAAAAATTTCTAATGTTTCGAACGAACTAATATCTACAGATTTATTAAGAATGAAGTCACATAATATTTATAAACAAAAGTAACAGAAATTTTTTATTAATTTTATATAAAAATTATAATAACATATTACAACTTTATATATGTACGTATGTAATTTTAACATAATTCATTTATTTTATAAGCAAATACTACTTAAATGAAAAATAAAAAAACTTTTTGAAAAATGCATTTGAAGATTTTTAAAATAAGGTACAGATTTTTTAAAGTTATATTTATTTGAAAGTAATATTTTTGGATTTTACACACCTTAATTCTGGCAACACTGATTGCGTGTTGTATCTAAAAAAGTTCAATATTCTTTCAATCGTATATTATTATATCAAGCAATAGATAAAATATTTCGAAATTTTTACAGCGGGTACATTTAAATAATATACTTCGATTTTTTTGCAAAAAGTGTTAAAATTTAAATTGATACAGCAGTTAATACAGTTATCTGCCGCTACGGTTGCGTTTTATTTAACAATGTTTTGTCTCCGCAATGTGTTTTAAATTGAATTCAAGTTTTTATAATTATTGGGTTGTATGATAATTAACTCCTTTTTTTTGAATCAAGAAAAATTTTACTAATATGGTGTTCATACATGCAGCAATTTTCAAATTATTACAATTAAGTCGATTATTGAGACTAAATTTTCATACAAAAATTACAATTTACTTATTGCCAATTAAGAGATAATTGTTTTAATAATGAGTAAAATTTATAATGCAACACTGTCAGAAGTGTGTTTAGTAAAAAGAACAATACTAACTGAACATACTTTTACAACAACAGTACCAAGGCAAATAAATACAGGTGACTGCACGGCTACAACAATCCAACAACATAAAAAACAACAGGCAATTTGTTGCTACAAAATTTAGGTATGTTGTCAAAAAATATTGTTAAAAAAAAACAAAATAAAAAAATATATTTGATGAAAAAAAGTGGTTGTAATTTTCAGAATAAGAAAGTTATAAAAATTAAGTTACTTAAAAATGAAAATCCATGAAAACTGTGACCAAAATTCTATTGTACCACTAGTTTGCCCAAATCACATGCATAATTCCATTCTTGCACGTTGACCATTTGAAGACTAACATAATCTTCCACAAAAAAACCAAGAAATTAACTATAAATGTATTAACAATAATTTTTACTATCTTTTTACGTATATTTTGATTATACACATCAGGAACTGCAAATGCGGTTCCATGTTGTGGCTTTTTCGCCCGTGCGTTCACCTGTATTATTTCGCCATGAACAGTACTTATTGAATACACTTTGTTAAAATTTGACTAACAAACGTCAACAAAAATAACAAACAAAAAAAATGGACAAACAAATTAAGGGTGGAAAACTTGTTAAAATCAAATTTATTAGCAAATTATTTATTGTTAATAACTTTTTTATTCATCAATAGGCGTGAAATCAAAAAAGAAGAGGATTCTGTGAAATGACGTATGATCTTTCCTCTTATATTGAAAAAAGCAAGAACTGCTTCTTCCTCCAACTCCAACAGGATTTCCAAATTTAATTTTTTTTAAGATATTTAATTTGAAATATAAACTGGAAAGCACTGCTTGAAAAATTTTTATTTTTCTATTGCAATAAAGAAACGCTTTTTTTAAAACAAAATGTTTTTCCATTTAGTATGATAAAAACCACAAACACAAAAAGTAAAAATGTAAAAAATTTTTTTCAGTTGTCAATTGCTAATTGTCGTATCAATATTGAGTATGTATGAACACTAAAAATATATTGACAATTAACTGAATATTGTTTCAATTAAAAACGCATGTATGAACACCATATAAATCTATGGCAGCACACAAAAACTTTTGACTATATGGCAACACAGTGAATAGACTAACGGAATTTTACGGCGAGTTAATTTCTTAAAAAAAGTGTCGGGTATGTATGTACATTTTGTTGCGCATTATTTTGAGTTTGAAGCTGTTACTGGAAATTTTGGTAAGTAAAAATGTTCAATATTTTAATGTATTTACTCGGAATTTAAATTTATAACTTTGCAGAAAATCGAAATATATTTTAAATCTACTGATTGATTGGTTGGAAAAAAGTGGACAGTTTGATTTTTTATCCAAGGTAAGTACATTTAAAATTGTCAGTTGTTGTCCCTTTTACTACAAAAACTGAATTCCGCACAAAATTTTCAAAGCATCGTCATTCAGAATAATAAAGTAACTCCGATCAAAGAAGTAAATATATGGTGCGATAGAAGAATAAAAAATTAGAAAAAGCATCAAGTAAAAAATAGGTGCTCGGCCACATTTTCCAAGTTGCGGGGCTCTGAAATTTTCAAACTTTTTTAAATATCAATCCTTTGGGTATTATTTTAAAGCTTTTTAAGAGATCTTTAAGGAAATACTTAAATTAAAAAAACTGCTTAACCTATTAAGAGCCGATGTCATTTTTATGTATTATTATATGTATATATATTAATTCTCTGTCATCCCATTATTTGCTTTTTTGGTTGGAGTTACCTTACCAAACTATATTTACATAGATAGTAAAGGGTATGTAAAATTCGGCATAGTCGAATATAGCACTCTTACTTTTTTTTTAATTCGTTACGAATAAGCTAAATTTTGAAATAACTCTTATCATGAAAATGAATGTTGCAGAAATTAATTTGAATCCCTTTCAAATTTAACTGCAGAATGAGTTGCAATTCGTTTTAAATTCACATGGATCTGTTAAAGTGCATTTCATTTCTAATTCGTTTTAATTAAAATGATTTAAATTTATACATTTAATAAAAGTTTTTAATATTAATACTTGTAACTACAACGGCCGTAGTAATCCACAAAAGATAGGCCCATCTAAATAAATTAATTCTGGGAGACCCTTTAGTTTTTAGATTTATTTTTTATTACTTTTTGCTATTGGGAGCTATAGTAATAAGCAGTCATTTTTATTTTTACAGAAGTGCCCCTTACTGTTCAGAATACACGTAAAAAACATAATGTTGTATGAGGACACCCTTTAATTTTTAAGATTATGACAAATCTGTAAGCATAATCTAACATATTACCAAAAATTTTCGAAATCGGTTCAGAGTTAAGTCGAATTGATAACGTCCTTCTTTTTTAACCGACTTCAAAAAAAGAAGGGGGTTATATAATTCGACTGAATCTTGCTTTTTTATGTTTGTGCGAGCAGAACTTAGTCATTTCGAAACCGATTTTGAAAATTTTTGGTAATATGATAAAATTTTAAATTTAAGTTTCACATTTGAAAAAAAATATTTAAAAAATGTAAAAACAATTTTTCTTTAATTATTTAATGTGTATATATATTTTTTTAAATTAATTTATCTCAAAAGCTCTCAAGATGGCGATGCTGCAGATGGTGATGTCGTAAATACCTGCGCGAGGCTCACGGATCCTAGGACGTGTTGCTTTTGCCTCTGCGCATACAAGCGCCCATGTTACTGTTGTTGAGTATTGCCACACTTGTGCCCTGCGGTGAAGACTACACTTGCATGTTTTCGAATTCCTTTTCCCGTAGCTGAAAGCCCATGTTATCATATTCCAATGGATCGCCACCAGTATAAAACAAAACTTTTTTTATGTTTTCCAATGCCTCAGCACTAGATTTGTAAAATAAAAAATGTATAAAAAATCTATTGTTTAGTCCAAAAACAAACTACATTGTAAATTTTGTAAAAATTCTTTTAATTTTTATATGTAATTGTGGTGTAGTATTTCTGTTTTGTTGTTTCGACTCTTAAAATTTGGTAAAAAAAACAAAAAAACTACAATAATTGTGGTAACATATATTTAATTGTAAATGGTATGAATTTTGGAAGGCTATTAAAGCTTAAATAAAAGAAGAGATATTACTATTATTATTTTAATTATTTGTATTAGAAAGTTAAAAAATCGATAGAAAAAGGAAATAATTATACGATACGCACATGTAAGATAGACGACATAAACACTGAATTGATATTGAAATTGTTTTAAATATAATTATCGTGGAACATTTTTATATTAAAAACAACGGACTTTATTAAAAAACCAAACTGTTAAAGGAAACTTCAATAAATATGACACAAGCAAAACTCTCTTTTTAAACACTTATCTTTGTCTAAACATTACCCAATATAAAGACATTTATTTTCACAACAACAAACAAACAAAAATCTCCCAAAATTCCTACAGTTGCAAAATATATTAATTGTAAAATTTTCTTTATTATAAGTTAAAAATCAATTTAATAATTTTTATTACTCCCTATTAAAAATATATTCACTTTATTTTTACAATATTTTTAAAACACATTCTCTAAACTTATAAAAGAGTCGAAAGTTTTCTTTTTGTTGTATGTATTGTTTTTCACCAAATAAAAAAAAAATAATAAAAAGATAAACTAATGAAAAAAAATCAAAGGAAGCAGCAAGTGTGCTATGCCGGTGCTAAGCCAACAATAAAATTATATAAAAAAACTTAAAGAATTAAATGTTACTATATTGTATTAAAACTCAATAATCTTGTCTAAAGATTAATAAACGTAAAAAACGAATAAAGAATTTATTTTTAAAAACTCCCTCCATTTGAACTTAATTGAAATAATTTATTTATTTTTTTTAACTTATTTATTTTTTGGCACTTTATAATCTTGTTTTGTTTTCCTCTTTTATTCTTTTAAAATTGTTTCACAAATATTGTACCTCTACAAAAAAAAGAAGAAACTATGGTTTATCCTTTATATTATTTTTTATTTAAGTTTTCATTTGCATTATAATTATTTTCAATGTTTTTCTTGTACTACTAAAATTAACTTTAAAATATAAAATAAAATCTTAAACCTTAAATTAAAATATATTCACCTTTTTCTATTTAAAATGCAATAAATATATATTAGTATTAAAAAAAAGTCTATTATTTTATTAGTAAATAGAGACACTCGAAAAGATCACTTAATAATTTTCTAAGTTACTTGCCATCTTTATTATTTTGCTTTCAGACGGTTAGTTGTTACTAGTGATTAAAAAACTATATATACATATTTTTAATACAAAAAAACGAAAAAAAAATCAATTGACTCTATTTTGAAAAATTTTAGTATTTCCTGAAAGATATCTTCAACAGTTTTTAAGTATACACCTACGTATGTCTTCCAAAGTATCTATGAAAAGTTCAGAAGCCCATAACTCGGACAATATGGTCGAGCGCCAATTTTTTCACTTTAATTATTTAAGTCTATTACTCCATATACATGTTTTTTTTGATGGGAGTTACTTCACTGAAACAGATTTGCTTTAGAAAAATTCATTAAAAATTTAAACTATAAACAGCACTTTAGAATTATTCTTAAAGAAACTTTATTTTTACAATTATTTACATCATATTTTTATTCTTAATTGTGTGTCCTACTTGCTTACAAATACAAATACAATATCATCCATACAATAACACTGAAGTCAGTAAAAAGTAATTTTTTGACGCCGTCGAAATGGGAAGTTTTTTATGGAACTCTGGCAACATCATAAGAATTAAATATGCACAAAAATCGATTTATATTGTACTTATTGAGTGTATATAGGCAAAAACGCATTTAATTATAACAATATATTCATAGTGGAACCTATATATTGTAAATTTAGAAAATCGTAAAAAAATGTCCTTGAATTCACATGTCCCCAAAATATGCCTTAGGCATATAAAATTTTGAGGACTGGACTCAAAGTATGCAAATGTCCTTAAATTATACGTGGGAACGAAAAACTGACCTCAAACTATGCCTTCGGCATATATATATATATATATATATATATATATATATATTTCTCTTTTAATTAAAGTTACTTCATTGTTCCAAGTAACATGGAAAAATTAGAGGCAGGCGTAGTGCGTCTAAGGACATGGACCTATTTTGCTAATTTCCAATAGCGGCTCTCGACACATATCTGATCGATTAGGGTATTTAATTTTGATGGAAAAAGAGTATTTTGTGCAAAAAGGGTAAAATTAAGTTTGTAATTCCGTTAGTAATTTTTACAATATCCATTTTCGACACCATATTTTCCGAGGAGCCTTTAAAATTTTCAAATTTTTTTAAATATCAATATGGGTATTATTTTAAAGCTTTTAAAGAGATCTGTAAGGAAATACTAAAATTTCTTTTTAAAATTTTAACCCATTAAGAGCTGATAACATTTTTATATAGAAATATATATATGCAGTATAGGCGGGTCGATTTGTGGGAAGGCAAAAAAATCGCCCATGGCTCAGTGAAAATCGTATTCTAGGGATCAAAATAAGAAATTTTGCCCGATGAACTATACCTCTAAAACGAATTCTACTACCCCCCAACTGTTGACTTTTGTCCCGTAGGGTCATGTTTTGAAAAATCCCTCTTTGACACATTTAGAGTGCCTCAATCGAGTCCAAATGTATGGCCGACCCCGACTAAATTTGGAGGGCCGATCGACCCATGCCAGTAGCACAAACCCTGGAACTCCCCTGGGGGGTTCCCCATACAAACATTTAAAAAAATCACCACTTTTGGCACGTTACATAAAAAAAATCAGCGAAATAGCTAAGTTTTTTTTTTCTTTTCCCAGAAGTAATAACATAATATATAATATATAAATATAATAATATACCGGAAAATGTAGAGGCTGTTATGGCGACGACATTAGAGAGCCGTGCGAAATTGCTTAGACTTGAAAGCAAAAAAACTTCAAACAGTAATTTTTTTTATTTTCTTTTCTATTACTAAGTTAAATAATTTTTTTTATTTACATATTTTCTGACTAAATAAATTTCTAAAAAGAAAAACTAAATAAAATAATAAAATTAAATAAAAAATAATAAAATAAAATGGCAAAAATGGTGATTTTTTGAAATGTTTGTAGAATTCGTTTTAGAGGTATAGTTCCTCGGGCAAAGTTTCTTATTTTGATACCTAGAATACGATTTTCACTGAGCCATGGGCGATTATTAAATCGACCCGCCCTAATGCAGTGCCAATATTTTTTTATTTTTTAAGTAACGGTCACCCCGACGGCATAGCCGACTGTAGTACTCTTACTTTTTAACAAATAGTAAAATTTATAAAAAATACTATAAAAAGACTTTGTCGAAAAGGTAGTAAGCACAATACTTTTCAAAATTAAAAAGCAGCACATAGAAGCCAGAAGCTTCTAAGCTGAAATTTTGACTTAAGTACCTGTTATATCGTTTAAAACTCGTAGAACTACTGCAACAAAAGAAAATTATCTACCCGTAATTGCAGGAAGCAACTATAACTTTGATATGTTCTTACCTCATATTTCAATATGCTTTTTCGAATACTAATTGCATCACGAAGCGGCTTTTTATTAATTTTGTTTAATTCTTGAATGCTGACGCCCTTCTTCTTCCGGGTACCAATAACTATGTATAATAATAACTAATTTAGTCTATTATTTTTTTTTTACAAAATTTTTATCGTAAACGGTAAATTTTCTATAGAATAGTATTGTTATCGATAGCTGCTTTTTTAAATAATTTGTTATTAATAAGTTTACTGCAGAATAACAAAATTATCAATAACTTTTCTTTAGGATAAAAGTCTTACTTATAACTTTTTATATAGTAGTTATGCTATCGATAACATTCGTATAGAATCAGAACAGTGTTGATAAATTCTCTGTGGTATAGTAATATTATCGATAACTTCATCACTGAGTGCTCTTTTAAATACTGAGTTCTCTTTTAAATACTACCGGTAACTTTACTGTAGAATAAATAATTTAATATTCTGAAACAAAGATATCAACCTTCTTTAGAATGTTAAGGTTATCGATACTTTTTATAGAACAATAATGTTATTGATAATTTTTCTATTAAAAGGTATTGGTTTTAATAACTTTTCTATAGAATAGCAATGTTGTCGATAACTTTTTGATAAAATAAAAAGTGTTGCTATCGATAAATTTTATACGCAACAGAAATGCTATTGATAACATTTCTATAGTATTCTAATGTTACCGAAACGTCTTCAATGGAATAGTAAAGTTCTCAATAAGTTTTCTACAGAATAGTAATGTTATCGATATATTTTCTTTAGGACAGAATTGTTATTGATAACTTTACTGCAGAATTATACTATTATCAATTAGTTTTTTCTAGGACAATAATCTTTTTGATAATTTTTTATAGTGTATAGTAATGTTATCGATAACAGTCCTACAGATAAGTAAAAGTGTCGAAAATTTTTCTATGCAATTATCAATTAACCTAACATAATGCAAACTTTTACTGAATAATTATATTGTTTATAAGTTTATATTGTTTTGATTGTTTATAAGTTTATTTTTTAGAATAGTTATGATATCTATTTTTATTTTCTGTATACTTTTTTTGTAACATAGTAATGTTATTGATAATGTTGTCGACTACTTTTTACTTGTTTTCGATTACATATTTCCCTTGGAATATTAATGTTAATGTCGATGATGTTACCGATTACTTTTCTTGTAATGTTATCGAAAATTTTTTAAAGAACAGTAGAACGTCGATAATTTTTGTATGATATATTACATTTTCGGTAACTGTAACTACAGAACAGCACTGCTATTGACAACTCTTCTACAAAATGGGAATAATATCGATAACTTTTCAAGGAATAAGAATGTTATCGATAACTTTTCAAAGTTTTCCATAGTATAGTAATACTAACAAATTCTTTACCATATAATTGTAATGTTGTCAATAACTTTTACAGAAATGTAATGTTATCGATAACGTGATTGTTATGCTGTCGATAAATTTTCTTAAGCTATGTAATGCGATCGATAACTTTTCTTTAAAAGTAAGTATTTAAAACTTTTTAATATAATATTTGAGTTATCTGAAGAAAAGTTATGTCATTTAAACGTACAAGTAGAAAATTATAGCTTCTGACAAATAACTAGTACCTGGCTTATAAACTGACTGTTTTTTTAAGAACAACATTTTCATACATTGACGAAACGACTAATGTTAAACGATGATCATGTGTTTGAATAACATCAAGAGTATATTTATTTCCTTCTAATTCCAAGAAAAATCCTTTAACTTTTGTAAATAAAATTTAATATCCGATTCCAACTAAAACATAAAAATAAATGTTTGATTATGTTGTATGATTATGATTATCATTATCATTATTGAACAAAGAATTGAAATCTCATCTAAACCATTTCATTTTATCAGACTACATACATACATAATAACCTTCTCTTACTTTGTTGCAGAACTCTGTAATATTGTTTTTCCATGCATTTGGCTAATTAAATTGTCTTGTAGTATTTTATAATTCTGTGTGTTTAGTATTTCACACGCATATACATTTAAATGTTTAATTATTTCGTCTCTAAGCAAATATTTACTTTCCCTTGAAATTATGATTTTTTGCATGTTTGTGCCTGTGTATTTTTTATTTGTCTGCTTTACAGGTAATTAACTGTTATATTGGTGGTTTCAAATAAATTAAGAAAACAATAATAATAATAAGTAATAACAAAAAGGTATTTCTTTATGTAACAAGAGAAATATACATACATACATTTAGATATATGTATGTACACTCATGCGCCACAAAACCACAAGGTGTAGCATAATTTTACCACATTGTGTATTTACATTTCATTAATTGTATAAGTTTTATTGTTTTACTTTTAGCACTAAGGAGAACAAAAGTACAATAAGATGTAAAATTAGAAAATATTTGTCCTCTACAATCTCATCATTATAGACGGCAAAAAAAAGAAGAAAAGAAATGCAAATGGCACATTAAAATTGAAATCCTTAAGTTAAAAAAATTTTATAAAATTTTTTGTATGTATTTTAAAAGTAGTAGAAATACTATTTTTGGGAAAATAATGTAATGTTGCAAGAAATTCATTTAAAAGGTTAAGAATATTTTAAACCAAAAAAAAAGACTTCTGTTTAAAATATTAGTAATACGTTTTTTTACTATGTTTTGTAAAAAGTACTAAAAAAAAGTACTACCTTTTTGAAAACAGTTTATTGGACAAAATGTGTATAAAAAGATTACAATAACCAAAAAAAAAAAAAAAATAAATAAATAAATAGATAAACCTGTCTTGCTTTTAAAAGAGTTAAGATACTACTCTGCTCAAAAGTATTAAAAATACTGATTTTTATGGTTCGGAACTCGAAGAGTCCGTCAGTTACTGGTCGCTTTCTGTCAAATCATAACAGTTCGAGAATATAAAAACTTTAAAAACTATTATTTTTAAAGTAGTAGAAATACTACATTATGCAGAAGGTATTAAAAACGTTAATTGGGTAGGTATACTACTTTATAGCAGTAGGTATACTACTATATAAGAAACTAAATAGGAGGCAACATTTTAAAACAAAAAAATTGTGACTTGAATAGAAATATTAAAAAAAAAATTGAAAGAAGTACATACTACATTTTGTTAAAAGTACCAAAAATATTATGAAAGTATGGAAAATATTACTAAAAATCTTGAAAAAGTAGTCTTTCCTTATATCTGTTTAATATTTTGTGTATTTTGTGTTCAATAATGATTTTAAAAAAATACTACTTTTTACAAAACTGTAGCTTAAGACAAATTAATATAAAAATAATGGATGAAAGAATTTATATATACACACATAGGCTATATTAGTATTAATGTATTATGATATACATATAATGAAGCAGATCATTTCGTTTTAAAATAAAACTACTACTAAAAGTACTAAAATAATTTCTAAGGTACGAAACCTATTTCTAAAAACTTAAATTATTTTTTTTGTATTTATGTAATATTTTGTTTGCTGTACAGAAAAAACTGACTTTTACAAAAAGTATTAAAAAAATACTACTTTTTCCAAAGAGATTTAGCTTAGGATGAATTAACTTTTTGCCATATAAATCTTGTTCCTTTTGGTTTAGATCCTTTATAAAAACAAACAAAAAAATTATTTCCATTTAAAAAGCATAATGTTACATACTCGTACATTACTTTTACAAAATTTATTGACCACAAAAGTGTGGTTAAAGCAAAATAGACAAACTAAGTACTAGTAGCACTATTTTTCATATATGTTTATGTCTCTAATACTTTGTCTATCATCTAATAGCAATTAAGTATACAAGTTTGTAAAAATATGTATAAACAAAATGACAAATAAAAGTACAAATGTTTAGTATGTATTTCTAATACTTGGAATGGACTGAAAAGTGATATAAATAAACACGCAAAAATTATACCAGTTACATATAACAGAAACAACATTTACCTCTAAGCATTGACAGGAAATGTCAATAAATTAGATTTTGGTTTGTTTTCGTATTTTTTTTTTAATTTATTTGTATATTTGTAATCACTTGTAGACACGAATATTGAGGTTAGTGCACAAGGAAAGGAAACAAAAAATAGGGTAAATAACCATAACAAAAATGGCCTTGAAAAAATAAATCTTTTTTAAGAGCTAACGAAAATGTGGGTGCATTAGTAGTAGCAGGTGATAAGTAGTAGCAGCGATTCCTTTTATAGAAATGCAAAAAAGTTTACTTTTGTTTAATATTAGAATTTTTGGAAGACGATAATATTTTCCCGGTATTATACCAATAAAAATTTTAAATACTACCTTTTTTAATAAATTAAAAAAAAATTTTTACCTTTAAATACTACAAAATATATGTATATTTATAATGTAATTTCATATAATATTAGAATTTGGAAAAAGTTGAAAAAGTACTTTAAAAGCGGTACCTCTACTACTTTTTTTTTAAATTCTTAAAAATCAAAGTGCCCTTAAATATTTAGCATTCTACACAGAAATATTTTGTTGTCTAACAAATTTACAAAAAGGAGTTCTGAAAACTACCTTTTTTCAAAAAAGTGCATAAAATACTAAATTATTATAAATTTATAATTAAGAAATATTTTCCTTAAAATTTTAACAGCTTAGGCAGAATTTACCTTCCTAAACATGTAGCAGAAAGAAATCGTATTCCCAACCAGTTATCAATAAAAAAAGGCTTTTTTGAAAATAGTAGTAAAATACTACTTTTTTAAAAAATAGTTAAATAACATTTGATGCTAGATCTAAGAGTTTTACTACAAAATACAGACAAATATTTCCTTTTTAAATGTAGTAGAAATGCTACTTTTTAGAAAAAAAGTATGTTTTGCTTAAACAAATGAACATTTTTATTAAATTAACATAAAATGTAGATTTATTTTTATTTCTTAAAAGACAGAAGATCAATAAAAACTATTTTCTTTAAATATAACCCATTTTAGACAGAAATTTTTTTTTGTTTTTTATTCCTTTGAGAAAATCTGTCCAACGCCATATTTACAGTATTTATACAAGGCAAAAAAGTTTATTTCGTTAAAAACTTCCCATTAAACATCTCCCGTTAAGAATACTACTTTTTAAATCTCTTATTATTTTAATAGTTTAACGTAAAATTTAGGCATAAATAAACTGTTTTTTTATTACTTTGTTATCTTGTACATTAATGAAAAAAATCATATATTTGCATTTGTAATTGTTTAAGGTAGAGAATAAAAAAATTTTTTTTTCATAAAAATACGTATTTTTTAAAAAGTACATATTAGAAATAAATATTGCGTTTTGATAAGTACTTAGGGAAAGTACCTTTCTTAAATCATTGATAAAATAGATGAAGATATTTTGCTTTTCTGGAGGACTATTACATAATTTGCTAAAATTTGCTTTTAAAAAAGTAGTAGAAATACTAACCTTTTGTAAGTACTGAGACCCTTTGTTTTTCTTAATTAATAAGATGGACGAAGAAGTAATTACTAAATTTGCCTTTTAAAATAGTAGTAGATTTTGATACTTTTTAAAATTTATTTAATAAAATAAATAAATTTTACAATTTGTTATATTAATATTAAGAGCATAAATAAATATGCTTTCTTTTGTGAATTGTCGTAATATATTACTTTTTCAAAAATTTTCCACTTAAAAAAAAATTATTCTTGCCACTTTAATGTTTAAACTTTTTTTGCGTATTATAAGGAAATATAGGCAGCAGGCAAAACACCACGTCTACCTCGAATTTTGTCATGTTATTTGGAATAAAATAGAGAATTAAAAAATATTAAAAAAAAACATCAGGTAAAAAAATTGACGCTCAACCATATTTTCCGAGATACGGGGCTCTGAAATTTTCAAATTTTTTGAAATATCAATATGGATATCATTTTAAAGCTTTTGGAGAGATTTTTAAGGATATACTAAAATTTTTAAAAAATGCTTAACCCATTAAGAGCCGACGTCTATTTTATGTAAAATTATAGATATGCAGTATCAACATTTTTTTTTTGTATTTTTTAATGCTCTGTCACCCCAATATTTGCTTTTTTGATTGGAGTTACTTCACTAAACTAGATTTACATAGATGGTGAAGGGTATATAAGATTCGGCATAGCCGAATATAGCACTCTTACTCGTTTATTATGCTGGATACAAACTAGATTCCTTTTTTAAATTTTTAAATTTTTCCTTTTGTTAAGAAAAATAATAAATTGCAGTTCACAAAACTGTTAGAATTAGTACTCATTAATTAAACCTTTTCAAATTTTAATAGCAAACACCCATATAAAATAAATTTTCTACAATTTATATTAATTTTGGTGTTACTGCTTAAAGTATGTTATATAATACACATAAAAAAATTCATATAAATTATATTTGTTTTTGCCTTAACGTTTTTGGCCTTAAACGCTAAGTTTATCTGTGTTTGCATTGTGGGTGGATGAATGGTCATTGCTGGTGCTTGAAGTAAAAAAAAAACAATATATAAATTTTATTGCTTTTTGCTCTCATGAGTGATTGACTAAATAAAGCGTGGGAGAGAGTAAAGTAATAAACGACTGTATGTGTTACGTATTATTTTGATTCATTTGAACTGTGGAGCCATTAAAAGTCACACAATAATGGCGCCAAATTTAACTAAATGGAAGCAAAAATTTCTTTAACCTTTTTTTTCAAGGCGTGTAAGAATCTTGGCTGAATTATTAGATAATATTTGTATGTATTGATTTATACACCCTCTTGAAATTTCATTTAGTAGGCAAACAATTTTTTTATGTAATTTTTGTAAGACGTCTTTAAGTCAAGGGTATTAAATACATAAGCAAAAATATAAAAAATAGATTTGCGAATACAAAAATAGTTTGGCCTAAATAATGATGAAACAACAGTTTTTATAAGAATAAAAAAATTGCAGAATAACGAATAACAATATTGCCAAAAAAGTTTTTGAATTACTTAAATAAGGAGTCTTTATTATTAATTTAAATTTTAGGTTTCAAAAGCTAGCATTTCAATTTCTTTTTGAAAATAATTTTTGTTTAAAAATGTTTCTTTCCCCTTCTTTAAAATAATAAAATCTTTTAGGCATTTGCTAAAAGTGGTACCTAAAGGCGTTTCTATACTTTTAGCTTCATTGACAAATATTTTTTAATTTATTTTATGCAAATAAATTATATTAATCGAAAATAATAACAAGTTTTATTGAAAATTAATACTTTGACTGCTTTGTGAAAAAGTAGTATTTCTACTACTATTTGTATAAAATAACATTTTAAGAAATTAAACAAAGTTTGACTAAATATATATGATTTTCAATAAAACAGCTATTAGCAATTTTAGCCGTTATGTGTTAAAGTAGTATTTTAAGTACCATTTACAATAAGCACATTAAAAATTTTTATTGTGAAAACTACTTAACTATTGTAACAATAGAAAATTTCTATGCATATGTCTTTGCAAAATATATTCAAATATCTATTGAATTTGGTATGTTTTTAATGATTTCTACAAAAGTAGTATATCTATTACCATTCGAAAAAGACGAATTAGAATAAAATTAAAAAAACTGAATTTCAGTAATTCGTAGTAATACTAAATTTGATTTAAAAATGTTACTGAAAACATAATGAAAGTAGTATTTCTACTACTATTTTTTATTTTTAATTAATGAAAACCAAATATATAAAATGGAAACTAAAAATATCCATAGTTAATATAAATTAGTGAAAAATATTAATAAGTGCATTTTTGTAGAAAAAGTACTATTTCTAATAATATTTACTTTTAACAAAATTATGAAACAAATTTATTTTACTACTACGACTTCCATATATACTTGAAATATATGTTCATATATAAAATTGTGTATGCTTTTTTTCTTAATACAAGAAAAAGTAGTTTTTCTGCTACTATTTTTTAAAAGTACTATTTAAAGCAGTTTTGTTAAATTAAATATTTTTGAGGCCAGACAATGTCTAAATTTTTACATTAATTTATCGATATTTTATAAATTTTTGCCCTTCTGACCACTAAACAAAACACAAAAAAAAAAAATTAACAGTAGAAAAATAAATAAATAGAAAAGAAATATCTTAAAATGTATACATGTATATTGCTAAATGTTATGTTAATAAATGTTTTCGACAAAAAAAAATATTTTTTAATTTTTTTAATATAAAATAAAAAAATTTTTTACATTAGGTATGTTAATAAATAAATTAATTTTTCGTTAATAAATCCCTTGAATGAATAAATTCCAAAAAAAAAAAATTAATTTTTAGTTTTGAAACCCGTCTCGTAAAAAAATACATAAATAAAACGTAAGAAAATAGATAAATATTTATAAAAATTAATCTATTGACTAAAAAATAAATAAAAAATATATAAAAGAAAAACAATAAAATTTTCCGCATATAAATCCATTGATTCGGGAATATTTAGCCAATCTATACCTCGATTTTTAACAAAAAAAAAAAAAAAACAAAAAAAAAAAAAATAAATAAAAGTAAAGATAAAAAATAAATTATTTTATAAATATATAAACTTAAAAATAATTAAATTTTTCCGAAAATAAATACATCGACTTAGTAAATTTTCAACAAATTAATTTATTCCAAACCAATACTTATTATTTTATTCTGACAATAAATCATTTAACTTCAATAAGATCACAGTTTCAGTTTTTCCAAACAACACAGTTGTCAAATAAAGTGACATTATTTTAGGCCATAAATCGATTTTTCATATTTTATCTCAATTTTGCTCTTTTAGTCATGAATTAATAATTAATTTTTTCTCAAATTTTTTTTTAACAAGAAAACAATGATTTTCCTCTTTAATAATTATCGCGTGCCAATTGTCTGACATAAATCTAGAAATTTTTAATATTTTAACTTATATATTCATGAAAATATATCTTTTTGTTTTGCTTTGTTGAAACATGACTTGGCAGTAGACAATTTACCAAAACAGACAAAATACATTTACAAATAAAAGGAAAAAGTCAATTTATTTATTATGATGGCGATGCAATAATGAAATAAAAAAAATTACATATTCTTATATTTTATGTATGTATGTAAATAGGTTTATATGTACATACATATGTATATGAATTTGATTTCAATCTGTTTATTTGTTTATACAAGTTAATAGACAGTTTTATCTTTTGCATTGACATTTTTTTTTGGTTCTCTTTCAGTTTGGAATTTTGTAAATGCTTAATTGTCAATACAAAGTGATTTGAATTATTTTCAAATTAAATAAATTTGCTTCAATGATAAAAAGTTTATACATAATTTATGCGGGCATGACTTAAACGAAACCAGAAAAAATTTATTTAGGGGAAGAATGCGATTTATCGAAGATATAATTTTTCTATGGATTGATCTGGCAGGCTATAATAGCGGAGTAAGTGACACGTGAGACTTTTGTGCCTCATCTTGATGAATTGAATGCTCGACTAAATTTCAAAAACCAGATAAATCAACGGAAATCTGAAGTAGCGTTAGGAAGTGAGCGATTTTATTGGCAACCAATTACATGATCAAATACGTGCTAGAGCTTAGCTCTGAACTGGCTTGTGGTTGTTGTGACTGGAGTTACGATCTGGCAATATTGAAATGCTATAATGTGAACTCAATGATGAGAAAGGATATCGACAATCATATATCACTTAAGCCGATTGTAAATACTGGACCTTGTGACTGACCTGAAATTTAGGAACAAATTTAAGTCCAAAAGTGCTTTAACGGCACCACTGCCCCAGCATTTATAGTAGCGAAATTATTATCATACATATTTTGTCTAAAACATTTACCAGAATCCTTCAACATTTATTAAATTCAGGGTCTATTGCCAGCGTTGCCGCTGACATAATCTTTATCCTACGAATTTTTTCTTACAAATTCATCAAACTCTTTCAAAATCTACCTAATCCTGAGTCTATTGAATTGGAGTAAAGAAACTTTTTCTCTGAAATAGAAATTAAAATTTTAAATTCTTCAAGAATTTTTAATTTTTACCCTGACCAGGATTCGAACCATCGATTTTATAAATTAATGAAATTTTATTTTATTTTCGGCTTTTTGGTTCTTTTTAATTAATTTTCGCGTCTAATTTTTTTTGTTTTCTTTGGAGAACGTCCGCATACATTTGTAAATAATATTTCTTTCTAAAAATGTTTAGAAAATTAATTAAAAAGAACCAAAAAGCCGAAAATAAAGTAAAATTTCATTCTTCAAGAATTCATAAAAAAATTCCTCCCCAAAGAACTCCTACAGAGTTAGGAAGTAAAGGCGCAAAAAGGGCAACGCTGCACCTCTATATCTGATGCGATTTCTAGCTGATTTATTTATATTTTTTGTTGCGGCTTTTTCATATCTCAGCCGTGACTTAAATAAAAGGTATGTTAGTGACATTTAATGTAACTTTGGCTTCTTCAAAAAAGTAACAAAAACTAACAACAAAAACTTTAATATTGTCTTAATTTTGTTGTTAAAGACTTATGTACAACAAATAAAAAGAAGAGCCACAAATGGGCATATATTTGTGTATGTGTTGAAAGAGAGCTGTTCTCAAATTAACGAAAGATTTGCGTTTAACAAAAAAAGAATAATTTTCTTACTAACATTTTTTTTATTGAAAAAAATAATGCACAGGATACTGCTACCTTGCAAATATCAAATAATAGCAAATGGCCACTATACAGCCCTTACAGAGACTACTTTTTACAAATTCATAACTTGTTTTTAAATCTACTTAATTTTCTTTTTTCATTTGTATGCTAAAGTCCATTCGACTTTCTTGGAAAAAAATACTACTACTTTTCTTACCTTAACTCTCTATGAAAATACTAATTTTTTCGATCATGAAGTTGTTTTCTTATAATATTATTTGCTCTTAAAGAATTAATTACATATAATTTTTAAGAAATATAGTGTTATTTTTCAGATTATACTACTTTTTTACAATACTATTTTTTATATTATTTATCTTTACAAAATTTGCCGAAATATACTTTCTTCACAATTTGACTCATTTAAAATTTTTTGTAAAAAATACTACTATTTTTATAACTTCTACTACTAATTTTTTAGTCTTAAGACTGTATTGTTTTAAAATTTTTTTTCTCTTCAAAAGCTAATGCCACATAATAAAAAAAATATATATATAGTCCATTTTTATAGATTATACTACATTTTTAATATACTTTTTTCACATTTTTACTTTTACAAAATTTGCCAAAAAATTTGCAGATGTATATCTATGATTTTTAGTCTGATTTAAGATTTTTTGATAAAAAAAAAAAATACTACTATGTTGTTAACTTCTGCTACTAATTTTTTGTTCTATCTCGGAATTATATTAGTTTAACATTATCTGCTGTCAGAGATTTATTTCCAAATAACTTATTAAAAATACAGTGTTATTTTTTAATCTACTTTTTTAATCTACTACTACTCCTTTTCTTGCAATATTTATTTTTTTAACTTATTTGGTCTTAATTGAACATAATTTCTTAAAAAATATATTGTTATTTTTCAGGTTCTGCTACTTTTTTAATATAGTACTTTTTGTAATTGATTTATTTTCACGGAATTTCCTAAGATAAACTTTTTTATTATTTTTAGTCTAATTTAACGCTTTTTGAAAAAATACTACTATTTCTCAAAATTCTGCTACTATTTTTCAAAATCTTAAAATTTTATAATTTCAACATTTTTTACTCCACCACAAATTTTTTAAAAAGTGGACGATAGCACTTTTTTAGATTATGCTACTTTTTTATACAGTATGGCCTTCATGTTTCTGCTGGCACTTACGCACAATTTTGACATTAATATCCTTGACAATTTTCCATAAAAGTGACTGGTACGCCGTTTAAATTCCTTCCACATAACACTAAAAATAGAAATCTAAAAATTTCGAGTTCGAACTCTTATAACTGCAATGAGTAAGTATAAGGCCAGGGGATGTGACCTTTAGTGCTTCCATATCAATATAAACCAACAAGACAGCAAAAATAAATATTGTTAGGCAGCCTCATCTGCCAAAAAATATTGTCAGGTTAAGGTGGAAAGTTACAAGTCGCGGATAATCAATAATCAGCCTAAATCAAGTTAAAGCAATTTTGAGCAGGAGGGGATCTTCATCTCATAATATGTTTAAGCTCGATAAATTAACATCCTCGCATTCACACACTCTCTGATTCACAATTACTAAACCAAGCTGGCACTTTAAGTTATTTTTGAGGGCAATCAAAACTTTACTGTACAAATAAAGACAAATATAAATTTTTTGTAACTCTGTAACTTTTGGTACACCCCTTATATGTGTTGTTTTGAAAAATACCCACTACCGTTTTAATATGGTTTGAGTTAAGCTCAACCGTTCGGTTAAATGTCTGTTGGTTTTAAAGAGGACTAAAAGTACTCATGACTGAAAACCCAGTAAGAATGAGGGGAAAAGAAAGGAACTCAAATGGTAAATGTGGTTAGCTTTGTGTCAATGTGATTGTAGTCACATGTCACATTCATAGTTAACCAAGTGAAAAAGTCATAACTTTTACAATTTTATTTTCTGTGTTGTTTTTGTTGGTTTTTTGTTTTATCTGGTTTTGTTTTTGTTTCTTTTTTTGTTCCTTGTATGAATTTCATTTTTATTTTATGTATTTGAAAGCAAAAATAGTAGAAGATCTAAACAAATTCATGGCCTAAAAGAAATACAATGAGTGCATACTACTATAGAAGCTTTAGTAGTATTTTTAGTTGAGTTTGAGATGCTTTTTGTGTTTGTTTAATTAAATTTAATTGCTTGTAAGTGATGTAAGTGTGCGCGTGTGTGCTTATTTAATTAACTGTATATACAAACAAGCAAACACTTAAGTTATACAAGATTATTCTTTCCTAGATTTTTAATTGTTTTAAAGTGTTTGTTAGTATTTTTACTAGCAAAAAATGCGAGCAAATTTCTTATTGGAACTGCTTTAATTTTTTTCTTTGCCTAAAATTAAAAATTCTGTTTTGGTATCCTTAAACCAAATGAAGACTTAAAAAAAACTCGAATTAATATTTTTCACACCGATAATTTTTTATTGAATTTTTGTATTTTTCTAAATTTGTTAACCATTTTATAAAATGGTTTTCTGCCATCGACAGGTATCTTAAATTGTTTATTTATCTCTGAATCAGTACTTCAACTATTTTATAATACTTTTCTACAAACTTAATATAAACAAATATTTCTCGAAAGCTACTTTGCCTTATTTATATCTGTTTTCAAAATTTACTACCTTTTAAGATTTCAGTTACTTTTCAAAAATATATATTATTTTTCTTGAAATTTGCAGAAATATACGTTTTTGACATTTTTTTCTCATTTGAAGTTTTTGTAAAAATACTACTATTTTTGTTATTTCTACTTTTTTAAAAAAATACTACTTTTTCGTATTTTGCAATTAATCTATTTTAACATTGTTTATTCTAAAAGAATTAAACTTCATTATTTTCAAGAAATACAGATATTTATTTCTTATCCTGATACTACTATTTTGATATATCAATTTTTCAATATACTACTTTTTTCCAAAAACTTTTTTTTTGCAAGTTTACAGCTTGACTTTCTTAATATTTTAAGTCAAATTTAAGGTTTTAGAAAAAATACTACTATTTTTGTTACTCATGCAGAACACTACTTTTTAATCTTAAAATAATATTTGTCCATTTTTAAATAGTGCTTTTCTCAACACGTTCTTTATAATTACCAAAATTGCTAAAATAAAACTTTGTTATTATATTTTTAGACTAATTAAACGATTTGAAAAAATATATTGCTATTTTTGCTAACTACTACTTTTCAACGAAATAACTACTTTTTCTATATTTATATAGATATGTAGTGCTTTTCTAATGTTATTTACTATTGAAGAATAAAATATACGCAATTGAGAGTATACAGTACTATTGTACGGATTATAGTTTTATTTTTTTAAACTACTTTTTTATAGAATCTTTTTTAATTTCCTGCCTAAAGGCTCATTTTGTATTTTCGAAATAATCTCGTAATACTACTTTTTTAAATTTACTTTTTGACAAAATTCTACACTCTTTAATCTCTTAACTAATTTTATTGTTCCAATAATGCTTTATCTGAAAGAATTAATTCCAAGTATTTTTTTAAATTCAGTACTATTGTGCGGATTATAGTACTCTTTTTTATATACTAAATTTTTTTCAGAATCTTTTTTGACTTTACCAAAGTGTGCAGAAATTACATTTTGCTACTATTTAAGGCCTTTTTTGAGTTTATGAAAAAATATTACTATTTTCTCTTACTATTTAACAAAATAGTACTTTTTTATTTGGGAATAAATTTTATTATTTGAATAATATTTTAACTTAAGGAATTAATTATTGATTGTTTTCCAAAAAATAAAAGCACTATTTTGAAGATTATACTACTATTTTGAAAATGTTACCTACTATTTGGAAAATATAACCTTAATTTTTCCAAAGTGTGCTAAAATTATTCTACTAATGCGTTTAGGTTTATTTTACGTTTTTATAAAAAAGTACTAATTTCATACTCTTACTTTTTAGCGAAATACTGCTCGTTTATTCTTGAAATTTTATTATTATTATAATAATGCTTTATTTTAAAGAATCTGTAAGTGAACAAAAATAAAAAATACAGTACTATACTACTATTATGACATTATACAATTTTTTTTAATATTTTATTTCCATCGGAATTTTTCTGAAATAATTTTCTAAAATAATACTTTGTTAATATTTTCAGGCTATGTATATTACAAATTTAATTTTATTTAAAACTTTTTGTTAAAACTACTATTACTCTTATACTACTAATATACTACCTTTTTTATATATTTCGAATTAAATATATGAAAAGAACTGTCTTAATAAAAATTACTATCTTCTTTTTAATATGCTTTATTTGCAATATGTATAAGCTACTATTTTCAGAATCTAAACTACTATTTTTATTAGAAATATACAATAATAATTATTTGCGAATATTTTGTTTTTTACTTAAATGTTGAATAAATTAAAAAGATTTTACCTATTTTTAAAACTCATTAAAAAAATATGTATTTATATTATGCCTCACTCTTGCTACGATTTTTTTCTAACAACTTGTTAACGTCATTATTGCATAAATTCTAGCAACATGTCCATTTCACTTTGCAGCAGTTTGTGTTTTATTATTTTGCGTATTCACATAATTTTCTTGTTTTTTTTTTTTTTTTGCTTTTCTGTTTTTGCATTTTATCCACTTCAAGTTTTCAAGTTGAAAACGTTCACGTTTAACTGCATTAAATAAACATTATTTATAGCCATTAAAGCTAACAGCATTAACAACAGCAACAAATAGTGGAATTTAAATAGAATGTAACAACTAAACAATTTGACATTGAAGGTAAAAAATCATTAAGATTTTTTTTTACTACAAAATATCTTTTTAATAAAGCCTTGCTAAAAGGGAAAAGGTATTTTTCAAATATTTTCAACAGAACACAACAATGACGGTTAGCTTTTCAATATTACTATAAAGTCTATTCAAATTGTGGGAACTGTAATGTAAGTCGTTGCACTTAAGCTTTGATTTTTGGCTGCATATATCGACTATACGCAACTTTATGCAGATATTTTTTGGTACTTTTTAAAAACGGCTACTTATTAAAATACTTTTTTATTTAACAAAGCTTTGCTTAATAAAAAATACATTTTAAAAATATCATTTAAAAAATTCTTCTTCTTTTAACAATAATACTTTTCCAAATAATACTACTTTTTTAAAAAGTACTTTTTTCAAATGCTCTTTCAGGATAATATTTTTTTGTATTGACTGCTCAACATACAGCGTTTAAAAAAAGTAATATAATATATTTTTTGGGAAAAATACTTATTTTTCATAAATAATGCCTTTAAAACATACTGCTTTTTTAAGAGATATCCATTATAACTAAATTCTTTTTTTCAAAAATAATGTTTCATTTTTAAAATGTACTTGGTACTTTTTTAAAGTTGAACTTTATTAGATAGGTAAATTCTTTTAAAATATTGCTTTAAAAACTTAAAAATTTCAGTAGTTAAATATAATATTTTTTAAATAGTACTTTTTCAAAACAAAAAAAATTTATAAAAATATAAACTTATTAGTAGATAGATTTTCTTTAAAATTAATTCTTGCTAAAGCCGTTTTTATAAGATTTGTTTTTTAAACTGATTAACCAAATAAGTTTAATTTTTTATTTTTAAAATTATTATAAAAATATTTCAATTGATTTTCATTATTTTTTCCCAAAAGAAATATTTATTGCTTGTTCCATACTTTTCTGAAAAATAGTAGTAGACTCTTATAAAATCTACTTTTCTTAAATTTCTTTTTTCCTAAAGAAATAAAATTGCTTATAGTAGATATATCCCTAAATATTTTTTCTGTAAAAAGCTAAACGTGCCAATTTTCTTTAGTAACCCTAAGCTCTTAATAAAAATCACATTTTTTATTTAAGGTTAAAGACAAAAATAGTAACAGTACAAGAAAAAAAAACATTAAATAGTAGAAAAGCAAATAAATAATAATAACCAAGCGACCAAAGTGTACAGAATATAAACAAAACAGCAACACGAGCAAAACATAAAGAAAAAAACATTTTCCATTTAAGTAAAGGTCGTTATTTATTGATTTTTTAATTAAAAGTAAACTCACACAAAGGCAAACAGCAACAAAATAACACAAATAAACTGACAACAACTTTAAACAGTTACTACAATAAACAACAACTATGAGTTTCTATATAAAAGTACATAAGTATATGTAAGAATATATTTAGTGTCTCATGCCTTTTTAAGTGGTAAAAAGTACCAGAAGACATGATAAGGACGTTGATGTTGATGGCGACGACAATGATAAACAGAAGAAAATGAAATGTACATAAACATGATAGCAACAACAAAAACAACAAACAACCAAAAGTGCAAACTCAAGAAATATAAAATACAAAAATTAAATAAACAAACAATTATTAAGACTGATGGAGAGCAAAATTAAAATTAAGAAAATAAAAAATTTTAAACTAGATTTTTAAGACTAAGCTAAATAAACAAAAAAACAAAACAACAAAAAACAGCTAAATAAATTAGCTCATTTTAAAGAAATTTTAAATAGTAATAGAATTTTTGTATAATTTAGTTTTAAAATTTTTTTTTTTAAAAAGTTAGGCAAAAGGTAGTATTTTACACATGATAAAGTATTAAACAAAAATCGATACCAAAATATCTTTGTCTTTGCTATTATTTCTCACAAAAATTTAATAATAATTATAATACTTTGCTAAGCCAAGATAATTAAAAAAAGTTAAAAAAGTAGTATATTTCGAAAAGGGTATTTTATAAACTATTGACAAGAAATTAAAATTTTATATATTTATTTAAAACTAAAATAGCAAATTAACATCATCGGTTTTTAAGCAATTTTTAAAATAGTAGCATTTTTTTAAATACTACTTTAATAAAACATTATAATCATTCATTAAAACTATAAAAATTAAGGTAAGAATAAATTAAAAAATAAAAAAGTAGTATTTTTTGCATAAAAACGTTTTTATGTTTTCCGAAAAATATTCATTTATTACCAAAACTGCAGTAAAAGAGTCAAAAAGTAGTATATTTGAAAAAAATTGGTATTTTATAAAACCGTACTAAAGCTATAAAAAAGAATGAATATAAGCTTAAAAACTTAAAAAAAAAACAAATAAGAGTGCTATATTTGGCTATGCCGAATCTTATATACCCTTCACCATTTATGTAAATCTCGTTTAGTGAAGTAACTCCAATTAAAAAAGCAAATATTGGGGAGACAGAGAATTAAAAAATAAAAAGAAAAGATTTGGTACCTCATATATATAGTATTACATAAAAATGCATTCGGCTCTTATTGGGTTAAGCATTTTTAAAAAAATATAAGTATTTCCTTAAAGATCTCTTCAAAATCTTGAACACGATCCCATATTGATATTTCAAAAAAATTTTAAAATTTCAGAGTCCCGTAACTCGTAAAATATGGGTGACCGCCAATATTTTCACTTTATGTTTTTTTTATTTTTTAATTCTCTATCGCCCCATATATTTTTTTTGATTGGAGTTACTTTATTGTTATAACAGGAGAAAATTAGAGGAAGGCGTGGTCTTTTGCGGCTGTCTCAAGGTTCATGGACCGATCATGCTGGTTTTCAATAGCACCTCTTTCGACACCATATCTGATCGATTGACACATTTATTTTTTTGTGAAATCAACTTTGCCGAACGGACAGACGGATATCGCTCAATCGAAGCCACCAAGTTTCGAATAGCAGGTTGATTGTAGAGTCCTGCAGCAAATTTAATATTTCTAAATGTCCAGCCATTAAGTCGAATTTTCTGAAGAAAGTCAGTCCAGTGGTCACGTTCAAAAGCTGTTATGGCGCTCAGTATAATTTTATCCAAATTTCGCACGCTTTTAAAATGTTGCGTCTAGCATAATCGTCGCACCTATGCAATATTCATCTCAGCCGCTTTTTCTCTTCAATAAAATTAAATATGTGTTGCGATAATTTCTTCCATCCTCTACATCCAGTGAAGACTTTAGGTATTGAATGCTCCATAGATTCTTGAAAGAATGTTTCAATCACCTCAACAAATTCATCAATTTTCGTCTCCGTCACGTTTCTGTCCACAGGTAGTCCACACGTATCAATATTTGGTGTCAGTCTATTACTAAACCTGCGTCTGGAGGCTGCTTGGATGTCAAGATATGTTGAGCCTTAAGGGAGCTGTAATTCTTTACGAGAATACATACCTCTTATTTTCACATAGAAGGCTGCATTTTTTGAGTACACAGAATACAGTATGTAATATTGCCCAGTAGCTTTATTTTTTATTTTATTAATTCATATTTGTGTTTTTTGTTAAATATGAATTTGTTACTTTTTCTTATTGTTTCAGTTTTGTTCCTTTTTTTGTTTTATAGTTTTAAGTTATAAGTTTGTAAGTTAATTTAAGTTTTTTTGAAACTGAATTTTAAGAGCTTCCCTTTTTTGTGCCTTTTTTAGGGAATTAAATGCAAATTTTTGTTATACCTTATGCGAGTAATGTGCAATGTAAATGTACGTTTTTTTGTTATATTTACTAGTGTTAAAGCTTCACATTTGTAAAATTTTTGGAAAATAAATATAAATTTAAATTTAAAATTGAAATTGAAAAATTTTCAAAAATAGTAGTTTTTTTTTTAATTGTAGTGGTAGTGAGTCATGTTTAATTTTTCTGTAATTTCAAAGTATTACATAAATTTAAATTAAAAAAAGTATTATTTAAAACATGTTGGAAGAACTTTTAAACTTAACAAGTACAATTTGAATTTAATTTAATTGAACAAGACTGAAAATTGATTGGCTGTTTTCTTGTAAAAAGTAGTATTTTTCAAACGAAATTTCAAATTTGCTTTTGTTTAATTTTCCATTTTTTTATAATTATGAAAAAAGTAAGTAAAAGTTTTTTCGGTATTAAATTAATTGCATTAATTCCGCCAGTATATATTAAACTGTTGTTATAATTTTCGGTTAAAACCGTCGTCACTGGCTGTGTACTTCGTACGTGGCTTGAAAATGATGTTATCAAATCGAAAGCGCTCGCCGAACGTACAACAAAAGTTTTTTATTTAACCTAAAGTATTTAAAAAAGTAGTTTTTTATGCCTTTAATTTACGCTTAGAGAATAAACTAATTTTAAGGCCATTATAATAAGATTTAAATTAAGCCTGAATTTCTTGTTTAATGTTGTGACAAAAACAACTACAATATTGTTACGAATAATAAAATCTGGCAACCCCTGTAGTTGTTTCCGTATGAGCGTGGTGAATAAGCTAATTCAACTAATGGTGTGTTTATAGAATAACAAAACCACAAGTTAGCCAACAAAAGCTGAGCAGCCTCAATGGCTGCGTTGGTAGAGGTGCGTACTACAAAACAGAGTGTCCTGAGTTCGATACCGCATTCGGATATGCGTGCAACGAAAAAATAATAATTGTTATCATGCAATTAAAATTTATAAACAGCAGTACAAACCTCTCGAGAGGCAAAGACAATTATTGTGTGAAGCCATGGATAGACAATTTAGTGAAGACGTCTAATTTAATAAAAGGAGTAACAGATAATTGTCAAGAAGCCCTTTATAATAAAAAGTAAGAGCAATAGCGGTTAGCGCAGGGAAGTGTTACAGCATAACAACAGTGTACGGCAGACGTGTGTTGTGGCTACTGAATTAAAGGAAATGACTGGCTTGGATAAAAGGAAAAGTGGAGATGGCTGTGGATGGTTAAGGTTACTAAACAAGGCATCGAGTAGTTCATGTCTCGCCGGAGTAACACAGTAGTGTAGCGTGGATGGCTGCGTTAGTGGTGATAACGCATGGTTAGTAAATACGAGACCAAGGGTTCACAAGACCGATAGGATCGAGAAGTATAGCCAGAGAAAGCCATAAAGTTTGAAGACAGAATTTAGCCACAGTGGTATTTGCAAAAAAAAGAATCCGTACGTTTGTTCTGCTAAAAAAGTTAAAAACGTAACAATATATTTTTTTAAATATGTAGTAAAAAGTCGAACAATTTTTTAAATTCGGCGCTTTGTTTATTTTATTGTTAAAAAGGAGTACATTTTTTAAAGGAAGTAAAAGTGTGACAAGTAATTTTTTTAAATTAATAATTCCTTGTTAAGCAATGGATTTTTGCTAAAAATTAAAAAAATATACTATTTTTTAAATAGTAGAATTTTGTAAAATCACGAAAGTCCGTTGACTTTAGAGTTTGTTGTTTTAATGTCTATTTGAAGATATCAAAATAATATGTAGTATTAATTTTCTAAAAAGTAGTTCATTTTGAAAAGGTAGTAGAATAAACAAATTAATTTTTTTTTTTAATTTTGTTAGTTATTCACATTTTGGAAATAACTTTTAAGAAGAAAATTAAAGCAGAGATAATTAACCTTTTAATAAAAGGTAGTATTTTAAAAAAGGTAGTACTTTATTAAAGTAGTAAAATTTTGTAAAATTCATAAAAATAGTTCTTTCAGTTCTTATTTGAAGGTATCAACAAATTAATTGTAATAATTTTCTTAATGTTAGTATATTAAAAAAGGTAGTGAAAATAAACAAATTTAATAAGCTTAGTATTTTGTTAGTTATTCACATAAACATTTTTTAAGAATAATTTGAAATTTTTGACATGAAAATGTTAAAATATTGGGGCAAAATAACCTTTTTTGAAAAAAGGTAGTAGTTTTTAAAAAAGGTAGTAGGTTTTAAAAAAAGTAGTAAAAACCTAAAAATTTATGAGAATTAAAAAAAATTTTGTTTAAATATGTTCTAAAAAAAGTTTATTTGTTATTGAATACTATTTTTCAGAAAATACTACAATTCGCAAAAAGCAGTAGATTATATTAATTTTAAGTTTACGTAATATTCTTCTATTAAAGTTTATTTATAAGTGGTAATTGCTAACAAATTCTTAAACTACCTGCCAATATTTGATGACCTTAGAAAGATTTCTTGATTTAATTGGCCATCAAGTCACCAACTAAAGGACAAATTTAATAGACTTTCATTTTCTTTGAAATGTATATGTTTTTGTTGTTGTCAAGAAAATAATCTAGATTTTTCTATAACACAATTTGTAAACATATTAGTTTACTTAACTGTTATTCCTTTCAAGCGAAAGTAAGCGAATGTGTATTTGTTTATTTTGGTCCCTACAACTCAAACTTGTATAATATTTAATTTTTTATTTATTTATTTATTTTTTTTTTTTTGGCAAGTTACTTTTTCTGTTTGTTAGTTACTTTTTCGTCCTTCTCTACAACCATTTAGTTTTTCATTAAATTGTTTATTTTTTATTAAAAAAAAAATGAATAAATTTGACTTGCAGTTAGTCTGTTCATCAGTCCAAATTGTTTGTTTAACAGCGTCTTTGTTTGTATCTTGATTGGGTTGGTGATTTGAGGTTTCATTACAGTTTTCAATTTTCATAATTACAAAATTCGGTTCGTTTTTTGTTTTTTAAACATTTTCAGTTTGCTTAAGTATTTTGATGGACTTTTATCTTTTTTTTTTTTTTGTAACGAGAGTGGTTACAGACAAAGTGAAAGTTGAAAAACTGGCAGATTATGAGGCTTAAGTTTTTTTATTTAAACACAGACAATTATTTAATTAATAAAAACAGGCGAAAAATAGTAGCTCAAGAGGAGGCTGCTTATGTTAAATGCTTTCGAATAATTTCTTCTTAAAAAGATGGCAATGACGTAACTAATTATTGCCCACTTGGCTTTATTTCTTTTAAATCAAAATTTTGAACATTGCTTTAAATTGATGGGTCTGCTTATTGCTGGAAAAAAATCATGTCTTTGATTATGCGACCCAATTCCAATTGATTTCAATTATAGACAGCTGGATAAATCTTGCTATAACGTATATATTTTTCTCGTTCAAAATTTAAACTTTATGACAGTAAAGATTTAGTTGGTTTATGTTCTTAATATGGAAAACAAAGTTTTAGAACGCTCGAACTGGAAGATGAGTTACGATTTAAAAGATCTTTCCTTTTTTTTAAGACTCTAAACAAAACTAATGACTCTGTTGTGCGAGATTTTAAACAAAAATTCTGTGCAACAGTAGCGTTGTTTTTAAGCATTATAAATCGTTGCTCGTTGCTCTTCATACATTGTCTACATCTCTGCTGTATTTTCATCTATGTTGACTTATTTTAAGAATTTTTCTGCCATCCTTCTTTTCTACATCCTTGCGAGTTGTTTACTAAGGACCGATTTCAAACTTTTTTTGGTGGCTTTGGTCAATCCAGAACGATTTTATTCTAGCGATTAACATACTTATATCTTTAAGTTCTGCTTAAGCCATAGTTGTTTATTGGAGATTCTGTATATTCTTTGTAACAAATGCAGGCCTTAAAGATTTTAGTTTTTGTTTTGACACTGTAGCAGCTCAAGTTCCACCTATTACGCTGTTGTGTAGATGAGCCTGGGGTTTTTGGATTCTTCTCTTCATCGACATAGTATAACGACTCCAATTGTTTATTTAGTCTTAGTCGGTGTACCGCCAGATCATACGTCCTCTCATCTCTTTCATCTCTTACGCCTTTCCAGCTTGGATTAGAATTTCTTCAGCCAGATGGTGAGGCTTAGGAGATGCGAGAGGAGGATCTAAATTGCGTGTGTCGGTTTGAGACCGTATATAGGGCGTAACGGAGAGTTTCGTAGGCCCTCTTGTAGTTCTATATACGGTGTGGTACATTTTAATCTTATAGACTCGTTTATGGTCGGGAAAGCTTTGAAGCTCATGGAAGGTGCGCGTTTCGTGGAAAACAGTTTAGTAAGAGGATGTTTTTTCAAGCCTGGAGTCTGGAGGCCATTCGAATAGCGAAGTATCTTCTCCAGCGGCTATGTTGACCCTTGGGGGAGCTGGCCTTCTTCACGAGGAGGCAGTCCTTCTGTTTATCCATAGGAGAGTTAATATCTAAAATATTGTTGATACAGTTCATAACACTCCTCAATAGGTTTTTATTTATTTATTTTTTATTTGTTTTGTTTACTTTTGTTCCATTGTGTTTCGTTTCTAAGTGTGTAATTTTTTCCTTTTTTGGGGAATTCTTTTTTTAATTTTTATTGTAAATGGCTGTGCACAAAAATGTGTAAAATTTTTATTTGAACTTATGGACGTAGTCCTTGAAAAATGCTCTAGTATGCAAGGAATTATTTTTTATAAATTGTTAGTTTAAGTTACTATTTTTTGTAACACTTAAAAGTCCAAATTTCATTAAAATAATACATTTTCATTAACATTTCACCTAAAATATAAATTTTCATTAAAAGCAAAAATTCATAAAAACCAAATCTAGATTGGCAAAAAATTTATACACCATCACACAATTACAGTTTCATGAAATTATTTATTTAAAAATAAATAAAAATAAATAAAATGATTGAGTTATTTGTATACCCTTCACCACAACAAAATTGGAAAAAGAGTACAACTAAGTGTGTCATTCCATTTGTAATTTCTACAATATCTACTTCTGACCCCATAAAATATTTATATTCTGAGTTCTTTTGCAAAGCGTAGTCGATTGAGCGATGTCCGTCTGTCCGTCCGTGTTAGTGATGAGAATTAGTTTGCCTTTGCAAAAATTTAAATACGCCAATCGATCAGACATAGTGTCGGGGGAGATTCTATTGGAAATCAGCAAGATCGAACCATGTCCTTAGACGCAGCAGGCAAAAACCACGCCCACCTCTAATTTTTCCATATTATTTGGAACAATTATATTATTTGTTTCTTTTTATTGATAATTGGTTAAAACTTTTTATTAAATTATTATTTGAACTTTGAATATTATATAAATGAATATAATTTTTTTTTTGTTTTCTTTGGAAAACGTCCCCATACATTTGTAAAAATAAATTTTCTTTCTAAAAAAGATTTGTAGAAATTAAAATTACATGAACTTAAGCCAAAATAATTTCTATTCATTTATTGGTTCATTTATTGGTTAAAACTTCAAACAAACCTCGTTCGTTGCAATATTAAAATAATGTAAGGAAATCTTCATATTTTACATAAAAAGGGTAAGTAAATAGTGTACAATTTTCTATTAAGGTTAATGTGTAAAACGTGCTTTCAACCAAATACTTTATTTTTAAGGGTTTGAAAATTATTTGTTGAAAATAAAAAAAAATAATTTCATTAACATTTTAATATATTTTGATAACGATTTGTTTGCAAGATGACCCCAAATGTACAAAAAAAAAAAAAAAAATTACAATCCCTCAAGACTTAAGACGTTTCTACAAACTCTACGTATTACAACAAATATTGATTGTATGTTTAAAATTCTATAGTGATTTTGTTGTAAACCTCTAGATAGTATTACACTGTATGCTTTAACACATAAGTGCTTTGTGGAGCTTCTGGAGAAAAATAAAATCTTAACAGATTTTACAAGGACTGCCTCAAATATTTCTCTAGAGCTAGAGTTTTTACAATCATCAATATTTTCTGTATAGAAACAATAAACGTGAAAACAATTTAAATTTATCAAGCACACACTTTTCCTTATCTACTGCATTTAATATTTGTTTTTTCATAAATTCCTTTTTTATTCAAGAATAAAGCAGGATTTGTTATAGGAGGATATCCGGCTTAACAAAAATTATTTTCATATTCCATCTTAAAAAATACATTTGTCTAGTTTTGGTTATTCAGGGTGATTGATAAAATTGAAATGGGTTTGACAGTTTTAAAATCACATAAGAAGATCTTGTTAGTAAAGGCTTAAAATATTATTTTTGTCTAATTTTTCGTATTGTAAATTTTATACGAATGAACACAGCATTAGACTTATAAATTCATGAGTCTTGGGAAAACAATACAGAGACATTAAAAAATTATATACATATATAATTTTGTAAAAGAAAAAATTAAATATTTATTTTGAATGTTTTCTTTAATTCATTATTTTAATCTTTTACACATAAATTGTTGGTTGCATAAGGTTAATATGGTTTTTGGTTCCTACGGTTTCTTATTTCATTAAAGTGGGTTCAGGAGCAATCCTTAACGCACACCTTAAATTATTCCCAGTCAGTGACTGACATCTATGTATGTCACATTATATAGATGATGTTAATAAACACTTCTTTGTGCTTCTTACTGACACTAAATAACAACCAAATTTAAATTAATTTTTGATTTTACTTTATGAGAGGACATCTGTCCAAAATTCTTATACTCATACAAATTGTATGAAGCAAAACCCCAAAAAAAAAAAAAAAAAAAAAAAACGCAGCCTCAGCGCTTTGCTATTGAAAAGTGTTACTGTTTTGTAATTACTAAATCAATTTAATATTTTTACTTTCTATTTTTTATTCAGAAGATTTTATTAAATTATAATGTTGACATTACTGTTCATAACACAACATTAACGCTCTCCTAAGTATGTCATGTCAGTGTTATATGTAGTTGCCAGACAACGCTACGCCTAAAGTTTTAATTTGGTTACATGTTTGTGTGTGTGTGAGTGTCTTTTTAATTGACTTTAAAAAAGAAAAGAAATTAGGTTATCAATTCGTTTGAATGTTGTTCTTTCTTATGTTTGTGCCCACAGAACTTTGTCATTTCTAAATCGGTTTTAAAATTTTTTTCTTTATTTGAAGAAGAAATGCTTACGGATTGGTTTTGTTTTAAAAAACACTTCGTAATTTTAAAAATTACAGGGTGCCCCACACAATATATATGTTTTTTACGTGTAAAAATATTTAAATATTTAAAGTAATAAAAAAAAAAAATATCTAAAAATTAAAGGGTGTCCCCATAGGTGACGTAAATTGAACTATATTGGCCTATCTTTAAAAGGCTTAAAAATTTAACAGAATATCGATTACTATGAAAAAAGTGAAAGAAACTGGCATCCACATCGATAAATCGTGTTTTGCAAGAAGAGTTGCAAACTAAACCAAGGAGGAAATTTTGCAATTGCATAAATTTGCAATCTGATATGCACAAGATTGTGAATTGGGCTGTTGTGTTTTTAGGGTGCCACCATTTTGTTCTATGCTGGTTATTTTGACACATTCCTTAGAGTTTTTCAATTGATTATTTTATGTACTTCAAAAACCTCGCCAAGGAACGATAGAACTCGTGGCAGCATTAAGGAAGACACCAATTACCTTCTATATCGCTACAATAGTCTCTCTTGCCCTTTCCTGTGAGGTGACAGAGATTCAAATATCTTTTTTCAAGATTTCACTTTTGGGTTAATGAAAATGGCGTGCGATAAAAAGTGAAGTAAGTTGGCGAATACTAAGCACTGGGTTGCCAATTTTCTAGCAAGAATTCCGTGAAAGTTGTCGGATATTGTAAAATTTTGGTACTTTGTCTTCAATTTAAATGCCAGGTGAAGATATTTTGTTATTATTTGTATACATAACCATCTTGACATCCTCGGGTTCGGAGTACAATTAAGGAAAATAGATGAAACAGGAAGAGTATTGGTGATAGTACTTTTGACATATTTTGACATTTAACCTCAGTACTCAACAAGCGTTTATATGCTGCTGGGACAGCTTGCAACCCAACGTTTAACATTATTTAATTTACAAAACTTAAGCAGACCACTTAAGCAGGAATATTCTATTTATATAGAACGAATTTGCCTGCGTCAAGAAGAGTGATTATGTTTGCATAAGTCTTCATGTACAGCCAATGTGAACAATAACTATGCGTTCTATGTAACGGATGAATAATCACCAACGCAAATCTATGATAAATTGCTCACGTTATCCTTTTTTCGCCAGACTTCCTTGAAGAGTCCACATACAACATATTATCAGCTGAACGTCAAATAGTTCCCGAAAGCAATAAGAAAAATTTAAAGTTTTCTCTAACGGATAAATTAAATGTACGAGTCATTTAAGTCATTTACCATTTTATCGATTATAATGGAATAAGACAGCCAGTGATTGTATGTGATCTCTTGATTTCTTTTACAGTATTCAGTTACTGACAAAGCGTTCGAGAATGCTTAAACCGAGGTTAAATAAGTACATATTTATTATCGCATGAGACTTAGTGATGAGTCAGAATATTCAGCCCAATAATAAACAAAAATTCCGTGCGATTTTTTTAATCTTTTCTCCCATCACGAATTTTTCCCCTTTTTAATGACTGCGGAAAGTAAAAAAAAAAATCGGGAAAAAAGTAGGAATTATGAATTATAAAAGAAAAATTATATGTAGATAAACAAAATAATTCCCTACAAATTACAATGATGCCACTTTTTTCATATTTTGTTTCCACGGAATTCATAATTGAAGGAATCTTTTCTCTATAAATAATTTTTCCGTGGGAAAAAAATTCTGGGAGAATATTCATGATTGGGCTGATTGATAACTATTTCCGACATTTGATAAATACCTCACGAGAACTAATACACTATCAGTATTCAAGGGTATCCGCTAGCTTTTAAAACTCTTGCGTTTTAGAGATGTTTAAATTTGTTTAATATTTTTTCTTTAAATTTTAAAGAAAATAAATTATTACTTGGCCTGTTCTGTTCATTACTTGCTGGTACACATGTATAATTGTTTAAATTGCAAATTTCCTTCTTGTTTTACAGTGGCCAATATGACGCCTTTAAAGATTGAATTTTTCTTGTTTTTAT
The DNA here is from genome assembly GCA_916610165.2 of Gymnosoma rotundatum. NCBI lineage: Eukaryota > Metazoa > Arthropoda > Insecta > Diptera > Tachinidae > Gymnosoma > Gymnosoma rotundatum. The sequence goes on from OU744340.1 coordinate 14,296,765, forward strand.
AACGCATGCATATTAATTCACTTTCATACAAAGAAATAAATACACACACACAATAACTCTCTCTCTCTCTCTCTCTCTTTCTCACTGTTTTTCTTATGTAAGCAGTATTTACATTTCTTGTTGTTCTTGTATGTCCATTAAACTCATGCAATTAAAGTCAATAAACGAACATTAAAACGAATACAGAGTGAAGTATTCGTTCATATGTAAACAATGATTACGCATTTTTTTAAGGAACGGGGGGAGAATGTTATAAACAAACAAAAAATGGAGCAAGATTTTTATGTATGATTTGTGTGCATGTAAATGTGTGTAAGTATTCATGTTTATGTTATTGGCTTTTGTGCGACTGTTACACATGTTAAATGTTGTTATAAACAATGATGACCATGATAATGATGATTCAGTATTTATAATGGATATTAAAAGCAAAGGAGTGAGAAAGATATTGAAATATTTTAGGTTAAAGAGCAAAAGAAATAATGAATGTGAATAATTTAAGCGAAAGTTTGTTTGGATATATGACCATTAAAAGAACTGTTCATTTGAAATTGCCATCCATTGTAAAAAGGAATTGCAAAATATTTTACTCATAAAATTAAATAACTCCCAATGGAAAAACTGAAATAACTTCCAATGGCTGTGTTACACTTCTTTATAAACAAGAAACACGGAAATGACTAAAGGATTATATAATTTCTGTTGTTGTAAGAAGATGAATTATAACAAAAATAAATAAAAAAATAAAAATAAAAGAATTAAATAGTCATTTGATATACATATTAATAATATAAGTTTGGCAGTATCATTTGAAAATTTATCAGTTCTGCCATCATGGCCTGTTTAAAAATATTGACTGCAGAAGTTGCTCCTCTGAATATGTGAGATATAAGCTCGCCTACTTAAGATTCCCTGTCTGATTAAACTTTAGTAAAAAGGCGAGTATAGGACTATTAAGTCAAACAACTTTTTATCATGTCAGGGATGGGAAATTAAGCCAAAAGTTAGTACGGGAAACAGATTTTGGTCATAACGTACGATTTTAATCTAATCATACTACAATGGCCATTTTGAAAACAGCGTTTAGGGAAAAAGCGTAGGAATCTTCGGGTAAAGAGTGTCAAAGATAACTGAAATTAAGGATATGCAAGATAGCAGAGATAATATGAGGGCCAATATAAAGTAAAGCTTGCCCAACTATATTCACTGAACTTATTTGTAGAGATCATTAGAAGCAGAAAATAATTTTTTTTATTTTTCGTGTGAATGTTAAACCCTTAGTGTATCCAGCTATGGATGCATAGTCCTTCTAAGATAAGAGATTGGAATAAATGATCTGCCTCGCTATCTCAATGCTTAAAATTGGCTCTAAAACTTCATTGTACGGTCATCAAGGGAAAACGATCTGTCAACTGATGATCTGTCATTTGATGAATAACAGATGTGTAGATAGAATAATGAGACGCATTGCTACTGTTTTAATAGCTTCTGACCCGCCTAAACCTCTTTTCCTTCTCAGAGGTTATAAGCCAGTATTTTACACATTCCCACTCATCTCGAGGTATGTAAAAGCATTGATATTTCCTTTTGGCGTTTTTTCAAGCTATCGACTGGTATCTTCTTACGGCTGTCGACACGCATGACATTCAAGTTTGATATGTATCTGACTGTGATTTGCTATATTTTGATAGACATTGATAAAATTCGGACATCCTCCTTAGCAATTTTTATTTTAAACTTGTGTTACTCTAAGTTTTCTTATCCCGTCACTCGTTCAGTATTGATCTGATCTAATTTCATCAACTTGTCTTTGCCCTCTTTTCAGTTTTGAAGAGTCTTATGACTTCAAGACTGCAGTACGTTTAAGTCTGGGCTAAGACCAGCAAAAAGTTACACATGATCCAATGTTTAGTGTGTCGTAAGATTTTTTTTTTCTGATGGAAAGCATCTACGACATGGTTGGGATTGCAAATGAGACGACCATCTGTCTCAATATTCTTTGTGTGGTATACTGTATGTAGTTCTGTTAGCTTTGTTTTTGTACTATTTTATGTGTTCGATACGCAGCTGGTGAGAAGGGTTCGAACCGCCTGAGGAGATATACAATGAGCTAGGCCGAAACGTCGCCAGGCCAAACGGCTGTTTACGAGTGTATATTGTTTTCGATCTCGCTCGTTAATTGATACAGCCAGTACGTTCGGCTTAAAGAATTGACATATTGAACTCTTTTACTATTCGTCTTCTTCTTTACTAAATTTTTTTAGAGATTAAACTCTGCCTTGATAGCGATTTGCCGATTTTCCATCTGTTTGAGATGGAAGTCACTCAATGAGAGTCCGCATGTTTCGTCATTATTCCAGCTTGAATTTAAGAAATTATTTTTATCCACGTGATTTATAAAGCGAGATCGCTGACGATGGACGGTAAATGCCTTAAGGCCGTGTCAGATAAAACTTTATCGCTTTGCGTGACGTTTCAAACTTTAAAAAAAAGCGTATAACGCAAGAGGTATGTCACAATAAAAACTTTAACAGCGCCTAGTTATTGTTTGTTTTTATAAGTTTTTCTTCCATAATTTTCTAAAAAAAATAATAAAGAAAGAATATATAATAAAAAAATAATATTTTAAAATTCTTAACTCTTTTACGTTCGATTTTGCCAAAAATAATATACAAATGTATAGCAGCTAATTGTCAAAGCGCGCAAAAAGATGAGTGTTGCCCAACTTTGCGCTTTGCTTTGCGTTAAAAGTGCTTTATGTGACATACTTCATATAATTTCGTGCATTTTATCTTAGATGTCAAAGCGAATTTGCAACGCAACGCAAAGCAAAAGTTTTATCTGACATGGCCTTTAGCTCCATTATAACATTTTGTACTCTCTCTCTAAGTATTTCGTTAAAAAAAAGTCTCTTATATTTCTTTCGACAATTAATCTTAATTTTAGGTTCAGGATTCAGCAGTTTTTTGTGCTGTGTACACAAAAAAACTCTAAATATAAGACACCGTTCTTTTTGATTTTACAAGAACTCTCTTATTTCTTCTTTCTTTTATGAGATTGCATCCATTGGTTTTCGTTGTCATACCTTTGTTTATATGTCATGATAAACTTTGTAGCCATGTGAATAAATACGAGATGGGTTATTGATGTGCCATCATTCTGTCGTAATGTAAAGGGAATTTTTTTTATAGTAAAAACCTATTAAAATCAAAGAACTGATTGCATGCATTTGTAACATTCAAGTATGAAGAAAAGGGTTTTCCACAAGGGTCGATGAGATATGAACTTAATAGCAATAAATAGTTGGAAGGTGTTTATTGACGCTAAACTATAAAATAGCAAGATGGATTTTGGTTAATATTACTTTATCTTTAGTTTTGTCAAAGATGTGACACTTTTCGTCATCTCATTCTAGAGAGAATCGAATGATTGAGTTCTGAATCCTCGCTAGATGTTATTAATCTCTGAGTTTTTTCTAGTAGAAAAAGAAGTTGATGGTGTATTACGAAAGTTCTTTCCAAATATAGGTAGTTTCAATAGGCGGCTACAAGGGTGACAGCTCTCGAAACTCTAATTTTCATTTATGGAAAGAGAACAATACTTTTAGAAACTTTTAAAGCAGCTAGAATGTGGTAATGATGATCTCGTGGTTTCTGTAAAGTGAACAAAGAAGTAGTGGAAATTACTAGTGGGACTTATGGAATTTTATTCCTTCCTAGAAAAAGGTAAAGACGGAAGGGCATATTATGTGAATCTTCAAAGGACAAAGAATCGAATGCAAGTTTATGTAGGTTGTTGCTTATTTAGGGAAACTTTTCTTGCTGACCTTTCGTCAACAGGATAAGTAATTAGATTAATGTCTGTACCTGGCAGTAAGCCCTTACTAGACGGTGATCAAACGACTATTCTATGCCATTTTAAGACCATGGCTTGCAGCACCATAATTCTACCCCTTGCTATAGGGTCGGAGCCTATCCATAAACTCCTCTGTCAATAGTGCAACAGCACACTTCCATCTATTCCACGCAGGACCCGCAGAAATAGAATAATTGAACCACAACCATCATGTGTACCCCGGAGGGACCTCACCAATAACCGGCTATAGAGAGGGGTGGCTCTCTGTATGGGCTACCGGTTACCGTGGTGCCAGTTTATTTATTGCTATTATTATTCATACGTTATTATCATTTAAGGACACTGGTAAATCCCTTGAGAGTTACCCCACTGTCTATCCAGATTTAGTGCCTACACACTGTAGACTGGTTGCCCCTATAACCTCAAGGATCCTCGTCTGCACCTAGGTTAGGCCAGCACAGACGCTTAGTGCCCCCGGAGGGGAGCCTTTCGTCAACAGTTAGAATGTACTGAACTACGAAAGAAAATAAAATGAATCTAAAAATATTGCCGTCCTCAACTAAGATTTTTATTAAAATTTCTGGCAAAGAATTTTATTCAAATTTTATCTGCGGTTGCGTTGTCTTGACCGTATCCTAAGAGCTCAAGCGAAAATGGAATTTATATCGAATTTCGGTGCATTTTCCAATATAAAAAAAATATATATTAAAAAGTTTAGTCTACCAATCACCTAAAGCGTCATCATCTCAACAAACTGCATGAAGTAAACTGAAGTAGGGCGCGAATTTGAACGAATCTTGACAGCGCCTTAGCTATTGAAGATGGCTGCTAGTTTTTTTTAAGTGCCGTTGGTTTTGTTGAAAATAACGACATTTTAGTTATCTTCAGGTTCATCTAACAATTTGAGCTCTGTTGCCGCTTAGTGGTTGACAATTTAGCGGTAAATCTAGCCGCTAGACAAAGTTGCGCTTGGAAGGCTGATTTAGGTTGGCCTAAAGCCATTATTTTTTATATATTTTTTTTGAGTTAATGACACTTGACGATAGCTAACATAAAAAATCCCAAAGTTAAGCTTATTCATATAGCCGTTTATGGAAAATTTAGTGTTGCCACTAGAAATTATTTTTTTTGTTTGTCTTTGACGCCTCCAAAATCTATTAAGCGGAAATAACACACTAATTATGATAATTGTATCCTGCACCACAAAAAGTATATATATATAAGTTTGTCATTCCGTGTGCATTTTCTACAATATCCGTTTTCGACTCCATTGGAAATCAGCATGATCGGCCCATGCCCTTCGAGGCACCATGTAAAACACCACGCCTACCTTTAATTTTTCCATGTCATTTGAAAAAATAAAGAAACTCGAATCAAAAAAATTAATATATGAGGCGATAGAGAATTAAAAATAAGAAAACAAACAGCAAGTGAAAAAATTGGTGCTCGGCCACTATTGCCGAGTTACCGGACTCTGAAATTTTTAAATTTTTTAAAAATATCAATATGGCTATCATTCAAAACCTTTTGAAGATATCTTTAAGGAAATACAATAATTTTTAAAAAACGCTTAAACCATTAAGAGCAGGTGGCATTTTTATGTAAAATAATATATATTCAGTACCAAAAATTTTTTACGCTTTTAATTCTCTGTCACCCCATTATATGCTTTTTTGAATGGAGTTACTAAACTAAATTAAATTCATATAGATGGTGAAGGTTATATAAGATTTGAAATAGTCTCTTGTTGTTGTTGTTGTTGAAAAGCACTCTTGTTATTATTTAGTTTTTGTATAAGTTGGAAATATAGCTAAAATTCAAATGCAAGTTTGCGCAACGAAATGTACCTCATTAATAAGCCATGTGTCCACGAGGTCCTACATTTATTAGCCGCCTGTTGAGTAAACTAGTGCTTCGAGTTTTGTTTTCCTAAAGCTAAGTAAGAGTCAGGCAATAATGCCTACTTATTAATTGTGTTAATTGCGGATAGTCTAGAGAATATGAGTGGTGAGGAAGAGTGATAGATTGAGAGCTTCTTTATCTTTTCACAACATTATAATTGCACGTTACACGAACAATATTGCAGCGCCTCTAAAGTTAACAGGAGCGCTAATTATGAGGCTAGAATAGCTATTTTATATATTTGCTTACTTCGCCGACGATTTGCTGTAGAGCAGTACGGGCAAAGAACGGAGCTGTATTTATATAATAATTATATACATCTTAATATATATTTTGAAAAACGAAATTTGTTTAATTGAACGTGGCTGGGTTACGAACCCAGGTCATCGAATCAATAACAGCTTAGAAGTCAACGTGCTAACCTTCTAGGCTGTAGCACTCAGAGTTAAGTTAAAATTTGGTTTAATATTCAACTAAAAAGCATGTCCATTGTTATCTTCAGTAAACATCTCCTTCGTCTCTTTGCCTGTGATACTGGAAGCCCTCTACTTTTTCAAATAATTTTTTTTGCGAAAGTTTAATTAAACTTTTATCAATGAGAAAAATTCTCACTGTTCTTATTTGGTAACCTTTTATATTTGAATGCATGTTCAAGCTTGTGAAAGTTGTTACTCAAAACGAACGACACAATGCCAAAAAATATTTGTCAATACAACGTTATTGCAATAAATTAAACTTCAAATGATTGAGTGCATAAACATTTTGAGGAGATGCTGTTAAATTGAACTTGCAAATTGTTCTTGAGTTATTTTTTATTGTGTGGCAAATTTTTAATTTAAATATGAAAGTCTACGGGAATGTTCTCTATAGATTCTAAACACACTGAAGTATACAAAATGAGGTTTAATTTATTTTAACGATTTTTTTTTTCTATTAAATTGAGTTGAACCACTTTTAAACTGGCTTTAATGTTAAATTAAGTTATATTTTTAAAATGTCAAATTTTCTTTAACTTTAATATATTCAGTCATTTCTTTAAGAACCTTAAAACTGCATGTGACATAATTTTTTGTTTCTGGTTTATACTCACTTATAATATTTACCCTTGTCAACACAAAATTTATACTTGTAAATACTTAAGCGCACAGCACAAACATACACAACAACAAGTTCGAAACTTGACTATTAACTACAAGTATTATTATAATTTTTTCTTCTGTAAAACAAAAAATTAAAAAAAAAAACAAATATCAAATATAAACATGTCACGTGTTTGCTTCAAGTATTTTCAAGTTGTTATTTTCTTCTTTATATATTTTCTGTATTTCATAAATGCTTTAACATATGATTTTACAATGACGTCAGTTGCAGATAAATACATCATACCATATCACACAAACCCATACACAAAGTTATGTATGCAAAAAAAAAAAAGAATTTGCATAAATGCATATTAGAACATGCATAAGCCTGCTCTACATACACTGGTGTCAACTTTCTCTAGAAAATGTTAAAATTTATAGTGAAAGTTTTCTAAAAGGAAGGGGGGGGGGGGGGGGGGGGGTTGTAGAATGGAGAGAAAGAAATTCTTTCATAAACATTTATCAGCAAATTTTTAATGTCACCATAAAAGCAAATAAACACTAAATTATAATTTGTTAGAAGCTGTCTACAGATCCCCTCAAGAAACCCCTCAAGCCAACTTATGAAATGGAAAATAAACAAAGACAGAAATTAGAAGTAAACTATAATTTTGTATAAATTTTAAAATAGTTCGTCTGTCCGTACTTATTTTTTTGTTATTACTTGTTTGTTTGTTGAGTTCTTTAAAATGTAAAGCTATTTACTGTCAATTTATCTATTCAACTATCTATAATAGTATACTTATTGTAAGCATAACTAGCTTTATTGTTCGACGTTTTACTTAATACTGCCACACCGTTCGTAAGTACGATATCTATTTGTAGGTGACTAAAAACGCCTAGATTAGATATTTTTGAAAAGATCTGGCTGCTTATATATGCCTGCAGGCATAAATAATGCAAGGTTAACGAGGAAAAGTTACCATTAGGCAAAATAACAATCAAAGTTAATTAATTCTCGGAATTAAGCATGATTAGAAAGAAAATTTTTGATATATGCCACTTAAAATCTCCCTTGTAATACTAGCCTAGTCCTGCCGGCTTTTTGCATTGATCAATGAGTAAAAAGTAAGATAGTACAAGAAAAATAACTGACTATTCGTAAATTAAATTACTGCAAATTTCAAAAATTTATACCAAAAAAAAAAAAAAAAAAAAAATGGACGATGTTATAAAAAAAAAATTCAACAAAAATTTTGAAAATTAAATTTTTAACCAAATAATAAATTTTAGTGTAAAAACAACACAAAAGAAATTTTTTTCTCAAAAAAAAAAAAAAAATAAATAAATAAATAGATAAATAAAAATGATATTAATTAAAAATAAATAAATAAAAAAATTTAAAAAAAAATTACATCGGAAGACTTTATGAAAAAACCCAAATTATGCCAAATATTGCTCAATTTCAAAATGAATTTTATTTAATTCAAAAAAATAATAAAACAACTTGTAAACCCACGCAGAATTTAATATTTCTTCTTTTATAACCAAATGAGTAATTTGAGTCAGGCTTAAACTCAACTAATTTTAATTTTTAAAATTATGTAATTTAAAAAATTAACTATATTAAAATTATGCTTTTTAATTAATTTACTTTATTCGTGCTTGATTCCTTCAAATATTAATATTTCATGATATTCTCATGAAATATTTATTATTTTAAACTAAACTACAAAATGAAGTGTATTACTGCGGGGAAAGCATATCCATATGGCCATTTCACTACTGCTCAAATAGCTCATCAGTGGATTTTACCCAAATTTTGTATAGAAAAACAGAAAGTCTTATATCAAAAGTCAAATTGATTAAATGAGAACTCCATTGAATCAATAAGACAGAAGACAATAACAACTCAAAAATGTTTTATACAAAAAACACAGCAAACATTCAGTAACTAGTTTTATTTTATCTTTCATTTTTCTAAAAAATTAATTATATTAAAATTTTGCGTGTATAATCCAAATTTTAGATAAGATTAGAAAGATCAAAACATACAAAAATAGCAAAAAGTTTAAATAAGTAATTAAAAATTCATAACGAACTAAAATTAAATAATATTTCGGAAACTCAAAGAAGTTCAATAAAATATCTTTTAATAATCGAATATTTCTTTACAAAAAATGTCAAAAATGTAACAAAAAAATTAAAAATCTTTAATTTATTAAACATGTGGAGTCTGCTAAAAATCAAATATAAATTAACTAAATTTTTTATAAACTGACAATTATTAAATAAATAAAAATTTCCTTAAAAATCACACAAATTTGACTAAATTTCCAAATCACACCAAAAAACCAAAAAAAATTTTTTTTTCGTGTACTGAAATTATATTAACAATTAAATTCAATACAAATGGAATGCTTGACATGCCTGTATTAAAAAAAAATTGTAAAGCCCATATAAAGTTGTTAATTTCTTAATAGTTACGTAAATAAATAAAAAATGATGAAGTTACTCGATAGAATTTGATCAGTTAATGCTCCATTTATTACAACCTACGCTTAGCAAAAAGTTAGAACAAATATATGTGACGATTAAAAAGAAGAATAATGAAAAAATTATGACTCGTGTTTAGACTTCGTCCAAGCAAATTAATATTGATGGATTATAAAAATTCCTTGTATTCTTATTCACAAAATTCTTTAGTTAATTAGATGATGTTTACAGTGTATACAAGCTTAAGCAGATAGAAGTAAGGAATGTTGATGAAGGATGTAGCGATCAAAAAATAATGCTTTATGATCTATTAATTTCTTATTTTCCTTGTTTTCGGTAAATATAATTTTTTTTTTACTTAAGATGAATTAAAATTATTTAATAATCAGGGATCTTTTAGTAAAGATGAAGCTTTCTTTTAATATGTTTCCCTAAAAATTGACACATCATTTAAAAATTTTTCTTTTAATAAAATAAATAATAGTAAAATAATAAATAGTAAATAATAAAGAGTGAAAAAATTATAGTAAAAATTAAAAATTATTAAAATATTTTCCTAAAAATTGACAAAACATTTAAAAATAATTTTTTTAATAAAATAACAAATAAAAAAATATACATGAACTTAAGTCAGCTTAAGAATTGGTTGAGCATAAAAAATATAAAATTACTTTCAATAAATCAAAGCATTAAATTAAAGATTAAAATTAAGTTACAAATAACAGAAAAATAATCAAATAATCTTTAAATTAAAAAATAAAATAATAACAATAATAAAATAGTTCACAAAATATTCTTGAAAAAAACCGACTTCAAAGGGCCATGTGCAGTATGACAAAGTATATTGCTATATACATAAATTTATATCACCTAAAGAGACATCCTTTCACTTCAAATTTTTAATACTTTTTGTTAAAGCGTGTATATTTCTATCGTTTGACCATAACGTGAAATAAGATCACCTGTAGTTACGCTCTCTTGTTTTTCAGTTCTTTCTGTGTTTGGGTGTGTGTTCAACTGACATGCACAAATCATACGTTTCGGCCTATTATATGGGAACACCCTTTATTTTTGTAAATTCGCAAAAAGTAGTTCAGTTACGTAAACGACGAATTGAAACCCTCTTTTTTTTTGAAGTCGATTTAAAATTCAAAATTAAAAAAAAAAATCAATGTTTTGTCAAAAAATTACAGAATAGCATTTTAATTGACAATTAAATGAAATTTTTTTAAGAAAACTGATAAATTTTTTTTAAAATTTTAAATTTTTTTTAAAATTTTAAATTTTTTTTGACTACAAAAACTTAAGAAAAATCACCAAATTAAGTAAATAAATTGGTAAAAATAATTTTACCTTTTTATTAAGCAGAACTTTACTTGAAAATGTTAAAAAATTTTTAATTTCAACATTTTAATACTTTCGTCTCGTTTGACTTTTCTTTTTTTTTTTTTTTTTTGTTCAAATGCTACTTAATTCCGTATGTCGTCTGTTTTAATTAAAGTTTATTTTCTTTGTTGTTGGTTTTTGCTTTATGTCTTTGAATTTTACTCACAATTTAAAATAGTAACTTGACAAGAGGTTTACCTTAACCCTTTCATCTCTAGTTAAAAGCAACAACTGAAAGTTTTTTTCTAATGCATTTGCTTTCTATTTCAACTTTTAAGCCTTTTTCCTTAAAAAATAAAAACAAACCCAAAAAAGTTGCTATAAATCATCATTAACCTTTTACCAGTGATGACTGATTATAAAACTGCTAGAGTGTTTGTGAATTTTTACTATATTTTTTAGACAGTTTAATCAGGAAAAAGGAAACATCCCATCATCAACCTTAATAAAGTTTTTGTTTGGTAAAAATTTAAGGGCTTAGATTTCACATTAAAATACAGGCTTTTGAAACCTTAAACTATTAAACATTTTCATTTTTAAATGGAGGCGTATGCTTAATATTTAATTTAATAAAAAACTTAACAGTCATACGTTACCACTAACCACAATTGTTAATTAATCGCTTTCAAAATTTTCAGAAACAAATGTTATTGAGATTTTTTGTTAATTTACGAAAAGTTGTGTTGAAACATACTTTGCTCTTCTTCCCACTCTTTTATAATTTAATTGCTTTAAATTTGTTTGTTTTATTTTATTCTATTTAGTACGAAAAAGGGCAATTTAGTTGGAGTTTCCGCCACTATAAAAATGAAAAAAAAAAAAATAAAAATAATAATAAAATATTTTACAAAGAGCAAGAAAAAAGTAATTTAAAAAAACAGAAACATTTCAGTTTAAAAAAGGTTTTTTTTGTTGGTCATTAATTTAACAGTTAAAAATAATTTCTTTGAAAAAAAAGCAAGGAAATATAAGGGAAAAATGAAAACCGCTGAACAACGAACTAAATTGACCAACGGCTTATGAGGCTGAAAAACTTAATAAATAAAGGGAAATCTTAAAAAATAGAATTTTTTCAATTAACTTAAATTACCTTTAAATTCTTAAAAAGATTTATAATATTAATATCATCAGGGAATATGGAATTATATTTTGACAGCCAAAAACAAACAAATTTTTTCACTCTTACTTTTCTCTAAAAAGGTACTTTCCTATAAAAGGTACTTTTTTGCAAAAAGTAACTTTCTCTAAAAGGTACTTTTCAACAAAAAGTAATTTTCTCTAAAAAGTACATTTTTGCAAAAAGTAATTTTCTCAAAAAAGTACTTTTCTGCTAAAATTAATTTTCTCTAAAAAGTACTTTTCTGCAAAAAGTAATTTTCTCTAAAAGGTATATTTCTGCAAAAAGTAATTTTCTCTAAAAAGTACTTTTCTGCAAAAAGTAATTTTCTCTAAAGAGTACTTTTCTGCAAAAAGTAATTTTCTCTAAAAGGTACTTTTCTCCAGAAAGTAATCTCTCTGCAAGTAATTTTTTTCAAAAAAGTAATTTTTTCCACAAAGCACTTTAATCCTAGAAAAAGTTATTATTTATTTTTTTAAGTTACATTTGTCCAAAAAATGTATAAGGGTGAATGGTCCTAAAGCTACATCGTTTTTTCTAAAACATTTTTTTCTAAAAATCGTTATTTTATAGTGTTAATACTTTAAAAGATCTTTCCATAAATTCCCTTTCTGTTTCCTTAAGGAGTATTTTTAATATACTTTCATCTAGGAAATAACTTTATTTTATAAAAGATGCTTTATTAATTAATATATTCTTTTAAAAGTACTATTTCCAAATATAGTTTTTTTTTTTACCATAAAAAACTTTTTTGGAATTTCACTTTTTAATATTTTTTTTAAACATTTTAATTAAATGTATTTTTTTTTTTAATTTTAGTGGTCGCTAAAAATATTTTTTTTATTCATCCAAAAGATACTTTTTTGCTAAAAGTACTATTTTAAAAATTTATTAATTATAATTATTAAAAGCTAGGCCTTTATTAACTTGCGATTTTACTTTAAAAAATATGAATGTTTTAAAAATATTTTTTCAAAAGTACTATTTTCAAAATATTTTTTTTATAAAGTACTTTTCTGAAAAGTACTTTTTTAAACTTTCTTAAAATAAACTCTCATCTAGAAGACAAAGCTATTTATGCGTTTATCAAAAAAAAATTTTTTTTTCAATTTCTTCAAAAAGGTACCCTTCTTAAGGTACTATTTATAAAAAGTGTAATTGGATTTTTCTCAAATTCCGATAAGATTTTTAGAAAGAAAGATGTATGTGCATAACATTTAATAATAAAAAATTTTAAATCTTATTTACGTACTTCTAAAAGATACATTTTGTACCAATTATTTTTTCGAAGGCTTTTAAAAGAATGTTTTATAAATGATTTTGTTTCTTCTTTCTTATTTTTCTTTTAAAACTTTTAACTTAATTTTTCCAAATGAACTATTACAGAGTAGGTGTTTTTAAACACACTATTTCAGAACTTTTTTTGAGAGAATATTATTTTAAATGCCATTTTTGTAAATAATTTTCTGCGATAGTACAACTATAGCTAAATTAAAGGTACCTTTGAAAATTACTGTTCTAATAGGAATTAAAAAAAAATTTTTTCTTAATTATTTTTTTAAATCATAAATTAAATAAAGATATGATTTTTAGTAACACGTAACGCTGCTCTTTTAAAGTACATTTAGAGAATTATTTCAGGAGAGATGTCATCCTGGTTATTTATACTCACCGAATTTTTTTCCCACTGGCAGTTTTTTAAAAAAGTACTTTAAAGCAAAATTACAAGAAAAATAATAAAAAGTACTTTTTGAAAAACTTTTGCTTGGGATCAGTTGTGAAAAAAGTGTAGAAAGTGGAATAAATTTATATTTAAATCGTAATAGCGAGATACTGAAAATGAAATAGGGCATTCGAAGTAGGAACAAAAAATTTCGAAAAACAGGCAAGCAAGTCTTAGTTACACTTTTAACAAGAATATACCCTGTATTCCCATTGGAATATAAGAATTGGGGCGACCTTTTCAAAAAGGGAAACCCTTAGTGTCAAGGCGAGGCAACAAAACCCCTTCGTTTTGTATAAGTACCGATCTAATTTATAACCATGAATTTCGTTTAACTTGTCTTTGATTTCTTAAGATATTTTGCTAATAAAAAAGTAATCTGTATTAATTAACTTTTGCCACAAAAAAAACTTTAGCTATGCAAATTTAATGTCAAAAAGGTAAAATACTAATTTAACCCTTTCGGGACGGAGTTTTATTTTGAAAACCAAATTATGTATGGTAAAATTTTTTTCATATTCTAAAACGTATGATAAAAGTATTATGTTCTCCATACTTAAAAGTTTTAAATTCGTCCTTTTATCCTGGGACATATAATCCCAACAAGTATTTTCATGGGACATAAAATTCCAATCAGTGTTCTCAAGAGCGATTCGAAATTAAAAACATAACTAAAATATAAATATTATTAGATTTAGATAAAAGTTTACATTTATTTTTAACATTTTAGGAATGCAATTAGGTATTAATTTGTGGAATGGCCCAAAACACTTGTAACATAAGGCGTTGTTACAACCTGATCATATCATCTTTGTTCGCTTTTCTATGCGAAGTGAAAAACAGCGGACACAGCGACAACGCTTCTCTTGCTCTACTGGTAAGTGGTCTCCAATATTGAGGCTATCCGTTTTTGGGCGTTTGGGAGTTCTACCTCCCTGGCGATTGCATTGAAAATAAAGAAAAAAAAGATAGTTTGAAAATTGCTGGGACGTATAATCCCAGTAGTCCCGAAAGGGTTAAACTGATTTTTCTTAAACTGCAACAGCAGAAAATATTATCATTAAAGAATATCTAGAAAAATAGACCCAACTCAACAATAGCAAGACAATTCTTTAAAAGTTGAATGCCATAGCAAGACAGATAAAACGAAAATTATTTTTTTTCAAGGGATGCCATTCATGTTTATATTAGCACCTTTAATTTTTTAGCAACAGTGGAGGAGAAAATTATAGCAAATTTTTTTCAAAACTTAATTTTATGTGAATCTGTGAGACTGCTGTAAAGTTTTTTTTTTATAATCAGTGACATGTAAAGATATTTAAACATTTACTATATGAGTTTGCTCTTTAGTGTTACAACTCACACAAAAGCTAAATGAATGAAAGAATAAGTTCTAAAAATATATATTTTTTGTTATTATTGTTATTTATGTATTACTTTTAGGGATTAGAGATGAGCTTAAGGTAAACATGAGCAACCTTAAACTTTTGGCCAACATTACATTAATTGTTTTTTTTTTGTTTGATTTATTTACGTTTTTAAAACAAGACATAAAACAATTTAGAGGTTTAAGAGGTTTAAGTTCAGGGTTGATGAATAAAATTGTTGATTGGTTGAGGTCTGTAGAAAACTGTATCTAAAATTAAATTAAATCACACAATTACGGGTAGAACTTTTATAAAGTTTGGTTTGTTGACGAAGCCAAAATGTTTAATTGAATTCTCAAAATTTTGGTCATCCTTATTTTTTAAGTATTTGTTTTTTGTTAAACATAATTAAAAAAAAAATATTTTTGGTATTTTCTTGTGTTTCCCCCAAGAAAACAGTTCCTATTTTTTTACTGACTTTAGAAAAGAAAAAGAAGTTTATAATTCTTTTTATTTTGTTATGCCCACAGAACTTAGACAGTTTTAAAAATAGAAAATTGTTGAAAAATAAAAAAGGGCCATTTTAAAAGACATATTTTTTTCGTGTTGCCAAAAGCTTATTTTGTTGGTGAAATTGAATTTTTTCATACAATTTACTCTTAAAGAAAATATTATTTTTTTGGTTTTATTAAGCAGTTTGTAAAAGTTGTAAATAATTATCAAGTTTCTAACTTTTTCTTTTATATTTCTCTTTTCAGCTTTAAATTGTTAATATGAACAGCAATCTTACTTAAAAAGTTTTAAATATCTATAAATATACATCAAACGCCTTAAAATATGCTGTTAAAATGTGCTGTTACTTCTATTTATTTTTTTCTTATATTCTTTCCATTTTTTGCAATCTTTGTTAACTAAAATGAATATTTCAACCTAAAAACATACAAGACTGATCATAATGTTGCAGCAACATATGTTTGCTGATAAGCAATTTCAACTAACACCTGTGCCGTATGCCAAGCAACATCAAACCAAACATTAAATTCTATCCAAGCCAGCTGCATAACAACTAAAACAATATGCCTGTTATTATAGAATTATTAATATAAACTTAGCAAAAAATAGTTTAATTAAAATAGAGTTAAAAATTATTAATAAAAATTTTCTTCGTTAAGACGGTGTTAGATAAAATTTTGTAAAAATTAGTTCAAAAAGTAAATCCAACAAAATGCCGGGCGGAAGAAGAGGTTTAGTTGCTCCACAAAATACATTCCTGGAGAATATTATAAGGAGATCCAACTCACAACGTAAGTATTAATGTTTTAACTAATATTTTAATTTTTATTAAAATTTTTTAAATTTGCTATAGAAAATGTTTTTTTCGACACCATAAAAAATATATATTCTGACTTCTTATGCATAGCGAAGTCAATTGAGCAATGTCGGTATGTCCGTCCGTGTATAGTAAATAAGCCAATCAATCAGATAAAGTGTCGAAAGAGATACTATTGGAAATCAGCATGATCAGTTTATGTCCTTCGAGGCCTACCTCTAATTTTTTTTCTTTCATTAAGAACAATGAAGTAACTCTAATCAAAAAAATAAATACATGGGGCGATAGAGAATTAAAAAAATAAAAAAACATCAAGTGAAAAAATTGGCTATCGCCCATATTTTCGGAGTTATGGGGATCCGAAATTTTCAAATTTTTTTAAATAACAATACGGGTATCATTTTGAAGCTTTTAGAGAGATCTTTAAAGAAATACTAAAATTTTTTAAAAAGCTTACTCCATTAAGAGCCGATGGATTTTTACGTAAAATAGTATGTATGTATAATTAAAAAGACAAAATTAAAAAGTACTTAGTGGGTGAAATTTAATTCCAATAAATGTAATTTGTTTATAAACTTTGTTTAAAAATTTGTTTATAAACTTTTTTGTAAACATTTTTTAATAAGTCATGTTTAAAAATTTTCTTATTAAGTTTTTGTATAAGCTTTGTTAATAGGGCTTGTTTATAAACATTTTTAATAAACTTTGTTTGTAAGCTTTGTTTTTATCTTTGTTTATAAGCTTTGTTTAGAAACTTTGTTCATAATCTATTTTTATAAACTTTTTTAAAAATGTGTGAAACACGTTGGCAATACTTTTTTTCTTCTAATATAATATTAAAACTTTCCTTGAAACATTTTCTTCAAGAACACAAACAAGATCTCTTACCTTCTTGGTACAAAATTGTTTTTAAACTTTGTTTATGCCTAGTGTCGTTTTTTTTTTATTAGAACTAGCACTCAGGGGGTGACCCCTACTTATACAATGCATTGTGCCAGAACTAGGAAATTAGGGCGTGGGAAGAGGGATAGAGGGAATAGTGCTGGTGGACATTTGATTAAAATCGTTGCACATTGAAAGGGGCAGGAAAGACCTCTGCGGGGAGTTTATTCTACATACGAACTGTTCGGCAAAAAAAAACGAATTCTATCTGTAATGCGTAGTGCGATTCACTGGCCAATCGACCACAAAGGAATGCGAAATTACGGTTTTCAGGAACAAGTTCCCTGATTTCATAAGAGCACATTCCCACACCGAGAGGCGCAAGAATGCTTACTTCATACTTACCAGGGTGTGAGGTAAGAAAGAAGTCGAGAGTATTGTGTTATTGCCCTTCAACACACGAAATATGTGTTGGCTCATTAATTAATTGCACGAGGTTGTGCGCGGCGAATAGCTCAACATATTGCCCTATAGACTTGTACAGTTCGAATGGCGAATCCAAGACAATTTTACTGTTCGGACAACTTTCTAGGATTCTCGATATGGAATCGGAAAGGGAATCGAAGCCGGAAATAGATATATCCCTTCCCGCCTTTGGGCTTCTGTATAAAAACCCGAAATGTAAGAAGTGTGATCAGACTTTTAATTTAATCCAAAGACTGTTAAATTCAGGATCGTTCATGCCTAGTGATTGCTGGCACTGGTACACGACTTCATTCCGAGTGTAAAACGCAAGACCCCGATGTAGACTGAAAAAGGGTAGAAGAGAGAACCCAGGCAAATGAAAATCCTGTGGATTAGAATCCTCAGATACTTGGGTCTCACCCTGGGTCTCACCCTGTGCATACACAGAGAAAAAATTCGCTCTCAACCCAAGTAAAGCGCGATATTTCCTTCAGCATTTCGCGCTAAGTTCTGTCAAAACGTTGTTGAATACTTAAAGACATTTGCAACGAAAACATTTCTTCGAGCAGATTAAGTAAAATTTGCTAAACAATTTTGCAAGTTTGAACAGAGTTCATTGCTTAACGTTAACAAGAAATTTATTTAATTCAATATTGTTTTTTAATTTTGTTTATATACAGGGAGCATATACATTGTGTATATACATATCTTAAACATATTGTTTATATACATTCTTATCTCATTGCTGTCTGTAGCAATATTAATTACAAATTTCGTTTTAGCAAAACTATTTACAGAAATTGTTGGTATTGAAATCTTTTCCCCAGTTGACTTAAGCAAAATTATTAAAAAAGTTTTCTTAGAGAAAATTGTTTGGCAAAATTGTTTTCAGGCTTTTGTTCTTAAATTTTTTTACTTGACATTCTTTATAAACATTTTTGCAAGAAAGTATTTTTTAACTATTCTTATTTCTTACTTTATGTGTATGCAGTTTTGATAGTTTCATGAAAGATTTTTTTTTTTAATTTTGATAAAATGTCAACGATTTTTAAAAGTTTATGAGTTATTAAACTTTTCTTAAATGATTTTTTACCTCATCGCTTTACTAAAGAAATAATATATTTTCAAACATTTTTATATTTTCCTGACAAAGAAAATTTTGTCAGATCTCTTGATTTGACTTCTATTCATTTTTAATGCGAAATAAAATAAATTATACGGTTGAAATTCATTCTTAAATTGACAAACGCAAACAGGTATATAAGCAAATGATCAGTTTTGGTAAACAATAATAATAAAAAGTGTTTGTCTAGGAGTAGACAATGGAAAATTATATACTAGACAAGAAAAAAAAGACAATTTTGGTGACATTTGAAAGATTTTCTGTTCTATTTATTAATATAAGACATAGTACTCTTTTAATCAATCGTTGCTAATGTTCTACTCTATTTTGCAAAAAATATTTCTGGCTATTTTATGATTTTTTTCCACTGTGAAACAATACGATCTTTAAGCTTTTCTTGTAGAGTCAAAATAGAATTGTCAAATTTTTCATTCAAAATAAGTAAAGTTGCCAAATAGTTTCCACGTTTTCGAATAGAGTTAAGGGCTTAAATTGAAAAATTATCTGAAACTAAACTCATTTCAACATTGTTTCCAAGTTTGGCCTAACATCTTTGCTTATCAACATTTTCAAATATTTTGCCAACATTGTTCCCAAAGCTTTGTTTAGCAACATTTTGAAATATTGAACAATCAGTAATAATTTGTAAGATTTTATACCTTTCAATGAAAAAAGTAAAATTAATGATATTGACAATGCGATTACGGCAACATTTTCTATATGCACAGCGATATTTCTATAAAAAATTTTTTCTCTAAGATTTTTTTTTCACAAACTTATCAAATAGCCTTGGACATAGAAATGTTTAATGATAGCAAAAACTTTAAAGCTTTCTATTTTGTATTTATAAAGACCAAAGCACTCTGGTTTTGTTATAGCAGCTTTTTTGTTCCAAACAAAAGGATGGCTTATTCTTTTAACGAGGCATAACATTTTAGTGCGTTTTCTATTTATCAAACAAAGTTATTTAATTTTACCTTTAAGGTAGGCAATATTTTTTAGTATTTAATACAGACTAGAACGTACTAAACTTTTTACATTTTACATACCTAGATTAAAAATTTATGCTTTTATGTAAGTGAATTGTATAAAGCTTGTTTTTGAAATTTTTACTAAACTTTTGTTCCATTTGAGCCTAGCAGAAGACAGTTTATTTGTAAATTTTATATCAGCCTTGGAGTTATGCTTTACTTTTTTGTTTATGTTTTTTAATTTTACAATGAGTTCAAAAAAAAAATTATGTTTAAAAATTTAATAATAATTAAACAATAGTGAGAATAAATAAAAACAATGCTTGGCAACATGTTGGTTTTAAAATTTCGTTTTTCTTTAAACTTTAAAAATTTCTCAAATTATTGGTTTTACCTTTTAATGTTTGATACGTTTTTATATCACAAAAATTACTGTTAGTGTGACTGTAGCAAATATTTGTGCTGGCATATCGTTTATGAACTGCCAGTGATGTTGATAAATCAACACAGTGCAATTTTAAGTCTTTTGTGGTTTGGTTGATGGCTTTTGTGGGTTACCCACATGAGGTTTCTTTTGCTTGTATGTGTGGAAAGTATTTTTTTTTTTTGCTTTATTAAAAAACAATATTTATTGTTACAAGTAACAATCATTTAAACCACAAACAGTGCACAAAAGTATTCATGCGTACAAACAAATACCAATAGCAACATTTTTATTTGATACATGCATATATACATACTAATATATTTTTAATAAATTTTAAAAAAGACCTTTAAATTATGATTTATCCGACGAAGATATGTTGCAATTTTAGTGTAAGTACATAAGAGTGCCATCATTCAGCTGTAGGGGCTTGTAATACATTATTTACTTTGTTGCAAAGCGGAAATATGTGGTGAGATGTTTTTTCTGAGAAAAATTTAATATAAACTTTATCAGCCAGGGAAAGAAATAGGTAGGAAAGAAAATTACTAATACATAGAATTAAATTTTATAACTGGAAAGATTTAATTTTTTTTATCGCAACATGTTTTTAAACAAAACTAGGTCTTTATATATAATTCGCTTTAACGTGTTATGTAAAATAAATTGTAATTCCAGTTGACTTTATTAAGGTGCTATTAACCGAAGTCAATGGTTAGATGGGTAAGCTAGTACCTGTGGTCATATGGCTCCTGTTTAGGTTCACTTTTTAACTTATAATTTTTTTTTACTTTTTTGCTGCACTAGTCGGTGTATCTTAGCTAGTTTGCTACACATATTATACTTTTCATTTGTTTGTCATATGTTGCTTAGCTAATCTTAAAAATTAGTTGTTTACTGCTTGTTTTTAACTAAACATATTTTAGTTGAACTTGTTGATCTTTCTCAACATGTTGCAAAGTGCCGTTAAAAATATAGTGTTCGTATTTATTGCCTTTAAGATTGCAACATTGTTTACAAATTTTTTGGCCTTTTAGTTTTTATGAATATTTTTATAATTGTTTATTTCCTGAAGTTTACTTTTAGGCATTAAATAATTATTGCACATAAATAATTGTTTAAAAATAAACTAATCTACCCTTTACTTTGATGTAAACAAATAATGCAAAAAGTTTATTTACTTCTCTTTGATGCCGTAGGAAAATATACAAAAATTTTTATTCTACAATAAGTTGTAAACTATAAAAAAATTTCGTATTGCTGTTAGCATTGCTTTTAATAAATCTTGTAAAAAAATTACAAGTTACTTTTGCATCATATTTAGAAACAAAAATTTTTTATTTTTATAAAATTCTTTCAGTATTTTTAAATTTTAACATAAATTAAATTATGTTTAATTTTAGTTTGTTGAAAAATAAAGGCATAGTGCGTTCCGAATAAAAAGGTTTAGATACATTTGTATCTAAATATTCAAAATATGATTTTTCAAATTTAGAATTCAGTGAAAAAACCTGCCGGAATATTGATAATGTATTTTAATATAATTATAGTGAAACTTTGACGAATCTTATAGGGCTTCCACTTATCTCTGGTTCCTAGAAAATATTGTTACCTTTTTCCCTTTTAAGAACTTCACTCTTCCGGTGAAGAGTTCTGTTGCAGTAAATAAAGACAAGGCAACGAAGGAAGCTAAATCAACTAGTAAGAGGGTAGCTATGCTACATTCAAAATCAGATTTTTCAAATTTAGAATTCATGTATTTTAGTATAATTACAGTGAATCTTTGACGAATCTAATAAGGCTTTCGCTTATCTCTGGTTCCTAAAAAATATTGTTACGTTTTTCCCTTTTTAGAACAAACGTACGGATTCTTTTGATTGCAAATACCACTGTGGCTTATTATAAATTCCGTATTCTTACTTTATGGCTTTTTCTGGCTCTGATCCTACTGGTCTTGTGAACCCTTGCTCTCGTATTTACTAAACATGCGTTATTAATACAAACGCATTCATCCACGCTACACTACTGTGTTACTCCGGAGAGACATAAACTACTCGATGCCTTGTTAAGTAACCTTAACCATCCACAGACATCTCCACTACTCCTTTTTTCCAATAGCCACCACACACGTCTGCCACACACTGCTGTTATGCTGTTACACTGTTACCTTGCGATAACCGCTACCCTTCTTAGTTTATATTATTAAGGGCTTCTTGACAATTATCTGTACCTCTTATATTAAATTGGACGTCTCCACTAAATTATCTGCCATGGCTTTACACAATAATTGTCTTTTGCCTCTCGGTAGGTTTGTACTGCTGTTTATTAATTTTTAATTGCAGTATAACAATTTTTATTTTTCGTTGTGCGCATGTCCGACGGCGGGGATCAAACCCACAATCTTCTGTTTTACAGCACGCACCTCTACTAACGCAGCCCCTGAGGCTGCTCAGCTTTTTTATTTTGGCTAATTGTGGTATTATTCTATACACACACAATTAGTTGATTTAACTTATTTACCACGCTCATACGGAAACAATAACAGGGGTTGCCAGATTTTATTATTCGTAACTATATAAATAAAGAGTTTCTATATTTATATTCATAAAAAGCTATAACATGTTATTAATTTACTTTATTCGTGCTTGATTCCTTCAAATATAAATATTTTATGATATTCTCATGAAATTTTTATTATTTTAAACTAAACTACAAAATGAAATGTATTACTGCGGGGAAAGCATATCCATATGGCCATTTCACTACTGCTCAAATAGCTCATCAGTGGATTTTACCCAAATTTTGTATAGAAAAACAGAAAGTCTTATATCAAAAGTCAAATTGATTAAATTAGAACTCCATTGAATCAATAAGACAGAAGACAATAACAATTAAAAAAAGTTCTACACAAAAACACAGCAAACATTTAGTAACTATTTTTATTATTTTTTTTTTTATTTTTTCTTTCATTCATTTTGATATAACATGTTATAATTACTTTAATTTAAAAAATAAGCTTTATCATTATTTTTCTTAAGTTTAAGAAAAATTACGACCAGAGTATTTCTGATGCTCTATGCCATGTGGTATAATTTTATTGAAATAATTTTAGGTAGAAAAACCTCCAGCATCATGCCAATATGTGAAGTAACAATAATATTTATTCCTTATTCAACTTCTATGTGTGTGTATTTGTTTACACTCAGATTTAAAATTATTTTTTATTACTACATAAATAGTTCTTAATAAAATTTTTCCTGAATCAAAGGGCATTTCTTAACTTAGAGAAAACCTGCAGAGAAATTTGTTTAACAACTTTTTCTTGGAAAGGTTAAAAAAAAAATAGTACAAGTATTTAAGAATCAAAGGAAAAAAAACTTTTATAGTTTAAAAAGTATTATTATTTTATATGAAAAGCTTTTCGCTTTTTAGATGAGCAAAACATATTTATTGTTTTGCCTGCTTTAAAATATTAGTTGTTATTATTATGAAATATATTGCTTTATTTATATAAGCACTAAAGTAGGCAATAATTTTTCATACTCATACACAACCTTAAAGTTAGACTTTACTTTTTGTTTCATTAAAAAAAATTATTCTTCAAATTAAATTTACATTTATTTTATGTGTTTTTATTAAAGCCTTAGGTTTGCTTAAGAAGTTTTAAATTCCTTAAGTTTTATAAAACTCTTATTTTCTTGAAGAAAATTTTATTGCTTTTTACTTATTAAGAAATTTTTTTGTTAAGCCTTTAGGATATGCTTTATTTTTTATTTGATTTCTGAACAATTTTTTTTTTCTTTTTAAAAATTTCTTAAGGTTTTATATTTTGTTACTATCTAGCACTTGCTTAACTTTTTTCTTGTTATATTATTAATGCCTTTGATTTATGTAGAGACATGACTAGTACTACAAGTATTATAATATTTGTTCTTTGTTTTTTAAGCGATAATAAAAATTGATTAACCCTTATTTTTAATGGCCCTTCAAAACATAAAATCTTTTCACATTAATTTTATATTCATACATTGTAATTAAAGCTTTTTATTGCTTTTTGTTTGCTAGTATCCTGCTGTTAATAGTGTATTACGTCTCCCAACAGTAACACAGCAGGAGCCAAGAAGTGAAAGAAACAAGTGGAAAATATCAAAGAATAAAAATTCTCTTATGCAAAATGAGCAACAAATATTTCTTTTATATATTTCTCTTTACACTACTTAACGGCAGACAAACAACAAAGTACTTTAACGAACCAACTATGCAAATCAAAGAAAAATCTAAGTGGCAATGAGTGTGGTGACTGTTTAAGATAAAATTTTAGGAAATTGTTTAACGATATAATTGTTAGGAAAAAAATTAAGATGGAAGTGCGTTAAAGAAAAATTTAAAAAAAAAGTTAAAAAAGGCTTTATAAAGGTAATTTCAAAATTGCTTAAGTTATAAATTGTGAAACAGAGCAGTTTTATGAATTTCTTTATTTTTCTTTTTTTTTTGTCACAAGATTCTATAAATATTTTATTTCATGTAAATCTTTTAAATCATAAAAACCTTTGAATTTATATATAGAAAAGTTTTATATTTAAGGATATAAGGGAGTTTAGTTTAATGAACATTTTACAATAAAACTGAAGCATATCCTCAAGGGTTTATTAAAAAAATTCTTAATAAATAAAACGCATTAAAATTTCTTTCAAGATAAGAGTTTTAGAAAAATAGAGGAATTTAAGACTTCTTAAGCAAACCTAAGGCTTAAATAAAAATGCATAAAATAAATAAATATTTAGTTTGAAGAATGAAAAAGTTTTTTTTATGTAACAAAAAATAAAGTCTAACTTTAAGGTTGTATAAAAATTATTGCCTACTTTAGTGTATATATAAATAAAACAAAATATTTCATGGTAAGAACAATTAATATCTTTAAACAGGCAAAATAATAAATATGTTTTGCTCATCAAAAAAGCGAAAAGTTTTTCATATAAAATAAGAAGATCCTTTTTACCTTTAAAAGTTGAAGAATATATGTAGAATTATAAAAAAAAATCTTTTGGTTAGAAATATATCATTTAAATTTAAGATTTTTTTTTTTATAATTAAATTGACGAAATCAATTATCTAATAAATATGTAAAATAATTTTACGCAATTAATGTCAAACTTTTAAAAATCTTAGTAAACTTAGAAGAGATTTTATTTTAATTTTTGGAAGACATATTTGACACGTTACATATAATCTATATAATATGATTTAAATTAATTTCAAGTAAAAATATATATTTTAAGGAATTTTATTCAGGATTACGAAAATCCCGCAAGAGTGACAGTCGATTGTGGCTTCAGGAATATTGTCTTTTAAAGCAACAATTGTCTCTGGCTTGTCGGCGTAACACTTAGCTTTGACGGCACTCCACAAATAAAAGCCCAACGTTGTCAAATCACAGCTCCGACCTGGCCAAACGATATCAGCTCTGCAGCTGATAATTCGAATATCAAAAACAGGGCACAAAACATCGAGTATAGCTTCGGCTGTGTGGCACGTAGCGCCGTCCTGTTGAAACCAAATGTTGCCAATGTTCACCTCTTCAATTTTTGTTACCAAAAATTCGTTCAACATGGCCCAATAACGATCGCCATTGACTGTAACGGTCACTCCTTGTTTATTTTCGAAGAAAAATGGCCCGCAACAAACAGTGACTCGTTTTAGGTGTACCGGCTTTTCAATGTATGCGTGTGGGTTTTCTGTGCCCCAAATGCGACAATTTTGTTTCTTTACATACCCACCAAGATCAAAATGAGCTTCATCTGAAAAAATGATTTTTTGGCAAAATCGGCATATTCTGTAAGTCGATCGCAGGCCCACTTAGCGAGGGGAAAACGCAGTGGATGGACAGTTGGCTTCAACTCCTGAACAAATCGGACTTTGTATGGTGTCATACCAAGGTCTTTATGCAAAATTCGTCTCAATGATGTTCGATTGTTGAGAACGACGGTGCATTGATGTTGATAGCGCTTCATGCACACTTTCTTCCTCAGCAGCAATATTCCAAAATCCGTAAGCAATTTTCGCACACATTCTGCAACGTTGGGATGATTTTCAAAGTAATGTCGCAATATTTTTCCCAGCGTTGTTCAAGCGTATACACAACTATATTCGTTCAGCGGAAGGATAAAACTAATTATCTGTCAAATCAGACTTGAGCTAAGTGTTACCATTCACGAAATAAGCAATAGTTGAAAAAAAAACCTTAGATGGCAGACCTCGTATATATCTACGGTACTATAAGGAGCCTACCTCTTCAGTAAAATATCGTAATCCCTCCAAATATTTTTAGAGGAGATTTTTGGTTTGATTTTGGGAATGTATTACTTTTACTAGAATCAATAGCAGGTGCTAAATATCTGTGTTTTTACAAGTTTTTTCACTTGTAATATATCGTTATCCCTCCAAATATTTTTAGAGGAGATTTTTGGTTTGATTTTGGGAATAATCTATTTTTAATGAAATCAAGAGCATATGTTACATATTTGAGTTCTGACAAGGTCTTTCTTAATTGTTAAAATTTTTTTTGGCTTTCGATTCCATTGATAAGAAATTTGCTGTCAGTTAGGAAACTAAAAATTTTCACTGAATACAGGTAAAACTAAATAAAGAGAGATTTTTGGTTAGATTTTGGGAATGTATTATTTTTCATGAAATCAGATGATGAATATATGATTTTTTAAAAGTTTTTTATTTGTTAAAATTCTTTCTGGTTTTCGATTCCATTAAGCAGCATTTCGCTTTCAATTTAAAATTAAAACTTTTCAAGGGGTTTTGTGGAAGCTTTTTATGCTAACTGATGAATAATTTGAACGGCAGTTAAGAAAAGAGTTTCGAATCTCCTGGCTAAAAATAATACTAAATAAATAGATCATGGCAACATAGTTGGAGGACATTTTTGGTTTCATTTTGGGAATGTAATGCTTTTAAATCTTAAGAGTTTGGCTGCCTTTACTTTCCATTGAGGAGAATTTCGCTTTCAATTTAAGAATTACAAATTTTTCGCGGAGACTTGTGCTACCTGCTGACGATTTAGCGCGGAATTAAGAGATAGATTTTTCAACTTCTTTTCATAAATAAAAATAAATAAAAATCTTGCATATAAAACGGCTAAATTATTCTTCTTGCAGACTTAAAAGAAACTAAAACTTACAAGTCAACAAAAGTTTTTTCTGAAGTGCCTATTTTCTTTTCAATGTGCATATTTCTAAAAAAATTTTTAGATTTCATGACAATTAATTACAAAACAAAAATCCATAATTTGCCCCGATCAAATAAATGAAAAGCTTCGGAATAATGTTAGAGCCTCACTGACTACTACATTTTTTAAATGCACACTAACATTTTCTATTACTAAAAGAAAAATCCGCCTTTAGATCATCGAAATGATTTTTATTTCTTCACAAATCTTTGATTTTGGCATATTCTATTACTTCATATAGTTTAAACCTTTCCTTAAATAATCATTTTAAATCCTCTTCTTATATCCAGGTAATTCACAATCTTAGTACGTATTTTTACGAAACCCTTAATGTAGGCAACATTTTTTTATTACAATTTTAATTAAAATAACAAAAAACTAAAAAATACATTTGTTATGCACATTTGTGTATTATTTTTTGCTTTAGAAAATTAAAACCTTTAAACTAAAAAATTTATTCATTCATAATCCTCTTAAATATTTATGAAAATTGTATGTGTTAAAGTGTTTCTGCCATTAATTATTCATTTGTAATTTGCTGTTGTTTAAGTGTTATTGTTTGTGTTGTTGCTACAATACATTGCTAAAACTGTGAATTTTGATTTCTAATTCCTCTCCCTAACATTATTTTGCATATAACGCGTGTTGTGCTGTATGGCAGTAAATTAGATTTTCAGCCTAGATGCTGTCTAAAAAAATGTTAAATAATTTTTTGTTGTAAAAAAAAATACTGAATAAAACTTTTGTAATTTTTATACAAGTCTAATTTTAGGCTGCGTATGACTATAATGAATAATAAATAAATAAGTATAATCACCCTTGTTCTAGTTGTCGGCGTCGTTATCATTTTGGTACCAGTATCACTTCGTATCAAAGTCGGTATCAATTCAATAAAAACTTTGCATTCTATAACATTCCTGTCGACGACATCGACGGTTTATCGTTTTTTTGTGAAATAAAAATGCACATCCCCAAGTTTTTTGTTAAACTTAATTTGTGTTTGATACTTTTATTGTAAAATGTTTTCTATAAATGAAAAAAAATTGATTAATTGATAATGAAAGCTTGAAAAACAAAAACTTGTGTTAAAAAGAAAACTTCTTAGGCAGAATTGCAATATATTTAATTTGCCGTATCGCAAGTATGAACATATGTTTTGCCTACTCCTGGCTGTGCTTTCAACGACAAATTTGGCTTCAGCAAGTTCTATGTCATTAGAATCGTTTCCAATGTCAACCATTTGAACTCCTTGAACTGCTATTTTAGGATTCAAATTCTTCTGGAAGTTAAGAAAGTTTGCCACAGCTTCTTCAACGGGCTGAGTGAAAATTTAAAATTTCGCAGTCAGAAGCTTTAAATTCCGCTTTATAACCAACCATCTTTTTTCACTTTTAATTTTTCATTTCGCCATGCCTTTAAAGTAATTTTTACAAACTTTTTTTATAAATCCCTATTTAATCCTTTACTTTGTTACCTTTTGCCATTCAGCTGCTAATCTTCTAGGCGGACCAAGAGAATATAGAATTTCTTCAATTTATTCCTATTTTTTTAATTGCATAAAGCAGTGCCTCTGCGAAAATTTTTCAATTTTTCAAATTTATTTGCATTTGAAATCTTCACTTTTTTACATTTTCAATGATATATATGATGTACATCACTTCCAGTCGTTATGCAAACAGGCGTCGACAAAAAACACAGTCACGTCAATACAATATTGTCGTCACATTTGTTATAGAATACAAAAAAATCTTTGAGCAGTGATATATTAGTGTCAATATCGACAAGTAGAATAACAAATCAAATGCGTCGACACATATCAACATTGATACGCCGACAACTAGAATAAGGGTGAATATGAATTCACATGTTTTCTAGATGTATTGACAAATCTTTTTTTTGCCGTATTCAAACTATAGTTTCTAATTTTTTGCTTTACGTTAGAATATCTGCGTCTCGGGATGATCGAACGCTTTCAAACACTTATGGATGGGCTTCCTATTGAATAAAAGTCGCTTCGTTAATAATTTAAGCTGTTGCAAATCGACATAAAGGCAAAAATTGAAGTTGTACAGGTAGGGGCAGTTATTAAAAAGACTTGTGTAAATATCAAGTCGAATCGGCACATTCATCGGCAGATAATACATCAGAAGAAACAAAACCTTAGAAGGAAATTTAATTTGTTTTTGGATTAAAACAAAACTTTTTTCTTGGAATCTTTTTTATATTAATTTTCTTTAATTGTGCTTGATTCCTTCAAATATAAATA
This sequence comes from Gymnosoma rotundatum, assembly GCA_916610165.2. Lineage (NCBI taxonomy): Eukaryota > Metazoa > Arthropoda > Insecta > Diptera > Tachinidae > Gymnosoma > Gymnosoma rotundatum. The sequence continues at coordinate 14,326,391 of OU744340.1, forward strand.
TTTCATAATACAGTGAAAACTCTACTTGCGGACACCTCTATTGAGCGGACAATTTCTTCAGTCCCTTCGATTTCCGAGTATGCATTCTAATTTGTTTCAATTTCATATTTAATAGCAATGAATGCCGACTATTTCTAAACAACCATCTTATAGACGGACACCTCTCCACAACGGACAAATCTGCTCTGACGGTCGCTGTCCGCCCACGGCAGCTTTCAATATATTCTCATGAAATATTTATTATTTTAAACTAAACTAAAAAATGAAATGTATTACTGCGGGGAAAGCATATCCATATGGCCATTTCGATACTGTTCATATATAGCTCATCAGTGGATTCTACCAAAATTTTGTAAGTAAAACCTCAGAGTCTTAAACAAAAAGCCAAATTGATTAAATTAGAACTCCATTGAATCAATAGGCAAATAGCCATAAAAAACTGGGAAACGAACACAAATTAAAGTTTTTTCTTTTGTTTAGGTTTTATTTATTTTTTAATAAAATTTTGGATAAATATTGAATTTATTAATTATTTATTTAATTAAAAGTTTGTAGGAATACTTATTTAATTAAGTGTATAATCAATGCTATTAATTATTTTATAACTTACTTTTGAATTAAATATATAATTGAGAGAATAAAATATATACATTAATTTCAATATCAAGTTGTTAAGTTATTACTGTCTTCTATATAGTAGAAGTTGATCAAATAAATACCTGTTTTCCTTGAAAATGTCTGATTCATGTTTCCACTTTAATATCCTGAGATGTCACACTTGCTGCAGACTTTCGGCAATATATTAATTTTGAAGTCCATACGTGATGGCTGTCTTACAACTGGTCAAAAGTGATAGGTAAGAACTATAGCCGTAGTGTAAATATCAAAAGAGCTATTGAAAAACTATTACAGAAACGTAAGATCCTGCCGAAAATATGTTGTGTTAATGAAAAAGTTCAGCAGACTCCGAAGATACCGTGCGGTGGCTCCGCATATTATAACTCATACCTCAAAATTATCATGTAGCTTAGCAGTTACTGCACTAGGTCTGGAGCAAGTAATACTAATATCAAAATAATCCAAATTTGAGTGAAGAATTGGATACATTAAGAAGGAAACCTTCCCACAGGCAGTCACTAAATCAAACGTTTGAAATTTGAATTTAAATGTTAAAAAAATCGAGTGGAAAGGATCCCCAAAAAATCGACTTCAAAATAGATTTCAGCTATCCTTCTATAAATGGCCATATAAATCAAATTATATTGGGGCACCCTTTGGTGCACCCTTTAAATTCCGAATCCACTTGTTTTCGTAGCGGGTTAAGCAATATATTTTCTTTATAAATTACAACCGTCTGCTTACAACTGTTTAAAAGCTTGACGATATATGTATATCAAATGACATCAACTATAGGTGCACCCTTTAATTTCCACATTCAATTTTTATACTTTTTTTTATAGCGGACTAAGCAACACAGGTACTTTGTAAGTTTTAGCTGTCTGTCTATTGCGTTTCAAGAATTTGGTTACATACATCAAATAACATCCAACTCTAGGGGAACCCTTTAATGTCGAAATCCAAATTTGATACTTTTTGTTATGGTAAACTAAGCAATACATTTTCTTTGTAAATTTCAACCGTCTGTCTACGACTGTTCAAAAGTATGGTCATATTCATCAAATAAAAAGAACTTATGGGGCACCCTTTAATTTATACTTGTTAATATAATGGTCATAATAATCGATATTCCACGTTTCAAGTATCTGTCTATAACAGTTAAAAAGATTGGCCCATATTAGTCAATTTACATTAACTATGGGAATACCCTTTTAATTTACACACATATTTTTTTTTTATTACTTTTTGCTATTGGAAGCGATATTAATAAGTAAATTTTTTGAATTTTAAAATGGGGCCCTTTGCGCCGCCTAATACACGTAAAAAACATGTATGTTTTAATGGGGAGACCCTGTAATTTTTAAAATTATGAATTTCTAAAACTGGACCAATTTGTAAACACAAGCTTTCAAATAAAAAAAATTTTTAAATCGCCTCAGAAATGAATGAGTTCTGCAAGCACAAACATAAAAACTCAATATTCAAACAAATTGATGACCTCGTCCTTTTTTTAAAAATGGTTAAAAATAGTTTTACATACTTTTAAAAAAGGTTACTTAAAGCTACTACCATTCTTTTGGAACTGCCATTTCTTGTTGGTATTAAAAATGTACAATTAAAATGACTTAAACTTTCTACTTATTTGCAAATAAAACTATTTTTTAAGTATTTTAAGTAGTTTTTATTTCAGTTAATAAAAAACTTGAAGTAAATTAAAAATAAGTGCACGTGCATATCTAAATTTATTGCTTTAATTAAATAAAATGTAGGAGTTTATAAAAGCAAAATCATGCTAGAAGGTATAAAAGGCAGGAAGATAGTAAATGAGTGAGAGAAAAGAAACACACAAGTCTTTAAAGTAGAGCTAAAGAAAAACATTATGTAGAAATCAAAATTTTATGAACTAAAATTTGTGAGGAAAGGAAAATGTTAAAAACGAGTTTAGATAGAAAATAAGATCGTGAAATTGATATATTTAAGCTTTTGCCTGTCAGTGGGGCCTTTTATTTTAAAAAATAGCTCATTTAAAATATTTTTGAAAGATCCTTCAGAAAGTTTTATTCTATCGACTTTACTGATAACTTCCCGTCCACTAGATTATTTTATTCTGGCGAGATTCGAACTCAAGAACTTGCTTTTCAATCAAATTGCCCAAGCAGCTACACAATCTCGTCCAAAATAATCTGAGGCTAAAGTTTGGCGCCTTAACCAACGTAACCATCCTGAGTAAACAATTATGAATTTTTACTCTTTGTCTTCGAATTCACGATCATCTGTAAAAGCTTTAAAAGGAAAGTAACCAGACTGCACAGAAATTTACTATATGCCAAAAGACATCTCTAGTTCAAAAGGTATCAGGCGAGTAATAAGGTCCCCGAAGCCACCAACAAAAATCCAAACTGATCAAAATGCACTCTTAAGGGATAGCAAGACCGAAGTTCGAAGTTTCTATTAAGCGCTTTATATTAAATGAAGCAAATTAATTTGGCAGATGACTGACAAATCAGCCGCTTATCAAAATAGAATAAAAAGAAGAGAAAAACACAGTAACGGTAATAAGATGGGCGAATAGAATAGTTTAAGTTATTGTGCAAGCATGGGAGTAGTTAATTAGATGGACTAATTACTTGACGATTTCATTAGCATTGATTAATAAATAATGCTTATGATTTTTTAGCATTATCATTATTTTTACAAATGGAAAAGTTTGCATTGATAATTAGTTAAAAAATAAAATCATTACGATAGAATTATGATTAAATTGCTAACAAGCATTATCATTAATGATTAAATCATTAGCATTAAACGGTAGTTAACTTTTTTTAATGTCATTATTAAAAATACTGCCGTTGAAATTTCAGTGGTAATGAAAAATCCCAAGTATAGTATTGTGGAGCTACAAGAACACATTTATTTCACTCTCATGAAATCAAATTAATATTCAAACTACTACGAAAGCAAAGACAAACACTTTTGAACAGTCAATCATGGGTTGAAATCAATAAGTATGATCAGAATCGTTATGGTGAATATATTTTTTCAGGGCATACATTTTCAAGTGCTTTCTCTAGTGATGTAGTGGACGTATTTAAGAACATCTAAGGAAATCATTAACGTGAATGGATATTGTAAAATGCTCGAAACACCCTTGAGAAGAATACAAAAAATAATTCCAAGATTTCAAGTCAAATAGCTTGCAAGTCATAAAGCGGCATGCATGCTTTCGAATTTCAACCCTGTAGATAATCTTTGATGGCCTCTACATCGAGAATTTTAAAATAAATAAACTCTTATACAACATCATTAAATGATTAATTTATTTTTAAATTACAAGCAGCAATAGCAAATTAAAGTACACATCTGCTTTAAAAATTTCTTAAACCAAAAGAATTAATTTTAATTAAAACACTCCCATCGTTAGCATTTTTTCTTGCACAGAAGTATTAAAATCCACTACTAATTTTTTTTTAATAATCCTGCACTGCATTACCTTTTTACTCTTAAGTATTATAACGTTGCATACTTTACGGGAGTGAAATGAAAAGTCAACTTGTGGGTTGAAATAAAAACATTTTTCTTCATAATGTAAATAAAACATGCTTCCAGTTAAATTCTAATGTACATTATAATTCACTATTTTTCCTTTTTTCTTTGCATAACCAATGAATTCTTAAAAACAAACGACCCCTTAAGTTTTGACCCTGACCAACGAAAATGAATTAAGCAAATACATTTTAAACTCAAATATATTTCACTTTATACACATTTTTCTCTCTTTTGCAATAAAAAGTACATTTAAATTTTATTAAAATTTTAACAACTCGAAAGTAAAGTGTGTTATTAAATTCCACTCCAAACCCGTCACAACGAGCTGTCATTCTGCTGATGATATTAAAAGCAAAATTTACTACAAAGTTGTAGTAAAATATTAAAATCTTTTTTTGTTATAAAAAATGTAGTAGTTTTTTATAACAAATACATTTTTGTTACAGTAAAGGAACTTTGTTGTACATTACATTTAATTTAACGCAAAGTATCAAATAAAAAGGTTTAATGTAATAGAGTTAGAATAAATCTCTTGAACATTTATTCGTTTCAAGTTTTCTACAATATTTAAACAGGATCTTATTTAATGTTTTTTTATGCTTTTTAGATTTTTAAAAAGGTTTGGTGTTTATTCACTTAAAAATAATTTATTTAATTTTTAATTTGAACAACTTTAAATTTTAGGTCTTTTTTTCCAGTTAAACGAAACCAAATGAACCGGTTAAACAACCGGCAACCGGTCTTAATCTAAATCTAATAAACTGACGTGCTTTTATCCTCAATAATTAATAATTAATCGGTATAAAAAAATAGCACGATAATTTTTAAAAATTAATGAAATTGATTTCGTTTCTTTTCGATGATAGCGAAATAGGCATTTTTGTAATAGAGTCAATGGCGAAAATTATTTTATTTCTATTGAAAATTAATTCTTTAAATTTCAATTCGCATTAAGATTTTTAAAAACTGATTTCATTGAACTGAAGGTTAAAGATTGAATATTCTATTCGATTTGTGTTTTTTTTTAAACTTATCAATTTTTATATACATTTATTCGAATCATTTTATTCGATTCAAAATAATTGATATTATTTGCTTCTTTTAGCACATGCTTTCCCAGCCTAGTTTCATTATTTGTCTAATCAAAACAAACATATTATTTAATATAAAAAATTTAAATGATTTAAACAGCTAAATTTTTTGTTCGAATATAAGCGAACCTATTTCGTTTTTATTCGATTAAAAAAGCCGGTTTTAATTTTCATTTATTTTAGGTAAATCGATTTCATTACTTTTTGTATTTAGAACAAATTTTTACTCGTATTAAAAGTCTCCGATTTAATTTTATTCGATTTAAAAAAAAATCCGGGTTTACTTTCATTTTTTAGGTGAATCAGTTTCTGCACTTTCTGCATTTAGAACAAATAGTTAAAATTTTTATTCGTATAAAAACATATCCGATTTAATTTTATTCGAATAAAAAAAGATTAAACTCGTAGTTAATTCCCTGTTTTATTATTTGCATAATTGGTCTACTTATTTTTTAACTTAACAAACTAATATTAAGAATTTGAATTCGAACCTAAGCGTGTCAAGTTATCTCCAGTTGAACTCGAATATGCGATTAATAAAACACTTGAGATTATCACAATCGACCCGGTTTTTACTTCAAAAAAACTGTTTTGACTAACAATAATTTTAATAAAATCTAGATAACGATAATTCTCCGAATGTTCGAATATGTTTTGTATTTTATTCGATTAGTTTTAACTAAAATTTTGTAATAAATTTTACTTAATTAAAACCAATTTTTTAAAAAGTTACAGTCGCATAACATTAATTTTTATTCGAAGAAATATTATTTTATTCGAAAGGGAAATTTGTCCCTACAGCACTAGTTGCATATTTCGTTGCATTAGAATTCAGCAGCAATAATCATAAATTAAAAAAAGCGGTTTATTTGATGTTAAACTAAGTAGACGACTTAAAGTATGAACATTAAAAAAAATCTGTTTTACCTGAAAATAATTTTATTCAAATAGAATCAGTTTGAAGTTAATAATTCTTATTGTACTCCGAATGTGCAAACCGGTTTGTAATTTTATTCGACTAGTTTTAAGTTTCCATAGAAAAATTTAGTAAGCAATATGGTACGGCTTGAATTTTGTGGGGATGTTACTGTTACTGATGTTACAGTTTATTTGATGTTCAACTAAGTACACGACTAAAAGTTCGAACCGGTTTTTATTTTTATTCGATTAATTTCAACTTTCTTTTGAAAAAACCTGTTTTACTAAAAATACTTCTAGTTAAATCGAATTAGTTTAAAATTAATAACTCTTATTGTACTCCCAATGTGCAAACCGGTTTGTGTTTTAATCGACTAGTTTCATGTTCCATTAATATAAAAATTTAGATTATACTAAGAAGCAAGAGTGGTAAGCAATATGGTACAGCTTGAATTTTGTGGGGATGTTACTGTTGCTGATGTTGCAGTATAGTTGATGTTCAACTAAATACACGACTAAAAGTTCGAACCGGTTTTTATTTTTATTCGATTGATTGCAACTTTCTTTTGAAAAAATCTGTTTTACTAAAAATAATTCTATTTAAATCGAATCAGTTTGAAATTAATAATTGTTATTGTACTCCGAATGTTCGAATGGTTTGTAATTTTATTCGACCAGTTTTATGTTCCATTACATATAAAAATGTGAATTATACTAATTTTAATTTTTTATAATTTTTAAAAATTTTAGGCGCCAACTTTAATTTTAATTCGGAGTAAAAAATATTTTATTCGGAATAAAAAATATTTTATTCGGTATAATTTTTTTATTATATCATGATATATTTTATTTGTTATTTTAATTTATTTGCTTTGTATGTAAATATATTTTTTTATGTTTTTCTTCTAAGTGACTTTAAGAATTAATTTAAGTTTTTATTTTCGCTTTTACCCTTAAAAGTTTATAACTTAAAAACTTAAATTACATTTGTCATGTACCCAACCAGAATTATAACAGTTTTCTAAACTTGTTTAAAGTTGAAAAACTATAAATTTGCTTAGCTGTGCATTTTTTTACATTTCAACTCTTGGCACTTAAGAAGTACAAATTGATTAAAAAAAAATATCTTACTGACGAGTTTGAAGTTTTTTCTTTAATTATTCTCAAACAAAAGACTAAATGTGGCGGTATGGTGGCGCATGTTTGCCAAATGTTAAAAGTATAAAAAATATTTTAATAAAAAGTTTAAGTTTTCATTGCATACCTTAAGCTGTACTCGATAAAAGTGAAGTATGCTTTTAGTATTTTAATATTATTTGTTGAATGGAATGGACATCGTATAAAATAAAGAACTTTTTTAAAGCAAATTTATTTGTTCTTGTGCTATTTTTGTGTCACAAACTTAAATTCATTTTCCTTTTATTCTTCTACTATTTCCCAACAGAAAAATTAACGCATCCTTAATTTACATTTTCATCCGTCTATTGTCTTAAAAGCATAATTTAAAATTATTATGAGAACATCTGTAGTGATACTCATTTTTCAATGTTTTTGTTTTCACATTTAATGTAACATAATGAGTGTAACATAATGATTGCTCCGAAGAGACCAACAGAAAAATATTTTTTAGGGTTTGTAGAAAAAGTAGGAATTTGAAAGAATTAAAAGAAACTGGTTTAAGGAGTAAAAAGCAAAAGTTTCTATAGATTTGGTATCACAGATAAAAAAAAATTGGTCACTTGGGCTAATGGTAATAGATTAAAGTCCCCCGTTAAAACGTGTCTGTTCTGATCCTTGTTCTAATGCTTGCCAGCGCTGGAAATTCATACACGTTGTACATTGTGCAAGTATCATAATTTTCGATTTTTATAGTGGTCAGCTGATAGTTGTCGTCTTATTGGAACCTCAACAATACATTTTCCAGTCTCAAGTACCTCGATTATATTTAATCAACTTTCTTTTTAGACTTTCTACCATAACGTCTACCCGTCTACTTCTTGCGAGGTATTCCCAGTCGCCTCTAACAAATTCTTCCTTGGCGTATAAAAACCAGAGTTCACTGCTTGAGAGAAAAAATTTTTGGTTTAATTTTACGAGACCTTGACTGAAGTTGTAGTCAATTAAAAATCGTGCCTGAGAAATGCCAGATCTCAAACGGGATGAAAATAATCTGCTCTACTTTCTAGGGTTTCATATTAGAGTAGTAATTTTTCTTCTTCTTAATTATATTGTCGATAAAAAGTCTTAGATTTGTGGGGAAGAGTTAACTCAAAAGTACGAGTATCAATTTCAAAGCATTTGGTTTAGAAGCTTATTGTATCCTCAACGATCGTTTATGCTCCTCCAGGACTATTTTTTTTATACTAAAGTCAAATAAATCAGATATAAAAAGTGATATTTTAGAGGAGCTAAACAAGGATTTGACATAAACGAATGACTCAATGGACTATTTCGCAGAATATTTTTTTTAAATGGATTTCAGTCCTGAGGGAATCCCATTCGAGAGGCAGTACTCTTTCGTTATCATACTGGTGTCAAATGTTTAAATTTTAAGAACGTTACCAAGATTTGCAGCTCATTTCTATTTTCTTTTCAAAATGAGTGATGGAAAAGGCTTAGTCTTACTCAGCCGCAGTTCTAACGGCGCCAATAAAGTGTTCAGGAAATCTTTTACCCTTTAAATTTAGCCAAATCAGTAGTGTATAAGTGGTGTGAAAGATTTTTATTTTTAAGACCTGGCGTGGTAAATTTTCTACATTGTCTAAATATTGAAATTGTGGAAGGTATTGTAATTATAACAAACGAATTAAAATTGATTTCGACTTAAGTTCATTTTTTATTTTAATTTCTAAAAATTTTAATGAAGCTAAATTATTTGCAAATGTATGCGGTAGTTTTTCAAAGAAATCTGGCAATTTTAAAATTAAAAAAAATATTAATTGCATTTCGTGGCCACACCGAAGGTTTATGTAAAGCAAAAACAAATGTAGAAGACGATTTAGAGAGAGAGAGCAGCAAAGAAATGCTTTAAGTTGTGTGTAAACTTCGTTTAACCAAATTAATGCTCCTCGTATTCTTATTTACAAAGTTATTTGGTTAAAAAGATGATGTTTACAATGTATACAACCTAAGAAGGCGCGAATGCTGATGAATAATTTAGCGATCCTGCTGGAGTCTAATTTTTCTTGTTTTCTTTAGAAAATGTGCGCATACAAATAATTTTTCTTTCTTCAATTCTTAATTCTTCACTTTTAATTCACTTGTTATAAGAGCCGTTTAGATTGAAAATGGCATAAAACACTTTCATTTAAGCTGGTACACATATTTAAAGAATGGTATATAGAGAATTAATTTCCAGAAGATTTACTTTCGCTTCTTATCTCAGGATGCTTATTTTTTCATAAAATCATAGCAGCTCTTAACATTTAAAATTTTTTTTTATTTATTTTGAAAAAGCGGCTTTGGCTTCTTTTAAACTAAAAGGCTTTTTTTTACTTTTAATTTTATTTTAGTCATCACAATATTGTTTCTTCACCTGAATTAATTTTGGCCATCAAAAAATAAATCAGGTCAATCTTTATTTTAATGCAAATTTAATTATTTATTATTAAAAATTTAAAGCAAAATAGTCTTTCAAAATCTATAATTATTTTACGGTTTAAAATTTTTGGCATTTGTCATTTCAATTGCACTGAAGCATGCATAAGCATGTACAACTTAAGTGGAATGATTTTAAAAGTGAATGATAGTGATATTTCGTTTCAAGTATATTTTAATTGAAAGAAAAAACTGCAAAAATAAATCATATTTAAGTAAATAAAGATTAAGTTCTAAAACAAACAAAAAAATTGTAAAAGGCTTTTAGATACAAGTACACTGAGAAAAGTGTTATAAATTTGTATGTATAAAAGAAGCAGCTTTCTTCTCTAATGTTTAGTTAAAAATCAAAAAATCTTGAATATTTTACCTCAACCATATTCAAGTCAAATCGGTGTGTTTATTTAAATGGTTTTAATACAAATAATCAATATTTGTTTTAGATTCAAAATGAGGTCACTTCTCACACTGTACATACTTGTGTATTTTGCAGTCGGATTATAAAATAAAATCTTTGTTCTCTAGATTTTGTTATTGTTATCGAAATGACCAATATGCACCATTGAGATTTAAAAGTTAAATGTTAAAACAATATTGAAAAGTACTTAAAAATATTGCAAGCAATTAAATCATTAAGATAACAAAGAGAAAAGAAAGAAAGAAAGAAAGGAAGTAAAATAAAGGAAAATCTAACATTAAATTTTCATTAAATATTCTTTTTTTTTGCAATTTAAAAATAAAAAGATTAATTTTTAATTGTATACATATTTTATTTGATTTGAAATGAAATGAAATGAACTAGTAAATTTTAGTTCGAATAATAAAAACCGGTTTTTTATTCGATTAACTTATTTTTTAATAATGAATGAAAATGACTTGTTTAAATATTATTTAATAAATAAATTTATTGAACTGGGATTTATGGTTGTACTTTCATTTAAAAGAATGTCAAGCCTTAAGCGACTAATTTGCTTCGATTTTCGCTCAATGCTTTAAATAGTGCTTTAGTTTTCTTCTTTACATAAAAATACTTATTAAAAATTAAATAAAAATATCTTTTTAGCTTTAACAAAAAACTTTGATTTTACAATATTATTCACTTTAGAAAAAAAGCTTAACATTTTTATTCAATTTTATAACTTAAAATTATCTTCAAATAAAAAATTATAACTTAATAATTTTTTCGGTTTCAAGTATTTCCGTTTTTTTTTATATTTTATTCGACTCAGTTTTAATAATGTAAATTTTCAATCAATTCTAATTTAACATAAAATTATTTGTGTCCAAATAAAAAATATTTCTTTAAAATACGAAAAAATTTTTCGATTAAAAATATTCGGTTCATTATTTTATTCGATTAAATTTCGATTCGGTTTTTAATATGCCTCTTTTTATTTCTTTTTGTATATGGTTTTTATTGAACTAACATAACTTTTTTTTTTAAATGCTTAATATTTAGTTTACTTATAAATGATTAAAAAGTTTTTTAATTCGATTACGAATAATTCAATAAATACAATTTTGATAAAATTTAAAATACATCATAAAATTTTTAATTGATTCTTCTAGAACAAAGTTAGTTACTTTAAATACAAAAAGAATAAACAACATGAAATATTTTTATTCGATTCTAAAAACCTCGATTAATTTTTATTCGATTCAAAATTAAAAAATTTTTTACGAAAAATATTAAATTCTATCCAAAATAATTCGATATCAATTGATTTAACTTTGAGTCGATTTAAAATGGAGCATTTAATATATTGTAATCTTTTTATATGGTTCTTCGAAAATAAAGTTAGTTTTGTGTGTGTGTCGAAATAAATAGTATTATCTTAAATACAATAGGATCAAAAACCATGAAAAATTTTTTTGTGTACTCTAAATAACTCGCTTAAATATTTTTTGTTTGATTACAAATCCAAAATAATTAAATTTTTCGAGTTCGATTGATTTAATTTTGATTCGATTTTATATAAACGAAATTAACTCTTTTATGTGTTTTCTAAGAAAAAAATTCTTTCACATGAATAAGAGCCAAAAATATTAATATTTTTTGTATACTTTTTCAAATAATTTTTTCAACCATTGTTTTTCAATAATTCGATTTTTATTCGACTTAATTTTTATTCAAACTAAAATATACCGGCTGTTTTAGTTTTATTCGATTTTAAACTAACATATTATAGTGTGTGTTTCCAAGCAAAAAAAAATTTACATATTAAAGAAAAAAAGTTTTTAAAATTTTAATTCGGTTGCAAATTATTCGATTTAACTTTAATGTGGACTGAAAATGAATGACTTTTTTTCGTTGTAAATTAACAAGCTTTTCTTTAACTTTTCAAGTAAATAATATTATTTTTTTATAAAAAGGATATTTTTGTTCGATTCGAAATGTACCCTTCATATTTTTTCGCTTCTGAAATTACCAATTGCTTTGCTTCCAAATAAATTTTTTTCAAAGTAAAAAAACCCTAAGTTTTTGTGTGCTTCAAATAATTTGATTCAGTAAATTTATTCGATTCAATTTTTATTCGATTCGAAAAATATTCGCTGCCCTTTAGATTGATTTATATAAGGCCTTTAAAGTCATAAATATATTTTAATATCAATAAAAATTTTAATTTTGTTTCTCGCCCGATTTTTCTTGTTATGCGTAAAATTACGACACAAATGAATTGATTCGATTTTTATTCGATATTATGATGTGGAGATGAACTTTATATATACATATATATTTTTTGTTTAAAGGTAATTTGGACATATTTTGCTTGCTAAAATTGAATAAATAATTTTTTAGTAATTTCCAAATGCGGTGTATTTATTCGATTGAAGTGAAATTTTTATTCGATTAGAAAAAACGTTTTAAATTTATATTGAAAAAAAAACTTACAAACTGTTTTTTTTATTAAATTTAAATAAACGCTCTTATTTTTTAAAACAAAAACAAAAAAGTGTTTTCATAAAAAAGAAATACAATTTATGTTCGAATTAAATTTTCGTTCGCCCTCAAACTTGACACTTAAAAACTATTAAAATATAATCAAATTAAACTTACTACAATATAAAATTAGTTTAAGAACATGTTTATTGATTCGAAATACATCGTTTTTCGATTATTCGATTAAATATTTATTCGAACTCTATTTATAAATAAACTGAATTATGCTTTATGTATTGATAAACTGAAGTAAGTCTATAGAATTTTCGCAGAATTTCAGTTAAAATTTTATTCGATTAAAAACCGGTTAAATTTTAAAAGCCCTGAAACCACCAAAAAAGTATATAACCAATTTTGCTTTGTTTCGTTGCAGGTGTATCTTTTACATTTTATTGATATTGGTATAAAATATATCTCAATATTTTTCCCTGAGTTTTTTTATCAATCGATTATTTTTTTAATCGAATCAACGTTTGTTTTTAATTTACCTACTGAACCTACATCATATTTTTTATGAGTGGTATGGGTAAAGTTTGATTGCAAATAAATAGTCTAAAATATTTGCTTTAAAAAAATACTTATACCAATTAATTTTATTCGATTAAAAAATTTTTTATTCGATTAAAATTTTTTTAAATATTAAATTATTTATTACAAACAACGATCCCTTAGATTTTTAATTTTTTGATCTCTTTTTTCGTTAATTTTCAGTTTTTTGTTTTATTAGTTCCTAAATGAATAATATTATTTAAAAAAATTTCATTTAGTGGCCTTAAAAAATCTATGGAATTTTTTTTCAGCTTAATTCTTTGGTAGAAGAATAAATTTGTTTTGAAAATCTATTCTTGTCCCTTTTCACATAAATTAAATATTTTATTTTGAAGAAGAT